>CM072163.1:6053103-7451390 GCA_036850595.1 Rhyacichthys aspro | reverse complement strand
AGAATAGCTGGATAATGCATTTAAAGCGGACCCATTTTTGTAGGACCTCTTGTACACAGACCAGTGCCTGATTAATGGAACCGTCCACTTCCTGTTGGTTAATTATAACCAAAAAAGCTCACATCCACATGTGTTTTCAGCTCCTGGCCACCTCCACATGAAGAAGTAAACAGTGAAGTAACTGCAGTGTTTGCCTATGGGGGGGACACCAATTCAAATTCCAGCTGTGAAGGGATAAACTATTGTGAGGTATTTCCCCTGGGCCTCACCATTTCCAAAATAGCTTCACAACAGAGAGAGGAAACTACCCATGATGCATTTCCTCACATAGGTTACTAATGTTACAGGAACATCCTGAATTGTGTGCGAATTGCTTAGAGCTTTGCGGGCGAGCAGCAGATGCCTGATAAATGTAATGTGATAAACAGCCTCCTGAAAAAGCAGTAGAAACGTAAGAAAAGAAGTTAAGACGTTATTCATCAAGACCCACATTAATTGTTTGAAAACAGTGGATAAAAAATGTTTTGCTGCAGCTGTAACATGCCAAACTCCCACTACTCCCACGTGGGGAGTTAAGAAATAAGGAGCAGAGTACGGAGGATCAGCCGCATGAGTCAATCTATTGTACTGTGTCTGTTTAGGCCACACAGAACAGACCACACACAACTTCATTAACATAAGTGGGAAGAGCAGTCGAAATATGTGAAAGAACACATGCTTAAAAATATTATTAATTAAACTGAAGTAAAAATACTAAACTAAATTATTACTTACATTGACAAACAACCATTCTCACTCACTTGACTCAATGTGCTTCAGCCAATACACGTATTCATGTCTTAGGACAGTGGGAGGAAGGTGCTGAGACCCACTGCAGCCTGGGGAGGTCATGCAGAGTCCAGAAAGGCAGTCAATGTTTCTAACTACTTCCCACCTCGACAAATAACCACTAATCTTTTATAAGCAGATTTTTCTTGTGTCTACAGTACTTAAAACTCGCAATAGCTAAATTAATTATGCCAAACAGTGTTAAATAAAAAAAATTTTTTAAAAAAGCATTAATATCTCAGCCACAATATTTAGAAATTATTATAGCAGCATTAGGTTTATCATTATCAGCTTCTGAGTCATTTGTTGCCCCTAAATCTCTATTTAAATAAACCCAAATGAGTCACAGCAAATTGAATTAGCTATAATTTAGTCCCTTCACTGCTACAAGCCAGCTGTGGGGAATTTAAAAACTAAGTTGATTTTCCCAAGCACAGTAGAGAGGAGTGTACACCTGACCTGAAATGATTATGTTATTTCACATTAGGTTCAAAAAGCAGACCCTCATTAGCTCAGAGTAAAACTAACCTTTAACAAACTGCAGCAAGCCATAAAATATCCCTCCAAATTCTTTCCCCCCAACTTTTAATGAACACCATTCTAATAATCCCAGTCTCATGGCTTTTATCTTGTGCCAAATGTTTCATAACCAATATTTTGAGAAATTTTAATTATCAAGATAACTACTGTATGTGGCAGCGTAGAACAGAGGGCAACATGGACATGGGTTAAACAAGGAAATGTGTCTATTTCAAGGAAGGTACACAGTCGCAGAGCAGTAGCAGGTCAAGATACACAAGATTTCTGTCATATCAGCAGTCTCCATTTAATAGACTACAACTTCCTGAGCCCTTTAAACCCTAGTGCTTTTCCTTCCTTTCTTTGTCTCTAGGGCAGACATAAAACAATAGTCCAATAAAGGGGCAAGAAACAAAGTGAAGCGCCAAAGTCAAGACAAAGTTTCAAACAAGAAAGGATTATTTCATTTGGCGGAAAAACTAGTTAAAATGCACTGGTAATCTGGAAAACTGATGTATGAAGTACTTTATCTCAGCTGCCACAACTTTCTCAGAGAGGCCTTTTTTTTTGTTTGAGCATGTCTGGTTTTAAGCTCCTCAAATTTGTCAGATCCCTTCAACAGCATAGTGCAAGGTAAATATTTGCAAAGAGGTCATGCACCACCCTCATTCACTTGTTTAATGTCTGCGTATTCATCACTACTTCATGCTGAGGTGGCTCCGTATGTCTGCCAACAAAACACAGGCCTTTATCCGTCCTGAATGCAAACTGCGTTCTCTGTAATCAGGTGATAACACAAGCAGCCAGTTAGTTACTGGCACTACTTTATGTTCACATGAGTGCACCTGAGAGCAACACTTCAAAGCCTAGCGCATAAACACGCACAGAACATCATGAGATTACAGGAATAACATAACAAATGACAAACCAAAACCTTGTGTCTACATGCCTGTTAAATGTTACATGTATGGGGCAATTACATTCAAAGATAGCTTGTAGTTTGAGCATCATGTGACTAAAAACAAAAGCATTTCACAGAACAACAGCACCTTTCCTGTTGTTTATCTTTGTCTTAGGGATCAGAAAGTCACCCTTGTCATAATGTCCTGAGCAGGAAGCAGAGGCACAGCATAGAATAGACAGAGGAAGCAGTAAGTGTGTGCAACAAGTCATAAATAAAATCCATTATCATTGTTAGTTGTTGAGATGTTCCATTGCGAAGAAGCAGTGGAAAGGAGACAGGAAGTGGCACTCGTCTGCACGAGAAGGAATTCCCACATATGTGAAAAGGTCAGGGAAATCCCTCTTGAGCTAATTAGTGGAACATACTGTAACATAACTCAACCCGCCCAGCTGTCTGAGAGTGAGCATCACGCTATGGCAAACTGTAACACAGGCATCACAAATATCAGTGTCATAATTCAACACCATCCTGAACACACTCATACAAGTAACATGAGTCTACTTTGAGAGTAAGCAATATTTATTCTGTTTTCATGCTGGAATGCAATAAAGGCACATGAAATCCCATTTCCTGAATAATAAAAGTTATTTCCTCCCAGACAATAGTGGAGAGGATGTTGCTACACAACAATGCCTTGGTCTTGTCTCACTTTAAGTTTAAAATATATTTATAAAAATGCACAATAAAATGTTGATATGGTATTAATTCTAAAATGAAAGGGGTTAACAGTTTTATTTGATTTAACTAAAAGTTACTATAGTTTTTGGTATTTATTTAAAAAATGCCAGAGGTCCTTGTCTCACTTTTGCACTGCAGTGAGAATCAATAAAAAAGGCATCTATTAGCACCACTCTGTGAAGAATCACACACAGCGTCTATGGAGAGAAGTGAGGCTATGAGAAAGACTATGAGCTCATGTTTTAATAATTTAAGTGCTTGTATGTCCATATAAAAATAATTATTTCACTTTTTGGGCTAAAATGTCAATATAAATAAACCTCTTCTGGTGTATGTACAGAAAATCAATCGTCATTCCACACTTACAGCATGCAAACACCAACATAACGACTGATTAGATCATGTTATAATTACACATTTCATCCGCTTATATTTACAGGGCATATGTTTAATGCTCCTAATTCTATTCAGTCACTCTTTACACCTGTCCACTTTACAATAATACAAGTCAGTAAAGAGTCTGACTAACATAACAATGGAGATGTAGAAATTGTTTTCATTCTCTCGTAAAAGGCATGCTGCTCTTGTCTTAGTGACAACAGAAACTGAAGTGGCACGTGTGCATTACTTAAGAGGTTACATTAAGTCATCTGAGAGCAAAAACTGTAGAAATGAATCAATGAAAAGATAAATCTCAGTGGTGACAAAAGGCAACTCTTAACATATGGTAGAGATACACAAACAGTGCAACTTTCTTTTGACAAATCTGATTCTCAGCTGACACAGGGACAATAGAGAAAGGTTTTCTTTCATCAGGGTCATTCTCACCCATTTTGGTAAGAGCAAGATGTTGTTCAACTTTTGCAGTAGTTTGCATGTCAAATGTGAGGTGTGAGTGCACTCACTCTTCAGCATGTGCTCCTCCTGTTTGTCTACACTGCTCGAGCCATTTTACAGTCAAACACTTTTGTGTCAACAGCACAAAGGTAGCAGGCAAAAATGAAAAACAAAAAATAGGAGCTTTTTGAGCTTTTTAACTGAATCAACCAGGATATTCTGGGCATCTGTTAATTTTTCTAACAATGTCTGTCCCAGATACTCCACCCTGTGTGTTATCCTATGCAGACACAATAACCACACCATCAAACTTTTGCACATAATCTGTTACATAATTAAAAACTGAAATACCTTTAAGAGAGGAGATTTCATTTTGGATAGACCTGAAACTGTCCACCGTTTCTTTCCTGGATGTCATGATATAAACAATGAAGTGTTCTTCTCTCTAAGACCAAGAATTATCTGTGAATTAATGATGGCTCTTCTTTGGAGTTCAGACTTCTCAGGTCTGGGTCCTTACTGCTCCTCTGACCTTCAGACTGCTCTGTTTTGGTTCTTGTAAAGTCCCATGTGCACACTCACATGCATTCAGTCACACACATATTCAGTGTGTACAGGAATTTGCACCCAGCTCCGCCCTTGTTCCCTCCTCTTCTTCCTCCTCTACCTCCTCTTTCACGTAAAAGTAGATTATTCATTCAGTCACTGGAATAGCAGTCTGACCAATCAGGACTTTGAGAGCAGGCAATGAGGATAAAGACTGGTTAAAATCAATCGTTCTGTCTTAAAGTCAAGATCAGGATGTGCCCGTAGAGATGAGTGTGTATGCAAAGGAGCACAGTCCCAGCACCACACCCACAGCCCAGCTCCAACGCTCAGGACGAGCACACGCAAAACAAAATGTAGCCTTTCACATAAATATATTGTTGTCTTTATTTTAACTAATAGCCAAGTTTGCTAAGATAAAAGGAAAAATACTTAAGACGCACAAACTGGAATAAAATTGGTACATGATGCAGTCATAGCCACAGGAAAGAAATAATAATGCACCATTATTTGCACCAATGAGCCAAATCTCAAAGAGTAAATGAGAACAAATCAAACCTTGCACTTCTAACCACTTACAGTTTCTGCTCAGACTGCTCCAACAAAGCTATTCTTTGACTGAGCTCTTGAATTTGTACAGAGTGTTTCACATAATAAAAGATGCCTGGAAAAGTGACTGACACATACTTGGCAGCCCTGAAAAAAGTCCAGCTTTTTTGCACCATCAAGTATTTTTGAAGTGAAAAGCTCTTGAAGTCTATTAGGTCTTTGAATATGTATGACGAAGACACAATAATGCACGGAAGGATCCAGCAGTGCATGTGGTATGTCTGTACATGTTTGACTACTTGAGTTGGCTGACACCAGGAGCCCTCTGGACGAGGGAGACCCTTGTCACATTGACATGTTCCATTAAAGAAGGCCCAATATTGAAGCAAAAGGGAATTTCTAATAAGTTATCAACAACAGGCTGTAAAACTCCTCGACATGAAGTCCAAAGCATATTTTAAGGGGAAACATCTTAAATTTCAATTTCAATCAATGGCCTGTTGTTCCTGATGAGATAAGTTGTTAGCAAAGTTAGTGTAAACACAGTCTTACTAGATCACAACAGAGGTTTGTCTTTTCATGTCAAAAATATCTTATTAACCATTTTGCAGTGTCCTTATAGCCACAGCAGTGGCAACATTAAGAAAATACTTTCTTTTTTTTTTTCTACATGCATGTTTTGTTTGTTCAGTGTTCGTTTATTGAATTTGTATAAATTATTCCACAAATAGATCTGACGCTAGCTACTAAATATGACTAAATAATATGCCAAGAGAGTTTAAACAAGAAGCAGTGCTTTACTTTTACTGATGCAGTTCATAAGGCCTCAGTTAAACTAATCATGAATTCTCTTTACTTCCGTTTTTGGTATTAACATGTTCTCTACACTTAATGTGCATCAATTTCTAATGTTTCACAGATAGCAGTAAAACAAACACAGGCCCTGCAGCTGTTCAGAGGTTAAATACTGTACAAAACTCTCTATTTCAGGGCACAGTTTCATAAACACGTTTAGTGAGGAATGAGCTTTTGTGGCGATGAGCTGCTGCAGTTTACTTCTGTTTACTTGGTGAGAACAGCTTGGGCCTAGAGTCAGATTGTGCAAACCTGAACCTGTTTTTATTTGTGGCCCAGGATCCTGTCATTTGTTAAGTTTTGCTATAAAGACTGTCTCTAAAGTTCTGACTTACTCTAAAGTCACAGCGGTCATTCATGACTAGCAGTGCTAAACGTGCTACGGCTAAAATCCTCCTTTCTTTTAGATGCCTTCTTTGAAAATAGGCCTTTTCTTAAGATGTGAAAATGTGGAATGGTCACTGACAATGATAAGGACACATTCTTATACAAGTACAGCTGATGGTCTTGTTTGTTTTAATAGGAGTGTTATGTCTTTGGTGCAATCCAAAGGAATCAAAGTGTGCTTTATGTCTATTATTATAAGAACACTACACAAACTGTTGGTTTATAAATATTTGGAAGCCTATACTGAAGCTGGAATTTAACCTTGACCACAGTAAACACATTATGGTGCATACCTTCATCTGGGGAACAAAAGAGCTGTGTAAAAATGTGCAGAAACCAGAAAGCTAACAGCTACTTGATTAACATTTTATGTGTGTCACAGCTTCACCTTGGATAGCTGTACTAACTCTGAATGAGACATTTGACCTCGGAGCGTTACAGTGTTTCAGTTCACAGTCCCTTTTTTCTGTCGACATCAGACTGGTAGTCCTGCTGTGGACGTCCAGACAAAACATTCCTTCTGTCTGAGGTCACCCAGCCACTCAAATCTCCGGCCCAATGTAGCGGCTTAAAGCATGGGGCAGTAGTCAGCAGAAGACCGGCTTCCCCGCTACGAACACTGGCTCTGTTAAAGCGTGTGGTCGAATGGTTAAGCCATTAAACCAAAAGCAGCAGATTTGCCCTGTCAATCAAGTGTGTAGGTGAGACAAAGGAAAAAATGCTGTATCAATTCTTTGTTAAATAGGAAATGTGTGAGTTAACATTATGAGTTTATGGTTAATTCAATCCTAAACTCTTTTTGATGTACAGATGTTGGGTCCATCATGTCATACAAATGCTCCTTATTATTTTTGTGCCATTTTCTCCTTATCTTGAAATATCTTTAATTGCCAAAGCAGCTTTTCATTCAAAGTTTATGGATCTTCCTGGATTGGGAATGTTGTGGAAACCCAAATTAAATCAACAATGATCCACACTGTTTGGGGAAAAAACAAAGAATTCTGAGGCACATGACCTCTTCTAGTTTCCTCCCATGCTCTTCTCTTCATGACCTAACGCCAGGTCCCATGGGTGCATTAAACTGTCTGAGGTTATTGTCCCAAATGAGAGGGCAGCCAACATTCCAAGATTCTCAACACATTTTAGGAGAAAAGTTTAAACTAAATGGCATTAATTGTGAAAGGGAGTAAGGCTGGGTGTGATTTAGGAGGAGTGGGTATCAGCAGGGACAGAGATCTCCACCCACACTCTGACTCACTGACTCAATCATTTGGAGATGGACCAACACGGTCACAGGAGAGATGTTGTCATTCCCGTTTTAAATTAGCCTCAGCTACTGGAAGTGAAGGTTTACCAACACCCTAAATAAAAACAATCTTCATGCTGCAATAAAAAGAAATCACAGTCAGTGGAAAGCTCTTCTAAGACACTGTATCCCGCAACTTTATTTTGTCAAGACAAGTCTATTCTTCAGCTTCTGTAAATGTGTTGCTATGAGGGCAGTTATCCACTAGAGGCTGTGCTTCCCCTGTTGTCCTGTGTGTGCATGGGGCAGGATATTTAAAAACTAAATGATGAAGTAATCACTTAAGTCTCAAGAGTCATGATAAATATTAGAGTAGTTTGATGCTTACAGAGAAAACACATGAATTATAGATGATACACTTGAAATGTGAATATATAATACATGAAAAGCAATAGTGCCTGCTGTGATTCTACAGACAGAGACTTGATGATTACTGTGGAAACACTTCTTTGCCAACTATGTCTCCCTGGAGCCTTTACAGAAGATGACATTGTGCATGTCTTAACAGTAATGCAGAAGCTACAGTGGCTGTCAACAGTACGTTTTTACTACTGGATCATGAGCTTTAGTTTACATTAGGAGCAAAGCACAAAATGACAAAGACATCATTTTTATGATGTTTTCATTGTTTGGCATTTCACAGGCAGTAACAGTTGTAACATATAAACTTTCCAGCAGGCCTCAAGTTTCACCTAACACATGTCCCCTCTCTTCCAAATATACTAACATTGGCTGTAAAATCAATGCAAGTTAAGAGAAGCTAACATGCTGTTTTTATTTAGTTTTTGTTCCCTTTATTTAGTTTCAGTTTAGAACTACTTAGCAATATGACGCTCTTTCCCACACTCTGCTGCATCATCTTTTTCTGTCTCATGCCTGACGAGGGGCATGTGCTCAAGGCGCCGCTCTGACTCCCGTCCACTCAGCCCTGGTCCCCGGATGTGTGCTGGGACTAGTCCTGGTTGTCTGACAGATTTATATCGATTCTTCCAGAGACTTTCCTGTCTGCCTAAAATTGATGAATGTGTCTGTCTTAATTCCACTTGGGATCCTTGTAATCTACTGCCTCCTGCTGATAATCTGGAGAAATCCTTTTGATTTAACCATGTTTCATGATTGAGTTTTAGCCTCTTGTACTTGTCTGCCTCAGTGTGAACATGGCAGTAGATTTAGATTCTATAGTTTCAAATACTTTGCCTTTTAGAAATTTCCTTACAACAATGTTATATATAACTACATCTGCTATATATGAACAAGAACATTTTGTTAGGTTCCGCATGCCAGCTTATACCTAAATAAAAGTGCCTTTTATCTATTACCATAACTCGTGGCCTTCAGCTGTGAATCCATGGAATGAATGTAAAGACCAATGATGAATGATGTATAACAAAGGTCACTGGAGCCGACAATGCAAGCTTTCACGGATCTGCTACACATCAAATGAAGACGTGCCGTAAACGAAACAGCAGCTGTGACAACTATGGAACAGAGGTGAAAGATTGCACACATTAGCTTCATCACACCTAGAAAAGACATTTTAAATGCTTTAGACAAAGTCTGACCAGATGAAAGGCAACTGAGATTTCACAATGTTAAACTTCACTAAGTCACAGAGCAGTGAGGATATTACAGGAAGCCTGAAATTAGCAGTGTTTTAAACTCAGATAAGAAAACAAACAACTGACAGTTTTTTTCCAGCATTGCAGTTTGACCTGTAATCACAGAGAGAGCGTCCACACCCTTTAGGGACCCAGAGGTCAGTGGACAACGAGGCACACGCATGCACGCAGAGGCACTGTTTAGTTTTACAGTCACCAGTCATCTCCGGATTTATTATCTATGCAGCAAATCTTTTATGTAACAGGAGTTTGTGTGACCCTTCTTTGGGAATCCCTAGATCCAGCCACTCCATTTAGGGCCATTTTGAGTACATCATCTGTCAAAGCAGAGAATATGAAAGGTATTTACTGCTAACAAGCCTCCTTTGGTATCAGGGGATAAATGAGATTAAATGGCGTGCAGACACAAGAATGCAAAGCTTGTACTGTAAAAAAGACAGAGAAGAAGCTTCAGAGTGTGTGTGGCGTGTGCGAAATTACGAGTGTAACATTCTCCTTGTTGTCAGCTGTGAAGGTTGACCTGCTGTGACATTCCTGGCCCATATGGTGACTGTCACCGAACAGTTGCCCTGAATATCACTCTGTCCACCAGTAAAGTCACTGTCAGGAAATGACAACAGCTAAGACAGAAAATTACACATTTATAGATGTACTCATCACTACCTTTGCAAAGGGGAAATCCCATTACTCACTGAATTAAATAACATGTCTATTTTTAAATCCTGGTGGCATTAAATCAGCCATGTTTCCACTTGTTCTCACTTCCACAGTCTGGACACCATTGAATATGAATCAAATAACAGTGCTATCAAAAAGTTCTTTTCTTCCTGAAACAGAGTGTTCCTTCAGTCGACACAGAATACTGTCTCCCAGAAGGAGAAAAAAACAGATGGTTTGATTCAAACAGTATTACAGCAAATCATTTCTCCACTGACTCATTTAAACTGTCTGTAATGTGTTGTCATTTTGGAACAGTATCCAAAAGTTTAGTTGTCTGCGCTTTCTAATAAAGTGGAGACTCATATAGGATACTAAATGGTTTCCTCCAAAGCAGTGAGGAGAGGACAACTGAGCAGTGGAATCATTTAAAATGAATTTGTCTGTCCACACAGAAGCTATGTTTTCAAAGTAAAAGCAATTTCAAGAGCATGTGTTTTGAGACTTAAAGGTCACTTTGTGAATTAGAGTAAAGGCTGTGGTGTAAAATGAAACGGAATAGCATGGACCGCCTGAAATTGCGAAACTGTGAAATAGGTAGAAGGTCCAGAGTTTGATCCACAGTCCAGAGCCTGAATGTCTGGTGTTTGCTGCCACAGTGGAAAAACAAAGAAGCAGTAGTAGAAGAAGTGCTAATAGTAACAAAAGCAGTTGTTGTGGTGGACACAGTAGTTTGTTAATCCAACAAATCAAACATAACTAAATACTATCACTAAATAGTTTACTTGCTCTTAAGTTATAATTTTGTTGACTATCATTACATAAGTAAGGTTGTTTGTTGTTGTGTACAGTACAACAATTCAGAGTGAAACGTTTTAGTGGATTTCAACATTCAACATTATCATCAAATAATGCCAAGAAATACAGCACACATTTTCACTCACTTCATGACAAGTTAAAAAGATTAAAGGGGGAGGGCAGGGGAATAAGGGGGAGGCAATGTTCTGGAGCTGGTGACTCCTCTGCTTTATAAAAGACCTTTCCAATTACAGTGGTGTGTTACAGCACTGGTATGTGGCAATGAGATGCTGTAATACGTCAGGATGTGTGCTTTCTTTTAACCATTAACTTCTCACTGGAGCCTTGAAGCTACAATAGCAGACAAATAGTGGACATAGTAAAGAGTAACAACCGTTCCATTCAGTACAAAGCAGTGAAGGCACAGTGAGCCTTTGTGTCCGACACATCCCAGGTGTTAGACCCACAGGATTTTCCACACAAATGTGTTTTCCACACTCTTTTTTTCCTCCTGAGCCAAAAGGCATGTGTTTTGGCGCTTATATAAAAACTCTTAAGCAGTAGCTCCTGGTTTGTGTTAAAAAAGAGCAGCAGTAAAGTTAGATTCTGGCCAAGTGCTAAATGTGTTTGCTATAAACTGACAGCTGCTACTCATACTGTTAAGCAACTCTAATGCAACATGGAAGCAAAACAAGATGTCAGATTAAATAGGATCACTGCAGGGCATTGTCATCTACCATTTACAGAAGTAGTGCTTAACATGAGGTGGCAAAATAGCGTTGCAGCTGAGTCAGCGTTCAGTGATAATGGGTGGAGCATGAATTTTAACAGGCTCCAGCTAAAGCTTTATGTGGTTTTAATTTACCAGCATCACATGAGATTGTAAAGGTGGGAGCAGTGCATGGTAGTGCATTGTATCCCAGCCAGCCAAGTATGAATGTCTAATGTTGCACTTTCCATTGTTAAAACTTCAAGGTTCAAATGCTTTATAATTAATTGGTGCATGGGAGGGTCACGAGTTCTTTGATTTTCAGAACAGCCTTGATTTTAAGGCTGTGTGTAGTCACCTAAAAGTGATTTATTTCACATCTTTCAGTGAAAGTTAGCTGTTTAAAGGATTAGTTTGGTATTTTAGAATGCGGTTCTATCATAAAGTTTGGGTATATGTTATTTTTCAGAGGATAGTTGTCAGCACATGCCCAGTTTGGAGAAGCAGGCAGGAGCTAAGCCTCTTTTCACAGTTTTTGTTGCTAAGAAATGGCCTGTATTTTGGTTCAGATGGCCAACAGAAGTCTTTTTATTAGACTAACTAAGACTTTATTTAGAGCTAAGTTCTGAGGGTTGCAGAATAAAGCGAATAAAAGCAGACATTATGGAAAACCATCTTGCAGGAAAGTTAAATTATAAAGTAATACCACCCTGCACATATTGTATCACCATCTCTTTTTGGCATTTGATTTACTCAATTCATGGAACACCAAGATTTACAAATAAACTGTTAATACATCTTAATTTTAATCAGATTTGATCTTTAAATGAACATACACATAAAAAACAGACTCCTGCATCAAAGAACAGCATCTTCCGTTCTTGAGAAATGTTGTGTGCTGTAAAAAGGCTCTTTGAGGAAGCATGCCTCAGAGGATTTATAACTCCCTTAAAAGGCATTAAACAAATATTGCTTTTATTTGGTATCGCCCCAGAGTGACCTGTGACCTTGACTCTGAGTCATTCCCAGCCAACAGGATGCTGACAACTGAGATTTTAAAAGTGACCAAAACAAAACACAAGGGAGTCTGGTATAATTGTAACACCAGTGACAGAGAATAATGTGTCCTGCAAAGGCACACCCTCCATGTGTTGAATGTGCCCCTTCAACTGAACTGAAGGAAGTACAGTAATAGTAAAGTCCCATTACCGAGATTTTCCTATTTTTAGGTTTCACTGTGGCTAACTGGCAGTGATTGGGCACATTTTGGCAGCACTTAAATCAGGGTAATAGTCTAAAATGTCTCTTAAACTGTATTTAGATTATTGCCTGCCAGTCCCACAGACTCTTCAACCAACGACCTACTTTCCATGAGCATTTCACCTGGCACTGACGTCCGCATATGGCTGACCTCAATATGAATACAGAGCTTTGGTTTGTCATAGTGGCTGGAGCTGGTTCCAAAAGAAGAAACGCTTACCACAGCAGTGCGAGAACAAAAATATACTGCCTTTTATGATAGATTTTAGTAAAATGTATGTATATTACTCTATATAGTTTCATTGCACTGTCAGCACCAGAGAATAGGACACACATGGAGAAGTCACAGGTATTTTTTGCTTTAACCTGAATAACATTTAGCACACCGAGTAGTGCACTAGAGTCTTGGACGTCAGCTTGGTTTTTACTATATAGTATTTCTCTCTATATATAGACATAGTTCTTATATATTTGCCATTTTACCCCAGATAGTGACGGTATAGACTCAAAACATGAAGTGGATGACCCAAGCCAGGATTTAAACCCTGATTGTATTATGTGGTACGCACCATTGCACCCCACTACTCCAAAATCATTTTTAATGCCTTAGGGTTGATCAGTCAAGACTTTAATCTGAGTTGATGTGGTCTTGACAACAACAATAGTAAACATGTTTTCTGTGGGGCACTCTAACAACAATAGTTCTCTTTGACCGCACAGGCCAAAAAAGACAGTGACACACACAGGACATATGTATCATCAGCTGCTCCTCTGTTTCTAACTCAATCACTCAAAAATGTGTTTGACAAATGACTTCCAACAGCATGACACAAGTCACACTGACCAATAATAAAGATAGCTCTGCATTTCCTGATGATGACTGACTTCTTAATCCAATATTATGTATTTAATGACATAAACACTACACACAATAACAATTTCTATTCAAGTCACACAGCACATTAAATTCACATTAAACCCAGACTCCCTTATTAATTCACAAATGCTTGATTTTTCAGCCAAAACGAAAGTGGAATTTAAATTACCCAAAGCAGACAATCTAGTCTGCCAAAAATAACAGTTTAATTGGCTGACTGGAAATGGCCAGGACTATATTTGGTTGTTATTTTAAGCCATAGAGGGCAAAGGACAGGGCCAGGAAAGCAGGACACCGGGGCAGTTTGTGGATGCCATCAGCAAATCATCCAATGTGGACAGGCTCGGGGCAGTCACCCCCCTGCTCAGGCCGCCCGGTAACATTGACATCAGCTGCTCACACAAATTGCATTAGAGGACAGTGGGGAGGCAGCCAGGCATTTATTGTCCCACTACACTTTAGAGAATGGAGTGAGAAAGTAAACAGTCACCTCAAAAGCAGAATGTATGAGTGAACATAACTATGAACAGAAAAGTTTGTGTTTTTAAATTAAAATAGGTAAGTAACTTAACAAGTGTTAAAGTACACAAATGAAGAACTGTCAATACCACATACACACTTTAGAGTGGTGCGTTAAATAGAGGGTACCATTGATTACACTGAAAATAATGGGTTTGCATGGCAGCACATACAAGATGGAGCTTTCTAACGCACAGTCCAGATTGGTGTTGCAGCTTGTATTATGAAAAGAAAAACAGGTAAAGCTTATACTCTATATGAAAGCTGTGTTTGTGTGTTACTGCACTAAACACTCTTATAAAGTGTATAAAACCAGGCCAGTGGGTTACAGATAAGGACAAACTTAGGTATTTAGGGCAGTGGGGTTACTATATTCTGCAAGGACAAAGGGGTGTTAGTTAGACATCCATCTTAGGTACCTCAGCGTTACAGTAAAATACAGCCCAATGAATGGATGAATCTATACTGTCTTAAAGTAGAAGATTAACAAGGTTTATGGCTGTCCTTGACTACTTGAGTTTGAAGGATGAGTTGTGTTTTATGCCAGTATTCTTTTGTAGAAATGCTACAACTCTTCTTACAGCTCTTCTCTCACGGTCCGTGTCGTCTGTGTGCCTTAAAAGGGAGAGTGGGACCTTTGCAGACGCCACTGAGGAAGAAGTACGAGGAACATCTGAAACATAAACACCTGCCACAGAGGCGCTCCTGCTTCCTATTAGCCACTGTTATAGATACAGCGCTGACTCATAGAACAACACACACACACAGAAACAATGGTCACTCCTGGAAAATACATTTGTTAATAGCTTTGCATAATGGCAGTAACACACCAGAATCCCTAGAACTATGTTTCTGGTGTAATTTCATCAAGGTGCAGTGGGTATAATCTAACAGCAGCAGCTTGTGGTAATAATATTGCAACCAACTAAGTGCTACCCTTTTGTATTAACATCCATACATCTCTTTGAACACGAATTCTGAGCTTGGATAAAGTTGCGACTCATTTCCTAGAAATAAAGACTCATTCATCACTTTCAACATTCAGTGGATGGCCCAGTTGAAATGAGCACAAAATAACACCCAATCCAAACAGAGACATAAACGTTTGGATATATATGCCAACCATCTATCCTAATTACACTCCTGACAAAGTTAACATATGTATAAACCAACCACAGAATAAAAAGCAATTGTCTATACAGTAAAAAGAAAAAGAAATACCCTCGTGGGCAAAAAAAGCAAGAGTGATTCAGCCAAGTCGCCAGATCCTCACAAAGGAGACAAAAAAAGTACATCTGGGCCAGTATTTATAGAGGAGCTCTCCATGTTCCTTATCTTTTGGAACAGTGCGGACATGGAAAAGGAAAAGTGAAAGTGTATCATCTGAAGCCAAATGAAAGGAGGGACATGACATCAGTTTAAGTGCAGAGAAGAAACAGAACAGAAAATACAGTAAAGGCTATGTTTTCAGGTCTGTGGTCTGTTTTGAAATGATATTACTCTTCACAGATTCTCTTCCTTTTATTGCCCCACATAGAGACTTCCAAAAAAGGCATACAAAAACAAACAGTATCTCAAAATCTGAGAAAGACACGCTGAGCCGAGCACTTCAGGAGATAAAGGGATCAAATGGGAGATGAAAATCAGAGAAGAAAAGCATGAACTCCTAGAGGTGCATTAATGAATTTCCCTGTGGCTCAAGAGCACCTGTTAATGTCTGCTGTTGGGCTGTTGAGTTTAGGATAACACTCAGTCCGCTACATGGGCTTAAACTAAAGCCATCTTAGTCCCTTTCGGGTCAGAGGTCAGCACTGCGGGCCAGTTGCTACGGTGACATATCAAAGAGAAGCACTCCTGTAAATCCAGTGGACTCTGCATCTGCAACACACGCCGTCTGAGAGGCTGCATGGCATCAAACATGTGCCACAATCAATAAAACTCTCAACAGCGTGACATGCAGCATGTGAAGCTGCTGAGAGTTGAACACCAGCTCATAAGGCTTGACATATGCAAACATTCACGTGCTTCCACCTGTGCTAAGTCAATAATACCAAAAATAGAGATCTGAATAAAGACCCTCCCCCAAAACACACAGCTGGCACATTTGTTTCGTCCTGTTCAGTCACACAGTAGCTGTCATCACTAAAGTATCCTACCTTTGTACTTCTCTCTGACGTTTTCATAAGCCTGGATGAAGTCCTGCTCTTCTGCATCTGGAGGCAGGAAGGCTGGTTCGTACATAGCCATGCCGCTGAACCCACTCTGTTCTTCCTCTTCTCCTCCTCCTCTTGTCTTTTACCTGGTCAAGTCTCCTTCTCTGTTGATATGTGGGTGAGGAGGTGCCCAGTGCTGTCCTCTGGCTGCTCTTTCAGCTGTGTGTGAACCCTCCACAGCTTCTCAAACTTCATTTCACAGCCCGGCGCCACACCCCCACCCCAACTACCCCCTTCTCACTCCCATTCCCTCCCATAGCCAGCTCTTACACACGAGTATAAATGTCAGGCCCCTCCCTCTTAAAGACACAGGCAGAACCAGCAGGCAGCAGCACACACACATACAGAGTTAGAGTGGACTGCTTGCCAAGCAACAACACAGCAAAAGTAAAAGCAGAGATCAGCACCATGCTCTCTAGTAACACTTGAGTCAAATCTAACTGTGACAGATGTCCAACAAATTACATCTAAGTGAGAGGGAAGAACTCTACAGACAAATGTCAGACAAATGACAGACTCATTCATTACAGTATACCACCAGAACGAGACAGAACTATTTAGATAAAGGAGCACTTCTTTTGTTATGTCCAAATAAAGAACATAGAACTTTGCATAACTATGCTTTCAACTAAAACAGTGGTTAAGTGACCCGCTGTTGTCTTGTGTACACACATTTTGTTATGATGCCGTGTATAAAGATTGATGCAGATGGATATATTGTGTGATGGATTGGCAAAGATTGGTGGGAAAATTCCCATAGCTCCTCACCTCTGTAGAATCACATATAATGAGCCAAAAGAGAAAAACAGTCCATAAAAATCCACATGTACAACAAAGTGCAACTCTAGTTTATTTCTGTATTTTTTTCCTCTAGTGACATGTAATTTAGCCATATTTACTTTTATTTGCCCCCAACACAAAGAGCAAAATTCTCTCGTCCACACTTCACACCAGAGCCTAAGATGATGCAGCTTGATTACTGGCACTGGCATAATGGTAACATCCCTTTTTAATTAGTTTTCATCGATACGAGACAAAGACATCCACATATAAATCAGTCCAAATCAGTAACCTATTTAACTTTTGTTAAATTTATTTATTTATTTATAGTTATTTTGTTTAATAACAGTTTTTTGTTGCAATCTAAAACAAAAAAAAAAGCTTCTGCTCCTGAAGAATGTCAAGCTGACTGAATATCCAACAGATACCCAGAGGTCCAGCCATGCTGATGGAACAGATAAATTATAGTATTATAGATAAATATAGATTTTATTTTGATGCTTGCTTGCTGTGTTTACAATTCACAGTAATGTTAGAATGTAATAACTCACTCTAACAAACATAGACACAATGTGCATATTGAAATGTGTTCTGTGATCAAATGAATATTAAAGCAACTGTCATAGCAGGTCCCACACAAATACAGGGGAAAGTGAGACAATATCAACATGCACTATTTCCATGATGGCTGTGTAAGAGGAAAAGGAAAATCTCTGCAGCTTTGTCTGACTATCAGGCCTTTCTCCGGCCAAGGCCGACATGACAGCAGCCTGGACACTTTCCTAAAAGGAAACACGATAAGTTACTGTGTCTTATTCACAGCTGAGGGACTTATGTGAGTGTAAATGCTACCCTCACTCAATACAACACGACAGCATAGAGAGAGTACACTAATTACCGAAAGTGTGCCATGTTCCTAATCAGTCACAATATTAACAAAAAATGGATGTAAGTGGAGGCCTTGTAATCTTTAGGACAAGAGTACTATAATATAGTTCAGTAAAAAAGTCAGAAATGTATTTCTTGATGTCTAATACAGTGACATCAGACCCAACCTTCAGCTACACCCGCCTATAACTGGATTATAAACAATGTCACTGACACATAATGTGTACAAACAGGGCTTTCTAATAAGGAAGTATCTCTGACTCCTCAGAAGCAGAATCACCTTTTTAAGCTTTCACTGTCTGTTTATTTAGTGAAGCAAGTTAAACCCAGGGCTTATGTTCCTCAGGCATGAATTCATCAAATAAAAGCTAACCATAAAGGGAATATTAAAAAAGAAACTCTGGATGTGCGTGGGCAGCTTTATAAACATTTGGCTTTAAAAAAATTACCAGGTGCATGCTGGGATCAGACACTCTGATATGAAGTCTTTATCTTTTCAAATGAAAGGAGCTGTATGGTATCTAACAAGAGCTGACACTTATCTACATATCAGTATGTACAGCATATACATTTTAATGTGTGTGGTGGTTTTCAGATTTTTTCTTTTGGATTCCACTATAATAAAGGTAAGGTGTTCATTACAACAAGCACATCTTGCAACACTTTGTCCATTTACTGCAGTAGTTAAAGAGCTATATACAGGTGGCCAATAAAAGGCTAGCTTCTTGTTTTTTCCCTCATT
This sequence comes from Rhyacichthys aspro, assembly GCA_036850595.1. NCBI lineage: Eukaryota > Metazoa > Chordata > Actinopteri > Gobiiformes > Rhyacichthyidae > Rhyacichthys > Rhyacichthys aspro. The sequence goes on along the minus strand of CM072163.1, from coordinate 7,432,859 downwards.
AATTTTTGTCTGTTTGAATTTCTGATGAAGTTTACCCAGAAGGGTATATATCATCATTAATGCCATTCACATTGCTCTATTTGGAGAATGAGATGCCAGTGTGCACAAATCACATCACACATCTTTTATGTCCAAGTGTCAAGGGGATTACTGAAGCACAGCTGACGGAAAACACTTGAGGCAAACAAACTTTGTTTACAAGCAACACACAACACACAAGTACATACACAAAGGAGTAAGTTTAACACTAGGCTCATAGTCAGGCATTGGAAATGACAGACCTCACAATGTGAAAATAATGTGAAAAGCTGGTATTATGAAAGAATTTATCACAGGCTCTGAATAAAATAAGAGGTTTGCACTGCAGGGTTGTGATAAAACATTCATTATTTTGTCAACAGAGACAAAAAGAAAGCCACTAGAGCTTACTTGTATCTAAATCTAATCTACTTCTCGCCATAGCCTCATTGGATTTGAAAGAATATGGTATTGTACTAGTAAGAATAGGAGACTTTAGTAGCACTGTATATTATCAATTGATCACAAATTAACCAGGACAAAACTAATTGTCAAAAAATGTTGTATTTGTACCTAAAAAATGTAAATTTAAAATGCCCTTGTAAGTCCAGCGGGCAAAGATAATAGAGACATGAGCCAGCAAGTATGATTTAATAATATCCATTACTTGAGCTTCTTCCTTCTTTAACCTTGTCATTTTTGGACGATAATGGCCTGGGAGTGGTCTTATTAAATTAGCACTAAAGCAGTCTGAGTTACCACAATAGTGCATTAAGGTTTGGTGTAGCAGTATTAAAAGCCCTGTCTCCCTCTGCTGGACAGCTAAAGATGAAATACTGACGTTGTAATTTGTTTCCAGCATTTGACATAATCCCAGACTGATGGCAAATAGCAGCTTTTTTTATTCTCGTGAATGCACAGAAAGGTCATGACAAGAACAAAGAAGTAATAAAGCTGTACTGTCTGTAGGCTGTACAGGCACTTTGGATGACATTTAATGTCTGGTGAGAAATGGTAGTAAAAGCAGAAGCACAAGGGATACACTATAGTCACTGTTATTTGAAACTACAGGGGGGTATGAGGCACATTTTCCAGAAAGTGAACACGAGAGAAAGATGAAGTGACTTATGACTGATGTAAAGTGGCACCTGGTGGACAAAGAAGGTACTACTGTATAAAACAGCCTACTTTATGCAACTTCATAAAGCTTTAGAATGACATTTAATATAAAGTGGGAAGAATTTGTCAAAAAATAAATAAACTGAATCAACAAGCATAATTATTAAATAAACTAAGTTTCCACAAAAGTAGCCTGCATTAATCATATTTTTGTCAAACAAAATGTCAAAATGTCAAACAAAGTATGATAAAATGCTAATGTATTCATTGTGGGTGTTGTCATTTATCCATTAACAACTGAAACTGAAAACTAAAACACATAGACTTTATGTATATTAAAGCCAGTACTAACAGTGCACAGTATATGTGTAGAGATAAAGATTTAGTGAACAGCCATTAAGAGGGCCATCTTTTCTCTGGTCACTTAACAGCTTCACACCACACTGGGAACAGACAACGTATAACCCTCATAACTCCTAATGCAGCTGCTAACATAAGCACTAAATGCATTGTCAACACTAAATGCAGCACAGTAAATCTCAACAGTTAGGCCTCTGAGTGTTGACCAAATCTTAAAGCCTGTGATAGCCAAGGATTTTATGACTCTGGGCACAATATCAGTTAGAAGAAAACATTAAGACGCCCACATTTAGTTCATAGAGTAATTGTAACTCAAGTATGGAGCCACTGTATCAGTGCCAGTAAACCACCATTCTGAGAATTCTGCACATTTTTCTCCAAAGCATCAGACATGACCTATGACTTGTTCCCGTACTTCTACACGGACCCCTCTGCTACAGAGCAGGCAGTAAATTATCTCACAATGATAAGTGACTCTTGTCTATCACAGGTTTGTCAACACATGATAAGACATAAGTATAAACATGACAACAACGTCTTTTAAGACACTACACAGAAGCAAAAGTATCTCGGAGACCAGTTTCTAGACAGAAAAGATGCCTGCCTGCCTCATTACTTTACCCCTATCTTCCAATGTTACTGCCAGATAATGACATCCACTGGTGTTTAATGGAAGCCCCCACTTAATGCAAGGTCTCACTTTCTGCTGCCTCGTCCCCCGGGTGATTACAAGAGTGTCTGAGCTGCTCTAAAAGGTAATTAAAAAGACCAATATAATATGAGTATGTGTTTAAAATATGCATTATGATGGTAATAGTGACGTAATTCAGACACTAAATGCAATCATTTGCATTTGTGCAGTGTTACAGAATACTATACTTTTTCATAAAGTATCTCATACCAAGCTGTATTTCTCAATGTGCATGACTGCATCCTGGTATCTGACTAAATGTATAGCAGCTCAGCAGTGGATACTTCATGTTCTAACTGTTACTGTCTGTAGCACAATGTGTATACAGTAAGGCTCCTATACCAGTGAGTCTGTCAGCAGAGTCCCAAACAAAAGATGAGCCTCAGGCGTGGGTGCTGACGCAGCCCAACCTGGCTCTCTGATGGACAGAGGAAGAGAGGTTCAGGAAGTGGATGTGGACCTGATGTAGGTGCCAAAGTTATGTAAACTTCCACGTAACCTGGCATGAGCAAGTCCTGCCAAAACAAACCTAATCAAAGACTTCAGTTTAAAAAGTTTAAAAAACACAATCAAACAGCCCATTGTTCATCTCTACCACCTTTTTACTGTCAATAACAAGGAAGACTGGAAATGAATCTTTGTGAATGGCGATATCACTGTGAGTTCACAGTGTAAATTAATAATGGGTTTCCAGCACGGCCACAGTGGATTTTGACAGGATATGTCTATTGTCTGAGCAGTATAAAGATAACCACACCTCACACATGGAATTGCTGCCCCTGGACACTTTCCTTCATTCCTTGGCTAGATTTAAATCCAAACACCGTGTCGAATGTTATTGTAATTGACTTGCTAACCAATTAAAATCTTTAATAAATATAACATAAAATTGCCTTCAAAGTCACAAAGATCTTTTTAACAATAGGAGTGACTAAAAACAGTTTCATACAGGAATTTCAACCCATCAACCTCCAACATGGACATTTTTGGACAATACCACTTTAGCTGAGCCTTTCTTACCTGCTATCCGAATGACAGCCCTCTCTGCAGGGTCTAGGACGTCCCCTGAGGCCGACTTGGAGCGCTTGACCCTCTGGTGTTTGGGCAGGTTCCAGGGTAAGGTGTCTCCGGGACAGGGGGCACTGCTCCTCTCCCCAAAGCTCTCCTCAAGTGGGGTTCGGTTTTTGCGTCTGTCTTTACGGGTTGCCATCACCTGAAAGCAAAAAATTAAGGTCAGTACTGTATTCGAGTTCAAACATATCACACTAAATACACATCACTTGTTAATCTGTCTGATAAAAAGTTAAATCATTTAGCCAGCTACTTTACTTACTTTACTAAATTTTACATTTTAACACCAACATCACCAAGTCATTGTTTTTATATCTTGTTCAACTAATGTTTAACTGTAACTGAAACAAGATTAACAGAAAAGTTTTATGACTACATGCCATAAAATGCAAAATGTGAACCTTACATACAATGCACTATGTGAAAAATGAGTTGCATGCTGGGAGAGGATTAATAGATAAGATAACTTCATGTAAATAGAATTCCCATATTATAAAATAAAATTAAAATGTGTGACCTACGTTTCTAATAAAATCATCTTGACATTATAATCTTGGACATCTTTCACCATTTTATTAAATGAGGCCCTGAGGCACAGAAGGTGTGGATGAGGGTTGGTGGAGAGAGGGTTTTAGTTTAGCATCTGCTTGTATAACATTTGCTTTTAAACTTTAATGTGACATGGTCTTAATGACAGAAGGAAAATGACATCATTGAATTTGTACCAAGTTTAACAGATTTGCAAAAGTGATAATCATTTACTGTAGGTTTGCAACCAATGGGTTTTGACCTTCATCTAGAGGTTAAATATTTACCTGCTACGTGAGTCTCAGATAGACAAAAACAACAAAATGTGCTATTAAAATCATATTTGACTGTGCATGATGTGATAGCACCAGCCTGCTATGGCAGTTGTAGTGTTAGAGTATCTCTAGTGCTGTAGACCAACACAAGTTTGGGTCGTAATGTGGTCCATTTGGCAACAGCTACACTTTACTGATTAACCTGACCCAGAGAACAGGAAAGAGTCACATGACTCTTTAATGTTTGTAGTATATAGGCCAAATAAAACAAAGCAGTATCACTTTTGCTTTCACACAGTTACATCACAGAGCATTAAAAGATGAACAGGCTATGGTTTAGAGATCTGCAATAATTAACAGGTTTTTAGTTTCCAAAAAGTAATGAAAGTGATTTTTTTACTCACCTGTGCATGAGTTATTCGAGTATGTGTGTCTAATGATGTGATGCAAACACTTCAACTCACAATGATAACACACCCTTCAGCAGCAGGCAGTCTGTGATAACACCACTGCCACATGTCACAGCTGATGGAAGTTCAGAGTTCACTCAAGTAAACTTCACTTAAAGTACATGAACATGGCACCGACTTCAGATCAGTAAACTGGCACTTTAACCCCTGATCACAATTGCAGACAAGCTTGAATTTCTGCAATGTCACATTTGGCACTTGATAAACACTATGACCTTTCGCCTTAAAAACACAAACACTGTGTGTGTGGTGTGCACAAAGTACAATTTAAAGCTGATTTTGTGTTATTGAAATAAAATATATCCGTGTGGGACAACCAGATGTCCAGGAACATGCATCTGTAAACGATGGCTACCTTCATGATGAAAGTGAAAAGTAGCTGAACACTGGTCTGCGGTAGATTACTGTAAACAACCGGGGCTAAAGCACAGCTTGGCTTACCTGACTCTTATGTTGGCCCAGTGCGTAAAAGCCTGTCAGACTACCATGCAGGCAGGTGCCACCGGTGCTTCAGTCACAGTGCTGCAGGTTATCGCTAGCCCAAAGCCTGTCTGTGTCCCGGTAATGTTAGAATAGCCACTCCTTTTACCGGAGGCAGGCGCTGGAGACACGACCCGCCGTGTGAAATCCGCAGTCATCTGTGATGTTTGTCTCGGTGTGCTCGCTCTTTTTCTGACGACATTCCGCCCTGACAGCACTTTGGATTTAAAGCGAAGTAATCGTCCGTGCAGCGTGACACCGTGAATCTATGACCTACAGTCTATTATCCCTCATTAATGGAGAGAAAGGAGGGCCCTTGCATCCTCTCTTTGGCGCCTAATCCACGCTGCTCTTCACTAGATTCTGAAGCGATCGAAAGCAATTAAGGACGATGGTCCGCCAGCAGGGTCTGGTGCTGCGGTGGAAAGCTGCAGCACTCACTGTTCGATTAGTCCGCCTGCTGGAGGTCCCAGGAGACGAACAGTAGAGCAATAGTTGCAGGACACACTTTTCAGATATCGCATCATTTATCAGGTCGCCTATAGCCTGAGCCTATATAGAAAAAAAAAAAAAAGTTAAAAGTAAATGAGTTAAACTTCTCAATGTAAATATTTTTTCCACTTTTCATTAATAATCAATGACATGAACTGAAAAGTACTCTATATTAAAGGCCTCTATATTAAATAATAAATCATGGCTTTGCACCTTTTGCAAATCCTTACACTGAGCCCGTTCATGTTCAATGTGCTGCTTTGGCTGAATTTGACACTCACTGCCTTGAACAAACAAGAATCTCTGAAGACATGTCTTAGCTGTACCCACTCACCTCTTATAACTGGGGAAGACTCAATTATCTTGTCAGTGTCAAATGCCACATATTTCCTCACATCCAGGTGCAGATAGATTGCGTTGCATCTCTCGATGAACTGGAAAAGGCAGTGTGGACAATATTGGATGACACTGCAAAGAAACATTTGTACAACATGAAAAGTTCAAATCTATGTTAAACATAGATCATTATTTCATCACTACAAAATTTTTTTTTTTATCAGGCCAACTCAAAAAAAACAATTTTTTTTTGGCCAACTCAAAAAAAAAAATTTTTTTTTTTTTTTTTTCAGGCCAACTCAAAAAATTTTTTTGTTTTTTCAGGTCAACTCAAAAAAAATTTTTTTTTTTGGCCAACTCAAAAAAAAAAAATAAAATAAAATTTTTTTTTTTCAGGACAACTCAAGAAAAAAAATGTTTTTTTTTCAGGCCAACTCAAAAAATTTTTTATTTTTTTTTCAGGCCAACTCAAAAAAAAACAAACATTTTTTTTTTTGGCCAACTCAAAAAAATAATAATAATAAATTTTTTTTTCAGGACAACTCATTTTTTTTAAGTTGGCCTGAGAAAAAAAATTAAATTTTTTTTTTTGAGTTGGCCAAAAAAAATATTTTTTTTTTTGAGTTGACCTGAAAAAAAAATAATTTTTTTTTGAGTTGGCCCAAAAAAAAATAATTTTTTTTTGAGTTGGCCAAAAAAAAAATAATAATAATTTTTTGTTTTTGTTTTTTAGCTTTGAGTTGGACCAACTCAAAGCTAAAAAGCTTCTAAACAGGCTTTAGGATTTAATAAAAAAGATGAACTTGAGGAGCTGACACTGGTCTGTTGCCACTAATCGAGTCAGAGGTGTTTGTACAAATGAAACTGCAATGAGCAGCAACTGTAATACTGCTAAAAATACATAATAGATCCACAATAAGTCCATATTAAGTCTATAGTCCTTATTAGTAACAACTCCTGATGATTTCCATTGAATGTTTTTTTTTTTTTCTGCAAGGCACAACATCAGTAATTTACATGCAGAAAACAATGTGCCTTCATGTGAACATGGAAATGTATCACTTTAGTAAATTGTCATTCCAACTACAATAAAGTTCTACACACACAAATTGTTTGTCCTTTGTTTTAAATAACACCAATTTTTTGCCCTGTTTTTTTTTTGTTTGTTTGGGTTTTTTTGGTATTTCTAACTTTATTGTGCAGTTGTGGAACATCTGAGGGAATCAATAGAAGAACAATCCTGCCCTCTAGTGTACAGTACAATTATTCACTTAATTCCTATTATGTTCAACTGGGCTTGAGTTCAAAGCAGGTCAAAGACTTTTGACCAGTGCCATTTGAAAACAATCTAATTATTGGGCCGAGGGGTTGAAAAGGGTTATACTGACAAAACCACAGACAAAACAACAACCACATCAGTAAAGATCATCTTTGCCTGCAGTGTGCATTTACCAGGGATTTTACCCAAAGGAAATGCCATTTCAGCCACCATGAGCCCTTCTCTGTTTAAAACATCATAAGATATCATTTTTGTGTTTTCTGCTATAAAAGGCACATATTTTCATAGAGTGATCACAGTAATAAAGCCAAAGGGTAACGATGGAAATCTGGATGCAAACTTCATATGCAGTCTATAAGATTTACATAAACAGTGAATGGAAAGACTGATCTCTTCTCTGCAATGAGTCACTTTCAAAGCATGATGGGAGATACTGGTCACTGAGATGTTTTCTATATTACATGACTGTGTTCAAAACACAAAAGTGGATGTGTAATCTAATTATTATTAACCACCTCTCACTCTAAGAAAGGCAGCATTCAGAAGTGGCCACATGCACAAAGATATGGATACTCTGCACACTCCAACGACACAAAATGAGTTCAGTGCAAAACCACATATACACACTGTAGCCCTCCTTCACCAAAACCACATTCATACACACATGCACACTCCTGCAGCGTGTACCGCCCCGCTATTGGTCCAGACCCAGACACCGCATGCCAGTGCACCTCACTCGACGAGCCGCAGGCCGCAGAAGTAGAAGAAGAAGAAGAAACAGATGGGTACCAGCTGTTTGGATGTGGGCCTCGGGTACACTGCTACTGTATTGCAGCACACACACTCACTGAAGCTGTTCAAAGCTGCCCCTGTCTGCACGTCTAAATCTACCACAAAGAATACACAGGTAACATGCAGTTTACGGGAAATCCTCAGTTCAATTAGTCTGTTTGTCTTCATTAATTACTTTCACCCACAAAATCAGACACTCACAGTGTTGTATTTGGCAAAAGTTGCAATTTTATTCAGCAAATGTCAGTGAAGCTAACATGTGTTTACTCAGTATGTAGCAGAAAGTCACCACTAAAAACCTAAACTCAGGTCCGAGTGTTTCTTGGTTTCATTTGTCGTAGAGATAGCCAAGACAGTCATCCTAATTCTTTGATTCTATTCTTTGCAAAAAGTCCATTTCTGTCAATCTCTGTGAAATGGGGCTAGATTTCCTGAGTCAGTACCAACATATACACAAGCATGTGATACAGGCCAAGTGCAGGACTGGTATCAGTTGTCATATGTATGTGTATGAGTTGATGCATAAAACCTCCCTTATTTTAAGTAAACAGATACAATTGCAACATGATTTCTCTCACGTTACAGTGTTGGTGATGGGAAGCGTTTCTGGACACGTTTCCACCAATGCAGCACACTGAGCACTGCCTGTATGTACCTGTACTGTACTCCATCAGTTGGTACCAACTGGTATAACAGGCTGACCAGGTTGATATTATGTTGATGGTTTTGGCACCCTGTCAGCACTGTTATTTTAAACATTCTGATTATATTTGGGGGATTTTATTATACTTCTATGTTAAATTTTACACTTACATTTAAATTTCATCAGTATTGACACTGGCCATATTCTGCCCACAGCTCCTTCAGAACTATTATAATGCAGTCTGTCAGCATCTGGATGGCTTGTGTTTTATTTGGTCCCTCAACACTCTAAATATGAAATGAAAGAATAAATATGAGGTTACAGTGGTGAAGTACAGGACTGAAAATTGTTAAATGTTTGCACATTCATCCCAAACAGTGAAAGGAAAAGTACGGACAGACAAGGAAATCAAAGATTGTTATGCCAAAGTAAGTGAAATACTTTGGACGGAGCATTGACACCAAACTGGGTAAAAAATGTGTCCAGAATAAGCTGAAAATAGTGTTTATGAGTCTAAAAACCTAGAATGGATACCAAATGTTCTTTGGTAACAGACAAGTTTATTCATTAGAAACACATTTACAACCAAATGTCAAGGATTAAGGATTATGTATAAATGTGGAAAATGCTGAGTACTATGTGTACTATTTCTCAAGGAAGAAAGCAGAGAGAAACACATGAGGTGATGTTTTGTATTTTTTTTCTCCCTGAATTGAGTGGCATTTCATGTTTTTGTTGTAGTTGACTTTGATGAGTAAGAATCGTTGCTTTCTCCATAACGGACATTAGACATTTACTTGAATATTGTATGTTAAGACTGTAAAACAGTGCTCCGTAGTCCCTTTCTTCGTTTCGTTTTTCTTTCGTTTGAGTGTGCCAATACATCAGAACATGGTTGTTTTGTATGAATGGCTGGAGCTGGTAAATCTAACAAACAGTAAAGCAGTGTGCAATACCAAGAGGAATGGCTTATTTACATCCTGTCCCAGTTTATTTGCTTATCAATTATGCCCCAAAGTTGAGCAAAATGATGGCAGTGGATGGTTGGATGTTGATCATGTGACATCCTCTTGCTTTGTTCTTCCAGCCCAAACCCAGTCATTGTGACTTTTGACTTTCCTCGTGAGTCAAACTGAGGTGGCAAGTCCTTCTGTTCATTACAACACAACATACTCCAACCAGAACTCTGTTTTTAAAGCACGCTTCCTCTGTCTGAATGCCATTAGTTACAGCCAAGGGTTGTTCCCTCTTATTACACTCACTTTGAACACAATCTGTCTCATTAAATAAAAATACTGCATTGTGTAAAGTATGGTCAAATGAATTCATCTGTATTTGAGGCTACTGTGACAGTCCTGCCACTACAAAGGTGACATTAAACATCACAGAGCACCATCTGCACAGCTTTTAGACCAACGCTCAATACCATCTATTGAACACTGTACAAGGGGAAAAAAATGACAAAATGGAAAGGGTATTGTGCGCCTGGTTGACCACGTTCGTCCTGTGATTTCCAGCTCCATTGCTGATGTGGTCTGACCAGTGTGGGTTTTGGGGGCAGACTGGAGCAACAGCAGGCTGCTTGGGATCTTTTTTCCCTCTCAAAGCCAACAGGATGTCTTTAATGAACCACAGTGTGTTTGAACTGTCGCATCTCACCATACAGCAGTCCAGCCCTTATAGATGGAATGAGCAACATGAATAAAGGAACGTGCCTAAAAATGAAGATCCAGGAAACACCATCTCTGGGACAAAGACCACAAATCAAATGCTGTGATTATAATAGAGAGGAATGTCTTTGGTAATAGAGAGGTTTCCACTGACTTGTGATGTCCAGTTCTTCTTTTCCTTTCAGTTCCATGCAACAACATAATTGTCCATCTTGTTTTCGCAGAGTGTGCAGTAACATTTGCTTTATTTGCTAGACAAAATAAAGATTAAATTCCTTGTATTTTAAATTTATCCAACACGTTTGCTTAATTGACTCATGTGAATGTTCCAGGAATATTAACACAGTCAGTCTCCAACAATGGCTGACAGAATGGCCTGGAGTCTAGAAGTAGGGTTTCTATTATATGGGCAGAGCTTAAACAAATTAGAGCTGTTGTATCATACAAGGCCATTTTTTGTGCAATAATTATGCTACCCATATGCTACACTAAAGTGGCCCTGAACCTTTGTTCCTGAGGTGAATGTACCTGCTACATCCACAAGATGGTGGTGCTGGTGTATCACACAACAAGCTAAACTCCTTTGCAATTTGTTGTTGCAGCAACAAAGAGAAAACAAGTTAACATCATTATCACAATATCTGCAAACCTCAGTGATGGTTCAGTAACTGTGGACGCTGATATGCCACATATTGTTTCAATTACTCCAAACTGTTGTTCCAGTCCATGCCATAGGAAAATGCTCAAAATACTCTGTGTTTGATCTTGTGGCCTCTTGTGAAACTGGAAATGAATGGTGATTAACTATAATGATGATCATCATGGTGAAAAGTTTTGTGCCACAGGTTATTTGACTGTGTGAGCCAGTGTATATAGCCCCGGTCTAAAAATACAAGGGTCCCCAAAACAAGTATCATTTTAATGGAAACTTTCACCATATTAATTCATATCCATAGTCTGTCAAAGATGTTTTAATTTTTTGTTTATGGCAGTTGTATTTATGTTTGTGTTGCGTTGCTGTGTGTGTGTAATGGGAGGCTTTGTAGTGTTGACTGAGAAAGAGGGATATGGCTATGATTAAAGCAGGCACTAAAGCAAAGGTGGTAATTGGGATCATAAACACTCACTTTTCCATTTACCCCTCGAGAGAAGTGTTCCTGTTTATTCTTAGCAGCTGCTTCATCAGAAAAAAACATCATCCACTCTGAGCCACTCCAAGTGTTTACCAGCCTTCATTAGCACCCCAAGGATTTGTCTTTCTCCTTGTGACAGCTTGATGATGGGGTACACAAGTCTCAGTGTCAGGGTCACTGTCATACTGCAATATTAACAGTCGTTTCAATCCATGTATAATAGTAAGACATTTACACTACATACATTGATGTAAAACATTAGCTTTAATAAAATTTCACTTTTCTTTACTTATGCACAATGTAGGCAGCACTCAACGCTTTCCCCTCCCCAGACACTTCCTCTCACAAATGAAATAACTGTTAATGTAAAATAATATCATATGTCTAAATGAAACCTGTAAGGAAAGGATGATACCTCAGCAGGATCAAGCCTCTAGTTGGTATATTCTGAGCTGTGTCTTTACTAAGGTACACACTTGTCACACAGTCCAGACATAAAGGTGTTTTACGGCTGATGTGGGCCCTGCCAGTGCCTCCTCACACCGGGGCGGTAGCTGCCATAATGCAGGGAGTCAGACTGAAGAGATATAAAGCCAAAGCGAGTGGCAGCTCATAATCGTAAATATCAGGCAGAGAAATTCACTGTTGCTTTTCTTATCAGGGTAAGGGTGTTTTTCATTGGACAAGTTCATCTAGTGGGACACTGAACTTTTTGATGGTTCCAAATAGGCACTAGTTGTTTGATATGGTTTAATGTAATGAGTCCACTGTTAGTAGGCTAAAATATAAGCAGCTCACAGAGTGAATTTGACTGTTTGACTGTTATAGATGAAAAGATATAACACAGATAGATAAATACCTCCAGAGCTACTTTGAAAAGCATTTGTTCAAGTCCAAATTAAAACAGCACAGGACAAAGGAAATTGCTGTATAAATGTTTGCATGGGGAGGTTTTATCAAGCAGGAGAGAGGCTGCAAACTAAGATGTGACTTGGACCTTCTCTTATAAACACAGTAGAAGCCTTAGACCAAAACCATTGACCAAAACTGTAGATCATATTTAAATTACTGCATAATGATACATGATTTCATGATGAATTATGTCACTTGGAAAAGGATTTGTAAAGAAAATATTTGGCAGTTTTACACACTGTTGCAGTTATAATCAAAACATTTTTCTAAAAAGGCTATCTGTGCAGATGTTCATGTGGCCAACCAAAAAGCACCAGTACCACCACCAGCATGTGGTGCCTATTTATCTATAGATGAATAGCAATAATACTTAAAATGCTTTTAATAACTATTAATATGCTTGTTTAGAGGTTGACTTGCAGCCTGCAGTGTGAGCTGTGGATTTGAATTAAATTGCCTTGTAAAGAAACCTAGCACCATACGTTCTGTGGGGCCAACATCTCTGCGCCCGTCAGCCATATCCCATTCTAGCCTTTATTTTAAGTCACTGAGGGTGTCGCCTCACACCAGGGCAGATGAGTTTCCATGAGAGGAACGAAGATGTCTGGCCAAATCCACTTTTCCCCCCTTATTAAAACGGATATTTCCGAGCTGTCAGGGGGTAAAGTCTGGCTTTCACACTTTCTCTCTGACTTCTCACCGAGCATGTGCTTCCTTTTGCTATAGGTTCAGTATCTCCTGTGGCTCTCCATCCCGGTGGTGCGGTGTTAGCGGGTTCCCTATGGGTCGCAAGCCAGAGCAATTCTGGCAAGTTGTTCACTTTTCACTTAGCAGCACACACTAATTTACTGAGACACGACACAGTTTCGGGTCCGCGGTGCAATTCCCACGTTCCAGCTGAGAAAATATATCATTAGTCCCTCATCGTGTAATGCTTGCCACATTATGTTATAAAAGCTGGGTGTAAAGCGACATGGATAAAACAGAAGCGATTTCCAGTGTGGCTCATTTTGACCGCCTGCTTGGAATAAGTGGTGGGTGTTGAGAATTTGAAAAGGAGACAAAATGCGGTGTTGAAAAGGCCATTTTGCTTACTAAATACTCCTGGGTGGTTGGAAGAGTAAGCATTTCCATTGCAAGTGTCTCCAATAATGCACTACAACTAAAGAGTACTCTTTACAAGTTTGCCATTAGAAGTTTTATGGATTAATTAACTTTCCAGGCACGTTAAAATTCCACGCTAATTTTAGTCTCGATATACATTTAATGAGATGTAGACAGAAGATAGTATCAAACAAATGAGCTCCTTCCTCCCCAGATGTTTTTGAATTTGTTTACCACTTTTAGCCCAGATGCAAAGCAACCTCACATCCCAACAACATCAAGTAAACTGTCGCTGCTATATGTGATGTGTTGCTCTGTCATTAAGCACCGACAGTGAGTGAAGACCCTTTTTTGGCACAAGACCACAGTTTTCTGGGTTTTCTGCTTCACAAACATTTTTACAGGCATGACAGGCTGTGACTGAGTGGGCCGCAACAGACAGCTCTGTCACCTCAAAACAACCGCCCCACTGCGCCACACTAGAGACATCTAAATATATCATTTACCAAGAAAAAAATCAGTCTGAATGGTAATCTGTGGGTTAATTAATGAACGCAGGACACAGTAAATTAGAGGTAGCTTCTGACTCCATCCTTTAAAGTGTTGGCCACATGGTGCCCACAATGGAGATGCCCACTCGCTTGTGCTGCATTGTACACCCGTGTTTACTTACATCTACTCCTTCCTATCTCGATTACTGAGATGCTGTCCCTTTATTTATCTAGTACACAAGCACTTCATGTGGCAGTAATTTGGGCCAGCCGACACCCATCAGCGAATGTGCCTGACCCCCATTCTGCCCCTTCCAGCTCCCCTCGACACCCTCTGGAAAGCCACATCTATTGCAGGAGCTTCTAGGGGCCCCATCTCATTAAAGCTATAGGCAGTTAGGTTTTTGCATCTGCGTTGAAGTTTTGGGCAAATATGGGAACCGCACTGCCTGTACACTAATGAACATGGCAGACTTTATTGTATTGAACACATGTCATAAATCCAGAAGCATTTTAATCTTCTGTAATAAGCACTGCTACACAGACTTCATGAAGGAACCGTCAGTGCTGCGTCGCCATTTTAATTAAAGTTATAAACAAGTAAGTTATTTATCAGATAATTAGAGTGAATGAAAGCAACATGCCTTTCTGGTGATATCTGCTCTATTTATTGCCACTCTTTATCAGTGAAAGTGAGCAACCATAAAATGAACTAGTATAAAAGCTATGTCTGCCAGTTTATACCTTTATTACATCCTCAGATTAGGATATAAAGACACAGTAGCAGAAGCTATGTATTGTTAGTACAAGAGCTTCTGTTAAATTGTTTCACTGCCACAGAAAAGCAGTGCCCTTTGACTCTTTGCAGAAGACATCATCCGCTTACAAGCTTGCACAATAAAAACCGAGCGTGCCGTAATAAGCCCCGCTTTGTTTCGAATACATCCAAGTGAAAACATTTATTGGACTAATTACATTGGTCTGCCATTGGATTTTCTTCCTGTGTTACACATGCTTTGGCAAAGTTCCCAGTATTGTGTCAGAACTAGTCATTACCTCAGTGCCAACTGCAGATACACATTGAGAGTCATGAGTGGGCAATGAAGAGGGAGAGAAAAGGCGGGAAGCATGTGCAGTGACATGGTGTAAGTAGAGCTGTATTCAGGACCACACCATGATGTGAAGAGCTGCAATGATCTTGCTGTGGATATTGATTTGCTACAGTGCCAGTGTTTGTGTGACGTACTGGTTACATTTGAAAACAGACATTTTCCATTTAGTCACAGTAATGATGTGGACAAATAATTAGTTGTGGTTTTAATTTAAAATCTGCTAAAAACACAATTTAGGCCTCTCAACACAAAATGGATACCCATTCATACCTCCACAGAGATCATCTGGAATCATGTGACCCAGGATCAAGCAGGATGTATGTAGAGCATTGACAACACATTAGATCCAGTCACTTTGACCAGATTTTAGTGTTAGATCTAAAGAGGGCTTATGTTTAGAAACGACACAGGACTGAATTTTTTAGCCCTTTGGATGGGTAATACAATGTTAGCCTGATTACAAATAGCTTTCATGCCAGTAATGTTTAAGATCCTTTACTATTTGTTGTACCCCAGATGAAATATTTAAAAAAAATAAATAAAAAAGCATTTTGTTGTCTGGATATTTGAGGACAGTCACAGCGAGTTAAACCTTGTTTGTATTGATTAAGCTCAAAACATGGGGAACGCCCGTTGTTGTCCAATAGGACTGACCACCTGAGGATTAGGGGAAAGTCAGAGTTGCAAAATTTTACCAGAAAGCAGCTTCACTATGTGTTTTCCAGGATGAATAAATAGTACCCTTGGTATAAGTATAAATACCTGAAAATTTTACATCCAGCCATCACACAGGATTAGCTCGAAGCACAGTGAACAACCAAAGTCAACCTTCAGAAGCTCCAACATGAAGACTCTTAGTGTTGCTGTTGCAGTGGCCATTGTGCTTGCATTTATTTGGATTCAGGAGAGCTCTGCTTTTCCATCGACTGAAGTAAGCACATTAACACAATATTTAATGCATGTTTTGTCAGGTCCATATGAACTCTAAATGTTGACAACTTGTGATTTTTAAGATGGAGGAGCCAGGAAACAGTGACATTCCAGTTGAGTTACAAGAAGTGTCAGTGGATTTCTCAACCGTAAGTCAATTCGCTTTTTTATTTCTGTGCATCCGAAACAATAATACTAACTTTTCGACATTTCCTTTTGTCTCTCAGATGCCGTACTACAAAAGCAGAGAGAAGAGGGGCATTAAGTGTAAATTCTGCTGTGGCTGCTGCACCCCTGGAGTTTGTGGACTGTGCTGCAGGTTCTGAAGAGTCTACCATCAAACATTGTGTAACATTAAACATTATGTGACTGTGGATTTTATATGGCCACGCATGTTTTCTGTTTTCATATCTCAATAAATCTTTCAAGACAATTAAATACAGTTTTCATGATGCTTCTTTATTATAATAGTGATCTGAAGAAGTTTTGCTGATATAAACAATTCACAAATTTCAATGTGAACATATTGAAATAGGAGTAGGTCTGCAAAATTGATTGTTTAAAAATTATTATCATTTAATGTATATTGTCCATTTGTAGGGGTGCAAACCACCCAACACCAACCCCACCAACAAAAAACAAAAAACCCCCCCCCCCCCCCCCCCCCCCCCCCCCCCCCCCCCCCCCCCCCCCCCCCCCCCCCCCCCCCCCCAAAAAACCAAACCCCCCCCGAAGCCCGCCGGGGAAGGGCCCCGGGGGAGGAGCCCCCCGGCGGCCCCCCCCCCCCCCCCCCCCCCCCCCCCCCCCCCCCCCCCCCCCCCCCCCCCCCCCCCCCCCCCCCCCCCCCCCCCCCCCCCCCCCCCCCCCCCCCCACAAAAAGGAAAAAAAAAAAAAAAAAAAAAAAAAAACAAAGCCCCCCCCCAACCCCGACCATTACAAACCAAAAAATCATGAAAAGTATCAGCAGTGGATATGAGTAGTTTTAACTATTGCCCTTATAATCATTTTGATGGTTCTGTGTCATAAAAAAAAAAAAAAAAGAACAAATAAATGAGACAGATCCATAAATGTGCAGTTGCATTTCAGTTTTGCTTTAATCTAATGCTACACACATTATCACATTCACATCGACCAAAAATGATAAAATACTCCCATCTTTAGTGTTGTACTTATATCAGTGCCATTTCACGGATATTATAAGTAGTCACAGTTGCACACATGAATTTAACCCTAATCACAGTATGCAGCACACAGTAAATAGTAAAGTGCATTGTGAGGGAACTCATGTTTTTCAGAGTTGTACTTTCATGTTCATTTGTTGTCTTTGTTTTGCCTAAAAATAGGAAAGTGATCCCAGGTATTTTTATGAAGGCAATAAATAAAGTGCATGTGGTGAGGAGTGGGTTGTTTGTCCAAAGATCATATGGCATCATGCTGTGTCCCATTTTCTCAAATGTTTCTTTGTGGTCTCTCCTTCATTGGCTAACATTTGTCAACTTTTTATGTTTTTCGCAGATGTTTTGGTAACAAGATGTAAGAAAGTGTCAGGAATAAGATCATTGTGCCATATGAAAGAAATGTTACTTGTTGTGTTGTACTTTGGCAGACTTGTGTGTAGATAAGACAACATAATGTCAGTGAACAATTAGTACGATAACCATGTTGCTAAAATAGTATATTCATTTCTTTTTGGCAAGAGAGAGGTATATTGCTCTACATACACAGGGACTTGGACACTGTGGGGTTTCCCAGATGAGGCAACAGTAGCAAAAGTATCAGTATAAATACCATCACACTTCACAAACTGAAACATCAGACACAGGGGAAACTTTAAGAACCTACTGAATCCAACTAAAGCCTTCAAAAAGCTCCAACATGAAGACTCTTAGTGTTGCTGTTGTCGTGGCTGTTGTGTTCGCATTTATCTGGATCCAGGAGAGCTCTGCTTTTCCATCCACTGCAGTAAGGACATTATGTGTATCTTTTAAACTGCAGAATAGTTTTGTTTCAATCTGAAAAAGTCAAATAATCAACTCTAACTAATGGCAATTTGTGAACTGATTGTGAACCAGCTGGAGGAGATGGAGGAGTCTGTTAACAGAGACATTCCAGTCGAGTTTAAAGAAGAAGTGGACTCCTGGACGGTAGGTTGTCTCTGCAATTTATGTGCTTTTCTAAAGAGTAACTGAAAGTGTAAAAGGTAACACTGACTGTTGAATTTTACCTGTCTCAAAGATGCCGTACAGAAGCAGAGAGAAGAGGGGCATTAAGTGTAAATTCTGCTGTGGCTGCTGCACCCCTGGAGTTTGTGGAGTGTGCTGCAGGTTCTGAAGAGTCCACCATCTTGGAGTCACCACTCATTGTTATTGTATTGCAGCCCCTAATAAAACATGGAAGAATCAAAGTAGACTTGTTTCATATTTGGATTTTTGGTTCATCATTTATAATGCACAACACTCAAATGAAGACACCAAAGCAACCACGGGGTCTACCACTTTTAAACACGAGGCATTAAGAGGATGTGTGAAGATGTCTTAAATTAATGATTATAGAAATCCTTTATAACACACCACATCAATATGGAGACCAATTGATTGTAATGCACCATTTTCCTTCTTTGTTTTACATTAGTGGTCATTTTTGTGGGTCTAACTCTGAGCCAATCCCAACTTACAGAAGAAAAGGGAACAAGTGAAGGTACAATTTATTGAAAACCAAGAGCATACCTGATAATGTTACTCTCTGATTAGCTGTAAAAAGAGAGAGTGAGGTTAGGGGCCAGGTCTTTAAACACAATATCAAACATAACATGAAGAGTATTGTTACCTTGTTGTAAATCACTACAAATATCTGCTCATGAATTGGGCAAGAGAACAAAAAAGACCCATCTTTTTTTCTTAAGTGGGAAAATTGAAGCACTTTTGTGTTTTGTGCAAAAAATCAAATGTGGATATTTTTTAATGGCAGGAATTCTATGGAGTTGTGTATCTCTGATGAATACATACATAATAACAAAATAAAGAATAAGAAAAAAGAATACATAATAACAAAAGAATAAAACCCCTGATTTGTGGTTTGAAATATGATTTATTACTGTTAAACAGATACACATTTAAATGCTAACATAGGCACTTCACATTATAACCTACATTAGTCCATCTAATTTACTGGAAAAGCATACTCGGCCAAAAGAGTCACGAATTAGTTTCAGAGGTTATCAAGCATATTGATTGGTTGTGTTTGTTGACACAGCTGGACCCACTACAGTTGAGTATTACAGTAAGTAAACAGGAGAGAGTAAGTACAACACCAGAGGGACTTTTAGTTATTGCAACTAATGAGAATTACTCAAGATTTTAACTCTAACAAATTTGTGTTTATTGTGTACTATGAAGTAATATGAACTGCACAACTCTCTTGATTACATGTAAGAGGAATACATGTGCTTCTTCTTTATTTTTTGTATATTCTTTGGGTGTTATATAGCAAGAATGACAATGCCTAGTGATCAATCAGTGCAATTTTGTTTTTTTGGTAATTTAATTTATGGTGAGAACTAAATTAATTACAAAAACTGGTTTAAATTAGACTTTTGACTGCCATGCTCCATTGAGTTTGTTTGAATACCTTGAACAGGTGAGGCAGGTATCACAACAACTAAATGAATCAGCACAACCTCAGTGACTGTAGTTTGGCTCAAACCAAACAAGTGTGGTGGTGAGTGTGGACTGCTGGTGGGCTTCACACCTTTGATTAGAGGATATTTCCATATAAACCTCATTAGCTGTGACTTTGTAAGGTCAAGGGTTACTTTGAACAGGAAATAAAGTACAGGTAAATATTAAGTACCACATAAGCCATAGGCTACATTAGGGGCCTCTAAGAAACACTTCCTGAGAAACATTCACTTTCCACTGGTGGTGGTCTACTCCGTAACCAGCTCCATTTCTGCTCTACATCTCTGGCTGTACAGATATGGAAGGTATGGCATGTAGCCATGGTGGTGTGCATTATTAGCTATTGTGTTGCTTCAGCTGCATCACACCTTACAAGCATAAAGGCCACAAAGGTCAAATAAAAGGTCTGTTGTTAATGCCATGCCTAAATTGTTAGGAAATGTACCCACTCTGATCAAATCTGTGATAGGAATTCAACATGTGGCATTAGAACAATAGCAGGGCTGTGTGTTTTATTTCAGCGATTAAATTGTAATTATAATTTAATTACCATCATACACATACAATACATGTACAGCCAGTAATATGCACATATAATCTTGTGCAGACCAGCAGTCTGGAGCCTAGTGGACTCCCGCTCTGATCCCACCCTCACGCTGTGTCACAGGGGGCTGAGCCGAGTGCCAGGCCTGCCTCGCGCCCAGACGGATGCCCGATGTACGCCCCCATACCAGCAGAGCTGCTGCCAAACCACACAAGGAGATAGTAAATGAGACCAGAGGGCTGTGTTCTGCTTCCTCTCCCAAATGCACACACATTCAGCATGTGGTTTATTTTATCTGACTCATACACACATGAGAAACAATGCAGGCGTGCAGCAGAGGCAGCAATTAGAGGCCTGTTCATCTGTAAACTGCACTAGACCAGCTCAATAAATCTCTAGCGTAGTCTTTTTTAAAGAGTATACACTCAAGTGCTTGGGTGGTAGACTGTACAAACTGCAAGATGTTTTGATTTGTAGATGTTGTTAAATGGCACCGAGGCACTCAAAAGCAAACAATAACTTGAAAGGCCCAAATTAGAACCTCACTTTCAACATCAAAAATTGGTTTTAGATTTCCCTTAAATTCACATTTGTTTTGGGGAGCCCAGAGGTTTTGGAATTGGTAATTAGTTTTACAGAGAGACAAAAAGGAAAAGGAACTTTGATCTAATAAGTGAATGGTTTTCAATCAGTTGAGACAAGGGCTGTTTTCTGTTCCTTTGACATATTTTCAAATTTATAAGCAGATGCACAACAAACAAGTTGAGTTGGGGAAGGCCAGGTGTCAGGCCCTCATTAATGAACATATCCTGCCTACTGGATATTGTTGTTGTCTGTGACATCCTACTTGTTGAGTAGACTCTGAACCAACAGATTAGTCATCACTTTCTACAGCTAATGACTAAAACCAGCAGCAGAGAAGAGTGTGAACCAGAGGCTCCACCGCAGGTCACACTCCACAGCAAAGGCTGGGAGCCATTCACACTCACACATAGACATAATCAAGACTGGGAACCACTGAGGTCAAGACCTCGCCTACAGCTGAGTTGATGAAACGTGTTTCTACAACCCACACACTGCCCAGTAAAAGCTTCAGTGAGAAAGATGGCGGACTGGCACAGACAAGGATCATCTCCGGTTCCGCAGCTACAAGCACCAGCCGCTTCACCTCTACTGATGCCATACCCAGGGGGAGCAATAATCTGGCATTTTATTAGGGGAATAGTGCCTGTTTGTGAATGAATATTTCTTCCACAGACCCTCCAAGTGGTGTCAAAGGTGGCTTCGGAAGCATGGCAAAGCATAATCCAGCTCTGAATGAGAGGGGAGGAAGATAAACATTCCTGGACTATGAGAGCCTCCTTTACCCCCTGCTGTACTCATACCCAGTTAAAATCTGCTTACCCACAATGCAACACTTGGCTTAGGTAAATAGCCCCCCTGGAGCCTGTGTAGTGGCACTGCAGAGTGAAATATCCTCCTTGTAGAAGCCACACGTGTCAGCTACAGCTCAGATACAGCCCTACTGGGCCCTAAGTGGGTACATTATATCCACTTCAACTGGTCTTAATATACTTTAATAAGACCTGTTCTCTATTAATTCTCCCTTGAAACCGGTAGTAACACGGCTACTAGGCACATATAAAAACTGAATGAATGGAGTAGGGCTGCCAGGAGTCAGGAGGGGGAAACCAGAAATCCTTGTGGATTTGTCCTTACCAGCTGGCTCTTGAGTCCAATATAACGGTTGTGCCCATGGTCTCGTAGCACCGGGAAGGGAAATATTTGCCCAGCCTGTAAGCATTAACATGTTTAAGGTGCACAGTATGATTCACTTCAGGTCATAAAGTGCTTGCATGTCACATCCTGAAATGAACGACACAGCTGCTGTGCTGTGCACCTCAGGTGAATGAGGACAATGGTTTTGTGTTGGGTTTGAGTCCAAAATTAGAAAATAGCTCTGCTGAATAAAACTCAAATGTACTTATAGCACCCATAGGATGAGCCACACCAGGTTGGTATTGAAATGGCTGTCTGTTCTGTGTAATGTATGGTGATAAAGCCACTGCACCTGCTGCTAGTAACCCCAGTCACACACTACAGGCAGTGTGTCATAAATACTGACCCATTTGTCACTGAGGAATGAAAGACAAATTTACGCACAGCACGCTGATACTAATACACAAGGTGAGCATTAAGAGCATGAAAGGCCCCTTCCTGTTGAACAGGTGAGGCATGTGGAGGGGCTTTGTGCCTGTGATCAACATCAGCACAGCCTTAACTCTGCAGTCCACTGTCGCTCACAGGGCTTTACAGTTTCCTGTAAAAGTTTCTGCAGCAAAGCAAGTAACTGCCACGGACAATTAGCTTTTACTGAAGAATGTATTTATTTTGGGGATTAACTTGTTTCCTAGCAACTCCAGATGAAGCCAAAAAGTGCATTTACAGTTTTTGATTTAGGTTTCCAAATTGGAGGAAAGTTTGTCAAGGTTTTATAGTAAAAGTCACTCATTAACATTAACATTACAGTTTAGCCGAGTTGTTCACAGCACGACAGTGAACATATGGCAAATAATACAGCACTATGATGTACTGTTGACACCACTATGTTCCTACTCGTAGCTGTTTTGGACAGTGCCAAACACTATGGCTAACCCATACAAAGATTAATGATTCCATATTTCCTTCAAATCAAAGGGCAAGCAATGCCTCATTATACAGCTATTAAAAACAGCAAATTATTACAACATTTATTATCCTGGGCATTCTTATTTGCCCCATTAATGTCATAACTTCCATTTCTGCACTGTGCACTGGAACGAATGTGTCACAGTGCCACAGCTACGGCAGACTGTAAATGTGGACGTCCTCTCATCCGCTCGCTGCCTGACACTTGTTAGCTCCATACAACATGCACAATGCACTTAGGCGCCGTAATGACCTGCTTTAAGAGTCCTATCACTGATCTATACTGTACAGTTTAGAGCCCAGTGGGTCATATCCTGTTAGTGGTTTCACTTGTTGTGCCTTTGAAGCAGGTTTTAATAATAGGACTCAACAGACCTAATGAAAACGCTCTCTGTCAGATTAAAAGGGAGATCTAGTCTGAGCCACATAACCACATTGAGCAACACTGAAACACACCGAGGCAGGCACATACACAATTTACAGAAGTGGTTTTCACAGCGAATGCCATTCTCTGTGATGTGTGGATGACTGCTAACCCCCTCAACAACACAGACACTCAGGTCCTGTACAAAATGAGTGGTCAAAGGCAAAGGTATGTTGGGTAAAAGAGCAGCGGTTCTGACTATATCCTTTTATTTTTCCGCTCTAGACACTACAATGTGTTCTTTAGTGGTGGTCTCGCTCTTAATGAATCCACTTCAGTGCAGTTCCTCTTCGTATAAGCCTTAGGTTTAATCCCTCTTCAGTCTGGAGCACTGATAGTCTGGGCCAGTGGATGACATCTGTGATTCGTTCATTAACTTGTAACCAGCAGCAGATGTCTTTAAAAAAACAACTTGCTGCATCTACGCTTAGTTTCATTTGCCACGCGAGTCTTCATTCATTCTTAATGTAAACCCAGCTGGAGGCCTCAAGTGGTTTATTGACACCACTACTGCAGCAGTATTTTGAGAATATTTGGTTGTTAACAGCATGGATGATTTGATAGAAATGGTTAAATCAAAGATGTGTAAAATATGGCATGCCACTTTGAACACACTTTGAACATGTGAAAGATATTCAGGGTCTCACTGTCATCATATTTGTAAACCCGGAGATGGACAAGGGACACATACATAAAGAAAATGTCAATGCTGACGGCCACTTTATGGAAATATAATATGGGATTTTTCACAGGATGATAAATAAATAATTCATCTGCTTCCATGCTAGTTCATCTGCTGTGTAGTAGATATTTTTCCATTTTTCGGGACTATGTGGGACTATCTTTGGCTAAATTAGCCATGACTTGCATTAAAGAACATTCCCACAGGAAGACTGTGTTAATTTCATGTGTTGATGCTCAAAAAGGATCAGGCATGCCATGCATCACACAAAGAGGTTATCAAATGTGTGCATATGATGAAAGACACGCAGCGAAATACACAAAGCAAGGGCATTACAGTCTGATGTAGGAAATGAATGGGCCACCAATGACTCGCACTGGTTGGTCTGGTGCCATTCACAATGCTGGCTATACGTCATAGTGAATTAAAAACCTCTTTTTGCTCTGCCGTCATGCTGTTAAGGCCCAATCGACCATATCCAATCCTTTGGCTGGAGGTAGCACTTGTGTCATACTGTGTGTGTGATGGATTTCACAAATGTTTGAGAAATCACATAATTGTACACAGAAATGAGGGACAAGTTCAGATTTTAGCCACATATATATTAGACAATAAGAATGAAAGGCTTCATTGTACAGTCACATGAAATGTTTTTTAATAAAACACATGTACACATATGCAGTCCTATGACCATACATTTGCTGGACCCTAATTTTTAAACCTAGAACATGAATAAGTTTGTCTTAGTATTTTTTCCTCTTCAAAACATTGAAATCAGTAGATGAGGCCAAATGAATGTAATACAACACTCACTGTGACATCAGACAAAATGGTTTGCACGTGTTAAAGATATGCACTGTTATACAGAAGTCAAAGAATATTTCAGCATATAAGAGTAACAGCATGAGGCAAAACCTGTCACTGAACAAAAAAGTACAAAATAGAATAGAATTAATAAATAAATCAAATATATACCATATGAATGGAATATCTATGTGGCGGCTATATTTGTTTTTAACCATTTTAATCTGTAGCTTGGTATTACAACCTTTTTATCTCTAAAACATTTAGAACGGTGAACAGGTCAATACTGAAAATACAGTAATAAGCTTTCATTATTAGATAAACTATGTACACAAGTCATGTGTTGCCATGCTAGTCGTACAACTAAATTCTTCTTTTTTTATCCACACTATACAGTTAGAGCATAAAGCGGTCTGAACGTAAACAGTTTGTGCTGAGAATAAAATACTTTGCATCTATGCATGGTAACTTTCTTTTAATATTACTCTCAAAATGTACATAACATAAAGGCCTCACATGGGAATGGTCTCCATCTCCACCGTCGTTTTACAGGAAAGTTGAGGGTAGCTTTGACATAAATATAGGAACTAAAACAGTCTCTTTCAGTTCGAGATGCCTTTTTTCTTGTCCATTAGCATCGCTTTAGCCACATTTCGTTTGCCCTTTCATCCTCCATCTTGTTTTTCATCTTCCCTGGTTTCTGTCCCGCCCTCGCTCAGTTTTCAGCCAACTTTCTCGCACAAACTTCGGTCCGACATCTGGCTCTCCCGCCTGCACAGTCTCTGTCTTCCATCATCTTTGGACGGTTAATGACAATGTTAATGACAGGAAAGGAGTTTGTCGACTGTAGAGGCCCACGAGGCAAGGGGGAAGGGATTGGGCAGAGGTCACCTGGCTGGTCACTGTGATGGGACAAGCAGCATAAAGCACATTTTTAGTGAGATCCTACATTAGAGATAAATATCGGAGTGACGATTCATGAGCCATGACTAGGTCCTAGTGGGAAGTGGGGGTCAACTGGACGTAGGGATCTGGAGGCAGGGGAGGAGGTTGGGTTCGTGGTAGTTGGTCAGTAATTGGGTGCAGCAGTGGCTAGCAGCTTCGTGTTGGTTCTTTTTTTAAATTTGGGTAGTCTGTAGTTTTCACTCCTCATTGGCTAGAGCGTACAGAGGCCAAATGGTCAGTGTGCTGGTTGTGGGCCCGAAACCGCAGTCTCTGCTTGTTCTTCTTCTTTGGTTCTTTGGATCGGTGCTTCCCTGACCCACCTGTGGATACGGAAAGAGACATAGGAATGGTTAGAGTCATCAGAACTTAGCATCTAAACAAGTGAGGCAAAAAAAAATTATGAAGGCAACAATTAACATTTTTATAAAAGCACTTGTTATGAGCTGGGCTGTTTAGGAGAAGAACTGAAACACACAGGATTTGAAGCAAGAAAAGGATTTAATAAATACTCATGCTATCTTTATCTTTTCTAATTGTTCTAATGCTACTTCTTTTCCAGTTATTATGTATGATTTATTGCATCAGTCAGTGGACCAGAGCTACTTCCTTTCATAGCAGATAAGAAACAAATATCAAACTATTTTGATTCTGTCTAGATATGTCACGTTACATGACTTTGCCTGAATTGAACTGAATACATATGTGACTGAAAAGGTGTATATTTTGTAGGAAGGAAATGATCAAATTTCAGGCTTGTGTTTGTAGCAACAGGACTGAAGCTTTACATTAAACAATCGCCTGTTCGCACCAACACTTTTTGCTGTCTGTGGAACGGAAAACGGAGATAACTTTGGGAAGTTGCATAACTTTTTTTCCAACTTGGAAACGTCCCCCAGCCAGAGGTTAATACACCCCACGTTTCACTGGGATGGGCAAAGCATGCTGGGAACTGACTTCCTGCTTTCACTGAAGCTTGTGTGGTGGAGGTTGTGCTGCAGCCATAGCTCTCTATGACAGAGAAAACTCAGGCTACTGAACCACAAGGCAACAAGCTGGCTGCCAAGGCCACAAATAAGATAACGAGGTGTGTGTGTGTGAGGTGGGGCGAGTGTGAGGGAATTTAAGGGAAAGAAAATCTAATGGGGGGAAAGTGGAGCAGGCCTTGAATGATGAGATGCTATCTGGACCCTGATGCCGAGCACAAAGAAACAAGCCATGTTATGGTTCGCTGAGGGGAAAACACTGCCTCATTCAAAGTGCTATTAGTGCACTTGTTCAAGCTCTTACTCTCACGAGAACTAGGTAACACTGTGTGAAATCCAACATTATTGCTAATTGCTTTTGCATATGGGCTGGCATGGGAGTGCACACCCCTAAAAAATACCCATTCCTTGTGAGGTCTGTTTAAAAGTATTCACTCTTTTAAGCAGCTATGCATGAGGAAGCAAGATATTACTCACTCTCGATGAATAATACAGATGCATTCATAAACCACGCGGAGATTTCCTGCAATTAATCTAATCTTTTTATTTTGAGTTCAGTTGGTTGCCAACATAAACCATGGCAAGTATCTTGTACACAGTTTCTACTTTGGGTACACTTTGAAAAACTTTTCCATCGCTTCCATCAAAATCTCATGCATTACAATTTGAAGACATTATATGAAAACACCCCTGAAGCTTTTTGTACAATTACATTTACTGAGGTAAACCTGTAGTTTAAAAGCATTTGGACTATATGTTTGTTTTCATAATTGCTATTTAAAAGAGGTCATTTTCAAAACAGTGTAGCTAGGTGCCTGATAAACAAGGGTTTGAGTGCAATCAACTCCACGGGAAACTATAAAGACTATAGACGAGTATAAAGTGCATGGTGTGAAGGGTAAAACCCTGCTGGGCCATTTCTTGGACACAAGGCGGCAGTTCAACAGCAAAACCTGTATTTGCAGCAACTGCTTGAAACAAATAAATATGAAGTTATGTTAAAAAGGAGTTTTTACTGGCTAGTTCAGGACTGGGCAGGACATCTGTAATGCAGAGTTTTACGCTCTTTGTAAGAAAACTTGCCAACACACATGCGAACAGCAGGGAAGACAATTATTCAGGAGCTCCAGAGCAAAGGGCACATGGAGTTTACCACACTGACTTTGGGTCATGAGTTTAAAAAGTTTTCTTCTTTTTCTTTTCTTTGCACGCAACAAAAAGCATATTTCTCAGAATTATATTTTGTTATTTTGCCTTTGCCTGTGAAATATGTGCAAGGCATGAAACTCTTCAAATATATCAAGTTACAGGATAAGTGAATTGGATGTATTTAAGTTGTATTTTTCTAAATTATCCAAGTAAGCAATGCGTATTTGCTGTCACAAGTATTAGAACATATTTCATAAGCATAAGTTCTTGATGCTGACAGCTAGAGGGCAACCAATCCCTTCAGTAAAGCCCTTCCCCCAGCATCTGATACCGTCGAGATGCTCTATCATATCTGCACAAGAAGTCTCATTTCGCCTTTCCTCAGGGCACTACACACTGAGCTTTCATCATCTCATATTTACGGCCGATGTAATCACTTAAGCTGATTACCAGGGTTCACAGAGGAAACAGTTTAATTTGCTTGGAAAGAAATGATTAAGTCATCTCGATTGCTTTCAAAACCAAGAACAAATTCATAAATCCTAAAGAATGTACAGACAATTTGGACTTGGAAGGCAGAGTAGCTTGCTTTCTTTTATCGGCCATTGTTGTGCGATGTATCTGGCACAGTCAAGACCCATTCAAAGAAGAATCACTTTTATCAGAAAAATCACAATCCCTCCTTATGCGTTTCTTTCCATTCTGGCTGCGTTTACTATCACTAAGGCAAACCATAATTTCATAATGTTTAGTTTTCCTTCTTTGATACGATCTGCCTCTGCCAGCTTGACATGTGTGTGTGAGTTGGAAATTAAAGCTAATCAAACAAACAAACAAAAAGTTCCGAGTGCAAATCAATGTTTTGCGTCTCGGAATAAGAAGCAGAGTTTTGCGGTGGGAGTGTTGTTCATTGCTGTCAAAAGTGACCTTTGAGGAATTCTCACTATACGTGCATGTGAATGATATCGGGGACTTATTTCACCTACGAGAGCTTGAGAAATACTTAGTGTCCATCCTAATCTTTTCAGCTGCCAAACTAGCAAGCAACGTAATATTAAACTCGGCACGCACTGTGGTGGACTTCTCAATAACCTCTCAAAGCCAGCTGAGATGAACTGCTTACTCTTACTTCCTTTTCCCTCTCGGTGACTCTGCAATGCTATTTGAGGCTCGCAGCAATAACGGAGGCGACTGCGTGGTGAAGATCCAACTAAGAGTTAAGCGCTATTAGACGTATCATATTATTAGGCTTGTGCTCCTGAGTAATATCTCCTTGTGGAATGGGAATATAACTACTTGTCCAACTGATGCACTGTAAGATAATCAGTCAATTGCATATCCAGTGGAAAGGAGGCCAAAGCCAAAGCTCCCTTCATCTGTCTTAGGGCTAATATCTTTGTTTTGGAAAAGTGGACCAGACTCAAGAATATGTATAAGTTTTAAAGAACCGTGTCACATTGGTTCGAAATCGGGCTTAGCTGCTTATCACTGAGCGAACCCACACAAGAAGGTCTAAACTGGTGCATAGTTACAATATAATGACAAAAGGCCGTGACCTGCTAATAAAGAAGAGCAATGCAGCAACTGTCGGCACAGGCCAAGTGATTTCATCCACTAACGGCTCCGGCAGCAGTGCAGGAATCGAAGGCCTAATCTTATCTCCATTGCTTGCGGTTTGTGAAAAATCGATGGCTGACCTCGAGAAGGCATTAAGACATACGGTAAAAGGGATTCTATACTCTCCTGTTACCCCCCAAGCCTCCACTCGACGCAGACGGTCAATTAATAATTTTTTTATAAGGCAGATGAGGTTGGGAGGAAAAATCTGGATAATTTTGGGGTCGATTCGGAAGGACTTAAGAAAGGTAAAGCCAGAGTTTTTGGCGGTGCGTCTTTTTCATGAACAGGCCAAAATGGAGGCCATTATTTGTGAGGGAAGGAGAGAAGTACTGGCGCCAGTGAGATTTGATTTCAGTGGCAGAAATTGGATTAGCAGCCATTAAGGGCCTCCTCACACATACATTTATAATGTTGTGAAGGGGAAAGGATCTGTGGCCAGCCCATGCTCTATGCGCTCTCACACCGGCAACTCCTCAAACGACAAAAAGGTTGCATTCGCTGACATTGCTCCATGCTGCAGTTTTCACTTGATTTATAGGTGGGACACAGTTGCATGACCTCAAGTGACCCGTCACTCATTAAGGCTTGGGCCAAAGTCAGGCCAAAATTTTAAATGGTGGTTTGTGCTACGTTTTATAAGGGCTCAAAATTGCACTGGTGGAATGTTTAGAAAGTTGACACAGGAGAAAAGTTTTAAAAGCGAAGAGAAGTAATTGACTCCGTCATTTTGGCTGATTATCTTTTTTGCAGTTACCAGCTGTTAGTTTGTGCCCAGTGTCCCATTGTTTAAACCCAATAAATGCAAACTTAATTGAATAAATGGGCAATTTGATACCAGAACACGTATAATCTAGAACGAGGACTTGGGGCCCTCATGTTACTGACTGAATAACTTACAACAAGTGCATGAATATAGAAGCATTCAACCCTCATTTAATCAAAAATATAAGATCTTCCTCTTCCAGTTGGAAAGGGTTTCACAGAGACAGATGTTGGAAAAAAGAAATCAGGCTTTTGACAGTGGGGACAATCATTTACAAGAAGCTCATCTTGCCAACCAACTGACAAAAGGCTCTCTGCACAGCGTCACTTAGCCCTAACAAGGTTATCCTGGATTACATTCGTTCATTCACTCCTTCATTCTGTCCCTCTCTTTCTCCACGCTCTGCTTACTATCACAGCACTGCTAGGCGAGAATGATTTAAAACATACGCATTCCGATTTAAAAAGCTAATGTTGGGATTAGGTTTGCCATTATTTTCTCATCTATGACCCGCTGGAGGATCTGCCCAGAGATTAAAAAAGCAGGTTAGCTTGCCGCTTCTCTCTTTGAAGCTTTGTTTCACTGACAGTAAGTTAAAGTGAAAACCCGACTTGGAGATTAGCGTCTCTAAGTGGAGAAGTCCCGGCAAAACATGCATGACTGACACAGTGATTAATAAGGCCGATGGTCAGCACAGACAGAACATTTTTTCCTTATGGAGAAGGTCAATTGAAAGAAACAGTCACAGCTTTAACAGAAAGACTACACGACAGATGAAACTACACACTCACTTTGACTGTAAGTTGCTTTGCTACTATATTTAGGTTTCTATCTTAAAGCTAATGTACTGGTCAAGACTGAAACTGAGGCAAAGGGCGCACTTAAAAGTTTGTACCATAGTCCACACTTAATTCTTACAAAGTAGTATGGATTAAGTACCAGCAGCTGTAACTTCAAATGTATAGCAAGGGATGCTTGTGTTGTTGTTGTGTAGCAATAAAACACTGACATAAACATAAAAATGTTAACTATAAAAATGTAAAATATAGACATTGCTTTCTGTTTACCCCTTTTCCTCCATGTATTTCCACTTCTTTGCTTTTTTAATTGTCCGTGACTTCCTTGTATTGGATTTTGGGGTTTGAACTATTATCAAACACACTTTTCCACTGCAATCAGCAGGAGCTTGGTTCAGTTTGCTCCAGACCAAAGACCAGCTGTTTGGTTTGTACCATAGTCCCTGACAATTTGATTTGGGCCTAACAGAAAAGTCCAGACCAATCTGTGTAGGTGTGAAAACCCACTAATTTATAGATTAGTTAGATAAAGATAATAAGGATCATACATCATATACATGTAAATTAGTTGTGGTCTTCAAGTCAAAAAAAGTAAATCCAAATGGAAACACACACAGGGCAGAGTTTTGTTTTTTTATCAGAACAGCCCTCACGTTTACTTTGACACCACTGTTTCAAATATTGGAAAGCTGAGAATCATTTCTTCCTACTGTACTTGGAAAATTGCACAGGAAGCTACTGTAGCCTACGGGCCTTGGGTCAGACTTATAAATTGGAAAGTTGTGACAGGATTTCTCCGGATTACGAGCTGCACTTTGATGCTGACATGTCAACATGATACTTTAATCCTCAAAATACACTGCTGCGTAACCATACATTAAGTGATTGTCTTTCAACCGAAACAACTGCCCTCCCTGTTTCTCCATTCCTGTTGTAGATGAACACATCACACAGAAGAAATGTGAACCCTGCATCAGACATGACATGGGGTTAATTTCAAAGTCATGGCATATTACCAGCATTTGCAGCTGAAGATCAACCAGTGAATTATTGTATTGTAATGCATTCTGTTTGATTCATTTCTGTTGAATCCTATTGTATCTTCACAAGCCACTGAACTGCACATACTTTCTGCTAGACTGAGATGTCAATGGGCCCCACAAAGAACCAGATGGCTTCTTACTAAGGCATTCAGAAGTTTAATGCTGCTGCACAAGGCAAGATTTATATGAAAATAAATTAGAAAATAATATTTTATCAATGAAAATAAAAATGAATGAACCATGTTGCCCAAAATTATTTTTGAACATGACTTGAAAAGTATAAAAAACCCAACAAGGAGCTATAGTTTCTCGTCGTTGTGGTAGAGCGGTTCAGCCATTATGTCTAATGTCTGGTAGGGGTACCAGACGCTGTGAAGGAGAAATTATGTCTGAGGAGTTAAACTGTATGACGTTAGCCTCTTTCTGGGCATTGACATCCTGCCAGCTTTTACAGTTTCCCACTTCCACTTGGTGCTGCCAAAAATACTTCAAAAAAGACTGCAACTTTTTAAACATATTATTTACTGCCCAGTGTTGCCCTCTAGAGGAGTGAGAGGCAATATTTGTCATAGTTCAACAGCAGGCTTAAACCATGACCACGGGGGAAATGCGCCAGCTAGGATGAACAATTTTCATCTTTTAGTTATAAGTGATCATTATCAACTTTTTCCTTTATTGCTGTGGCTTTTCAGAGCCGATGGTGTCACAAGGTTACTGTCAGCCGCCAGGCAGTGAACACGCTTCAAGACGAGTCTGGTGATGCGCTTGGAAACCACAGAAGTCAGCGAGAAGTGAGCAGCTCTCTCTGCGGTTTGCTATCTCCCCACTGACTCATCGACACATCTGGGCCTAAGTATATGGAGGCTCTCCTGCCTCACGGCCACTTTGGTAAATGAGGGATAATTAGCTTTAGTTGACTTTAATGAATGGCTTAATACTGTGTTTCATTTTTGATGAGGAAAAAATATAACCTCAGAACTTATCGAAGCAGGGCCTTGGTCGAATGTTCCTCTTCGGATGGCCACCGGTGTTTGTTTTTGTGTCTATAGTGCTCAGGGGAACGAGATGAAGAAGGCTGCAGCAGATGAAATGTGGTCAACATGTGGGGCAAAATATACAGTAGCGAATTCATCACTCCAGCTAGGAAGTAACTACAGATGTGAACTCTGTTTGTCTTAACTGGGAAATAGAAAGTACAAAAGCACCGTACTTTGATTTGCATCGCATCCATTTCCTGATAGGATCTCTATAAAGACTTTGATCCATCTTATAGTTCCCATATGCAGTGCCATAAAACCAGGAAGTGTCTCAGAGAGTTATGATAGTCATCCATCTTATTTTCAGATAAGTGTATTGCATTAAGATGATGAAATTAATCTTCAGCAGACACAAAAAATAGCATGGATGCATTTGTTCTGTCTAGACTGTTTGATAACAGGTATCTCTCAGCACCGAGTGATGTAAATTTCGTCTGCATTAAATCATCCTAGCGCTAAGACCAAGTGGCAATAATAAGTAAAATTATACAAGTTATTCAAAATTAGTTCACACATGACTGCACTAGTGTCTACACATACACTAATATTTGTATTACATTGTTCTTTTTTCTGTTCTGTTTGGGCTTCTTGTTCACACACAAACATCATGTTACCTCATATTTGCTGTTTTGTATATGTGATCACAAAATTGTCTGGATTAATAAGGAGTTTGTGAGCTTTGAAAACTGACCTTATTTATGTCCATGTTGGACAAGTAGTATTAGGTATATGCATTGTTGATGGCTCTTTGCCTAGACCCACCTACTTTCCATCATGTGATCCCTATTCCGACCATATTTGTACTTAGTTTTGGTAGCGGACATACTGTAACACAACATCTACGACAATCAGACATCAGAAGTAAACATAAAATCAAACTACGGAAACTATCTCAACTTATTTCCACATTTGATGGCTAAGGCACATTATTTGCCACAGTTGTTCTATATGTTGTTTTGTTTGCTGTGCCCATTAAGAATGAAAAGCTAATAAAACAGGAGTTGGCAGCGGGTAAGTGTACTTTTACACACTCTACCTTGGCATCGTCAGACTAATAGAATAAAACCACCACAGAGGACCTTAACAATCTCACTCACTCTGCATAAAACTGCTGCTTGATTAACTTTGCTCCATCAAAATGAACTTTCTAATTACTATGGCTTGTTGGGAGTTTAGGCCAGACTGCATGTTTTACTGCTCAAGTTATGCTTGGATGAGATGATTTTATGTTATTGTTCAAACTATGGCTTTTGATTCCATTAATATCCAACTTTGTGAGCTTCTTATCAAATGCAACAACAATTCAGTGCAATAGATAAAAACCATGAGAAAAAAACATGATAAATGAGAACACTTTTAGTTGTAAGCCACAAATGGCTATCGAATGAAACATAGCTTCTTATGTCTTAAGTTTGTTTTGGAGTCAACTATTGATATTGTATCATTGTACACAGTACTAGTGGTCATTTGCATTGCATACTGTGTTCAAATAGATGTTAATGCTCATCGTAACTGGCATAAGTAAGGTCAGGGTTTTGAAGGTCCAAACACAGGTAATAAAAAAAGTGTTTATTATGTGTAATTATCTTCAAAATAACTTGCATAGCAAACAGCAAAAGCACATTGTGTGTCTAAATCACACTGCTATTAAACTTCTGAATTATCAGATTCCAGAAGGATTGGATAAGTTGGAGGTCAGGCCCCAACGGAGGGCCCTGTCCTGGGAGATTTACCTGGCTTAAACGATTCCCCACTGCCTCAAGCTCTTCTCCAACAATCCGCCCGCATTATAGCACCCCACCCCAGTTTATGGAGAGGAATAAAATGGTTGTTAACACAGCCATGAGGGGCACGCAATAAGTTGGACTATACTGAGTAGGGGGCTTTTTGCATTCCAATGGCGTGGAGGGGTATAAATAGGTGAGGTTATACAAACACTTTGTCAGTCCTGTAAACTACAGGCGTACACTTACAGCAGATAGCACATGCCTCCAGTTCAGCACTTTGGTATGCGAGTGCTCACACAGCAGTATAAACCTGTCTTGTAATTACATTATGGCTTTAATGAGACACAAGGTGACCGTGTGAAAAACCACAAAGTTGTCATGTCCTGCACACGCAAGCTGCATGCCAGTTTGTGTATGCATGCACATGCTCTTATTCCACGTGGTCTACATCCTCCGGGTCTCTGTGGGTCTGAGTGGGAACAGGGTTGGATATGGGAGGAAATTGTCCAGCATGATTCCCTCTTTATATCTCATTTCTGCGCAAGTCCTTTCATCCTGGTTTCTCTCTACTAGGAAACCAAGAGAGGAAATCCCTCACATGTTTGAACATGGTGCACAACTGTCCCAAAAAAGGCCCAGACCCTAACAAGCGGGGAGCCAAACTAAGTCAGCTGGGCTTAGACACCAAAACAGAGACAGGGGCCATCAGGATCATGCCCAATCCCTGTGCAATGGCCAGTGATGAGGGAATGAAGCCTGCGCGGCGCTTATTGTTATCTTTGATTGTTCTGTTAACTCTCACAGGGCCCTGTCGCTCAGTCCCTCTTTTGATGATCCAACAAACGTCACATATTTTTTGATAAAAATAGTTTATTAGTTCACGGAGATGAGCGGAAAAGAGAGGGGGAGGGGCGCTTTTGATGTGTTAGCAGATCTCCAGTTGCATGGGGAGTGAGGTAAAGCCAATTCAGGAAAGACTTGATCCTCTTTAGGCCTGTGCTGCATCAAACACTTGTCAAACAGCGGGTAGACGGACAGCTGAGTGGCTCTGACAGATCTGATCATAGACACAGGCAATAAGAGTGAGTGCCGCTCAGCACCAGCACTCTGGTCAACGCTTGACTCACTAAAACACAAACACTGAATTTGGGGCATATGGCAGACATTTTCTTGTTGTTTTTAGCTGCATATGATTACAGTGCAATTTCAATGGTCATTTCAGGGTCTCACCTTGCCGAAGAGTGCTTTGTGTACTCCAGAAGGCAGCAGCATCTGTCAAAGATGCAGCACGGCTAGGAGACAGGAATCAAATCAAAGGGAGACTTAAGCTCCCACTAATCCCAAAGAACTGTCTCAAGGCCTGTTGGGATCACGGTCCTGAACCTTGCCACCCAGCAGGACGGAGTATTTATGTTTGAAGGGATTTGATATGGTACCTGGAATGGATGGAGTTTCATGACACCAACCACTCAATCATGTCTGCAGTTTTTTTTTTTTTTCCTGTAAGGGCCATCATGTTGTGTGTAATATAAGGGTTATTTCATCAAGGCATGGGACACACTCAGAGCATGTTGAAAAAAACTGATTTCAGAGGGTTACTGGGAAAATGATTTGTAGAAACAGAAATGCTTTACATGGACTACACACAATTGAGCCAAAATACAGCATTCATAAATATCTGAATATTAATTTATCAACAAACAACATATAAATCTAGAAACATCATTTATATATTTAAAAAAATATGAATCAATATTTATGTGTGACTGAGGTTTTCTTATTGAAGGATGTTAAGAACTGTTTAGAAAACTGTTCTATATCTAGCATATCTGAGCACACAACCGCATTTCACTTCAAAACCAAGTCTAATCCCATCCTAAAGAAGTATACTGTGTTTCAACTCACAACAGATTAGTACTTTACTGTATAATGCATTCAAAAACATGTCACGGTTACTGTCTTTTGTTAAGGTATGCACCTCTTCACTCTTTGATGCTAGTGGGCTACAAACATGTAAGTTGGCGCTGGTCTTTACTTAGTGCCATAATAGCTCTGCAGTTAGTCTGCATTGCCCTGTATTTGTTAGAGTTCACACACACACAGAAAAACACAGACACACTCAGACACAGCCAATGGCCAGCAGGCCTATACTTGCTGTTTTGTTTTGTCTGCGTGTCGGCACACTGCGTCCACACTCAGTGGACATGAGTAGGTCAACAACCACAGCCTCCCTCTGAATCAGCTGTAATTAAAAGCTAAAATGTCTATGAAGACTTTGGTCAGAAATTGAGAAAACGTGGGGGAGAAGTGTGTAGACAGTAAGGTGAGGGGCTTGTGGCAGCGAGACTCTGCCAATGCAACTGCAGACCAGATGTTTTCATGCTCTCCTCTGCCTACTTTGCTTCTTTACTCCTCATGCCAGACCGCTGGAGAAGAAGGAACACTACGGTGTACACAATGATGATCTAAACAATGTGCGCCACGCGAACATATCCTAGACAGTGTTCTCCTGAGCTGCTCACTATGATACAAGACTTCAAGTGTTTCATTTCACTGTGAGATTGGGGAAGAAACGTATGAAAAGACTAGATAACCTGGTGAGTTGTTGTGCCTGTGAGGTCTGGTTTATTGTTTGTTGGTGTCAACTGTGTGTCTCTCACACGCTGGTGGTGTGTCTCTATGTCCTGCCAGGCTCAGAGGATGTGGAGATGAAAGTACTTGCAGCCCACAGGAGAGCTGGCAGCAGCGTCAGACTGGGGGTCTGGCAGACAGAGTGAGGGGGATGCAGCATGATCAGACGGCTCCCACTCGGACCAGCTCAGGTTATCTAAATATGAAGTGAAAAACCTCAAAAGGGAGTACGCTGATAATAGCACTTCATATTTTGTACTCGAATGAAGCAAAGAACAGATATATGTTACACCTACACTTAGTTTTGTTAAACATCGCATTTCAAAAAAGAATCCAATAAAATGTAACAGGCAATATTTCACGAGAATTTTACTCCTTTCAGGGTGGGGTAGCCTCTGTACTACATTCAGACAATCATGGCACAATCCAAGTCCATACTAATGAAATGTTTTAAAGCCGGGTTAGCGGCTTTCATTGTAGTTTTACAGATTGCCACCCTTGAAGCTGCTGAGCAAAATCCTTCACTGTATTGATTTTAGCGCCAGATGAAATGAAAATAAAGGTATATCCATCTCTATCATGTGACAAGTGGACAGCATCTGGCTTTTGAGACATTATAAAGAAAGAGCAATGAGGACTCCATATATCATGGGAACTCTAGCTTGAAATTCTCATCACAAGCTGTTGCCATCCATCCCTGTAAAGACCCAGGCTGTGTCTTGAGTGCTGTAAAAAATCACAGGGTGTAACGGCATAAACTGCCCATCAAGGAAATGTTCCTCAATGAAGGTCCATTTTATGGCTTCAACGAGTCATGGGCAATATCAGCCCATGTACTGTGCACAGCGGGGGAAATAGCTCCCATTTGTGGGGCATGAGAACATGAAAACATTCCAGGTTCTATACACTATTTGGTCCTGTCACTACCGTTATCCAGGGCTTCTGTTGTTGATGGCTTTGTGGATGTTAGCACATGCTTCTTGTTCACTGCCAGAACACAATTGAGGAAGCAATGGAAGCAACATGGGGCATACAACAAATATGATTCTTCTGATTCATTTGTTTATTTTTGTTTAAGACTCCACACAGTTGATGACCAGCCCAGGATCTTCTTATTGTGGGGCAGGAGTGCTAATCTGTCACAATGCACCCACAGATTTGATATGACTGACAAATAAAGTTAGTGACAAACAATTTACAATTGATGGCTGAATATCTCTTGGTATATATCTCTACCACATTACAGCCAAGGAAATGAAACGAATATGATATGATGTGATCTGAGGACATAAGCCTTCAGTAAAAGCCAGTCAAGTCAGTTGGACCAAAGAGTGTGAAATAGTCTCACTTGGTCCTGCTTGGAAAAGACCAGATGACAATAATGTAGAGTATGGAGCCCCAGTGAACGGTGCTGACCCCTCCTCTTTCACCTCCCTCCCTCCAAAACCTCCACCCCCTGGTCTTTGAAAGGCCTCCACATGTTTATGGCTCATGCCTGTGGTATGACGATGGATTCTCCATATAAAAGCCAGCAGGATCACGGGGTGTTTCAAATATTGCTCTCTGAAGACAGTTGCTGACAAAATGACAGCAGCCATATTTATTTTGGTCAGAGAGCAGGGGCACTTAGTGGGAAGTTAATCAGAAAAGCCAACCCACCCCCTAACCCCCCGACAAGGAATGTACAGAGGGCAAACAAGTCTAAGACACTACTGGTAATGACTTTCCCCTATCATGGAATATTAAGCCCTTTTCAACTGTGCAAAGAGTGAAAAAATAAACAAAAGTTGAGTTTGAGAACATCAGTTTCAAGCAAGTGTCGATTGGCTGTATAGATCTGAGCCTAGATAATCGTTTTTTTTTCTGGTTAGATGGAGATATGAAAGTGTAGAGACGGGAGGAAAAATAGGACATTTTATGGCAGCGTAGAAAACACAAGATACCTGAAACAGAACTGTTTACTTTATCTAATTTGTCACTGTGACCGCAGTAGTGACCATAACTACCATTGGCATTGGGATGTTGGGGTCTGGGCCAAGTCAGTGACAGATTGACGTGTTATTCCTTTTCGTCCATATTCTTATTCTTTACAGTAAAGTGCAAAGCTTCCAGAACACTGGTGTTTCTGCTTCATAGTTGTGCAGCTCTCTGTGTAGTGTGTAGCATGAGAAAATCATCATCACATTGGCAGAGTTCATTTACATTATAGAACTTCTCTGGCTTTTAAAGAGGCAAGTCAGTCACCAGAGTCAAACATTTCTGCAAATCAAAGAGAAAAAAAAATTGTATAACATGTTGGCAGCCTTTTGGGTAATAGAGGGGTCACTGCCCCTTAAACCTTGGTTTGGTGTCTGTAACTGGTCCAGAACGTTCATTTATCTATGTCATCCAAAGGCCTTCTTTGGAGGCCTTCTCACCAGATACTGTGTTAGCCCCTATGGAGCAGGCTTATTAAATGAAGATTAAGCTATGGCTCCCCCAGTCACAACAGGCTGTAGAGTGAGGCAGACATAATCACAATGACAGGTCGGCTGCCAATTAGTGCTCTCCTTCTGCCCTGGGAAAACACTCCTTCCTTGGCTCCCGCTGGCGGGAAGAAATGATCCGGATTGTCCGTGATATTACCCAGGCTAGAGTTCGCTGTTAATCACCAGCTGTCATTACACTGCAACTAATATCCATCCAAACGTACAGTCTTCCCATTGAGCACACCATGAGAACATTAATTGGAATAATGAGATAAATATATTAAAGAACATAAGCACTAACCTCTGGTCTTTGGGTGGTGGATTGAACTGAAGTACACTGTTGTTTGACAAACCGAACTGTGAGCACTATTTCTGAGATAAGTCAAGCACGCTTCAACAGTTAGTTTCAAATGCATGTGTCTTATAAAAAAAAGAAGAAGAAGGAAGAGGAGCTACATTTGACAAAATTATACGAAATGTGCAACTGCCTCAGATGTGATCCTGCTGAGTGCGTAAACAAAATTTGTAGAGGTTAATGGCAATTTCGCCAAAGTTAAAACCTTTTGGGTGAGAGATTATAATCAGAAGAAGACTGCGCCATTTCCATTCTGGGAAAAGAACACCAGGATCTCATAGCGATTCAAGCAGTTGGCACAACAGCCCACCTGAGCAGAGGCAATAGCTGTTCCACTGTGCACACAGAAGCAAAGACTGCAGAGCAGATGGTTTGCAGACAGTGAGGACCAGAAGGTCTAGAGTACTGCAGATTCACCGCAGAACCAGATTGGTCTCAGACAGAACCTGGCGTATGTCCCACCAGCCAACCAAATCCTCTTGGATGCTCACTGATCCAGGGTAGATCTGAGTTCACTTTGGCCCCTTGTTCCAGACTGCAGGTGCTTTTGGGGTACATTAAACAACAGGCTTCCTGTATGTCATGTCCACCGGTCATAAATACAGCCAGAAACCTTGCATGGCCTCAGATGTCACACTGGAAGAGGAATGAGGTGGAAAACCAAGTCGAGGTGGGTTGATCCTTTTATTCCACTCTTGTAGAGATTGTGTAGCAGAACCTGTTTACTCTGGGTTTTAAATAGAGGGCAGAGGGATCGGACTAAGCCTTATAGTTATAAAATGTGGTGGTCAGTTACAGAGTAAACAGAAAAATACGTTTTGACATCCAGTGTTAGCGATGGCTAGATCCGTGCAAACATTTGACTAATGGGATGGAAGACTTGGCCTCAGTTGAGCCCTACAGCAGAAAAGGTTTCTTGGGTTACACGCAAAGGAGATCAATACTCCCATAAAGGCCTGCAGCTCCTCAAGTACAGGTACATCATCCAAAGGCCAGATATAATCACTATATGTTCTTTCGCTCATATTCTGCTGGTTTATGCCCTGACTTTTTTTTCTTTCCATGAGATCAGCAGAAGCATTTTGAGTGTAAATAGAACCGCAATATTCAGTAAAACCAGGCCTGTTACGTTTCTGTTATCAGTTCCAAAATTGTGCAGCTATAAATTTTTTACTGTTCCATAACTTCATGTGATACTTCTGTGTTAGTTTGGGCTAAGTTGGAAGTAGGAGGTTTCCTTCACTCCAAATGCCCTTCTTACCTAGAAAACAAGCAGAACAGAGCTACAAATGACTTTTGCGCCGTCTGAGAATCTCAAAGCCGATTTGTGAAACTGTCTGAAATTAGCCTGGGCTGCAATGGTGTGTTTGTGTTGGACTTTACTCCCTCTTAAATCTGAAATCAGGGATTACATTGAGAGTGGGAAATTCAAGAGCCTTAACATTTTAAGTTGTTTACACACATCAGATGTCTCACAGAAGCAGCTGTTGTTCAAAGATTAGGCTAGAGTGTGTAAGCAACAGAGAAGGGAAGCAATATACGCAGATGGAAAGATGGGGAGGACTAAGCAGAGGGCAGAAAAAAAATAAAATAAATAAATCGAGTTGTCACACGTGTCAGTTTATAAACCAGTGAATATGATGACAGAAGGCACTGGGAAATCTCTGTGGAGAGTTTCTGAAAAGCATCAGGACCAAAGCTAAGCTGCAGTTTTCACTCATAGCTTCCTTACCTTTCCTCTTCTCAAGCTCCCAAGACAAAAAGAAGGGTCTGCCAGTGCTGACAGATAGAGTATTAATAAAGTCTCTTTAGTGTTATACAGCACTCCTGGGATCCACAGGATTTGATAACACTCTACTGCTTGCAGGGTACAATGCAAATAGCATGAGATCTGTTATTTCTTTAAAGATTGTCAAAGTAGGTGCCATTTGAGTAAATGAATCAGCGTTTTCTTTTTTTTCCCCTCTATTTTGCTTACATGTAAATAAAAAAGTGTGTTAGGGGGACAACACTCTGGTGGTGGACAATGCCAAATGAATCCCAGCAGACCAAATGTTGTATGGTGTTAACACTGATCAACAACTTGTAAATCGTGTCTGTACATATCAGACATGGTTTAGACAACTCTCTGTAATTTTGCATTGTCTCTTGACATTATCTCGGCTTTTCGTTCCCTGCTGCTGTATGTTTCACTGGGGGATTAGATGTGCACAGACACAGAGAAACGCCTTCCTCAGATAAGCTGGGAGAAAGGGATCTGTCGATGACGTGAAAATGTAGAAATGCAAGCCAGCATGATCAGATAAGCATCACCATAAATAGTCTATACCTACATGTGGCTTCCTCTTATTTCCTGTCTCCATTTAATCCACAGAATCTTTGTGGTCTGCAGTTAAACAATCCTCATATCAAACAAACGGTGTCTGGTGTCCACTGAGAGGATCCTTTAAAAAAAGGTAATTTCAGACTGTCTAAAGTTCAAAGCAATCATGATATGCATGTCTAAGCTATTTAAGACTTAATATTCATAAAAATATAACGTCTCATTTTTTTAAATCACAGTGAGTAAAAGTCTATTTTATCAGACATATGAATGATGATATATATGGTCCTACAGCTTTATATTTCATACCAAGATGTTTATTCTCTTCCACAGGGTTTACCCCACTTCCTGACCTTCCCTCACATTGGCTGTGGCTTTATTATCACTCAAGGGAAGTGATTATTTTACGATGTCAGTTCATTGAGCTTCCATGTGACAGGTTTCTGAAGCGTTTCCCCTTGGCTTTTTGGCTTCTCTGTCCCAACTGACTTCAGCGGCTTACATTTTTACATGATATTTATTTAAACTAAGGAGTGTTGCATTTCACTGGCTTTTGCCAAGTGTAGATTTTTGCACAAGAGGTTAAATGGTGGAGAATTAACAACACATGCCTAAGTCTGAAATTGACCTTTATTAAATGGGCCACCACAGCACTTCATGAGCCCAGTTAGTCCTAGATGCACACGGAGTGACACTTTCACACTGAA
The DNA here is from genome assembly GCA_036850595.1 of Rhyacichthys aspro. Classification (NCBI taxonomy): domain Eukaryota; kingdom Metazoa; phylum Chordata; class Actinopteri; order Gobiiformes; family Rhyacichthyidae; genus Rhyacichthys; species Rhyacichthys aspro. The sequence goes on along the minus strand of CM072163.1, from coordinate 7,389,586 downwards.
CTGAGGCCACAGAGCTACAAAAAAGACATTACTTGCTCGTTGGATTGGGAACTATACTCAGGACTTTACACTCACCACATCACCAGGGAACAGTAGCTTTAAAAAAGTCTGACACAGGGAGTCTGCCATTGGTTTCTACAGCACTGAAGAAAAATGTTTCTGTTATGTGGTCAATTTAGATATCCCAAAATCCCATCAGTGACTTGATGCCTGGGATAATTGCTGACAGTTACCATGCGCCAAAATGCCAGATTTTAATTAAAGAAAGTCATAAAACTCATGAAAGTCAAGAATAGGACACATGGGGCTTGGAGGGGAGTTTCGCGAAAGTAAATGTGCCATGCAATCACAGTTTCCAATCCAGGCAGCAGTAAGTGCCCTAGTAGCACTGAAATATGAGAAACTATCACAGCTTACTTCAAGTTTATTTACTCTTTTAGTTTCACCACTTCACTCAGTGATCCTCCAACTCAACCCTTCTGGCCAAAAATGGAAACAAAGTCCATCGGGTTAGATTATTTTCCTCTTTCTGTTAAACAATGTTTTCTTTTTTTGACAAGCTGAATGATATGTGCCACTGTAATTGCTTCCTTATTAGGTAAATTAAATATTTACACACAGCCTATTCTAATCCAAAGTTTATGAGACACGTAAAAGTACATTAAGGGAGACATTTATTTTAAAAGCACTGAACAGTGCTGAGGCCCTCACCCCAAATGGTGTGTTTGGACTACCTGGGAAAATGGTTTATGTAAAAAAAAAAAAGTTAGCTATAATCACAAAGAGAGAAATTCCACATTTGACTTCTTGTATAGAAGCCCGAAATACATGCTGTGTTTGTAACAAATATCTCTGAAAGTGACATGAAGAAACAGAGGTCCACTGAAATGTGAAAAGCCTTTTCAAGAATTCCACTGAGGACAGGAAGCGAGATGGGGTTGAAGGAGGAAAAATATACCTCAGAAAAAGAACTGGCTAGAACAAGGCCACAGTGGAAAAATACTGATATTTCATGCACAGAAACGCCATGGCACACCTTAAAAAACACAGGCGGTGAACAAAAAAGGGCTGAGTGTAAGGTACGTGGGTTACATTAGACAGGTGGAAAGAGTTCTCCTGTGGATAGCCTGGTTGTTTTCTTTAATATTCAAGGTATGGTAAACTTTAGAGTGCATGAGGACGAAGTTGAGAGTGATCTAAGCTCTTTGACACATAGTAAAGTAATAATATGTTTACCTCTCCTGCAGTGCCTCATGGCCATTTTGCACATCCTGGACTCAGCAATGGTGGGACAGGGTATTGTGTCCTTGGGTGGTTTCTTTACAATGTGCCTTGTCCGGGTCTCGAGACCCCACTTATAGCCACAGGTTTTGTTTCTTCTGGTGCAGGCTCCCCATTCGCTCCACTGGCCCACCTCACAACCCTCTGCAGAGAGACACAGAAATATGGATGTGTAGTGAAACTGGCTCCGAGAGCCTCTTACAGCTGGTCAAATAATACAAGGTGATGGGGCTTTATTAGCATACTGCAACCTCTGTGTATGTGGCCTCTGCTTAGACAAGGTTTTAAACAAGGCCAACTGAGATGTCAGACATCTCATCTCTAAATCTAAAATTCTTTTGACCTTCATTCTAAAAAAGATGATACTGTAACTCATTAAACAAACCTTACATACCCACATTGTTAAAAATAGGTTTGAGGAAGAACATTTCAGCAAATCATCATCATTCAATCAAAAATGTCTTACATACCTCCACACTCCATGGTGTCTTCCAGTGGGGCAAAGCCCTCAGGGCACTTTTCATAGCAGCGGGCTTTGTGCAGGTAAAAACCAGACTTGCACTTGGTGCAGAAGTCTTTACTGAAGCAGGACTCGCAGTTCTCTATCCTGCACCCTGAAGGAAAAGAGACAAATACATGAGAGTTATAGGGGTCTGTGCAAACCTCTCATCTGGACTTGATTGAAAGCTAAGGGGTTTGTGGAATGGGGGTTCTTGAAAGGATTACACTGTCTTTCCCACAGAGAAAAAAAAGTGTCAATACCTAAGACTCTAGTGTATTTCACAGAACCTGTTTCCACCTGACAAAAGGTTTTGTCCATATTTTTTTCCTTATCTTACCAAAGTGAAAAAGAGATGAGAGAAGAATTAGATCATGCTAACCTCTTTCTACAGATAGATCTGACATCCAACTGTCTGGATGCACACACACAAGGGCATATGTTTTTAACTAATAGTTTGCCACAACAGGAAGAATAAATCCTGTTAGGCTTGTGGATAATGCCAACAATATGCTATCTTATTTCTCTTCACGGCTCCAATATGTCTATTATTTGCAAGCAGGTTTTTAATTACAGTGTGCCTAACGGCTTATGATCACATAAATTGCCATGTGGATTGTCCATAGGGTTTGGCATAACATGGGAAGCATGGTTTCACGAGTGAGGTGACAGGGATGACAACATTTAGAGTTTGCAAACAAATAGTTACACAAGTAGTCAGTAAACACAACAGCACACTTACTGTATCCTCCCACACCACACCCAGCTGCCGCGTATGACACAAAGCGCCACTTTCAAAGAAAGACACGGCAATGTGTCATCAAGCTCTTTACTCTGCAAATAGCACATCAGGCAGAGCCAAATTACACCAACCACACCAACGGGGCGATGCACAGGCCCACATGATTAGAAGGAGCCTCCCAGAGCTGTCTAATTTATGACACTCCTCGGCAACGCCATTGCCCAATAGGCTTCCACAATGAGTTACCTGCAGCTACTGTCTTGCAGGAGGACTCCTCGGTATGTTGTCATCTGTTCAACTGATTGTGTCTTGTACCAAACATGCATCATTTCACGGTGCGTAAAGTGGGTTACCGTGATTTTCCACATATAAGTGCGACAGAAGCCAAGGGCTGTTCTTTTATCTGTGACCCTTGCAGGGCCCAGGGAATGGAAGGTTCTCACAATCACACCCCTTAATTACACCATCCCCAACTAACCATCAGGCCTCCTCCTCGACATTCCTCCAAAACGAGGGGGTCCCTCCCCACTTTACTTTGAGCCCTAAAGTATGGCCTCTGCCCACTCACTCTGGTCTCACGCTTAGCAGTCTAAACAAACCATGGACACACACAAACACATACCACTCAGATAGGATTAGAGATAGAGCCACTCTATAAAGACATGATACAACAGCAAATTCTTAAAACCGCACTCATTAGAAAACTAGTTCTACACTTGATTTTCAAATATTTTTCATTACTTAATCTACAATCCAATACTATTTTAGCTTATATGTGCGTTTGATGACATTAATATGGAATGTGTTAGCTGAAGAGTATTTTCCTTGTATGTAAAAATCATTGAGGCTCTTGCTTACTAAGTCAATCCTTAGATATAGTGAGCAAGCTAATAAATCACTAAGCTAATTTGAAAGCACAACACTGTATTTTAGTCTTCACAATTCCCAAGCCTGTCATCACCTGTGGGACTTTTATCCCTAAACAAAAAAATAAAAGGGGCAGAGAACAAGAACATCTGGCAGTACTCACTGACTTGTTGTGCAATGCTGAGTTATTGACAGTATATGAGCATGAAAGATGTGAGAAATACTGTATCCATGCCTCAGCAGTAGCATCTGAAATTGCTGTTGGGTTGAGTTTCAAGTTAGGTGATGGCAGACGTTCCAGCAAATCTTGTTTTGTAAATAGCTGATAAGTAATAATGTCACAGAAAGATGGATGAGGTATCAATGTGGCTCCACAGGAGTTCAGCTGCAGGGAGGCAAAGCTACAGAGTCAAAGGTCATCAGAGAATTGGGTGGGTAGGAAGGGATCACCGTGACAGGCATGTATCCATCTGTCTACTTATCAAGAAAAAGGCTATCTGGGACACTGCGGGTTTTTTGTCTGTCCCACACTGACCAGTGGCCACACGGTCAGGCAAAGTTGGCAGACAGGCAGCTTGTTCAGTGAAACAGGGGAGTGGATTCATTTTTTCCTGCAGGATTAACCTCTAGACCACCTTTAAAGTCTTCATCTAGGTGCCTCAGGGAGACTAATGAGAAATAATGAGGTCATCAGATCCCATTGAAGGCCTGTTGTTCCCGGAACTTAAACGTATTATCATCATTATCTCTCTCTGGGCTCTGGCTGTGGCATCTATGACGGACACAAGTGGAAAAACTTTATGTTTTAGCTTCTAGAGGAATATCAGAGGAGATTGGTTTCAAAACGTATTCCACATCCAAAGATACTGCTCATATCTATTTTGCCATTTTTTATTTGTGGTTTTTTTCTCAAGCAAAGTTGAGAGATGAGTCACCGCGCATCAAGTGTGATCTAACAGTGCATGCTTGACAGAAGCAAGGGTCCCTCAGCTGTGGTCTGGATGCAGAACGCCTCAGTTTGATCACAGACACTTAAACCCTCGTGTCAGCTTTAGTTTAACCTCTGAGGGCTGACAGCGCTATATCTAATCACTCCATTTATTTACATCAATATTGCTTGTGTACTGAGCAAGTGCTAAATCATTTAATTCTGAGATGGGGTCTTTTATGTTATCTGAGCTGGAGGTGGGCTGACAGAGCTCTCATCAGAGCACCAGGAGAGCTAGCCTCCGACAGAAAATGAAGCAGCCCTGATGTTGCGCAGCAGGAGTGTCCATGTCGTAAAAAGGCCTGGCAGTGTAAGAGGGAAAACAAGCCTTATTTTTCCATTCTTTGCCTCCAAGCTGAGTGGAGCAGCTCTGACCTACTCCCGAGGCCCCCGGTTTGGCTGACATGGAGGCTTTGCTCACTGCCACCCAGCCATGTCATGTGGAACTGCAGATGGCAGGAGTTCATGGCATAGGCCACAGCTGCCATGTTATTCCCAACTCTCTCCATACTGTTTTTTCCACATGGGTGCTCCTATGCACGCTAGCATAGGCTCAGGTGAAGGCAAGGTAGTGTTCCTGTCAATCAGCATCCCACCAGGGCCGACATGGGATGACAGCAGTGTCAGCAGACCTGCTAGCCCTCTTCACTTAATGGAAATTCTGTGATCTTTGGTATTCATACCTGTTCCAGAGTACAGATAAACAAATGCTTCAAACCGTGGTCAAGAATAGACAGCATTTCCAGTCCTATAGTATGCTATAGGTGTGGGAAATTAGTATAGTAGTAGTAAATAAGTATTTCTCTTTCTTTGAAACAGTGCACCCAGTTAACTAAATGCTGCTATATGTAACTTGTGTGATTATTAAAAAAATAATCACAATGGATATCTCTAATAGACAAAATCTTGCCTCATGATTATAAAAGTCATGAATTAAAAAGAGAGACATAATTGCTACAGTATAAACCTTGGTCTAACTAAGAGCTAAGAACAATGCATGTTTTCCTTTTTGTGGTTGCTAAATGTTTGTATTTTGACCCTACATAAACAATAAAACCCTGTCCAATCCTGCTTGTAGATGTAATATCCAGAGAACAGGGCTTGGTTTGCCTTGTATTGTCTGGCAAATTTGAATCTGCGGTTAGTAAAGCTGCGATGATTAAATGTCCCACGGTAAAGCTCAAAGGCCAAAAGCAACTGGACATTTTTGTCGGTTAAAGTGTGCAATGGAAATACCCGCAAGAGTGAGAATGTGAGAGCTTGAATGAAACAGAAACTGCAGGGAGAGAAAGCTGTCATGGCTGCCAACTAGAGGTTGTAGAACTCATGGTAGTTTCTTCATGCAGTGCCCAGTCAGTTGGTGCCAATGCTTTATGGCTTTCATCCAACTCAAACCCAAACACAGTCCCGTGTCACTCTTTAAAACTAAAACGATCCTGGAGAAGGTATAACCAATTTACTTTTTACTTCCAGGCTTAATTTGATGTGACAAAGCTGCGAGAAATACAACAATGGGCTTTGCTAACATATTTCCCCAATACGAGAAAAGTAGTAAAAATAAATCTTAGCTGGCAACCCACAGAAATTACCTCCGACAGTGGAATCTCTTGCGGCACATAAAGCCGTAATATTTAAACCGTATTTCCAGGATATTGGCAATCTTGTGCCTTGATCAGACCGGCTGGCAGTATACAGTGAGCGGTTTCTATGTGTTTTAAAGCATGCAGCACAGTGGTACAGGCAACTGGGTTTGTGGCTAAAGTGTGCATGTCTTTGGAACAGTGGGGGGTCTATAATGTACCCTGAGGGAGGAAGTTCTGAACACAGCCTTGCTCCCATGCTGACCCTCTCAACACTTTTGCTCTAGTAAAGACAGCTCTGATAGTTGCCTTTCAGCCCATAATTCTTTCAGTCAGGGAGCTTGCTTGTGATGTGAAATGACAGAATACGCTTTGGCTTGGGAATGTATGTTAAAAACCAAGCTATTATGAAATGTGACTGAAGAGAGAACATGCCTGCACCGCACTCACACAAATTTGGCTGTACATAAAGCAGCTCTCTGTGTAACCGTTGCTACAAATCTTCCCCACGGCGCAGCGGGTTGACACCCCAGACACTGGTGTGAGGCCTCTTCTGAGGCTGATAAGAACCTCTGTGCCGAGTTACTGCATACAGTTTGTGGCTATCAATGCAACCGTTCGCTGCTGAAAGACCCAGTAAAGTAAAGAGACAAGTATATAATGTATGGACAGAAAGGCATTATGCAACTATAAGGCAAAGTAGCTCTCTGTTAGCGGGTATATTACACCCTGGGAATGAGACGGGGTTTGTAATGCTCGGCAGTGTGGCCTCCATGTCCAGGGCCTCTTTGAAATCCAGCTCAAGTCACGCTGTAAATGGACTTCCAGTTATTCCAGTAGTTACGTTATGTTTCGGAAAGTATAGTTCCCATTGTTTTCGGCCTAAATTAGAGTGTTATTTTCTCTGTAGCCCAGGGAAACCCCCTCAGAACACTGTGCCTTAAATTTAAAAATCATTATGTTTGCCACTGCTCCGTAGTAAAACCAGGGAAATGGTAGGTCACAGGATGTACTGAGGAGCTAAAGGTTTAATCAAATGATCCACATTTAATGTTTTGCCTAATAAACAATCCCTTGCATTTAGCAAATTGAGGGTTGGGTAGCAACTATTTGCATTCCTTTGCTTACTACCTTAATTACATACAGAAATAGAGAAAATTACTCTTACTTGACTAATTGAATTATGTGTGATTAAAATTAGCATTTTGATGAGTTTACGTTGCTCCGAAACGGCAATCAAAAGTTAGAGGTCTTTAACTAAATACTAGGCTTACTTACTTAGATAGATTTTAGGTACTCAGTCCACTTGGTGCATTGACATTAAGCCTTATTTGTGACTTAAATGTGAAATGTGCACACTAATGGCATAATATTTTTTGAATGGTTTGTGGAAAAAAATGACACCTTAAACCCTCATCTGGGCTTATATATCAAGGATTTTAAAAGAGGAAAAGGCTAATCACATGCTCACATACAAGAAGGCCTGCTCTCTGCTTCCCTCCCTGCTGGTTTTCTCTCTGGTTTCTGTTTCCAACAGGGCAAAATACATAAATAAAAACAACATAAATAAAGCAGCAAAGTGAAACACATACATTTTAGTAATGCATTCACAAGATGATTAATGAAAGAGATAATTGTGGGATCAGCCGACTGCTAAACTCAGAGCTATATGTTTAAGGGAAGCTTTAAACTTTGGCTTTTAGTTGTAATGTATTAGTATTTTGTAGAAGTCAATTGGTTCAGTTTAACTTTTTTTTTTGCAGTCACTGTAAAAAAAAAGTAGATAACATGTGGATCGTTCTTGTTTTTCTTTACCCAGGGAGTCCACAAAAAATTCTTGAATAAGATAAGATCACACAGACAAACTCTGGTGTAATAACAAGCAGCTGCTCTCTAAGTGATTTCAGAGGCTGTGTTTAAAAAGCTCATGATAACAAAGATGTAATGCCATGTTCCAGACCCTTTTAGAAACCAGCAGCACACGACAGCTTTGACCACTTCAACAGAGAACTTCTAACACCGCTTTACCTTTTAACGCATGCAAGTTGTTGCCGTCAACCTGCAAAAAACATCGAAAGATGTTTCTGATAATTATATTTCAACTGAAAGCTTTTTGTAGGTCGGAAATGATATGCATCCACAGTGACGAGTAAGGGTCAAATAGGAAACTGGATTAGAAATCCATGACTGAAGCAGTGATCACATCAAAGTAGGCCTCACTCTGAGATCTGATGCTATGTGACAATGCACGATGTTGTTCTATGGCCAGTTTGTACGATGAGGGATTCAGATTAACTTGCCACACATCAGGATTGGTTATAGTCAAATGTAGCTCAGTGTGGGGATACAGTGGTTAGGATAAGAGGGTAAAAAAAGAAGAAAAAAAAGAGAGAGACTTTTTTTAACCAGAGAACAAGTTGTCTTTCTCTTCCAATTCTCTCTGAGTTATGAAAATAGGGTGCAATGACTGTGGGGCTTTTCAAGATATGCCTCTGTTGTGGTAAGATTTGATGAAGATATGTATGGATTATAATTAACATAATAAAAAAAGATGGGGCATTTATCGTTTTAATTGTACAGATTTTAATGCAATGATGTGTGAATGAATATAAATAAATAACATTTACCAGGTAGACATGAATGTTTTATATGTAATCTAACTTTTTATAAGCATCAATGCTAAATGGACACCAACAATGATGGCTGATTTCAAGTAATATGCTTTTCATTTCCATAATCCAAAGGGTCCGCTGGAAGTATTTTCATGGTGATTGGGTAAGCACAATGCATGTTTTTCCTTCCTGTGGTTGTGCATGTTCATATTATTGGGCCTTAAGGTTCGAACAGCATCCTTTGGGGTTTGATTTTAGTTGCTTTGTCAGAAGTTTGGCTCAGAGAACAACATGGGTTCAGGTTCCTTGCTGTTTTCATAAGAAACATTCAGCCAACACCTCAGGCTCTGTGTATATGTATAAAGGTGTCTTTCTCGTTCAAGATCCATAGTCAAAATGGAGTAATGCTTAAGATTAAGGTAAATTATAATGTCCTTTTTAGTCTACAATACGGCCAATTACAACAAAACTAATCAAAATCAACACTGAGAACCTCTAAACAATGTTATTTTGCTCTTGGTAATGATTATTTTAGGATGTGAGGATGTGGGTTCGCAATTGTTCAAAACATTTATTAAACTATCAACACTATGTATTGTTCCCTCAAAACATGGAACCTGTAAACCATTAAAATAATAGCCTCAAATGAATTGTGATTATTTCTTGACATGAAACACAAATACACGCTACACCTGGTTCGACTGATACTTCACAAGGTAACTCTGAGTGACAGGGCACGTTATCATCACACGAGAACACAGAACTTGCCAGATCCCGACAAATTTACAACATACATACATAAGGTATTTATAGAGAGGTAATAGCCCGGCCTTTAGTGGACATACATCCAGATAGTAAATACAGGAAGTAACTGATAACAATAGGATGTTTGGTAACTCACTCCATATATGGTTTGCAAAAGCATCTCATCTCACTCTCTCTCCTCTAAAAAAAACGGAAGAAATATCGTTTGTTATACAGTAAGTTGATTGTATTTAAATTTTGTCAGTGAGCTATGCTTAAAAAAGACTTAGAGAGAGAATATTTAATACTGAGTAGGGATCCTATCCTCTGACACTGCCGTATAAAATGCATAATTTGAAAAAAAAACAAAAAACTGTATTTGATGATGTGTTCAAAATAGATTCTAGTTCAATTGACACTGACTCTTGGTGAATGTGGCTCTCAGTTTCAAAATATTCAAAAACATCTCTGACTGCCAAGAAATTACACCGTCTGGTGAGAGCCTCGATCCTTAAGCCCCTGTAGACACTCAACAAAGTAAGTTTCATGCCCTAATGCTAATATAAAATCATCTTTGTGCTTCAAATGATATAGAATGACATGGATAGAAACGGCTGTTTTTTACATGTCGGCCTTAATGTGAGGAGACAAATCTCTGGAGCTGGGTTGGCTAAGTCTTTAGTGCATCTTGGTTGAATTTCCTCACGGATTTCATGCCTTCAGAACCACTCCTAACTGTAGGATGTTTGGTAACGCAGGTGTAAGGGGAGCACTAAAGAGAAATGAGAACCAGGGCTCTGTTTAATCCCATGAGAGACACTACTAAGAGGAGGCTTCACTCCTTACATCCACCTGTGAACAGACGAGCCGTTCAAATTGTGAAGTATGTGTGTCTGCTCTGGATAATTGACAATAAATCATGTGTTGTGGGAAAGGCAAAGTTGATGGATTGTGAATGTGTGTCTAGGGATGATGAGGTGCAATGAGGGAGGTGGTGAGAAGGTGAGCGTCATGGGTGTCAGCGGAGTTTTAGAAGGTAGTAGACTTACTGGAGCACATGTTGACTTCAGGGCTTCGCATGCCGTAGTATCCGGCTGGACAGTGTTGAAGACACTCTCCATACTGTCTCATCCTTTCTCTACGCAGAAACAGGAAGAGTTTGGGCTGGCAGTTTACACAGCCATTGTCTCTGGAGCACACCGAGCAGCCTTTACAGATTGGATACGCTCCATAGCTAGCTGTAAACCAAAAAAGACAACAGAGGATACAGGAAGAGTGATTACAAAGATGGAAACAAGACAAAGAGAAGAAAAAGACAATGTTTACTTTATTGGCATTGTTATTTAATATGTATGTCAGCAATACCAAACATGTATTTGGTGAAAATAGGCTAAACACATGTTCTGGTAACAGCATAACACATACATTTACAGAGATATCTCAAACCTTGTGGCTGGAGACTCAAGAACGCCTCATAAACCCAGATAGGAGTAACAAGATCTGGTGATGTGACCTATGGTAAAATCTTGTGACGTAAGGTTGGTCTCAAGTTAATCATTTAAAAATCCCATATTCATTTATATAGTCTGTGCAGTCTATCTATCTCTTACACACATTTTAGCAACAGCCATTGTGGATATTATGGTGGTCCAACTTGTGGTACAATAGTAAGTGGTCTCCACTCAGAGTAAATGGAGGGATAGATGTGACAGTCTCAACTGTGGAGGTTTGAACAGCACAAGCTCAGAACAATAAACTATAATAGATACATCAGTAAGATATTCTTTAATCACAGTAAATAGGACCAATTCAACAATTTGTCATTCATACAAACTCTGGTTCTCCTCTTGATGTCTTAACACTGATTGGTTATGAAAGTGAATATTGCATTAATTCTGGACAGATCTGGCCTCTTAGGCGATTGGGTTGAGACAGCTGATGAAAGCCCCCAAAACCACAGTGGCTCTGGCCGAGTCTTGTGTTGCTTGCTGAACACAAAGGACCCAGTAAAAAGATAGCCAATGCTGCAATGAGCAACTTTCTGCTGTATTCTTTTTAAGGTCCCATATATAGGAAAATGTCCTTGAGCGAATCCAATCTCTGAATAAAAGACACTTCACTTAAAGTAAGCCAAGTCTTAAATATCATAAGCAGAAAACAGGGAAACTACATGGCTTCAACAGAGCGACCCACCACAATGCTTCATAAAACACTGTGTAGCTAACTGGACAAACCCTGAGAGACAGAGCAGAGCATGCCTGCATTACTGGCCATGGATTCGCATATTAGGTTTCTCTGAAGAGATTCACCAAGACAAAAGCGAGCACTAAGTGGGCTCAGTGCAAGCATCAGTTTGTAATCATGTGAAAATCAGTCAGCGGATGTCAGTGGCTGCCTTGGACCCATCATTTTTGAAGTGCTGGAACACTTTTGTACAGTATGGTAGCCCAGCCAAACTACACTCATTCTCCTGAAGCACGTCTGGGTGGAAGTAAGATTAAGTGCTAATCGCGACGTCTCTCCCGTGGCCTTTAAGTAAACAGGTTTACAGCGACAACCCATCGATCAAATGTGCTCACTACACATATTCATCACACAAAGTGATGACTGTTCATCTGAGGTATTCACTCAATAAGTTATGAAGAAAAATAAAAAGCCTGAAGTATGACTTAAGTGGGAGTTAACTCGAAAAATGAAGATGTTTTACAGATCTTGAACACAATGAAAGTTATATATATTTATACAAAGGCCATGGACTCATGCATTAGACTTTTAAAACTGGGACTAGTCACAGACTATTGAAGTCAATCGACTGAGGACAGGTAGATCTAGACTCAGCAATATTGACATTTATCCTACCATAAATAGTTTGTTTTACTGACAAACAGCTGACACAACCAAACAAACTTTTGAAAGGTTTGCAAAACCATCTCATCTCACATTTCATTCTGTCAGTCCTTCCACTGAGTAAAACTAAACTGCAACATTAGACAAACTCTCACTACTTAACCATATATTTCTCCCAAATATACAGTCTGGGTGTGTTTACAGCAAACTGACATTCACATTAACTTGGTCCCATTTACTCCCTCCACCCTGGCCCGACTTGAACACAACACTGACAGAAAGGAAAGGCCAACTTGGCAAACATGAAAGAAGTATGAGACTGGAAAGCTTATTCCTCCAGCCCATTTTGAACTGGGGTGACTCTGTAACTATTAACAGTGTGCTAACAATACTATCCTAACAATAATAAAATGAATCTAGGGCTGTGGTCTCCGTAGCTCACTGGTGCGTCAATCAGCAAGAAAATTACAATCACTGAAAAGCTCTTTTATGAGCCTGGTTTTAATGTCTTGGACAATCTTTGTTGTCAAACATTTGTTTTGCCAGTTGCTAATCTCGCAATGAACAGTGATTGAGGATAACATAATCACACGCTGTTTGAACGCAGCAGATCCCACATCCTGGAATTAGCGACTGGGAAAAAAGAGTGGAAGAGAAGGCTGTATATGGTAGAAGAGAAAGTCTTCTAGTGCTGATCTTGGGAGATTAGCTTGTGTGTGTCTGTGGAAAGGTTTGGAAGTTCAGGCCACAGGTATGTCAGGAAAGAGGCCACAATTCACAGTGTCTGCAGCAGCACCGTCCAACTCACGTACTACATAAGCAGCCCAATGTCTTACGCACTTTACATCAATCTGTCGACTGCCAGCAGGTTTGAGCCATTCTTAAAGAAAACACATCTGAATTGGAAAGAAGTAATATTACAAGAGCAGGGAACTTAAACCCTAGAAAGCAGCATCTGGAAGAGACCTCAATATATAGCATGCAGCAGCCATCTTTTGTGTAGTCTACACATTAGTGCAGCTTAATCTAATTTTGCATGAAATTTTCTCTCAACAAAAAACTGTATGTTTATACATGTCTTATTTTGCATACTGCGTTTTTATATTAACTGGGTTTTGACACATGTTCATCGGCCAACGGTTTCTCCTGAACCCAAAGAATCTTGTAATGCCTCAGCTCCTCCACTGTTTTTTTCTGTCAATCAAGTTGAAACTAAAGTGACCCAGACGGATAGAAAAGCCACACATAAAGTGGTCACTGTGAGATCATGGATACAAGATTTACCATGCATGTGCTTCAAAACAGAAGAAGGAGTGCATATACCGTTGGAAGTGCAACTCCCTGCACATGATGTCCATCTGCGTTTACAGTTTCAACCGCAGAATACATGCTATGTGAAACAAAACAAATCCACAGTTCCCACTTCTGACACCCGAGTAAAGATAGTTCTGAGCCCCAAGTATAGTATTTACAAAAGCAAGGGTCCATCTGAACATCGCTGATGAAGACTCTTTAGTCCAGAGGCTTAATAACTGGCTCAATGTGTCACTTATACAAGACAGAGGCCTGTTATACAGACACAGCTTTCACAAAGGAACCACATGAAGAATCTTCACATATCCTCTTCTTCACCCATCAACACTATATTATGACAGAGACTATGGACTGTAGTCAATTCTATAAACCGATGTACAAGCAACACTGTGAATTTGCAGTAGTTGTAGAATTCAAAAGTAACACAAACCCAGTCTATATTATTTTAAAAGGATCAAGGATCACTGGGTGTGTAGATCCAATTAATTTTTGCTCTCTTCATGATGTTTTTTGACAGAAAATGGCACAAGTGCAATTAGAGCATGAGTGATTTGCAAACTCCATCTCAGGTACGTTTTTATGAGTTCAAAGCAAGCGTGACAGACTGCAGTGAGGGCTGCCAAAAACCTCAGAATACAGGGGGTTTCACCCATGGCCTGCTTCCTGCCTTCGCCTCACCTACTGTTACCCATGAAATCGTTCACATTGACCCATTCAATCTTTCTGCAACCCAAAACCTTAACAAGGCAAATTGCACATAATTTTAGTGTTTCTTTTAAACCCCTGAACAAGAAGACATTTTACATAGGGTTTTACTCATGTTGGCCATTGCTGAAAAGTGATACATCTTCAGCCATTTTTACTTCTTCAAAACTGGCATTTTTATTCAAAGCTTTTACAAACATTATGAGTAAAAAAGGGTAAGTTGTTAGCCCATACTGTATCTGGTATGCAATATATATTAAGAAATTAATGAGTTATTATACATAACATACTAGAGTCTACTAAGGCTCATAAGTCATTTCCATAGTTTAGATAGTTTTTCCTTTTATGATTAAACAGCTAAAGGAAATCCCATAATGAAAACACATTTCTTCTCAACTAAAACATTAACAGATTTGTTTTACTCCTGTTAATCACACAATCATCTACTGTGCAGCCTCAGTCAAAGCAGCTCATATTTTGTCAAAAACACCTTTTTCTAATAAAACAGTGGCAAGTAGTGTGGAAATGAATGTTCTTTCTTAAAGAACACAGAAACAAATCTAATGGAGTCTCTGTAATTCTCTCTTGTTCGCCAATAATAACAAATTTAGCCAGCAATCTTTTTTGGAGACAGCAGAAGTTACTGTTGTTAGTCAGACCTCTTGGTTTAAATTTGCCATTTCAGCTCAATACATTTTTTTTTAAATACAATAACTTAACCCAACAAAATCTCCTTGAGCAAGCATTATGAAACAGGATCAAGAAAAAAATGAAAATGGCTGACTGAAAGATAAAAAAGAAGAAAAACATGAAACACACTTGGAGCAAAAGTGAGATAACAAGTGATGAAAGGTTTGTATTGTATGTACTGTTCAATCTAAGTGCAGTGCTGAATCCACAGACACCAGACTAATTCTTTGTATAGAATAAGGACTGCTTGCCAGCATGGCTGCCCCATGTGTATTTAAGTGTTGATTTAGTCGACATTTAAACATAAACATACAGAAATCATTAAAAATCATTTTAAAACCTAGTGCTGCACAGATTTAAAACAATGAGAATACAAGACAAAGCCTTAAACAGTTTTCGGCGTCACACATTTCCAAGTGTCCCTGGTATGTAGATCTAATAAAGCTGTCTGTGAATGCAACAAACCACCAGTCTCTCTCTCTCTATTGTATAGAAAGGGGCACTTACAGTACAGACTTTTCCCACTACAACACTAAACATAAATGTCATATGGTCAGGAAAACTGACAGATTCTTATGACATTTACCATGAGAAGACAGTGCATTTGCAGCCAGCAGCCCACTGGAAGCTGGGACTGAACCATAATAAGCAAACCACTGAACAGTCTGGGCTTGTGCAGCAGAGCTGTGAGAGTGAAGCCAACAGTGTCAACCCTCGCACCCATAGTTCACCAGCCGCCTGGCCCGCAGCAATGGCTCAACATCGTTCATGCTTGTTAAAGGCTGGTACACGGAAAATGACATCAAACCTGCAGCTTTTCAGACCTGTATGTGTCATGGATCTGGAAGTCGCACTTAGCTCAGAGGCTGTGGAGAAAGAACAGAAGCGGTAAAAGGGTTGTTTTGGGGGGTTACACTGGCCTTGTGCTCTATGGGCATATTTCTTTTCCAATTTAGCAGAAAATATGTTTGAGTTGCCTCTGACTTTTTTCCAGCAGAAACAGATCATACTGTAAGCACGTGTTTATAATTTAGAATAGTGCTGCTTTTTATAATGATTTTGCAGCATAAGATTGAGCAAACACATTTGCAGTCAGACATAATAGCTCAGTTGAAGTGGTCCTGTGACATACTAGATCCATCAGGCTCGGCTCGATGTGAACCCTCACCTGAAAGCCATGGATTATAAAAGTGAAGAAGTGGGAGAACAGGCAGACACTTCAAAGAAGCAAATGGAAAATAAAGTCAAAAACATGCTTTCTTAATGTTTTTGAGAACACTAGGCCTAAAGGGTAATATTGGAGTGACTGAATTGAATTTAACATGCCACAGTTAAAATGACACAAGTGCTCTAACATAACCAGGACTCAAAGAAATTCTTTATACTTTTACTTTATACTCTAAGTGTCATAGATCAGTCAAAATCCAGATGATTTTACAGATACAGCTTGCCTTAGAAAAGATAAGATTGCTACATGAATTTGATCATGTATAGGGAGCTGAAAATACCTGGCCGTTCTCTTCATAAAGTGAAATGGGTCAGGGATCCCTCACATTGACATTTAGACATATAATGCTTTCCATTTTTTGAATAAATTTAACAAGACATGTCTGATATTAAAAGCATAGTTCAATGAATGAGTCCCCTTTATTAAAAATTGAATCATAAATCAGGTTGTTAAAGAGAGATGTCATCCAAAAATTGTAGTAAACTCCACCCTGTCTTACTCTAGTGCATTATCATGGTAAAATGAGACATTGACAGGATTTTCAACTCAATCTGGAAACACTCTCTCCACCTTTCGCCCATGTGTCTGTTTGAATGGATCATGACCCTGTGGTTGTTTCAAATCAGTATTTAGGCCCTTGATATATTAACTTCCTTATTAATATCTTTATGATGGATTACGACTTAAATCCTCTGTCCTGCGTCACACATCTGGTTTCTCTAATGTAAAATACTCAAAGAGACCTTGTAATTTTTGTTCACGTAAAAAAAATGAAGGACCCCGCTGACCTAATCCCGCGGTTTTACCCCATAGACCTTCTCACACTTTAAACCTCATTGACAGACACTTAAAACTGACATGGAAAGCTCCATGGTCACATAAAAATCAAAAAGCAAGCGAATGACCTTGATGTGGTGGTCAAGCAACAGCATAGCGTCTTCACTGTTGGACCGCGGTGCCGTAAAAAGGTTTTACAGCCTAGTTTCCGTTCAAAACAACAGAATCCTGGTCAACATCATTGGAACAATACACTAAAACAATTAAAAGGCTTAAATTAGGTTCCACATTTGTTTTCAGTGGAGGGAAAATCCCAAAATGCCACTTTAACACTTTGTCGTTGACAGTGTTTCCCAGGTTTTTTAGTTTCATATTTAACTATATCTACAAAGAAAGATTATCTAATGTGAATTTACTGGTAATATTTTAACACAATCTGTTTCTTTCTGTTGAGAGCAATAGGTCACACAACATCTGCCTCTAATTCACTCACTGGTGGCGTGTAGGTTATACATGCTATGGTCAGGCTCAAGAACTTTACGGCACAGACCAGTGGACGGACTCGGGGTTAATCGATGATTCACAAAGATATACTTCGTGTCAACATGTCCAGACCGTTGCCTGAAGATGAGCATATGGTTCATGTTTTCCTCTTGTAGCCCATTCAAGGTGAAGGGCTTGTAAAAGACCTTGCTGTTGTTCCATGGATGCATTGCAATCTCCATTTACTGTAGCAATACAAACACAAGGGAACAGTAGATCAGCCCAGGCTTTGTCATTTTTAAAGGTTGGTCGGATCATGTAAGATTTCACAAATACTCTAAAGAGGATGCTTAATAAAATATAGCTTTGTGTCCAGATAAGAAAACTTCAATAAGACACATTTTACAACAGCTTTGCGTCCGGAGAATCTGAAGATGATTCAGAACATTTGGTTGGTTCAACAGTCCAGGAGGTTGTTGAAAAGAGGGAATCTTTTAATCGCTTTCCAGCTCCCTAAAAGGTCAGAATAGGACAGGAACACTCTGGTCACACACTTTAGATTCATTTTTGTGCCATTAAGTGCCATTGCATTTACATTGCACCAACAAATATTTACAAATGCATTACAAATTTATGCAATGTTCTCGCTAAAAGTGTTTGGAAATACAGGTATGTCTCTTAGCAAAAAAAAAAAAACATATTGGAAAGGTTATCTTACAATTGTTGCACTTGTTCAGTTAGAGCAATGCTTGCATGTAACAGTAAAACAAAAGATGCACGATTTACAGACTGAAAAGTTTTGCACCCAGAGGATTGGGAGAAAAAAAAAAGAGCAAAAGGTGGATGGAGGAGAAGGTGGGGTGGCTCCGATTAGCCCACATGTTGGTGATTTATCACACATAAACCTCACACCTAATTTTCACACCTGTAGCTCAGTGTGGTGAAAGTCTAGTAATTCAGTCAGTCACAGACTCCCACACACACACAGAAGAGGGAGCTTTGGCTGCGGGTTTCCCTTTGTGTGCGAGGACATCACAGGCCAAGATCAGTAAAGTCGGCGGGGATGCTTGGCATATTTGCACCGCATGTAGTATGGCTCTAGCTCTTATATCCGAACGTGTGTTTTTCGAAGCGTTCTCTATTTGTCATCACCTTGACTAAAACCCTTGCAGACTTCCAGCTCGCACATCTGAACGACTACAGCGCACAGTTTTGGACTCATCACTGACATGCCAGGAAATAAAACCTGCAGTTTCCAGATGAGAGACGCCTTTTTCTCAGGTGTTAAACAAAAACAGATTCACGAGTAGTGTGAAAAACAGAGAAATATTTGATACTGTTGACTACGACTGACAAATACCTTTAGCAAACGTCTATTCTATTCAGCTGTACAAGAAGCATAGTCTATATCTTAATCTAGAACAGTGATTGGCCACTTTGTAGTAGAAATGCACAATTAGAAATGTGCAGGAAGCAAACTATTTTACTTCTCTGGTTTTGTTTGTTCTCAATTTATGAGAACCAGGTGTCAGTAGTAAAACAGCGCTACCTAAACAAAGTCAAATTTCAATAATAGAAATAATTGGGAAAAGGAAATCCTTCTGTTTTGCCAACTGAGCTCTGCAAATACAAAGGGCTAGGCTTCACAGATGGAGACTAAACAGTTAAGACAGAAAGAATAACAAAAACTAATGCAGCTGCTCTTTCTTTAAGGTAAAATGTGCACCTCTCCAACAAAGTCCTACCTCATTAACCCTTTAACAAGATACAAGCTCATGCCCCTCCTCGCCCCCACAGCAAGGAGGGAGATCTGAGGTGATCGCCAGGGTCAAAAGTGGAGTGCACCACAGGGGACAGATGGCAAAGACCTGGTCTCACTTTCACACATGCTGTTTGTCACAAAAAAGCCCTAAACATCAAAGCCTTATTTTTCTCCCCCTGAAAAAGTGGCCTGGATCCAATATCGACATTAGGGCTTTGACGGGAAGCTACCACAAATTCACTTGTTTTCTTGCCTAACAAAGTCAGTTTCCTATGAGCCAAGTGGATGCACGCACAGCGGACTCTTAATGGGTTAAAAAATAAAACCCAGTAATGGAAAACTTTATTTATTGACCTTCAGTGACTAATAACTCTAATATACTTGAATATATCTTCCTATGAAAGGCAGCACATTTGAAGAAAGGTCATGGAATATAAATCTGGTGCAAATGCCAGAATTAAAAAGTTCATCTAAGGTGTTGCTGTGAAACAGTGTTTGTTTGGACAGGTATACTTGAACGAGATGACACCACCCTCTTTAGCAGGTGTCAAGCCATTGGCCATTGGCTCCTGCTCGTTCACCACCGGAACGACTGGCACTACCAGGGTCTTAATCAGAACAGACAGTTTGATATTTTTTCTGCAATGCTATTTGAGAAACCTTTGAAAAAAATGGCTTTTAATACAATATGTGCCATCTGGATTTTTGAATAAGCAGCAAGTCAGGACTGGTATGGAGAATTCAACAAAGGTGTTAGATGTTGCTATAAAATGAAATTTGAAAAACGATGCAGAGAATGGCATCCAAATCTCTGGGTGGCATAAGGATTAAGTATATTATTATGTGAAAGCAACAGTGTCAGATGCTGGGGTAGCCCTTGTTCCTACAAGTCACATTGGTTTTGTAACAAATGAGCAACAAATTGGGCAGTGTTTTGTTGTATTGTTGGAGTGACAAAGTTCCCTGGCACTGGATGTCTCAACAAGCTGCAATAACTCAACCACAGGAAATTTTATTTCTTTTTAAACTGTGAAGTCCTTGCAGAAAACCACCTCACATTCCTTGCATTTGGTACAAAAATAGCAATAGAGCCAATACCTTTTGTGAGGGCATGATTTGTTCCACTCATATGCATATGGACTAGCTCATGATAATAACCAGCCCCAAATTGTCCATGACACTCCACAACTGTCCATTACTGCACCAGGGCAGTACCATCTCTAAAGCCATTAGCTGGTAAACATGTAAACTACAAGTGACCCCTGTCCACAGATACCTATTAGTTATGACTCCTGCTGGTGACAGCTGTTTACACAGCTAAAGCCGCTGCTCCTGAGACCTGGCCCTAGTCCAAATCAAATAATATCCAGTTCAGGGTGAGCCAAGATGTAATGCAAGTGCATAACTAGAGGGAAAATGAGTAAAAGAATCCTAGCAATGTTAATAGACTTTTTCTTTTTAATGGTGCTGTCTTACATTTCTTTCTATTGTGTGGCCTTTAAAAAAAAGATTTGTGAAAATGGAGAATAAAAATTCAACAGCAAGCCACCACAAATGTCCCCTTTGACAAATCACAACATAAATATGTCCTATGTTGAAAGCATAACTTAAATAACAATGTACAATTTTACCCCTTAATTAGACATTTGCACACATTTTAAGTGTGTGCATGTTGTGTGGAGTGAGATTTGTGGCATAGAGCGGGAGCAGAGCATAAAACCATTCCTGAGTTTAAGTTAATGCAGACACAACAATGTGCACAACACAACAATCTAAGCAGCAAAAATAACCACAATGACATGAAAACTGGCCACTTACGCATTGTATTACAGCAAACAAGGCTGGGTTTAGCTCTGGGGAAACGTCTCGGCTTAGAAAAGGAAATTGCGACTTAAATGCAGCCCACAAGGTCATGTAAAAAAGTTATATCCATTGGCTGGCAACTGCATGCTTGGAAATCCATTTTGGAAGTCCTTATGATAAATGTGAACTACTACAATTCATCAAGTTAATGCATTCTTGTTTTTTGGTGGCAGCTGGAACGGAGTCAAAGATGTCTGCCTACCTTTCCCATAAGTCTTCAGCTGTTTTAAAATCCAAGGCATTTTAAAATCAAAACATTAATTTAAACTAGGCACTTAATAATGCACTGCATGGAAACTTTTTTTTTGTAATTGTGGCACTGGTCATTTCCTTCCATTTGTCATTTACAAGCACACTGCACCAACTGTGGAAGCCTGTGAGCTACAATTAGATTGACAATATGTTGGATCTTCCCACAAAAGGCTGATTGTGAGAGCAATTACTGAAGCCACCTGTTAGTCTGGCTCTTGTCTACCTTCATCCTGCTACAAATGTTGTTTTTGGCCACTTGGAGGCAGTGCAGCAGGATGTCAAAGCAGTACTGACAAAGTACTAAAGGAATATGTGACATGCTTTACTTTTAGCACTGTCTTGGTGTCCATCAGTCACTATCTGGTCTTTAAACGCTTAATGCTGCATGTTTTCCATGTGTATAAGCTTAAGGATAGGGTGCTATATACTGGGCCTTGTTATTTCACCTGGAAAAGACAGTAAAATCAAAGTATCTGGCCGGAAGATGAAGGTAGTGACTTGACAGAAGTTTGAAAGCTCCTGAGAAGACTCTGGTGTCAGGTAATAACTCTCTACTTTGAACACTGTTATTTGATCCAGAACATAGAACTGCTTTAGCCATCTCAATTCTTAACCTAAGAGGTTTTATTTCCAGTGGTCAGTTGGGTGTGACTTGTAAGGTGAAGCTGGAAGAACTGGCAGAGGTGGAATGGAAAATTGTACACAAGAGCATGATGCATGTTCAAAGAGTGATCCTGTTGTATTTTCCACACTGGAGGGAAGGTGAGCTGAGACAAGCATGACAAGAAGAGGCCAGTCATCAGCTGAAGAAAGAGGTGTTTTCTTATCTCACCAGTAACCAACCATCAAGGTGATGGACAATTATTAGGGTTGAACAGCTCTGACAGGACAAGCGATACACTTTGCTGCCTCTGGGCTAAATGTTGTACAGTGCAGCATCCATTACAAGATTGATCTACAAACTTATTGTTTTCTTCAGATAACAGACAAACGCACGTCACTGTTAATCATACCATGGCTGATCTGCACATCCTGTCTTCCCATCACTTTCCCTCTGTCTGCTCTTGCTATTGTGACCACATAAATCAACAAGGAATGACCCTCTAAGACCTCTTTACATCTGACATGCACGCTATGTTGCCCTCTGCTTTCCCTCTCCACTCTCCACAGAGGGAGTCAGAGAGACAATGAGCTCAGCCCATCGAGGCCCGGTAATGACTCCCAGCCTTGTTCCTGATTAAAAACACACCGGGTGCTTCTGCACTCCGCAGGCAGCCATGAGGCCTCCCCCTCCTTCCACCACAAGCACCAGTATGGGATGGGAGCATAAGCCGGCCTCATCACAGCTCCAACCCACTGTAGCATTCAAAGCTCTTGTCCCAACTAGTCCAATTGGCAAGCCTTCATTTTGTCTATGGTGCCCAATTACCAATATCAAGCCCAGCCTTAGCCAAAACCATAACAAAGCTGTAACAGAGGCTTCTCTATAGTGTCTGGAATAGACATTAGCAGGATGGAGCTAAGAGATTCACATTACTTTTTGTGTTTGATGTGTTTGGTCAAGTTACCTGTGTAATTTGACTAAACTATCAAATTGGACTACTGTCCTTGTCTAAGACTACTTGCCCTGGATTGGATCAATTAATTGACCAAAGTATAAACAATGTCACCAGACTCATTGCTACACTACAATAGGGGGTTTTCCATTTGTGGCAACCAGCAGAAAGTAAAATTAAATTAAATTAGTACATTTAAAGTTCAGTTTGTTGGATGAACACAATTTACACTAACATTCAATCCTCTTTGGTGTCATCTCATTGTCAATACTTGAACACTTAGTGTGAGCATATTTATCAATAGCTAAAGCCACTACTTACATCACTCATTGCATATTTCCATATTGTTTTAGATTTCCTAAACCTCACAAAAAGGACCAAGTAAGTGTCTTTACCTTTACCTCTCCTTGACAGTTGACACAGTTGAACCAAAAAGTACAGACAAGCCCTCTTCAAAAGGTCCGTTATTGCATCTGAGCAGCTCACTTCCTCTTCATATACCAAAGGCATTGCACGCTGAGCTTTATTTTCATGTGGCATGTAAGCATAATTAGAGGTCCCATAAAAAATAGAGGAGGGGGGATAGGGGGTTTGTCCATCTGTCGAGTGTTAAGGGGTGGGTATGTGGTAGAGACCAATGCCCCATACCCTTCATAATGTTGGAGTGGCAATCATTTGAGCAGGCACCGGGGCAAACAGACCTATGTTTGAGCCGCACTAAAGCATAGAGTGGGAGTTTATTTGAACACACATCAGTGTATTTTCTCAAGGGGGCCTCATTGGGTTTCACATTTCCAGGCCTTGCAGATCGATGCAAAATAGGTACAAGTCGGCACGCACACTGACATTGCAAACAAGAGCAGTAATGGTATAGACACAATATGAAATCAGTCACTGAGAGAGAGCGAAAAAAAACCCTACACCCATTGTATCCACATCATTACCTTTAACAGCTCTTCAGTTGATTTGTTAAAGGAGTGTATTAATAAGAAGTGGGTAATGTTCTAGGAGTCTGGAAGTGCATTTGAGTGTAAGCCTGAGGCCTCCATCTCCTTCTCTGGGCACCTCTCCTACCTGTGAAGGCCGGGCGTGAGTCATTTTTTCAAAAAATGCTTCTTTTGTGTTGTTGTTTTATGTGTGCCACTTAGAAATGATTCCCACATTAGACTGTTTTACAGCCCAATAAACTTTAGAGAATCTGACCAAATGGGCTGGTCATATTTAGTAGCTTTATAAGGAAACGTATTAAGGTGTAATTGCTTTAGGGGAGTGTGTGCATTTGAGGGAACAGGCATTCAGAAGGTGAAGGTTTCTGAATTGCCCCTGCACACAAGAGGGACACTGCACTTTTTGTAAGAGTTTCCAGAAATCAAATATATTTGAGCATTAATAAAATAAGTACATTTTATCTCTGAAAAAATTAACTTTTAGTGTGTGGTAAATTGTAGCCTGAAATTCAACATCTGTTTGGCATTTGGCTTTGCCAGCATATGGTTTGCCTAATGACAGTGATTGAGGATACAATTGAAAATATTTTTGTTTTTTCCTATTCATGAAAAAAGTAAAGCCAATTCAGCACACTCTGAAATGGAGTATGATGCCTTCCAAGTAAGTAGAAGTGTTGCAAAAGCTTGGAGTAATGCCTCAAAAATGATGAGCATGTATCATATTTCACCATCATACTTCACACAATCCTGAGACATGTGAGCAAGACTTCCATAATTCTATTAGATGCAACTGAATTTTGGAACTAAAATAGATTTTTTTTTTCAGTGAGAAAAAAACAAAGAAAAAAAGCAAGCCAGATCATCCCAGGGTGTCACATGGGAAAGAAAGAATCTCTGTGTCGTTCTCGCCAGTAGAAAGTTCATGCCACTGCATGTTTTTTCCTCTGGTGGCTTTTTCAGCGGGGTAGCATGGCACGAGCACACTGAGGCGCCTTTCACCAGCCACATCTGATACCGCTGTGACTTGGAGCAGGAGTCGCACTACAGGCCTGGATCGACATGCATGGGTTAGTAGGTCAAACAAGGAGCTAGTCTTTCGGAGGCTGGGTCAGACTAATGTGATTTATCAATACAGCGCGTGTATAAGTGTATCATTGTCTTTAACAGCACTTACAGGCATAATGCCACAGACAGGCTGTAGTTGTGGACGATGGGGCTGGAGGTAAAGATGGAGTTTGTTAATTGGTGTAAATGTCTTTATTTTTGGAAACATGCACCTGTGAGATTTCACTTAGCTTTTTCACACACACTAAAACACACATGTACGGTTCTGTTTGGCCAATGAAGCCTGGGAGAGCTAAAAACGAAGCTCTATTTCTTGACGCCGGAGATCGGGCTCAGGTCAGGACTCAGCTCTCTTTAATCCCTCTCAGGTGATGCTGTTCACATTCAGCCTTTTCCAGCTGATCTGCTTAAATATGCCTTCCTCATCCCCTAAAACGCCCCCAGTCCCACCGCTCCCCTTGACCAGAGCGGAAAAAAGTCAGGGCGATGAGAACACGGACGGCTGTCAAACGTGAGATCAATTTTCAGCATTCTGTCAAGCGATCAATCTGCGGGCAGGCTGGCACGGAGACAACATGTCTCCCATTAAGCTTTGGTTTAATGGAATAAAACGGTCAGGATCCAGTGCTCCCATCACCTGGATTAGAGTAGCATCATGTGAGAAAGCCTTGTTAACAGACATGCCATCTTGCCGGGGCTTTTCACTTTTTCCAAAGGCAAAGAGTGGCAAGGCTGGTTTCAAAAAGCAGCTTCTTGGAGTGTTCCTTCTCCTCCCTGTTAGGCACTTAATCAACATATTATATTGCACTAAAGTACTGGATTCCAACATTAACACTTACACCCTCAAACCTGGGACTTTGCGCAAGCTTTCAACACGGCAAAAAATGATTTCCACAGAACTCTGTTATTTATCCACATAGGAGGGACATTTACCCTAAAATAATATTACCGTCATCTTTGTTTAACTATTTTCCCTGTTAAAAACTATAACCACAAGCTTTATCCACAAAGAAAAAATACCTCAGAATCTTGGGTTTCTCACATTATCACAGTAAAAGATCAGAAATATATATACTTTAAAGCCAGTCTAGTCTTTTTCTCTACTGAACGTCCTCTATACTAAGCTAGACTTGACCATTCACGGTGGATTTGAAAATCACAAATACATCACACACCCTTGTTCTTGCTACAAACCATGCAAAATGTCAAGGATCTCTGACCTCACTCCCCCCGCCCTATACGTTTCATCTAATCACTTTTGTCCTTCAAAACATTCGAGAATGTGGTGCTGTAATGGATTACACACTTGGAAATGATCTTAAACAAGACGTTTCCTATTGGGAATTAAATGTTGGGTTTTCTGTCTCGAACGACACACATGTGGTAGGGTTAACGGTATCACATGGCAACTTTTCACCACTCTGACTGCTATTACTTACCCATTACCTGTTTAAACATCTGGGGGCCCACTGCCTATATCTGTTCCTCCAGGCACCATTTGTTACTCAAGCCTGATTTTATGTAGTCAGCAGGTGGCATCATTAGCCAGAAAATAAAAATGAAAAGTAATACCCCTACATATAGCTATGATATCATGGCAGGGCTCATTGGCATCATTTCCCTCCTGCTAGTAGGCAAGATAGGGGGTAAGGAGGTGTAATTTTAATATGTTTTGTCATATGTTTAAAAAAAACTATACACCATGATGACCACAATTACATGTAAGGTTGGGTCATGCCATTTAGTGTGTAAGCAAGACAAGATTAGCCCCAAAAACCACACAGAGATCCTAATCTTGACTCTGCTCATATGTCTCAGTGAGCTGGTTTTCTTCTCTGACATCTCTTAATTATGATGGCATCTACATCTCTGTCAATAACTTGCACACGCAGTATATCACTTGCAAAACTATTCACGCTTGCTCATATATGTAAAATGTTGAGTTATACTGTGTTTTGTTACATGTAAAACAGTTAGGGCTGGGGAAGCAGAAAGCGTCCAAATTGAGTTTCGGATGTGTCTGGGTCTCAACACTCCTGAATGGTTTGGATAGCTCCCCGTGCATGCCAGACAGACTGTATATAAAGCTGTCACAGGAACCTTGAGGGCTAGAAAAATATTCAAGCATTTCTGGGGCTATTGGACAATGATCTCTTACACATGCTTCTTTCAATATAACCATGATAAATAAAGGAAGTAAGCAAATACCGAAAACCTTGGCCGACTGCCACTGCTTTGCTAGAATGGCACTTTTGGCCCAAAAGTTCCCAGCAAACACATACACACACATACACTATAGAGAATACAGTAAAACCTGTTCATTTTTGCATGGGATTAGTTTGACAAGTGTAACATCCGTTTGCATAGCTTTCTGGAACAATGTATAGCTTATAGTGCTCAGCCTAAAGCTGTTCTAGGGGTTAAATGTGTAAGTTAACCTCTTGATCTCATCCCCAATGGTTAGGCCTTCCTTTCAACTTCCTCTCTCCCACTCTTTCAATCAGATATCTTAAAACCAATACAAGCTCTGAGTTTGCAGTTTGAAACCTCACAATACCAGCCTATATGCAGTTCCAAAAAGCAGTAAGAAAATGGACTTAAATGCTGCACAAGATCACACAGAGAAATGCACCGAGGGGCTGAAAAACGTGTGTGTGCCAATACCTCGCTGTGACTGGCTGATTATTTGCAGATGGGCAGTGGAGGGCTTACAGAGTGTGGAGGTTCCCCCTGGCACGCAGCGCATATGATTAAATCTGTGATTGCCTTACAATTTACAAGACCCCCTCCCTCTTCCCTGACTTTTCTACTCTACTGTATAACTTTGTGCGTCTGTTGCCATTACTACCCACTAATGGTCTAGTTGGGTCTGGTCTCATGGTCACCCTGAGGATTTGTGTGTTATGTCACAGATCTGACCAGGAGTTGGCAGGGAGAGAAGGGGGTAACTTTCTTAATCCCATGGCCTCCCCATTCATTCCTCAGTAAGAGACTAGTATTTACAAAAGGGCTCATCTCCTGCAAAAGTGCCTGCCCTCTCCTCTGTTGAGCAGTGATTGTCATGCGGATTTCCTACCAAGTTTTCAAAGTGGTTATGAGATCAATTAAAAGCAGCTTAGACGGCTAGAGTGGAGATGTGCAATTCATAAGTAAAGATAAGAGGCTTTAGTATCTATTCATTAAACGACTTCCCTTTGCCTCTTACCAAACAACAGCTAAATAAAACAGGGCGCCCATTGTTGGCCACTTTTGGGCTATAACGTCTGGAACCAGAGTTTATTGTCAGTGTAATAGGATGGTTTTAGTCAAGCCGCCAGTTTACTTTTAATTTTGACAAATGCGCTCTTTGCCAATTTTACGCACACTTTACGCATTATAGTAAGACACTGATAAAAGTACTTTCAAGACGCTAACATGTCAGATGTTGAAAGAGATTTGTACGTTTGAATTATAGATGCTTTCATCAACATGAAGATGCATGCTGCGCTCTGTTAGACGTCTATACAGAGGCTGACTTAAAGGCTGCTTCACTAAACCTACACCCATCTGTTAGAGTCACTGACTGGATGGTGCTGCTATAAGAAGTAGGCTATAACCTCGTGTTACCTCTTTTGTTTCTCCTCCAGCGGTGCGATGGCGCCTGACAGTTGCTGTACTCCATACAGTTCAATACGATCAGGGCAAAGGAGAAGAGTCGAAACTGCATCTGGACGGCGGTCTCGTAGTTCGGACTCCAGTAAAGAAAAAAAGAAAGAAAAAAGGGTGCCAGTTGGGGCTCGGGTGGTGGGGATAAATTCGCTTTGACTTCTTCAATGTCCACCTCCAGTTTCCTTCTCCTCAAATGTGTCAAACATCAGACGAGATGCGACATGATAGCACGTCGCCCATTGGAATCATTTTATGTAGCGCTTCCAGACGCAGCCTCCAGTCTCCAGAAAGTGTGTGCTTTGTGGTGCGCTAAGAGAAGAATGAAAAAGAGCAGGTTATTGTGACACAAATAAAACAAAAATGACCTAAACAAAGATGAGTGAAGGGACTAAAGCACAAGAGCCCGTAGGTCTACTATATACAATAAACTGTTAGAATTTCATGCGCGTACCGCTCAAACGCCACCTCCAAAACGAGTGCGTAATAGTCGCCAAAACGCTCCGTGGAACAACGAATAACCTTCAGCTCACATCAAGTGAAGTACTTTTAGGTTCCCTCAGAGTGCAAGTGCGGCTCGGGAACATGCAGCATCCCTTCTATGCGCGGGACAAACTTGGTTCTTCGAGAGAGAACAAGACAAGTCCGGAGGAGGAGGAAAAGAGTAATAAAAACAAAAAGGGATTTCCTCTTTAAGAAAAAACGGGTATAATCCTTGCGTTTCCTGCCTCAAACTCGTTTAGTCCTTGTCCTGTAGTAGCTAAAGAAACTCACGTGTTGCTTTATTTCGGAAAACGAGCGCCAGCGAGTGTCGTGTGCGCGCTGCTGCTGCTGAGACTGAGCGATGACTGACTCCCAACTGGTCCTGATGCTTGCTGCCCTTTCTCATATAGCGCCGCGCTGATGTCACGAGTAGAGAGAGGTTTCTCGTTTTGTGTTTCTCCTTGTGTAAGGTGTTGAAGATGACATTTATTCAAGCAACCCCCTTGGAATTCCTTTCCACCCCCTCAACGTAAACAGGCCAATTTACCACTGGGTCATAAAGTAAGCGCAAAGAGCTGTTTTAGGAGGTTTTTAATAAGTCTCTGGCTCGATTTATAGACATATCATCTATTTTTTTTATTATGTGAAAGCCTTGGTTCACATAAAATGTAAACTGGAAATAAAATAATCGCCAATAAGTCAATCTCCTTATCTTGGTTTCTAAGTTTAATTTCGCTGTTGATAGCCATAGTGAATAATTGAGTTCTCCCAAGAAGCAATTATAAGCATAATGTGCGTAATGAGGGGCGCCCACAAGTCAACCATCTCGTCACGCCTCTTTTACTGCATGTCCATGTCACCAACCCCCACTGTTTCCCTCTGAACTTAATGCTAATCATTTTAGGGGCTGGATAAATCGCTCCATTTCTTTGGGGTTTTCATTCCTTGGACCAGTTCGCACGGTGCCAAATGATATCCTCCCTGTGACCTTTCTTACCTTGTTCAACAACACCCCGGGACCTAACACTCTTCGTCTCCGCACTGATTTTCAAACACTGGCCGCTTGTCAACTTTGCAGGTCATAATCACAAATCAGAGAAAATGTTGTAGCGTCGTTTTGACAGTTGGAGTCACAGTTTAAACCGATATATAAAAAAGTAGTCTACAACTTTATCTATAGTTCCAACAGAGCTTTTGTGAGGCTATTTTTATGATTTTGACCAACTGCTTTATGCTGTGAACGGAATACAAGTTGGGAATGCTCTACCCCCTTTTGCCACTAGGTGTGGCACTTAATCTTTTTATTTATCACCACATTATTAAGATGAACAGAACACACCACACATTGTTTTATTCATTTAAGTAAGAATAAGCCAGCTTTAACAACCAACTAGTATGCATAAACTTTATATTATTGTAATTATTTTCATCACATCACACATATTACTTTACCTTGGTTTTACATTAATGTGCACGAAATAGTACGTTGGAGAATGACACCCTCAGGATGTAAAACACACAGTGCAAGTTTCCATTTCATCACTGGAACAGAAATAATATATAGAGGGAAAACAATATGTCAAAAAAGGAGTAGTCATGGTTGTTTCCTTCCCAAAACTTATAGTGACCTTTGTCCTGCCTTTGTTTATTTATTTATTCAGAGAGCGGTGACAGCCTTTGTGGTCAGGAGACTGTTAGCCTCAGGCCTGCTGTTGGTTTGGATTCTTCTCTAAAACAACATCTGAGAATGCACTGGAAAGGTGAATGTGATAATTTAGGCCTCCAGCACTTTTATTTTCATGATGTGTCATGGAGAAGGAGGCCGGTAAACCAATCACATTATTCTCCCCAGCACCGCCGCCGCCCTCCACCTCCCTCCTTGTGAGCGGGGCTGTTGCAGTGCACACAAGTGAAGGTGATGTCAGCATTTGGATGGCCTGGCTCCGAGCCTTTAATGCCATAACAGCAATGAAGGGGAGCCGCTGTACACTCTCTTCATCAAACATCCCGAATGGATCACAGTTTACTAAAAAAGAATCAGGGCCAAAGTGGTCATCCCAGACACAATCACCAAAATGTCAAGGAGATCTGAATAAGAAACGGAGAAAGTTCAAGCTATTGTTAGTTCACATTTGTGGCTCTACAAAAAGGCAGACTCCAGGAATCAGAAATGATGCAAGGTGACATTCATAAACAAAGCTGAAAGATTGCTGAGTTCACAAGTAGAATAACACAATTTATAGTCACTATAAATGTCAAGATGTCCATAAAAACTTGAGACTTGTGAGCCTTTGGGGGTCAGTGTTTCTTATTCAGGATTCCTATTAACAACAAGATGAAAAAGTCAAATGCTCCTTCAACAGTTTATGAAAAAGATTGACGTTGCAGACATCACTGGCAAATGTTCAAATTGATAGAAATAAAAAAATGCAAGCACTGAAGCAGTGTTAAAAATCATAAAAAGGGCTGCTGTCTAATACATAAAGAAAAATAGCCGCCCTCACTCGACCTCTTCCACGTCTGCATTGCACAAATTTAATTTTTCTGTTAAGGAGTCTGTCTTTGATTGATGCTTGATATTGTTTATAGGTCAAACTACAAGCAGGTGATGATAAAGTCTTTGTGCTTTTCCGACTTTCGATTAAGACTGATAATGCAGATGTAATTACATAAATTTCTTCTAACTATATAATCTGTGTGCAAGAAGAAGAAAATTAAAGACATGTGAAGGAATGAAAGACTGTTTGTGAGCAATTGTGATAAAGGCGGAGGGAGAGGCTGTGGACTGAGTTATGAGAAGGTCGAAAGCATAGGAAAGCGGGGGTGGGGTGAGACATTAAAAAGATTGTGTCCGTCTGGCTAATGGTTCTTTATGGCTGCCTCATGTGCTCAGATGGGCAGGATGACTGGCAGAGAGTGTGACCACTGGTAACTGTACATCACCTCTGTTTGCCCCCTTAAGTTGACATCCCACTCAGCGAGGCTGCCTGCCACAGTGAAGGGAACCACTAAAACGCCATAAAACCAACAGACTAAACAGCCATTCATCATTACTGCGCACACATGAGCCGCATCACACACAGCAGTCTTAACTGTCCCACTCAAGTGACTCAATGCACACATTAAAACTTCATCAAGTATTACTGATACAAAAAAGTCTGACCACTCAAACCTCAGCTGCTATTTGTAATACCCAGAAATAAGCCAGTCATGGGTGAAAATGGTTTTTGGTCATTTTTATTGAATTGGTGATGACTTGACCCAAGTACAAAACAGTGCTGTACTCATTGAGAGACAAGTGTGGAAAAAAGATGTAAGACAGTGTAAGAAGCATTTATCTTCCTTGTGTCGCTAAAATCCAGCTTCCTGGCCTGCCCAGTTTGGTGTCTGGAAGGAAAGGATAAAGAAAATAGTAAATTGGACCAAGTAACTGTATGACCGTAGCTTACATGTGCAAACACTTATTTTCTGGTGTTTTATTTGTCAGTGTGTGTAATGTGTACGTTCTACTGGTAAACACTGGGTGTCTGTCTGAGCTGACAGGGACCCTAAGCAGCCGGCCCAGATGGTTAAATGTTCTATATGCAAGTGATTTGTAGCCTTGAGGACAGCAGGATGTAATAGTGCTCTGCGAGTTGTTTGCAGCCTCTTTTGTCTAATTACAAAAGTCCTTAACGAGAGGAGTTTTTGCTTTTTTACATGACAGGGTTATGGCCACACTCCTGGTGCAGATATTCAAACAACAGGGAGGAGGGTAACTGAGCACATCAAACGATAGCCACGAAGAGCACAGTTAAAAGGTGAACATTTAACATGTCATGGCCTTGGTGCTGTTAGGTGCCTAACCCACCCATCTGCTCATGCACACAGACCTGTCTTTCAGAGAGATGTGAGGTGATCTCCTACTTCCAGTTCAGAGCATGTGCGTGATTATGACATTCTGGGTAGTTTCAGTACTTAAGCCTACATACCGCTAAAATGCACAAGGTCAACATCAAAAACACACGTAAATGGGATGACTGGACCCTTGGCTAGACATCTGCAACAGGTCCTAAGTGCAGGGAACTCCAGCCTTTGACTAATGTTCACCAAAAGCCAGTGTGAGGGTCCACCTTATTTATGTTGCTGAGCTGAGTCACTGCGCTCAGGCCTTGTTTTATGGTTGTTTGGAATCTACCTTGTCATTAGGCCTTTGAAGAGTGGATGGAGGGATGAAAGCGTTAGCTCTGTTAAACTTGCTCTTACTGGTTTATTTCGTGTAAAGAGAGCTTTTGTTGGCGGTTGTTCATCAACATTCTTTGGCCTTGTTCTCCTGAACTGATTATTTGAGTCCTTTTGAACTGCCCTAAGTTCATGGTGACCTCCTAGCAATGTGATCAGAAGAGGGCGTGATATTTGATTCGGAAACAAAGTGCTGCTTTGTGGGTGTTTAGGATGCACTGTGCCGCTGAGTGCGGCTCACCTCATTTCTGTTGCTGTGGGCCTGCTTCTTCTCAATATTCATGGTCAAAATTTGGCTTCGGAATGAGAGGCTCTTGGTCTTCTCAATCACTTGCTGGTAAGGAGATATGGCATTGTTTCCCATAACCACATGGCCCTTGAAATAAAGATAAAATGGACAATAGATTTACAATAACAACCAATGAGCCTATCATCTTTGATCTTAAAGACACCGCCTATAAACACCAACACGACTCTCCATCAGACCCATTCATATTTAGGCAGATCTAGATAATTCTATGTCATTCCAGAGAAATGGGCTATGATTTGCTGATTACAGAGAACTGCTGTGATGTGAATGCCAAAACATGCACGTTTGACAAGCCTCACTAAAGGGGCCAAACAAGAGAGAAATGCTGCTTGCACTTACCCTTCAATTACAAAGTCACAACACAAATAATGCCACTTTATGCTTTAGAAGTCACACAGACTCTAAAGACTTCTCACTGTGTGTGGACACAAGTTAAAAACAAAATTCTTACAAGTTTGGAGTCAATCTTTGCATCCAGCCGGGCATTGCGAATAAGGTTTACGATCCATCTCTCAGCTTCTTCTGGTGTCATATTTAGTTTATCTGCCAGCATACTGTAAAGAAATAAATAGTCAGAAATAAATCCAAAACTGAAAAATATCAATTACAATTCCAAAATAGAAGTGCTCACCAAAAAATTAACATTCATAGTTAGGCATTTCCTATATGATGCTGAGAAACACTCACACACCTGTTGAAGCTGGTGCTGATGGTGTCCAAACAGAAACTGTCCCTTAAAATGAAAGCCAGCCTGGACACTTGGCTGTCCTTTGATACAGCTAGACGTGGATGTGTCACAGCACAGGGAGGGAGGTACGAGGGTGGCTGCCATTCTTTGATCCAGAGCTTTCCCTGTGCAGCTGGCTTCCCTTGTGGTTTTCAAAATAACTAGACCCCCTCGTACCCCCTTCCCCACATTTCCTGCTGCTTCCCTCCTGTCTGACCCCCACAAGCCTCCACGCCTACCACATTTCATATAAGGCCCCAATAAATATCCCAAACCCCTCCGTGCACTGCTCATAATTACTAAAGCAATCATGCTTCTCATCTCAACAGCAAGACATTGGCTCCTCTAACCCTAAAACACTGGGGCAATAAACACAGTGGATTATATACTATTGCCGTATATCGCCAGTGTCTTTATCATAACAAGTCTAATTATCATTTCCTGGTCTATTAATCATACATTGAAAACTCCCAAAACTTGCTTTAAGAGTGACACTTACTTTAAACATTCTTTTGCTGAAAAGTAATGTTACTTTAGGATTAGCAAGAGAATGTTTTTTTTTTTTTTACTTCAAGCCTTAAAAAAGAAAGAAAAATGTACTGCTTTCTAACCAGAAGATTTTTGTCAAATGGTAGCAAACCACATGAAAGTGAGATGATGTCAACGGCTGGATGGGTCATTAAACATATAAATAACAAATAAATGCATTACATCAGCATACTAAGCAAAACAGGAGTTCTTCCAAATGAACAATGGATACCCCTAGGCACTTTCACAGGAGGAAACAGACTGAAGTAGATGTTAAAACTAGCCTTAGATATTACTAGACTTAAATTCACTGTAGCTTCATAGCTTAGGGACAAAAAGCGATAAAAGTGGGCATTATTCACTGAAACAAATTAGCTGTGCTGGGCAACTGATTACACAACAGATCGTCAAAATCTGTGGAAAATGATGCATGACAACAAAATTGCTTCTACAGATAATTATCAGGGACCTTACAAGTATGGAGAAGTGTCAGCTGTCTAATGACACAAGTTTAGGTTTTGATGGATAACACATGCCTGCAATCACAGTCACATTTTTCACAGTCAGATCAAGGGAGCTGGTACAATTGAACTTTAAAAGAAAAAACCCAACCTTTACCGCAAAAGGTGATTAAACCCTATTATGAGTTAATTAACATTTTCCATACAAGCTTCAGAAAAGATTTTTATTGCATTATTACTACTGTGTTTCTTACCCTCCGGTGTGATATGCTAAATACCTACAGAAATTAAAAAGGTACAGTAAGGTAGTGACCATTAAATTACCTCTTCATTTGAATACATTTTGTTATTAGCTCTGATTTTACGCACAAGATTGGGAGATTACTGTGTAGGGGTACTGGGTGTTTTGTTTAGCAATTCAGTAAAGTGGGGGCACATGTCAGTCAAGTCCAGGTCAGATATGATGATCAAAACAAACATGATCAGGTTTCCTCACTGGGGAGTTTTTCTAACCCCAAACCCTGTTAAATGTGATCTGTGTAGCATAACAGAGGAACATTGGGTGCCCCAAAAGGCCCAGGGCCTTAGCCTTTACCAGCCAAAGCCCTCTAATCTAATTTATAAAAGTAAGTCTGGCAATGTTTACCTCTCCGGAAGGACATATGTATATCAGAGAAAGGTTTTTATCTCATTGTCTTTGGGAGAAAAGTCTTTGCCGGCTACCCCTAGACCTTAGAAACAATGTCAAAACCAAGAGAAAGAAAAGCCAATGTGAAGGAGAGAGTGATGTGGAAGGGAAATGGTCTGACTAAATCAGTCAACATAACTGACATCCTTTAGCCCTTAAGCCAGGAGGACAAACCCATGGCTGGTTTTATTTTACACAGCCACGATCCTGTTCCTAAGGGGACAGGGAATCGCTTTCATTTCGACCTCTTACACTCTCTGGCTCCTGAGCTTTCGACTTTGGGTTCTCAATACCAACCTCGCATTTGAAGGGAGGGGTCAAGCACTGGGTCTAACACTCTTAGGTAAGAGGAGGATGGGAGATCCCACAAGTTGCACTTCACTTAACATGGCCTTCCTAAAATAAATATAGTGTTAAACAATAACATGTGATAGCATTTTGAGACTGCAAGCCAGAACAACCTCCCCACGTTTTTCAGGGAAACCAAAATGATTGTGTGGTCTTTTAAATAATTCAATTGTGAGATGGAAAGATCTTCAGTGTAGCACCCAAATACAGGATATTCCTTCCAACTACCGATCAGTTGTGTACAAATATAATCCAGGGATTAGGGAAAACCTGTCCAAATGATCACATCCAAAATATGTCAAAGGACAATGTGCATTTAAAATCAATCTAGTGCTTTGCTGCAGGCACAATCAAGGAGGGACCAAGGACATAAACCTAGAGAATCAAACCAAAAAAAACCCAACAGTCTAGACTAAAGGATGTGTGCCTGCAATTACAAGCACACAGGCTGAATCTTCACGGTGTCTACAGTACAGTTTACATAAGCTTTATTATATAAAACAACTCAATTAGGCCAAATTCTGGTCTACTTTTGTCCAAACTGTGGGCAAAAGGCAGGCCAAATATCTGTTAAACCATTATGACCAACAGCTGTAAAAACGTCCTCATTAAAATCAGCCAAATTCATTTGGGTCCATGCCTCGGTGCAGAGGGCTTCTGGGTAGCAGACTAATGACTTGGAATCTGGGTGTCTGACAAAAATAGACATGTTTTGTTGATCGTCATAATCCACCAAAAATAAACATGGAAATCCCTGAAACTGCCCTCAATAATAGTCCCTGTTTTAGGAAGCCCAACAAACACCCATCAAAAATACAAAAAATGTGAGTAGAAAAAAAACTGCCATTGACTTCCTCTTTCAGTGTTACCACTAACCTTTGTGGTCCTTAACAAGTAAATGGATCCAATTGCAGTAAGTCTGCCAAAAAGAACCAGCGCTGCTAATCAATTCCAGACAATCTGCAACTGGAGATTTCGACAGGGCCTGATCATGTTCCACTGTTCAACCTTGAATACACCCCTTCACAGCTCTATATAGCATTCCATGCAATCATATCAAAAGTAGTAATTCATTTCCTGCTGTGAGTGTTTAGTGATCATGTATGTGTGCACATATTCATTATTCATATCTTCATTTGACTAAATTCTACATTCCTAAAATTAAAAGCTTAGAAAATTTGCAGGTTGTCAGTCACAGAATTCAGAGAAACATGACCTACCACAAACACTGCTTTAACACAATAAAGTCATACATAAATAGATGCTTAATCCATAGCTCACTAAATAAAATTGATGGGAAGAAGCAGCCAAATCCTTTAATCACTTAATTGCAGACAATTTAATTCACCCCACCCCCCACCCCCACTGTTGTTGCTTAGTTTAATTAGCATTGACTCAATTTCTTGGTTTTGGTTCACCATATAAAGGTTACTTTTATGTTGAAGTAACTATAAAGTCCTACTTCGAAGCCAATAGAGGACTACATAACCCTTTCACCCCCATCAACTTTTAAGAAATTGAGCTGAAATGTTCTTGCCTGTAAGAGCAGCTGGGACCATCTAAACCCTGACCTCTTCCTGGGAGAAAACTATCTAAGAATTGGCCCCGGACAGGTGGTCTTAAAAGTTTAGAGAGCAGCATAACCTGCTGAGTGCTGGAAGCAGTTAGAGCTTACAATACCTAATCACACAAATGTGTGGGGTCAGCATGGCTTCATAAGGAGAGGGTAATAAACACTTATCAATGCAAAAACTCAAGTCTATGTTTGCAATTCCTATCTAGAGTCACTTAAAGATATTACGATTGCATCCTGTCTGTAAGGATGTATTTCAGTTTTTATTCTCTGGGACTGGGACTGTCTAGAAAAGAACAACCAGGGATAAAAACCTCTCAAATGAAACTAACCTGATGCTAATGCACTGGTGAATTCTGCAGAAGGTCTCAAAAATGAAGAGTCGGGCATTTTCAATGAAGTCTTCCAGACAAGCAACCAAGAAGAAGTCATTCACAAGAACCTAGGAAAGAGTGCACGGTTCATAGAATTAGTATAAACAGTTATTTCCTTATGCTTTTCCTTATGTGAGTATGTGCACACAAATCAAAAAACAAAAGTCTATAGTAGAATGGTTGTTTTTTGTATAAGTTACATGTCTGATCTTTTTGAACCTCCACCAAATACAGCCAGCCACACAATTTTGAACTTGTCCGTCTGACATTGCAAAAATGATGTCACATCAAAACAAATACAGCAGCCCTTCCGCATACAGACAGAATCACCTGTGCCATGCAAAAAAAAAGATCAAAGCAAGGACATTCATGCTGAAACAAATCTGCTTCTTCATCTACTGTATAATTGTCCAGCTGTGGCCCCAAAGATCCTCACTGCATTCCAGTTCTTCCACGTGAGCAATTGCACATCACAGACCTAATCTACAAAAATTCTCCAACAATTCCCAGTTTTATGTTTCCTCAAGCTATCTGTATGCAGTTTTGCCTAAATAAGTCCCAACTACATGGCACTATCAGGCAACACACATTTCAGCTACAACAATGCTTATCTAAGACGGATAAACTTTGAACAGTTAAGTGCCCTAATTACTGTCATCTGGGATTCAGACCACAAAGTTTAAACAAATTCTGAGAGTGGCTTTTATGTGCAATCTGAGTGCTTGACTATAGGTAGGCCTATACTTACTTTTCATTCTTTGACATGCATCTAACATCTGACAGCGATTCCAAAATCTGGTGGAGTGGGAAGGAAACAAAAGCCTTAAAAAGGACCATTTCAACCAAGCTAAACCCACCATTTGAAAGCAGTTGGGCCAAATCTTTGTAAAGGCCACCATGAATTGAAAACAATACTCATCTCACTACTACAGCAATCAGTAAATAGACTTCTCAATTGCTAAAAAATGATACATTAACAAAAGCTCATCAAGATGAAAGCCCTGCCAACAGGACATTGGTCTAATCATTTCATGGCCAAATAATGGGCCTTTTAAAGTCTTGTGTGTGAATTCCCGTAGACCATCACTGACAAACTATGCTCATTTCAAGAAAAGGTTGGCAGACACTGGTTATGCATTACCAGTGATGATTTGTGAACAACACACACTGCTAGTAAACAGGGCAAGACAAATAGATAGCTTTAGTGGAAACAGCAGTGGACAAACTCAGATAAGACTAATGGGTTTATGTTAAAAGCATCCAGGGCATTGGAAGTCTCTTTCAAACAAAGATGAGTGCCTGCAAACATAAGAACAGGGGCAAAACAAAGACCAACTACAATATTCTAAACTATAGAGGCAAGTGTCAAACAAAGGTGAGTACTTTTTTTTCAAAAGGCCTATAACTATACACAATATTATCAAAAATGCATAGAATATTCAGAAAGCACTTCAAGTAAAATCAACTAAACTAAAATAACTGCCTTGTTTTATGTTTTGACTTAATTTAAAACTACAAAACAAATTATAATAACATATTTAAACAGAACTTAAGCAACACACTCCGCTGATTTCTAAACATTTATTCATGGGAAGGAGCCATATGATCAGCCAGATGTTTTTCATTTAGGGAGTGTATTGTCAAGCGGTAGAGATGAAAAGGGGGCGAAATGACCCTAACTTTAGCCTTTTATTCCTCTACAAGACCAAATGGTCACGTCACTTGGGAAGAACAAATTACAGTTTGTATGCAAAGAATGTACTTGTAGATTAAGTTACACAGAAAGGGATACAAAGCAACATTAGGTGTGACATCATGCCAAAACGTCCATTTTAAATTAAACAGTGGACACCCAGTGATTTATGTTTGAAACCAATACCTGAATACAGATTATGAAATAAAAATACATCATCAGGATATTGTTTTCACATTGTTCAATGTGTGCGTACCTTAAAATGTAATAAAACAAAGCTAGAAGAAGTTATATTGTTTACAGCTTTTAAACAAACTTTGTGACCAGTTTGTGACCATTTTACTTACAGATTCACACTCTCTGAGTTTCTTCTGAGCGCCATCAAAATCAAAATTCACATACAGGCACTCCACAAACTCGGTAATTGGATCTTTGTAGGTGTAAGATTCCTGTAAAGCAAGAATATCTCAAAATCAATATCTAGGAATCATTTGAAAACTGTTAGCTGCAGCTAAAGAAAACATGAATGTGGTTTACATCTAAGTACATTATGTTATGTTCTGTGGCATTGGAAACAACCCCCTAGTGGCAGATAAGCAAAGATAACAATTTTAAGAAGTTCAGAGGGCCTGTCTGAACTTTGAACAGTTTCAAACTGTGCTTAAAGGAGTCACAACCTGACCCGAGGCCACAGAGCTCTTAGCACATGTTTTAGTGATTACTCACTATGCTCTAAGACGGTGATGAGATCTTTGAAGCAGCTACTGTCATTGGTGGTTTTGAGGCTTCTACCGTTTACACCGCCAAAAATTCACACCACACTTACATGTGAGTGCTAGCACTGTGGTCTGTAGGTATTGTTAAAGGCTAACATTGCAGCAACAAAGTAACTGTACTGTAAAACAACATGTTCTTTGAAAGAAAAAGGAAGATATGTTACCTGCTGTATGACTTTCACCAGATCCTTTAGAACCTGCCGACGCTTACGAACATCCTTGTTCGTAATGACGGCTGTGGTTAGGTAACGCAAGATGTGAGGGCACATAGTCTGAATGGCATTCAGGTATCTGTGAAGTGGAAGGATCAAAGCAATTACTTATTAGCCCAATGTAAGAAAAGACATGATCTTTACTTTCGACAAATAATATACCATTTTGGCTGCTTATTAGGTATCTGGCATTTAGAATAAAGTAAAAACCTTTGCAGCCCAACAGATAAATGTCTTAATAGGATTCCCACTGCTGGACAGTCCCAGCTTTAAACCATCTCTTTCATTAGTGTCCTATGAAAGGGAAAACGAAAACCTGGTAAGAGGATATAGATCAGTGAGCAGGGACCTGCCCAGTAGTTGAAACCCAATCCATCAGGGACTGATGTTTCAACCACAGGTCAACTGGCTCAAACACAAGAGACAAGAAACTGTTTAGGGCTCTAATGCCACACAGATTTGAGATTGTGGTCAGAAAAATAAAAATTACACATACTTTAATGACACGCTGACTAAATTTAAGACTAGTAAGGGGAAGTTACATGAACACCACTCTAGTAAGTTTGTACAGCCAAGCCAGCAGCAGTACATGGTACGAGAAAAATAAAGAGTGGGGACAAGGGTTTAATTTGCTTAAACAATGAAAGGACACAGGAGTATTTGCCCATTATAATGTTGGGTCTAAAAGCAAAGGTGGGCTACTTGGCATAGGCACCATCAACCTGAATGTAGGCTCTCCCTCACTCTCTTTGTAGTGGCTTGACTCCTAAGGAAGACCGCAATGCACCGTGCTGTGTTCCTGATTAACTTACACCTACTCACTCTCCAGAGGGAGCTCCAGTAGCAAGCATGAGTCACTGTACCGTGTCTGTGGGTCATTCACCCAGCACCACTTAGGGAACCTCACTATGTTTTGTTTAATTTTAAAGTCACTGCAGGGAAGTTTCTATGTCATAACTTTGAAAGCATATCTATCTTAATCACAAATCATACAGACAATCAGGTTTCACAACAAATGTACTATGTGTTGTGAGACTATATTAGTGAGCATTTCCTTTGAAAACAATACACAAACAAGGCTTTGGCCAACATCTGCTGACTGCAGGGGTAAGATAGGTCAGATGTGGAGCTGAAGGCCAGCTACTGGTCACGTACTTCAGCCAAAGGAAGTACTGGTCAAGAAATGGGATACAAGAGCAGAGCCAAGCCTCAGTGGGAAAAACATGAGGTTTCTCAACTGTGAAGCAGCAAAGCACACAAAACTAACTCCGTTTGTCCACACAGATAGTTGGATGAGCTTTTCTTGAGAAAGTATTGGGCTGGCCACCTTAATCATCTACAGTAAAATTAAAATTCAAGGAACCAGCTATTTGACTGCGCTGTGTTGTGGTTGCCTGTCAAACTGTCTGCGGAGCCCAATCATCTGTACAATTATCTAAGCCTGCAATCAGAAAGAGGGGGGCAAAAATATCAAAACAGTCGGTGAGCAAATCTTAATGGTGTATAAAGTTTCCAACGTGCTATACACGTGGCCTGGCTCTCAACTTGGAGAATAAACAGACAGTTGTGAAACTACTTAAAAATATCCGCTGAGTTCATGAAGAAGCCTACCCTCCAAATTATTCAAGCAATTCATTGAGCATACATTGTTTTCCGTGTTTGTATTTTCTACGCATTCAAACACTTACTGAGGCTGATATAAAAAGAGCTCAATGATATTGTCTCTGCCCTTGGGGTGGTTGAAAAAAACAAAGAGAGACCAATGAATGAGCCATGTCCTCTGCTGAAGAGACTGGAGAGGGGAGCTGACAGTCTGAAAAAATATAAATAGACAACAACATTTTGGGTTACAGTTAGTGACATGTGGATATTTTTTTTCCCTCAGAAGATTAAAACTGGAGTTAAAGATCCCAATCAGTCAGAGCATGGTGTGGGAGAGGAATAAAATGTCAGTGAAGAGCTGTACTGAAAGTGAAATGTCAATATGAGACTCTATGTAAGAGAATCTAAATGCAGTATCAAATTCTGAG
Organism: Rhyacichthys aspro; assembly: GCA_036850595.1. NCBI lineage: Eukaryota > Metazoa > Chordata > Actinopteri > Gobiiformes > Rhyacichthyidae > Rhyacichthys > Rhyacichthys aspro. The sequence continues at coordinate 7,346,715 of CM072163.1, read as the reverse complement.
AAGTGGGGCATTTACATTGTTATCGATAGTCTCCCTCAGGCGAGTGAGGTCCTCCATGGCTGCCTCCCAGTTCTGCATCAGGATTTCAGAGGCCAGCTTGCCCCACAAAGAGCTCAGGGCATTTCGATCTGTAGCAGGGACCTTGGTAATAAAGAACAATCTACATTTTAAAATTGTATAATGAAAAGCAATTTCAAACATGTTATTAAAAATTGGCTATACAGGCTGAATTTGCAAAATAACAAAATACCAGCATCGGGGTTTTATCATCATATTACACTTTAACATTGTGTATAAGTTAAAGCAGTTAGAAGGCTTTTATTGTAAATAGAAAGCAGTCATTTTAATCAATACTTCGAGCAATTCCAGGGGACCTATATCTTTATAACAAGGTAATTTGGATGAAATATGAACCGCTGCTAACAAGACACATTTTTGTGAGCATAATCACTCTCAGAAACTTGCAGGCTACCGTTTCTGACTTCCAGAACATGCTAAAACAAACAAAAAACAATCAGGTAATGAGACCCAGGTTGAGAATGCCTCTGAAGCTCAGCAGGGCAATCACTCTATAGTGGACATTGGGCTACACCCTAGGGCTCATGGGAAGGTCTGTGCCAAACTAGTTCATGATAACAGTGAACACCAGATGCAGTGACATGAGTCAAGCAGGAAGCCAATGTGGGTGTCTACCGAGTGGCCAGAGGGAAACTAGACGCTAACCACACGTCCCCATACGGTGGGCTGACAGATGTGAAGTAAAAAGGAAACACCAAGAAAAGAGCAGGTTTCCACTAGACCTTCACAAATTTCAAAGAAGTTTTAAGATAATGTGATTGGTAACAAAATTAAACTATGGCAGATAAGGAAAATATTTAAAGACAGATCATTCATTAAGAACATGGGTCTTTTAGAAAATGTTTTGTGTGTTAAAAGTAAATATCATTTCTATGAAATGAATATTTGGCTGCACTGCCTGTATAAAAGTCATTTGAGTTGTTCAAGTGTATGTGTTGTTTGTTTTTCCCCCATCCTGGAAGTCCCTGCCTGCTACATTTGGCTGACCTCCAGGTCATTATGGCAGCTTCCTACACACACACAGCCTGGCTTTCACTAGTGGCCAGGCAAGACAAGTTTCAATACCTGGGTTTTTCCAGCAGTTACCTTAAGTTTCCATTGGTTTGTGAAATGGGCACATTTTCGCTGACTGACCAGCAACAATAAATTTACTGTGCTGGGGATCCGTCTGGACACCCAATCTTTATTCTTAACATTCAATCCCTGCATTAAGTGATGATATGAATAAGTTGCTCTTTTCGGGCTAGGCTACACTGTAACAAGAGCCAAGGCATGGATTTTGCAAGGCTGGCTTCCTTCGTTTAATTGACTAGGTTTCCCACGTTAAATGACTTTATGGAGCCTCACCTCTCCCATACAGGGAGAGAGATAGACAAGGGGCCTGTGAGGATGGGAGGTCCACAAAAAACACTGAACAGAGGGGGAAAGCAGCACACAGACTCACTAATGAAATCCATTTCTACCTTTACACCCCACCGCCCCCAATATTAAAAGCTTTTTGCATTGTCAAGAGTTAGCAACATGTATCTTGTTACAGCACAGGAGCAATCTGGAACTAAAAATGAATGTTCTAACCATAAAAAGGTTAAAAAGGTCTAACTGGACAATAACATAGCTCATTTAGAGCAATTTTGGTTACATTTAGACTAAGTTGCAAAGTCATAAACAACTGTTGTTGAAACAGAGAACCCTTTAAAGAAAAAAGAAAGACTACAATATATTTTGGGGAAAGTAGACAGCTTGGGTAAATGAGTCATCATGTTGTCCAGAGAGCAACTCTTCCTGCCACAGACTGAAGCAGATCAATGTAAACCTTTCAAATGAATTACCAAGTGCTTTGGGTTAAGAGGCTTGTTTTAGTGTAAAGGGTTCATCAGACCTCTAGACCAGAGCCAAGATTTTTAGGAGTGTGCATGACTAGCCTGAGTGACTGTCATGCGACAGAAAAGACACAACAAAGTGAAGTATCAAATGCCAATTAGAACAGAGACAAACGTGGTTTTAATGTTGTTGGGGTTTTTTTCTTACAACATTTATGAAAAGACAAAATGTCCATCTTAAATTTTCTTTCCAGGCTCACTTTGGCACACGTTCTTGCCTCACCACAAAGCTAAATGCTAAACCAAAAATGAACAAAAGCAGAAAAAAGAGTGAGTGACATTTGGAAACCAGAGAATATGCAGCCCAGTCCCACTGGTCACTAAAGGACATTTAATTGATTTGAACTTACTAACACTTGATGTTAGATAAGACCAGAGGAGTCTGGTGGGAATCTATGTAAATCCAAATGGAGTAGTCCTGATCCAGAGATGGTTACTGCAATCTTTTACAACAACTATGAAGGCTAAAGCCATAACTCTGAGCTTAGATCAAGTTGTTTAAGATTATACAACATGTGTTTTTAGTAAAGTGTACGCATTTCATGGCAAATTTGATCAGTTTAAATCATGACGCTTTGTGTTGAGTTTATGCAAACCCAGTTTAGATTCTTGACAAGGAAAAAAAAACCGATAATGATCTTTGAAAAAGTCTTCATTGGCATGGACAGTTACTTTTAGAAAATGTGTTTGAAAATTACTGTTAGGTAAGGATATTTGAAATAAAGAAAAGGGCATTGGCAATCATACTATATCTATTACTAATAATTCATAGAAAATATAGTGACTGATCCTGATCTAACAAATGCTGTTGAATAAACACGTATGTATATAATTTCTTTGACCACATCTAAAACATAGATTACATAACCTAAGCACTCCATAAGCTCCGGTCGTGACTAGGGATTCTCTGGCCACAGCATTCAAATCAATAAACTGTATAGTGCGGCCTGCCTCGTGAGAAGACTACAGACCAATTATGCAGTTCGCCACTGATCACTTGGCCCAGTAAAACATCCTGCCCAAGTCTAACAGTGGTAGTCTTCTGCTAATACAGACAACGTGCAGAGAATTGAACAGGCTATGACGTAATCTGTTCACATTCAATTTCTTCTGAGTGTTCTTTTGCTCTGCATTGCCAGCATTAGCCAAGAGGAATTAATCCAATCCGAAAAAATATGATGTTAAATTTGGAACATTTCAAAGTTCATCATTGTACAAAAGTAAAAGTTCAATTTACAGGTACTTAGAGAAATCATGACATTAATAATTCTTGATATAGCTAACTAAAAAGCAACTTACCAAAACACGGAAGAAGTAAAGGTATTCTGCTGCGCCGGAGTAGTTTCCACACTCATACTGGAACTTTGCATATCTGTACAGTGTGTCCAGGTACTCCTGTCGAAACTTCAGAGGAAATGAAGTATTTATCATTAACAGCATAATCTCTAATACAGTAGCAATTTCATAGATACTGTGCAGTCGAGACAAATATTAGGGAAAAGAAAGAATATGACCTCTACATATGCAAGTTTTACATGACGTAATGTGTTTTTTTTTTCATATTTTTAAGATCAAATAAATAGTCCAATGCTTTTTTCCACAGAAGCCTGGGTAGGGGTGCACTGAGGACAGTGTGCAGGTCAGCAGGATACCGGAGTGGGAGGTGACCAAAGTAGTGCAGGGTAAGAAGGCAAACATCTTGGTAAATATAGAACCCCCGGCATTTTTGCGGCTCTATCCACGAGTCCCGAGTTACTCAGTTTATTCTTAACTATTCACCACAGAATGTAAATTCCGCAGAATTTGTGCAAGCCATACAAACCCTGAAAATGAGTTAAGGGTTTTGGGAAGTAACTCTACATTTCGCTACTTGGTCTGGCCCTCCCACTTCACCCCTAAAACAACCATGGGTTCACAGCAGAGCCATGGGAAATATAGTGAAGAAGTGAGATGTCAGCAAATGAGGCCAACTTACGTTATGCTTTTCTGCCAAATAGTCAAAGAGCATTCGTCCATCTCTGAAAAAAATAAATACAGTTTTTGTAGTTAGAGGTTATTTCTTGTGAGTCGCCATTTGGCTGACATCTTGGAGTCTGGAGCCCTATTCAGGTAGATTTTTTTCCATTTCTGGTCTAAATCAAAAGCTGTGCATAAATTAAGACTGTGTCACATGTGATGGGCTGTTTGCACTTGGTTTGACTGCTTTTATTCCCTATTAGCCATGTCTAACAAATCATTGCTGCTGAATTAAGTGAATGCTGATGTATGACCCTGGCTTTGTCAAAATAAAGAAAGAGCAGCAGTTAAAATATTAGTATAGACACCAGATGAGAACTTTGTTGGATTATATTGATGTGCGCTAACTGAATCTCACTGAAGCCAAGGTTGGGTTTCCATTATGTAGAGTTAAATGACTTGGCAGCAGTGTAGAATGTCAGTACTGCAGTGTACGAGAAAAACTGTTCTAAGTACCACTCATATAGGTTACAGTAGGGCTGGAAAATATGGCTAAAAAATTAAAGCTCACTTTTTTTTTTCATTTTTTAGATCACTTACAATTTTAATATATTTTTTCTGTTGCAACCTCTCGAAATATTAAAATGTTGGGTTTTTTTTGTTTTTAATTGCATTATTTTCTTTTCTGCTTAATACCAACACAAAACAATACCAGCAGTGTACCCTCAGAGTAAGAATAAAGCAGTTTAAGTTGGATACCTTCTAGTTTTAGTCCTCTTTATCTCAATAGACTAGTTCTAATATAATTGACACACCACATTAAGGCTCGCACATAGCTAATTTGCATAAATTAATAAAGTATGCTGCACACTAAAAAGATCCAAAACTATAACTATTAATGTCAGCCACAACAAAGAGGATAGATGTAAATGCAATGTCAACAACAACATTAAAAACTCAAAATTAATTCAATTTTTCACCCAGCCATAGGTTACCTTTAATACAATTTTCAAATGTGCATAGATTTTTTTTTTTTTTTTTAACCAGTATTCAATCCCCAATTCAGTTATGTGTGCCTTTGGACGGATTGACACAAAGCATATTAGCAACAAGAGAACATATAAACATGTAAGGCTGGAGTGCTTCTAGATGAGAGGTAAGGTAATCACAGATAGTCATAATAAACTTGTCCTCTGATTTAAATATATTTTTAAAAAAGACCAAGGCAATAAAATTTGATTATTAACCCAAACCTCAAGCTGAATAAGGCTCAAAGATTATCTGGACAACATGAGTTAATGTAAACTCTTCTGACGATTCTTTTAGCTTATAGCAGCCTTCTTATTGTCCCCAGATGAGTTAGTTATTAAAATACAAATACAGAAATGTTTAACTGAAGACAGATATATTTTCTTCATCCAAAGGGATTTTCGACAGTCACTAAGTCAATGTTGCCAGAATCAAGATTCAAATCTCACAACTAGTCCTTGACATCTGTGGCTTACATAAACAAATGTCTACATCTCTACTACAACAATACATTAAAAACAGCCAAAACTGAAAAGAAGATTAAAGTTGAGAATGCTTTTGATTAACTGTACATATACCCGCTAAAATTGAAAGGACAGGATGACGACTGGATATGGGCAAAATATTTAACCACTGTAGATGACAAAAAGTCTAAATAAAGTTAACCACACCCACCAAATACATCTGTTTTCTATCAGTTCTGCACTATAACATTTTTGCTATGTAGTTGGTCACAGTAGGTAAGTATGAATTACGAGACTGTTTTTATAATTTTCATGTAATACTTATTTTTATCGTCATATAATACAATCACATTTTGAAAATATGTTGTAGACAAGTGTTTGCAATAGAAACCTTTCTAATCTTATAAGCCATTCTGTGTGCAATATTTGATTTTAAGCCAAGAAGAACACTGTAATCATCAGACAACTTCATGTCTGCTGTGACTTTTACAGAATTATGTTTACATTTGAGATTATTTCTATAAAATATTTTTGTACCTGGTAGACTGCATCTGCCTTGTTGTCTCTGGGTCCTCAAACATTTTCACAATTGGCTCCGTCTCAGACTGTAGCTGTTTTAGCTGGGCCACAACTTCACCCCTTTTTTCTCTGAGAGCTGAGAAAGGACCCAAATTATAGAGCAATTATCAATTAAGAAATTTAAACAGAATAGTATCACTTGTGATCAAGAAATGTTCATATTTTCACTTCTTTGTGTTTATAGAAAACAGCCACTGTGTTTATTAAATGCATCATAATCGAACTTTGGGGTTGTTAAATTACTTTTGTTTAAGCATTGGAGTTTGTTTGTAGTTTGCACTAATGTGCAGACATTTGAGATGGATCACTTACTATGTGGAATCTCCCTGTCCAGAAAAAGGCTCTTGTGGACATCCATGGCAAAGTCAACCATGTTTGTGTCACTAAGAAGATCCAACTTTCCATGAAGCAACTCTTGCTCATTGTAGATCTAAGAAACACAAACAATGATAGAGAACAGAGAAACTAGTTTGTGCACCAGAACATTTAAGGTTCACATTTAGTCACAAGAACTGCACTGTGTATCCCAATAATAAGGCACCATTATTCCCCCTATGGGCTAAAATATCTACCAGCCTCTGTATTTCACAGGACAGCACAGGCTGCTCTTATTCAACATTATACTCTTTATATAGATTACTATAAATAACAAAAGCTAGAAAGTAGTAAGCATCTGGTTTAATTCGATGCAATACAACGAAAACCACAATTTCCGGTAACATTACAAATTCAAGACATTCATTTTTTTTATATAGGCTCTTTCTTACTATATCTTCAATGTTCAGTCTATTTCACTATACACAGCAATGTTTACTAAAGAAATTAGGTTTACGCATTTCACCGGGACAAATAAATGTGTACTTTTCTTTTGGTGCCTTTATCTTGAAAAGCCAAACCTTGCATTTCCTGCATGGTTTACACCGCGTCGGAAAACGTGCTCAGAACCATTAGCGTAAAGTGCTAATATACTCCACAAAACCCATGTGCTCATCTGGACACAACCCGAAACAACACCTTAAGTGCTTTGCTCTCGATATATTCCGTACCTCCTTAACAGACAGAAACTCCAACAGTGGAAAAACAAGATGCCGGTCCAAAAAGTTGGCAATTTTTGTAGTGAGGTCGTACTCCGCCATCTTTGCTTCGGTAAGAAGGAAGTGGCTGCAGCTGTGTCAGAGAGAAGTGACCAATCAGCGACCACCTCAGCATCTACAAAAAAGGGATGCCGGTACAAAACCACGTGATTCCCATTTTACACACAATACAGTTTATGGAAAGCAAAGAATCGTACACCAGCCTCAACGAACATGAATTCAGTGAAAATATATTAGTTTTTCATGATGTCTTTGTTGTTTTCAGTGGGATTTGTATTTCAAGCATATTCCTTTTTTTTTTTTTTCTGCTGGATTCTCAGAAGCTCTGATTTGTAACCTTCCTCATAAATTCCTTTTGGTGTTGACACAGTGAACGTTTCATTTATATAGAAGTACCCATGTGGACAGTTTGTTGATTTTGCAAATAGAGGCTGACATCCAGATACAGCTAATATTTCCAACAAAATGCGTTTATGCAGTAAACTCCCAGAGGAAACATCATCATAGTGTCCCCTCACTGAATATGAATGAAAACAAGCAGATCGTTTCCAATAATTTGACCTTTTCACTGGTGAGAATGCTGGATTTTTTCTTCACTCACAGTGGAAGTTGTCTTTTCCTGACCGACAACAGTCAATGTGAACCATTCAGACTATTTTTTGAGTTCCACTTGTTTTCACACATAGAGTTGTGTTGTAAAGTAGTAACAGTTCTTCCCTTGTTAGTTAACACACTCCCTTCTACTGTAACTTTCTCCCTATACCGTTTGCATGCACGTAGGACTTACTCATGACAGGGCAACCCTCACCACAGCTTGTCAATGTTTTACTGGTGCTTATGACAGCTCTAGCTTAGTGGCAGCTTATTTTAAAGAAGAAGAAAAAAGATTATATCTCCATCTTTAATTCAGAAAAAAAGAGTTACCCTTTAATAATTTGGTGTGTTTTCAAGTACAGTTCAGAACATTGTTTCTATTAGATCATTCTGGGATTTCATTTAGGAATTACAAGCCACAGTCAGTTTGGCATCAGCAAGGATGCCCTTATAAGACCAATTAAATACGTCATCTGTTTCTGATTTTAATTCATAAAGGAATATTTAGCCATATTCAGTTATACTGTATATCACATTCAAAACGTATTTTGTTCATAGCGTCGTTCATAACACAATGATATGTTTTCATTTTCCGCCAAAGCCACCCAGCTTTTATTGTTTTTACATGAACCTGTTTTATTTTTCATCAAAAAGTCTTTCTAAATGATGCTCATTTTCTGTGTAATGTAAAAGCTTGGATTTATGTGCCAGCACAAAAACATATTATTACACACAATTGAATTAGGAAGCAGTAAAACCAGGATGGGCAATAAGTATATAATACCACAAATAAATCCAGACTGACAAGAAATTAGGTTTTTAAGTGAGAATGTGAAAGCCAAATTGCTTTGGGGTTTTGTTTAATGTTGTTCAATATTCCTTCTAACTAACATAAAAAAGGGTCTTAGGGGCTTTAGTACTGGAAATACATGAAGGGGAATTTGCTCTCTTTTTTCTGTTAAGTTTAGATTTATTGTCTTACTGCCATGCTAATCCTATTTTTAAGTTCTGCGTATAGACTAGTAGTGGCTTTTATACACTTAGTGTTGACCATGTAAATATCCATTCTAGTGAGGTGAATTTTCATGTGTTTTCATTTCTATTCATGAAGCTTATACAACAAGACTGGAGCATGCTTGACCTATGCCCAGTCACTTTTTAACTTTTTAACACTTTTTTTAACACCAATTGCCAGTCTGCTCATCCCTTTCTCAAAGAACAGCAAAGCCAAATCCATACGCTGGAGTGAGATGGAAAAATGGCCATGGGTGAATTGACACCAACATTATAACAATTCAAACAAGATGGATTCAGGCAGTTTCCTATTGGACACTATCTAATGTTGTCTAAAGTATCAACCACAATTATCGTATGATAAATATGTAAATAAATGTAATGATGGAGGATATTAAATAATTTTTGTGAGCAATAAGTGGTGACTGGAGAGTTCTCATGGGTAGTGCTGACGCAGTGGGCCATGCCTTAAACTTAGCTCTATCTTATAATACAGCTTGTAAAGAAATCTATGTCTCCCCTTAAGGGAATCTTTGACTACTTTGAGTACTGAAAAAAACGTATCCTTTTCTAGCCTTTTGGAGGTAGTCCTCTTATCATACATTTAATTGCTTTTATCTTCTGCTTTGTTACTGTTTAGAGAAGATGTTCATGCATTGCTCAGATTCAGCCTATGTCTGCTCTGTATGTTTTGATAATACTTTCTCTAAAGGACCATTTGCATGGCTAAAATAATAACATAATATAATTTGCTCACATTTCATGGTTAAGTCAGCAAGGCAGTAAATAATAGTCATTGGTTATTTCTGTCTCTTAAGTCTCTGTATTTATGAAACTGAAGGCAGAGAGAAATGATAGCTCAGGCCGCACTTGATACTCAGGATTACTTAGAGCTGCTGTCAGAAAAAGAATATCATTTAACGGGAAAAAAACGTTATCAATCATCTTATATGTTTGTCTTGCAGAGAGTTTACATTTGCCTTAATGGGATAAAATACAGAAGTGCCAAATATTTAAGAAAAACCTCTGCTATCCAGTGAAAGCTTCTTGGTTCGACACGGAAATATAAAAGAAGAAGTGAGGATGATGAAACTAATAAAATCTGTCAAAATATAAATCAATTAGTTCTGAAGACTAATGACTGCACTGCAAGATGCAAAGTCAAGCATCCCTGCTCTGAATTGCAGCAACTTTTATGGATTCCATGTATTTTGTTGTAAAGTTTTTAGCTATGCATTACCATGCTCCTCCATGTCAGGTTATAAATCAGCGGCCCACACTCTCGGTTTCAGCCCAATGCTGACCTAAGCACTGTCGCACTGAATGGTAATAGGATGAAGGTTTTTCACCAGCTAAACAACAATACATTTCCAAGGATCACCCAGTGGCATGACAGAGCATCGGTGCGTCTCTCTACTGTAAAAAAAAACCAACCAAAAACAAATAGTTTGCTCTCACATTAATAGTATTACAAAATGCAAAAATATTTAGTCTAAACTTTTGTAATCCCTCCTTAACAATCACGTCTCCCACCCTCTCTCCTCTCGTTATGCATTTCTGCATTTTTGCTCTACAATTTTCTTTGAAAACATGACATAACAAAAATATGTTGCTCCCTCAAAATTTGTGGCCAATTGCGTGAAACGGGAAATGTGATAACTTGGATTAATCACTTTAGTTACAGGCTTCAACTTCATGGGGGATGGTATTTAAGTATTCCTTGTCCTGCAGACTTTCAATTCTTTAATAATGGCTATTTTGTGTCACAAAGTGGAGGCCTCTTCATGTAACCAATGAATTCATTTTTTTTTTAAAGTAGAAAAGAAGAAGGAAATAATGAAAGTAGATGCCACATTGAAGTTTCATGTACTTAATGCAACACTTGATATTTGACTAATATGGCAGTGAATGCAGGTATGTCTTCCTTAAAATTATTCTTTCTTTAGTGATCCGTGTTCAGATGTATTCTGAAATGACAATTGATTATAAAAACCTATCACTAAAACATAATATACTACATGTGGTATAATTCCACTCCACAATAGGCAATCATCTTACTACACAGGGTGGCAGGGGAGCAATACATCCCTGGCCTTGTACATTGTGAGTAATGTCAATTACCAGCATGGTGCTCTGACATGTGGCTGAATATTGTTCTTGGCTCTACAGCCAAGAGTGAGAGGAGAAAGAGAGTGAGGAAACCTAATTGTGATGTGCCATAATTTCCCGCTCATGGCCTCTCACTGAGGATAGGGGTGAGGTCAAAGGTGCAATAAAGGGTGTCCATCACAGGAAAAGCATGCTATAGACATGTGTGTGGAGTTATTCGTGGTGAGGTGAAAGCAGCGTGGTCAGACAGGGGACCTAATCAGATTTCAAAGTAAACATAGCGCCGTTGGCTCCAAAAGGCTGAGTCCAAACATTGTTGCTAATTACATCTGTCTTCATTTTCCGCAACTCACTGTACAACACCAGTGAAAAAGAAATGGAACAGGAACTATTTCAAAACCACATGACACCTCAGCTTTACCTCGACTTTAGTGAGTAACTGTTCATTTTAGAGATTGCCAGCTCTGATTGCTTCTGTCAGAAATCAAAATATAATGCTTGTGAAGTGTTTCTACTGGTGTGTTTATTTTTTTCATACATGGAGACTGAAAAGGAAAATATATATACACTAGTATTGTGTGCCATATGTGGGGGCTTCCTAAGCATGGAAACCTACGTAAGCACCAGTCAAAAAGTACAATTTGGGTTTTTGAGATGACTGCATTTGGTTTCCCATATTGTGACATTTCTGTACAAGTGAGCTGCTCCAACTTAAACAGCCGCCTTATGTTGAGAGACTTTTTCACCATGGCTACATACAGCTGCATCTCAAAGTTATAGACAGCTCGCTCACAAAGTGGTTTTTTTTTTACCATCATGACCTTTAATTCCCCAGAGCAACACCTACTGCTTTGTGTGTAATGCAGGTCATTACAGCGGCCAGAGCTTCAGTGGCACCTTGGCAGAGAGGGGAAAGCCCTCTACCCCAGGACAGTGTGTGATTATTTTAATGTGGTTTTTCTGGTATTTGGCATTGCAGCAAAAACCCAACCACATATCAACTGACTGCCATGTGCAGACTTGAAAATTACAAGTGCACAAACCTTCAGAGCTGAGTGAAACCTAAACTGTACACACTGTGTTATTATTTGTATCCCTGACAGAGATGATGACATTTCATTGTTCTCTTGTGCGCTTGTATTCACCCTGCCCTGATGATGCTACTGTGTTTTACATCACACCCCTTCAGAAAAAAAACAAAACACCCCTGATCCCCTTTAAAATAGCACACTAATAGCAAGGTTTGTCCAGGCGCACAATATGTTATCAGATCTCTGAAATGTCTGTGTAAACAAGTTTGTTCTGGGTCCACGTCAGCAAGTGTGTGTAATGTCGTTGGAGAAAAGTGTCTCTACAAGCTCGTAGAGGTGACATCTAGAAGCTCCCCTGGGAAATTATGAGAAAACTGTTGTTGTGCTGAAAAGGCACAGCTGTCCTTTCACTTAATATGCCTTTTCATAAGAGAATGTATAAAAAATACATTTGGCTTAAGATTAGATCATAATTATTTTCTGTGGAGCTGGTACTTACCATGTAACATCCATATAACACAGTATTTGAAAGAGTTTTGTTTTCAGCTTAAGTAACACTGATTTTGAAACATGAGTAAACTGAAACATTTCCTTATTTAATCGTAATTATTATTATTACTACCTTACGTAGTAAGTTCTTTATGTAGTTTTGGTCTAAAATATAGTGTAGTATAAATAGTGCACGCCCTTCTTGTTGCAGTGAAGTGACGTAAGCACGGCGTCTGTTGTCAAAGGGAAAAGATGGCGTCGGTCTCAGAAATGTACGATGTGGGGTGGGAAGGTAAGGCAAAAGACATCATATTTTCTCATACGTTAATTACGATCAGATGCTTTTTCTTTGGAGTTTTATGGGAAGATAATGTGGGAAAGGAGTGAGATGTGTTGTCTGACATCAACAAAGCATGGCAAGTAGACAGAGACAGTGCTTGATTGTTAGCAAAAAGCTAGGTTGTTGCTATGCTATCTGGTAAGCGATACATTCAATGACACTTTTTCCTCTAAAATCTTAACTTAACGGCGCAGAAATAGCTGTTCGTGTAAATATTAAGCCAAGTCTATCTCCGATAATCACCAGAATGGTGAATATTATTATTTTCACTGTTTTTTTTTTTACAGCAATCGAGATTCAAGACTTGCAAAAGACCCTTTACACAATCGTAATACCACAGGCCCCATTAAATGATAAAAGCATCTGCTTGTATTTCCAAACCCGAAGCCGAAACGATTGTAGAACCATTTTATGCTTATTGACTCAAAACGGACCACGGCGATTAATCAGAAATAACTGTAACAGTAAACATAACCATTGTAATACTTCACCAACAGAGATGAGAGACAAACTGCGGAAGTGGAGAGAAGATAACAGCAGAAATAGTGAACAGATTGTGGATGTTGGCGAAGAACTAATTTGTGAACATGCATCTAAACTGGGGGATGACAGTAAGTATCCTTAAAAACAACCAATGAAAGCCTTTGCAACCACTAAACCACACTCAGTTGTTTCTATAACGGGATGAACTATTATGTTAAATAGGACAATTTCTAATGATAAATCATCATTAATGATGATTCAAATGGGAAACTTTGCACATGGATCCAAGACGTACACTATACACATTTATTTGTCACTTTAAGTTTTTTATTTTTACAAAAGCGATTTAGAGTTGCATCAGCAATCAATTTCTGTTGTACTTAAGTTTGCAGATCCCAGACTTCAGCATTTACTAATGGTAGCACCTTTTACCCACTGTAAACATATTAAAAGTTGGGGTTTAATTTCCTGTGCTGGTACCTTGTAAAGCACTTTTCCAGTCATTATGACTCAGTCTATAAGATAAGCACTTAGCATACTTTGCTTTTATTGAAACCAATTTTTAAATTGGCTGTGAAATAACATAGCAAGTACAAAAACAAGAACTGGAATCATAAATGTCAAGAGAAACCCATGGCGAGTGTTTGTTTTGGCACAATCTGCCAGATTCTGGGTGGAGTTTCTCATTGCTTTTCCACTTCAAGTAAGTAGAGGGGTTAACATGCTTTAGTAATCCCATTCATTACAACTATTGCCAAGATATTAGTGTCTGTACTGTGATAGATGAGTGACAGAAATGGTTCTTTAATAATGGGTTACTTTTAATTGCAAGCCTGCAAGATCAAGCTCTAAGGCTCCACACGTTGAAAGAGTAGATGTGCTTATTAAATCGGGGTTTGATATTCATTTCAGCAACAGGCTTCCAGTTCGTCTGTCTAAGCACAGCTGGTGGAAGATATATGGCATATGTCGATAATAAACATTTAGACACACTGCTTGGATAAAGATAAGAGGAAATCAGGAAGTTGGATATTGGACTCAGAGACTGATCTTTGAAGGACCTTGTGCTGTTTAGTGTAAAAATGTATTTCAAATTTCCATAGGTTTTAGGCTTCAGAATATTTAACACAGTTTAATGTCCAGCTTACTAGTAATTTAGCAATACCCATTGGTTACATAAACGCTATACTGTTTTCATTTTCATTAGCTCAAGAGATGAATTAGAAAAAAAATCTCTGAAGCTGCTTTGCTTTCACAAAGTTTCAACAATATTTTTTCCACGATCTGAAAAGCTTTCAGTTTCACAAAATAACTATATTTTATTCCATAAAAAAGTGAAAAGCAAAAGAAAGAGGGAACTGTATTACATTTACTAGTTAAAAAATGAGATCTAACACATCTATACTTGATATGCATCGCAAAGCCTTAAGCAATGATTTTTAAAGTAAAAATTATTTGCACCTGTAGGGGACAGCTTTTTGGTCTTTACAGTTTTTGGTACTTTCTTATGGTATTCTTTTTCATGTTTTCAGACAGTGGATTAGAAACTATGTTAACACTGTCTTTGTGTCTGCTCCTTCTGTCCAGTATGGATTATTTATGAGCAGGTGATGATTGCGGCGCTGGACTGCAGTCGAGATGACTTGGCTCTGGTAAGAGTTTCAGTGCTCCCTCGCGCTCCATAGACCTTCAAACCATCATTCTCTCCTTCACAGTCCAATAATATTCAATATAATTGTCCACAATAATCAAAAAGTCCTTGGCTTTCCTAATAGAAAAACAAATGCATCCTATAATATATGTAATATAGTCAAGATAGATTTATTAAGCACTCATCAAATCTCTCTTGACTTTATTAAATATATTTGAAATCCATTTTTAGTAGCCAATCATATTTAGACCATTTTTATTGGATGAAAAAAATAAATAAATATAAATGTGTGTGTGTGTATAAAATAAATAAAATAATTTTATATATACATATATATATATACATTGGTGACAAGTCAGCGCTAACTGGTCTCTCTCTTGTGCCCACATCCTTGCAGACCTGTCTCCAGGAACTAAGGAAGCAGTTTCCAGATAGTCACAGAGTGAAGCGATTAACGGGCATGAGACTGGAAGCTTTGGAAAGGTAAGCACTGGGTGCTGTGAGAAAGGAGTTATATGTGGTACATTTGGAAAGCTTGGATAAAACAACTGTTAGAACATCCATAATGTGCCACTGGTCTGGGTGTGTGCATATACATATATAGGAAGGTTGTGTTTATATTGGATCACCCAGTTTTAAGGAAAAGAGGAATGGATAGAGGAAAGGTTTAGTGCCGAATAGTCTTGTGGCCCAGCTGCCCGAGTTAGGGATTCCCGGGAAGGAAGTGGTCTGAACCAATGTTATTCTGGGGGTCCCTCAGTCTTCTCTGGTTTCTATTGCACTGTTGTTTCCTTTGTCACTTCTAGTGTTTTTTTCACTCCCCTCCCTTTTCTTATGTGTTTTCCTGTCTGTTTTGGTCTGTAGCACTTGAAGATTTTGATAGGTAACCATAGTCTAATTTTGGCCTCCGTCCCTTCCCTCACTAATGTGTTTTATTTCTAAATATGAAATACAAAATAAAACAAGTGTTTAAGGAAGATAAACAGGGAGGTATTTTAGTCTGGGCTAAAGATACCCAGACTAAAGGAATCTGGTTACTCTGTTTCTCACATTTCCTACCAAGATCACTATTTTGGGTTTATCGGTTATGTCAGAGTTTATGTGATAATTGAGAGTGATTGCTTAGGCTCTGTCAGATTAAATAAATAGGATGCCAGGATTTAATTGGCAGCAGACACTTGAATGAGACTGCTTCAAATGGCACACTCACTTGGCTAAATAAATAAAGTGAATCAAAGTGGCTCATGAGGGTGTTGCCTGGTGCCATCTGAAAACTTCCAAAGTGTGGCTGAGTAATAAAGTGAATGTGAGGGAAGCAGCAGCACTGGAAGTGGGGTTGCTCAGTGCTAATGAGAACCAGAGTCGCTTCTGTCTGATGTAGGCTGTAGACTGACTGTTTTCTCATCACACAACTCCGTCAGTTGGCTCCTAAAGCGTCACTGTATAGATTACCATAACATAAAAATGTTTTCAAATCATCCTTTAGTGTTTGATTTGATATAACACAGTAAGTTTTCTTTACCGTATGATTTGTTATTTACAGCTCATAAATTTCCGTGGGCTTAGGTCAAGTGTTTTAGGCCTGCTGTGTTGGTTATTGTTGCTTATGAAGTTCATATGTGTGTATTATTGTATTATATTTGGGCCAGAAGTCAGGCAATGATTTGAACAGCTTGATTACAGATCTGGACAGATGTAAAAGCAGCAATTTAATTTTGTTTAAAGGTGAATTAAAGCAGTTACAGTCAAATGAAAATACCTTGTCCAAAACAGTATGCTTTGTTTATATTGATTTCATGACTCATTTTGAAGTGATATAAGCTTCTCACTTAAATGAGTGTTTACTTCTTGCCTTAGTTCACTGCTGATTTCTGTCCAGTCTCACTGTAATGCAGAAACCTGATTACCTAGAACAAGGCTTGATTTCCCACCACCTCATTTTAACTAACTGGAAACTGTAAATTACATTCTTTTCTTGTTTCAAGGTATGACGAAGCCAACAAGCACTATGATGCTATCCTCCAAGAGGATCCCACCAATACGGTAAGAAATTTAATTATACAAAGCTGGAAAGGGAAAAATCTATCTGCTTAGTGTTTTGTTCTGCTTTAGTTTTGTGGTTTAGTTTTAAAAGGGGTTTTAATTTGATGAAAAACTGGTGTTAGAGAAGTTAAACTTCTATGATCCCCCTGACCTCAACCACAGTGCTTTTCAGCCTGTCACTCTACTTAGTGTGTTTCAACGGGGGGTTGATTCATAGCCCAAGTCACTGGCAGACATGTTTGATGAAGCTAAAGCATAAATTAGGGTATGGGCTTTGAAGATAGTAATTTACTGCAGCCCCAGTCCCTTGCACTGAGTGGACTGGACTTCTTTTTTTTAATGAAATATGTATCAGATCCTGCTACTCAAAACAATAACAAACCCCCAAATCTTTCCCTGGTATTGTTTTTGCACTGCATTTGCATTTCCTTTTAGTGAAATAGCTTTCAGAAGCATGTCTGGCGAGTGTAGTGCTAATCCCACATCACCAGCCCAAAACAAAATGTACCTGCTGATAATTGTTTCCATAGGGACATGTGGCCATGCCAAAAAATAAATCTTTTAAAGAGTTTTTCAAAGAAACCATGACCTTATTTATTTTGGCTAGCCCACACCCCCACCACCACTCCCCTCAACCCCAAAGATGTTCAGCTGGTTTCCTAGCTCTGCTGACATATGGATTACTTTAGATATATTAAACTTTTCTCTTAGCTCATGGTGGGTTACAGAGACAGCAGCAACAAGAATTTCTTTTTTTCAGCTTAAACAAGCAAAAACTTTACTAAAATTCAGAGGTCGTGGGAAAAGAGACAGGTTAATATCAATGTAGTTTCCACAGATGTTAGAATCTGAATGATGCCACAGAGACATTGCTGTATTTATGTTAAATAACTAATTGTTAAAATCAAAAAGTTAGAGTTATCAGTTCACAAAGTCTAAGAGATATCACAAAATGGGAATGGTTCATTTCCTGTGAATGTTGGACACTGCCACCCTACTGACCATAGGCTGCCAATCAAACCTGGGGCTGGGAATGGAACAAAAAAGACAAATAGGTCTTCTGTCCCTCTCTCAGTAACCTTAAATCCTTTTCCCACAAACCTGTTCCTGAACAGTGCAGTGATGGAGGGTGGAGAGATGAGCAAAGCCTATCTCCTCCCTTCATGTTCTTCAGCATGCTTTAAGAATCAGCGTAGGCCTGAGAAATGGCGGAAAATTGGCGACCACAAGGAAGACTTTCAAGGCATCCCAGCATGCAAAGCAGATATTGGAAACTGAGCTGTTGTAATTATAGGCTGTGGAATAGATGTGGTACCCATTAACCAAAATTGTTGAATCGACAAAAATTGCACAGGGATTTTTTTTGCCATGGCAGAGTCCAAAAAATGTTTCAGACTCTTAGCCCTTCCATTGCTTGCTATGTTCCAATACCTACAGCAGTGATCTGGCAAAATTCTTGTCTGCCTGTGTAATTGCATTTTTCCATCTTTTTTTTTTTTTTATTTTTACAGTGTATTTGTGGAAATACTCTGTTTTACCCACAACATTTGCATACAAGAAAGGCCCATTTTTAGTGATCACAGTGACATAAATGTGGATTTTACAGTCATTCCACTGAGCCACAGAGGGCACTTGCCTGAGGCTGACCCACAACCATGAGCCATTACAGAGTTAGTATTGGATGAGGGCTATTGTGTGTGTCAAGTGATTTGCACTTAAAATTATTTCTGAATTTTAAAATAAACGGAAATTTTGTTAACTTACCAAATGTGCCTGGATTTAACCAGTTGGAATCTGATTGTAATTACTTGATACAATAGGTGTACCACCCTCCACTTAGTTCTTGTTTTAATAAAGTTTGTGGTAAGTTGCAGCATACAGCCAAACGTGATGTAAATAATCCAGTTTTTGCTTCTAAGGTCCCTCTAAGCACTAATTAAAAAAGAATCATGACAACAGAGGCCTCTGAGCTACTGCCAGGTTTTCTGCATCATTAGTTAGAAAAAGGAGGGAAAGAAGGAGTGGTTTGGACTGGCTTCTCATTTAATAAAGTGCTGTGTGATTTTTTTGAGCTACCTACTTCCATATGTTTCTTTGAGCTCAAAGTGCTTTCTTATCTAACAAAAAAGTGTGTAGAGACCAAAGAGTGGTAATGGTGATATCTCACAATTTCAAAACCATTATTTAACTGTTTGGTTTGAACAGGTTTTTACCACATTATTTTTTTTTTCTAATTGGGTTTAGATATCCAGGCCTCTCTCTCAACTTGATGGATAAGTGGATTTCTTGTGATGGCAGTGTTAGAGGAGGAACAAATTTACAGCCTCTAGACATGACTCACAGCCCTCAATGTCTTTGGTTATAAGTGAATGAGAGGAAGCCCCACTCAATCAAGTGCCAGTCCATAAATAAAATAGGCTGTGGCAGGGCAGTGCACTTCTAATGGAGGCACAGATTTTCACTTACTACCATGAGAAGGAGGTGGTGGGCAGTGGGGTGAAGCATTTGGAAAAGTCAGAGCAGCAGGAGTAATACTTTCTAATTCAGATTGATGAGAATATAATCCACCTTAAGGTCACTTCAACATCAAAACGGAGCGGAAAGCAATTTTCAGCTGATGTAAGTCAGGCTGGTGCAGCTTGAGATGCGTGTCTTGCCGGCAGGAAGACAGGCATTTCGGTTTGAGAGAGTGTGCCATTTTCCCCACTTGGTTAGTGGATGACTCACCATTTTATCTCAGCCAGTGAGTCCCTTCCAACTCCTTGAGAGTGACTCATAATGTGTGCCCATATCTATGGCTATGGCCCTAACTAGCTCTTATTATGAGTTGGCTCTATAATGTGCATGTCACAGCTTAAGTCTCAAAATGAAACTACCCTTAGTTTCATTTTGAGAGGGGCCATTGTGATAAGGCAAAAATACACCAAACTCTCAATTTTTACACAATAAACGGTAGCGGAATGCCTATAATCCTGTTTACTCTGTTTTTTACAGGCAGCAAGGAAGCGCAAGATCTCAATATTAAAGGCTCAGGGAAAAGCAGCTGAATCTATCAGGGAGCTCAATGAGTATCTGGAACAGTAAGTATTGCTTCAAACTAAAGAGATGGTCAGGCTACTTTTTTTCTCATGTGGCTTATTTTTACTCATTACTTTTTGCATCAACAAAGCAAGTTTACATTCTGTCTACTCTTGGAAAAAAAGAAAATCATAAAATTTACAACCATCAAAAATGCACTGAATTGTATTGTTGGGTGTCTGGGTGATGGATTTTTATTTTTTGGTTGCAGGTTTGTTGGAGACCAGGAAGCATGGCATGAGTTGTCAGAGCTCTACATCAACGAACACGAGTAAACACTTTTTACTTTATACTATACATATATATTTATTTATGGCAGAGATTATGACACAGTACTTTCACTTGAAGCACAACACACTGATGGCTTGATTTCCAGAGGGCTCTTGAATGGCAACAATGGAAGGCAGTAAGATGCCAAACTCAGCTAGAGGTCTGAATGGAGCCTTGTCCATGTTTATCACATAAGAGTTGTTTAATAGGATTTTAGTCTTAAGCCACCTCTCCTGCATATGAGAGCAGACCAACTCCCTGGCCTCCCACTGATATCTCAGTTGCCAAGGAGAAGTGCCAGATGGCATTGTACAAAAAAACTGTGGTTTGTGTCACCTTTTATCCCTTCTTAATTGTCTGGAGCTCAGAAGTTACTGAAGCGTTGTCTGGTGTTGAACTATGATTTTGACTATATGCAGTGTGTGTGTGGGCACACTTGCCCCCAGGTTGCTTAGTTGCTCTGGGATGTGGGGAGCTGTAGTGGGAATGTGTGATGGCTACTTATTGGATATTTCATGCTTTTGTTTGTGAGGCTTTACTGCTGTAGTAGCCAGAGGAAATCCAGGGGTGAGCGGATTATCTCCAGCTTATCCCACCACTTCTAATATCACACCATACACTCCCACAGCCCCTTATCTACAGGCGTGTCAATTTCTTTTCTTTGTTTTCTTTATTTTGGGATACAAAGTCCGTGTTTCCCCTTCTCCTCCTCTTCCGGATAGCCCGACATTATCACCACTCTTTTCCACAAGGATAGAGCCACAGTCAGAGAGAGTGCACTTGCTGTGAAATTCCCAAGAGAAGGTGGTGGCACTTTTCTTTCCTCTGGCCAGAGAAAACAGAGGCTGATGGACATGCAAGGAAAAGAAATAAACTTTCCTCCCTCACTGTGCAACACCCTGGGAGCTAAAAATAAACAGTGCTGCCATTCTAACTATTGCAGTAGGCAGCAGTGTTAACACATTAAGAATGTAATTAATAGTCTCCAAGTTGACGGTGTTAAAACAATCCTTGATACAGTGCTGTTTACACAAGAGATCGCTATAGGAATCTGTTTTTGGCTTCCCTTTGACTGAGCCTATAAGACTGGACTGGTCATCCAGAATTACAGGATAAACACAAATGTTTTTTTACATTACATATTTTGGTACAGTCTTCATTTCATGTTTTCCTCTCACAGTGCACTGTTAAAATATATGAGAAAGCCACTCCTGATATTTTTAGTAAAAGGAAACCAACATAATTCTTCAAGTCTCACACATGATGGCGTCTACAATCCCAGAAGACAGCCATAGAGGGTGGCTTGTTGAGTCAAATGGCTCAATAGAAGAGTGGAAGAGGTAAAGGGCTGGCTCTGGTACAAGACTCAGGGCTGAAGAAGCCGGCTCTGTGCAGGCCTCGGCCACTGCATGAGCACATCTGAAAGTCTTTATAGAGAGGAAGTGGTAATTGTAAGCAGCCTCAACCTTCCAAGCCCTCTGATCTCGTTCTACTCAGCCCCTTCCCCCTGTTTATTTCTTTCTTTCTGTCCCCACCTTCATTTCACTCCGATGCTGTTAATCTTTCAGCTAGTTACCCTGACAGACTTTAAGTAGACCAATAGCATTTTCATGTTGCAGCCACATTTGATTCTTTTGGATCCTGCAAAAAGGTGGCATGTAGGCATTTCCTACTTGTGCAAAACATTGAAATTACTCCTGATCTTTTTAGGGTTGATATGTTCAACAGTTGAAATTTAGGGCAATTTTTTTTCTCTACAATGAAAAAAGCCATCATAGAAGGTGGTCTGCTTTGTTGTACTGCTTTATTTTTATGTGTCATGTGTAAGTATGTGTAATATTATATTATGCATGCATGTCTTGGCCTGGTCTAGTAAAGGGGAAACTGTATTAGCAGTGGAGTGGCAGTGGATTAGTGTGAGGTCAACAGCTCAGCAGTCTGCTGCTGAGAAGTGATCTCATCTGAGTATAGGCACTGTGTGCCAGGTCTGACTGCAGTGCTGACCTCAGGAAGGTAGTTAACTACACATTAAAGTCTGAAAAAACTACCAGACAGACAAGATTGATCCTCACGCGCCTCCTTCTGTTCCGTAACCAAAAGTGGAGAATCAGGAGGCTGCATAGACTAGAAACCAAAGAATGAGTTGACCATGTTAAAGGCTCTATGAACCCGCTTATAGTTTCCCTTGTGATCTCCATAGCTATGGAAAAGCTGCATTTTGCCTGGAAGAGCTGATGATGACCAATCCTCACAATCACTTGTACTGTGAGCAGTATGCTGAGGTAGGTGCCGCCTAGACATCTATCATCAAGCAGTGTAATAAATGTTGTAGTGAATCGTGCCTCTCTAACACTTAGGAGACACCAACACTCTTAATGTCATAAACGGGGTATAGCCTCATGAAGAAAATGACTGGATTGTAAATGTTTATGCTTAATACAGATGCCATGGTGTCATTCTTTAACCTTTTGCCAAACTATTTTTTTTGTTTAATGCCTCCTCACACAGGTGAAGTACACTCAGGGAGGCCTAGAAAACCTGGAACTATCCCGAAAGTATTTTGCCCAGGCGCTGCGGCTCAACAACCGAAACATGAGGGCATTGTTTGGTCTGTACATGGTAAGTACTGCTTTGCATGAGAAAAAGGAGGAAAAATAGTAAAACCATTTTTGTATCCCTGTGGTTTGTCAAGGTTGTGCATGTGTGTATGTGTGTGTTTTTGGGGAGAAGGGGCTCTCAGACAGGTCAGCTCACTGCTGACTCAGGCGGTGAACTCCAGCATCGGAAAGTTTGCCCCTCTGGAGCGCTTTATTTTAGTAATAATACCCCTTCGGTGAGACCTTTTTTTATGTGAGCAGTACTTAAATAAATAAAGCAGCCATGGAGTAAAAGGGCAAGACACAGTGAAGTACAACTGCTGCAAGTATTTTTTTTGTTGGCAATTTATCCGACCTAGCAAGTGCCAGTTTAATTGTAGTCTTTGACGAACAGTCCTTTAATCTACATATTTGTTTAAACAGGATGTTGTCTGCTAGCACCAATGCATCATATGTAAGTGAGACTTGACATAAGAACACAAACGAACTGGTGCATGGTAAAAAAAAAAAAAAAGTGCAGAGGGGAAGCAGGTCTAAGACAGAGAGCCTCAGTGTTTTCGTCTGCGCTGCCCTGGGATTCTTCAGGTAGTCCAAACACCTCATTGTAGCACATAGAACTACCTTCTGAAACCACTCAGAGTTGTGGAGCAAGCACTGACGGAGCAGGCTTCGGTCAAACATAGACATTTGCCTCTGTTAACTTTCAAGTCAATTTGGAGACAGAACAGGCCCTGTGCTGTTTCCTGACAAGTCGTCCACCGACACTCAGGTCTTTAGTGAATACTTCAAGTGGGAGTTTATTCTTTATCAGTCACAGATCTGTCTAATAGTGTGTTTTGCAGATTGTCAACTAATCTCGGTGGTCCAGATCATGACAGGTGCGAGAAGTTCAGCCAACGGACAGGAAACTTTCACTGTTTTGCACACACTCACTGAGTAAACTTGGTTGCACTGACCACAGTTGGTTTGGTGGTTAGTTAGTCACAACACTTACGTGGGGAATTCCCTCTATAATAGTAGACGCATTTATTCAGGGATAGCCTGTGTTGGGTGACATCATTGCTATTGAGGTTTTTCTTGAGTTTGGAAAAAAAGCGAAAACTGCATGCTAAAAAATACACAACCCAGACCGTTACTATGAAAAAAGCAGGCCCAGGTTGATTGGTGTGTAGTTAAAATTTCAGCACACTAGAAGTGAGGGCTTTGAAGCGCAGTCAGGGTAGGCCCGCTGGGGTTTGCTGTGTGGAGAAGATGGCAAGAACATGGAAAAGACATGGGACTTGTGGGTCGGAGGGGAGCTGTTTAGGTAGACAGAATGTGATTCGTGATAATGCTTCTCTCTGTTCGCTTAGGTTTTTTGTTGAATTGTTTGAATCATAAAGGGTGCTTTCATTGCCGGGAAGCGATGGTGTTGGATAAATTAGGGCTGTTAAGTGACAAATTTATGTATGAGGCATTAAAATGCTCACTTTTTCCTGACCATAAATGATTACTCCTCTGTCATTAGGCCAAGGTCTGTTTTTTCTCCTGATTCTGCCACAATGACTAGTGGAGTGGTAGATGGTAAGACTGGTTGCACATTCATCTCAATTATGCTTTTATAGCCATTTTAGACAGGTTTCATTTCGACCCCATCCTCAGTTCTCTCTTGGGATTCTTTCTTATTTTAATATTTATTTTTTTCCTCTAGTCGGCAAGCCACATTGCTGCCAGTCCTAAAGTTAGTGCCAAGGTGAAGAAGGACAATATGAAGTATGCTGCTTGGGCTGCGTCACAAATAAACAGAGCCTATAAGGTAAGTCAGGTGTCATTGTATTTAATCAACTGTGCAAATTGTACCAACATTTTCCATATTGTTGATTAGAAAATAACATTCTCTATTTTGTCAGTGGTATAACAACATAGTATATGGTAATGCAAAAGAGTTCCCTCTGCAATATACAGTATGTAGTCTCACCATGAAATGACCCCCGGATGCCAAACAGCCATGTTGAACAACCTTGATCTCTTTTAGTTTGTCTGGGTACATTCACTGTTAATGTGTTGACTGAAGACTGCAAAGTCTAATTAGATGTTATCAAACCCTGTTTTCACAGATGAGCTTCCCAGAGATTGTCCCAAGAAATTAAAACGCTAAACTTTCTGACAGGAAAACAGATCTGCAAAAAAAAAAAAGCTATCAAAGTGTATGTACTTTCATAATTTAATGGCCACTTATGCACTGCACGAGCACTTAAAGTAAAAAAGGGGAAAAAAGCGGCAGGTCACTCACATGGTATCACTAAAACGGTTTATACTGTTGTCATGGTGATCTAAGTATAAAGCTTATGCAAAGGAAATCTTTTTTTGCCATCTAACCCATATGTGCTGCTTATTTGGGCATCAAGTCTTAAACATGTAATAAGTGGTTACTTGTTCAGCATGTGTGGCTCCTGTTGAGAGAAGAGCTCCCTGCTGAGCCTCTAAAGACCACCATACTCATGGATACATTTCACACGTGTCAGTTTGGTGCCTGTTACTAGCTTCACAATGACACAGTGCACAGTAGTTTTTCTTAAGTCCATCTCTTTGATAAACACAAAAATGTTGAGGTAATTTATCCAACAAAAATAGTCAGTCAAACGTCTTCTTGACGGGTATTGCTCTTTGATCAGCACTGTTACTGACATCACAAGTCTTTGATCGTAGCAGGGGACAAGATGTATATCTTCAAGAGCAAACATTTAATCATAAATCAGAGGCCTAATGGAGGTAAAGGGACAAGTGTGAAACTCCAAAATTAGGTTAGAGGCGTACTTCAGATAAAATGTAATGGGCCATCAGATAGAGACTGTTCTACTGATGCTGGTGTTTTGATAGGACTGTCAACTACAACTACATAATGGAGTGGGATGACATGTTTAAATTGTCACAATGTATGAATCAAAAGACTTCAGTGTGGTCAGTATTTAAATTCACTTTTACTCTGATGGTTAAGATATATGCAAATATATAAGTTGAAAAGACCACTTTGACACTTCATCTGAAAGTTGTTTAGGGATTAGACTGTAACAAAGCCAATAGGCTAGCACATGTTTTTCTTGCTTAAATGTTTTCTCTATTGCCATGAAGGTGTTGGAGAGATTTTAGCCACAGACGTGGAGAGCACATCTGTGTTCGGTGATTGTGGCTCTAATGAATCAAATATAAAGCTACCAAGATTCATACATTAATTTGCCTTGAAGTCAATACATTACACTTTTTTTTTTTTTTTTTTACAAAAATTACATGTTTTTTTTAAATTTGAAACTATACCTTTTATAACAATTGGTCTTTAAATAAATTCTTTCTGTCACTTGTAGGGCAGGCTAGTTTCATTTGAGATGTTGTAATGACAGAAATAAATACTTGGGCCACCATCAGAGCCCTACGGACACAGTTGAAAGTGTTTAAAATTGTTATTTCTTTGTGGGTTTACCCCTCTGGTGACTTTAACAAGACACCTCTGCCTCTCATGGACCATGAAGTCACCTGAGTCACACCTCTCTGCCTCTGCCCACTTGTTCTACCTTGTTTTGTTTAAGTTGCCTGGTAATGGTGAGTTTTTTACAGGGACTGACTCTGAGCGCTTATGTGAAGTTGTGTGTATGTGATTTGTTTTCTGGTTGCTGTGCGAGACAAGTTAAATGACAAGGTGTAAGGTTGCCTCTTATTCTTTTCCTCCCCAGTTAAATGACTTCTCAGATCTTTAGAGGAGCGGCACGTTGGCCTCTGTAACACAGCTGCAGGCTGCTGTTCCCTTGTGCTGGCTGATTGATAGCTCCTCAAAAACCTTTGCTTGTGTCAGTCGTCCACTTTTATTAGAACTCGTACCTGGTGATTGTCATACTTTAGTGTGAGAAAATGTCAGGCAGGTGAGTGCAAATGGGAGCAGACGTCAGGAAGAGGTCATGACTGACTGGGCCCATTTTAAAATGTAATTACCCTGGTTGTGGTGGTAAATGTGTTGAAGTGCCAGAGGTGTGTAGAGTGTAGGTGCATGTGGCATTAAAGTGGCTGTACACGGCCTGCCCTCCTGGCCTCATGCTCTAAACAGATTCTCTGATTAGTTCCACTGTCATGGACCACAGGCCCCCACTGCGTCACGACTCTATTATCAGAAGCTCTAAATAGATGTGGAGCTGTCTGGTCTGCTCCTTCTGTTGTAGAACAGGGCACGAGTTAATGTGGTGGTCTCACCTCAGGCTGAGGAGATAATTGACTACCGGGCCCGGGGTAATGGCGCATTAGGCAGCAAGGCAATGAAATGCACTGATCATTATAGCTACCACACCGCACACACACCCTAAATCTAAAAGAATGAGTCACTCTTGGAAATTACGTAGCCAATTCTACACCTTAGCCAACCGCACTCTAAGTTGGCTAAAGAGGAAGGAAAAAACTTCATACCATGGAAATACACTATAGGCTTGGTTTAGTTCCTGTTTGTGGAAGCAGGTTTTGAGTCAGTGCAATTTAGGAAAAAGGTAGTTTCAGTAATTAGACGAGTTTCATGTTTTGATTTCATTTTATTGTGTTTTAAATATTACTGTATTTTTTTTTTTTTGACGATTTGAGGTTATGTATCTGTCAGTGGAAAAAAGGGGTTAGGGTCAGAGAAAACTTTTATGTTACCTTCTTAATGCAAACTAGTTATGCCAGTACGATGAGATGCTTATGATGTAATTTAGAATTGCTTGTCAAATATGCTATAATGTCTTAATGTACCAATAAATTAGATTCTGTTCATCCATACGAACTAAAATGGGGCTTGGAATTGTTTGATTAGATAATTAAAACCTCTGGGTTCTGTGGATACTATGAGAAAACAAACAAACTACAAAAAAAACATTTAAAATGAAAAAATTTAGTTAAATCAATACATTTTAGGGTTGCCTTTATTTCCCTCATTAAACACTGAAAGAAAAAATGTCTTATTCTATCATATTTGAGTTAAACAGTGGATTGAACTTCACTTGACATGTTTTCAAATTTGTATTAACCTTTTAGTTGTGGGTGAGGTGAGGTTAATTGAAACTGCCTTTTATTGGTTCTCTGCCCAAGGTTAAAGAATTTGTCTTTGGTATTTTTAAGGGAAGCCTCTGCCTGTCTCAAAGTTTAATTGGGCAGAAAAAAGTGAGTGCTTGGCTGTTCATACATGAGTAATCATTTATGTGTTTGAGGACTCACTTCCTGTGGAAGCCAATGGACACTAGGCTAAAATTAGAGAGCGTTATATACTCCTGTACTAGAGGCCATGGAAATGGAAAAGGGCTAATCATGTCCTGTCTGGGAGCACATAAATACAAAAGGGCCTAAAATGGCACTTATGCAACATTTGAAGAGCAACTCTCAGAAGTATATTTAGGGTTGCTTGACCTGCTAGCTATATCTAATGCTGGCTGCATGAATCCTTCCAGCTTCACAGATTACGAAGTGGGGCTAAGATGTTTCTGTTTAATGGGGTTATCTAATACTTACTTTGGCTGAATCTTCTAATGACCTAATATCCTCTGTCACTTGTGGTGTCTCTCTTTTGCCTTCCTACAGCTGGCTGGTCGCGGGACGAAGGAGAATAAATGCTCGGTGAAGGCTGTGGAGGAGATGCTGGAGTCCATGCAGATTACCATGTCCTAGATGCCCTTGCCTCTTCTTTCCTCCACACATTCTTTTGAAGTGACCTGGCTTTGTTAGCCTTGTAATGTTTCCAGAAATGTCTCCTAAAACACTTTTAATACCTTCAAGGATTAGTTACACTTGACGTGGACAATGAAAGACATTTGTTTCCCTTAAGTGCAAAGATGTCCTTATCCATCTGGAGTCTATTTCAGCTATTTTCAACTGTTTGTTTGGGGTTTTTTTTTTTTTGTATTAATTCAATCTGCAATCATTCATTTGTACCATAGACACAAAGCCATAAGGTAACATGACTAACTGTATACAGTAATTGCTATTTATTAAGACACTGTAGAGAGACACTTATCTATCTGTAAATGCCACATCATTAACTCATTTTTCTTTAGTCCTATCTATTTAAATGTCTTCACAGAGCATGACTGATGGCTGAAATAAAAATAAAATTTCTTTATGACTGTTAAGCTGTCCACTTTTTGACAAATCTCATTTGTCATTATGGAGTTAGTGGTAACAAGGTTGCAAAAAGGCACTCTCCGTTTTCATAATGATTCCATCTTGGAGATCCTGCCTCTCAATTACCACTGACAGCCACTGAACTAACCAACAGCAGCCCAAAGAACACCTCGTTTTACCTTTGACAGCCGGACAAAGCTTTGCCAGTAAGTGACACACCACGAGTTGAAAAGAAAATGCTATTAATGAATCTGGGCATATTCAGGGCAGATAAACAAGACAACCTATAACTCAGAGCAGTCTAGGTTTCCTCTGTGGATTTGCATTGTTCCAAATGATGGTCTTAAATCCTCTTTCATTCGTGTAGAACTGTTACTTCCATTTCTTTTTGTTTATTAAGACGTGGCAATTGTGTCATAATTTAAACTTTTTAACTGTTGGAAAACTTCAGTGTTGAGTTTATGGTCTTCTTTGGACAGCTTTTAAATTGACAGAGGTCACCCATTTCAAAGCTGTTAGTGTGGAAAGCCAGTTTTAGCAATATTTTAATACTGTCTGGCCAAGGTCTTTGAATGAATGTGATTTTCCCTTACAATTTGCTGAAACAAATGAAAGCCAGGGCCACTTGAGCAGAAACTGACAAGTGCTTTTCTCAAAGTTTAAGGCCAAGTGAACATCTTTTCAAGACTTTCAAGAGATCTTTAAAGGAAATTTTTTTTCTGTGTCTCACATGCAAATAATGCTGTACTTTCTGATGTAATTTGTAAACTAAACTATAGAGAAAAACAAGGTGCCCCATCTGTTTGATAGTTTCCAGCGCCAACTCTACTGAGGCAATAGTGCCATCTGTAGACAGGATGAAGTACTCTGAATGTGAGAAAGACTTTACACATCAGTGAGTGACACCTGGAAGAAGGTGATCCTCTCCCCAAGCCACGAACAAAACATCTGAATTTAACATGTATGGTTTGTTTTTTTCCACGTTGTCTGCAAGTCATATTTGCTGAGCATGAAAAAAGCTGCTCTGCACCAGTCATGATTTGTGATGAATGTTTTCCTTGATTCAGCCGTACAGTCCAAACATATCCTTTCAGAGGCAAGAAAAATAGCCTGTTGGCCCAGATGCTGTTCTGTGTAATTTACATAAATCATCACTTGTCACATCTGAGGCCCAGCTACTGGCTGCCCTTTCAACTGTAATCCCAAAATTCCAATTTTCAGCATGTACCTGGACGGCAGAAAGACTCCTCTAAGACCTTAACACTGTGGGTACTTAGGAGATTCACTCAGTTGGCCTACTGTGTAACATCTGGGATTCCCTGAGATTAGCTCCTGAAGGAGCTGGCTTGTCTTCAGCTTCTACACCAGGTCAGCTCCAAGGGATGAGTCCAAAGATAAGATTACTCTGGGATGGAGCCATCACTAAGTACTGTACTAATTAAAACCAGAGCAGATTTAAATCAATGTACTGTACACATCAAAGAAGATAACCAGATTGGCTAATTTTCTTATGGATATTACAGTTATGTGAATGTATTTAGAGTATTTGCAATTTAGAAACTGGCATGTATTTAAATTCCTGTATTACCTATGGTTGACAGCTCATGAAGATGAAAAGTCCAAGAATATGATGAATAAGGTGAAGAGATGAGGCGGGTGGCAGATGAAAGTGGATGCTGAACAAGAGGAAGAACATAGAAGAAACAGATAATTGTGTGTCTGGAAGGCAAATGGGGCAAGCACATTTGCTCCATGATGCTCTGAAGCAAAGCTTAGCACTTTTCCCAAGGTGAGGGGGCGAGTGGAAAAGGAGAGCAGGGCCCGCTTCGAGCTCATCCATCTCTGTCTGCTTTAGAGGGAGAAGCTGGGAGTGCTAAAGATGGATGAGGCATGCAGTGCTAAATCCTACCACGTCCCCGTCACAAAACCAGCCTGGTGATGAAATAGTGTTTTGGCTAGAAGCAGGGACGGCTCAACCCACTCCCTTTTTTCTGGGAATGGAGACGTACAAGGAGTGGAGAGTTTCACCGCCAAGGATGGATCAGTCAAATAACACTTGACATCACATGTAAACGAGAGTTGTCTGGATACATTACCGATTACAAGTCTCATTTTACATATTCACAAGAATGTGCAACGTACAGTGCTTCTGATCCATAAAATATTCACGCTTCAACAACATGCACATGCCTTTAATGTTTGCTTACAAGAACTCTTTTTAAAGGAGTAGGAGCCCTCAGTGTTGTTAAAAGTATATTTTCTTGGTAGGAAGCATTAGATTTGTATGTTTGAGGTAAGCATTGACCTAATATGGTTTTATAAATAAATTAATAAATAATATTTTGTTAAAATGCATTGCATTCCAAAGGAAATGTTTTATTTTTGTTTTTTTTTCCTCATTTCTGTTTGGTCATTGCCAAGTGCCAAACTTTAAGACCCCAGCTTAAAGTTCCCCACACAACCGCTGCAGCATGAATGCAATGATTGCAATTTTTCCTCTCCAAAGGTTTTGATGCTGGGAAATAATTTCCTTTCAGGGTAAGACAACATCCCTGAACAAAGTGAGATTACGAGAAAAAGAGAAAGGGGGAGAGAACTGCGGTTATAGAAGTGTGATTATGAACACGCAGACAATGTGCAGGCATGCCCCGATGTCAGCTCCAGTTTGACTAAGCGTGTGAGTGAGTGTATGTGAGAGAATGTGGTAATTTTCGAACAATATGAAGAGCCTCAGGCCAGGGAATTAAAACTATTGGCTTCAGGCAGTGCTTGTTCATGGCCTGCTGACCAGGAGGCACTGCTGACGCCTTCTTTCAAGGGGTGTTCTGAAGCCTCAGTGGACATTTCTACGTATTGAACAGCATCAGGTTTTCTGGCAGGGGTCTTGACCTTGCACATGTTGTGACCACATCCAATCTGCAAATTTTGTGACAGTGTAGGACATGTCAAATCAGAGAGGGGCAAGTATAGCTGGCTCAAGAAGATAGTTATTCTTTCCAGCCCAGGCTCCCAAACCACAAATTCCCATCTCAGTGTGTTCTCAGCAGGAAAGCTCAGGCCTACCCCACATAAGGCCTAGGCCCTAATTTGAAAAAGAGGGAAAATCTGAACTGGCTACTGTCTGAACTTCCTGGGTGAATATTAATGACAACCACAAACCATTTGTTACTGTAAGGTATGAACTTAAAGTAAGAAGAATGAAGACCCTTGGTTTTGCAGGAAAGGCGTTACATAGATTTCTGAATACGAACAAGCTTGAACGTGTTCAGTTGCACAGGCACTGACAAACTTCTCATATGTATCTACATTAACCTTATACCATCCTGGAATGATAAACACTGCTTAATTATTGCACATGAGTCAAAGCAGTTCCAGGGCTCAGTGCCAAAACTCATTCCAAGTGGAAACAATGAGAAACATATTCCTGCAGTTTGTGCTTTGATGTGAAGACATGTCCTCTTTTTGGATTTTGATTGCCCACATTCCACTCTTAGATCTTGACTCAGCATCCACAAATATCTGCACCAGGGAAAAGATTCTCTCTTTACTTACAAAGCACTTAGTCATGACAACCACTAATAACACTTGTTTTTGTAATCTTCAACAATATGAAGATATTATATCCACATATGCTCATGAGCACATAACGATCTCTTTTATTTTTGTTTAAGTGAATTAAACTGGTAAGAGGTAGTGGTTGTCTGTGTCTAAGTGTCAGCCCTTTAACTAACTGGCTCTTGCCCGAGTTGTACCCTGCGTAAGGTCCAGAGCTGTCCAAAGGATTGACCCCAGCCACCTGCGACCCCTAATGGGACTAAAGAAGATGAATCAATGGCAAAAGAAGATGAATCAATGATTTGAATAGATTTAAGTACTGCAGTCATGTTTGATTTATGCCATGTAGTTCCCATCAGCTACATGCCCTAACATTTGCAGACCAGCACTGTGGTTGCATTGGGACAACTGAAAGCTAAAATAGTCAAAATGAATGCTCACTGATGAGGGAACTCTAGCAGAAGTGAGGCTTATAGGCGGATTGTTGCTAACTGCAAAGAATTTAATTTTAAAGCATAAGATAACACAAAAGATGGACTACTGCTGTGACTATGGTTAGGGGTTTTCCCAAGCCAATCTGTATCAGCAGTCTTTTCTCATGGTGGCTATTTGTCCATCATCTCTGGGTTGGTGGGTGGAAACTGACCAGCTCCAGAGGTTGGATTCCCATTGAAAAGCATGGGACGGATGTTGTAAATCATGATTATTTCTTCCTTGTGCAGGGTATACTAACATACAGTGCGGTCTGCTGACTTGCTTTGACTGAAATCCACTTCCCCACTATTCGTTTGCTGTCTCATGCTGTAACATGGTAAGGTTAAAACATTACATCCTTTCCCACATATATCCTGTCAAGAACCATCATTCATTTTATATGACATGATTTGTAATAGACGCAAAAAACATATACTACAATGGCAGATAAGAGGAATGTTTTAGTAGCCTTTGGCCGTGGATGGGAATGTACACATGCAATTTTATGCGCATATACACCAATGGATACTCATGTCACAGTAGTGCATTCTCTTCAGTGTGAACTTGGCAGGCGAGTGCAGCTACCATCTGCTTGTGGGGAGAGGGATATGGCAGACGCACAACCACAAACAGCCAAGGTAATAGTGATGGGTTCCACTCAGTCTCTATCTTCCAGACGGCAACCGAGCCCTCATTCCAGAGCTCTTGGGCCGCAGCACAACGACAAAGTGCTTCTCCAGTTTGCTGGCGGATACACTAACATTTCTTAGACGTTTACGTAATTTTGTGTGAGTCCCAACAAAATGACTTATTTATACATTTTTAGCTGGGTAAGTTCTTGAACCAGTGTGCACCCTTTCTTTCAGGCAGGGGTTTCTGAAAAATAATTGTAATTGGGATAGTTTTGTTTGTAAAAGATTCTTTGCACTTGGAAACACATACAACATACTGTGAGCTTTAAGAGTGAGGTAAAGCCAACAGACTAAGAGAAAAACACAAAAACAAAATAAAAAGAACATGTTTTATGAGTTGGATGTCAAGCCAAATTAATAAAATACCTGCCAGAGTATTAAAGGCTTCAAATCCATTACCTATGGGAACCTTTTAATGCTAACTGGACTACAGAAACCTAATTATGTATTTTTCTATTTCAGGACCAGCCAGATATTATGGAGCAACTAATGATACTTGTTCAGTCTGGTTTTAAATGATCACATTAGCCATCAGGCGTCGGTCCAACATCCCCGTTCTAATATGTAGTAGGTGTAAATTTTCACATAGAAATCATTACATTTCTGACATTAAAAGACGCAGTTGATCAGCTAAATTGCGGTTGCCCCTGTGACCTCTCCTCCCTATTACACTTGGCTTAAGTTTGCAGGTTTTTCCCCAACTTGGACAGAGCCAAACCATGGAGTCTAATTTCACCACATATCTTTCTCATGAAAACACATTATGTAGGTGCCGCATGAATGGTTCCTACAGTTTGTGTTGTAGTTAAATGCAACACATTGGACATTGCAGATTGTGTTGCAAAAGGTATGATGCATTCCAATCAATACTGGCTTACATCCACTTTGTTCAAGTTTAATTATTTATCAGCAGCAGAGAGAAAGCATATTTAAATACGCTGAGAACGTCAAAGAAAAGCATCCTTCTGCTGCTTGTTTGTGCCAGTGGAGAAGGACATTCAGAAGAATCCACACGTCAGTGATGATCTGACAGCCGAGGCTTGTAATGTCAGGTAATATTATCATCAAGTGTTTATTTAGAATTACTCAAATGACACTGCTATGAATATTGTAGCTATGTATCAGCACATTCAGCCAAGTGTCAACAATCTCACTGCAAAAGAGAAAGACAAGATCGTGTTCTTCTTTAAGCTATCAAATTCTGCAAGCCCCAATAAAGTTTACCTTCTCTTTGACGACTGAGACACTGTAGTCCAGCTCGATAATCTCAATTGCCACTGCCTGCTCACATTATGAGTGTTGTACAGCAATGTAACACTGAAGATCTGGATAAGTAATAAATATCGCATGATGCTTACTCGTCAGAAGGCTACAGTTACCTATGTGGTGACTGTTTGTCAATAATTGCAAGGTTTAAACCCCAGGAAAGTTTCTGTAGGATTTTTCCTTCCCCTTCGGAAAATAATCATTGATGCAAATTTGTTTTGTTGTGGAGGTTTTGAATCAGGCCAAGATGGAGATCAGTCTTAGGCTCTTTTTCCTTCTCAAAGAGTATAGGATTAAAAAACCAAAACTATTAAGTTGCTCGAGTGAGAGCATAACTGTTTTGCCCATGTGCGTCAACACTGATGGTTTTTCTTTTCGTTTGATACTTTGTTGGAGTCTTATCAAACCTTTTACGCAGTACAGTCTGTGTGTCTACCTGAGTGTGCCATGGGCAAACTCAGTAAGGGAAAGACAAAATTACTTTTCCTCTCTCAAATCACAACAAAAACAGACAGTCGCAAAAATGGTGATCATGGTAAATCCACATAAAAAAATCTAAATTTAGAGCAATGACAGACTCTGGCACATCATATAATCCTGACCCTAACCCATGCCCTAAGTGAAATTAGATTCAGGGACCTTACAAGTTCAGCACATTATTATAAATGACTTTTGTCAATGTATATCATTCACATCATTACCATATAACTGTGGCAACAGTGTATAGTCAAGGGCTCTACAGATGTTCACTCCAGCAAGACAGTTTTCTTTAGGTCACTGACAAGGTCAGAACTGTGTTCTTGAATTAAGATCAGCAGTAATATCTTACTCTGTGCTTGGTAAATTGAATTTTAAATATACAATACTACTGAAAGGTCATTTGCAATATTAAATGCTGTTTTAATTTATAGTTTTTTAGTCTGCTTTTTTGTAACTAATAATCAGAGACTAGACAATAATTGTGTTGTTCTAAAGCCCCTCACTTTCTTGCCATAATTTCTTCTGGTAGTGTATTGGTTTAGTTTGTATGCACATAGACAATGTATTTCAGGGTCGACATTTACATCCTGGGTATGGGCGTTGAGGTGGTCCAGGAGCTTTAGTTGCTCTATGGTCCATGAGTAAGACCACTATTTATGATTTCTTAAACAATTATATATTATTCAATGTATTAAAGAAGAGTTAAAAATGAGCCTCTGCAGCCCTTTGCTTCTTTAACACTAATCCACAAAAGCTAATGGTCCATCATCTAAAAGCAGGGAAGCAATGATTTGTGTTCATCCAGGACAGAGGCTCTGATGTAGCTCCCATCTTGGCCTGTCCATATGTTATTGAGAGATCTGAGAGGTGAAAGGCTGATGTTCAGCCATTTCTGTCACTATTCAACACTGGCCTTGGATGGACACTTTGCATGCTCTCCTGCTCATTGTTCTGCAGTTGTCCATGGAGATTCCCCAGACGTATGGAGGTCCTTTGAGGGGAAAAAAGCTTCCTGGTGAACAGTCTGTGATTTGACCTGCTCCAGTTGTGTGGGATGTGAGAGAATGTGCTTGGACTCTCCATGTCAAATTTGACTCCTGGAGAGCACTTGGCTTCCACGCAAAAGGCTCTGAGTTGCTAAACAGAGCCATTAGTGTTGGGCAGACGAGTGGTCTGGCCTGAAGACCTCGCTCATCAGCAGGGGTCCTGTGGTAGGAAGCGGTGGTCTGAAGGAGGCAAACAAAGGGCTTGGGAAGCGTGAAGCCCAATACACATGGCTTGCTGGCTGGACTAGAAGACTAAAGATATAGGGTGACTGGGAAAATATGTGGATATTTTGGCTACATCACATTTGGAGACCACAGAAGACTCAAAATCTCACTATCTGTCTTACCCCAGCAGGCTTTTGACAAGCGTAACCAGGGAATCTCCTGTGTGTGGTATGCAAATTTTATTGAATCCTCTCACTTTTGCTTTGTTTGGGTGTTTTTTCTTCTACTAGTGGAGGAGACACAGGAGAATTTAGAGCCATATTAGTGGTCCTGCATGTATTAATTATCAACCACTCACTGTTTCAGCTCAGGACAGTTCAGGCCATGACTAGATTGATTAGTTTTATTTGAGCATTAGGACCCACCACAGCCTTTTTATGAATGACTTGGATGATATCAAATATCAGAACAAAGTCATATTTTATCATTGTTTGTACTCTTTGACTTTTGACTAATTGAGTTTGTCTGAATTCTGGGAAGCGAAGGCAAATGCAAACCATTTCCACTTGTACTGTGTATACTGTCGCCAAAATCAATTTGGACTGAGTTGAAAGTCTATGGTTGTTGCAGAAAAAGGATAAAAACAATACATTTTCTACAATTTTATGTTCTATTATAACCAATATTTTTATAAACATAACCTGGAGTCATTCTATGGGAAAGAAAAGGAGCAGGCATGTTTGTGCTGATTATAGCCAACCTTTCCACAGTGGGTTTATGATGTATAAACTGTGGCTCAGAACACAATCTGCACTTGTTTTTGCAGAGGCCCAGTAGTTATCACTTCAAACACAGACCAAACTCCTTTTAGCGTTCAGACTGGCTTTTACCTGTGATTACCTTTACTTACAGCCCTAATAAAATCTTATAAACATACAGACATGAAAAGCCAACTGCTAATTTGTTTACATTCAGCAGCTCAATTTCGTTTAGTGTGATCTCTGAGTTCAAGAGGGGACGTCTGGTACTTGGAGGTTTTCTTTGAGGTAAGGGTCAGCCAGATTGTCCTCATCACCCCTTCAGCTCCCGAGCCATGTGGACAGGATGGGAAAGACAATTCCAGGGCTTGCATGTGGGCCACTGAAACTCTAATACCTCTGGAAGAGCCACTTTGGAGAGAAATGGGATAGTGCCGTGTATCAAGTCCACACTGATGTTATTATTACATCAATCTTCTTGAATGTTCATTGTCATGTTGAAATGAAAGCCCAGCTATTCATATACATGCACTAAGACACACACTGACCGTCGTGCAAAATCGCTGACTGGATAAAGCACGCTTGATGTGTACTTCTATCTTTAACAAATCAAATCAGCAGCATTAACTCAGGATGCACGGTATTAAATGAAAAACCCAAGGCCCTGAGGGCATAACTGAATTGCCTCACTCCTGCTCTTCCACCTTTGAAATGCCTGGGGAGAATATATACATCTGAAGATGATCAAAGAGGCATAACCAAACCTTTTCAGGGCCCCGACTTCTGCTGCTACAGTTTGATTGGAAGGGGTCATCATAACTGTGGGGTCTTGGCAGGATGACTCATGGTGGGTAATATACTGGTCACAGCAGGGCTTCCGATTAAGAGTTTGCCACACTTCACACAAGATCATCTTCCCAACAACCAGAGGGCTGAATTCCACATGTGCATGTAAACTTGTGTTACTTAAAGCAGCATCAGCAGGTGTTATGTGTTACTTGAAAAATGAACATGATTTTCTCTCACATTGTTTGATGGTTTGGATCAAAGAAAATGAAATGGACTCGTGAGAATACTTTGAACAGAGAAGAATTAATTTTAACAACCATAAAAATTTGAAGTGTTTTATAATTATATACTTTTTGGCACCTGTATATTATTCTAAAACTTTGTTGTTAATAGACAACACAACATGCGGCAGCAGCAGACTCTGTCCCCTGCAGGACTATGGTCTATGGTGTGGCCTGGACTGTTACAGGAGGAAAATGTAGAAAGCTTTGTATGAAAATATCCATGAATGAGGCCCATTGTTCTTACAGCATTCTTTTCATGATTATTATTGACCATTCATTTATCTTTAGTGACACAGCAGCAGAAAACAATTGCACAACTCCTTATATTGTGCTATGCAGTCCTCTCAAACTATACATTTGAATCTGCATAATTTTAACTTATTTATTACCATGCCATCAACACTTCACAGTTTACAAAGGACCCTTGATAATATCCTCAGAAGGTTTATGAACCCAGTAAAATGTTATTTTGTGCCGTCTTCCAAACGGACAGACCACAAACCATCCACTTGTGCCATTAACATTCAGTATTGACCTGTTCTGTGGCATCCGGTCAAGAACTGTTTGCTTGGACGGAGAGCACAGACTGAAACACGCACTTCTTATCCTACAATTGTCCAGGAAATTTGGATTTCTGCCACAGCCTTTTATTGGTTCGAACCCTTTGGCCTCTTGCCTTAATCACATCAAACATTGTGTGAGAGAACTGAGGATCACATATTTAAAACATTCCACATAGAGTTTGATATTCATCTCTGTCTATGATAAAATCTTTGATCGATTTGCTGCATTGAAGGAATGTTTATTCTGACTGTGGAGAATTTGGATAGTGACTGACATCTTGGACAGTTATATAAGTTTACATTGAAAAGGCAAGTGGGCTTCTTGAAATTCTCAGAATATTACATTCCATTTACTAAAAGCTGTTGCTGTCCTTGCTGTATCAGATTAGACCAGAGAAATGACACCGAACCTGTCAATATACAATTCTGCAAGAGTTTGAAGCTGCTTATGTTGTGTTTGCCAGTCACTATTGTCTTACTTCAACAGAATTTGATGCATAGTTGTAACCACAGAAACTTGTTTTTGCACAATTTAGGCTTTTCTTTATGCGTGGAATGGAGACAGAACTCTTTGTCTCCATCAGCACAATTTCCACTCATTAAGTATTTGTGTGGGTATTTTTTCAAAATAACTCTTTTTTCATCCTTTGTGCTATATAGAAAGACTTTAGAGTGTCTGAGTAAAACAAATGTTACATAATTCAGATTGACTGGTGTTTTTGTGCTGAAATGTAAGTCTATTTTGGTCTATCAATACACTGTTGTCATTTCAAATGAGCTATAAATCCTATGGCAATTGTGTGAATGTGGTATCCAAAATTTGGCAAAATGAGTGCAAACTGTTGAACTGTACAAGTGAGAAATACATTTTCCCACCACAGAAAGATTACATGAAGGAGACATGACTAGAAAAGGCTGTGGTTTGACATAGAAATAGCTCAACTCAACATAAGGCCATTGTGGTTTGGGTGGTGGAGGGCTATTTACTTTGCCTTCAGCTGCACTGACCCTGGTTCACTTCTCAACTCATAAGGAGGCCTCTTATGAAAGTGGCTTTAATTTTGTTAATAGTTTGTTATCATTATGTGCAATGGTCCCGTTCTTAACCAATTTCTAGCCACTTGACAAAATCAGCTTTGATGTGAACTGACTGAGATGATTGCTTGATGGTGATTGATAGGTTCTGTCATTATAATAAAACTCAATTTCATTTTCCTTGGCCATTATCTTTTATGGTCTTTGAAAAACGTGCGTAAAAGCTACTGTGCTCTGTAATGTACTGTAATCACACAATTTAACGTCTTTAAAAAAGATATAAAGGAAGGAATTTCTAAGTTGCGATACATTACAATAGTTGCAGTAAAATATATTTACTTGAATTATTTCATTTCAGTTTTTAATGATGACATTTCTTAATTTATAATTTTACAGCACTTACCTATGCAGACCCTAACTATGCCAGTGGTAACCAATTTCCATGTCCAGACGAATCCTATTGCCACATGGATGAACCCTTAAACTGAAAAACAACATCATTGACCGAACCACAATTTTATAAAAATGAAAGCTTTAAGCTGATAAAAAATCAATAGGTTGGCCCAATTACCATATTTCCCAATTATTTTTTTTAGCACTGAATGAATAATGTTATATTTTTAAAACAATGCTACACAAGAACTTTCCCATGTCTTCTTTCTCCAAAGCAATTAATCAATCAAGATTACATGCTATTAAAACAAAATTGGGTGGGATTATTATTTGACTAAATACAAGTTTGTCAGGGTGCCATTTCTTTTCTGTGCTGTGTCTTTTATTGCAGGTTACAGATGAGTGTTTTATAGCAATGTGGCCCCTAATGCATGGTCCTGATGTGGTAATAGGGCCCTGACATTTCCCGTAAGACTGCTTTTTTAAAAACAGATGGACATTGTAATTGTGCTTGGCTAAACCTGCCCAGATGCAACATGATGTTATACCATCAAAGTTAGGGATCAGCAGACTGCAAGTAAGACCTCTGACACTGACCGATGTTGTGTTGAGGGAAAGATGAGTTTAAATATGTGAATTCTAAAGTGATGTTTGCCCCCTGGTAGCCTTGCCCAAGCAGAGGGCCAAGTAGTGAGTTCATCCTGTCACAGGGCAGGCTCGTACCCACATCTTGAATTTCTGTTAACTAATATGTGAGGTGAGTTTCCTGGTGTCTTTTCCTGCTCAGAGACCTATGAGAAACATGTGAAAAAGATAGTGACTAAAACTAATGGGGCGGTGGAGCAATAGCCACTGGCCAAACTTATGTTTTTTTCCTCAAAGCCTTCTTTTCTCTGCAAGATTTGATTTATCCATACTCTGTACTAAAATGACAACAGAAAAAGACTTCATTGTGTTTTAGTGAAATAAATGTGAAATAAACTATGTCAAAATGACTGGTGAAAATTCTAAATGTCTTTCATAAGAGGAGGCTTAGTAATAGTATATGTCTGACTGCAGGGCTTCCACCACTGTGTAAACCATCCACATGGCTCTTGTTCTCTTTAGATTTAGAAATATTTTATGATGAGGATAAAGTGTAAGAAGGCCCTGAATGTGATCTATGATAATATTTCTAATGGAAGAGGTGTTGTCAGTCATCAGGGCTTCCCTGGACACTTATATCTCTCGTGTACGAACAGTGATTAGATTCAAGACAGGCACATTCTGTTGAAATAGAGTGGGCCTCTTTCATTTTTTTTTTTAACTCACAAGAAGACACTGAACACACTCAGACGTCACTTGAAATAGTCTCTTCTTCACTGAGAGCCCAAGTATGCCTCTAAAAGTCAGACAGAGCTGCTTTCATGTATAAACCTCATGGAGACACGTGTTATGTTCTTCAAGACGAAGCAATGATATGTCAAATTTGAGCTGATTTTGTCATTAAAAGACCATTTGCAGCAGCCAAAAAAGACACACAAGATAATATTCAGCAACTTAATCTCCTGCGAATGTATGGGACTATTTGGTGTGGAAGGATTCAGAAAATCAGTTCCTGAGTCTGGAGGGTGATATTATCCCATGATATTATCACATGAGTACAAAATGAGAAGTGCTGAGAGGCATTAATATTCAAGAATCACAATTTCAAGTGAGGCTTTTAAAACAAGATTTTGCCCAAAATCCCTCATTAAAACTTAATTTTAAACTTTTCAAATTCCCAGATCTGTGGTCCTAAGCCACTTAAAAGTGCAGTAATATTCAGATTACCAAAGTAATGCAGGTTAGTGCTGGCTTTGAACATTTGAACAGAATTTTGACATTGAAAACACATGCCTTGGATTTTTGTGGAAAAAACATCCAGTGCAGTCCGGAAATCAAGACAATTCCAAAACCTTGAGCTGGTTTGATTCATTAGTCATGCACCAACATACAGTGTAGTAGATATGACCATACCCCCCAGTTTGTGAGTGTAGTGAGAATGATCACATTTCTAACTCCATGACTGTGAAAATAGCCACAGTTAGACTTTATAACAGAACAATAGTGAATTTCCACAGTAATAATCCAGCCTGAGCAAACTGAAGCAGCTTCTGAGTTAACACTGGCACGAACGCCGCCAGCGCAGCTGAGTAAAAACGGAACACTGTCAAGGTCACAGTGCCACAATCCACTCAAGCGCACTGCTATGGGAAGTGGGAGATGTTGAAACAGATGTTTTTCATATTGGCTTTGTGGTGTACAGTTGACGAGTGCTCCGTTACATTAGTGCAGCGTGCTGCGCTGCACTAGGAATCGCATTTGATTTCATCTCTCTCTAATTATTCACAATAAGCTTTCACTCTCTAAGCATCAATTGACACTTATCCTTCAGAAGAGACAGCTGTGAGAGTCCTGAGCCACCCAGCAGCCTTTAAGAGGTAAGACTAGCATGTTTTGGTGTCCTCTAAATGTATGTAAAGACTCTTTAACATAATGTACATGTCGAGATTGGGCATAATTACGTGTTACAATTAAGTGTTATTCAATTTTCTCTATATAAAAAAAAAAAAAAAAAACTTGAGAAATGGAAAATGCACGTTGTCAAAGGTCTAAATAAACTGGATTTCATTCAGCTTCATGAAGCTGAGGTAGGAATGTCTCAGGCTTGGAATAGTCAAAATCCCCAAGCCATGATTGCGAGGACATTTTTCATTTGTTCTGCCTTGATTTTGGGACAATGAGACATTATTAACAATATTTGGAAAAATGAAAACATAATTGAAAACATAACATAAAAATGTTATGTTGAGATCTTCCAACACTCATCTGAATAGAAGTGACATTGTCCAGTTTTGTGTGTGTGTGTCTGTGTGTGTGTAGCCTCAGCCCCAGCCCGAGGACAAAAGAAATGGACACGCATTTAACAATATTAGGGCTCACTCTTTTGCCCTTATAGAAAGGGATGTGCCAATAGAGGCACCCACACCTGCTCTCCCCTTGTGGGCAGCCTGGACATTTACATTACCTTCACAGTCTGTGGTCCCAAAAAAATTCTTCTAGTACAAGCTAGGTTGTCACTCATGTAGGCATGTGGACATAGTTTTACTCATATTCAAATGTTTTTCTTGTGTGTGTGTTATTTATCACGTGTGTGGCAAGGTGCTTGTCTAACACAAAAAAACCCAAAAACAACAGTAATATAATTTTGTACAGTTAAGTTCAATACACACTGAGACACAAAGAAACTAAGTATAGGTTTAGCAGTGGAAAATCTGCTGTCATTTGGTATCATTTTCTGAAGGCTGTCTGGCCAGTCTTTTGAACACAAGGCCAATGGAAACAAGTGCTACTCTGGACTCCCACCGATCTCAATATTACTGTGCTTTTCGAAATAAAACAGGCCAAAAATGCAACCGACCAACCTATCATCTTCATATAATATTACATTCTCTCTTTATCAAGTACATTTGCAGCGATATTGAGTGCCTCATCATCTTTACAGAGAGCTTCCCCTGGATACGTCAGACTCTCCTCACGCCATCACCCTTTAACCCCGGGAGAGAGTTTCAGTTCCAGTTCAATGCAAGTATCCAACAGCCCTCAAGCCACACAAATGCTTCTTATTTTCACTGCATCCTCTCTATGTCTCTTTTATGAGGCTTTTGCCAGAACGGGGCTGCTCTTTGGGTTTCGAAAAGAAAAGGCATGACGACTGCCAAAAATGATCCGTGGTTGAGAAACAATGGCACACCCTGTGTGATTTTCACTGCTCTTCAAGCCCCAGACATCCTCCTTGCTGTAATCCTCAGTTCCTTTTATTTGTCAGATCATGGTTGCCTTTTCCAATTGGTTGTGTCAGCTTTGGCTGAGGAACACTGAGACGATCCGACCAACATGATGGTGAGTTGTGCCAAAAGAACAGAGAAGAAAGGGGGACGGAATGAGAGAAATGCTTTAATTGCTGCAACAATCTAGATAGTTTGGGGGAAATTTGTCTGAAAAATGTGTGGGTAATAAAACGGAAGTGAGTTGAAAAGCAGCCGTGTGTTCCAGCGGACTCCAATTTGCCACACTTCCACTTGCGACATGTGTGGCAGACAGTGCGTGCTGGGCCGCGGCCAGTATGGGACAGTGGCAAGGGATCACCAGGAATTGGAGAAGTGCGGATGCATAAGTTTGCTGCGGCTTGGTGGTTATGTAGATGAAGTAACAAGCCACGGGTAATTGATGTTGACAGATGCAGAAGAGGTCTACGTGTTCAATGATCCAATGAGAAAACAACTGAGAAAAGATGGGTGAGTGGTGCCAGTTCCCATAGACATGTGGTCAACACACCACTGCCTGTGTGACTCTTTTAGATTATTCAAATGAACATCAAAATATCACACAATGGGGTTTGCAATGGTTACAAAGACAGGTTTTGTCATGTTACTATAAAATGGATTTTTGCCGTGATATTTGTTCAATCATTTGTCAGGTTTTCTTTCATTGGAGTCCAGAAGTGAATTTCGGAC
The DNA here is from genome assembly GCA_036850595.1 of Rhyacichthys aspro. NCBI lineage: Eukaryota > Metazoa > Chordata > Actinopteri > Gobiiformes > Rhyacichthyidae > Rhyacichthys > Rhyacichthys aspro. The sequence goes on along the minus strand of CM072163.1, from coordinate 7,301,790 downwards.
TAAAGCACAGACTGTTAAATGATCAACACATACCTGTTCTCTTACGGAGCAGTTCTAGGAGCACAGAAACATGGATGCCCATCTCAGTGGAATTATTGGAAAGGAAGTACAGGAAGAACAGGATTAATTGCTTACATTTATCTTGGCAAATGAACTTCGAATAAAGCTAAAAGAAAAATTAAAATCTTTCCAGTGGTAAGACTGAACTGTGACTTGATTGATGGCGGAGGGCAAAACATTCCCATTGCTCGCAGGTGATTCTTTTACAACCTCATTTTTGAATTCATACTAGACATTTATTAGTGGGTGATTGTTGATACAAGGCCACTCATTTCCTAAACGAAGAACTGCTCACCTGGGCGAACCTGTCAATGAGAAGGATTTATAGGCTCCTGGTGAAACAGTTCAGCATATAAACCCAAGGAAATTTAATTAAAAATCCTTACTCCTTGTCAAAACATTAATAATTTAGGGAAAATGATTCAACAAGCTGCACCAAGGGTCACATTTACAGCCCTTTTTGGCTGTAAGTATGCATCAATTCTTTCAGCAGCTCTCACCAGGAGAAAATGAAGCCATTGCGACTAAGATGTTAAGATAAACTGACACCAACAATCGCAATGGAGAGACATTGACCTATTCTGCATTTATAACAAAAGTGGTTTCAAACAGTCAGCAACATTTCTTCACAGTTTGAATAGTTTAGTGTTTGTACTGGATTTACTGTGCTTACTGAAAGACACTTTGTAAGAGAGCATCCAAGGACAACATCTTGGAATTGCAACTACTAATTTCTCTGACCATGGATAGCTTCATTATAATGACAGTAAAATGGGATTGTTTGTTTGCTGTTTTGATACATGGATGACACTTGCTTTCTTTTATTTATAATGGTAGACATTTTGGGGCAATTTTCCAAAAGAAGACCTCCCTTTATCACTGCCTTTCTTTTGTCAGTGCTGATGTTCCAATGGTCTTTGTGCTCCCCCATTCATTCCTGCTGTCCTCCTTTCACATCTACATTTATTAGGTCAAACAGTAGGTTGAACATAATTCAGATCTCCTCCTTGCTGTAGTTTGGCCTACTGGCTGCAGAGTTCAGAACAAGGGCAAAACTGCTAAAAGTATGTCCTGACATGTAAATGTTTAGGTTTAAGTTACCTTTTAACATCCCGGCGAGGTCATTTTGGCGAGGTGCATTTAACCCATCCAGTGGAGCAGTGGACAGTCACTCAGGGAGCATCCAGAACCAGCTACAGACCTTGCATCAGTAATTGGTCATATTACTAATCAGAAACTACAGTGCATGTTTTTGATGTGTCGTTGATCAGTTACACTGATGTGTAATATTTTCTTGTGATAAGGCTAAAGCAAAAACACAAATCGAAAATGTGAAAAAAGTAGAACAAATCATAACTTAATGTCTACAAATGTGTAAGGTTGGCCGTTATAGTAGAAGATGGCCATTACTATGGTGTGAGGGCTTGAGGTTGGGCAGGAAATGTGTGAAGCTGGAGCTGAAGTGCATGCTGGTTCAGGGCCTATGGTCAGGTGCCAGTCGGGCCAACACTGGGAGAAGGCCATCCCCGTGAGAGAAGATATCAACATTGCCTGGTTGGCTGACAGCTTCAGGCCCTTATTGAAAAATCAATGTCCATTTGTGCGTCCAGCTCACCTGGCTGTCTGCCAGCTCGGCTGAAGTCACCTAATGAAGCCTGATCCCGTTACCTGATTCCTGAATCACTGAGTCAAAGTGACTTTGCAGCTGAAGTCATCCAGCCATCGGGGACCTCTGGCTGAGTTCAGCACCAACCATGTTGTTTCTGTTGTGTAAAAGGGTGTCAGACATGCACAATACGTGTCTACCAATCACACATTAACCTGGAGTAAATGTCTTCTCACTTTCTCTCTTAGTCATCTGTAGATTCTAATGTTATGCAATAACTGTTTGAACTTTACGCCTTGTAAGTATCATTCATGATTTTATATTCAAATAATTATAAACTAAATTAAAATAAATGTAAAGTAATGAACAGTACATTATTTAATAAAGACACAATGACAGTACATTTTTACTGTACAAGAGCCCTGAATACAGACAGTAAGGTAGCAACCTACTAAAAAAAAATTTAAAGTGAAAACTTTCAGTGTATCACATTATAATCGGAATGTTTCCATTATTAAACCACAGTTTATCAAAAATAAATATCTGTAAATTGAAAACAGAGAGCTGCTCATCTGCCTCAGTTCCCACAGAAGGGTCCAAACAGTTTTGATTTGAAATGTGAAATAACCCAGCGTTGAACCCAGCAGTTCAGTTATTGTATTTTAACCCACACTGGGCCAAAATAATCCACCCTCAGCCCAACTGTTATTACAGTTAGTAAAACAATCCAACGTTTTTTGTGTGTGTATACATTTGGAAGAACAATGTAGTTAATTGTCGCATGTGACATGATGTGCAGACCAGCACATGACATGAGCAGATGCATACAAAGAATGCAAAGCACAGAAAGAGATTAATTCAGAGATGATTGTGTTGTTTTACCGTTGGAAAACATGGCTAACCTCCTGTTTAATTCCATACTGTAAATGACTCTTTCCAGGATGGCTTGTGAAAACTCAAACTGCTCCGTGTATGCCAGACTATACACTGAACAGTAGGTCTTATTGTGGTCATCTTTTTGTGCATTGTGGAGAAAACCACTGTAATATCACAGCTCAGACTGAGGCTTTTCTTCCAGTCACTCCACTCACGGTTTACCATTAGACTAGGCTATTGTGTAATGTGATTCATTTTTAGCCTTTGCGAGGACTGTGGTCTAATTGTGTCCGGGAAACCTTTGCCGTGTGTAAACGCTCGGCCACTCTGACTGATCATTATGTTAAATGTCACCCTTCTTGTGTGGATTACTGCTTTCTGTGAAGTTTCATCTGTCCATGGATGAACAGCCCACAGCGGCAGCAGGCTGTAATCCTCCAAGCCACAACAGCAGCGACTGATCCAAGGTGGAATGAAACATCCAACAGTAAAACCCCAATCAGAATTAAAATCCCAGTAACTCTAGCAGACTGGGGCAACAAGCTGATCAGGCGGCTGGTGATTACGACGGTAGATGACGCAGATATACAATCCCTCTGCATCCGGCTAAGTGCTGCCTTTATGCCTTCGGACTTGGAGAAGAAAAGGGGCCTTTGAAAGAAATGTTTAGAACAGTGTTTTGTTGTGGAGCTCAAGTATGTGAATGTTTTTTTCATATTATACCTTTAAAATCAACAAACAATATAAAAATAAAATAGACATTAAACATTCATTGTATTTGTGAGTAACAAAATTATTCTTTTTTTAGCATTTTATTTTGATTGTGTAATTCAACCATCCATCAGGGTCATGAGGGCAGCTGTCAAAGTGGAGACACTCAGACTTCCCTCTCCCCAGACACTTCCTTCAGTTCCTTTGGAGGAATACCAAGGTGTTCCAGGCCACCCAAAAGAGATAAGCCTTGTTTCCTCTGGAGCAGGTACAGTACGGCCAAACATAACATGAAAATGATTTTTTTTTCAAACAAAAATAGCCTTGTCACGTTCTGGTTCAGAACATTCACAAGGTACATACTCCAAGTACCTCCACAGCTTTGGCAGTGTACCACCAAACAGTAGGCCTATCTTTGAAAAATGTTTGTGACGTTTTGTTAGCTTGTTGTTAGGTGACGAACATCTAAAGTCAGGCATACACTGTGCAATTTTTTGCCTGAATTTGACCCGTTTTTGAGTCTATAACCTTTTATTATTGTATAGTATTTTATCTAAACACAGTGCATTTACATACATAGGCCATTTACATAGGCTAACAAACAGTAGTAGCAGATTAAATGACTATGACTAAGAAGAGGGCCTTGGTCTAGACTCTGATGACCATATGAAGTCATTATTTTGGGTTTACTGAGCCTTTTAGTGCAGTTGTGCCATAAGTAAATTTATGAACACAACTGTACATTTACAAGAGGTTGAGTCATATTGGCTGGGGGGTGAGAGGGGAGACAGAGTTGAGAAGTGAGGTCAGTGAGGGTGAGGAGGAGAGAATGATGAGGAGGAAGTTTCTCAAACGGGAGAAAGGCGGAGGGACTGGACACTGCTGAGGGCACTGCTGATGATAAAAGACACTACAGTCCAAGAGGAGGAGTGCTCTGCCTTTAAAGTGCCGTCCGAGCTTGAAGTTGAGCTGGCATTCATTATTGGAATGACGTCGTCTGTCTGTACACCTTGTCTGTCCCTGTTCTGAGCCTCAATTCATGCTGGCCTTTGCCTTGTTGAAGGTGAAGGTGAACAACTGGAGAAAGGGGTCAAAAAGGGCCTCTACACAGAAGATCTATGTTCAACTAATGCACCTCTCTCTCTAAAAAAAAAAAAAAAAAGTCAGTAGATATTTGGGAATGCCCCCCTTGGGTGCTTCCAGTACCTCACTTCTACAGTAAGTATCCCTGCAGCACTGAGTCTCCTGTCCCCGCTTCCTCGGCCCTGAGCCACTCGGAGAAGCCAGTGTGTAATGCAATTTGGTTGATTAAAAGAAAACATTAAAGCACTACCTTATTGAATTTGACGGCACGTACGGATCCAGATCTCACTGGCCACTCTGTTTTATTGGCCAGGATAAAGGGGATCACGTCATTCCGCATCAACCCCCCATCCCCACCACCTCCACCCCACCCAATAACACCACACCACCCACCGGCTCCACCTTCCTTTATCCCTTCCAGCCCTACACAAACCTTGGCATCAGGACATTCTGGCAGGACAGACATTTGTTTAGACCCCCCTCCTTTCCCTCCAGCTTTTTTTGTATTGGGCCTCTTTAACCTTGGCCACCACCAACAGAGATGAGGGGGGTAGATTGACAGAGTGGGTCATATTAGTGGGGGATCAAAAGAAAAAGAGAAGGACCCTTGGCATAACTAAAGACAAGTCATTTTGTTTGTGTTAATAAACAGGCTCAAAGGTCATTCATCTCTGGTGCGCCGGAGTCAGAGGTAGTCACCTCCATCTCTGTCGGTCCAAGATGACTCATCTGTTGTTGCTAATGCCTTCCAAGTCTCGTAGTCTATAATTTAGTCTGAGACGTTCATTTTTAGGGGGCAAGGGGACAGGGATGTGTGTGGGGAGTGAGCATTCAGTGAATATCAAACACCTGCCAATCTCCTCAGAGGAAGCCAAGTACGCTCTCAGCTCGACGTATCCAGTCCATTTATTAGAGTTATGGTGATGGGCCGGTCCGAGACGGTCGTGTACAGGAGCAACAAAACAACTTCTGAATGGAAGTCCTGTGTTTAGATGACATCATCTGTGGCTGCTTCAATTACGCTGCAAGAAATGAATCACGGTGCGCTATGGGGTGACGTAATGTATCGGCACTATGTCGAGCCACGGAATCGAAACTTTTAATCCATATTGGCCTCAGTACATTGTTGACTTCAGAGCCTTCATTACATCATCTACAGTTTGTCTGTAGCACAGCGTCTAAATAAAATCAACTTATTATTTATATGGATAACTTTTAATACAGTGAGTGACACTGTTATGGTGTGTAATTTTGGTGTAGATCAAGGTCATAAAGAATGTATATGCTTGTCAACAAATTCAACAAGCCCCAGGGTATGGCCTTATTAATCTATATGATTCATAATGGTCGAGGGGCCAAACATTTAGCTTCTGACTTCTCCAGGCATTGGTTTCAGGTTTGTAGTCCTGTTCTGGACTCAGTTTTGATATTGCATTATGCATATGTGAAACAGAACTTTTGTTTCAAATGCGTCCATGCGTTCGATTTTTTGCATATCATATCATTTGATTTCTCTATATCACAAATCAAAGAATTAATCTGCCCTTTATTGCCGATGGTCGATTAATGATTGGCTTCTTGCAACTCACAGGCCATCATCTTCTGGACACTTCAATATATAGTCTGCTTTTTGCATTTCAGAAGGCTAGATCTGCAACAAATAAAACAGTCAAAACCTAATACTGTGCAGCCATATTGTTTGCTACTAAATGTGAACCAGTAACTGGTAGCTGAAGCATTTTATGGTGGCATTATTGATAAAACACTATGTTTATAATAATATGAAACTTGAGACATGCAGTGTTCTCATAATATTGTATTACTAAATTGCCCACCTGTGAAGATAAACAGAGTCATTCTGTTAAAAGAAATCACATGTGAGCTCTGTTATTGATGCAATCCAGTTCTTCCCATAAAACAAGATTTGTATTGCCTCTTACTACCTCTTTAAGTCTTTTGCAAAAGCAGACTAACAGCTGTTCCTAAGCAAACCCATATGTTTGACACTGTCAAAGAGGAAAACGAGGATACAGTTTCAATTAGCTAAGGAAGAAAGCTTTGTCAAATAAACTTTGTAAATGAACAGTGGAGCTCAGGCCTACATGTGTTGTCGTAACAATAATTATTCAATACTGGCAATGTGATTGTCCCCTGCTTGATTTACAGCTGTGAACCATGCCACTGATGTTTTCCCTGCATCATTGTGAGGTGGAGCATGATGTAGATGAATCTAAGAAACGTGAGAGCATAGGGAAAGTGAAGGAGAGGGAAGAAGAGTTTGAGAAAGGAGGAGAGGTGGCAGAGGAGAAGAGGCACTGGAGAAAAGCAAATTTGAAGGTTAGAATGATAGGATGAGAGTGCACTGCCTCTGTGCACTGTGGCACTGGGAAATTTGAGATGTGAGGAGATACGATTGTATGCTAGAGTTTCCCGCAAAGAGCCCCCTTCACGGCAAGAGCACCAAGGGGGGAGGGTTATCAGGGTGGAGGTATTATTGTGTTAGGACATCAGATCCAAAGCTTCATCATCATCATTTGTATATCAGTTGCATAACAGTTTTGGTGCCAAGACAGAAAGGTGGATAAACTTGCAAAATTTGGGACATGGTTTCACCAGAATTCGATACGTACATGATCCAAAAGGTGCTCAAGCATGACTGTGACATAAACTAAATTAGGAAGAAAAGGTCAGAGAGGAAGCATAAGATCTTTAGAGTGCTTTACAGCCTCTCATCACTCCAGATGACTTCTGCTTTGAGGAGGCATAAATCCCAATGAATTATTCAGTTTCATGATGTTTGAATTCTCCTGGGACAGACGCTCACTCTCCTTGAACGTTAGAGCACCACTTGACGGTAAATACTCAGTGGGACAAACAAGAGGTCCTTAAAAAAGACCTGTGCACTTAACTCACACTCCAACCCCCTCTCTCCCCTTAGCCCCTTGTCCTGACCTCAGCCAAGATCAATACACAGCCGGAGCCAGATGTTGCACAATACCACACTGGGGAAGCAAATGTTTAACAAGGAAGCCTCCAGAGGAAGATGTGTGCCTGCATTTTTAAACGGACTCATGGGCAAGCCAATAGATTGCAGGGGAGTGCATACATTAACGAGAAAGGTTCGCATGAAATCTAGGCTTTTTCGAGGTGTGTATTTTCACAGAACCACAGTCATTTATAGAGTTCAATGCTGGCGTCCAAGGATTTCTCACAACCGCTGTTGGAGCATCCAACTCCCAGTGCTTACAGGGAGAAGAGAGCTGAGGCTTTATGGTGCAGGTTGTAATTTGAGGTCTAGTGCTGCCATCTTCAGGTCAACCTTATCCATGAGACATTATCTTGAAAACCATGTAAAACATGAGGATGTTACACATCACTGATTTCAGACAGTAACTGCTCAGTGTATAGGTATAAAAAGTAATACTATCAAGAAACCGATAGTAAATTGTTCCTGCAGTTGTTTTTTTGAATGTATATCATGAGAAATAAAGATGGTGTGGCACATAACTTTTCAACTGGACAAATGACATGCAGTTTAACAGCAATCTTCCTAATGTGATTCTTGGCAGTTGGCTTTTATGACACAGTCACCTCCCTCATGTGTAAATCCTACGTTCTGATTGGATCTGGATTTGCCTAAGGTATGCCCAACGTAACAAAAGTTGTACAATATAACAAGTAAATTTAAAACGTGATGCCACTTGTTAATATGATTAAAATTCTCATCACTGTTATGGAGTTTTTTTCCTTGTGTTGCCAGACCGATGTCGATCAAATGGGTCTGAATAAGCCTCCTAATAATGTAGATTAGTTTAGTCGTGATTGTCTGAAGTTTACTTTGAAAGAAACTCAATAAATTAGATCAAACTCTTCAGAGCTCAAAGAAACAAGGATTTGAAATCTTTTAGGAAGATTGCACTAGTTCTTGTCTTCTATTTTTGTTCTTTGAGTACTTTTCTGGGATTTATTGCTTCTCTGTTTCAAGCGACTCACTTTGCGAACATGGATCAATGAAATGGATCTTATCTTTGTGTTCGAACTGTGCTGAAAACTAGCTACATGTGTGGATGTGTGCACATGTGGGTGTGCACAGTTTAGTGATTGTCTGTGTGTGTTCTCGCTGTCAGCATCCTCCTCTGTCCACATCCTGCTGGCTGTCTCCACCGGCCTGTATCATCTCTCCGTCCTGCGATGCTGGGCTGTAACACAACACTGGAGGCAAATGAAATGTGCCTGCCTTTGGATTCAGCAGCCAACCCAACAACGACCGCTCTAGTCCTTCCAGAGTCTATCCACTATCTGCAGTAAGCCACTAGTCTAAACAGAGCTGATTGTACAGTGTGGGTTCTGCTCCATGTTAATTCAGATTGGACATGCAGCACTAATTGGAAGGATATAAATGATTCAACTTCCCTGAGGTGGATGTGTTTTTTTTTTTAGTGGAATGTACAGACTCTGCAGAGACACTGTTAAAAAGATGAATGAAATTAAATTAGCTCTTGTTTTTGTAAACGTCACAAAGACAGATTCTTGCTTTTTTTTGTTTATTTTATTTCTTATAGATAATATCTATAAGGAGATGTTGATGTTCAGACATTATAGGAGCCAGGAGGCAATAAATACAGTTTTCTTGGCACGCTGATGTCTTTGTAAACGCTCTAGTCCACTTATTTACTGCAGCAAATGATCATTATTTACTGTAATTAGAGGCAAATGCATAGGCATAATGGGGGAAACAAGCATATGTGGGAGGTCTTGCATGACAAATAACTGCATTAGCAATTTGATACAAATTAAATCAATGGAGCCCGGCATGACGCTGTGATTTACAACATAAGGGGCTAAACGGTGAGGTGATCAAGAGGTGAAACAAGCTTGTCATTTGTTCTGTACAGTGTGTTGCATTAGCTGCTAAACTGCTCAATGAAAATATGATCACTGACAAGGCCATGGCCCCTGCCATTGCAAACAGCTCGTTTAAAATTTGATGGTCAGAGGTTGAGGGAAATGTGCTTCATTCTGCTGTGGTACAGTGGTTTTTACTGTTAGATTGATCCAAGTGATCACCTAATTTCCTCATGCGACACAGTGGCCAACACACTGACAACATATCCGTCTCACAGAGTGATTTTCAAGGTGCCAAGTTCAACAGAGGAAAAGCTCCACAGACGCTTTGATTGCTGCGGTGGAGAGGCATCAGTGATTTTGACCAGTGTGTGAGTGACGAAGCCCTTCTGAAGAACGTTACAGTGGCAGCCATGCCGAACACAGCAGGCAAGAGACATAAATCGATTTGACACAGCAGAAGAGACCTTTCCTGTTAGAAAATAGTTCGGTGCACTTTAACCACAAGGCCTCACAAAAACTGCTGCGCCACCAGGATTGTATGACACAGTACAATATAGGACAAGACAGTACTGGGGTAGAGTGGGCATCTAAGAATAAACTGACCTGAAGAAAGCCTGTGCAGAGATACTTTTCATAATCTTTACGTTATTAAAAGGAAAACCACAGGAAAGCAAAAGCATGGCTGGCACTGAACATTAATGTTCTGAAATGTAAGACAGCTGAGTTAAGTGCATCTTACGCAAAGTAGGCTACATTTCTTTAATACAAAGAGCTTTCCAAAAATCCAATATGCCCAATGTCTAAAAATATGCACTTGGAGTTAAGGGAATGAACTCACTGTATCCCTGAAGAATTTGGCTTCAGTCTCATCTCCAAAGCAATCATTTCAAGTGCTAACTTTTTTGGCACCAAGTTCTTTTGTTGAATGCAGGTTGTATGACTGCAAAATAAATGATTTAAAAAACAGTTCTTCTCACGTTTAGCTTCAAGCCTCAACACAAATATCCTCTCCATGTGCACTTGATAAATAGGACTACATTTCTGCATTTTTATCCTAAGCCTATTTATCCCACTTTTATGGGTAGGTGACAAACAGCACCTATGAAAATCCCAAACACATTACAGTGGGGGAAGGTAATAACACCTGTGGGAAATTAGCTGATGGCAGCAGCTCATCCGCTCCTCGGTTTATACCTGAAGGGATCGGCTTACAGAGGAGCCAACCAAATATCAATAAGGCTGATTTAGCCATTGCACCGCTCAAGGATAAAGAGCTTATGCATGAAACCACTGCAAATATACTCGAAGCCCCGTGTTGTAAAAATGCTGTCGCTTCTAGCAAATCCTGAGATTAAATCCCTCTGAACATGTTTAGTTGGCTGGATGACGAGGCAGCCTAGTGTCAAAGGGCACAGTGCCAACCACAGACGAGGAAAGAGGGGAAAGAGAATAGGTGGGGGAAGTTACAGTATGATGCTGTACATCGTACACCACAGATGAGTCTATCTGAAGTGCATATTGTTAATGGCTTCCCTGGGGCATTCATGTTCTTGCACATGAGGCCAACCCTAGATAAGTGTGCACTGCAGGAAAGGTACTACAGTTGTGTCATTCAATTCAATGTTGAAACAGTTTAATGAAAAATATTAGAAGGAAGTGGGTAGAAATGTGTATCCAACTCTTGGGCTTGACATCTTTTTTCCGAAGCCAACAAAAGCATGAAGCTCCTGCTAAATGAAATATGGCTGCTACATGTGCAATAGTGAATGTGAATTTACAGCTTTACCAAAGAACGGGGACAACATTGCCTCATTTGGATCATTAATTTTTATTGCCATCTTTTCCTGGAAACGTCTTCGTTTTGTATTTTATTGCAATGTGAAATGTAAAGGTTGTTTTTCAAGGACAAATTGTCAGCCTGGAAGAGAAAAATCCAACACTGGCCATAGCATTTGATTATTGTACTGAATTATAGGCTTATGCTATTTTATTTCATTCTGGCTGTACACCTTCAGGCTTAGCATCACATACCTCTGCAAAAGCTGCCACCTACAATACAGTGACACGCAGAAACAATGCAGGTAAATGAAAGAAGCACACCAACACGCTGCCCCAGAGCTGTTTACTGTGGAGTAATCAGCTTACGCATCTTATTAATGCTTGCTGACTCATGTTGTTTGAATGTATGCCACAGAAAAAAGGGTCACACAGAATGAAAAATGAAGAGAACAGCAGACACTCACCGAGTCACACTGCATGACAATCATTAGCACTTGTCAAGCAGAAATAAATGTCCTTCTGTTTGTGTTAATGTGAACATTCATGAGCATTTTTTTGGCAAAATGACACATCATCACACATAAGAATTCTTTATTGTTTTTCTGCATGAAAGCTGTCGTTTTAGAAACAAAAAGTCCCATCTTTTAAAGAAAAGTTGAGGATCCGGTGTATTTGATCTTCAAGAGATAATATTAAATGTAACGTTAAGAAATGAATGTTTGGTAATTAAGTCTATGTAATGGTGAGGGATTAAGGATCTGGAAGTAGGGCAACTTTTTCATGTGTGATTAGGTGTACTTAAGAAAGCATGAACTAAAAGTCTGGAAGGCTAATTGTGCAGCATAAAATGTCACAGGCACTTTGGGCTGTGGTGGTCACATAGACAGTACAAACAATTGATCATGGGGTTCCAGTGTGCGTTATACAACTGTCTATATTCTAAAATCTGTAATCTCAAAGGTCCACATGCTAATGCCTGCACTGTTAAACATGATTGTGGGCCAAATAATTGTTCATCAGGTACAACTGATGAGACACTGAAGCAACATAAAGGCAGACTTTGAAGGATTTCCAAGTTAATGTTTGCAAACAAACCTGGTCTGGTGCCCCAACCTGTATTTTAGTGTTTAACAGAGTAAAATCCAGGTTCAATCTGTCTTATGAATGAACTCTGTGTCACCATCTGTGAAATAGTTTTGCTGTATTTCCCAAAAATGTCCCTCCAATGTAAACAAAGGAGGAAAACTGTGATACAGAGAGAAGAGTGTTTACAGATGCTTTTATCTCCATGTTGTTTGTGTGGACCATAGGTGTGTAACAAAAACTTTCCTGCATATTCTAGCTTTAACCAAGAACAATGATTTAAAAATTGTCTGGTATGGGCAGCTATGACTTACTTTAAGAATATTATTACAATTTTTTTCCAAATATGGAAATCACTTCTGGCTCCATAAACATTTCACAGACCCACTGAAAGTTTGTTAGTCCACTGTACTATCTAGAGCTAGTCATGGAGGACAATACTTATTTAAGACAAAGAACAAACAGAAAAAGTAGGCCGCTTGTGTCAGCATTGCAGAATGCAGCCATATTCCTTCCTACTATCTCAGACTTATGGCTTACCTCAGCACTGCACCAGAAAAGGTCTGTCACTGGATATTACCATGTGGACCACTGAGCTTACCCTCCTTACACACTCACAGTGGACAGGGACAGCTTTCCCTCCTACTCTCTAGCACTACAGGGACACACACTATTGCCTACTCCCTGCAATGTGTCCATCTGTGTGCAATTTTACTGTCGGAAACATTTCTCATTAAAAATGAATAGCTTTAATAATAAATGGAAACTCTTAGAGATTGCATCCTCAAACATGTGTACCCCATGTGTTTTAATACCACTTTAATCATCTGGGATCACTTTTATACCATTTGAAGTTGGTGTTTGCTATTGCTCAATATGCAGTGAAATTCTTCTAAAGCATTTGCCCTGTTTCTACACAATGTTTTAGGGATTCAGTGATTGTTGGCTACTTTAAGACAAAATACTGCATAGCGTTAATTCGTCAGGTTAAAGTTTCCTCCTGTTCCTCATCTATCGACAATTGTACAGACGAGTGACTGGATCTAGTTTTGAGGCTGATCGAGCCATACAGTTTGGCAGAACGTTTAGAGTATGCTATGACTTTCCTCCTGTACATCTCCCCTTTCCACATGGAGATCATGAGCAGTGTGGACAGCACCACTCCCCCCAGAGTGAGCAGACAGAGTCCGGCTATCACACACCGGTCCAAGTGAGCTCCTATTCTTGCACTCTCCATCTCCAGTCTCTCCATTTCTCTGGCAGAAACAATATCTCTGTCCACCTCCACGTCTCGGGGCACAGCGTAGGAGATGATCACTAAGGAGATTCCAGTCACTAAGAATGTGACAGCACTGATAAAACCATAGTCTATGGAAGTCCCTGAGCCTTCACCAAATGACAAGTCATCCTCAGACATAAAAGAGAACTCGGGTAATGTCTCAGAGCAAGGGTCGCCGTTACGTGCAGTCCTATGAGCACTTTTGCAGCTCATCTCCGGAGTGCTCACACGTAGGTTAACGTTCTCATCTATGTATGTGAATGAAGTCTCCAATTCCTCATCACAGCAAACTCTAACTTTCTCCTCAGGGCAAGCTACTCCTGCTGCTGCTGCCTTCCTTTGCGCTGTCCTTGTCACTGAATGACCGCGGACATGGCTACAGCTCCGGGCCACGTTACAGCTGCCCTCCCCTGGGATCACTCCTCCTCCTGTTGATACGCCAGGTTTACAGACCAGCACGGAGCTGGAGAGACGGTCAAGGACGCCAGGAGGATCAGGTTGTTTCCCTGCATCACATGTGTGAAGGAGCACCGGTGCTTTTGTCGTTGCAGCCATTCTTCAGCAGCTAAACTTCTTCCTCCCACAGCATTAACATGCCACTGCATCCCTAGAATGAAACAGAAGGGCACACACACCAGCTCAAGTTAAATGGAGCATCCAAATTAGATTAGACACAGCTATAATGAGCAGAAACTTTGAAACAGGGCACAAAAAACATACATCTCGCTAATCGAAATAAAATAAACCACTTAGAAATGATTACTTTGAATAAGCACAGGTCAAAGACGCTATAAAAAAAAGATAGTGTTTATCCAAATGCCTCAGTATGCAGTTATACACAATCCAGCACATCACACGTTGTACATGTTCAGCATTTAAAGCATAAATACTAAAATGCATCGCATAGCTCACTTGTAGAAAATGTTAGATGCTCTTCTGTATGGGGGTGGACCACATGCGCAAAGCAAACAAACACGTTTAAAGACGAACTCACCGGTTTATTTAAACATGATCCTCGTGTTTACCTGCTGCTTTTTATAGATGCCACGGCAGCTGTTTTAGCCAGGACACATGAAGCATCTAATCATGCTTAGGAATATGTTTCTCTATCCTCCGCCTCCTCCTTCGCTTCTTCTTCTTCGATGCTGTGGCGGCAGGCTGCGCTAAGGGAAGCTCTCCCTGCGTAAGTCCCGCCTACACAGCGCACGCTCAGCTCCTTCCACCGCTATCTTGACATCGCTACAGCAGTCAGTCAACACGGGGCAGGATGAGGATTTAAAGTGCTGACTTGAGTGAGTGAGATGGGAACGCTGTCTGGGAATCTGAGGTTCATATATTACTGGCATCGCGTGCTCAGTATTTCCCACAGGAGCCATTTCAGAACATAAACCTGGAACCAATGCTGTTAGTAGGTCACTGGAGATTATAAATAGGCTATATCCAAGAAAGCAATAAAGTCACACCTGGATACGAGGACATTAAAGTAGGCTTTATGGGAGAATATAGAGCAGATATGGAGCCATAAAGAGCATTAAATTAAACATTGAACATTAAATTACCCAAAGAAATTATACGGCCAGCCAGGTATTGTCCAGTTTATATCAAAACTCCATTGAATAGTGGTGCAACAGCAAACACACTGACACATGTTATGTTACATTGGGTCAGACTGTAGTTAAAATTACTAATTCTTCTTCAGACAAAAAAAATATATAAAAACTAACTGCAAACAAAGTCAGTGACACAGAAAGGCAGCACCTTTTAATGTTGTCATATCAAAAAAAAAGATACCCAGCCATATTATGCAAACACGACTATAAAACCCCTGTGTATCGCATACCATCTGTTCTCTTGCACTCTTTCAGAAGATTACTGGTCACTATGTCAAAGCCATCCTAATCCATGTTTAATCTAGAGATCTAATAGGTCCTCTGATCTGGACTGACCAAATCTTATCCACTTTTACTTTCTGAGGTTTGTCTCTGTGGCATAAATGATGCAATTAAAACGATTAAGTAATGGCTTTTTGCCTGGAGAGAGGTTTGGAGTGCACCATTTAGTCCTAGTCCTGTACAGTTCCACCTTATTTAGCACAAGCAGGCAGTCATGATAAATATAGTCACAACTTTTTTCTGAGTCCTATAGAGGCTGAGTGAATGGCTTTGGCTCATTTCCCAACAAGAGCCCATTTAACAGATGAGTAGGGAGAGACAAAGGAGGCAGTGGAAGATTTACTCCACTTTAGAAATGAAGATGTATGGGAAACAGAGGCTGTGTTTTAAAGTTATTGACTGATAAACATCTGTGTTCAAAGGTGTGTTAATATTACAGTCCAGGCACTGGCAGCCAACCATCAGATGCTGTCTGTCTGCAACAGTGCACCACTTTCCCTGCTGGCAAGGACACCATGCTCCAAAAAGAGGGAGGAAGTGGGCAAAGGGGAGTCCACAGGCTGTAAATCCCCATAGTGTGTCTGCTGTACCCAATATAGAACAAAAAATACTTTTGCTGGTGTTAAGAGGATACTGGAGGGTGTTATCTGGAGGAGGTAGAAAAACAGAGTGCATTTGAGCAAAGGTACATTATGAAGCAAGATGAATGGGGATGTTCACTTCAACTTTGAAAACCTAAATTAGTGTTGTAGTCAGGGCCGTACTGAGATTAAGTTGGGACCCACCAAGACTTTTTAAATAAGCCATGCTGTATTTGAGGGATATGAAGTGTGCACGGTAGAATTATTATTGTCAGATTGTAGAGGCCATTTTTTGGTTTGATCTTTAATCTGCACCTTGGTTAATTTTGGTTAATTACTATAAAAAATAATTGTTGTTTTACAGGTCAGTTTATTTGGCTAGTCTTATGTTCATATTTATTTTATTTTATTTTACTTTTTGGTGTCATGTGGTGCATGTGGGTGGAGCTATGCTTTAATTAGCCAGGTGAGGGAGCTGTGATTTGAGTGGAAGCCGTGGAAGTTAACCAGGGCCTCAGGCCTAATAGTTTTTGACTGTGTTTAATATATATATAACATCTGTAAGTTGTGGATTTATTTTCACCTGACCTATGGATTTGTGGATAACCTGTGCTCCTCATTAAACTCCAACCACCACCATATTTGTAAGTCTGGACATTGTAATCATTCATCATCTCAACCACCAACACATGTCAAGCACAAGCTAAAGCCCTGGCAACTACAGTGGCATGTACAATTTTGTTCTGCCAATACAATTAGTCAAAAACTAGCCCAATGTTGGATTGGGAAACCATTATGGATTTGGTGGAATTCAATGGACTGCAACATTGGTGGATTGTGGATTATACCTTTCATGTGGATTATTTGTTTCAAGAGTAGTGGACCCATTTGGAATATAAATGAGCTGAGATTCACTTTTGATTTGGAAAAAGAAAAAAAAAAAGGGAACTGCTCTATTGCATTATTGGTGCTTATTTGTACACAGGACACTTATGGTTTTGCAACTTTTCTTTGTTAATGGCTAATGATGTGGGTGAGGCCACTGCTGTTGAGGAAATTAAACAAAAGAGGGAGACAAAACTCACTGAAAAGGCAACCGAAGGGAGACTTAATCATTACATAAACTCAAGGAGAGTAAGACTAAGACAACTTACAAAAAAGACACATGATCTTCAAGAACTTTTGGACAGCAACCCTACGTTTGAGGAAATAAATGAAAAGTACAAAGACTTTAACGCAAACGTTGAAGTATTCCAACAATTCAACCAACAGGTACTGAAGTATCTGAATGAAGCTGAACATTCAGTGGATCAACAATTTTGGTATCAACCAAAGCTTGAAGAGTGCCTAAAGTTCAGTAAGCAAATTCATGCATGGCTTATGGAAAAACAAAGTGAGAATGTGGATAAATCAAATACAACTTTGGATGAAATCATGGACAAAAATGGAATCACCGATAAAAAGTGTGAAGTGGTGGATATACAAAGTGAACACAAAGCTGAATTTAAAAGAGATGTGTTGCCTGTGGAAAAGGATGTGACATCTACTGTAATCAAATCAGCTGGGGCATCAGGGTATGCTCCTCCAAAAGTAGCAAAAGTGGACACTCATCATGCTCTTCTAAAGGTGGACAATCTGCTCACTCCTCTTCCTCCTCAGTGCGCCTTAAAGAAGAGGCCAAAAGAGCAGCACTGGCAGCGCAGGCGGCCACTTTAGAGCACAAAAAGGCCATTGCGTTTAAGGAAGCTGAACTGGCTATAGAAAAAGAGCAATTTCAAATACAAACAAAACTTGCAATGTCTGATGCTAGATTGCAGGTCTATCATAATTTTTCCTGTGCAGACAGTCAAGATGAATATGATGAAGATGATTTGGACTCCATTACAAGTGTGGTGGAGGTGGCAAGAAGTATGGGCAATACTGCCATAGTGAACCCCCCACCTGAACCTGAATACACATCTATGTCCAAACATCAAATTGATGGAGCTAGACCAAAGACATTCAAGCCCCTACAAACACCCAGCTCAGTCAATATGGAGTCTGATTGCAGAAGAGAGCTTGTGGACATAATGAAGGAACAAATGAATATTACAAAGATGCTCACTAAACAACATCAAACAACACAACTTCCCAAACGAGAAATTCCTGTCTTCACTGGTGATCCCCTTGGTTTTAGGTCATTCCAAAAGGCTTTTCACCTTGTTGTTGATTCAAAGACTGACAGTAACACTGATAAACTTTATTTTTTGGAACAGTACACGAGGGGAGAAGCTCAAAATCTAGTGAGGAGTTGTCAACATATGCCAGCTCACAGTGGATACAACCATGCAATGAGTTTACTAGAAGACCACTATGGGCACCCTCTTAAGATTGCCACTGGCTTGATGGAAAAGCTTTTCAACTGGCCTGCCATTAAAACCGAAGATGCCAAGGCCCTAAACAGCTTCTCTCTGTTCCTAGTCAGCTGTCGAAATGCAATGCAAGATGTGGAGTATATGGATGAGCTGGATAGCCCCACCAGCTTGAGAGCAATCATTTCAAAGCTTCCATACAAGATAAGGGACAAGTGGCGAACACATGCACATGATATATCAGAAAACCGCAAACTTAGAGTGAAGTTCGTGGATCTTGTCTCTTTCATCACACGTGAGGCCAGAATAATGAACGATCCTTTGTTTGGACATCTTCAAATCACTCCTGCTGTCAACAAAGAAAAAAGGTCAGTAATTTCTGAAAATCTGCCAAAAAGAGATAAGTCAAAAGAAAGCACCTTTGCTACCACTTTGTCTGCCCCACAGAATTACAGACCTAACACTGCAAAATCTGAATCCCAGGCTGAAAGCATTGCACTTCATAAACCATGTTTGTTTTGTAAGAAGAGTCACGCCTTAATAGACTGTTACCGGTTTGCAGGGGAAACACACCAGACAAAGTTGGATTTCCTAAGAAGAATTGGACTCTGTTTCAACTGCCTAATCCAAGGACACATGGCAAAGGACTGCAAAAGGAAACTTAAATGTCCAGTGTGTTCCTTAGAGCATCCTAAGATGTTGCACATTTACAAAACTGGGAAGCTTGTGAATGCTGGATGTCAAACAGAGAACAACTCTATTGAAAGGACAGTTTCACAAGCTCTGATTAATACAAACCAAATAACTTCCAATTCAAATGGGGCCGGAGACAACTGTGTTCTTTCTATACTTCCTGTTCATGTCAAATCAAGCAAAGGTAACAAAACGGTTCAAATCTATGCATTTTTGGACCCCGGGAGCTCAGCATCTTTTTGCACAGAAGCTCTAGCGGAACAGTTGAATCTCAGTGGACAAAGAACAAAGGAAACTCTGGTTTTGAAAACAATGAATTCAACATCCCAAACCAAAGGCATCATCATAAAGAATCTTGAAATCAGTGGGCTGGATGAACACAAATACATCACTATTCCCAAACTCTATGTTAAAAAACGCATACCTGTGGAAAGAGAGAATATACCATGTAAAAAGGACATTGAAAGATGGCAGTACTTAAAGGAAGTTACTTTGCCACAAATTGATGCAGAAGTGGGGCTGCTCATTGGTAATGACATATATGAAGCATTTGAGCCCTGGGAAGTAATAAACAGTAAAGATGATGGCCCATATGCTGTAAAAACTGTACTGGGATGGAGTGTGAATGGACCAATAAGAGAACAGAAGGACAGAGGGCTCATTACAACAAACAGAATATCTGTCTCCACTGTAGAAAGTCTGTTAATGCAGCAGTATAAAGCAGATTTTCCAGAGCATCATTATGACGAGAAGATGGAAATGTCCATGGAAGATAAAGCATTTTTGCAGTCTGTTTCATGCTCTATTCAGCACAAGGATGGACATTACTACATCAAATTACCAACCAAAGCAGAAAACATAAACATACCAAACAACAAAGAAATAGCCATTCAACGAGCCCTAACTCTGAAGAGAAGATTAAGCAAAAATATTCATTTTTATCAAGAATATACCACCTGCATTGAAGACATGCTAAAGAAAGGATACGCTGTCAAAATCCAAGAGTCACAGCTACATAGGAATGATGGAAAACTGTGGTACATACCACACCATGGAGTGTATCATCCACAAAAGAAAAAGCTTCGAGTGGTATTTGATTGTGGTGCCAGCTTTCAGGGTATATCACTGAACAAAATGCTTCTGCAAGGTCCAGACCTCACTAACTCTGTTATTGGAGTACTCACCAGATTCAGGCAAGAACTTGTGGCAGTAATGGCAGACATCGAAGCAATGTACCATCAAGTCAGAGTCCCAGAGGAAGATACAGATTTACTGCGGTTCCTCTGGTGGCCAGAAGGGGACATTACACAGCCACTGGCAGAGTATAAAATGGTTGTACATCTGTTTGGAGCCATTTCTTCAGCCAGTTGTGCTAATTATGCTCTTAGGAAAACTGCAGAAGACAACAGAACAAACTCTGCATTTGAAATTGTGGACACAGTAATGAAAAACTTTTACGTAGATGATTGCTTAAAATCTGTGGCAAGTGAAAATGCTGCAATCTCACTTAGAAAAAACCTCACCAATCTGTGCGCTTCAGGAGGATTTCACCTTACTAAGTGGACAAGCAACAGTCGTGTCCTGCTTAAGTCTATCCCCGATCTTGAAAAGGCCAAGGAAATAAGGAATCTGGATTTGACTAAAGACGCTCTTCCTGTTGAGAGAGCTCTTGGAGTTCTCTGGTGTAAAAATGCAGACACATTCAAGTTCAGTGTTAGCATAAAGCAGAGACCGATGACAAGAAGAGGAGTTCTGTCTATTGTGAGTTCAATATATGACCCTCTTGGCTTCCTTTCACCAGTGGTACTCCCAGCCAAGAACATCCTGCAAAGATTATCTAGAGACAAATTGTCCTGGGATGAAGAAATACCACCACACGTTACCGGTGTCTGGTCTGCTTGGATGAGTCAGTTATCACAGCTATGCAACTTTGAAATACCAAGATGCATAAAACCTATTAATTTTGGACACATCACATCTGCCCAGCTAAACCACTTTTCAGATGCCAGTGAAAGTGGATATGGCTCAGTATCATATCTTAAACTAACAAATGAAAAAGGGGCTATTCACTGTGCATTCATGATGGGAAAGGCCAGGGTTGCTCCCTAAAACTAACCACTATCCCACGCATGGAATTAACAGCAGCTGTACTGGCAGTTAACATGGACAAAATACTAAGGAGAGAACTTACGATCAGTCTGCAAACCTCAGCTTTCTGGACGGACAGCACAGCAGTGCTAAAGTATATTGCAAACGATGCGCTGAGGCTGAAGACCTTCGTTGCAAATAGAATTGCAATCATTAAAGATGCAACGGATGTAAACCAGTGGCATCATGTGGACACAAAAGAGAATCCTGCTGATTTTGCATCACGAGGCCTGACCGTAAAGCAGTTCCTGGCAAACCAGTCTTGGTTAAATGGACCAGCCTTCCTGAAAGACGCACATCAAAAATGGAACATTTACAATTTCAGACTGTCTGAAGAAGATGCTGAAGTTCGTAAAGTAACCGTTAATGTTATAAATACACCAATAAATGCCAGCTCTGTGGAAAAGCTGCTTCTACACTATTCAAGTTGGCGACGCCTCAAAAGAGCTGTAGCTTGGATTCTTAGAGTCAAAGATCACCTTCTTCACAAAGAAAGAAAAGCTGATGCTGCTCCAAGAACAACTAGGGCTACTGCTCGAGGGAAACACAGTGGAAAACTTCTTGTACCCTTAACTGTGAACGAGTTAAAAAAAGCAGAAAAGGAGATTGTTTGCTACTGCCAATCTTCTTCTTTCAAAGATGAAATCAACACCTTACAAAGTGGAAACTCAGAAGTATCAAGAAAAAGTAATATCTACAAGCTTAGTCCTGTTCTACAAGATGGTGTTCTCAGAGTTGGTGGGCGCCTCAGTCGATCTGCTATGCCAGAAGAAGCTAAGCATCCTGCCATTATGCCCAAAGAACACCACGTCACATCATTGTTGCTGCAGGACATACATGAAAAACAGGACATCCGGTCGAAACTTCATGCTCTCTCGCCTTCGCCAACGCTTTTGGGTTCCTGCTGCAAACTCTGCTATCAGAAAGCTCTTGTCTCAGTGTGTTATCTGCAAGAAACATAATGCAAAGGCTCAAGAACAGAAAATGGCTGATTTACCAATGGAAAGATTAGTGCCCGACAAACCACCTTTTACAAATGTGGGCATGGATTACTTCGGACCATTTGAAGTAAAAAGAGGACGAAGTTTAGTTAAAAGGTATGGCATATTGTTTACCTGCCTGACGACACGGGCTCTGCACATTGAAGTTGCTCACTCACTCGACACAGACTCATGCATAAATGGACTAAGACGCTTTATGTGCAGAAGAGGTCAAGTAAGTCTAATCAGATCAGATAATGGAACAAATATGGTGGGCGCTGAGAGAGAGCTGCGTGAAGCTATTCATGAGCTGGACGGAACCAAGATACAAAATACACTGTCAGACAGAGGCATTCAATGGATTTTCAACCCTCCTGCTGGAGCACATTTTGGTGGAGTGTGGGAGAGCCAAGTAAAGCTTGTAAAAAGGATCCTAAGGTCTGTGCTTCATCAGCAACTTGTGGACGATGAGTGTTTACAAACATTATTTTGTGAAGTTGAATCTATCATCAATGATAGACCAATCACCACGCCCTCTGATGATCCAAATGACCTAGAGCCTCTCACACCAAATCACCTATTGCTGTTGAAAAAACAACCTTTAATGCCTCCCAGTCTATTTAACAGTAAAGACTGTTACTCACGCCGTAGATGGAGACAGACCCAATACATGGCAGATCTCTTTTGGAAGAGGTGGGTAAGGGAGTATCTACCCAGTCTCCAACAAAGACAAAAATGGGTCAAAGCAAGACAAAACCTTGTACCTGGTGATGTTGTCATGATTCTTGATGACAATGCACCAAGAAACACGTGGCTGCTTGGAAGAGTTTTACAAACAAAGGCAGATGACAAAGGATTAGTTCGAAGAGTTCTGGTAAAGACTAAAACCAGTACCCTTGAAAGACCTGTGGATAAACTGTGTCTTCTGTACAAGACACAGCTGTAACCTGCTACTAGGGTGGAGGTGGATTACTGCCCTAAGTAGTAGTACTATGTAGTACCATTGTTGTTTGCAATTGTAACTGCATTATTCTACCTGACTTAAAAATATATATAGACAGAGACACTAAGTACTATATATGAAAATGATTCTGTTTTGTTATAGTGTAATAATTATAAGATCACATCTTATAATTAGGGGCCGGGTATTGTAGAGGCCATTTTTTGGTTTGATCTTTAATCTGCACCTTGGTTAATTTTGGTTAATTACTATAAAAAATAATTGTTGTTTTACAGGTCAGTTTATTTGGCTAGTCTTATGTTCATATTTATTTTATTTTATTTTACTTTTTGGTGTCATGTGGTGCATGTGGGTGGAGCTATGCTTTAATTAGCCAGGTGAGGGAGCTGTGATTTGAGTGGAAGCCGTGGAAGTTAACCAGGGCCTCAGGCCTAATAGTTTTTGACTGTGTTTAATATATATATAACATCTGTAAGTTGTGGATTTATTTTCACCTGACCTATGGATTTGTGGATAACCTGTGCTCCTCATTAAACTCCAACCACCACCATATTTGTAAGTCTGGACATTGTAATCATTCATCATCTCAACCACCAACACATGTCAAGCACAAGCTAAAGCCCTGGCAACTACAGTGGCATGTACAATTTTGTTCTGCCAATACACAGATATTACAAAATCAATTGGGATCATAGAGGCAATTGTGAAACCGTTGCACATAAAAATGACACATTACGTGTCGATAGCACATTTACAATCACACATATGTTGCTGATGCAGAAAAAAGCTGTGCTGTATTATAAAATATTAATTTACAATTCAGACTGATATTTCCTGTGCACCAGCAGCACACTCACATGAGGTGTGAGCCGTGTGCCACAGAAGCAGGGCCCTGTGGATTATTAATAGGAAGGTGTACACAGTCGGTCCCCTGGGTTTGTTTAGAAAGTCTGGCACGCAAGCCCTGTAGTTGTTCATAAAAAGCCTTGCAGAAAGAAGAGTGCAGGCAGACAGCAGGACGACAGGAGATTTAAAAGAAAACCAGAGCGATGTTCAGCAAGGTCCTTTTCTTGTAGCAGCAGAGGTTGCAGACATGTTATTAAATATTTAGCACTTGGTCTTTCAAGTTCATTTAGAGTATTTTAATAGAAGCTATGTGGTTGGACTCAGATACACTGTGGCATAATGGAGGAATAATGTTGGCTTTCTTCGCCGTTAATGTGTGCATGTTTAGTGATTTATGCTTCATACTAAGATAAGACCTCTCTTCAAAAGCCTTGTGGTGATTAAGTGAGCCTTGCCTTGGATAATTAATTCCACCATTTTGTCAAGCTTCCCTTTATCATCTCTTTATAGTAATTACTGTGGTGTTATGCCCCCAATCCACAGCTGCTTTTTGATTATCAAGCTCTCTGGTGATCATTGTATGTCTTTAGCTTTTCAGACTCCATCTTAAGGAGTCATTATCTTATGTGCACATGGTGCAACTGAGCCTTCACAATAATGCAGAAAAGGTTTTTGGATTTTGTTTGAGGATTTATCAACTCAAATGAAAAATCACTCATTTTCAGAATTTAGAGGAAAAGGGAAAGATCTGTTTAGTATGGATGAGGGAGACGTTTGGGTCTAAATTAGATGAGTTTTGTTCATTAAGTAAATGAGAAAATCTTGACTATGGGCCAGAGATGTATGCCAAACACCAAGTAGTCTGCTGGCACCAGCAGCAACAATGCTGGGCGCTTACCTTGAATTTTTATTAGGAACAAGATAACTTCCAAAAGCTACAGTAGATAGATTTTATAATCATCCAGTGCGTCATCCAGTTCTAAATGTGTGTTTATAACATGCCACAGTCACAGATGTAAACATATTGGTGTTGTGCCTGCTATTTTGCTGCTAGTACAAACCGGTAAAGCACAAATGATAAGGTGCAGATGTGGGGTCGGTAAAGATGAATCTTGCATATTGCACATCAAAAAAATACATTTACCTTATTTACATAAATCCATTTATATTCAGAGACATGTACATTTTTTTCCATTAAAAGCAGAATGATGAAGTAATGTAAAAAATGTAAAATAAATATGCATTTATTTTCATGTCTACCAAGCTTTTACCTTCATCTCACACTAAAGTGGCCTTCACTCAAGGTTTATAGTTCGTAACAAAAGCCATGCTCAGTTTGCAGATTTTTAATGCTGGCACTTTTGTATTGTCAATTTGCTCTCTCCTCAAACCAGACACACTTTGCCTTTTGATGGAATGTAAGTTTGTCCAAACATTTCAAGCAGCTTCACTCCTAAAATTACCCATAAATATTTGAGTTCTTAACTGACCAGAAGATGGCGATATGGGCTCATTATTAGTTGCATTCAGCGCTCACCATAGATAACCAGACAGCAGTAAAGTGTATGTTTGGCCAGTTTGACCACATTTGAAGGGTCATTGATTACGAGTGTAACCCTAACCATAATAAAGAACAGCATTTAATTCAAGGGTTTACATCCATGTTTCAAGTCAGTCTGTGCAAAAATGGTACTTGTATTGTCCATTATTAGTCACAGCAGAATGTAATCACCTGTATTCATGCTGACAGGATCAATAGCTACATCAAATTACTCACTCATCGGGTGATTGCATTGCACAGACAGCAATTACAAAATTCTCAGCCTCTGATGATATGTGTGATATTACCTCTGACCTGGTGCAGAGTGTTGGGCCGTCATCATGCCTCCTTCCAGCTGAGCACATTATTTAAACCTGCTGTAATATGTCGTAATAGGCAAGAGCAGGATCAATAAAGAGGTGACAGTGATAACTGGGATATGTGTCTGGGAGAATGTATGGGCTGCAGCCTGGGACATTCTGTCAGGGTATGTTACATTACGTCATTTGCTTAGTTCAGCAATAAATGTGTGCAGTCTGTTTACACAAACACCCCCCCACACACACACACATGCACACACACGCACACAAACACCCACACGCACCAGAGAATGATCTGAATTCTTAAAAGCAATAAGTATCCATAAAACTGAAAGTCATACTTCCCTTTAGCTCTTGGCAGGTTTACAGACTAATAGACATAAACATAAGCAACTGAATTGCCCTCTGTGTCCACATTGTGTCATTTTCTCCTGCTTCTTGCACTTCAGATCATGCTGTTTATCTTGCGTTAATCTGATCTGGACTAATATGAAAGATGTACTACAAACCTCCGTTATTTTGTTTCATCTTGCACATAAACATCAAAGACCAAAGGGATGGCCATTTTAAATGTTTAAGACACAAGTGTGTACACTCCAGTCTGTCTTTCTGCAGCGGCAAATGATCTTTTTTGTCTGTGTCCCACTGAGACAAAGTGAGCCTCTATCAGCACTAAATGGTACATATAGGTATAAGAGAATTGCCAAAGCACTCCCCAGGGCTGTTGGGATAGATCTGAACATGTGCATTTCTACACAGCAATGTTATCATTTACAAGAACAGTGTGAGACTTTTGTCGACGAGGCAGACAAGAACAAAGACAATTTCCCTGCAACATTGAACACAGATCACATGTGAGTCACAATGATGAAGTGCAGACACAAATGATCCAACATTAGAAGAAAAAAGCAAACAAAACCACTGGAAACACACCCCTGAGACACATTCCAAGACTGCCACACTCCCAGTGCAATTTAAAGCCAGTTGTATCATACAATAAATGCAGACAAAAGTTTTGCTTTTCAGTTGTGTTTCTGAAGTAACTGTAGCTACAAGATGACCTGAAATGTCCAATTACATTAGAACTTGTTCACTCATTTGCAGTGAATAGTATGAAGTATAGTATAGGACAGTATATTGCTTTTTTTTTGGAAGTGAAATATAACCTATACTGTCTTGTGTCTTTAATAGTTCTGCAGTGTGCTACATCACAGTACAGAAGAGAATACATCCAGGCACAAGAGTCCTTGTTATATAGATATATTATATTGAAGCACAGCTTAAATTGCTGAACCAGCAGCAACTTGCACTGGCAGTGGCTGAAAATAAATGTACATGACACCTGTGAATATAAACTGATAAACATTACTACACTTTCAAATATTTGGATGAAATAAAGAGTACAACAGTAGCCAAGGTAGATTTTGCAGTGAGCATTGCAGTTGAACCTATTTTCCTTCAACAAGTGCCCAAATTTCACAAACCCAAGTACTTCTTCAAGTCCAAGATTAAATTTCAATCTAATATGTTTATACTGATTTTGTTTGCTGTTTTTGCTGCAGAATTTGTTCCTCTCTCTGACAGATATGGTTGTCATGTGAGCAGCTCTGAGTAGAGCCTGCCCTTTTGCAAAAGCACTTCACAAAGGTCAAGTGTGTGCCATTTCAAAATAAAAAAAAATTTAAAACTTATTTCTTTCCTGTGGTGGTTCAAAGTTTGAACTGACAACAAACCATTCAACTTTCTATGGTATAAATGTAGATAATAAAAAGAAAAGCACTCAGAAAAGCACTCCAATCTGTAACCCTTACCAATCACCAAATGATCTTACCAAAAAATATGTCACTGTTAAGACCACGTCTGTTTCTTGATGCTAGATCAGTGCAGGATTCTGCTACATTTAAAAAAGAAAAATAATTAAATATGTTTCATTTTTATACAAAATATTTTCATATTTCTTTTTGTAAAATGTATGTATATTTTTCACATGTGCATCTACCTAAATAGTTTACTATGTAATGTCTCTTTACTTTAAAAAAAAAAAACAAAAAACAAAACACTTTCTCCATTTGTTTTTACTTTTTTTTTTTTTTTTAAACATTTGCCCATAATGCACCACAGTTCCTCCATACGGCAGCTGTCACCCCAACAAATACTGTGGATGTTTGTTATAACCATGGCGTATATACAACAGTAGGGCTTTTGTGTTGTTTTGTCCTTTCGGCTGTGTATTTAGTGACAGATTAGATTGGCGTTGCTGAGTCCTTAGGGACAAAAGTTTGCGCGTGTGCGTGCGCCACCCGTGCGCGTGAGGAGGATGAGGCAGAGCAGCGAGAGGAAACTGTGAGACCTGAGTCAGAGAGCAGCTTGTGCCTGGAGCAACGCGCTGAGCTGCACACCTCCCGCCTCTCTCTCTGTCAGCAGCTGCAAACTTCAGCCAACATCCGAGAGATACTTTACATCACAACCGAAAGAAACGCGCCTTGATGGATTTTTGTATTGGAAGCTGGATTGTACACAAGAGAAGATGCGTTCAGACTGGATTACGACTGGGTGAAATTAATTTTTGAGGGGGATGTATAGATTGGCTTGTTGTTTTTTGAATGCTTGATGTAGTTTTGTTGTTAGGCTAAAATGGAGAACCTTACTATGTCTAATGTAACTGTGGAGAATGACACAGTGCAGAGCAACCAGAGTCTTGGCGTTTGGACTGATTATACAGTTGAATACAAAGTGGCCAGCGTGTTTTTAGTGTCTCTCATTTGCGGGGTGGGGATTGTGGGTAATATCATGGTGATACTGGTGGTCTTGACCACCAAACACATGCGTACTCCCACTAACTGTTACCTGGTGAGCCTGGCCGCGGCTGACCTGATGGTGTTGACCGCTGCTGGGCTGCCCAACATCACGGACGCGCTCTACGGCCAGTGGGTGTACGGTTATATAGGCTGTCTGGGCATCACGTATTTCCAGTATTTGGGGATAAACGCGTCATCTTGCTCCATCACTGCCTTTACCGTAGAGCGCTACATTGCCATCTGTCATCCCATAAAAGCCCAATTCTTGTGCACTTTATCTAGAGCCAAAAAGATTATTATGGTAGTTTGGGCGCTCACGTCTGTCTACTGCGTAATGTGGCTCTTTTTGTCAGATACTACAAAGTTAGTTTATGACAACGTGGTGTTGTTGAGCTGCGCTTACAAAGTGTCCAGGAATTACTACCTGCCCATTTACTTCACGGATTTCGCTGTGTTTTACGTACTGCCTCTCATGTTGGCCACGGTCCTGTACGGACTCATCGCCAGGATTTTGTACCTCAACCCGTTGCCCTCGGACCCCAAAGGCAACACCCAGAAGTGGAAGAAGGAGACAACGAGCCAAGGAGCACGGATGGTCAGCACTAACTCCTCCAGCAGCAGTACAGCTGCCTCACGCAGACAGGTGGGTCACTCATTCACACTTCACTGGAGAGCTGTCAAATCACGATCGGAGCAGAGTTTATTCTCTGTGTTTGATTATGTTCGACCATAAAAAATTTTTCCATTATTTTTACCAGCAACAAAAAGGAACCGTGTTAATGAATTTGTACAATTTGTTTTCAGATCTTAGGTCAGTTTACCATCTTGTGATGCCTCCCTCAAAGTAGGCCTACAGTGTTGGTTTCAGAAAAGCATCTCCATATGCCTGACTGTGGCTTACACTTGGTCCATAATGATTTTTGGACCAAACAGACCAAATGTATTGATTTATACAATATCCATCAAGCTTTACTCTCTTCTAGTTTCTGTACAACTCTGTTTGTACAACTTCAAACAGAGAGCTTACATTTTACATGCTCAACATACACTTTGTTGTGTTCATCTAAAAGTTATAAGCTGAAGTGATGTTTTCTTCACCCTACCATTTGACCAGCAGCTTCATCAAGTTATTTGATTTGGGCTTTACATTGTTTAGCCACAAGACTACAAGTCCCAGTTTGTATTCAACCACACCCCACCTACAAAATCTGCCCTGGTGTGACAGAATCAACAATGATGCTTAACAAAAACACAGTTCCAGACGCAGGTAGACAGAAGAGCTGCTGCTGTTTGTTTATCAGATCAAGCCTTCGTGGAATGACTGGAGTGTCTGTCGCCCCAAGGGCCGCTCTGTGCTCTGCTGCATGGTGTCATCGGCTAACCCCAACTCAAATATGCCTTTAGCTTTGTTCCTATCACTGTAGCTTTTGTTTCATTTTACCAATCTACACTCTCGACATTGTTGTTTTTTCCTGTAGTGGTCACTATCCACACCATCTACCAGGCATCTAAATGAATTAGCTAAAGGTCAAGAACTAATGGAGATGTTAGATTAGGTATTCAGTTCTCCAGCAGGGGCCTTAACCAATCCAATTAGTCTCACCTCAGTGCTGGAGTCAGATGGTACAACATTGGAATAGATTCAGGATTTAATTACACACCTAATTCATATCTGGATTAGCACTTGGTAATTGTGTTAACAGAACCAGTCAAACCAGAACCAGACCAATCTATCACCAACATGTATTAGTAATGAATTGTTTCAGAAATGCCAAGACCCTGTTTTTGTGGCCACATGTGTGAATACAGTATCTTTTTACATTTATACATTAACCCCTGGTGCAATGACAGTCCTTTTAATGAATGGAATAGACACTAACAAAAAGAAACAGGAGTCACATTTATTAGTAGAGTTAATTTATGTTGATGACTATTAGTGTTGTTTGAAATACAAGAGTATGTTAATATGTGGAAACCTAAAGACAGGAGAGAACAGTTTGAGTCAGGAAAATGGACTTCTAGCTGCAGCAGTTCACTGACATGTTACAGCAGAGTATGAGCGAGTTCTTCTGTGAAACACAAAACAGATAAAGGGGCCAGTCAGTCATCTATCAGCAGAGAAACAGCCACAAGTGAGCCACAAACATGCAGTCAAACCCCAAAAAAGTCATTACCAGTTGATACTGATCAGTGCGTTTGTGTGCACCAGCCATGAAGACAATTATTTCCTTTTGCACGCTGTATGAGAAATAATTTCACTGTTGATACAAATCCTACATATTATATCTTTAAATGTTCAGTTTTCAGTGAGTACTTTGTGGCTTCTTTTGAGGTGTTAGTAACACAGTACCAACAATATATACACATGGTACAGCTTTAATTTTAGACACCTTGCCCATGCCAGATATACCAACATTACTTTTAGCAATATAAATATACACCAGTTCCACTTTTCAAACTTTATTCGTCAGTAAAATACTAATTCTGTAATAGACATACCAAGTATAGACTAGATTCAATTTAGCATTCACCCAAATGACCAAAAAATGGAGTCGTACACACACTGTAATCAAAACCTTTCTGAATGAAGAATAAATGATACTGGACTAATGCGGCATTGTTAGATATAGATTTTTAATCAAGGACATTCAACATTCAAAATCCTAAACTAACTTTGCCAGTTGTTTCTGTGACCTGGTTTTAGTTGGAAGCAGATTTTCAGTGCATCCTGCTGTGAAGAGTGAGCTGTAATTATTTCCCTGTTGATTACTGATTGCACTGATGCTGTGATAAAGCGTTATAGATAAAAGCATATTGTTGTTCCTCCGCACAGCCTTTATTATTTAGCTTAAATAACCACATTTTTTAAGCCCTGTTCCGAACATGTGCAGAACCACATCAGACTGCCTCCTTCACTAGTCAGACCATTAATATTTATGCAGAAGCTGTGGCTTGTTAGGCTTTGTGACTCTGCTGATAGAGAGAGATCACCATGATCTGTGCAATGTTTCACACTGTCAGATTGTTTTCACACTCGTCTGCTGAGAGATGTTAGAGCAAGATGTGTGATATTATTGTTACTATGGGATGTTTAAAACCATTTAGTTACAGAACTGATAAGTGACCTGACACAAGTTCATTATTGGTGGGATTTAACCACCCATTAACACTTCGTAACAAAAACATATTACTCTGTTGCAAAATGACTCCCAGTCTCTAGACCATAAGATCTAATCTGAAAAAAATGATCAAATACACAAATTTATAGCTGCAAAAAGGACATGCCATTTACAAACCATTTATTTTCATAGGTAACAAAGATGCTGGCTGTGGTGGTAGTCCTCTTCGCTTTGCTTTGGATGCCCTACCGGACCCTAGTGGTGGTCAACTCCTTCCTGGATCACGCCTACCTGGACATCTGGTTCGTCCTCTTCTGTCGCCTCTGCATTTACTTAAACAGCGCCATTAACCCAGTCATCTACAACGCCATGTCCCAGAAGTTCCGCGCTGCTTTCCAGAAGCTTTGTCACTGTGGCCCCCAGCGCATGGAGAAACCTGCTTCCTACAGTGTGGCGCTCACCTACAGCGTCATCAAAGAGACGTCCAATGGGGAAAGCCCGGACCACTTCACTACAGAGATGGATGAACTGAACATGCCAACTGATCATTATATATCCACTAAGAAAATGCCATATGGTGAACCTGCTTTGCCAGGAAGCCACGTCAAAGCTTGATGGATTCAGTTATATATAAAGATGTTGAATTAAATTTACCCTGAAATATCCTATTTACTTTGTTTGGACATATTTGAAAGCATTGCCTTTAGCAATCAGGTCAGGTAAAAAGGTCAGTTTTTTGTCTATGTGAATCTAAATTCAGAAAACACTATAAAAAAAATTAACTATTGCTTAAAGAATTGCATGAGAGATCTGCAAAAGGTTTTCTGATGCAGTATATCGAAGCATTGTCACCTTGTCCGTTTGGTTTGGAAAAAGGGATATTTGACTGGTGAGTGTGGTTCTGCGCTCTTCATGCCACATGGCTTTCAGTGAATGCTTCCTAATACATGAACTTCCACACAAGAAGCCGTGTAATTCAAATGAATAAAAAGGTACAACACCGTGACATTTTAATCTAGCCACTAGGGAGAAAGCAAGGCCAAAGAATTGCATGACCTTTTAAAAAGGTCCCACTGTAGAAAGGGCCAGATATTACACAAATGGCACTCTAACTTAACATGTCAACTTTAAAATGAACTGACATGTTCTCTGCAGGGACCTCAATCTTAAAAGTCAATAGCACATCAAAACTGCATGTTACTTTGGTCATGTGGGCGACCACAGAGAACTCTCTAGAGGAGGCTGTGAAGGTCAGTGGCTGTGTAGGCTATGTAATGGCTCTGAGATGTGTAGAAGTGGTATAAGGACACAGAGGTTGTTGTCAAAGGGTCAGTAGTGTGTTATGGCTGTAATTCACTGATATTGGCTGAGACTGCAGACCGCAGCCCTATCTGTGATTTATCATCCTGGATAAATCTACAGAGCAATGACTGAAAGTGTAAATACACAGCTTCAAAGTGCTATACTTCAGAGAGTCTCAGTGCAATTTATGTATATAGCTCACTTTGCTATTAAGGAAAAAATACTTTAATGTAGGTATGTGTACTTTAAATGGAAGAGCACTAAGAGGACAGAAAGGTTTTCAATGAAAGGGACCTGTTTCAGACTGAACAGCAATCTACTGTAAATTGCTAGAAATTGATTGTGCAGTGCAATGTGAAATTATTTCAATACCGTGTTTTTAAAATGTGTCTTAGCATTAAAAAAAAAGAAAAAAAAAAAAAAGTTGTTTTGTTCCAACTAAACCTCAGTGGAATAAGAAAATAGGAAGAAAACACAACAAGCTTGAAGTTTGTATTGCGTAGAATAACACATCTGTGCACTTTTATTACTTTTTCCCACTTTTTTCTCTGTGGGTGATCTGCCAAACAAGTGGCTGTTAGATAGAAATGAGAGAAAAGATTTCTGTTCTGCCGTGTACAGTTTGCACAGAAGCTTTTAAGATGTGAGCACAAAGCATTCAAAAAACCTCTAATGCATCACCGCTCTGTGCTAGCTTTTTCCCACTTTTATTGTTTGATGGATCGTTTTGTATTTTGTATTGTTCTTTGTCTATAATAAACTCATTCAATAATTGCACTAGTTTGTGGATCCTTACTCCACCCTAAGCCGTTTCCTTTGTTTCTCAGAACTCCCTGCATCAACACCTCTACAGATACATCTCCTGCAGTCGCAGCAGAAAGCGTCTCATCCGAGAGGCTCCCATGAATCATACAGCTGTAGATTCTATATGAGTTATGAGCTCGATGAGCACATCCATCAGACAGCCTGATTGCTTCATTCTGCAGTCACTCAGCATGTGGTGGCCTGCTTCAACAAAGATTCATTTCTCTAAAGCCATCTAAGCCAAACAACATGTCACACCTTTTAAGTTTATGTCCAGTTGCTGGTCTTCAAAAGTACCCGACTCATCAAAATATAATGACAGAGTTTGCTGTTGGGGGCTGATGATAATGATGAGCCGAGGAGATGTGGTGTGCGCTCGTCACATCCCATTAGCTTTGTAAGCACAAGGTAGCAAATTAAATGCCACAACTAATTTATTGTTTCGGCTGCATACGGCTGATATTTTATTTGTTTTTATACAGGAAAGTGCTATTTTATGCATGGTTGCGCATTACATTATCAATAGAAGCTAAGTGTGCTGGACATAAACACAACATTATCCTTTATTCATCATACGTTCATTGTTAAAAGGGTTGAAATCTGCCTAATGTATATCATAGTAGTGATTAAAATAAATGTTAACAGCAAATTCAAACTACACATCCACTCAAGGGTTTTGTGTTT
Source organism: Rhyacichthys aspro (assembly GCA_036850595.1). Lineage (NCBI taxonomy): Eukaryota > Metazoa > Chordata > Actinopteri > Gobiiformes > Rhyacichthyidae > Rhyacichthys > Rhyacichthys aspro. The sequence continues at coordinate 7,267,446 of CM072163.1, read as the reverse complement.
TCTTTCTTTATGTGTTTTGGTATTTTAAACAGATTGTTTAAAGAAGTGTTGTGAATGTTCCTTTTTAAACTAATACAGTATTGTAATGTGTACTTATTAAAAGAAAAACCTAAGAAATAAATCTTCAGCAGCTATTAAGCCTGTGTGAACTACATTACCAAACAGGGCTGATGTGGTCTTGAGGTGATGCATTGGAATAGCAGCCTAAGCACTGGGCAGCTGCACCACTCACACACTGATGGCTCCAGAACATTGTTCATTTGGCATTACACTTGGAGTGCTTTAGGTTCCTTGTTAGTCCTGACGATGACAAACAACGAGGGAAATGATGCTTCACTAAAAGCCTTGACATCATCTCATCCATGAATTTGCAAGAGCCAAGATCATTTTCTCCTACAGTGGATCTTGAGGATTCTCTCAGATACCTCTTATTTCTTTCTCTCAGCTCATTTCCATGCTTCTTAATTTGTTCACCTATTGTCTCTAAAATTAGTCTCGGATTGAGATGATATTTCACACACTGAATGGTTGCGTGTTCATATTACCATCTCCACGGCTTAAACAACTACATAGCTGACAAACTAATTATGTATGAATGTATTTGCAGAAATATTAGCCTTTTCTGGATGGTGTAAGTTACCATGAATTGTTGTTTTAATTCAATTGCTACAACACAATAAATCTTTTCCACCCAGTCATTATTCTGGCAAGTTAGGTGAAAGAAACAAATTAAAACCACAAAAGTGATTTAGTAAACAAGTTTCCGCCGATGTCTGAGCATCAACTCACATTCATATAGAACAAAGAAGTACTAATCCATTCACTGAAGACCATGCCATCAAACCAAAGGAGGATAAATTAATTCATTCCAAATTAAGCAATCTGCAACAAGGAATGGTAAAGCTATGGCACTTGCCTTAAAATTTAAAATTTAGACTCACCCTCAAAATCAGACTAGGGACAACTCCTGCTTTTCTTTTATCAAAAAAGTAAAACCGGACCAATTTTTCAGCAAATTATATTTTTCCTTTTCTCTGTTTGTGTTTTTCTTTTTTGCACTGTTTTGCTGTGATTGGCCAAAGCTCTGGTTCAGGAAAAATCTCATCTATTAAAATGCTTGATAATGAAGCCACGCTGATGTCTTCTTGTTTTTTCACTGATGTTTCCTATTACAATATAATACAATATATTTGGAAAATGTAAGATTATGAACCGCAATTTTTTGTAACAAGTTAACTTGTTACAGTGACCCTCAAGAGCCTTAAATGATGAGCTTGAATAAGATACACAGTCATTTTCTAAACTTCCTTTGAGACATGCACCAACAACAGTTTTAGACAAACTTCAGAAAAGTTGCCCACGTACGCAGATGATTTGTGGACACTTTCTTTTCAAAAGCTCTCACACGATGAAAGCTTTATGTGAATCAATTTTCATAGAGCCATTTTTGTATGCTGAAGCAAAGCTCACAGGCTTTTAGTGTAAAATGGCATAGGAATAAAACAGAGGCATGTAGAAGAGAACGCAGCTTGGTGTGATCATAAGTACCAAGGCTTCTTCAAAGACAAAAGCTCTGATAGGACGACCAAGTGCCAAACAAGGCATGAAGAATCCAGACTGAAGAGAAGATAATAAGACCACATGGGCTAATGTTTCCATTACTGCAGCCAATCAAACGATGAGCAGAAAGAGAAAGGATGAAATGATGAAAGAAGTCTCGTAATCACAGCTTGTTTCCCAGCCACCCCTGAAAATCTCTCACACGAGCGAAGCTTTCATGAAACATGGCAGTGGTCGATAAGTTGGATGAAGTGGGAGGCAGACGACCATTTGTGGGAGATGAGCTGGTTATTTGCAGCACTGGCTTAGTAGAGAATACATACAGCTGTTAAAAATAAAATAGATGGATAAATATATGTCCCTGGCTTATGCATAATTATACAAATTTACAAGGTATAGCAGTAATTGGTCTGTATTTAAAACAGTAAATGTATCAAGCCAACTGCGATATTAAAGGAAAAAAGTAAACCATTCTTTTCTTCTGCCTCACAGTTGTCAGACTAGCTGGTTAGTCCTCTGTGTAACTTTGTTGGCCTGCCCAGGACCTTTCACAACAACTCGTGAATACCTCTCACACAGGTCCCATTGCTGTAGAAGTTCAGCCTTCATACAACAGTAACTTACAAATTTGTTTGGTGTAAAGAGGCTACACTGAAGCCCATCACAAAGTTATGACAATCTGTTTCAGGGCTGATGGGAAAACAAGACAGTGTAGTACATCCCTGCAGTTGTTATTCATAATACAATACAGCAGTAATATTAGGAAAGCCTATTCTCTGTGCTGTCAGTCAACACTGTTCTTTTGTCTCTGCCTTTGCCTGGATCATAAAACAATAATCTCTTAAAGGTTTTCATGTCAATGCTCTGACTGTCTATGTTTTATGTCACATTTAAACAAGTTGCATAGTGCAGCATTAATTAAGCAAAAGGCTACTGCCAAGGTATCTCTGGGCTCTCTTGTGTGATCTGGTTTGCACTCAGTGTTTCCTCAGCTGCTGCTCTAGATTCTATCTCATACGTGTGAAAAGTGTCATATGGATGTGTGGTTAGCCCCGGTCATTTGTCCCTTATCTGCCAGGATGATACCTGCTTGTTACTGTGCAAACAAAACTGGCCTATAGCATGTTTGTGGCTATTTGGATGACGTTGTTTCTGGTATATTAACTATTTGTCAACAAGACACTGAATGCAATATTCTTAGATAATTTGATTATAGATGCTTGTCTTTTATTACAGATATGTTTTATAAAATGGCAACTTTCAAACACAACAGCTGTGCCACTGTCACCTTATCAGACAGTACAAATATTCGTGGCTCTAATTTAGCCTCTGATCTAAATGTTGATTAAAAAAAAAGTATAAAATGATTGTGGTAATATTGACATGTTGGGGCTGATGGGCGCAGTGTCAGCTGTGTGCTGCACAGCGGCTGATGGGGGACTCTCTAGGTTTTCAGTGTTGTCTCACGTCATGATATAAAGAAGTGTTGCCCAGCAACAACTAGCTGTCCCTCTAGCGTCAGTTCATTGAAAATATATATTTTTTAAGCTTTTTTTAATCATTTTTGAGATGATCAATTTTGGGTTTTTGAGTGAGCATAACCTTTAACAATTTACTAAAATGCTACGAGTGTCTCAGTGTTTATTGATGTTTTTCACCAAACATTTTCTGTATTCAGTAGCCAACTGCAAATGACTAATGACCTGCGGGCATTTCACAAAACACGAGGAGCATTTAGTGGTTCACAGTTTGCTCCTTATTTTCATGAAAAGCAGAATGGTCGTGAGCTCAGCTGTTTGGCTTGACCAAAACAAGTGCTGGAAAGAGCACCTAGTTTTCTTGGGTATTCATCAGCATTATAGAATACACATAGAAAACAGAATACAAAACTAGATTTTGAAGAATTACTTCATCTACTTCAATTACTTCAGCATTTAAAGACTCACCTTCACAAAAGAATAGAGTTCACATATTATCACTCTGAAAAGGAAAAAAAAAACCCAAAAACTAAAAGATATACACAGGTGAATAGAGCCACTTATAGTGGTGACTGGTAACACCCAGATGAGTGTTACCTTAGTCCACCCTCTCTATTATTTTCCTGTATTAGACACAAGGCCTTGTATCTGGTTCAAAATTCAATAATGCCCATTTGTGCACTTTAACGTTTTAACCAAGAGATTACAGGGAAGATGTATTGTTGTTACTCCCAAGTGTATTGAATCAATGTATATAAAATTATTGCATTTTAACATTCAGCCATCTTCTCTATATATTTGAGCTAGTATAACTAAGCTATTATAACCTGAATAGCTTTGAGTTCAACAGTAGTTCAGTTTAGAGTGCTGTTACATAGTGAGGTAGATAAGTAACACAGTGGATCACTGTGAAGAAGACCTTGAAGACCTTGTTATTTTCTACTGAAATTTGTTAACCAACCAATAAAGTAAGTTGCTTCTGGTTGTAATGAGTAATGCTCATGTCTAGACATACTGAATCTGTTCCATCAAAGGCTTAACCTCAAACAAGTCTTCTAGATACATCCAACCATTCAGTTTATTTACAGAAAAGTGATTCTGAAGTATTCTGGAGACAAATATATTAAAATCAAAATTGAATGCATCACCCGAGGGGACCAGAGCACATCTCACACAGAGCAGCAGCGTTTAGTGGGTTTGTTTGTCATTGTGTGCCGGACATGAATGCTTTTGTGTGTTATCAGCGCAGCTCTCTGTAGGTCACCTGTGAGGAGATTAGAAGGCACTCAGATAAAATGTATGTTTCAAGAAACCATGCATCAAATACTGCCATTGCACGACTCACTATTGATTTTGACTCCATTAAAATTAACATTTACAACATTAAAAAAGTGCTTATAATATCAATGCTGAATAACCTTTTATTTACAGAAAAACAACTGTCAAACATGATCTTAATTAGTCTCTGGTGTGTTGCACTTTGCCTCATACCATTCTTCTCACCATCAACAAATTACAGACTGTTCTTTGGTCTTTATGAAAACAGAATAAGCCATGTACAACAAAAATACCTATTCATTTAATTCTGTCTAAATGGCCTTTTTTTTTTTTTGGCAATTATATCCAAGTAATACTTACCTAAGGGGATGGCCAGATAAAGGTCATGAAAGAGTGAGTCTTGAACTTATAAAGCAAAGCCTTTTGTGTCTAAACTTCAATGAGTTTTTGTGTCTTCTTTGTGGCCAATTCTAAAGGTAATTTGTTCAGTGGTCCTCTACACAAAGACATCATGTTATTCCTCCTCATTTTCATAAGAAATAAATGCTTGTGTGACAAATAGCAGAGAAAAATATGGCTGGCTTATTCACTGACAAATTAGATTAAACTAATATGTCATTTTCTAACTATCTGTTCTTTTTTATGAATTTCAACATTCAAATAAATTATCTTATGTATAAAACATTGCACCTCAAAACACTTAAAATTAAAAAAAATAATAATAATCCTATTAGGAAGTGAGCCACTGCAGCAGTACTTTATCCCATGCTCTCTTCTCGTTCTGCTCTGGCTCTTCCCACACTCACTGAGCACTTGGTGGCAACTGCATCTAATAGGCTTTTCTGACAGGAAATGTTACTAAATGTCATTGCATCCCAGAGTTTAATAAGTAGAGCAAAAACATAAAGCCCTATCTAAAGCCATATGTTGTCCTGATCTGGTATGATGTCATGAACTTTTAGCCAATCCACTACAAGTCAAATCTGAATAAATCTTTTATCTCTTTACATGACCTTTGTCTCATGATTGAATTTCTGAGAGTCCTGAGCTACTGTGGCGCTCAGTCTCCAGACGCATATAACCAGGTGGTTGCTTTGTCATAGCACCTATTAGAAACAGCCACATAAGACTTTTGGCCTTGATGAGGTATTTAAGATAGAAGAAAGGCAAGGGTTTGGTTTAATTTACAATTCATTTTAAATCTCGTTTAGAGCTAGACATCTCAAGCAATTAAGGCAACTTGTCCATCTAAATTGTTAGCCAGATCCACATTATTGCTTTGTTTTGACAAATATACAATCACATTTCCACTTTCAGGACTTTATTGAATGTGGGGCCATTAGACAAGGCCTAATGGGACTGCTGACAAAGTTATAAGACAATTTACACCTACACAAGGCATGCTGCTCACAAATTATGGACCACTGCTTCAACTAGACTATTGAACACCATGAGACAGTTAGAATTATAAATCTGACAACATCACCAGATTAATCGAGGAGACCTTGGCTTCTGAGGCACTATTTCACACCATGTTGATCTGTTCACTGTGTCAGTATAGCTGCAATACTGTGAAAAACCACCTTTTGTCAAATGCATACAGCTGGTCTCTATTTGAAGAGCAATATGCAACTGAACACAAAAGTAAAGAAAAAAATATTGTGAACTCTCCCACTAAAGCATAAATTAATGTACAACTAATAATACAGATAGCACTTTTGTTTTACATGATTTTGCAAAACAATTTGTCTTGAGATCTTGATGTGTTAAAGATTAATGGTTGATTAAAACTGAAGGCTAACCTTGGTTGAATGCTATAAGCAATGACTCAAAATGATTCATCTTATTGTCGATTAAGTACCTGTTACCTAATATTCAAGGCCAAGGTAAAGGCATTCTTTTATCTGTATAGAAGGCCACCTGTCAGTGCATCCACTTTTAATAGTGAGGTATTAGCACAACAGAAGGGTTATATTGTCTGACCTTTTGTAGGGACATTAACATGCTTTGACTATGAGCCATTAGCTGCAGAACAAAACTACAAATATTCAGAGATCCAGAGGACCAACGAACTGTTTGTCATGGTCAAGACAAATCAGAATTTTTAAGCTTATCCACTTGTCTTCTGATAAAAAGTGGAAAAGTTGCCTTAGGGATGAATGCCACTGTGTTTTAATATAGAAAACAACATGTAAATGTGGGATCTGGCCTGACAGTTCGTTTGTGTAAAAAACCCAAACTCTGTGCGCTCCACCTGAGTCTACATGCCCGGAGCAGCTTACACCTATCTCTGTCTATCCCTCTTTGTGACTCCCAAGGGGGAGGGGAGCTATTTTTGGTGATAGAAGGTGGGCCTGTCTGTTCTTGATTCTTTACATTGATCTTTTGGCACACATGTTTAACCTCTCCACCTATATCACAGGTAGTTCATAAACTACACTCCTCACTCATCATTTTATTGATTCCTTGTGACATGGTATAGATTGGAGGTTTGATAGGCCTGTCACTTATGATTAGCAAAGTGGAAAGCCCAAGGTTAAGACCGTACCTTTCCTCTTTACAGACAGCGTAAGCAACTGAGCCCAGAGGTGCATCTGCAGGTCTGGTATAAAAAATTGGGGGAAAAATGTCAAAACCGCTGTCCTTTAAGGTTCATTAAATCCTGCTGGTGCATGGCCACCTACAGGCCAGACCTGCAGACAGCCACCCAAAGAATAGCACAGAAAGATGAGCAAGTGAGCATGAGCACGGTGCAGCAGGCTCATGACAAAGAACATTAACACAGCCTTGTCCTAGGAGCCTACACACTTGATTAATGAGGACAGGCCTGCTGGATGGTTGAGTGAGAGGGGGATAAGTACACTGAAAAGGTGGTGGAAGGGTAAAAAGAGAGACAGATATTAGACACAAAAAGTAAAAAGGCAGAGAGTGGAGAGGACTTTGGTGATAGCAGACAGAAAATCAATTACTAAGCTTTGACACACTGATCCGACTTTCAAAGCTCTTCACTTCAGAAGATGAAATACAGAGTGTTAATTCTAGACAAGGGTTCACTCCATAATGTTATTCATTTCAGGCCTCAGGATTAATGTATTCATGAAATGTATTCAATGGAGACAGAAGAAAGAAAGAATTCCAACACATTATATTCAAGTTGGGTTTTTTTAATAATATACATAACATGTTGTTTATGATGCTACTGTGAAGTGAACGTACATCTGGAGAAGATGCCTCGTCGTTTCTGTGGGGATCAGTTACCGACTCCTTGCCATGGCACTGAATTCACCACTGGCCACCTGCTAAACTGCATTGAAAAGAAAAATGACACTGCCCCAAACGCAAAAGTCTGCATTGTGCAAATCTAGTGAGCAAAGCTTGTGGCAATGCAAATTTACTAAAAATAAACAGTTATCCAAAGAGTTCAGAAGCAATTTTTCTGACAGGGTTTAGGCGGAGGTTTGTTTCTGCAACTCTATGAACTAATCACTTTCTGGATGTTTCAGGTAGAAGAAGTTTACTTACCATCAATACAGGAGACAGTGTGACAGTATTGACCAAGTCCAGCTATGTGTCAGGAGGTTAAGACTGTGCACCCTCGTACTCTGTCAATACACGGCCACAACAAGGAAACATGTTTTGACACTGGCACTGCAGGCAACAGACGGCATTCTCTAACATGTAAAACTAAAAAGAAATTGACTGTTTCTTTCACACTTTTACTAAACTTTTACTGTACAGTGGGGCAGTCAGCGGGCATGCTTCCACTTCCACAACTCCGCTAATTTAAACCTCTACAATGAACATGTATCTCAGCGCCAGGCCTGTCAGAGAGGCTGCCAGCTGCGGACGGCGCTGGTGAGTGTCAGCGGGGAGCATCTGAAGGAGGCCTGTTGGTCTCTTAGTTTCGGCCAAAATTAGATGGCGTGACAGGAAAAATGTCAGGCACCACCAAACCCTGGCGTGCTCAGTGTCTTGTTGCTTAACACATAAAAATATAGATCTGTACTTGCTGCCATGAGGACATCAGACAAAAGCAAAGCACTCACATCCCCCAAGCTGGAAATGAATGAAAAACCTTGCATCAATGAAACCAGCTGTACGGAAATGGTAAATATCAATATAACAGCGCACTCCCACCAACATTTGCTAAATGCTTCAAAAGGCTCAGTTTCTGAATATAGCTGTTTTAAAAGCCTTTCACTTGCTTACTCCTGGTAATGCATGAGGCATCTCTTATTTGGCATGTATGCACATCTTTATATTTGAAAGAATAATATATATGAATGTCTATAGCAAACACAGTTTTCAAAGCCACAGGTAGCTGTTACACCTGTTTGCTTTTTACGATTCACTAACTCCCACACATTAACAGGCATTTGCCATTTCTGCTGCGAATGAGCTGACAGCCTTTGACTAGAGCTACCAGGAAGATGTGGGCTTATCACAATAGCGCATGACAGAAATAAAATGTTAATGGAGTGGAAGGCCACGCAGCGGGCAGTTTCCGGAGCTCTGATCAGCCTCTCGATGCTCCGTCGTCATCGAGAGCTGTCACCACAAAGATCACAAAACAAAAGTGGCTATCAGCCTCCTCTGATGGCATTATGAAAATAAGCTTATCAACATGTGTTAATAAACTGATACAGACTCTTCATAGACTACAGACTCAATGCAAGCTACATGGATCATTTTTGGGGTTTTTTTCTGTCAGTGGATCATTGACTAAAGTGGCAAGTTAGGGGCAACAGTAACTAATCTGCTGCAGCTGATTTGAGCAATATTTTGGTCATGTGAAATACCTGTATGTTGGGTTAGGGCTTAAGATAGTGACAGATGTGGTGGGTATGTGGTCTGAAAAGCAGCATCCTGGATTACAGTAACAACAAAAGTCAGCACTTTGTTTTCAATAATGCACAATACACTTTTCATTTGACTTTTATGGAAAAATTGGCATTTTAAAGCTCACTAAAACCCAGTGGAAGGAGCCATTACTTTCTGTTTCTATTCTTCTACAAATGCACAGTGGACAAACAGAGCTCAAAGTGACAAACTGAGCACCGCTGAAGGAGAAGGGCATTTGTGTTTCATGTTTTAATTAAATGAAGCCTTAGGACATTTAGGAAGTAAACTGATTTTGTTTCTAAATGTTTAAAGCAAATGTATCATCTGACATATGTCCTCTGGGTTTGCACTTCGATCGCCAGGTGTTCCTGCTATTGTAGGTGCTCAAATGCTCTGAAAGAAACAAAATTATGTTGTGCCTATGTATTCCCAACACAGGATTTATTCTAATCATAGCTCAACTGCTACATACAGCTGTGTTTTTCTCCAACAACAAAAAATGACACGCAACTTAATAAATCTGAACTGGATGCTGTGATATTGTGGTTCAACTTCAGTGTCTGCACCAGGACACATCTAAGTTCCAAAAAAAAAAAAGACCACTTGAACATAATTGAGTATCTGCGACCAAAACAAATGTTACTGCATTTTAATCCACCTCTGAATGCAGTGGGAATTGGTTATACCCCCATTTAAAAACTGAAGACAGGCAGATGTGGGGGGTTTAATCCCAACACCATTCAAGCACTGCCACTTGAATTTGATATGGTCTGGGAGCTGCACTTCTCTATGAAAAATATGACAATGTGATTGCGATGACTGGAATAAGAGCTGCTCAATCAGTACCTGCTTTTAGGTCTTTCCATATACACATGAGCTCTACTGAACATCACTGATAGTGTAGATGCATGGGACAATGGCACTCTTTTTAGCAAATGAAGTCTCAAAGAAGCAAAGAGGTACGAGGAGTTCATGCTATCAACAGCGCAGCAAAATGGCCAAGCGAACCGAATGGTGGTGGATTTGCTCAAGTGGTAAAAAGCATCTGGCCTTATGGGGCTCCAGTGTGCTCTCATCTAAGGACTGGGTTTCATCCCAATCAGCGTGGCGCATGCAAAAAGCGACAAATCCCTCAAGGTTCAATGACTTGAAGTTCGAGCATAAATCTTCCTGAATTGTTGAAGAGTGTTTTCACATTTGTAGTCAGACTATCAGGATGACATGGACACAGAGTTGGAAACCGAGTTGGACAGAGATTGTACGGCCATGTGATGAGCCACACTGATGGATCACAGCCCTTAACCCTGCAGCCTGAGTCTATTAGTTCTTATCTAATTCCTATTTTGGAGTTTAACACTGAAATGATAAATGTGGAACAGCAATGCAGTAGCAAAACTACCTTTCCATCTGTTTACAGCAGCAGAGATAGAACACATGAAGACTACGCAAACACATTGACACAATTTTAGAAACGGACGGATTTCTTAGACTTTTATGCATTATTCATCAGTAAATCAGCTCCATAAGTACCTCATGATGTGCAGTGATGATTCTGTGAATGACATGTCACTATCAATATGTTTACTGACTAACACCAGATGGTAGATCATGAACCAGAATCATGTTTCTAACAAGTATCTATAGCTCAGCTTTCACATTCATTTAGCATCATAAGCACATTTGCTACATGTGACAGATTTTCAGATTCATTTCTGAGAAGCATTCTGTGCAGCCAACCACAGTCAAAGAAACAGACGTAGAAATATTCATTAGATTGTAATAGCAAATTATGGGCACAGCCTTAACTGACTTGTTTGATTCATGCACACAAATACGCACACGGTACAGTCAGAATCCAATATCAGCGCTCCCTCAGAGACTTAAATTAACACACAGATGAGCCTGTGGCCCAAACGTAGACTTCACTCTATAACAGTTTACCTGATTTACTGCTCCTTATACCAGCTGCAGTTCAGAAGGCATAAACAAGAAGCAGATGGCCACTCGGAGGCACAAGTGTCAATCAACGGGGACAGAGGCGAAGTGGGATGAAGGATAGGCACTCTGGGAAAAAACATTCAAATGTATGCATGTACGTATACACACAATCTCAAACAGCCACGGTGGAAAACGAGAGTATCAAGACTTCATTACTTTGCACTGAAAAGGTACAATCTGTTTTTAAATGAGAACTCAATTCAACTCAGCCTGTGCAATAGTAAACCCCACTCTATAAACTACAAAATGAGAAACTTGTGTAGCCTTTGGGTTCTCTCCTGCAGCTCCATTTTTAAATTCCATTATTTGTTATCTTGCTGAAAACTTTGTGGCACATGCTGATAGAATGTCTGTTGCCAAAATGCAGACTCAGGTCATCTTAAGTTTAGATTGTTGAATTGCATGGGAATCCAAGTATGACCTGATGAGTTGGGTGAACTCACCTGGAGCCCTGAAGATGAGTGGGACATACAGGCTCAAACCAATGCCCTGTTGTGATATACTAAAAGATGGAGATGTTCTTATTATGTAGACTTTGCCTTAGTTTATTTACATAGACCATACAAGCACATAAATAATTCAAGTAATTCATCTGTAATTGAGATGCACAACATGTTGCACACATTGTCTTTTCAGCAGTTAATCCTTTCATCACCAACAGAAAAACACTCCATTTATACACTGATGCAAAAAAAGAGCAAAAAAGAGCCAACAAGACAGAAATAGCTTCTCATTGTGACTCTGAAGTCAGACATGATCAATGGCCACTCACTGGCTTTTGGTTTGTGAATAGGATGGAGTTGAAAGTCTCCCACAGGCAGCTAATTATGACCAAGCAAAAAGGCAACCTAATTAGCCACAGAAGAGCAACCTTATTACTCCAAATCTTCTTTTTTGCCCTTTGTTGAATTGCACAATATAATATCTGTATTTTCAGGGCCATTTTTACAAGCAGTACACAATTATTTGATGTTTGCACTCTATACATGTATATATATATATATTCAAACCTTAACTCAATGGTTTGGTAAGTGTGATCTTCATGGTCCAGAGCTGGTGAATTTAGAGCACTTTCACAATACAGAAGTGAAAATGTCACCCAAAGGATCCAGTAACACATTTATTTCTATAAAATGAGTGGAAAGGAAAATTCATTGCCATCATTACTTGCCACTACTCTACCACGCTCCACTGGGATCCAACTTCCAAGAAAATCCTTGGATATAGATGAGAAAATTTATCATATAGTCACATAGTCCCACTGAGGATTCTTTCATATGGGGATTGCTGATTGAGTACAGTATCCATTTTCTTCTGCAATGCACTTATTCTAGCTCATTTTAAAGGTGCATTGTGTTGTTTTTGCTTGCATCTGGAAGCAACATCACATTTTTGAACCTCCTTTGTGGAAACATGCTGCTGTCTTTGAAGAAAGCTAAAAAAACAGGTCGGTTGATAACTACCTAATCAGCTGATAAATTTCCTAAGACCTTCATGCAAGTTTGTGGGTTAAAAAAAAGAGAAAAAAGAAAGGGAGATAAAAGGGAAATGAGGATAGTCTTATAATCTGATTTTATCTTGTTAATCTGAATAAAAAAAGATCTATGCAATTTAGAAGCTTATAAAAGATTTACTGACAGATCACATGTGTGCTCGTGACATCAAAACCCAGTATTATATCAGAACAGGTCACCAGATGAAGATGGAGAGCGTGTTGATAATAACACATTCTGAGAATTAGTAAGGCAGTGCATTAACCTTTTCAGAGACAGTGAATAATGACAGATATCCACTGACCCCTTTCCACTAAGTATACAATGTGTTGTACTGTACGGCACTCAGAAGAGCCCTATTCACATTGATGTTGCTCACTCAGTTACTGTGGCAACCTGATGAAGCGAGAGGTGTTTTCATCAATTTAAAATGGCACTTCCTCATGAATCTAAGCACATTAATGTTAACCAGTGATTAATCATGTACCAAAATGTATTGACATATGGTGCTGTCAATAAGGAACAGCTCAAGTTCATAAAATAAAAAAATTAAAAGGTGTTGCGGCAAATCACTCTGGATTAGATTAATTTAAATTTTGATTTAAACTGTTAGTATTTGATGAACCAAGATGAAATTGTTTCATCAAAGAACCAGGAAAGAGGTTCAGCAGTGCAGCTCTAGAAAGTAATAAGCTTATCTCTTTGTGCTAATGGCAGGTGGTTCCAAAGAGATTATCAAAAAGGTAATTTAACACCTAGATGCATACAGATACAGAGCCTCTAAAGCGAAGCCTCTGTTTACAATTAGGGTTGACAGTGTCCAGCCCTTAATACTTTGTACCTTTTTAAACAGTAAAGTGATTAAAGCTGTTTTTGCAAATCTCCCCACACCCCAAGACAAACGAAGAGGGTAAGAAGTAGGGAATAGGCAGATTACATATGTACACAATCTTTATATCTGGATTTACACGCTTTTTCATTGAAATGTATTGTATTTTGTAATGTATATAAACTTTCCAAAGCACTGTCCCACCAAAAAAACCACAACGAAAACATGCACTGTAGATCGTTTTGAGCTAGCATACATTAAAGTCTCAGTTCATTTTACAAAACAAGCTAAAATATCAAACATCTGAGGATAAATGTACAAGCAGCATCATGTGATGATTCAAGTCTCATGAGGCCACCATCTCACATGACAGACCCCCACATTTTTTATGTCGGTGAAGTCAATGTCAGCGACGCACCTGAGACCTCCTTCCTCAAAGTAGCATTTCACAGACAAGTGGCTCTGAGCCCAATTCAAAAAGTCATTCAAGTAGAAAGTCAAATGACCTATAGGGTGATGTGGGGGTTTTTTTCCCTCCCGGATAAACGTTTAATAAAGTGGAGATCTAGTTTATTATTATTATTTATTCGAGTTTCTCTGTTTAAATTCGCCAAATCTTTTAAATAATTAAGTATTAATAATTCCAAAGTGGGACACATCTTAAGAGCTGCAACAAAATAAAAAGTGAATTGAGCCCAAAGCTGAAAACCGTGGGGTAAACATGAGGCCTGGTGCTATCATGTGGAGAAAAAAAAAATGTGATTAAGTCTGGATTTGCCTTTTTTTATATCCTGTTTCTTTTTTCCTTTTGTCTAGCCATCCATCAATGTCCAGGCTCCAGCTTCATATCAGACCAATCTGTCCACCCTTGTCTGCTCATGTGCAAACTCGATGTGAAACGCTGAGGAGCAGTAATTGGTTTGAGTTTCTCCCCATTTTAAATTAGAGTGGAAAACACATTATGTTTTGAAGTTCATCAAGGGGATGATAAATGCAGAGTCTAGATATTTACTAATGTCTAGGTCTCATTACAAACACAAAATGACAAAACACTTACATTTTAGAGTTGTCAGTGACAGTGAGTATGTTTGATCTCTGATTTCATTGGCTGTGTTTGTGTTCCTGTGTCTTAAATGCTGAGCAATGTACCAAATGCTTCTTACCAAGTAGACCATTTATCAAGAGATGCTGCCCTCCTGGTTAATGAAGACAGGGAGCCTCAGAGCACAGAAATCATCTCTCTTCTTTCCAACATGGACAAACTGGAAAAAACCAGGGCAATCACAGTAATCCAGCTCCACAATCCAGCTGCTGTCTCTGTTAAATGGTACTAATATGAACTGATAGGGTTCATTCAGCAAAACTTGATGGCTACCTCCAGACTGTGTTGTTATTTTGAAACAGTGTTGTAATTAATCTCATTACAACAGGTGGTGCAAAAACCTATACCAGCTATGCCCTATATTTCTATCTACAAAAGGACAAAAACAAACTTGCTGTTGTGTGTTTGAAAGCTTTTTAATTGGAAAGCAAATTGTTTATAAGTTTTATCATTGGTGGTGAACAAAGTTAGTCGGTTTAAACCTCCGGTGCAAAGTAAAGCATGCCTCTTATCGTCTGAGCCACCCACTCGCAGGACGCTACAGCTACACATACACCCACACTGTGATCATCCTCCGGCTTATCACACTGCCAAAGAATGAGCGATGAGGCCACTTAATGCTACAGCTGGCCCACCACTGTTCACTGTGACAGGTAAAACTAGCACTTAGAAAAGAAAAACAGTATACTTTACCAGCCATTGTGTAGGTTTATTTGAGGAGACACTATTCGAGAAAAAAAAAGAGAGAGAGAGACATATTTTGGTGTAATGCATTAAAGTTTTGAAAAATGTTAGGTGTCCGATACAGTAAGTGTTAGTCTGATATTTCACAGTGCTCTGTTTCAGATTTTGTGTAAATTTTTATCTGAAAAGATAAATACCATACTCACAGTAAAGGCTATTTTAAAACCTCTTATCATTGGGTAAATGCAGCTGGTTACCACCCCTATATTTTCTGTAGGATGTTGTAAGAATGTGCATGCATAACTGTGCCATGTGCCATGTTATTAGTGTGTCATTTGAGAACAATGCGCAGGCACCTTAGAAAAGAAAAGGAACACAGCTGCATGTTTAAGTCAAATAAAACATCTTGAAATTAACATTTAAGGCAAGCATTCTGGAGCTGACCATAAGTTTTACATTATGAATTAAAAATACTTTTTTTTTTTTTTCCCAAAAGAACACCTTAGTAATTGCTGCATCACAAATATTCTTTCATGGTTTTGTGGTTCAGTTGTAAAGGGTTTTCAGAGGGGGTTGTATGAGAGAGTGTTGCTTTGTGGCCAGTGTCCCTCTGCTGTCTACTTCCCTATGCACTGCTAAAGCCAAGATAGATTGCAATAGGCACAGTCTGTGTCAGTTGCGGAGGCGGAGGAGAGGAGATAAGCATATAGAGTGTGAGAGACATTACTGTAGCACTGTGTAGACCTCCCCCCCTTCACTGTCCACTGTAGTAAGGTACAAACACCTTGTCATATTTAGTTAAGGTGCCAAAATACTCTTTTTTCCTCTCTCCATCATGTCGGCTGCTGTCATAAGAAAGCCAGATAATTAATGGCAGCCCCACTCAGACAGACAGATTTTCTTCCACACTCAAACAGAAGACCATTACTCTATACCTACAGCAGGGCAGGACATCACTCAATCTGTCAGGAGAGGATGCAGGAGGAGACATTTCCCACTTGAACATGGGAGGAAAACTACATTTTCTGACAAGACATAAAAACCAGATTCTCCAATTTGGATGGTTTTTTCAGCCATTTTCAGTAAAATATAGTTTTCGTATGTGTACTTTTGATTTCCCCTTTAACTTGTAAAACATTAGCATTAGAAGCTGTGTCCCCATGGAGTAAATTCAACAGATGCAATTAAACTTGAATTCACTGTAGTAACTCGTTAAAAAGAGCAACTGAGCAGAAAGGAGAGGAGGCGGTGTCATGGGGTCTTTTATAATAAGGCATGGTTTTAGTGACTTACTCACTAGCCTCTGAAGTTTTGCCTTATTAATTGTGGAGGACAACCCTTCAGTGCATCTCAATTTTGAGCACTGAAATGAAACACAGGAAACTTTCCTTTAGTATGACTCATTGGATTTTTACAAAGTCTCTCAATTGTATTTATTTTTTTTAAAACTTGCCACAAGGAGGAAATATTAGATTATACAGATTACAAAGATGAAATATATGATCTGTTGTATTTGCTATATGAGCCTGTAATTGTTTTCCAGTAGTAATCTCGAACACAGATGAAAAGAGCCATGTGGGGTTAAAACAAATGGTTTCAAATGGTAATCTTCACAATCTTCTCCTTATCACATCTTTACACAATACTTAACTGTATCTCTACTATAGCTGAACTGAAATAACAGTCTGAACGTTGATGTTTGCTGGTGTATTGAATCGATTTCAGGAACTTCTTTAAGCGAATGGTTAAATGAGTTCATAATGTCGCTCATACAAAATGACAAGCTAAAACGTTTACAAAGAAATGCCTTAGATGAGAATGTTGAAAGTAATTGACAGCAGACGTAAAATCTGTCTTGCACCTCAACAAACAGGACAGTATGAAAGGTTGACAACACAATGTGATATTTAGGACATGCACTGGACAAAAACTACAAAGTACCCAATTATGAGCTAACAATAATAAAGCTGAGATGAATATGAGCCTATATGATCACTATAACAGCTATACATATGAGACATAAGACAAGAATTGCATTGATGCATCTGAACTACTTTATTTTTAGGCATGACATCCACTCTGTTTGAGAAGCAACACTGAATTTAATTGCCACATAAACAGACTAATCAGCGTTGAGCACATAGTTCCTCTGCAACGATGTGGTAACTGTATACACTGCTTTGGTAATTCAATATTTTTCATATACAGTGTTCGATAGTTTAAAATAATCGAAATAAGTCATGCGAATGCCAAAAAGACAATATTAGAGATTACATATAAGAAGGTGAGGGAGTTGCGTGTTTATTAGTAGATATTACATTGATGTCATTTCATACTTAACTTCAAGAAAATGAACCCTATAATAACAAGAACCCACAGGTGATGTCCCATAATATGCAGGAGTAATTGACTATGGCGAAGTGCTTTTATTGACAAATAGTGCCATCTTGTGGTATTTAGGGAAACTGCAAATGAACGGGGTCGGAACTAATGCAAAAATCTTTGCTTGCAGTCGGAATGCAATATCGAGAGTACAATCCGGGAAGTTAAACTTGTGAAAGCTTTACAAGGAGGTTAAAGATAGAAATACTTGAAATAAAGGATTTAAACTTATCTTTAACAAAACAACACTTCACAATATTTTATTTGACGTTTTTATGTTCAATTATTCTGCGTGCCAGCTTTTGACGTAGAAAGGGACTGGTCAAGTGCAGCAGCAAAGTAAGTCTCAGTCGTCACAGTATTTTTGAACTTTCCCTCTGTTTTTACCTTGAAATACATTTATTAAGTGTTTTGTGTTTGCGTTGCATGAAACATTCAGGTGAAGGAATATGAACAAAGAGACCAGAATGAGAGCAACAATAAACCAGAAGCTGACAGAGATGGGAGAACGAGAGAGGTGAGCTTATGGCAAATTTGTTTTTAATCAGATTCAAGATCAGGATTGTCAAAGATGGACTAACCTTTCACAAAACAGAGTCTGTGATATGATCTAGGCTACAATAACATTTTATTTAACAAAACCTATACTACTTAATTTTTAAACAGATGATTAATTGACTCAGTGTTTAGTGTCAATAAATGTAAGTGTAAATGTTAATTGTTGTCCTCCCCTATTCACATTTGTGTTACTATCTATTGATCTGCTCACAGTTTTTTTTTTTTTACTTTTTAATTTTGCAGTACAATAGTAGCACATGTCATCTTTTGCTTTAATATACAGCCTCTATTTTAACAGTCCCACTTCATTGTCTCTAAAATCATATCAAATCGACATGTCGCACTTTTTGTCACACTGTTGTTCACCTCAAAAGCTACTATAACAGTTTGACATGTCATGTGATTATATTAGTACAATGTGATTTAATTCAGGAGCTGTTTTCATCGCATTACATTGACTACAACAAAAGTGTGAAGCGTCACTGTATTTGTGTTTTAATAGCAATAATAATGTGATTGCCGTGACTTTTTGGAACCGTAGTATGTCTTGAAACCAATAATCACCCCATGGCTAGTTACTGCTAATGGGTTTATATAAATAATTCTAAATCTACAGTAAGACCTACATTAGATTGGAAAATGTTTCAATTTATATGGCTACCTTTTGACTATTATCATCTGAGCAAATTATCTGTGTGATAACATATTAGCATCTTATTGACAGGCTAAAAGAGCTACTGAGGGCCAAGCTCACCGAGTGTGGATGGAAAGACCAAATGAAGGCCCACTGCAAAGGTAAAAAGGCTGTTTGCGTGGTAAATATGCCCATATGAAATATGGCAGACTACAATCTGATGCTCGTTTTTGACAGTGATGCTCAACATGTATCAGATCTTTGTGTTTTTGTTACTTTGCAGATGTAATTAAAGAGAAGGGCTTGGAGCATGTGACAGTGGAGGACTTGGTGGCTGAGATTACTCCTAAAGGCAGAGGTAACCTGTTTTATTCTCACTATTTACATCTATTGTTACGTTTCTATCATCAATTGTTCATTAACAAGACAAGTACAACATGAGTGAGAATAATAACATTACTGTACATGCCTGCCTTTAACTTTTGCAGCAATGGTGCCTGACAGCGTCAAGAAAGAGCTTCTGCACAGAATAAGAACCTTCTTATCACAGCACGCCACATAATTCATTGTTTCTTTTTTTCTTATCCGGTTTCTGCAAGGATTTTTTAATCTAATTTTGGAAAATGTTTGTTTTTTTATTAGCTGGGTGTTTTTATAGTTTGCCTTTACGTAATGAGGTTTTCTATGCCATTTGATGACCTTTTAATTTACATATTTAGTATGGAATGATCAATAAAACCATAACACAAAAATGGATGGCGTGTTTCACAAATCTTAAAATGTAAATCAGTTACTGATACTAAACAAAAATGATGACTTCTATGTAGACATTTGTGTGTGTGTTAAAGTGATTCATGCTATTTCTTGGTGTTGTGCTAAATCTAAATCTTCCAGACAATAAATTTGAAAGTACATGTTTTTAGAGTACCAAAGACAGAAGAGTTGTATTCACAATAGTTGTTGTTTAAGTAATTAAATGTTAACACATGTTGACACCTGAAAATAAGTCTGTACTTTTTATTAATGTGTCAATTTAATCTTTCAATAAAAAGGGAAAGTATGAGTTAATCATCATATATCACAAAGAGACTTTACCAAGGTCTTTATAGAGAATATCTCACACATCCTGTGAAGGCCTAGTAATACTGTTTGTAAATAAACAAGTGAAGCAGTTAGCTGAAGGCCTTCAAAGTCATTGTAAAGGGGGTGGGGGCGCTGCAACTTAGCCCCTCTCTATGTCCTATTTCCTTGTAGGTTTTGTTGATGT
Organism: Rhyacichthys aspro; assembly: GCA_036850595.1. Classification (NCBI taxonomy): domain Eukaryota; kingdom Metazoa; phylum Chordata; class Actinopteri; order Gobiiformes; family Rhyacichthyidae; genus Rhyacichthys; species Rhyacichthys aspro. The sequence goes on along the minus strand of CM072163.1, from coordinate 7,247,341 downwards.
TGTGCAACTTAATAACATCGCCATAAAGTCAATAAAAAAAACTTTTTCTAATGACTTTTTCCATCTGAAGCTAATCTACATCATGTTGTTTTGCTGAAACGTCTCCATAGTTTCACATGCAATATGCCTAATGGCTTATGGATTACATTTGAAGAGGACATGAACCCAAAACTAGGCAGTTCTCGGCACGAGCAGCACATTAGTGGGTCGTGAGTGAGTTTGCACTGGTCACCCTCCCAGGACACACGTGTGTTTTCCTTTGCCAAAGGACCTGCTTTGACATCAGCCCAGGTGACAACATGCTGATATACAGTGCTGCTGGGGAGTCCAACTGTAGCGCGCCCCTTTAGCCCCTCTCCTGCTCCTTTAATGGCCTACATCAATCCCAATGTTATCAGCAGATCTCCTTGGGACCTGCTTATAGGAGCTCTGCACACTGCAGCATAGCACAGACCAGCACTGGATAGAATTACCGGTGATGCAATTTATTATCATACAGATTTGTATTTACTTTCTCACTCTGCTTTCTCAGCTTTTCTTCATCACTCAAGGCCTGTACAGCATCGAGGAGTTGTACAGTAACCAGACAACTCTGCACATAATAAAAAGGAAAGTTGTGCAAAATGAAAACCTTATTTCAAAACCCCTTTCTGCTGCTCATTTGCTAATGGTAGTAGTTAACTGTTGTGGCAAATTAAGATTAAAGTGGCATTGAAACTGTTTGATGGCACCAATACTTGAATTCTGAGGTTGAACCTCCAAATGAACTGAAGTCAGACAATGACAGAAAACTGGAGTGCCCACCAAAGATAAACATGTCCTCTCTCCATGCGTAAATGTCATTAAGTGTGTGCAGATACGTTCACTACTTCTAGAATCAGACCCTGTCAGTGTGATAGCAGCTGTGTCAATAGATGTTAGAGCCAAAAGTATGGTCCCATACACAGGCTACCATCAGTGCTCTGTAGTCTTTTTTTTTTTTTTTTTTGTGAAACTGGCAACATCTAAAGATCATAAACACCTCGTACCGCACACACCACTAAGGAAAAGGCAGAGCATGCTGGAAACATATGGCAGGAACATGTTTGTATTAAAACTAGAGAAAATACTGTGCCATAATGCCTTATTTAGGATAAGAGTGCACCTGCTTCAAGGGATAATAGTTGTAGAAGTGAAATACAGCATGTGAGGACCTGGTCATGCTGCACTGATGTATAAATCTCTATGTTTACAACCATATATCTGGCATTTTTAATTTATTGGGCACTGCTTAGGCTTTTGTGTCTCGTATATCTTTACCTATCTTTTTTATAAAGAAAAGGGCAAAGGCATTGCATAAGCAGACAAAGGGTCAAAGAGGGTGTTTCAAAGCAAAAAAGGGGGCCATGTGCTCCTACAAATTCCCAAGACCCGGTGTGCAGTTGGCCCACTTTACTGTCAACATGTGTGAATGCCATGCTCGATAAATTTCTCTTTGAATTCCCTCGGCAGAATTTATGAGACGTGCAACATGGGGTTGCAATTCTTTTGAAGCCTACAACACTTACAGCAGTGCTCAAAGCCATTTACATGTCTTTTGTGAAAGAGAAATGAGGAATAGGAAGATGGTGATGTGGAGCATCTTGAGACTTGAGAGTTTTAAATGTATTTACTCTGTACTGAGTCTCTCAGGGACACTTTGCAACACACTAATGAGGCTGACGACCACGTTTTGCTCTGTTATTCCTGGCATCATAAGCATACCACTCTGACTTTTTTCACCTTACTTTCCCTCTCAGTAGCCCAGTGCAAATAATAAATAAGAGGAAATACATCATCTCTTTTTCAATGTGACAGCCAAGACCAGGTCTGCCAAAGTTAACACAAAGCAATCTTAGGTAATGATCAGCAAACGTGTATAAAGTTTCAAAGAGCATGACTTCACATAATTCATGCTGACTGCATCTAATGCTGTTGTAGTTTGCAACAAACTGCATTTAGAAGACTGCGGTGCTTGCTGTGAAGCTTGTTTTTTATTGCTTTTAAAAGCAACACCTCTATTTTATAAGTCCTTGTAATTGTTTTGATACCGTACAATACTGTGGTGAGGATTAGCTACCAGTCATAAACTGTGGAATTTTAACACAGGCTTTATTACAACACATGTAATGCCCATTCATTTTCTAAAGAACATGTCAGATTTTCCATTCATTACGACAAAACATAGATGGCGCTGATACAAAAACATTTCATCATTGCTCAATTGATGAGAATTAATTGCTCATTGTAAATCCAAACTGCTTTAGTGCTCTACCTACAGCACAGCCAGTGCACAGCTGGAGAACCGGGGGGTCTTTGTGCAGCGACAGAGGAAAGGAGCGAAACACAATCCAGACATTGTTTACCCTGTTCCTGATGTAAAGGCCACTTACTGTCGTGTCCAATGCCTAACCCTTCATTTGCTGCTTGAGCCTTTGAAGTGTGTGCATATTTCTGTTTCCTGACACTACTCTCTCTCACTACACTGAGCCACAGTGGTTGATATTGCAACTGGATAGGTCATGTTTCCAAGTAGGGGCTCTTTTAGGCCTGCTCTGGTGATAGAAAACACAAGTGGGGAAGGGGAAAACAGTGCAGGACTTGCAGATCCACAAAGAGGCCCCAGCCCTGGTCCAGACAACGCTGCAGGGGATTAGAGCACACCCTGGCAGCAGAATGGTTTCACTTAAGAATTTCAGTAATCACTTTTAGGAGTGTAATATATAGCTGACCTTCGGCAGCGCCACACGACCCCCCGCTCCCCCAGCCATTTGATCAAAGGAAGCGGCAGTGGCTGTGCAAACAGGCACTATCAGTGGACTCCAATAGATTTACTGCCTGCTTCTTCTCTCTTGTCTCCCCTGAGTCGTGTGCTGATACACACACAAACTCAGTTTCATCTTACAGAACTTATTTTTCTCCCGCTACTAATTTACAGGCCAGATCATGACTAGAGGGAACTTAAAGGAGGAGGTCTAAGGGGGGATTGGGGGGCCTCGGAGAAAGGGGAGGTGAGAGCAGCTCGGGGCCCTTATCCACTGCCTGCTGACATGGCCGACCAGAGATGTTCTCATCATGGGAAAAGCCCAGTAGGTGCTCTCTTCTCAGCTGGAGCAGCCAAACACCGTGGCCTATGCTCTGCAACAATAACAGCATCCAGAGAAGCACAGAAGACTGGCCCAGTAGGGTTTATATACTGCCCTAACTCTCAGGACGCTTTGACAAAGAGAGGATGTCGGTAGCATGGCAACTATTAATAACCCAATACAAGCTGGTATGAGACCAGTCCAAAAGTGTTAAGTCACCAAATTAAACATGTAGTCACTTGTCACTCACAAAATCAATTATGGCTTTGTCACTTAACTTAAATCAAAGTGGCGTTAACATACTGGAGGTGCTCCTCAATGAAAACCAGATTATGAGACATTGTTGACCTTTTTATAGTGAAATATCTTTCAGCTGTTGAAGACCCAGCTAATTTGTGAGTCATATGGTCTCATTTAAGTCCATGCTTTTGTTCACATGTCTTTTGGTGAACCCTTTTGGTTCATGGCTGTTTGTAAAGATTGTTGTTTATTGTAACTCAGTTTGATTTAATAGAAAAGCTGAACTGATTTATTTGTATATGTTTGAGTGGATCCTGGTAAATGTTTCATGACGCCGTGGTTTGCAGAGCAGCATGTTCACACTTTAACCACCGGAGGGCATTGCAGAACAGGTTAGGAGAAGTTCTATGTGCACTTTGAGCAGAAAGGTCATGTAACCACAGACCACTAATGAATCACTCCCTAGTTAAATAATATTGGAATATTAGCCTTATATTTGAAAACATTACAATTTCCAGGTTCATCAAAGGGATAAAATGTGAACATGTCCTTTGGCTGGCATGTCAGGAAGTGTTTATGTAACCCAGTTGATGACAATGCGCACCATGTCATTAAATGACCGCAGGAAGTCCTGTGCTTTTATGAGCTTCTTAGACAAGCTCGGAGGGGGAAAAAGAAAAATGTTTCCTGATTCAAGGCACGTGAAAGCAGCACACCACATGTTCTGTTTGTCCCAGAAACAACAGGGCAAGACCCAAACAAAACCTATGAGAAACTAGGGCTCTAAAACACAGACATTACCCTCCCTTTCATCTCTGTAGGTCACTGCAGGTCAGCTAGTCCCGTGGATTTATTTTGGCTATAAGTTACATGAAGAAATGGGTGGTCACTTTATTTAAGAGCAATTCCACACACTTTTGGACTAAGGTCATCATGTAGCCTTTAAATTTTACAAGAAAGGTGTGGTGCAGGTGAACGCGTTCTTTCTGAAAAGTGCATGCACATCAGCTGATAATCATTTAGTTTGGAGATCAAACTGGAGGAAAAGTCTGATACATGTGTACTTGCCATATCCTTACAGTAACACATCTGGTGATCTTGAAGCTAAGTGCAGCTGATTCAGTTACAGTAAGAAATAATAACTTCTCACTCTGCTGGCAGGAACTCTGTTCAGTCTGTGATAATGCAACTCCTTATTAGTTGTAGCCTGAGCCAGTTACATTAACATATGGTCAACACTTGCTTCAGGAGAAAGGAACTCTGTTGACCCTCGTGATTATTGCCTTACTACATATGCAGAAGATTGTGCAGCTCTTTGGGTGGGTGAGCAAATGGCCAGGTTTAAAGATGATTAACAACATGTCTGTTCCAATTAGCATCAGCATTTGAACAGCCCAATCATTATCAAAAACTGTAAGTTTTTCATCCTCGCCTTGTGATCATATAGATAAGTGCGGCCCACCAGACCAGGCTGTGTGGCACTGTGTGTGTGAATCAGCTGAGGCTCATGTGGCTGGCCTGGCCTTGCTCTCTGCGACCTAGCAGGGCTCAGCCACCAGCTGCCTAGCACCCACTACACATTCCTGCTTTATTCCCATGCTCGTAGTGCCTCCCCTCAACTACAGCGGTCAGGACCAAATTTATACCAGCTGCCACATCATTAGGTGAATGGAATCCGTGCGCACTTTATTAAAGCTTAAAGGTCGAAAAAGTTAGTCATATTTTGTGTAGCGGGTTTCTTGCGTGCACAGTAAAATGCTGCACACAACTACTGCATCTAATTGTCTAGAGCCTCATGCATATAGTTCAGATACATAAATACTTTCATAAACTTTTACGGACACAAAAGGGCAAACTAAAACAGGACTCATACATGAAAAAAATTGGGGCTTAACAATATTACAGACTACTTTCACTTTGTAATATCTTGAAGACAGAATACCAATTTGGAAAGCAAACATATAAAGTGAAGGTACATACTAATGAGACTTTGACTAGTTCGGTCCATATTAATTTGAAGCAGAAAGATTAAATGAACCCATTCTAATGAGGCCACAAGTGGAAAGAAAGGTGGATTGTTTTTGGACCTCGAAGCTTGGATGCTACATGAAGCGTTTTGAAATAAAATAAAAACACAAACCTCTTAAGACTAACAAACCTAAACATAACCTTTTAACCTTACCTATATAGACGCACAGTGAGCAATGCTTACTTTGTTTTGTGTGTCCAACAGCAGCACCTCAGGAAAAGGGATTGGGAAATTGTTTTGTGTGGATGTTTCAAATATGTTCGTAAACTGAAGAATGAAAATAAGTTTATGTGATGATGATCAGAATTTGGCTCCCAGCCCCACCCTGACCCAGTTATTTTAACGGCTGTCTTAACCCTTTCTTATTTACTCCTGTCCACACTGCACGTTAAACTCCTACTTTAACAAAGTGTTGGACCGCAGTGTGCAATATAAATCAGATTTATTATTTTACCATCATCATACACGCATGAGCTCACCCTCAGGGCTCATCCTCTTGAGGCTCACACACTGATATTGGCAAACCAAGACACAGCACACCAAAGAGTCCACTACTAACTATCAGACAACACACAGCCAGACGCACACACCCTTCCCTCCAGACCGCCGTCACTACACTCCAAACACAGCTGTCAAAACTCTGCGACGGCCAACTCAACAATACTGAGATGACAGGGGACAGAAGGACAGAGAAAGGAAATGTAGTGGATGTCATGAACGACACCTCTGGACGATAAGATTCTGCGGTTGACACACTCAGGGTGGAGCTCCTCGTTTTTCCCACTCGAACTACACTATGTCAAAATGTCCTCCCCTCCTTCCCTGCACCGCTGCCTCTCTCTTGCTTCAGGCGCGGTGCACTGTTGTCTCCCATCAGCTCTTATAACAGCTCCGGGAAGACCTCCCTCAACCTCAGGCCTCACATGTGAGTCCACACGTCCGAGAGGAGTAATAACACTGAAATCCTCCAAATCAGGTCGTGTCAAATTAAGGGAGGTATTTCAGGAGCCCACCCAAGTCTGCAAAGGGGTCAAAAGAAAGCTGCTCCAGACCTCATTTGCATGTCAAAATATACTCGACCATTCAAATGTCATGACAAAGTGAAGGGAAACAGTCGAGAGTGTTTCAAAGCTGAGAAGATGCTTTATGTTCGGGTGACGTCTGGTGTGGACATGGGTGAGGGAACCTGTTGGCAGACACAGACTGGAAACTCCACCCCAAATTCTGGGTAATACGGGGACATTTAAGGTAATATTGAAATGTGTTTGCCTTTTCTGTTAACAAATATACCTAAAATCAGGACTGCTAAACCAAATTTAAATAATCTGTACCATTGTCCACACAGATAACAGTACCTTCTTACTTCTGATTGGATCTTCGGTGTCCAGCCTTAATGCAAGGTGTGAATGCACTTAGAGGCCGTTTACATGATGCCACATTCCGCACTTTGTTTATACAAGGATTCTCACTCCACAAATGTCACAAAACTCTTAAATACACACTGGGCCAGCATTTGAGTTTTGCCTTCGTATAAACAGCCTCTAAATGTCTCCTGAAAGCATCCCGAGACATCTGATCTGAGGACGCATTTGAAGGTGGACTCTGATATGGATATTGCCAGTTTGAATCATGCACAATATCTTCAATAAAAAGTTGTTGACTGGTAAACACACATAAACATATTTTCTTGCATTGTTCTTTTACCATTTTGGTTGGCACTTTTTATGTTACATTTGGAGAATTGCAAGTGGTACCACATCCAGTTCCTAAGGTCTCTATGGTTCCAACTAGAAGCTAATGCTAAATTAGACCACCTCTATGGTGTGTTTGATCTGTGATTGCACAAAGATGACACTGTTTAACACTGATAACATTTGAACTTTGTGTGAAATCCTACAAACAATCACTCAGCTACCCAGCAGACATTCCAGGGAAGTTGAGGCTACTCAGAGATTTACGGCCAGGATGTTACTGTAGTGAGAGTGTGAAGGCCGCGGGTCAGAGAGGGTACCTCTGTGGCAGGTCAGGGAGATAGCTGAGGCATGGAGCAGTCTGGGATCTATTCAGGAAGCTCCCATGGGGGCTGTTGACTGGAAGGAGGTGGTAAATCCTACTGTGAAAATCACTTGGTTTTGCTGATATTGTGTAACATCTTGTTTCGAAAATGTCATACATTGGGTAATTTTAGTCAATTGTGCGAATTTTGGAAAAACAAGAAAAAGGGATGATTGTGGTTTTTGGGATTCCCTGGCTTCAGTTGCCGATGTCTCTGGTTTTATTGAACCCATCTGACATCAGGTAAGATCAAAATACACAATTGAAATGAAACAAAATTTGTGTAAACTGTACATGAACTACATACTAAATGAACTAGTTCCACAAACGCACATCCCAAACTAATGCATCTTCTCTTTTCCAGCAAATGTCCTCATCCTCAGCAGCTCAATGGGATGCCAAGCACTTCTCAAGTGCAAGGAAATGGTGTGGTTTCACAATTCCTAGATTAGGCCTGAAATCTGCAGTTTCCCTCCACTGCTTTAAGTGGCTGTGGTGCATATACAAACCCACTGAGACCATAGAAACATACACAGTGGTTTAGTGTTGGTCCCCAGCCAAGACAAATGACTGCTTCAGGTAAAAACAAACTGTGGACCGTGCATTTTTTTTTTTTTTTTTTTTCCATTTGCAAGTCTTTTTTGTGCCTTTATGTCAAATGTTCTTACACATATGCTCCACTTCAGCTCACCATCCTCTAACACTTACTGGATTGGTAAATAATGCAGAATAAGACATTTAAAGTACCACATACCACATACAGACTTGCTTCATTTTTTGTGGGAATACACTTTTTTAATTCAATTACATTATAAAAACAGAAGCAATAATGCACACAGTTGATATCTTATGATCAATGACATTGATTTAGCACATGTGGCCTGAGTTTGAGGCCACTTGATTGTGTAAGTGATAACTGTACAATATATTTGAGATTAAAAAAAGTCTAAAGAAGAAGATCCCATTTAAAAGTCCTGAGTGATCATCTGTCACAGCCGAAGCTTTGTGTAATCACCTGGGTTTTACCTGAGGGAGTGGGGAAAGCCCGTAGAAGTATCTGAATGACCTCAATTAAGAGAACAATTGCTTTAGTCAGACCATTAAGGGCTCAAGGTGACTAAATGCAAAAGGGCCTGAAGGAGTGCGGCTAAAGATCTGTAGCTCCTGCTGATTGTGACCCTCCCACCCCCCACGGCTCTCCAGGGGGACCACCAACTGGGAACCACTTTATTAAAATGAGCAATAAGTGATTCAACTGAACAAAGCCTCAATAGAGCAATGTATTCTACCAAATGTTGTCTGTGATTTTCATTTTTTATTTGCATTAAATCGGAAGCGATTCTTTTGCAGGACTGAGTTTATTTTGTCCTCTAGTCGTACTGTATAGTTCATCCATTTTCTACTTTTTTCTTTTTCTGTGGTAGTCTGAAAGGACAGGTAGTCACTGGACTTGTATGTTATGTTATAGGTTAAGGCTTTCAGGATGTTATATATACTTGGACATACAGAATAAATGCCAATTCCCTTATGCTCCAAGGATAACAGACTAACAAAATAAAGAACTGAATCACTGCAATAGGAAAACACATTTAATGTATTTGACAGTATAGATATGTCTGGAAGGGAGTATAGGTGTGCTGAAATACCTCCCTGTTTGGAAAAGATAAGGGAAAATCATATTTAAACAATGCAGTGGGATTACTGTGATTCAGTTTTACCCAAAGCCCATGTAACAGTTACAGCTGAATCTTTTTTCTTATTGATGCATATATAGTAATTGAACAGCATTTGTTGTGATTGGGACATCTCATTCACTTGCCAGTGTTTTAGGACCAAAAGTCTCTTTTACATTACATAGGTCTTTCCTTGATGCCTCAGTTGTTTGCTGAGTGCAAAGTGGAAATGGTCATAAACAGAGATTTCATACATGTGCCCTCTCGATCTAAATGCAATGATAAAATCAGCAGCCATCTTGGGTACACAATTTAGATTAGTAACTGGCTTCCACTCAGCTCTGCTTTGCTTTGGCAACAGAGTTTCTCCTTGGAGAGGAATGAATGTGCAAATGTGTTGCAGGTGGGATTCATTAAACTGAGACCTGGCACATTGGTACTTGCTCTGCACAATTACCATTTTGCAAAAGCAAGGAGCAGGCACATGTTAGCATAGAGCTGCCTTGTCGATGAGCATATATGCAGAGTATCATATGTATATATATATGTGTATATATATATATATATATATATATATATATATATATATATATATATATATATATATATATATATATATATATATATATATATATATATATATATATATATATATATGTATCAGTAAACTAAGAAAGCATGCATGCGCTGTGTGTCACAGCTGAGAAATAAAGCGCAGATTTCATTGGTCTCCAATGACTTTTCAAAACTAAATAAATTAACAGTGCAGTTTGTGCCCGTGCTATTTCACAGAGGATGAAGAAAGAAAAAGTTCAAATTTCACGAGATTTTTTTATTGCTATTCAGCCTCCACTACCCTCACCTTGCAGATAAAACTTTGCACTGTCAAATCACTACATTTTATGTTAAAACAAGCCTTAAACAAACTCTTTCAACCTTCACATTCTGTAAGAAATCTATATCCCTTTAGTGCAGCCCCATCATGTAAACTGTGGTGTTAATTTCACTGAATAATGCATGTAGTGTGTTGTTTGAGTTCACGGCACTGTGGTCACATCAGAGAACATTCTTTAACTTTATAACTTCCTCCTGCTTCCCTCTTCATGCTGCCATTAGAGACCATTAAAGAAGTGCAGGCATTTTGTTGTGCACTGATACTGAATATGGAAGAGCTGAGTAGAAACTGAAGGTGTAACCCGAACAGATCCTAATTATCACTGACTACTACAATGCGCGGAATTCGTTTGCAGTGTTGGAAGCAATAAGGCCTTAGGTCTTACTGCACTAATGGGAGCTGGCTTACATAGTTTGCACTTTTTTATAATTTGATTTGAGACAGATTTGTAAAATTCTCATGTAAACTCTTAGAACAGCAGCTGTTGTCACTTTATACATTGATGTTTATGACAACGTGCACATGATTCACAAATGGCAGTAACAACATACATGCAACATTACTTAAAAAGGAATTATTTAGGCCTGAACAACTTGTAGTTAAGGTGGATCTCCAGTGAAAAAAAGTCACAAAATAATTATTACATTAAACCATAACCTTCACAAAGCATAGACTTTCTACTTCAGTTTTTTATGTCCTGAAATCTACTTTTACAATATTTTGATCAGTCAATACTGTAAAATATAATGAGCTAGATACTGAAAATGGTCAGAAATGTGTCAATTTTTGGGCCTATTTAGCAAGCCCAAGCTGTTTATGAAATTATTCTGTTAAATCTTACTTAGCATGGTGAGGAATTTCTACGTTAAAGTAATTTACTGATGAGTTACAACCATTAATGTCTAAGCCAACACATCACATCTTCCTCTTTCCTTTGAAATTCCAAAATGCAATGGATTTCATATTACTGTGCACATTACACAGTACACATTACACACTGTGCTATTTCTAAATGAGTCTACCTTTCAGCTACTATTGTTTTCAAACTGACTTTCACACCACCCACATTACTGTAACAGAGACTTCTGACAGTAGAAGTGCAGGTTTCTCCCTCCTGTTGGACAGCTGAGCGTCAGTCACAACAGTCCACCCTTCACACCTGGTGAACAGGGCAGGGTGCATTCAAGTGACCCGCTTCCCCAGCCAGATAATTATTTCCAGTTGCAATTAGAATAACCACAAGACTTTTTTTCCCTCTTTGAGCAAAAGGGATCAGCAAATATCCTTTCCCTGGTTTTTGCTTTTCTGACACGCTTGTATAAATACCCTCCACCTGGTCATGGGAGTGCCTTTAGGGGAGCTATCAAAGCATTCATAAAAATCAAGATGTATGTGACATCCAGTGGATTTCCCCTTGCGCAGCACACGGCAGGCCAACTCAGGAGGGCCAGAGCTGGGGTAAAGTTTCCTCACTTTTCCTCTCTGACTAGCAGCTGATGCCTGATTGACTGTGATGGGCTTTTTTGGGCCCTGCACGTGTTGTTCCGCCACACAGTCTTCATTTGATCGTCTGTCCTCTCAGCATGTGGTTACTCTGGCCTCTGCTTCTGCTCCCTGTTACCCCTTATGTAAGTTCATCAATCCAAAAACTGACCTGAACAAGCTGAAAGCATGTATTTCACGCTTTGAATGATTCTCTCACAACTGCACTCTCTTTTCTTCCCACGCTTCGTTTACAGATTAAGGCCTGTGTTGGCGTTTGTAAAAACATATAAGAGGCCACTGGATATTAGGAACATGAATGTGAATGAATGCATTTGCATGTGTAGTCAGGATTTGGCTCTCATGTAAAATCTTCATGAAGTGTATCTTTATCTGGTGATCAGAGAGTCTGGGAAGGCAGCCATGATGGAGGCCTTTCTTACTCCTGTGTGTTCGACTTTGTAAAAAATGATTGTACTTTCTGAAACTGCTAAAGAACACTTAACCAAAGGCAAACAAATTTGCATGAGGGACGGATTACAGAATGCAAATCCAGATAACTTTTTTATAAGTTATGCTTTGCACTTATTTTGGGCGTACTGGCACAGAGAAGTGTTCTGTTTCTGCTTTGCACAAGATCAGCAATTTTCTCAATGCTTGCATTTAGTGTGCTGCTCTTACACACCTGTAGGGGTCACTGTTTGTTTTGCTCAACATGCCTTGACACTGGCCCTAACAAGGCATATAAGGTGCAGGTGAAAGCCCCAGTCCTGCAGAGATGGCTACATACTTTCCATTCTTTAATGAAGCCCTTCAATGACTCCTGCTCTGCAGCACTTAAACTCTACACGCACATACATCAGCACACTTTCCGAACAGTCTGCCCCATAATAGACTCTACATAGGAGGCCTGTGAAGTATTTCAAAATGCTAAAACGACTGCACTGGTGTAGACGTTTGAAGGACACTAATGTATGAGCTGAGTCCTAATATAAACAACATTATTCTCATGAAAGCAGGCTGTGGCCATTAGGGCTGTTCAGAGAGGTGGCACTTCTCCACCAGCTCCCTAATGGCACTTGTCCTTAAAATACTGATCTCTGTATACACCAAAACCTGTGTAACCTCATCCCATTGACCCTGAGCAAATCAGATGTAACGTGATTTGTCACTTTTTATATTAAACATTTCAACACTTTAGATAACATTTTTGGTCAAATTGTGTGCTCTGCCTAGCTGTACAGCCTTACTGTTATCTATAATGACAATGATTATTCTGCTGAGAAACAAATAAAGCAGCTGTTTAGAACATTTTCCACCCCATTGTGAAACTCATAATTGCATTTTTTTTGTCTTAAGGCCTGAGACTTACAGCCACCAGGAGACCAGCAAGTGAGCCAGTGGGGCTCACAAATTTAGAAATCCTACAGAAATATTGGCCCACCATCCAACTTTAAAGAGGTCCAACGTCTTGTGCGGCCAGTGCACCAGACCTGACTGATGTCAGCAGCGGTATAGCATGACTATCACTAGATTGTAACGTAAAGCAGAACAATACATCCCTGTAATCTTTGAGAAAGATCCAGCCGGAAGAAACTGGGAAAAAAACAGGGATGAATAACATATTTCTGTCTTGGCTGCCGCTATAATGACCATCTCAGTCGGAAATTAAACAAGTGAAAGCATTTCAAACACAAAGACGGAGATTAACTTGATTTGAAATGCTCTAGCCAGAAGTATGGCACTGTGCCTTTAAATGGGATGGTTTTGATCAAGACAACACAGCCCTGCCAACACTGGTTGTTGCTCTGCTGTTTTTGGCCTCTCCACTCTTAACCATCTTGTCAACACTTCAACCAACTTCCCTTTTCAATGATAGTCTAGTTATTGCCTTCATTATGTGACTTAAACTGACAGAAAAGGCATAAATTATTACTTACTCACTATGTTGGATTATATTTATTTGATGAACTTTGAAGAAAGGAAAAAAAAAAACATACGTTTATGTGTCCAAAAATGGCACTTAGTCATATTCACATTACTCCAACCCACTGTAGGCTGTCATCCAAATGACCCTTTTTACCACATTTTTACCTTTGGGAAGGCCGTGCAGCAAGTTTCCAACTAAGAGAAACTCTAAGAAATACAATAATTTATAACCAGAAGCAGCGAAGTCAAAATGAACTTAAAAGTAAGTGAACTTGCACTAGGCACTTGTACGTGACTGACACTGTTTGCTACAGGATTTAGACAAATCATTGAGTCTTTGTGGTGTAAATCCCACAGTACTACCCTCTCTGACCCTTTTACTGGCCCAGCCCATCAAGATTAAAGGTGAACACAGGGACAAATCAGTTATCAAGTCAAAAACTCTCTCAGTCAACTTCCCACAGTGCCATTTCTGCACACACGCATTAGAGCCACATCTGTCCTTCTGGCTTACACTCATTTTACTTGTATGTGACTTTGAATATACCTTCTCAGCAATAGAGCTTCCAAGATATGCTCTAGTGTGCACTAGTATCCAAAGTATATTTTGGTTCAGTTGTTAAAGCCCAGGGATATTTCTGTACTGCCCATTAGAGATTAACATAATCTCTAACTAAAATCTAAAAACAGTTGAAGTTAGCAGTTAAGTATCTTAGATTAGAAGACTGTTAGTGTAAAAAAAAGAAAAGAAAAAAAAAAGTCTTTTACCATTTCTAAAAACGAATGTGTCTACATCATTTCAAATATTCATTTGATATGAGTATGGAAACTTGAGTACATTAAAATGTACATTGGTCGAGGCAGTCGCATGCTTCTTGGCCTCAAGATCTTAGCCGGAAAGGAAAAGTTGAATGCTTTAAACTTCATATTTTTTTGCTTCTGAAGTTATGAAGGGCTTAGTGGATGATAGAGTAAGTGGCTCCTCAACTGGAAAAACCTTGGCTTATAGTTGTAAAGACCTAATGAAGCATTAGTTCACACTGCTTCTCCCCCCATCTCAGTGCCCGAGCCACGGCCTTGTTGAAGTGAGTTCTAGGAACAGAGGGTTAGTCCCTAATCCCGTATATCTTCAGACACTTGTCGCTGACTTCCTCTGAGCACAGGTTTCTCATAGTCTGTGCTGACAGTTATCTCCCAGAGCAATTGTTGGTAAACACAACTGAACTGCTTACCCCAACAACAGGTTTCCTCTAACCCTTAATCCAGGCTGCAGGAGACCCCCCTCTTACCCTTTTGACCCTTCCCCCTGTCCGAGCCCCCCTCCTGCCCCTCCTCTGTGGTGATGGCGGTCGATGGGCCGGTGAGATAAGCTGGGGTGGAATTCCCGTCTGGGTGTTCTTGTGAGTGACCTGGGTGGCAGAGGAGCGTCAATGAAAATCACTCAGCACTCAACTCAATAAGGAACCAGTCTCAGCCACGACTACGTTTCACATCTCTCTTATTTTGTCTGTCCCTTTTTGTTCAGTCTAGGTTTGTGATTTGCTCCATTTGCTTGAAAAGTTTCCAGCAGCATCCAATGAAGAAAGTAATGCTGAATTAGCTCGAAGCCCCTGTGAACTTTTGACAACCTCTAACCCAGGGTAATACAGCCTTAAAAAGTCTTGTTGTGCACAAATCAAGGAATGAGCTTAGCTCTGAAAAGAGCTTGAAAATAGCTCAAAGAATGTGATCTAATACAAATCCGATTTGTAGAATTATAAAAGAATCATATTTGGGTCAGATTTACAGTATCACCAGACAAAGTAGCATTTTCCAGAAAAGAACATGAGTACCAAAGATCAATAACATTTATAACCAGAGCCTTTAATTATTATTTTTGTTATTACATTTTTGGGGAACTTTTTGGACAAATCAGTGGCTCTCCCCAAATGTCTGGCACTTCCTTAGGTCCAACGTGGAGGGGCCAGCTATCTGGGAAAGAATGCTAGGGGTCTGGAGTGGCCTGGGTTAGGCAATGGCCTGGCCATTGTGCCCCAAGAGAAGGTAATTAGGAAGTGAAACCTTGACCAGTTGACAGCAGGCTTTGTTCAGGGGCGAGTGGGCCAAGAGAAATGCTTTTGAAAGCTTTTTCACTTTCTTTGCTGAAGCGACCTCAACCCCTCCCTCCAAGAATGCACTGAGGGAGACCATATACATTTCTGAAGAAAATGTACAGAGGGGGGTTAAGTGTTATTTATTGAAAGAGAAGTAATCTATAGGCAATAGGCTGTTTGACAAGAGTAACAAACCAAATATACAGTGCGCTGTATCTGCTTACCGCAAATGTCATTTCTAATTCATGTAAAACTAGTTACAGTAAATTCATTTCCTTTACATTACCCTACTCATATGTGTGTGTGCTTCAAATGCTGTAGTAGTTATTTTAATAATACCCACATGCTGTACATCAAGCCCGTGTCCAGTCCGGGCCCTGGTCAGCACAGCCACCTCGTCTTCAGCTGCAGCTGCTCTTGGAGCTGCCAGTCGCCCATAATCAACTCCGATTGTGTACTTTTCCTCTACTGTACAATTACTCTGCAACATAACACTAAGCCAAGCACCAGCATGAGTACAGGGAGGGCATCCAGCACCAGGGGCCCACGCCTCTGCCGTCCCTGCCGACCCTGAAGCTCAGCACACAGCTCCTAATGTGGCAGCGAAAGTGTGAACATGGCTTTGGCGTACAGCAGCTCGGCTCAGGCCATGAGGCCACTCTTTAGACAGCTGCTCAATGAAGCCCTACAGAGGACTGACTCATCATGTTTCTGAATCCACCCCAACTTTTTCAGTTGTGTCCAATTTAAAACAACCATTAAATGAGTTAGTAGATGCTTTAATACATTTTTATGATACCTTAATAGTAAACATATTATGTAACACAGCTTTATAAAAGGCGCAGTTGGCAAGATTCATTAAAATGTCTTTGCACAAATGAAATGTCAGACATAGAAGAATGTTTAGCAATCACAAGAAACTACAAATTAAAATAGCAATTAGTTATTTTTCAAATCCTCATTATGTCTCATATTAATCTGAAAAGGTACAAAAGTGCCTGTCTGCTCATTTAATCAATGTATTACATATACACATTATATAACACAGGATATACAGTTGCATCATAATGGGAAAACATATGAATAAAAGTGAAACAGTCATGGGTTTAAAGCTAAAAAAAATTCAACCACAACAAACAGATTCCTGTGTGTTGGGCTCCATAAAACACCAGACCAACACACAAAAGGAATCCTACTGTCCTTTTTAATGTGCTTTGTTCTCTGTCTATTACTGGAAGCGTGTAGCAGCAGCTCTCAGTAAACAGCACTTCTCATACTCAGTCTCATTTGGTTTCATTTCATGTTTGAGTAAATAACATGTGGAGAAGTTTTCTTGGTGACTCACATCACATTAATAGACAAAACAAAATGAAAATGTTTATTGTGTATGATTCTATGTTGCCCTGTGATCTTAAGGCCTTCAAAGATCAATGGATTAATTGTCAAACATCTGTGTATAAAATTTTACAATGTACACACTGCAGAAGATTCTTTGGTTATTCTAACTAATATTGTATAGTATAGTATATACAAGGCCATTAAATAAAGTATCAACTGTACCAACACGGGTGAGGATCTTCAAACACATGAATGCTGTGGAAAAAATACCTCAGCCTTTTTTGAGGGACTGTTTCTTAACATCAGTCAAGTTTTATGAACTTGTTAGAGGAAACCTTTAAGGGTGGTTTTGCTCTGCTTTTTAAGTGCTTACATGTCAGGGGCAGGTGTCACAAACAGCTTTTTCCAAGTAAATGAAGTCAACTGATTGCTCTTGACTTTCTCCTGGAGACGGCAGAGCTGGGACAGGGATCAGTCCTGTGTGAGTGTGTGATTAACGTTTTTATGTAGTTGACAGAGTGTCGAAAATGCCAAGGGACATTTAGATTAATGATGGCATCCTCCAGGCCAGTATTATGTCACTGTGAATGACTGCTGAAGAGACATAAGAATGACATTTTTACAAGTATATTCCTTATAAACGAGGCAAGATGTGCCAAATACACCAAAACACAAGAAAGCCAGATGAAATGAACTGTACACACATGTTCACAGTTGAAGCACTTCAGTGTAACACACTGGCTCCGTGGCTGCTGTTCGACCTGTGTCCTGGTGATGTGTGTGTGGTGAGTGCCACAGTTGGCTGGTGGGCCAGTGTTTGATGATGAAGTCATCAGTTTGAGTAAACTCCAGATGGCCAGGCAGAAAGTAAAACAAGTGCCATCTGCTTAGATTCAAGCGCTGCTCGACTTCTCTCCGTTTACCCCATGTCCCCTCCACTCTCAGTGGGCACTGCTAAAGGGACTGCAGCTCTCCGGACATTAATGCCATTAGTGAAATGTGTCAGAAGAGGCAGCCAAGCACAATGCATTACCCTAGCACTACACTACCACCAAGAGAGCACATTCAAGGTGAACCTGAAGTCCCTCTTCATTTGAAATCATCACTCTATACATTATTAAAACTCAAATTAATGAATAAATTGCCTTCATGTGTTAAGTAAAACGTGTTAAAAGTTTATGTTACCATTGGCTGTAAAAATCAACTGCAGTGCTAACAGTTTGTGTTGGATCTAGTGGATGGTCTAAAATAGATATTTTGCATGATGTTGCTGCTGTAATGGAGCAGAAGGAGGTGTTGAAGCTGCTCAGTGGGATTGTACAAACAACTTATTCTTTAGAAAAGTGTTTAATATATGTAAAGGTGTGTGTCTAAAGTAGCATAGTCATGGAGTAAGTATGCTTAAGATACTTTTGCAGTAATTTGAATTTCTCGCACAACACACTAAAATAATGTGATTCTTGCCTAGGAAGATTAGTTTCTCCCCAGTTCCAACAGACAGCAACAGAAAAAAGAAAACAGTTGAGAAAAGAGTGAAGGCAGCCAGCGCACAATATATTTTCACAGCCATAGTTTATGTTCTGTTGTTTTTGTCCCACGTGTCTCCATTCACTTTGCTGTGGCTGTGACTGTATTGTGTTTTTTTCTCTCATTTTCTTTGTCCTAACTCCCAACAACAGCATGGCCATCTTTCTTGCATTTTATTTTATAAAAAAAAAAGTTAAACTGGACTCTGCCACCAAACTTAAACTTCTGTCTCTGAGTTCAGGGTCAGACCAGTGCAATCCCTCAAATATCTTGTTAAACATCACATAAATGCTGTGCTGGGATAAACATTTTCTCTGGATTGGTGTGGACCAAACCTTAAATTTTAGGACAACATTACATTGAGGTTTGGTTTGGTTGTAAACTTTAATTAAAACTCAAGGTCAGAGGTCTAAACAAGATTGTAGTGAAAGGGTCTATTTTCTTTGGGAGCACACATGCTGTTGACATCAAAGGGATTGTTGAGTCCAAACTTAATCATATTTTCCCAAATGTTGAATTTCATCTATTTATTAGCTTTAAAATGTCATGAAAACAAAGCTAACCCAAGTTAGGCCTTTTTTCCTCCTCCCTCTGAAGCAGATCTTTCAGCATTGCCCTTCATCTGGCTTAAAAACATTGGAGTCTACACATTGGTTAAGCTGTGTGTCCCAGAAGAAAAACAGGACCAATCTCCCTCACCACTGTGTGTTGTAATTAAGGCCACAGCTGGCAGTTCCCATTACGCCATCAGGCTGAGCAGGCGGCCCTGGTGTATGGCAGCACAGGCCCTCTGCCTCACCTCTCCGGCCGTCGCCCCATTCCCCCACTTCGGCACCTGTACATTGTAAAGAAGTACAGCCCTACAGCTAACAGTCTGATGGCTTTGAAAGTGTTTGTTGTGAAACACTTGGGCGTAACACTCTGTCGCCTTGTTGTGCATTTTCACATTCTGAAGTTTGTTGGCCTCGCCAGGTGGGGTAAATGTGCACACGTGGTTTTAAGTTCAGTAAAATTTACACTAGCCTTTTATATCTGACAGGAAACTACATGGAAATGTGGCATAATGGAGAACAGGCAGGCCTGTGACAATTGTTGTCAGGGCGACAAGGCTGAGTGGTACAGAAAAGCAAGGGTTTCATCACTCCTCTCTTACTCGCACCCCTTTCTCTGGCTTTACAGGAAAAAAACATAATGTTCAAGCAAGAATTTTAATGTTGTGCGGCTATGAGTTTGCCCACACCACACCAAACACAGACTGGTCCCTGAAGGCTAACTCTCCTCTGGCCAAGATCAGCTGTCTGACCGCAGAGCTACCCGCTCTAAACACTAGCCAGAGTAGCACAAACACACAACACATACACACAACTCCACAGAAATGAGTACGCTGACAAATGTACAAGCAAGCATTGTCAACAAAACCATTCTCGTCCAGCTGCGTGCCATATTGACTTACATGGTGGCACTGAAAAGATCAGGACTGGTTCAAATAAAAGCACAACTTTTGAATCCAAATCCATTTCACACTGTGGGAAGTCTTATGTAACAAATCTATATACAGTAATGATGTGCACACAATTGGCAATAGTTGAAATTAGTAGTGTCCCAACTGTTCGACTAAAAAAAACTACTGCAGGTGCTGCAAAAACGCATAAAACTGAAACGGACCATGCAGCACATTGGTCCTGGGTCACTGTTATTTTCGTTCGAACTGCTGCTGTCAAACATAAAAATGGCCATGCATTTTGTTTCTCTGTCTCCCTTTGTTGATGGATGTTTATGTAAGACTTTCTGTCAAAACATAGAAAAAAGACAAATGTGGCTAATTAAAAGAACATTTCTTTGGTAGTTGCTGTAATAGATACCTCATTGTGGGGTCCAGGGACAAAGCTGCCTTTAACCAATCACAACAGTGCCTCATATTAAATTTGACTCTTGCAGTAGTGGGTAATTTATTGGACTAAAATCTGTCTTGATTAACACTGTCACACATTTGCTGAGGCATTTGCGAAAAAATGTTCACACAAAACCCATATTTACTGTGTCATTTCTGATTAACAAACAGCAATGTTTACACTTAAATTGAAGGAGCTGATCTGATGGAAAGACTTAGTCCCAGTGAGTCATGGCTCTGAAATGAGTTGGACACCTGCCGCACCTTTACACTGCCCACACAATGTCCTCACAACATTAAGTGTATATGTGTATACGTGAATGTGAGTCCCTCTCCGCAACATGTTCCAGGTGACTGCAATTAAACGGTAAACTGGAAATACTTACCATTGATTTAGTTGTACGTAAATTGGTCCAAATGTGTTCCAGGGGAGGAGTGCTTACCTCACTGTTCACCACCCAAAGCGAATTTTTCTGTGTACACCTAAACAGAGCTTTAACATTGTGCCTTGGACCCCCTTTTTCACACCAAACACAACAAGGTCTGACCTGAACAAATAAATATCTACTCAGTCATAAAGGGCTTTTTACAGCAACAATACGTGACTTTACAGGATTGGCACCCTTTAATGAACAACACAACTCCACTCCTGAAAACTCAAATTGGCAACCCTGACACTTCATCATTAAGATGATGTGGAAAAACAACTTTATTCCAAATCAATTAATGACAGCAAGGTAAAAAGTAATTGTATAACTTTGCTTTGTTGTTGTTCAGTTAAAGTATCATACATCCTCAAGTCGGGAGATGGACTACAGAGCCTCAGTGAGATTTATATCCTTTGCCTTTTTCTAATCCAATATCCCCTCCTCTTTAGCCATTCCCAAAATGGTTTGGCTGTGAGGGCTTTGCAGAGGCACTGCTGAGGGGAAGCACACACACACATGTTCACACACTCTGAGTGACCAGAGAAACACGAGGAATGTAGCGAGTTGCGCCACATCTCAGCTGGACTGACAGTGAGCACTAGCGGTGTCCTCTTTTCCACCGAGGAGGATGAAAGGACATCAACTCATCTAAGACACAGAAGGAACGCCTGGAATTAAGAAAAGGGGAAGCTCTCCAACAGGGTCTGGCCTGGGAGACGACCTCGGTTCACTGCTAAAGCAAAGAAGAAGAAATGGAAAAAAAGAACTTCAAAACACTCTCCGCACCACACCTGTGATCAATTATCATGTGCAAAATTAGAGAGTTACCAACAAAACCCCGGCCTGTAATAATTCATAATTATCAAAAGAGCAGTGAGAAGGGAGCGCAGAGGGTTCACACAGACTTGGGAAGCAGGTTTAGACTCGAGGGGAAGGGTTTACCAAAACCACAGTGTCCTCCATGTGACGTCCCAGACCTTGGGTCAGTCATTGTAATTGTGGCACACTCATGTCTGTTGTCAGTGAGAATATTAGCTTTGAGTAATGGCTGGGTGATTGGAGCAGTATTTTTAAAGCTTCAATGTTAATCTCTCACCGGGAAACATCTTTTAAACTTTCAAATTATGAAACAAAAGGGCATTGTAAAAAACCTCACACAGCAATAAACACGTACTCGAACGCTACAGTTTGTGTAGCCACAAGTGTGCGCTCCACTATAAATTTCTGGGTTAATGACATCCATTACCAATTGATTTGAAGCAAATGGTTATTTTTATCCAGGAACTTGTACACCCCTGTGTGAAGCAAGCGGTGTGCAAAAACCTTCAAGCAAATGGGTGGATGAGTCAACATAGTGAGAATTTATATAAATATCAAATGCGATGTTGTATCTTTAGTGCAAGCCTGTAAACTAAGCTCTTATCGTAACAAGAGATAAGCCCAGTGCTGGTCATCCTGGATACTTTAGAACATATAGACTAAATCAAGTGTGTCTCAAGAGCTTCCACACAGACAAATACACTATCCATAGAGTACAGAGGCATGCAGGGATACTAGAAGTGTGAACTGTGATGTTGTAATGATAAAAGTATCTCAGCTTATCACCACTGCTGCTAGAGCGCTGTATGCTCACACGAGCAGACACTTCTCGCCAGAGGAGGGTGGGGTGGGGGGTGCAAAATGAAACTCCTTTCCAAACAATCCAAGTGCCAGAGAATATCCCAGAGAATACACTCTTCCCTGAAAGAAAATAAATTAAATCTTCTGTTTGGGTTAGATGGTTCAGAAAAAATAAAGACAATTTTCTGAAAGTGCTTGACGCACAGCCAGTTAGTGATGGAGTTAATTGGGAGAAATTGTACAATGGAAGCCAAAAAGGACAAGGATAATTGCTGTTCATCATCAAGTAGTAGTTTGCAGAGTTATTCTAAAACATAAGGGTTCCTCCAGGTCATTTTAAAACATCTGAATTTTGAATAGAATAACTTTGCCATGAAATTTCTTATCACAGAGACATTTTAGTCCTTCAGAGAGGTGATAAATCACACCCTGTACTCTACAACACAGGGCAAATCATCCAAGTCACATGCGTATTTCTTGTAATCATATTCAAAGTTTTCTCAGCTGCAGGTTCCTCTAATATTACAAACGTATTATACATTTTGAACATTATACATCAATGTTAATTGTCAGCACTATTCTGAAAACACCTGTGAATACAAATAAATGGCTAAACATTTACATTGGAAATGTAATTATGTGCTTAAGCTCTTAACCATGATGAAATGATATTCAGCATTCTCAAATAACACCATTTCAGAGGTTAGAGTTACAACCAAGCATCTGGAGTCATATCAGGATAGGCTGAGCTTGTGCGTGTTTGATACAGAACCACATTAATGCTCAAGTCTTCAGGGCTTTGACACTAAAACCACAGCTTTACAACTCTGTTAAATGTTATTTTACAATGCACAGACTCCTCAGCTGCCCTTTTATCTTACAGTCCTCTCAGAACATGTGTCAATGGTGGCTCACTGACTGAAGTTCATTATGC
The DNA here is from genome assembly GCA_036850595.1 of Rhyacichthys aspro. Lineage (NCBI taxonomy): Eukaryota > Metazoa > Chordata > Actinopteri > Gobiiformes > Rhyacichthyidae > Rhyacichthys > Rhyacichthys aspro. The sequence continues at coordinate 7,224,103 of CM072163.1, read as the reverse complement.
AGAGTTGCTCATAGGTTGGTTTTAGAAAAGACAAGCTCTAACCACAGTGTATATGGTTAGAGGGTGCCCCTTTAAACCAGTGCTGGTGTGTGTCTCATTAAGTTAACAACTTGCCATCAGCAAAAAGACAGGAAGTGAGTGTTGTGTCATGATGAACACTCTCGTAAGCACTGTGTGCTGTCAATGTAGGTTTAACTTTACTGGAAACATAATCCAAGCTGCAATCCAAGTGTCTCTGTACATGACCAAAACACAGGTTCACATCTCCCAGACACTAAATCTGGTTAAATGAATAAAACGTGAGTGCATCAACTACTTTATCAACACTATAATGTGCCATCTGTAAGGCAATGCAGAGCAATGTAATATAAAAAAATATTAGACTAATTATTCAAGTTCCACAACCTTTGTTTAAAACTGGCTGTGTATAAATAACTACAAATAAATTAAGATGGTACAATTAATATGAACATTGCATTACAGGCCACAGAAGTTTGATTTATGGCTAAAGAGGAGAGTCCACTATTATTACCTCAGAGCAAAAAATCCAATTGTGATTGGCTTACTGAGGACTAACTGGCCTGGAAGTCTTTACCCGTGACAGCAGTGTTTTATGGAGGGTTTAAAGGCAAAACGCTCACCTGTCAAACTGATACATTTCTTATTGCTCTAATTTGTAAACAATACCCCAAGCACTTTATATTTAACCTTTTTCTTGGATAATTAGATTGCTCAGATGCTTGTCTGGGTCCCCCATGTCAAAGGTTTTTGTCCCAGTGAAAATGTACACTATTTCAGCAAAGAAAATAAACGTAAAAAACGGAGGGCTTTGCCAAAAGGTACCCAGATGTTCATAAGAAAGCACGAAAGCTGCATTATATGTTTTTTGTTGTGCATGTTTTCTAAAGCTATTAAAGTGAATGACTAATTCCCCAAATACATCGGCTTATGTCTTAAAAGCCAACATAATCCTGTGTAAATAATGTATTTTTTCAATGTATGAATGAGGTCAGCCTTAATTAATATAAAGCTGTTTTGTCAACGTGAACTCGGTAAATGGGTATAACTGTTACTTAGGCATGGCATTACAACGCATCCTGAATCAAAGTTTCCAAAATGAAGTCCAGTAATATAGATATGGTGAGCAAAAACAGAGCAGACAGTAACAGACATGGTATCAACTACAGTATTTTATCTCAGATTTAACTTTATGTTTACTGTTGTACTGCAAATACAAAGTTGCAAAAGTTGCACAAGAAAATAAAAAATGTGATAGTTTTTGGAAAATGTCATGGAAAATTATTGGGAAAAATATATAAAACCTGCATTTTATTTATATGACAGAGCTGCATTATGATATTACAGAAACAAAGCTTGTGTTACTTTTTTTTTTTTTTCACAGGAACATCACAGAGAGGACAGAGGAATCAGGATACACCACAAATGACATTAATAACATCCACCACTGTTAACATAAATAATTGCAGTACTTCTGTAGCTTTTTTACACTGCAGGTAGTTATTTCTGTCTATTTAATCACAGGCAGTCATTCAACACAAACAACACGAGGAAAAGGAACACCCCTAAATGAAGCACAGAGCACATCCTTATAAATTTCTCAATGACAGGCCAGAGTCCCTCCCCTCTTTCACCATCCCAAACTGATCCGCCCCCCTTAAGCTCCATTCCTCCAGCATCTTCCCGACCCCTGCCAGTCTCTGGGAAACTCCCAGCATGCTCTGTTCCAACAGCAACCGCAGGAAATGAGCCTCAGAGAGCGCTGAAGTTTAATAAAAAATAAATGGATGGGGTGTCTCAGGGACAGAGCAAACCAAGAACTGTGGAAGAGAGAGAGTGGGACAGAAGGAGTGGTGCCCTAAAGTGGTGGATATGCAGGGTATAAAATGTAAAGCTTTGTGCGCAGTGATGAATCAGGAAAACTAAAACCAGCTGCTAAAACTAGCAATTCAGATCAACTAGCGGCTCATTTAGAACATTCCTCCTTTACTTAGCTTTACTTACAATGAGCAGTGGACAGCTACAAACACAAATGCCATGGGCCTGTGAGTGAGTGTATGCACAACGATAGCCACATACACGCCTTTCTTCTCCAGCCTGACACAATAACTCTCATGCTCTGAATGGAGGGACAAACATTCCAGACATGCCTCATGTCGGGCTGCTGGCGAATCATTAAACTGTGCAAGAGAAACTGCAGGATACCCTCTTTTTCTCCCATGTCTTCTCTAATTACCCCTATACCTTTAATTGATGTTAAACATGAAACAGGTATTAACTCAAAAAGGGGGATGAGGAAAATAGAAATCTGCAGTGCATTTGGGAGTAAGTGGATGCACTTAATGCTCTGCTGATGATATGTGACGACTATAAATCAAAGTATCCTCTTTTAGTGACTGTGTGCTCCCAGGTTTACAGAAAGGTTCGAAAACACCTCTAGAAGACAGAGCAAAGTGATAATCGTGTCATCTCTTTTTCTATTAGATAAAGCGTGTTTCCATAAACATATGAAGCAAAAGTGTTTTATCATCAAAGGCTTAAGCTAAGGGACCTAAACCTAAAGCTCAATAATGTTGTATATATCTGTGAAAATAAACTTAAACTGTAAAAAATAAAAAAAAACTGAATGCCAAGAAAATGCATTCATGGAAAGTGGCTCACTGATACTGAGTGAGACTGAGGCAAAGACACAAACAGGTTCAGTAACCAAAGAAAGAAGCGAGTCAGGGTTGTTAGATATCTTCTCACATACCCTCGGGGCCCATCCAGACCCCGCTTTTTGAAGCACGGTCGTCTAAGTGCCTGAAGTGTAACACCAAGCAGTCTATTGAGAAGCAGGTGATGTGCAGAACAAAGAGGGGATTCAGCACCTCAGTGACACAGTGGGGAAGAGATGAGTGATTATTAGCCCCGCTGAGCGCCTTGACGGACCATTTAAAGGCAGCTTCCTTTGATTGTGACAGTGTAATTGTTTCACAGATACAATCACGTTGAGCACTTACCTGGGGCACAGGGAAACTGGACTTTCATTAAAGTGCGGGACTGTCTCCAGGCTGCTCTGTAATTGTGCCTGTTGTCTTGTTTTGTGATGTTGTCGAGCTGCGTCGCCCTGCGCTGTGAGGTAATCCGGAGATGTGTGAATGATGGGAGGGATTTGACCTGAAGCTATGTGGATACTACGCTAGATTCCTCACATACAGTGCTTGAGTAAGTGTTTTTAACAGTCGGGAAATCACACATATACACTGACAACATATGAGGTTTTCAACAGTGTTGGTGATTGCAGTCTCTTAGATGGGTGTAATGTGTGTGTTTTTGTTTCCCAGGAAACTCTCTGTGCTATCAATCCCATCTGCAACTCCAAACTTTGAGTGCCTTGAAAATGATCTATTGCAGTAAATACAAAAATGATCAGAAGGCATTACTCATATCACTTTAGAAAATCTATTCAACGTAATTTGGTATAAACAGTGTATAAACACCTCTTTATGAACTGAAAAGGACTGAGATAAAAACTGTGACAAGATGAGGAAAATAAACTAAAGCAGTGAAAAAAAAGCAAAATAAACGGTGCAGGGGGGTGGGACCTTCTCACTTAAACCTGGCCTGCTTAAAGAGCGTACCAGCCCCGGTGTTTGTTTTTGATTCAGCGGGCTGAGGTGACACAGTCTGTTGGGCGCTCTATTGGCCATGTGGTCTGGGTCCATTGAGCGTGCCTGTGTCCGAGGGCCGAGCTGATTAGATGATAAACCACAGGACGGAGAGTGAAGACAGAAGAGTTAGGGCAGCTCTTTTACTGCTGCATCATGCTGTCAGACACTAACCAGCAGCAGGATTTACCTAAAGCACTGAAAACATATTCAAGTCCAAGTTGTTGCCAACATCCATATGTATCTAAATATGGTTTTATCAACAATGGAAGGAACTACTTAAGGTATTTATCTGCTTTGTTAACACAGGATGTTTACCCATTTGCTTAAGAAATTACTCAATAAGAACCAGACGCCGATTTCACAACTTGATAAGTGAAACATACAAATCACTGATGCTTGATATCTTGTGGATGTTTAAATTTATTAGATTAGTTACGCAGTAATAATATTGTGGTGCCAACCATGATTTAGCAAGAGGAAATATACAGCAACACCCAGCTGGGAGCTCTCCCTCAGCACTTAATTCACCCATGTCTAAATGTGGTGTGAAGTATTTTTCATTAAAGAAAAATAAATTAGTGTTATTATTGTTTGAATCAGTTATGCTCTCCCTGCACATGTAACTGGATCCTGCTGCCCTTCCTCTTGGTCCTGTGCTCGCCGCTCAATTTAACTGATGTATTTTTGTTGTCAAATGACAAATGTACGCTAACTAGAAAGTCGTGCGTCTCTGTCTACTTGCTGTGCCACTGACCCTTGTCCTAGATGTTTATGCTCAAAATACCCACAGCTATTAAGCAACCTGTTGATGGGTATGGTGCAGATCAAGTGCAATTTAAGGGCAAGTAAATGAGGAGAAGGGGCAGAGACTGACTCTGGGTGGCAACACACAGAGACAGGGTCTTTCATAAAGTTTAACACTGAAAAAAGGCACAACTTAATGGCACTAAACATTAAACTAGACACTTGCACTGACTTTAAACCCAAAAATAGGAAAATAGAAAAAACATGAAAAAATGATGTAATAAAATAATAAACATACGTCTATGCAAAAATAAAGAAGTCAGTGCATGTCACCAGCCCCAATGTTTGATCAGTTTTAGAAAGTTATTTCAAACATTCGGTTATTTGTCCAGCCTTTTCTTCTGTTATAGAAATAAATAAAGTAAATAAGTGACACAATGAAACCATGATGACCATTATAAGAAGATGCCAAGATGGAAGCCAAAAAGATTCCTGTGGTTCTCCAGCAACAAAGAAGTGGTGATATCCAGTCAAAGCACACTGCTCTTAGGTGCTTACACTATCAGAATAAATGTTAATGGTAATGTAAACTTATTCTAGTATAACTTAAAAGTAATGGATGCTTGTGGACATTAGCCTGTTATTTCATTCACCCTTAGGTTTTGGGTTTATATTGGATTTATTTCGCTGTAACCTCAATAATGCAACTCCTCAGCTGCTTATTGGGAGGGAAAGTGACAGTTGACACCAATATTGCATCCCTTAGTGGTTTGGAGTGTGTCCATAAGTCCCACGGCTGTTGTTCCACACAAGAGGCTCGCTCTTCAAGCCGAGTCCCATTCCAAAAAGGATTTAGGGGGGGAGTTAACAGGGCCCCCAGGAGCAAACCCCGTAATGTGGATCCTGATGGGCCCCGATCTCTGTGGAAAGATCAGTTCTCCTGCTTAATGAGTCTCGGGCCCCTCTGCGCCGTCGTCCTACTTCACTTTGCCGTTTCTCACGTTCACCAGATCAGATTCACTTCCTTCTCGCTGTAAATCTGGAGAGCAGCGGCCCTGATCGACGTTAATTACCTGCACTCCTCCTTAAAGGAAGTCTACTCGCCCGGCAATATGATTGGACGAATGCGCGCCCTTGCTCGTGCGTGTGAAACGGGAAATTGAGTTCCGATAACAGGAGATGAGCAAATTCAATTCTCACACCATACATCCACACAGCGGGACGGCCCATCTCCTACTACCCCCCTCCCTCCCTCCTGCCGCTCAGAGTCCCCTGCTTGCTGTTTATAAGTGCCTGAGCCCCAGAATTTAAAATAATAAGATCAGGTTTCCAGGCAGGTAAGTGCATCCAGACCCGTTATCTGTGATATCACTGGTGCTTTAGCCCCTCTTCCTCCCGCTGCCTCCATCGCTGCCTTATCCCCTCTCACTCCATCCTTCTCTTTCTAGAGTATCTCCTGCTTTTCTGAAACTGTACAGTGAAACACAATCCTTTGCATTATATACTTTGTGAAAAGCGGTTTCTGCAGCATCTTGTCATCGTTTGGGTGACCGGCCGCTGTTTGAAGTGCTCTCGGGTTCAGGCCTCTGCATATAACAGTGACGGCTCTGCTGCACAACAGCGTATTATTTACCCAGATGGGGTTAATTGCTGGATAAAAGAATGGTTCTTTTCAGTTGACCATTGTAAAGCTTTGCCCACCCCTCTTCCAGGCTTTCCTTCACACACACACAAATGCAAGGCAGCAGAAATATGAGCACAGACATGGAAAGCACACACACAAGAACATACAACACATAGAAACTCATGAAGAAGCACAACAGCACATCCACTGAAATATTACAAGAATGTAGGTAAGCCAGTATGCACATATACATTCACCAACACACATTCAGAGGAGTAAGGGACTGGGTGATAATCCTGGCTTTCTCTGGCCCATCAGTGTTATTGCAGTTGGCAAAATTAAATATTATTAGGAAAAAGGTAAAATTTCGGGGCTATTATTAGAGTATCTCAACCTTTTTTTTTTACTGTAAACTAAAGATTTAGTGCCTGTAAAATCTAACTTTTTTTTTTGTTTAATAGTGTTTCTCCACATCAGCTCACATGAAGGATGGGTATGGAGGAAAACCAATCAAAATGCGTGAGAGCAATGACTGGGAGTCAGAGATAATGCTCTTAGAGGCAGAAAAGGAGAGAGAAAGTATAAGAAAATGTGAGAAAGTGCGAGGAGGAGAGGTTAAATAGCTTCCACACTTCAGAGCGGGATGGCAGCTTGGACAGGGCTTGACGAGTCCCAGAACAGTAGCCTCTCCTGATCCCCATTAGCAGCAGCCTGACAGTATTTCTCCTTTGAAGAACACAAAGTCAACACTCCATTTGTGGAGATAAGGTGCAGGTGAAGGAGTGTAGCATGAACAAAGTTTGTGAAAAAAAATACTAAAAGGTTAAATCATTTGAACTGCGGTGCTGCTTCATTGAAACAATGTGTACATTACCGCAGGACGCTCCATCTTCCTCCTTATCTCAACATTTTAATACTTTACGTTCCTGCGAGGTAAGCCGCCCCAGACCTGTTCCTTTAAGCTGTGTTTCCCTGCACACAGCCTCTACACCTGAACAAAGCGAGTTAGGGTGAATGCCATCAAAGTTCCCACTCTCCTCTCCAACCGGGACCCCCCCTTTTAGAAGAGCCCAGTGTCCCGTCTTGGCCCTGCTCTTCAAACATAGCCTGCATTGATTAACTCAGGGTGCTTTCTCTACCATCCACCTATTAATTATATGGCCTTCATTAACACTGGCCTGAAGAATGGCCTCTGGTGGAAAGGCGAGTTAAGAGGAGGTGTTAACACAGCACCTGCCTGCACTCATGTGGACACTTATTAACCAACAATGACCTTCCACATCATAAACCCACCGGCCGGCTATTTGCTGTCTAATAAACTGAGCCCCTCTCCCTCAGCCTCCCCTTCTCTGGCGGCTCCCCTTTACTAGAGCCCCTCACGGTTTATTGTTCTGCAAGAAGAAGAAAAAGTAGATGCCTGTAAACTTCGGACACCTGGAATCAACTAAAATACAGATTCATGGGAGCAAAAAGGAGTTAAGTAGCATAGGTGGTTAATGGTTTGATGAAGAGCCTCTCAACAATCCAGCTGAAGAGAAGGATAGGAGCTGCTATAGGTAGAGGCTGTCTATTGATATTGTAGCTAATGGCACAAGCAAGACACCATTCAAGTGGCTTTGGAAGAGTTTGCAATCAGATGCTTTATGTCATTTGTGGTCTGACATTTGGGAAGAAATGGTATACTGTGCCTTTCTTTTGTTCCCGAGCGAAATGAGTGGTTTGGCCCATTTTATCTGTTTGATTTAAAAGCCTGGATTGTTTTTTATTAACAACTTATCAACTGGATGGACACTTGAGTAATTCAGACGTTCAACTACACAAAAGTGTACTCCACACTTCTTCTAAAGATGAAACAGCTGAGGGAAAAGTAAACTCCAGATCCACTGGAGCTCAGCGATGACAAACTCCAGACAGACTCACTTCTCTGATCTCATAAACAAGGAAGAAAACTATCCTTAGATGCTTTTTACGACCACTGACAATCTCATTAATCCTGTTTATACATGTCTCTGTGCAGTTTTCACACACACATAAACATACTAAGTGCAGTTAATGTTATTTAAAGACAGCATCAATTATCATTAACACTAAGTACAATGGTCATGGTTTCAGTCACTGTGATGAAAAAAGAAATTGTCCAGTTAGTCAAAATAGATTATTAGTTAGGCTATTATTTTTGGTTTGGTTGGCTTGGTTTGTGCAGGACATCTTCTGCTCCATCTAATGTGAAAAAGAGAATGTCTAAGAAAAGTCTTTTTTTAGTTGTTAGGTCAAAAGGTTAAATGCTATTGTTAACACAGGACCTGAACAAACTAACTGAAGTAGATGGCGCATTGTCTGCTTTGGACCAAACTTTGAAGCTTCTGTAATAGACTCTGCATCTCATTTAAAAATGTGTGTTATTTATTAGATTTACGTAGCCAAATGCGTGAATAATTAACAAAGGCATGATGAAACAGGTGATTTTATAAATATAATAGTTCGCTGAGGAAAGAATTATTCAATAAGTAATAGCTGACAGTGTTGCAGTCTGGGCGGCGTGTATTTCTGTCAGCGTTGGAGAGAGTGGGTTGGGTCATATGGCCAGTGGTTAGAGTGCTCTTGAGTGACTGTGTGGATGGAGACCTCTCAACAGTGGGCTATAGTTTGGTAGATCTCAGACAGACATAATGGACCAGGACCTAACAACCGCCACAACCCGCCACAGAGAAGGGGCAAAAATGGGAAAGCGAGGCCTAGTAATGGGCCCTAATGTGAGGACGTATTTATTTCATCCACTGGCCCAAGTAATTGTCTGTCTTTCAGTGTAGTCGAGGTTAAAACGGTGAGTGATGGATGGCAGTTATGACAGAGGTTAGCTGGCTTCCGCTTTCACTGCTATTCTTCTGTCTGAGAGATGGGTCCTGTGAGTGGCTTTAGCGGAGTGGTCCTCTTTGAACTCCATCGTCACACACCAAAAAAGTGAAAGTATTTGTTGAACTTTAAATAAAACACAAATTAAAGCATATAAAGGTCTTTCAACAAAGAAAAGGATCTGTATTTATTTACTAATCTCATAGTTTAAGTTAAAATGTCACATTGAAATTCTTGTGTGGTCCAAAAAAGTCATGTGTACGTCAAACCTTTTAGCAGCTAATCTGAAGAATGTAATGATGAAAGATGAATTTGGAGAGAAAAGCACAAACCGAACCAATTATAAAGCTGGCATGTGAAGATTTCCCTCTCTGTTAATAAAATGTATACTACAATAAACTTAACTAATTCCCAAGAGGCCGGATCTTGGGAAACTAGCTGTGTCCACTAAGACTGCTCCACTCAGATTTCAAGCATAGCTCTTTTTCAGTACAATCTCCTTTACAATTTAAGCCTAAATTGGAAAACTGTTGGCTGCAGCACTGATTCTTTTTGGATTTGGTTAAAACGCCACCAGAAGAAATGTTGTTAATTGAATGTTATATTCCTTGTGAGCCTGCAAAGAGCTCAAAGTTTGGATTTAATTCATAAAACGCAGCCAATGGGGGTACATTTGAGGTTGAGGCCAGTTTTCTTTGGCTTGTAGACAAATTTTACAAGTGACTCTGAGATTCATAAAAACACACATGTACAGTTCCAGAAAAGTAAGGAAAGTATGCAGCATGTGATACCAAGAAATAATTAACAGTAGACTGGTTTTATGATGAGTGTGTTTCCTGTCCATCTTTACCTCTGTTTAATTTAGTTTTGGCCCACTCCTCGGCCTGGCAGGTGGATCCCACATCACAGCTAAAGAGGTACGGCTGGCCAATGCGACACTGAGGAGAGACCAGGTCGTACTCAGCTGCCAGACCACCTCCATCTATCCAACTAAATAAAAGCTGTTTAATGCATTCCATAAATCTAATCAAACAAACCCCTGTCCCTCGCCTTCTCATTACTCTATGATTCAGCAGCACTAACCTCATGCCACTCGAGGCGTACCATGCCAGGACAGCTGAAAAATCAAGATCGTGGACCAAGAACAACGAAGAGCAGTTTTTAAAATCCAGACATGGATATGGTGCATGGAGAATTGAAGAATTATGTTATCCTTCAGCTGATCCCTCGATTATAGTCATACAGGTTATGCTGAAATTCTTGAGGAACCTGGGAAAGGGGCTTTGAGCATGCAAAACATACTGCTTTATGGGAATGAATCAACCATGTGACAGCTTTTAAATTCCTCTGAGTCTCCCAAACAAATGTTACTCCCGATGTTCAGAAAGGAAGTCTTTGTTGCATCCAAAAGTAAATCAAATTCATATTTACGTCTCAATTGTGTGTGTCTAGCTCTTTTTCCTTTTTTTCCCTCCTTTTCTTCTGTCTGGCTGGACAACATTCCCTGCTTGAGCGGACTAGGCCGTAGGGATATTAGTCGAGACAGGCAATAGTGTTGATTACTCATTGGCCATTAGATTGCTTTCACTGCAGTGGCTAAGCCTCCTGCATCATGAGATCGCTTGGCTGAGTGCAAGATTAGAGAGCGTGCTTTGCTCAAATCCCCCTTGCTCACCCCCACCCGCCGGCCCGTCACCCCTTCACCCTTTCCTACCACCCCTTCCCAACCTGAAAAAAGCCCTTCATCTGGCTCCCCTCATGTCAGAAAGGCGGTGCAGCAGCAAGACAGGTTGACTAGCTGTGCAGTCCTTATTACCTCATTTCCTGTGACCACAGTTTTACCCCCTTTACTTTTGCTGGTGCAGGAACATGTTTTATGATGGTTATACATAGTTAATGGTCCCTATGACTTAATTGTTTTTAGGGTCAATTTGGAGTGACAAATTCAACTGAACCTGGTTGTTTTGTTGGCTCGTCTACAGGCGTTTGGCAAGCGAGGAGTGAGCGCTGCTCTGTTTGTGGTTTTAAAGAGTCCTGTCATACCTCGAACTGCATACATACAAAACAAGCAGAAAAGTTCCCATATACATAAAACACATGGATAAACATACTGCCACATATACTTGTAGTTATGACACCCATGTGGACAGAATGAAGGATGGTAAGAGCTAAACGTTAAATAAAAGTCCTGTGACCTGTTTCAACCTGAGTTTTATCCCTCTGTTTCTCATGTTGGCTTCTTTAGCTCTGACGGGATTTAGAAAAAACAACAAAAGATTTCCTTCTTAAAACAGAACAAGAGGGAGAAAAAAAATCACATCTTCACGTCCAAAAGTTCTCTCAGCTTCTCTTGGCAAATGCTAAACTTACTATGAGGCTTTATAGCCCTCAGCCTAACTCTTCAGAATAAGCTTGGACTTGAAAGGTGGCAAAGCAAAGGCAGAGCGAGGCATAGCAGTGCAGCTTAAAGCTCATTACCTTCCCTCCCTGGCACCTTGCTGAGTTGAAAAGGCTTGGCTGCCTCTCGTAGACACATCCACCGGCTGCTAATCAGGTCAACAGCGGAATTAACCAATCTTTTAGATTTGGTCACTGATGCTTGCAGGTTGTAAAAATACTTGCTTTTGAGTGTCATTGTGGTTTACTGTGATATAGTTCTTGTCTGTCATTTAGAACAAAGAGGTGTACTTTAAATATTTTAAGGACGACGCTGGACTTCAGGGAGCTCATAGGGACAATCAAGTCACTTGAAGTTTAATTTATGAACGTGACATAAAGCTCTGCAGCAGGATTTTTCTCAGTCCTGCCCTTAGAATACACTCTCTTACTCTTTTCATTTGATGTTACTCTGTACTTCTCAGTAACACTCTCTATAATGAAAAAGACAGTGATAATTTACACCAGAAAAATGACAGTCCCATGTCTTGATAAGTATTGTCTAATTTCAATAAAAACATTTAGCAGTTACTAGAGTTGCCCACAGGAGAATTAATGTAAAGTGTACACAGCTCTCAAATCAAAACTACTACTATGCTGATTACTGATTGCTGTCACTGTACCTGTAATTTCCAGTGAAACCAAACAGTTGACACCTGGCCTAACTGTAGTCCCAACAAAAACACTTTTAAAATAGTTCATTCTTCCCCTAAAACTCATTTTTATATTACCTATACACTACGTCCTTACCTAAGCTGAGGATATTAAACATTTTGCCGGTTGTCATATGGATTGCAGCTGAATAGTTGTATGGCTTCTTGTAATCTGAGTGCTGGTGTATCTCTCTCTTGTGTGGAGCTCCTCCTGTTTCTCCAAGTCCACAGTGGGGCAGATGTTAGCAGCCCCACTGACACTGACAGCCACCCAGCACATTGTCCTCACTGAGAGGTACATCAATCTCTCTCATGCAGCTCGGTGCTAAAGCCCGGCCGTAAAACTGTTAAAACATAGAGTGGCATGTGTGTGTTTCCCCTGAGGAATTTTTACTGAGCTTTCTTCCTTAAAGACCACATCCTTACCATGGCTCTTTACTTGCCACCTCCTTAACACACACTCCAGTCACATATATACACACATTTGGACACATGTCACCTGTCAGAGTGTAATGTGCTGCATTCCTCTGGTGGGTTTTATCAAGTCTTTGTTATGTGACAAAACGACACAAGGAAATGATTGAGGTTGAAATATGAGGTCACACAGCGCCGACGGTTTCCACATAAAAGGTTAGTGATCTCTCTTAAGGGACACATCTCAAAGCCATGCTGTTTCACCCCTGCAGTCATGCGGCCTCAGGGAGTCGGGGGGTGGGGTAGGGGTGGGGTAGCGGTGTAGCAGTGGCGGAGACCTGGAGTGAACGCTGCCGCACGGTGGGAATGCGGGTTATGCTCCCTGACATCTTTGTGTGGATTACAGCTCACGAGCCGTCACTCCTAGTTGGGCTGCCACTACATCACCTTCGGGACAGACCTATCAGGAAGCAGGAAGCTGGTGGTGTCCGGGCCCTCACTGCCACTGTTGAGGGTGTGGGGAGGGGCGTAAGGACCAAGAATGGAGCTTGTAGGAAGAGATGATGTGATAGAAGTTTGCAAAGAGACATGGTTACACAGCGATGTGATGGAAAAACTGGATAATCTCTATTATAAAGGACAACATATGGCTTTTACTCTAAGCCTCATGATACAGTTTTGCAAAACTAACTACACATTTTATATTCCCTTATGTATACCCTCATTCGGCCTCAGGGATTCAGGGGTGCCAATATTCAGTGGAATTAATATAATGATAATGATTGATATAATGATCCCAATGTCCAACTATTCCTCTCCGGTAAAACTTTTATATTTTTTAAAACTTTTTGCTTCCCACTTACTTTACTTTCTTACTTATGTGTTTGTGCCTACCCTTTAAAGTAAATCCCTGACTTTGTGCAGAGTGTTTCCAGAGAAAGTAAAATCCTCCTTAAATCAAGCAAAGATAAATAAAAATGCATTGCAAAAATAAGCCATTGCGCCTTCTTCGGGAGAAAGTTATTAAATGAATGGTAATTAGTTAAAGGCGTGTAAGACTGTCTCTTTAAAAAAGGAGAACAGAAATTGCAAAGTAAACACTTGTTCCCATCAAACCCACAATGAAAGAGACAAATTAAAGCTAAAAGATAAAACAGCTCCACCCCGTCCAGGAGAGTGCCCTCGCCCAGTGAGTTCATTCCTCACATTCCTCTTAAAAGCAGGAGCGAATCTGACCAGTGGCTCATTTGGTGTGATTGACATTAGTCGCTACCATTAGCCACTAGTATGCGGTTGCCCTCTGACCCCACGGCAGCCATGTTGTTTGAAACAACTTTAAGCAGTACGATTTAATCTGCATGGGAAAAAACGCTTGTGGAACCTGCCGATCCAGAGCCTCTCAGATCAATCAACAATCAGAGGTGAGGTAATAGTGGCTGTATCTCCAGGGTCAATAATCATACCAGACTGGCTTAGCTTAGGTCCTCCTGCTCCTCTGCTGCACATTAGCACTGGGAAGGTTATACATGCAGATGGGTTTGGCATTATTAAAGCATGAAGTCCCACAACTCTGCCTGACTTCACCTCAACTGAGTGATCCAAGTGTGAATCCAGTCGAACAGATGTGCTGTAGGCGTTATTACCATTTTTGATTGACAATATATATAGCCACAAGTTGAAAGTTTGTTTACTGTCTACTGTGCATGGTCCATGACTGTGCTGAAATGTTTATGTTCAATAAACGTTTTGGTGGTTTTTCTGTCAAATGAGTGATACTTCAGAAGCTGTGATGGATTTATTCAGAATGTTTCACTTTCAGAAAAGATTTATTTTAGATTTTCAAGCCAGTGTTATTTTGTAAGAAGAATAAAATGCATGATATGAGTTTTCAGCAGCTGGGCAGTGTTTCATTCAACAACAATTCAGTGTTTTAGGAGAAATATGAAGAGTGACCTCTGCAGTGATCCTACTTCAATCACTGGTGCTACATTTACTGAAATATGGTCACAGCGTGGCAAGTGTATGTGCATGTTGGGAGGGGACGGAGGGGCTGGTGCAAAAATGAAGAACACCTGAGGTATATTAAGTTTGCAACAGGCTGAACTGTGACCCTACCGTATTGAGCAGCTGGTGTGAAACAAGGGTTAACAGCAGCCCCCCAAAAAAGCCCCATCTTCACCCCCACAACCCCTCAAAATAAAGAGTGCAGAGGTGCAGCCCACATGAGGCGAGAGAAGGGGAGCTAGAAGGGGGCAAAGTGGACCAGGGGAGGTCCATGTCTTAATACAAACAATGGTTGAATGTTCTCAAATACAATTACTGCAAATGTAATTAGTGGAGATTACTCACAGTGAACAAGTGTTTTAACTCACGGATTAACCTTTCAGGTGAATGTTTGTGGTATAAAAACCTTCTTTGACACATGATATCGATTTGCTCTTGTCTGTCAGTGCAGTGAGTCATTGTTTAACTTCGACATCCAAAAGCGTCATCTCTCTCCGTGGACTGAGGAATGTTTGGATGTTGAAGGATGGGAGTTCTACTGTTGGTAACAATCCTCCTCGCTGTGTTGGACTGCTCGAATGCATTTGATTTAGACATGCATCACGTTGCTGACAGCTCACAGCTACGCTTGCTAAATCCACAGAGTCTGACCTGCAATTTTAACAAACAATTTACTGAACAAAATCTGTATCTGCTTTAATGCGGTGTAAAGCAGTGTTTTAATTTAGACCCTTCGTTAAGTGCCTCTTTTACAGATACTTCATTGGGTTTATGATAACCAGACAAACCTAGACTAAAAGTTACTGTTTCTGTCTCAATCAATGAACTCTTGGTCACTGTTATAAAGAGCCATGTGCACAAGACAGGACCATCTTGCTTTTGACTTTTTTTTAATTGTCATCATTCCCTTAAAACAGTCCAATTGTTAACACAGAATTTAAATGCTGACTCTTTAAATGGATAGCTTCATATCCTTGAAAAGTGGGATCTCTTCTTGTGTGAGCACCTCTTTGACAAAAGGTTGCTCTTAATGCCATCATCACTCTTTGCTATAAAATCAACACATTTTTCAGCTGAAGTCCTGCAGTTTAAGATGTGCCTTGAAGTGCCATTGGCTTACGACAGCCCGATAATTGTTTAAATGTGGCTTTATTCTCCAGGGGGCTCTTTATATTCTTGGGATGTGCGAGTCTGTGCGCTACATGAAGGTTAATAAAATAACATTTCCTAACTTCAGGGTACATTCCCAGTCTAAGGATGTGTTAATAAGCACACTTAAAACCTGCAGAGAATTTCCAGAGCTTTCCCGGGCAATCGCTCAGCATTCATCACGGATCGTAACCTCCTTCTTTAATTGCTGAGGGATCGCTCACACACCAAAAATGTGTCTGAAAGGATTAGTGGAGGATACTGCTGATTGTTGTGAAGTAAATTGCATGTTTAGACAAGTTAAACATCAGTGTGACACAGAACAGCTCCAGGTCTAACAGCTGACATTACGAGCTGTATACAGTAGTGGGTTGCTGTGAATACACATGTCCATCTACAGACCTGTTTGTCTCTGTGCTCTGTTGTGCCAGATGTGGCACTGATGTGCTCGTCCATATGGAAGCACTTGACTAAGCAAACAGAGAGGAGCCTGGATCACCACAGCGGGAAGGGAACCGTCCCTCTGAGTAATAATAATGAAAAGTAGGCTAACCATACGTCAAGTATCCCACATTTACAACGGTCTCCATCCTTCAAACTCTACCTCCTACCCGGCCAGGCCTTTCCTCTCTCC
Source organism: Rhyacichthys aspro (assembly GCA_036850595.1). Lineage (NCBI taxonomy): Eukaryota > Metazoa > Chordata > Actinopteri > Gobiiformes > Rhyacichthyidae > Rhyacichthys > Rhyacichthys aspro. The sequence goes on along the minus strand of CM072163.1, from coordinate 7,207,921 downwards.
CTGCTCCCAAAAGGCCAGAACACATAACAGGTTCACAACAAGTGCACATGTGTGAGCCTTGCACTTGCTGTTGGCGCTGTGGTCGATGTTTCCATTCATTAGAGTTAATATGTTAATAATAGCTTCATAACTGAGATCAAAAGTCACATATGGTTCACAGTTTGTTACACTGTCAAACCCATCAGAAGAAGAAATTTTAGTTTTAGTTTTCTGCAGTGAATACAGTTAAAAGTCCTCACTCCAGAAAAGTAAAGGTAGTACATACACAACAACCAGGTGTCCTTTGCTTTGTTCAAAGGGACACAATATGGCTTCAAATGTTTAACCCTCACCTAAAACTAAATAAAGTGACCTAGCTTTGCTTAAGCTTTCTCAGTGTTTCCTGCCTTTGCGTCAGCTACAAAGGGTAAGCTGTACTAAATAATGCCCAGCAATAAGATAATCAGTGTGTTCATTATAATGTAGTCTTGAAATGATACAAACTAAAATCCCCTTGCAAAAAAAGGCACTACTTTGACCAAAATGAAAACACTGAGTTACCATTAATGTTCACACAGACATTCAACATGTGCACAGTTTAAATGATTATACAGTAAAACAAAGTCAATTCCCCATGGCAGCTGGCCTTTGATCAGACCATTGGCTTGTCGTAGCCACTGATGACACATACATTTACCTCTCTCTCTCCCAGTCTGCCCCTGGGTCCCCTGGGGTGAAAATGAGACAGCTTTATATCTACACACTGCACTAAAGCCAGCAGTCCCCCTCTCCGGCTATATTACAAAATATGATTTATAGCCCCTAAATGCAGACGTGAGGTGCTTTAATAAGAAGGGGAGCTTATAAAGAGGAACATGATTAAGAGCAGATCCCTAATCCTCTTGGGGCAATGAGGAGCATGTAATATTGTTAAGAGGTGGGGCTTGGGGTAATGTAGAGGGGCAGATGTACAGAGGTCCTAAAGGTAAGGCTATTAGTTCTCAAAGGCTGTCAGACACAATTCAACCACTACAATGGTTTCTTCAGCTAAACTTCTCTGTGGGAGAAGATATTACCAAATAAAGAAAGAATTCTCCTTTTTAATGTCTGCTCTACAATAAGATCAGTGGTATTTATCTTGTGTAGTAATGCAGAGGGACACAAGAATAATGCACAGGGTCAACCAGTCTAACAAGACCACTGAGAGATACTCAAACCTCTTCATAAGGCCCCTCCTACGTGAAACTAACACTGACTGTGTAACTCTCAAGCAATTACAAAGACTCTGTGTGATATGATCCAGGCTACACTTACACTAATTGTGGCATTTTGGTCAAAGGGTGGTTCTCTGGATTCCTTGCCTGTCCCTCCCTGTGCTCCTTACCTACAGGGAACAGCATCTAGCCCTGGCTTTAGTCACTGATCAATCAAAAAACGCCCTTGAAGAATACAGTCAGGACACAACTTAGGTCTCCAACAGCAACGTTCTGGACTTAAGGTCCCGTCCACTGCTCCAACCTGGATCCTATGTACCAAAATGATGGGCCAATGAGCAAAAATAAGTATAGCATACATTGAGTTTTGTAATATTTGTTATCAGTCCTTCCACGACGACTACAAGCTCAGTTATGAAGGCAACACTATTAGAGACACTAGTACAATACAAGTACAAGTACCAATACAAGTTAAAATAAAAATGTATATAAATATCTTCAACTTAGAGGACAAATGAGGCAAGCAACAAGCTTTCATCATTGCTATCATTCTTATTCTTTTTCTCAGTCTGTGCGGTCCAAAGTCTTGACCATCGGGGACGCATGGAAGTGCAGGACATGCTCTCAATCCAACTAAGTCTTGTCAGCAAGCCCCTCCTCTCCACCCCATCTGTCTGTCCAGCAGATAGAGAGAAGAAGAAAGAGTGGGAGAGACAGAGAAGCAGACAGAGTAGTGTCTGCTTACTGCTCACCTCCCCGGGTCCAGCATTGCCTCATCCTATATGAGCTCAAAATGGGCTGGGACCCATGTGTCAGGGGTCGCACTGTGGGGACTAGGCTTGGCCAGAAAGCCTGGGAAATGTGTAGAAATTTGGCCATATACATTATAGCTGCCAAGAGCAAATGCTGCATTCACGCATGCTTGAGCAAAAAACACGGAAATAGACATACGCACACATTTAAAACACATGGCTAAGAAAGTGGGTGTAAAACTGTGAAAAAAGGGAGGGAGCTCCAGTCTAGGTGAGCAGGTTGGAAGCATCATGATTGTGCAGTGGGGAAAATCCCCCTGCAGGCTTCCCTCCCCCTGTTGTCCATCCACCACACACACCTCACAAATCATAGCAGCTTCTCACCAAAGTTCACATTCCTCAAGATTCAACTTCATGAGAAACATATGGCTGACGTGAATCACATTATTCCTGATTAAGTGAGTATTGGGGAAAAGCATCCATAATAAACATTTTGGGTAATAGAGGTGAATTCATTAGACTGCTACAGTGAATATAATCCCTCACTACAGGTGATGTATAAAGGGTTACCATGAGAACAACTGATCCAAGTCCATGTTCAAAGTGCCTGAAAGTGTAACATCTTTCTTTTGTTTACTTTGGGTTTCTTCAGTCAGACTATAAGAGTTAATGTACATCAATGATTGACCCTCACATTCACTCCTATAAACAAGTCCCCAGTTCACCTGCTGATCTATGTCTTTGGGAAGCAGGACAAAGCCAGAGCTCCTAGACACAGTACTATGTCTGACTGGAGAATCAATCCCATAACCCCGTTAGGTAGGAGTGACAAAAAGAAATCAATTGCATGGCTTTCGGAAATTAAAACATTGTTGTCTGTCTAAAAGAATCAAGCCATTTTTTTTTTCTTTACAGGTCCTCTTGCATCTCACTCAGGGCCATTTCAGTAACCAGTGCATGTCCAATACACCTTTTATAGAAAATCTACAGTAGAAAATATTATCTTTATTTAGTGATAGAGGTAAGCCAACTCTGAGTCAGTCAGGATAACATGTGCCAGTTCAGTCTGCAGTGGTCTGGTCTGGAGTAGTTTGACTTCAGCAGGTGTTTGGCAGTCTTCATTTTTTTCGGTAAGTCCTTCCCTTTGGCATTGACCTTACTCATTTACCACAAAAAAGGTCTCCTGGGGTTTCTAATAGTCTCCTGTTTACTCAAAGCGTTAGTTGCTGGCTAGTATTAATTGTTTTGGGATTTTGTGCATGAGGGTAAAGTCAGTCACTTTGACCTGTGGGGGTATGGCTAAATGATTGAAGAGCTGTTATGTAATGGGCGTGGCGTTAAACTGACGGTATGACATTTGGTCATTGAACTCACTCTACCCTACAATTCACAGTGTCCCGCAGTCAGCTGAGGGCATAAATGAAAGGCGCTAGACAGTGACAGCATGGCCAAGAGAGGAAAAAATGTATGTGTAGAAAGAAGCAGACAGCAAAAGAAAATGCCCCAACCAACAATGTCAGTGGATAATTAGAGGGCAGGATCGTGTCATGCCATGTGAATCCTGTGATACCCCTGAGCTCCAGCCGGCCTGCTCTATAATCTAAAGCTTTGTCAAAAGAGGAAGAAGATGGTGGGCAGACGGATGCAGTGAGAGCAGGGCTATTAGTTCACAATGTCACAGGCAAATCATGACCAGAGGCTCCTTCTGACAAAGGTTTGCACGCACCTCAGAGCTTCATAGATATTTCAACAAAAAATTGATTACAAGGTGTTCAAGAGGAAAATACCTACATCTATCTTCAGGGAAAATAAAACACTTCCATCAAAGAAGAGAAAACACACATTGTGGTATTATACAAACAAAAAAGCCTTCAGTGAGTGAGTCATATTGCCCAAGGGTGTATGGGAGTAAAACCTTTATTAAGAGCCCCGTAAAGCCAGAGCAACTAAATTACACCTGTGATTATTAATTACGCAAAAAGACATCTATTACTAAAGCTGTGTCATCCTGTTGTTAGCAGAGCTGCCAGGCAGTGATTCAACCACTCACAGGAAACTACTGTGAGAAATTACACCGAGGAAACCAGGAGTGTGTTCAGAGGAAAACAAGTGGAGTTCGGAGGAAAACAAAGCCTCGTGCCATGTGCAACAGTAAAGCAGGTGAATCACAAAGTCTTATGTATTTTCTCTGAGGTTCTGCTGTCATTCTAGTTTCTGTTTTCTATTGTAAAGCACAGGAGCATAATGTAGCTGAATGGCACATGCACTGGTGTGATTGAGAACTTGTGCAGATAAATCAACACTTTCCTTGAATAGCTACATCCGCTCTGTCTGCTTTGAGATTTATGCTTGAAACAAGAAACGAGGCACTCTGATTTAAAACCCTTCTTTTTTTTTTCTTTCGTTTCCACTTCCACCCAATCCCACCTCCTCGGACTCATGCCTGCTGCCTTCCATAACAGCACTGATCTATGAAAACATACAAACATGACACTGAGCCTATGATAAACACCAGGTCTGTATTTAAGGAGGAGAGGAAATCAACTCCAGTTCAGGATGTGACCACTAGCTCTGCCCAGATCAATCATACTCCAGACCTGCATGTGGGGGGCAACCATATCAGGACTTGGGGGTTTGGGAATTGTACACACACACACACACACACACACACATACAAACAAAGAGTCCGGTATACAAGTCTCTGTGCAGTGTAATGCACACATGGGCACAGCGCGCTTAAAGTTAACAAGTCTCCCAGGCAGCCAGGTAAAAGAATAAGCCCGCTGCAACTGGACTCCATGGCAGCACTGCTGGGTTTACACTTTCAACTCCCCCTTCCTTATCTCCCAGATTAGCTCGATAAGAGAATTATGAAGCCAGACGGACATCTAAAGCTTCCTGGGGGGTCAACAGCGTGATGAGAGACAGCCCAGGAGGGGGAGACCACGCCGCTTAACCCTGCGACAACATCCACGCACATACACACACAAGTATACACGCATACGTCCTGGGCCCACACCCTAGGGCCCTACTTATGCCTTGCTCCATCATCTCTTCTCCCCTTTATCAGAAAGAGTAGGAGCGGGAAACAAAAGAGGAGGGAAGTTGAGGAAGGGGGTGCTAACAAATAGCCTTGCTTCTGGGACTTCCTTCCTGTGCATTCCAGGTTTAGTGACCCTCATTCAAGGACAAAAACTGAAACCGGCTTCCCCTCCTTTTTCTGGAAATCCAGACGAAAGAAGTTGCAGGATGTAGCGGGTGATCACCTGGTAAAAGAGCAACTGGGCACTGAGCAGGTACAAACATCTGCAAATGGAAAAGAAGTGTGTGCAACTGACAGAAGAAAAAGAAAACATTTATTGGAATAGTTTTTAATTTCCAAAAGATAAAACTTAATACATTTTGAGTCTGCTACTAAAACTAAATAAAGCCATCAATATAACACTTTCTGTCAGCTGGAACACCACTCTTTAATATCCTTGCATGAATTCTGAGCAATAAAATGTGGTGTTTTCTCTGCCATGTGACATTGGTGAAGAACAACATCTCCTGCTGGGTTTTCTTAATGCCATCACCATTCGCACATTCTAAAGGCCAAACACTTCCAAAATGGCAGATCCAATTGGTTTTAAAGAGGCTTTAATAGAAGCAAATCATGCCACTCCACCCGTACCCCAACCCACTCCACTAGAGCTGCCTTGCATCTCCACAACCAGCAAGTCTCGGCGTCCATCCATCCCATGATTCATCCCGCAGCTCTGTCATCTGTGACTGGTGACGCACCCTGCTTCCTGGGGCATAATTAAACCTTTTTTTCCGAGATTGCAGCTGCACCAACACCTTCACCGTCCCTGGTATCATCTTTGACTATCAAACCACCTAAATGCCCCGTCTAGACCCCTTAACTCCAACCTTCACGCGCCTGTGCCCTCACTTCTGGCTGAAACCAACCACCTTCTCATGCCATGCTAATTTAATCCAAAAACACTTCCTATAGCAGCCTGTTAATGTCAAAGTAGATTTCCTCTGCGTTCTCCGTGACCCAGAAAAGAGCACCACCCTGCCACTTTGCCAGGAACCTTCCTCGGTTTAGTGTTTCCCAACAAACGGCAAATATGCTTCAAAACCAATAAACCTACCCCTGATATTTATTAGGCTGTTATTCAAGTATTCCCTCCCTTCTCGGCCAAATGCTGATACACACGCATGCATGAATGCAAGTGCTTGCACACTCTTACACACATGCTCATACACCTTTCGTCAGCTGCAGACAAATTAGTAATTCTAATGAGGGGCAGAAGATTAAAGAGTTGTGTTGTCTTGGGTGTTACAGTACACGTCTGGCCTTACTATGAGGAGCAGAGGTCAAGAAGAGGAACACAGAAGGGGGAAATTGAGAACATTTCTTGATTAAAGGCTTCTGCTACATCTAACCTTTGACTGTGAACAGACTTGTCAGTGACTTGACTGCATATGTTGCCCAGGTCTTTGGTTTCTGTGCATTAGGGACCTCTGATATGACCTAGAGGAAAAGAGGATTAGGGAGAATATTCTCATATTTGGTCTCACATCGCTTGCCCAGACATCTGTGGACAGACTGGTAAAAGCAGCAGCCAGCTTGGCAGTGACGATTATTTTTCAAGCATGACATCGGCATGTAAAGAGATCCCACTTCTATGGAAATAATGAACATTACTTTTCCTCTTTCACAACACTGTATGGATGTATTTTTTTCTAAATACGTCTGAAGTCCTGCATGAAAATGTTTTTATCCATACTATAGTCATTGCACTTATTTAAAAGGGCTTTTTACTGTCAGGCTGGTGTCTAAAAAACAAATTCCATCCTGTAAACAACTTTATTGGGTATCTCCTCCTTTTCCTCTCATTGAGCCACTGTTTCCTTACGTCCCTTGACCCCACAAGCCCCTTGCGCCCATTTAAAAGTTAGCTTATCAATCCTCCCTCAGCTCCATCGTCAATCTCTCAGTGAAAATCTGTTTGTTTCTGCCAGGAGACGTTTGCTTCCTCAACTGTTTGCAAAGTCCCTGAGACAGCACCCCCTTTCCTGTTGAGCTGGTCAAAGCTAATAAAAGTGTCTTGGTCAGTCATGGGACACCCCAAGAGAGAGAAAGAGGGCGGGATTGGTGCAGGGGACGAGGGTCACAGCTCAGCCCGACCTGAGTGGCTCAGCTGAGGGGAGGGTCTCACTTTCGGACCTCCAAACCTGGAGGATGATAAACGGCGTTTAAAGGAGACAGTAAAACACAACTGTTGCATAAAGTCATCAGTTAAGTTAATTAGAAAATATATGGAGCTTTGATTAAATGGGTCTCTGGAGAGTGATGAAAGAGAGACGCTGCAGGCGAGCCGTAGACGATCTCTCGATGAGCGGCGCTGACTCACATGCATTCCTTAAACTGGGTCTGGGACCTGGTCTTTGTAAAGAACTTCAATGAGTCGGGATGATTCATCTCAGACTGCCATAAAAGCAAAATCCATCAGCAGACGTTGGTCACTTCCATCCTCAAATCCAACCATATTTCACAGTTTCTTATGCTTACTACACTACGAGAGTCAAAATCAACAGTAGTAATAATATTCATATCATTCATTGTTGCTTGGTCAGATCTGTGCTCTTGACTCATCATAAATGATACACATTACATTATGTGCAAATGTTGACTTCGATAATTTACTTCCCTGAGTGGTTTAAATTTTCTCGGTGCTGCATCAAGCTGTGTAGATTTATTGTAAATCTACACTTGTTATCCTATTTACTAATGTATATGCTGTTACTACGCTGCAGAGTGCTTCCATCTGTTTGTGTGTAACTCTGTGTGTTTATGGGATCTGTTACATTTCAGACAGGGAGCATTGTTACTGCTTTTGAGTGTTAGTGTGCAGCCGTGCATGCAATCAGTCTGTGTTTTTATATCATTTTCAATATGTCTGTATTCTTGTGTCTGATAACTCAGCACCAACTCAACAACACTTTAAAGGCAATTCCCAACACAGACATACAAAGAAACATACTGTGTGTGCTATTGGAAAATGCTATTGCAAAATGCAGAATGATTTAAACCAGCTCCTTATTTGACGCCATGTGTTTCTCGTGGTGCATTGACAGTGCCTTTCCATAATATCTTCATGTTTTAAGTGGGACAAAACACGCTGTATAAAATCCATGTATCACAAAAAATAAAGTACAAATCACATTGAGGTGAAATACTGGAAGACTGGGGAGTGGAGTAATGGGGAGGAGGAGGTGGTGGATTGGGGTGTATAAATCTTCATGGGATTCCCAGGGAAGGAAACTCTTAGGCAGAGGAACAAGAAGCACATGTAACAAGCAAGCTACCAGGAAATTGGTATAGTCTTGTATGATTTTATAGGGAACTTGGGCATGCCCTTCACATTAATTAGGATGTGGAGTGCTGAGGTATTTTTTACAGGAAACTAAGTATGGGACCCCTGCTGTTTGCCTCAGGGTTCAAGCTCCTGAGTCAAAAAAATACTGGAGGACTCTGTAACCAAAGTAAAGTAGGATAATTCAGGTCATATGCACACAAACATAATGATACAGTAACAGACTTCACACACACTTTACAAATAAGAACATAAATTTGACTAAAACATACTAACTTATTCTGGAAAGTATTCTCCATACAGTTGTTATTAAAATATTCTGTACTTTGTAATTGAAGTAATAATTTCTGGATATGGCCTCATACCGAGGAAATGTGATATCAATTGACCCATTGCCTCAAAATCTTGTTTAATAGTGCAATAAACTTTATAAAATGTACAAAGACAATGAGACCAGTGTTACAACCAAACAATAGCAATATACTTAATAGCTTAGATTACAATGTGATTTTTTGGAAGACTGTTTGAAATAATAATTTAAATCACTGTAATGTTTAGAGATCAATTTCCAGAGCTGTGCGTTCTTACCTCTTAACAGAATTTCTGTTGCAGTTCCTTTCTCATTGTTGACCCTGTGTGACATAAGTGCTTGGGGGTATTGCTCCACTACTCACTGCCCACCCAGGTAGTGCTTCCAAAGTACTCTATAGTAACTACATCCTTAGACTCCTTAAATATGGCAATGTTGAAGTGTGCTTTGTCGTAACTGGACACAAAGGGAACGCCATTAAAAATCATCAGCAACATGATTACCTTTTTTGGAGTGACATGTAAAATGAGCTCTATTGCATTTTGTCCTTATTTGTAATGGGCAAATATTCTTCAAATGGGCTGCACATAGAGGGGCAGTGACATATAACCTCGGAAATTAGGTTATGGAAAGAACCAAGTGTCAGTAGAAGAAGGGCCCACTACTTGATCCATTAAATTTGAGACTTTTACTTTCAAGTAAGTAAGGCTCTGCTATCAACAGCGGAACAGAGGTTAGGCCAAGCTTTTGTCGCCAAATAGTAGCTCAGCTAACACTGGCAGAGACCCTTACACCTGGGAATAGTGAATAAAATGGGCCCATGGATTTAAAGTAACTCATGACTCCACCTAGTGGTTTTGGTATAAGACACCGATCTCAATACAGGCATTGGGAAAAGTGTTACTGTGTGACTATAATGATACTTTAGAATATATCAGACTTTAAAAAAAACAATGTTCCCTCATTCAATAACATGATGTGATGAAAATAATAGTACATTTTGGATGAAACATGGAAAACACAATGTACAGTTTGTACCGTGGGTTCTAGTTTGACAAACCACAGAGAAAATCCTACCCTTCCTCTCATAAATATCAGAGCTGCTTTTATTCTTGACCCCTTGCACTCCCACACACACAGACACGCAAAGCTGAGGCTGGATGTGCCGCAGCCAAAGAGGAAGGACCAGTGGAGTGAGTAGCACAGCGTCAGGACAAGCTGGGTCTAAGCATCTCCATGTATGTTTACACAATCTAATGCACAAGTTCAAAGGTGAAGGGGAAAAGGGCTTTTAATGTTTCCGGGTTTATTTATTCAGCCTAGTGTCTGGCTAAGAACTAACTCCCACCCATGTCACCCCCCTCACACTTGCAGGCCCTCCTACAGGGGCTCCTACCTCACATGACATCCCAAAGCCTTGCACTATGATTGGTAAAGAGCACAATGTGGGCTGTATGGGAGAGGAGAAAAAAAGCAAGAAGCTGTAACTTCCATCCACATGTTTTCTGAGGCGAGTTAAGTACACACAGTAGTATATAAGAGCAATAAATCAACAAACAGCCAACCACAGCAGTCTGGGGCTGGGGGCTCTGTTATCAATTTCAAATAGCTCATTTCATTCTTTCACAAGCTCCAGACTGAAAGTTTGAAAATTTGTTGTTTAATTTGCAGAAGTTAAATCTATTATGTAATTTGAATACATCCACTTTACACATGTGTAGAATAAATCTCAGTGCGAGTAAATGTTCAATATCCCACTTAACACACTGTATGCACTATAAAAATGCTTTAGGTTGGCAGGCCTACCTTGTACCTGTGAGTATAGTCAATCATAAACATTTGGCCATTTTATTTGGCCAACCTGCTGTTAGTGGATAGTATTGGCACTCACGCCACAGTCTCATAAAATTGCCATGTCCGTAAATTCATGCATTTATTGAAACAAATTAATGAACCAATGCTTTTTTTTATGCTCCTTCATTCTTCCCTTTTCTTTACAAAAACTTTGAGAGATTTTTGGATGTGGTTCCCAGTCTGAAGGACTTTAGTTTCAAAATCAGTTTGAATGTTGAGGCCAGACTAAACAGAAAACAGAAAGTTTACTGTGCACAGATGCTCTGCAGTTCAGTTTTAGTCCAGGATCGCAGGCCAAAGAAGCACGGCTGACTGTACATTATGGCTATCAGGGGGCTTTGTTCTTCAGACAAGGACAAACCATTACATTATGTGGAGGAGAGAGCATTTTTTGCCCATGGTATCTGCCCTGGCCTTTTCTATGTGGAGTCTGCAGGTGCTGTCTGCTTCCTGCAGGTCATCCACTTGTTTCCCACAGTCTTTAGAGCCATGCATATCTGAGGAAATCTATCATTTTCTTCATTCAACCATTAAAATATTTTAGTATTATACTGTCTTGACTTGTAAACAGAGAAGGGTAACAAGTTACATTTCCTCCATTGTATTTACTTAAGTTAATTTATATGAAAAATTATTTTACTTTCACATAGTGGACAAGAGCACTCCCTGTCATGTGATATGTGATAGGTGAACCAATAAGGTGCCTAGGCTTCATCAAATAAATCTGACATATTTTATTGCTATATATTAGATTATAGTTTATATTATAGATTGTTGTTTTGCTATGTCTAAGTGTGCAGTCTTTTAGCGGAGGGGAAAAAATGGTGTGTGTTTTTCCATGTTCAAAGTATGTATTTTTGCAAAATTGTACTTCTCGCTGACTTAAAGACTGTAACTAACTCTTCTTTCCCAATCTCATTTTCTCAATTTCACCCTCACTCGTCCCCCTCCCTGTGTTGCTAACGAGACGTGCCAGTCCTCAGACGTCCTGCCGGCTGCAGAGAGCACTGTCTGTGTGGACAAACGGGGAGCTGCCTCAGCGATCAGCCTGGCTGGAAATTAGGAATGCTCTTCTCCTCCTCCTCCTCATCCTTCCTGATGGCTCATACCAAACTCACCAGGAGATCTGTGACTGCACCATCCTCAGACCACGAGAAGACCGACACCAACTTCCTCAGAGGTGGAGGATTACCAGTTCAAATGCTTTGTGTCTGTGTGCTTCTTTTGGGCATACCAAGCTACATAGGACACGTGGCCCTGAGAGTTGGGTTTTATGCAGCAAATCAAGTATTTACAAGTTTTTTTCATATTAAATGTTATTATTTATTCATTCAGAAAACTTTGGTGATGGTTAGTGAGATGTACGTTTAGGCAAAGCTCAGAATGTATAACTCATACTAAAACAAGCTCAAATGGTGAGGCGAGTCAATGGAATAAACTGTACAGACAATACTGAATATAATCTATAATACATAACACCTTATAAAAGTAAAAAGGCAATCCAACAAAAATCTGTCATTTATTTGAGTAGAAGATTAGTTTTGCTGATCTTTTTTTGGGTTGTTTTTCACCTTAGGTTTCTCTGATGTGTTTTGTTCCAAGTTCATCTGTAAGCACTTTATTTCATTCTTTATATACATTTAAAATAAAACCACATGCTAACAATGCATCTTTTTTACTACTTGTTATTTAATGTGATTTCCAAATCTCACAGGAAGGGTATATTTGTCTTCCATGTGCTGTTAAGTGTACCTGCCTCAGCCAGTTTTGTGCATTGCTCTGACCTGATGATAGCAGTGATGTATCTCTATCTCACTGGCCTAATGGTTCACGGCAGCATCTGTTCAGTGTCTGGCTGTGGGTGGATATGCATTTTAGACCCAATAAGAACACAACACTGATATGAGTGGACGGAATAGTTTGGCCTAGATTCAGTGCAATACCTCTGCAATCCTGGAGAATCAAAACCCTGGATCTGAATTCAGACTTGGACCCCTCTGATGTATAGACAAAGAGGTAATTTCCCCAAGCATCTGGATCCGGTGGCAAAGCAGGCCAAGCAGCGAAGTACATTCCCATCCAAGCCTTCTCTTAAAAACACCGCTCCCTCCCCAGCCCCCTTTTGCCTCCAACCACCGCCCTCGTCTGTTTATCATAGGATCTCCAACACACAATCAAACATGAAAGGATGAGTGCTCGCAAGAGCCTTTTTAGATTTTGTGGAAATGTGACATCTCTGGAAACATTTAGCCTGTCATAGCTGCTGCTGCTCTTCAAAGAGCACCGAGAGGAATAGATTAATGTTGCTTCTGTAACAAACCTTCTTCCTGTCTGTCCTTCTTTCCTACTAAACAGGCTGGCTCCTTATATCTACTGTAACCATACACAGAGATTACTGCCTGTACAGCAATGATTCAGCAAATCATTTAAAGATGTGTGTATCAGCACTGCACAGGCCTTGATTTCACTGATAAGACATTTGTGATTCATTCGATATCTCAAAATGCCTGTCTCTGTATCCCATTATACAATTTAGATTTATACTAATCTATATGTTTTCAAGTTATGCCAGCTAAAGTGAAACGGCATGTGAATGTGAACTGTACAGTTATATGTCATAACAGCAGGAAGATGTACTTTATGTGCATTATAATCAAAACAAGTCAAAAGGGATTACTCACAGAGGTTCGATCTGGAGTAAGGAGCTGAAATATTGCACAAACTACTTATTTTGTACAAACATAGGCACATTTTATACTAAATTTTTAATCTTTGGTCACATATGCCAGTGCAGCCTACTATAGCATGCATATACACATATGCATAACATTTTATCTCTGCTCACTCCAGAGTGTGGGTTTTATCAAGATGGATTACTGAACCTTAAAGCCCTGACCTCATTATTTTTTATTGTTATTTAGTTTTATTTATTTATTTATTTATTCACTCTTTTGTTAACCTATAATTACTATGCATTATATTGTGCTCTTTTGAACTGCATTATTGTCTTCAGTCTGTGACATTCACATGCATGATGGATTACTTAATAGTTTGACTTGAAACCAGTCAATTAGATTAATGCTTTAAACTGCAATACAAATGGAAATAAAACAAAGCCAGTAGTGTGTGTTAATATGACAAATTCATGATACAACAATATGAGAACGGGTTCCCCCCTTCCTGTGAATGAAGAAACATGCCCATATTTCTTTTCTAGATGAAATTACTTATTTCATTCATGACATTTTGACTTCCATTCAGAATGAATGGTTGGAATATATCTCTTCAGAAGGAAGTTTGTGGTTTTGCTGATGCCAGACAGCAAATACACACTGGATGCTTACAAGAGTCAGAGAGGGTCAGACAAAAAAAGAAGGAATGCTGTTTACTTATTGCACTCATCCATAAGAGGGCTCCATCTCAACAGTGGGCCAGCCGGACGTTTCCCTTCAATACAGCCCAGCGTCCAGCCAACACCCCCCTTTCTGCCCCCAAACCCCCCGACCCTAAACCGCCACCACTTTACCAACACAAAAAGATGCAGCACGGCACTTTCCTTTTCACCCTAGCATGCAAGTCCCACCCAGCACCCAACACACACACAGACACGCACACACACCCCAGCCTCCCCCTTTCCCACCTTTGTATCAGTTGAAAGGCATATGGTTACTGCCATCCGATTCCCCCCGGCTGAAAGTGCCTTTCACTTTACCGCAGTTCACAAAGAGGTCAGACTACGGCAAACAGAAATATTGTGTGAGAGTTCACTTTTTTGTGCCTGAGCTAAGAGATGTGAGAGACACAAGAATAGCAGGGGAGAGCGAGTCCCTGATAAAGTTACATCTGGTCAAACAAACCTCACTCCATTCCTCATGCCAGAGCGGGAGAATTTATGTTGCAGAGAATAAAGAGGCTTATTTGGGAGAATTGACAGAGACTAACCTCGGACATGGTCAGCTATATATCATTCATTCAACTCCACATCCATGCACCGAGTTTTCAAAGCCCGGTCAGATTTCCTGCAAACAGCTGTAGTGGGAATCTGGAGTCAAACAGTGACAAATTCAAGAATGGGAAAACATGGTGTCCTGAGGTGACGGTTACAATGAGGAAATCAATCACCGATGATAAAGTGAGGCGTCAGCAATATCACAGCGGACGATGTGTGTAACACGATGAGGCAGTGTTGTAGTCTCAACCCCTGGGTCCTCTGGGCTATCTAGTCTCTCCAGCTCTCTTTGTGCGACTCTGGTAAATGATTAATAATGACTGATCCTCTGCTGACCTTGTTTGGTTAAAGGCATGTACCTGACAACTTTTAAAAGTTGACTGAAAAACTCTTGTGTACAGTCAGAGAGCAACATTAAAAAGTCTGTGTGACACTAACTTGTCTCTCAACTTTTGCAGTCTTTACCCCAGTGTCCCTATTGTTAACCTTAATAATTGTAGCCATGAGTTGAGGGTAAATTTTCACTATACAGCCCTGTAATTAGACCACATATTCAGGCACCAATTTATGACCGATATTTTTCTTGGCATAAAAGCCACCGAAGTAAAGATTTGATTTCCAAATGGGAACTCTGGGGAACCACACCAAAACGGCCTCTGGAAAGAAACCACGCAAGCCAGAGAGTCTTCAGCACTTCAAACACTTCAGCACAAACTAAAAGAGATTCATTCTGAAAAGCTAACTGCTGTTTACTTTGCCCCATATGATGGTTCCTTTTAGTAGGATAACATTTGGTGAGAAAGTGTCAGACTCGGTTTTCCTTCAGGCCTACCGCTTCCTTTTCTCAGACTGTGGACTCTTAAAGGAGGTCTTCCCCAGCACCCTCCCTCCGCCCTCCTCTGGGGTATTGACTGATGACTGACCTGGAATTGTGCCTTGTTCGGCAAGGCCATCAAACATTTATTCAACTCCTGTGTCCCTGCCAACAGATGTGTGTGTGTGCGCTGAAGTGAGCTGGGCAAAAGTCATACTCGTGTTAAAGACATTTACTTACTTAAAGATTATGCAGTCACATCTTCTTGTGTTGTGTGCATGTGTTTTGGAGAATTCATGGAGGGATTTCACCCTTCAATGGAAGACTGCCTTCCCCCATAAATCTGTCCCTCATTGGGAAGACAAAATGAAAATGGCCCCGTCATAAAACATCTATAATAGCTCCATCCACCACCAACACATAATGGGGCAATTACTAAGAAGGGGGCTGGGACAGCATGAAGCCTTTTACCCTCTTTGGTACACCACACAAAGCTTTGGTATATGAGTCTCATAGTGCGTCTGTATGTATGCATATGTTAGCACTTTATTCCACCACTCCATAAGACCCCCATAACAATGAAATAAACCAAGAGCTGGAGCAGATTGTTGCATGGTTTACTAGCTGTTCAATGTGCTCACTTTCCCATAACAGTCACACATTTTGCATTACATTTGATTACTTACAAACTTGTCCACAACATTTTGTAAAACCCTTGTTTGGTCTGATCCCAGAGAATTGCATGCTAACGGTTTTCATTTTTGTCAGTTAGAAAGAAAGACTTTATTATTGACAATACTGGGATAAATGGAAGATTATAGTCGCCATAATGTTTCATCAAAGGGTTTTTTGTTTCAGTCTGCAAAGTTTTGATGCCATTCTAAAACCAATTTCATAATAGTAGACACTGAAAGACTTCTACTGTTTCTAGGGAAAGGGTGAGAGTGATCTTGGATGTCTACCTTGATCATAAGATACCATGGCTCAGTGACAGTAAGGGGCACATCTAATCTGAAATTGCATTATTGATGTTAAATGTGCAGCCCGATCTAGTGCCCTGTATCTTCCACACCTCGTAATCAAGCATAATTGAGGTTAACTGTACGACAAGGCTGAAATGCTAGACAGGTAAGCCGCAGACCCTCATGATTAATGTAGTGTGTTAGTGTTCTGGGCTCTGACCTTTTGAGATAGGCCAGGCACCATTTTTAAGTGAAAGCTCTGCCTCTGCCGGGTTGAGGAGTTGTCCATCAAGTCCTCCCTCTGTGAGCAGTGCTGCCACCCTCCACCTTCCACCAACACCCCCTTCAAAAGTCCTGTCTTGCTACCTTACTGCCTCTGAACCCTGTTTGTTGTACGTCCCTATAAACAACACACAAAAACTTCTTTATACCACACAGCTTACTCGTCTGTCTTATGTGAATGAATGTCAAAGTTTAAGTGGACTACAGAAAAGACTGATCTGTGTAAATTATGTTCTCCTACTGTCCATCTACAGCACTGGAAAGTCAGTCTACTTCCAAGAAGCAGCAGCAAGTCCACACAGAGGTGAGTATCTTTGCTTTTTATGTGCGTTGTAGGTCACAGAAAGGCACACTGTTAGTGAAAACTCCTCCTAAGGTGGAGACTTTCAAAAACTTGTTGTGTAGTTTTAGTAACTTATCTTTTTGTAAATGGAATGATGCTGTAGCTAAAATAGTGCATAACAATTGTTGTTTTGTGCAATGGAGATGTGCATAACTATTGTATGACAGCAATAATGATGGCTGTGGGAAAAAATGTAGCCTAGATTTTTCATGACTTCAACCTCATTGTCTGTTTTCACAAGTCAGTAACTAACAAATCTAAATCTTACCCTGTCACACTGCATTGTCATTTGCCCTCAACCAGTGTCTTGTGTTGTCTAGATAGATGTCTACACAGATGTTGCCTAGATGTTTAGATTTTTTTGTAAAAGGCCCTTGGGAAAATATCAGTTTAAAGAAACTGTTCTGTGGACTTAGCCTTAAAGTGGATAAAATGCTGACCACTGTATGCAATTGTCCAGCCCCCTTTGGTCAATTACCCCTTCTCTCCACCCCACAAACCTCAGCGGATGTGAATTGGCAGGGAGGTCATGTCCTTGCCTTGCTCCCAAACATAAGCATTGTCAGAGTTAACTAAGTAAATTTACTTTGGACTCAAGCTTATTCAAACGCCTCGCACAAGCACTTGTCCACACACAACCGCGGACACTCGTAAGTTCCAAGCGAGAGAAAAAAAGAAAGATGGACTGCGAGAGCACAAAAAAGACAATTTCCCTTTTCTGCTGTGGGTTTGCAGGAGAATCTGAAGGTGTACTTGTTAATCGGGGATGGCGTGGACCCAGGTCACCATCTGTAACATAGACCAGGGGCAGTAAATGGATGAGGAAAGGTGAAAGGGCACCCTCAGACATTCCTTTAGAAAATAAACAGAACAAAAACTGGCTTTTCTAGACAGGTTTTTGAAATAGATCCATCAAGATGTTGTTTTTTGTTCCTAAATGCTGTATACATTCATCAATTGTTTTCAGATTAAAATAGATGTTTGATTATAAAACAGAGTTGGCTTCTTCCTCATATTTCAAAGCCCAGTTGGGAGTGAGTTTAACACAATTAGCAGGTTATCTATAGTGAAGTGGAGGTGTCTGCTGGCTTCCTGTTACCGTATGGTCTGACAAGAGAGACTTTCTGCAGCCCCAAACAGAAAGAAGAAGGCAGATGCTCCATTAGAGGAAGCATCTTGGTCTTTTGTTACACTATAGGTCTCCTTTCGGGGTTTATGATCTGGCATGGTGCCTAAACAGCAGCTGTCTAGTTCACAAGTATCAGTTCAGTTCATTTTGAGTTATGGTTGTGAATACAAAGTGTTTTAGCTGCATTGACTTGTTCAGATACAGACATCCTTCAAAGGTCCCTTCCTTGTAAGCTCTTAACAAATTTTATAAGCAACTATGGTTACATTTTTTTCTTCTGTCCAGTTAGATTTATATTGACTTCCATTTACAAATCAAAACTGCATTTTTAAGTAAGTTTAGGTCTGCCTCTGTCTTTATGCTGAAAGGCAGCAGCAGGGGTCACTTCAGGCATCTGCTACTCTTCCTCACCACTCATCTGTCCATCTGTGTGCACCGCCGCCCTTCTGTACCCTCAAACATGCAAACACATCCACTTTTAGACTCAGGTAAAGGTACTGTTGTTGTTTAAGAACTAAAGGAAGAACACCTCTGTATTCCTCACTCTTTTATCAGATGCAGGACCCCATTGAAAAGGCAGACTTTGGCAGAAAACTTTTATTTTAACCTTCCCCACTTTTAAATTGCATCCCTTTAAAAATTCAAAGCCGAAGAGCTAAGACTTCACAGTAAACTTTCAAATGCTCCTTATTACCCATTTAACAAATTAGTGCCTGCTCAGAGGACCCCACCATCAGAGAGATCAGAGTGATTTATTCCTGTCCTGTTGCCCGTCAGGACGTCCCAGATAACAAGGGGGTTAACCAAGAGGATCATGTATGTCTCAGTGCACGGCCAAGACTAAAACTTGGAAAGTCTCCCGAGCTTTTCACTGTGTGTCCCTTTATATTACATCTCTAAGAGGAGCCTCACTTCACAGATGTGGGGTGTCAGGAATATTTGTGTTATACATTCTCCAAATTGCTGATGAAAAGGACCAGTCCCTTTGCCAAATTGGGTTTGCTTAAACTAATATATTAGCAGGAGCTTTGAAATAAACACAAGTCTCTTGACTTTTCTTTTTTTGCACTCACTGCCTTGGTATGGAGGGACAATACAGCGGTTGTGATGAAGAACTTTATAGGAACATTTAACTTAAGAGTGAGGGATTGAAGCGGGTAAACAAAGCATTCCTTTCCTTTTCATCAGCGTTTAACAGTTCCCTTATAAGCAGTCTCACCTCCAGGCCAGTGCCCACCAGACCAGGGACTTGTCAAATAAAGATAAATCAAAAAAAGGCTTTAACACACATGATGCAATGCTGTTGTTTTATTATTTCTATGCTGAAAGAGGAGTGAATTGCTAATCCTTATAGTCTGGGACTGAGGAGAGTATGGTGGTGCATGCTACCTCCCAAAGTGCACTTGTGAGCAGCAGGAACAGAGTGGCTCATCACTGTGATAGTGCTCCAGACGTACAGCCTCAGGGGCCATTTGGTTATACTCAGGGGAATGCTTGTTGTGTCAGTCATTTGCAGTGACTGCTAAAGAGTGCACTTAGCATCCTCTGTTTCCCCCAGCAAACATGTGGGGAGTGACATGATACTGTACAAGAGTCTGGACAACATATAACATTTCAAAGCAATTTCCTAATTGTTTCCAGGCCAAGGTCGACAGTCTATATGGAAGCAATCCCTTCTTTCAAACTCCTTTTTTCATCCGCAGATTGGGAAACATTAAAGTGTTAAGTAAACTTAACCCAGGCTGGCTAATTCATTGGGAAATAGCCTGGGTTCCTACATTCACTGCCATATCAGTGACACTCTGTCACAGTGTATGCTTCTATTTGGATGGTCACCATATGTTTACTGAGACTGTGTGGTACATGTGGCCTCCCAGTCACAAAACAGGACATATATTTAATCAATAAATAGTGAAATGTGATGTGATGAAGGAAGCACACAACTAGAAGCAGAACAGCACAGTCTTTCTGTTGTAACGGCACATAAAGTGGATTTTAAACATATTTAGTTGTTTTGTCATTAAAGAAAGGTCTTTTGTAGATGTGACTTTTGTGTGATGGGTATAAAGTGTAGAATATAAACCAGCAGCACATACATTTACAAGTAACAAACAAAGATGCTGTAGATTGAATTCCATGATACTTTTTAGTGAAAATACTTGGCTTATGTGATAGATGCAAAGCACTACACAGAATGGTCTAATGGCTTTTTTACAAAGTGGATAGAAAATTCCTTACTCTATCTTTAAGCAGATGACCCCCACAAATTCATAATTAAGGGGTATTTAAGGGGTAATTAAGGGTATTTATGCAAATATTTTTTTATACTTGGATGATATTGTGCTAATGTATAGCTGTGGTTTTATTAAAAGTATTTTATGGTATTATTATCTAAATGGACTTAATCTAAGGCGTGTAAATCACACTACTGCATGAAAATTGTTGGCTGAGAACATACTTAAACTGAAGAAGCATGTAACACATATAACAATTTATTAATTATTTAGGTTTATGTTTTCAGTCTATAAAAGTCTCACTAAAAGAAAGTAAATAGTAACAGCACCAGTTTGTATTTTGGTACCAATATGAAATGCCATGTCATTGAAAGTGGAGAAGTAGACTGCTGTTGTTTCTTTTGAATTGGATTTTATTTGTACAGTAATGGTGTGAAATATTATCCAGTAATATATGTATATAATGATCTTATATATCATTGTAAAAGCTCTTTACACTCTAACTGAATGCACCTCAAACTCAGATCCTATATGAAGCAATTATGAGGTAGACATCAATAATGGTATTTTCCACCCTCTGCCAAACAAAAATATCGAATACACCTTAAATTACTCTCATCAATGTAAGAAATATATGATTATCATGAAACTCTGTACATCACAAATAATAAAATAATTATAGAATAGAAATTATACCGATTTGAGTGCATTTGTATATTTACAAAGAAATGCTGTTTGCTCATTTCTCCATTCGTTGCACTTTGTAGATTATTTACAAATATTTACACAAAGAAATAATGAACAGCAGTGCATTCAAAGCTAATGTGCATTTAAATATCGTCTCGTTTGCGAGTCTTTTTTTAAATTTTCGTATATATCTTTTCACCAGTCGGTCCTTTATCAGTCTCTATCAGTGGAAGTGCATTGCGTAAAGATGCCTCAGTATTGTGTGCTTTTTTTTTTTTTTTAATAGAACATCAGGGCCCCAGTCACTCGAGTCAGTCCTCGTTCATTTTTGGAGGCTTTAGTGCCCTTTCTGTCCAAGGGTCGCTTTCACAAAAGTGCCCCAGACCGGACTTTAGTGTTAAACCAGTCTGATTTTATCTCCTACAATAGTCTAAGACAAAACAATAATGCCCAGCTCGGTAAATGACTCGATTTAACTACTATTATTGGGAATTTATGTTGTCATGGAAACGTGATTCATGCGCCATGGTCTCATTTGATCATTATTGTCTGTCTAATGAATTTAGAAATGTTTCCATAGTAACAGACTCAATTTTTAGTTGATGAAATATAACTTTTCTTTGATGTAATTCTCATGGACGCATTTAAATAGACATACTGTTTTTCTCGAGACAAAATTTAGCCTCCTCCAACACTAAGGACCGGTCTCAAGTTCTTTTGTGGCCCCATGTGCCCAGCGTCTCACACTGTCCTCCATCCACTAAACAGGGCTAAATCTCATGTAGGCATATTCTTCTCTCTTGTGTCTCTCTGTGTTTGGTACATTAGACTTTCGCCCCTTCTTTTGGAGGGGGCAAAACAAGCACTTGGTTCTCGGGGCCTGCGCGCTGACTCCAGATGGACAGCAAAGCAATTACTGGCCTTTGGAAAGATGCACACAACCAAAAGAGTCCAAACTTGGTGTGCGCATTGGCAGAGATACAACAGCGCATTCACATCACACAGGCCAGCCGCGTCCTGAGTCCCCTGGCCTCGGCACGAACAGGTGCACAGTTTGGACGCCACATATAGGACACTGTGGGGAACAAAAGCCTGTTTGATGGACTTGTGGATGAGAAAGAACACTTTAAGGCGAGAATAAATAGCAGCCTATGTGTATCCCTTTAAAAATAAGGCGCGTCGATACATTTCATTTGTGAGAAAAAGCACCTTCAAGCCAAACACATGGGACCCATCAACACAAGATCATTTCAGTCCTGAAGGGCCGCTACCTGCACCCGCACTGCTCCACCACCATGTCCTCGTATTGTTTGTAGACCACATTGTTTCCAGAGTCTATATACAAGATGCTGATTGGGCTGAGTTTCGTGGGGACGCAGCAGCTCGGAGGCGTACTATTGGGATCCATGGAGTTCATAAGCGTCTGTATGATGGCGTGGTTGGTGGGCTCCAGGTGCGACCTCAACGGGAAGTCGCACACGCCCTCGCAGTGATACGCCTCGTAATCCAGCGGCGCGATGATCCAGTCGTCCCAGCCCAGCTCTTTGAAGTTCACATGCAGCGCCTTTTTGCTGCACCTTGATTTGGATTTTTTCCCGTGTCTTTTGCCGTGTCTGTTGCTCAGAGCGGTCCTCCTCCGCCTCCTGGGACCTTCCCCCCTCACGCTCCGAGACGAAGCCCCCTCCTCTTCCAATGAGGCCTTCGCAACGGCTTCATCCGCTGCGTCTCTGTCGCTCACAGATCTCCTCGATTTGATTTTCTCCTTCATTTCATTAAACAGGTTCTCCCTCTTCTTAGAGCGCGTATAGGCCACTAGTATGGCCTTCTCCTGTTGGGATCTGCCTCTTCTGTCCAGACCCAGCTGCCTCAAGTCCACCTCAGTGTCTGTTTTACCCAAAGTGACCCTTAACTGCAGGCAGAGCTGCTGCTGCTGCTGCTTGTGATGGTGCGTTTTAAACATTTCCCACACATCCAGAACTTCCCATCCCGCTTTAGTGGAGTCCAGAGGGTCCAATGACCTGGAGTCCAACAGCGTGTCCGAGCGGCATGGATAGAGCTGGATGTCATAAAGGCCCAGAGAACTGTGCAAACCTCCTGGCGGTCTCCTAAATATCCTTAATTCCGCCCCGACCAGCTCCTCTTTGTCTGAAAGGGTTGAGACATCAAACAGATACTTTTGTCTTCGCAGCGAAGAGTGCAAAAGATCGTCTGTGGGGATAAAAGAAGAAAATAATTGCAGTCAGATTCACTTAGGGTGTACAGTGTTCAGAGAGGGGGAGGGGGCGCGCATTCTCCCACAGAGGCCTTCTTTCGCTCCCTTAAGTCTTGTTTTTCAAAGGTCCACGTTGAACCTGCTTCAAACGAACCACAGCTGACAAGACCTCGGTCTAAAACTTTAAGCACTCATATTTTTGGCTTTTAAACATTCAAATCCTCATTGTAATGTGACACAATTACACGTTTTGAGCAAATACTGGAGTCTTGAAACATGTCCTTGTGTTACTCTTGAACCAGTCATTAACTTATACTAAACTTATAATTAAAAGTTAATTTATTTTTGAAAACAAAATCTGGGCGAAACGATCACTGTATAATCCTACATTCAGGAAACATCTAATCTCACATTTTAATCACTCGATGTGGGGGATATTTATCCGCTAACCACATGTCACTATGTAGGCATGGTTCAATATCTGAAGCCCACGTCATTTTTAATCAAAGTCGTAATAAAATACTGCTGTATCCAGTCGACTCGATGACAGATTGATCTTAATTTCCACCTCTTTGGCAGAACGGAAAAGGTAAGGTTTTCCTACTGTAAGAAAGAAAGGAACAAAGAAACGGGTAGAAAAAAAAACAAGGGGCCTAGTGAAGTGAAGGCCCCTGGGTGCTGCCAGACACAACGGACTAAAGGCGACATACTGTACACTCAGTGGAACAATACACAATTAACGCATTATTCTGCGGCAGAGCCAAGAGGCCGCAGGAGCTGAGCGTCCACGCGGCGCAGCTACTGGACACAACATGTTCTCTGTACCTTATGACCAGATCAGGGGTTAATCTAAACTCTAAACTCTATTAAATGATTGTTTTTAAATTCAAATCATATTTTTAAAGAGATCGTGTCCCGAAGAGGGATTTTTCATTCACTTCTTTCAACAGAGTGGCTGCCAAAGTGTGGTTTAAATCAAGTCAACTATAGAAACACGTGTGTTCCCGCTTTACTAAACGAACTGTACCCCTTTGCGCATGCTATTATTGTGGTTATAGTAATTCAAATCAAGGATAGAGGAAATGTCTTATTGAGGGGGATTAAGTGGTTTTAAATGGCGCCTGTTGCTTTAGTTTATGGCCACTGTTTTGGCTGAACGTGAATGAATCAAAGTACGTTCTGCCTCCGTTTAAACACCAATGTGATTATGGATAATAAATCACCAGTAAAGGAACAGAGATCAGTGGAGTTGCTTGTGAGTTTCCCTCGGTGATCCCTGCCGAGTCGAACCGTAAAAACACATTGAAACCAAGTGCTCATTTCTCTGAGTTTTGTTGCGTATGGTCTGCATTAGGACAATTCCTTCCTCCCTTTCATTTTGTTTTTAAAAGCTCTCAAACAAATACAAGTCCAGCAACTAATTAACAGTTTTTATATATCCCCATCTCCCTCATTAAAACACTCGCGCTCTTGGATTTCACTTCTTTTTGCCAAGGACAACCTTATTCCCCTCCATCCGCGCGTGCTGTGTGCTGTATTGGTGTTGACAGTGAGAAATGCAAGCCCTTAATTTCTCCACTATGTTAAATGACATTTTTCCATTACGAGTAAAGGTACTTAGAGAGAAGTCAGGGTTTTTTTTCTCGGTTAAAACTGACGCGGCGAAGAGTTTAGCGTGACCTTGTTGGTTTGTTTCTGAACAAACGCAAAACATGTTTTTGTCATCTATGCCTCTGTTTCAAGCGAGAGGGTTAGAGGGGGAGAAAGAAAGAGGGGAAAGGGGACGCCATCTGCAGCTTTAATGAGTTACCCCCAAAGTGCCAAAAGTAATTTTCGGATTGGGTTTATTGTTTTATGATTTTGCCATTTTTGACCTCCAGCTCCAGTTTTTTACATGCATTTTTTCTTTAACTGAAGTGTCCCTGGATGTAATACTTATTCTGTGGCGGAATAACGCAGTGACTTGACACGGCCTTTTCGTGTTGATGGAGGTGATTTAAACCTTGTCCCAGTCGAAGGTTCATTCTACGGGTTAATGCAATGCAACACTTGAGGGATACTGGGGCGGAAAAGAGAAAGCATAAGGCCGAGTAGCAAAGAACGGGAAAGAAAAATAATTTTCCGTAATTAAAGTGGCGGTCGCAAAGGGAGGCTGCTGTAAAGCAAAGAAAGTACGAGGCACTTCACTTAACAGCCGAGGAAGTACTTTGATTTTTTTTTTCTTTCCCTTTCTTTTGGTGATGTGCCATCGTGGCTGAGTTGGGTCATTATGGGAGAATAGACAGTGTTTGATATGTTATGACATGAACACTCAATTAGATCAGCGAGATCAAATACTCCAATCAGCCGTTCGATGCCAAGCGGCGCTCACAGGGTCCAGCTCGGGGTCAGAGCCAGTGACACATCACATCACAATCACAGGACAGACTCTGGCGTTTTTGGCCCTATCAAATCAGCTCCCAGTGCCCCCAGGGAATCACTCTAAATTGACATCATTGTATTATTAAGTGGGTTGTATGTTAACGCAGTGTCGCGTTTAAAATACGATTTCTTTTGGTTCAATATGGCATAAGATGATAATGCATTTGAGAGAGCGCATGGGAATGGTGGGCTTTGGGTATTTGAAGAGAAAAGACAAACAAAGATAGCTTTTATTTCGTCCCATAAAAGATTAACCCGGTTTATGTGGCCTTGTGCATGTGCCGTGTTTGTATTTATCAAATGTGTTTGTCCTAGCGGTGTGCACAAATCACTTGGTTACACATGACCCAAACACCTGTTTCTCACACCGACCAGACAACAAAGCCGAGGCCCTGTCTTCTATTGAGAGCAAAGGACTGAGCATTGTCATAAATTTTAGTTCGCTCATCACTTCTCAATCTATTAAACTGATGATATTTAGAAATGAAAATGTAATGAAAAACCTTGCTGAAGTATTTGGGGGGAAAAAAGAAAAAAGAAAAAAGAAAGATAAGAAAAAAGTTGCCTGATTCACGCGGAGGATGGTCGTTTTTTGCTGCACTGACAGTGATTTACAGCCTTTATTTAGAAAGAGCCCCAATTAGTGTTTTAGTGTCGTGTTACCCAGAGGTTAACTTTAGAGCCATATAACTTACTCCAAATATTAATATTACTTAACCACTTTGACTTGCTCTGGCGCATGTGCAGACAAAATACAAATACACATCTTTAATTGGACAATAGAACTTCTATAATATCTATAACATTTTTTAGAATGCTTTGTTCTATTTTTTAAATGCACTGTAGCTCTCGTGCGTAAAAGTTTGTATTTTTATTTATTTTCGTTTTCTTGTTAACACTTCCCTTTCTTTTAAACGCGTTTTCTCTGTGGGCGAATAACAGCGAAGAGAGTGAAGAAGAACAAAATTATGCAAGACTTGGAGGCTGCTTGAGATCTGAGCACAAACCAACCTGTTCCTCTGTCCACAAAACTTGTTATGGTGTTGGCAGACTTGGACGAACGGAAAAAGCTTGCGTTAAGTCCGAGCTTCTCCGCGGTGGAGTATGTCCTGTAAATAGACAGCATGTATTCGTGCGGCACAACAGCGTCTTTTAGATCTTCTTTGTGATGGTGGAAATGACTCGCTACGGGATGCGAGGACGAGAAGATGTCTTTTAATAGTTTGTTAGACCTCTGTCCCTCCTGATGCAGGGCTTTGGCTCCTCGGTGCCTCCTTGATGAAGACGGGGAGATGATAGCAGCAGACTGGAAGCACGGTATATTCCCAAGGAAAGCTAGAAGAAGGCCCAGATAAAGCGCTACGAGGCGAGACGCGTCCATGGCTGGAGCTAAAGATGAACAGTTTGAGTCAGGTTTGGGTTCGCGGAGCAGCTGCTGATGGGGCTGGTGGTGATGGTGCGCGCGCCTCAGACGTCTCTCTTAAAAACCTGCTGTTGCTTTACGCGATCTCCGCTCTCAACCAGAAGAAGTGTGTTTTGCGTTCTGGACTCCGCACAAGAGCGGAGAGTGTTGGGCCGAGAGAAACACGCCCACATGGTCGCACAGTGCAGCGGGCTTCCCAAACAAATTCATGTCACAGACCCACGAAGGGCGCAGAGTTTCCGAGGAGTCACAGGAGACACTTTGAATCATGTTTGGCTATGAAAGGTGCTTTACTCACCTGCTGCACAGACAGAAAACAACACGTCCAATTTGGATATATATCAGTTGGCATTTGGTTACATCTACATTTAAGTGCCTAGACCACTAGACTCTAAATAAAAAAATAGCTAAATAAACAAATAAATAATAGTCATCCTTCACACGAGACACGGACATTATTGAAATATCCAAGGACGCATTATACGAGATGACATTTTACGCACAGATTTGGAACACACATAAAGGAGGTCTAAAGTTACAACCTGTTCACGAACGACGCATTATCTATTTGTTAAAGCAGGGTTTAATTTTATATGATATTATGCTTTTACATATAAAATTATTATATAGTGCTGTAGTAATAGGCTGATGTAGAAAAAAATAGATAACCCAGAATGTCGCCCATAACATTGAGTTTAGTTGCACAGGGCGTCAATATTTTTGAATAAATATGAACAAAACTGATTGTTATAAGAAATCTGTAAAGATCTGTTAAATTAAAGGCGCGTAAATTCTCATAAAACACCTTGGCTTGCGCTGATATAAAAGAGGTTTGAGAACGCAGCGAATGTCTCTACTGACCTCTAGAGGATATTGTTATGTGTTGCAAGCTAAACACTACTCAATAGGAATGCTTTTACCAAATGTTTATGTTTGTCATGTCTTTATGAACTGTAGGCTGGTTTATTGTTTTATGCCTTTAATTCTTTGACGAAGTTTATATTTGGTCCAGACATCTTCCCAGGACATCGTTACGGTATGTCATGTGATCATTGTTGTCCTTCTGCTGCGCACGCTTGACATTTCCTCATTGATCCAGCAGAGGACGCCAGAGATGGGATGGCAAACTGGTACTCCGAAAATCTCATGGATGAGAGGTTAGTGTCCTACCTCGTGTCCAGTCTGGTGCGTTTTAACAATGGTCAACACCTGAGCAAACGAGATAAACGCCTTATGTTTACCTAAAGGCCTGTATGGGGCCACACTAAGTGTCAGTCTGCACGTTTTTCTGCAGTGACGCAGTTTAATCACAAAGACGTCATGATGTTTTTATGTAGGCTATAATCGGAACTGCATAGAAGACACATTGAGCTTTAAAAAGACTGCGCCTCGGACCTCTGAATGAGGGCTGCTGCTCAAATATATGATTTCAGCACCATGGAGAGTTGACAGTATCGTGCTTCCATCATTTCATTTCATTTTATGACATGTGGGACCGATTTCATAAATAGGCTAATAGTGAATGAACTAGGCAGTTGAAATGACCCGTGCTGAAGTGAACGCGATTTGTGAAAAAAACTAATAGCACCAAAAATGCAGAGGTTTAATGTTATTAGAATTTAACGCCATATCTTTTCTATTTGCACATACGTCACAATTTCATTTATTCATGCCGGACACTCAGTGGTTAAGTAATGCCTCGCGTGTTATGTAACACACTTGAGGATGGTATAGTCATATTGTGCTTGCCATGTCAGTGGCCTCGCTTCTTGTCCAATCCCGTTGGTGCTCAGTGTGATGCGTTAGAGAGAGCAGAGAGCAGCAGAGACAGAAGCAGAGGAGACTGGCACCGCCGTAGCATCACCACCAGCAACAACAACAGCAACAGCACAGAAAGGACCCTTTGTGCTTCATCCTTCTGACAAATCTCAAATACCACCGGGTAAGATTTATTCAGTTGTCATTGATTGAATTGTCTTTGTTTTAAAATGAAATAGATAAGAGAAATTGAAATGAGGATGGGTTGTTTACGTGAATGAACAAACGTGGCTGTTTGAATGGTACACAGGGTACTGTCTACAATAATTACCTTTAAATAGTAGATTAAAACATTTGCTTTCCCTTTTTATGTCTGTGTTTATGTTTCAATCCAGTCTCCAGAATGACTGTTTTTATAAAGGCATCTTGAGCTGCCAGCAACAGTATGAATCAAAACAATATTTCTAATCAGAAATGCAAAGTAATTTTAATATTGAAGGGTTTTCAAAAAAGCCTCAGTGTGTGAGGGATGTTGGACATGGAGATTAAAAGGACACCAATGTTTATGCTCAGAGGTAAAGCAGTGATAAACAAAGGGAATGATGAATATGTGGAATTTATTTGTGCTACCGACATTGATGGAGTGGTTTAACTTTGTGTCATTTAAAAGGCTCTATAACAGTGCCAGTACAATATTTCATAATCTTAGTAAATAGTCCATTCGAGTTATCAGTAGTCTTTTTATATGACGCAGTAGTCTTATAAGCCAGGAAACAGACTGTTGGTGATGCTGCCTCGGCCAGATTCTGAAAGTGAAAGAGATTACTCACTGTTGATGACCTCATGCAGCTATAGAGATCCACTTCAAATAGCCTTTCCAGCAAAAACATCTGAGTAATGTGGGAATTTTGGTGAGTACTTTGGTGAGTACTACAGATATGAAAACAATTCAAGTTTTTATTACCTTCATGAGGCACAGAATTTGATTTTAAGAACAATTTAAATGTAAAAGGACAAATGTAAAGAACATGTTTACGTTGCCTTGTCTGATTCAGATATTTTGTAGTCTTTTAAAAACTGTCTAAAAATAAAAGCTATAGGCTCTGTCTTGCATCAAGGCAGTAGAAAGTCAAAAAGGACAGATGACTGAGAAGTGTGAAACAGTTGGTTGGGTCTCAGTGTGCGTCATCAAATAAATTACACAACTTTAAACCTCATTAATGCCCTCAGTGAAAGAACAAGAGGCCGAAGAGCATCCTGGTTGTTAACATCAGAGTGGAATAAGCATTAGTCTGAGAACAAGCCTGATGAACAAGGAAGCACATAAACTGGGTTGGATTATGGGAGATATTATTCACGCCCACTCCATGCTGTTTTTTGAAAGTAGACCATCTGGACATGGAAAAGGATTGAACAGAGGCTTAAATATTGTTTACCACTCAGGTCAACCAGTTTTTATTCAGAACCAAGTCTCGTTTAAGTATTTACTAAAAGTCAGTGCTTTTCCCTTCATCTTCAGGATAACTGTTGGTTGTGAACCTTTATGGTTGTGTTTCGGTGGTTTAATGCAGAGCTGGGAGCTGAAAATCCTGGAGTTGCAGCTTTAGATAATGCTTAGTCTCTTACTCAGTAGGTAGCCGATTAATATTGCCTGGATTCAAGCAGAGAATCTATGTGGGTGGCCACAGTGAATGCATTAATCCTATTGTGAAGGCGTTACACTTTAGATAAATAAAATACATCCATTCAATTATATCATACACAGGCGGCTTCAGGTACAACAATGAGAGCCTGAATACTAAGAAATATTGCCTAAAAACACAACAAATTTGATGGATAAATTGACATTAGAAATTGCAGTTTTCATGCTTTGATTTTATTACTTAAGATAGTATTGTAGGAAAATAACTAGACCAGAACCAACAACTCCATTGTATTTGCCACATCCCCTTGGCTCTCACTACATTTATTTTTCCAGTGAAGGATAGAATTGTGGATGAGCAGTAGAAGAATACACTCTGCTCAGAAATATAAAAATAATTGGTCCCATGTATCCAGAGTTGGTTATGCAGCATTTTCCCATGGTAACTAAGCCTGTTGCTAGGCATGGCTCTGCCCTGCTTCTGCCTAATCTAATTGTGCAATGCCTGATTGCCATGTTCACAGCAGTGCAGTACAACAGTATCAGTATGGTTTGGACGACTGTGGGAGTGTAGATACTAAAGCTGAAGCCAAGGTGGTACAGGCATCACAGAATCAAAGCTATTTTGAGCCTGACTGAGGTGCAGTTTGATTCCCACAAGGCTCTGCTCCAATTTTACAATCCTCACTGGGTCTAGGCAGATTGGAGAAAGGGGATTTTACAGACTGAGCTGCTTCCAGAAGGACTACACCGCACTGTAAAAGCAACAAAATATTGAAATCATCAGTCACTGGAGATAGTTTTCATTTGATAAAAGGAGGGAAAGAGAAGAACCAAAAGCATTGACTTAAATAGGGATAACAGATTTGAATCATGTCAGCATAAAACTTTACAAATCCTGAAGTCTCTTTTTGTAAACAGATATGGCCTCTAGTGTATTTAAACATAATATCAGGTCAATAAGGCCGAGCAACTGAAAAAAAGCCAGAAAAAATGAGGCAGTTATCTTTCTTGAAAGCTGGAAACCCAATTTCTCTTGTAAAATTGTGAAAATAGATAATTAGGAGTTATTGTGGAGCTGTAGTGCACAGGAGTTGGGGTCAGTTACATCATTCCTAGTGAAAAAGCACACATGTACATACTTATGCAACTGACCCCCTCAAGACGAGGATGCTAAGAGGCAGAGAAAGAAACAGGCCAAAGAAGACTTGTAATTTTACATGGGTTATTCGAGCGTGATTAGAATCTACATCATTTAGCTTTAAATCATTAATAAAACACCCTTTGTTTTTAATGTGAAAGTATAACACATCATCATTCATCATCATTCCTGCTTTGGCCTTCATGTGCCATCTGTGTCAGGTATGTGTGGACTGAGAGTTAAAATACTGTCACATTCACAATCTGAGAAAAATGACTAACCTGAGTGTTCTTTTCTACTGATGAAGCAAATACGCAGCGTGAAGCACAATGGGACCGTGCCAGGATTATGGGGTCAGTTCATTCATTTTATTTTTTTATGAAGGATGGGCTGTTTGTGACCTTATAAGAAATTCTATTGTGCTAAAAAAAAGCTATTGTTTGTGGCAGACCAAGAAATCTCCAGAGAAAGGAAGCCCTCGCAGTCGCATCCCACGTTTGGTTCTCCATCATTATATCCCTAAAGACAAAGGCTCGCCCCTTTCCGATTCCCCTTTTTCAGAGGAGGAGGGGAAGGATTGTGACATTAGCTCTGACCACTCAAAAAGAACCATCAGCACCAACAGCTTTTGCTCTGGTAAGAGGCTTAGCTCCTAAACATAAGAAAGTGATTTATTACCTTATATAAATATGGCATTTTTTTAACTACATCCTTAAAATAAAACAAGTTTTGTGTGATATTAAATATTTAGAAAGTTGTTGCCTTTGATTTGGTACAGCACTTTGGATTACGCAACCTAAGGCACTGTTTATCTATTATTTATCACCCACTTTGACAAAAAAAACAGCAAACTTAAACTGCACCATTCTCTGCAACAGCTATCTCTGGTTTGTGCTAATGTGAGAATTGTACAAAGTGATGAGCCATTGTAAAAGCTGCTAAATGTCAATAACAGTGCAGATGACCCTTGAGCTTTGATTGACTGCTTGTGTTTACTGCCCACTACTGCGCTGCTGCCTGCTGCCCATTCTTGGCTACTACTGCTACTACTGCCTGTGTGCCTGTTTACAATAGATGACACTGGCTGCCCCACTAGTCAGTCTGTGTCCCCCTCCAAAACCCCGTCAGGCTCAGAGCAGAGTGCCCACAGCTCGCCAGTGCTGCCAGAGCGAAAGACCAAAGTGAAGAGGGTTCGGGTAATGGCGGAGGGGAGCTACGAACAACGCAGCGGGCCGAGACACAAGAGGGAGCTGAGATCTGCCATGAAACACAGAGGTAAGGACAGATTACTCCTTTAGACTGCTCTTGCATCCTAGTCTTAATTTTGAATAAAATGAAAAAAAAAAAGTAAATGGATGACGAACTGTTTACCAAGATATTTTAATGTCATGGAAATACTGGTGCCTAACAAACAAAATGGAGAAAAAACATGGCTTTCAAATATCATTTTGTTCACAAATTTGACATTGTTTGCTTAGGTTACTGCAGAAACAACAGATTCTTTATAGGAATAGTTAACTGGTTCACATTTTAGAGCTCCATCAACTTATTTTCTTGTTAACTGAAAAAAAGCATTTTCTCATCCAAGATAGGATGAATAGAAAACAATGAATGTTGGACCTGTGAAACTGTAACCCTTTTTACTTGGAAATGTGGATTTGTGGAACTCACTGCACACTGTTTACTTCTGGCTCAGATCAAAGTGCAAAAACTTTGTGTATGTCACGTCAGCTGCTGATAAATTAAACAGAATCTGGGGGGCAAATTCACTCAGTCTATATCACTAAGTAAACTGCTCTCTCGTTTGCTCTCTCTTCACAGACTTCTAGTGGAAAAAAAGTGCTTAAAGTGCTTAATCATGAGTCAGAATGAGGAGGAAAGCTGATTGGTTGAGGGAAAGGTTCGGGGGCTTATCCAATTAGGCTGATTAGCTGGAGGTTACTACATTGAGTGAATGTGCACAGATCTGCAGTTGAATCACAAAAGAAGTGAAAGATCACATAATTTATTTACTATTTTGTTTGTCACGGTCGTCACTGAACACAGTATGGTTTTGTTTGACGGCAAGAGATGCTTTTCGGGTATGTTTATGGCAAATTTTTGTTCATAATCCAGAATTATAGCAAACAGGAAGTGATTGTTGCAGGAATTGCCTCTTAGCTATTATTGTAAATTTCTGTTCAGTGCATTTATTTTTCACAAATTTAATGTAAACTATTTAATTTGACATTTGTTGAAAGATGATAAAACTGCCTAAAGGTACCAAGCTTGTGATTGTTCCTGCAGGGAGTGAAGCCGATTTCAGCTCTTCCAGCAGCACTGGCAGTCTAAAAGCCAGAGAGACAGTCTTATCAAATTCAGCTGGAAAGAAAGCTCCAACACGCAGGTAAAGGTGGTACTACGTGCAAGATGCACTGCTTTAATGAATTCTATTTTAGTAAAATATAATTTCTGTATTCACTTTTGCATTTGTCTAATCAAGCCGGGCCACTCGTGTTAGACCACTGCCCATTTTTAAACCAGCCGGGAGCCCATTGACAAACCGTGATGCAGAGCTCTACGCCCCCTACAGGACTCCCCCCAGAGTTGCCTCCTCCACCACCAACAGCAGCAGCTGCAACTCCAGCCCTACCACCAGGTACTATGCATTTATTATTTATTATTTGTAATGCTTCCTGCTTGTGCAGGAAGCCTTTTAAAATTTGTGGTAAATGGCTGGGTGCTTGACTGGATTAAACTCACTGTATTATCATTTTCTCTTTGGCATTCAGTTGGGGTTAAAGATATGTTTGGTTGGGGTCTGGATTTAATAAAGGTCATGGCAATTAGACAGTACAACTACCAACTCAGACCCGACAACCAGGAACTGTAAATAAACGACAACACGGTCATCAATATTTCAGAATTGCTCAAGGACATTCGAACTGAGTACAGTAGCTTGCTGCTTTGAGGCCTCTGTGCCCTTCTGTCATGAACTGCATAAGAATAGAAAGAATCTGGCCTGTGAGAATTATTCAGTATGATTCAAGGTTTAAGCCTTAGTCTACTCATTTTTTTGTTTTTTGTTTTTTTGCAGTAGAAGCCATTTTATTGCTGCTGTAAATGCATGATTTCCATTCCTCCTGTCAGCTTTCCTCTGCCTGCATGGCATAGTGTCATGTGACATCTCAGCCTCTCACACACTGCCTTCTCCTGGGCTCTTTCTATTTCTGGCAGTGATGCAGTGCACTCACATCAAAGCCTTGTTTCCAGGTTGCCAGGATA
Source organism: Rhyacichthys aspro (assembly GCA_036850595.1). Taxonomy (NCBI): domain Eukaryota; kingdom Metazoa; phylum Chordata; class Actinopteri; order Gobiiformes; family Rhyacichthyidae; genus Rhyacichthys; species Rhyacichthys aspro. The sequence goes on along the minus strand of CM072163.1, from coordinate 7,173,183 downwards.
TTTTGCTGGTGAAGAGTGGGGGCTTGGCATATTGTGTTTGAATCTACCAACATAAAATACATCTTTTATCATTTTGCTTTGAAAATTCGGTCATGGAAAGGCTGTTTAAGTGCTAATGCAATTAGCTTTGAGCATAGTTAGTCTTTCCAGGCTGAATCTGTATTTAGTTAAAGCTGCATTTTAGGGTTTTTCGTCTGTAGTCTGCACTAATCCTAATGTCAGACAGTAATTCCAGGCTTCACAGAGCGTTTGCCCTGACGGCACACATTTAGTTCAGCTAATTACCTTCTACAGAGTGATTACCTAAACAGAGATTTTACCTGAAAGCACAAGTTTTGTTTGATTAGTGTCGATTTTTCAAAATGTCTAGCTGGTGATTGATGTTGAAGATGGCTTTATGCCAACAACAGCTTTTCTTGCCAACAGAAGAGCAAATCTGAGTCGCTACCACTCATGTGGAGACAACCATGGCATCAGACCCCCAAACCCAGAGCAGTACCTGACACCCCTACAGCAGAAAGAAGTGGCCATAAGACACCTGAAGACCCAACTGCTGGAGTGTGAAAACAGAGTTAGAGACAGGTTGGTAAATATTTGGCAGCACTTATTATAAGCACATATTATTTTGCACAGTTCAAGCTTTGTGAAAATAAAGTTTCTACTTGTATTTGATAAAACATAGCTAAGCTTTTCATTTCATTTGAATTTGGAAATGTTCATTTTTAACTAAATTGTAGACATGTAAAAATGCAATTATGCAATTAGTTTTCAGGCAGGGTTGTTCTGGTCATATCAGGAGTCATGATGTAATACGTACATGTAGCTGCTTCGCTTAAAGTAAATTCACTGTGACTTGTTACGTAAGACACGCAGCATGGAAACTAGGAAAAAGGTAGCTATAATGAGTAAATATTTATGAACGTCTCTTTACTTTAATAGAGAGGCTGACGTGGAGGAGCTCAAGGGGCAGCTCAGCAGAATGAGGGAGGACTGGATTGAAGAGGAGTGTCACAGGGTGGAGGCTCAGCTGTCCCTCAAAGAGGCTCGCAAAGAAATCAAACAGCTACGTCAGGTGGTGGAGACAATGAAGAGCAGCCTGATGGAGAAGGATAAGGGAATACAGAAGTACTTCATCGACATAAATATCCAAAATCGAAAGCTTGAGTCTCTGCTTCAAAGCATGGAGCTTGCCCAAAGTGGCAACAGCATCCAGGATGAACAGACCTTGGACTTTATCTGTGACGGAACAAATGGTTGTGGGAAGAAGGTGATTAGTGAGGTGGATGCTGGGATTGAGATGGGAGAGCAAGGAGCAGAGGCCATGGCAGACAGCGGGCTGCTCTTAAATGATGAGATGGCCAACAGAGCGGACATTTTGGAGCAGGTTTTCATGTCCACTGCGGTTGATTGTAGTCAAGACTCTAGTGGGAAACTGAGGGTGGACTCTATGGCAATGGTGACTGCACTTTCAGAGGTGGGGCATTTGGGGGATAAATCAAACAGTGAACCACCAAGTGTTGTAAATGCAGCTTCTACAACTGTCACCTTGTCCACAGTCACACAGTCCCAAGAAGACAAAGAAATCCAAACTGACCCAGTGACCATGTCTTTAGATCTTCAGACTCTTCTTCTCCAACTGCTCAAGTTTCATGGTTCAACATCAGAAGACCCAGATGTATCAACCCCTCAGAGTCTTGTGAGCCTCCAAAACATTCCTCCTGCTAATGCTCCTAGTCTGAAACCACCCCTACCCAGCATGCCTATTAAAGATGCACCAGAAAGCCCAGATACCTCCGCTGATTCAGGCATATGCTCTTCAGAGCTTACACAATGCCCGCGGTTCATGGAAGAGCTAGACTTTGGTGCTAGCAGTGAGGAGCCTTGTCTTACACCTGGACTAGTTGTGGAAAAGCGCTACTGGAGCAACAGCTTCCTGGTCGACCTGGTGGCGGTGGCCGCCCCAGTCCTGCCTACAGTGGCCTGGTTGTATTCCAGGCATGGGGTAGATGGGAGTGTTCCATTTTACAACATTGCTGCTCTCATCAGGGGCTGTTGTGTCATGGGGTTGCATTCTCTTCGTAATGTCGCTTACAGGCCAGATGCTTAATGGCCTCTAACCTGCATGCACACACCTAACTAAAAGCACTTCAGCATCTTTAATTAATTGCATTATTGAACACTTTATATCAGCCAATAATTCTGAATCCACCACTTAACTTTGCACTGTATAGTTTCCATGAACTGAGGCAAAATGGTAATTATGAAATGGATTATTTATAAAGGGTTATTTAAGTATTTATTATTTCTGTGTATAAGATAATCATCTGGGTAGATGGTTGTGTTACTATTGTCCTGTACTGTCCCTACTTGTGTCACAAAAGCTAGGATGGGATGTTTTTGGGGTGAACGTTTAAGTTTGAAGGGTTATCAAAAGTCACTGTTTTGTGTTATTGTTCAAAAGGAAACCTTAAACCTTCAGCCAAAGCTTTAAAGTGAATTCACTGTTGTTTTGAGAGGTATATATTTTTCTTCACTGGGGATAGAGCTTTATTTCATACCTGTGTATTGTTCATAGAAATAAGTTGATGCTTCAACACTACTGACACTTGTTATGTGCCTGAGCTATGTGCAATACTGTTGGTTTACTTTAAATGTCCTTTTATCTTTATTATTAAAGCATGATAACTGGATTTGGTGATGTTTACTTGTCTCTGATTAAAGGGTGTGCAGTGCTCAGTTGAAAGCACAGGATGTTCACATAAATTAGTCAAAAAGAGGGATATCTAGTCTGAACACTGTAGTTCTCTGATAGCTTGTATTACATAAATGCTTTCTAAGCCTGTAGTCTCAGATGCCCCTTAGGTTAGGAAGCATTGAGGAGTGCATTAGCTCCACTTGAATGAGCTCTCCAAAGTTGTAACATGCAGGCTGTGCCTCCATACCCAAGGCAAAGTGGGTCAGTGCCCAAGCAGCTGTGTCTACCCACGCAAACGAATGACATAACCTCTACCAATACATTCAAACAGAGCAAGAACCATGATCATGTCTGATTGAACCAACATCCCTTACTGTTAGTGTGTTCTCACTCTCTGCCATATGGTAGTGTGTAAGTTGCATAACTAAGACCTCTTTAGTTCACATAACATCAGCATCAAATGCAATCCCCCTGACAGTGTTTAACAGTGAGACTAATCACTTCAGAATACAAGTGTGTACATTTATGACTATTAAGAGTATTCTTTAGGTTATCATGTTCCTAACCTTAGGCATACTGACATTTTTGAAAGTGGTCAGTCAGAGGTTTTTTCAGTCTGTGCTGAACATTAGAAGCCAGATGAGAAATGATACCAGTCCAGGTTCGAATGACAAAAAGTGTCAAAGGTAGTCACATGGAATGATGCAGGTCCAACACAATCTAATAAAAGAAATCTAAACTAAATGTGTTCAGGTATCATTTTATTCATCATTTTATTATAAACTGTTGAGGGAGTCATAGCAGGTATAAAATCTGCTAATCACAATGTCTCATTAGTTCAATGTGTTTTGATAATGTCATTCCCTTAATGAGTACAACATTTAAGCAGGAATGGGGTATGAATGGTTCATTTTCAAAGAAGAAAATATAAGAAATGAACAGCATGCAGCTTTTAATCAAATATAGCATGTTGCAGAGATTTCCAACAGAAAGAACCTGTGGATCCCTTCAGCATCAAAGAAGCTATTAAATAAGTTCATTTGCTGTCATTTTATCATTCTCTATCAACCATAATGCATTATTCATAATGAGCAAATGGCATTCTCTATTCAAATGTGTCCACGTCCCTCCATGCCACTATTACAGTCCACGTTGTACCATGTGTGCACATTTCAGTGTTATTGTAACAAATGACCATGTTCCATGACAACAGATTTACAACTGGTAATGGTATCAATATGTCCCACAATAAAGTTATGAAACAATAACTTAGGAGGACACCTTTTTGCCGATAAGTCTCAGCTATCACCATTATAAACATATGTGCAGTTACCAAAAAAACTTAATCTGCAACGATGACATTCTCTCACAGTCAACACTTTTTAAACACTTCCTTCAAAATAACGAGGTGGCAATTGAGGAGAAAAATTAATAGCCAGTTATAGGTAACCATAGGAACCAATAACTAGCTGAGAAAGGCTATATAAGGTCAACCAGGTAGATATCCAGTGTAAGAAGGGCTGCTCTGCATAGGACTGAAGTATAAGGACAAAGAAAAAAAATCTGAAACATAAATATAAAAACATAATCAAGCAAATCGAAAATGTCATTGGTATACAATGATTTCTTTCAAATAATTACACTTCTTTGTCATTTGAGGTTACACAGACAAAGAAAGAGAAACAAACTGCCCGCTCAAGTCTCGGAGGGTAATACAGTTCATTTACAAATTATCCTGCTATATTTTTTCTACATTACTAAATTGGAAACGATGATGAAATGCTTCATGGAAACCCTACTCTCTTTAGAAGATGACCTTGATGTATTATCTGCCCTTGGCAACAACGCTGTTAGGGTAAAATGGACTGAAATGGCTGCTGGTGGAGACCTGACTGAGAAACAGGGCAGGAGACTAACAGATTGGGGTAAACCTGCTTAGATTGATGAATTTATAGAGTAACAAGTGATTTAGTGTCTTTGACCTTCTCCCTTTGGCTCAAACCTGAGCACTGATAAAAAAAAATGTTAAGAGAGCTTGACGGCTATTTTTTGCTCTTTCTTTATCATTCGCTGAGCCTCCTTTTCCATCTTCTTCCTTTGCTGCTCTATGAACCGCTTTTCCCTCTCAGCAATCTTCTGTTGTCTGTGAGGAAAAAAAGACAACTGATTTACAGAGGCATCATTACAAGAGGCATCAACTCAAGCCTGGTCAGCTGGAAGTGAAACAACAATATATCTAGGTCTTTCTATCTGTGACAATCTAGTGGGGCACACTGTCATCTGCTGGTCATTGAGTGAATTTACTTTAAACATTTTAGATTTTACCTAACACTACTTCTTTTTTCATTTTTAAACAGCTTTAATGTAATTCAATATGTATTCAATGTGAAACAATACAAATGCGATAGTATGCTTATTGACTGTTTTTGAAGGCACACCCTGGCATTAGATTCCCTCCTTATTAGCAAAATTCAACTCAACCAACTGTATACCATTTACCATAGAGAAAAAAAAAGTTGGCTGTAAATAATACAAATAAATAAGAGAAAATGTGCAGAAGCTTTTGGATGTTTAGATAGAAGTTTTAAAATAAATAAATAAATAATGTTTGTATTAAAAATGTCACCGAAGCATTGTTTTTGCTATGGGCATTGAAAAAAAAACAGTCTTAAGGTTCTTAAAGGGCAGGATATGGCAATGCAAAAATATACCTGAGGACCTCTTCAGCTTCCCATGCTGCATCAGATTCATCCTCCCAGGCGTTTGCGTCTTCCTGCCAGTTGTCCAATTCTCCCAGCTCAGCCTACACAACATAATGTATTAGTTTATCATTTTAATAAGTCAGTTGAAACACATACATTAATTAATTAATGATCCATATTGTGTTTTTTTTAGCCATTTTAGTTGTATTTAAGGGAACTAATTTCTGGGAGAGTAGACTAGCTTAGCTTAAGAGTCATGTAAGTGTAATACTTACTGAAGGTGGACTGAAAGACATCATGTCCTGAGAGGCTGCCAGTCGGCTGGAGAAACCTGATGAGCCATCAGGCACCAGGTAATTTGTAGGCTCCCTTTTCTTCAGCACTATCTGCAGAGCAGGAAAGGAGAATTCAAAAGTTATAGTTTTCTTCAATGATTTTCTAATATTGCTATTTCCAACATAAACTACTACAGCTGTCTGCCTGTACGCACTCTTTTTTTAAAAATGACAGCATAAATAAAAACATATTGTACCTGACAGTAAAACTACCTTTTGCGTTTTCCTGATGGTTGGGGCCATGTCTTTGAAGTAGTCGGGCTCTTCTTCTGAATCATTACTTGCAGGGGGAATGTTACCATTGCCACCTTCAATTTTGATACTTGTGGGAGCATCTTCATCCCAGGAGCTCCATTCTTCTACCTCTGGCTGTGCAGACTACAACAAACAATACAATTTGCCAGTTACTTTAGGAAAGAAATTACCTGATAGCTGATAATGTGAGGCTGCCCTCTGGAATTATACAATCACATATTTAGCACACAGACCTGCTTTGGTACTGATGATGAGTAATCCACTGTTGTTGGGAGAGTTATTTGATCACCACTGAGTTTGCGACCCCTCCCACTCCTGTAAAGATTGTCATATGGGAGCAGCTGAATAACACTTTTTTAAACAACATTTGGCAAACCATGTAATGAAAAGAGCGTGCTCACCTGCATATTAGCCTTTTGAAGAATGAAAGCAAACTGGCTAGGCATGTGCAAATCTTGAAAAGACGGAACTGAGTGATGGCCATGACAAAAATGGGCTGGTGCCAGGGACATAATTAAACGCAAAGGTTAACAGAAATATAGAGGTTTCTGTTTATTGAAGAATCACACCTAAACAGCCTAGGCAAATCATTTAATCTTATATGGAATTCTAGAGCATCACAACATAACATAGCATACACAATACAACGCACTAAAACATAAACATCTTACAAAACTGAAATGTATTTATCACCAGTTCAAACGATAGTTATTCATTTTTACGAAGACATCATGCTTCAACATTTATCATTGTGTTACCTTGGGAGATGTCAGTACACCGTAAGCAGAACAGCTGCTTTCTTGGGCAGCGGACAACACGAATTCATTTATGCTTTATGCTAATCGCTGCTTGCTAGCTTAGCCCCATGAAAAGCATTTTTCTACAGCTTATGAATCCGTCTATGGCAAGGGGAATTTTACCAATTTTGTGACAAAAGCTTTAAGAATTGCCTGAATCAGTCTAGCTAAATGACAAAGGTTTTAAAATTGTGTCGTCGCTCATCTCTGTCCCATGGCTGCCATCATTGAGGAGGAACAGGAACAGGGAAGTACAGTGTGGCTGCTGCGTTCAAGTCCTGTCGGATTTCGGGGAAACCCAACGGTAAATATTTGGCATGCACTATTAAAAAACATTTGCTAAGTTCAGTTATTGTTAGCATCCAGAAAGTGGGCTGATATATTTTCCTTGATTTCGGAACAACAACCATTTATTTTTATGAATGACACTGATACACAACAGAGGCTTCTCTGAACTGCTAGTACTATTGTAAAGGGTCTTTGACACGTTCAGATGGATATAGCGACATGGGTTGCCAGATCAAAGATTCAATTTCCAGGCCGGAAAGTGTAAAAAGACTCTTCTTCGAAAAAAAACCTCTTCTTCAAACTTTTATAGTGATGCAGCGTTTATAATATTTTTAAAATATTTACAAAAGCAGCATAATCTTATTTGACACACAAAATGTAAAAATAAATTGAAAGACGTCTGATCCTGGCTAGTGCCGCAACACTGACGTCCATGCGCATGACGTTTCGACTAACTACCCAATCAGCGTACGAGTTTAGCGGAAGTGGGAGATTTGAAAACTGGCAGTTGAAGACGAGGTTTTTCGTCGGAAAAAAATAAAAAGGATTTTATAAAATCAATATGGTAAGACATATTTTAATGATAAATAATTGGTATTGTTCCATTACAACATTTTAGAGCATTTATAGTGTAGAATATTAACTAACAAACCTACTATTTGTAATATATGGAGTTGCATATTGTAACCTAGCTAGTAAAGCTAGGTGGCAAACCGAACCATGTAAACATAGGATATGATAAACCATTGTTCTAAGATCAAACTATTGTTATGAAATATGAAAATGGTCTTTTAGGAAACGGGGCTTATCTGAAAGGGACAGTAGATAACACAGCGAACAAGTAACTAGGTCATATAGTCGTAATCCTAGCGTTACCCACCCCACAATATTTGGGGATATGTGACCACTTTGGCCATTGGTACCGTACCGACATGAGTCCAAATATATAACATATAACTTAAGTAGCATTGACGACTTTCTCTGTCTTTTGAGTCTCTGCATCTGTATCTTTGTCTTTTTTTGTATATCAGATGGAGGACGAAGAGCACACAGACAGAAAGCAGCAACTTGCCATGCTTTATCAAAAGTTTAACAAAATTAAGAAGTATCTGAATGAAGGTATTCGTATTCCTTTTCTACAATGAAACAATATTTATATTTGTATTACTGATTGGTGCTGAATATTTTTATAGATGACACTGACAATATAAACCAAGTAATTGGTTCGAACTCACCTGAATCATGCCTGTCATATCTGATGGATTTGGAAAAAAAAGGAGACCCTCACTTAGATAATAATCATCTCACAAGACTTGTGGACTTTTATACAAGAGTGTTTTCCAATATGCCACTTGGAAAACACTGTCAGAATGAAAGCTATGCCAAGATGTTGGTGAGATTTGCAGAGCTTAAAGCGTGAGTGAAACTTCAGTCATTTCTTCACAGGCAGAACAAAATGTGGATTATTTCACATACATGTTTTTACTCCAATAGAATTCAAGATGTCAATGAAGCTGAGGCCAATTTTAATGTGGCACGATCTCACAGCCAAAACTTTGCATTTGTCCACATTGCACATGCAAAGTTTGAGCATTGTCAAGGTAAAGATGTACTTTCTAATATGTTAAATACAATTGTATACTTGTTGTCTTTTTGGTGTAATGGTTTAGTGTCTACAATTTGTATATCACCAGGAAATGCAAAGAGGGCAATTTACATTCTGCAAAATGCTATTGGACTTGGTGCCAAACCAAGGGAACTGCTGGAGGCTGAATTGCAGAACATACAGACAGAGAAATCACAGCAGTCGAGTCTGGAGGATAAAGAGAATTTACCATGTTAGTGTTTATTAATCAAATATTGCTATATAGCTTAGCAATAGATTGCAATGTAATATTGGTCATTTATAAACAAATGTATCACTAATACTATAACTGCTTTATTTGCTTTAAGCAAATGATTTCAATTGTCTTATTTTTCTTCTAGTACTATCAAACAGTAATGTCAGTGATTCTGTAACAAAAGGATCTGAGCTCCATAAAGTGAGTAGGAAATCTGATGGTACAGGGGACCTAAAAATGTCCAGTATTTTTGGTACAAGGTAAGGTGAAATTAAAAGTTTCCCGTTTAGTGTGTGTGAACCAGTATCATTTGTTTTCTCATATCCCACTCCTCAGCACGGAGGCCTGCATGGGGTCATCAGATGACCAGCTGCCAGATTGGAGATCTGCATCTCAGCGCAAGAGAGCTGTTGGCTTGGTGAGAGTTGGCTGACAACAAAATATCATGCATAGTTTCATGTTTATCTGTTTGTTTGTTTTAAAAACTTTTTTTAAATTTCAGCCAGGGAGAGTTCCTGTAGTCCCCTTTTCTATCCCAGAAAAAGATGACGATGATGATGATAACATAAATAGAAAATCTTCAAGTATTGCCTCAAGTTTGTCCAGGTAAGTCTGGCAATTAAAACCTATGTCTCTTTTACCATCCACCTCTAATGTGATTACCACAAGTAATTGTGTAAAACTTTGTTAAGAGAATTTTGCTTTTGCCTCATTTTATTTTAGACACCCATCTGGTGTGAGTAGTACATGTGGATTGTTATCAATGAAGAAACATGCCCCAGACAGGGAGTCAGTCAGTGTTCAAGTAAGTTTAATGTTTAGAAATGAACTGTATTGTGTATTTTATACAGAAAAAAATATATGAATATGCTTATTATAAAAGGTATATTGACCCCTTTATGTTCACAGCCTCCAGCTTTTAGTCCAGAGCAGAGACTCTGGGAGGACCAGGGCACAATAGATTCTACCACAACACTTCTACTCACCAAAGACACCTTAAGGATGGAAGGTGCTTTAGTACACCCTTTGTAACAGTTTTGAGATTATTGTGAATGTGTCATCATTGAACTTGTTATTGTCTGTTCCTAGATGTAACCTACGATTTTGACCAGATTGTCAATACAAAATCCCCAGAGTCATGTTGGGCATACCTCATGAATATAGAGAAAAGGGGAAACCCACAAACCGACATCAGCCTGCTTAATAAACTGAAGGACTGCTGCTCTAAAGTATTTGCCAAGATGCCCATAAGACAATACAGCAAAAACACAAGCTATGCTAAAATATTGGTACGATATGCAGAACTCAAAGGGTGAGTTTTAGATTATAGTATTTTGTGTGTATTTATTTAGCATGTATTCAACCATGAAATAGCTGATAACATCAATGATAAAGACTGATAAATATGAATGTATAAGGACTACTTTTTTTGTAGTATTGAAGACCCAGATGAAGCACAGGACCATTTCATAGTTGCAAGATCTAACTGCAAAGCTTTTGCCTTTGTCCACATCGCACATGCTCAATTTGAAGTGTCCCAAGGTAGAATATCTATTTGGTTTATTTTCAGAAAGAACCAGTTAAATACACACACTTTTCCTAATCACATATATTGTCCTCTTTATCTCTTAGGTAATACTGTTAAAGCAGGTTCAATTCTTCACAAAGCTCAGGCTTCAAATGCTAAACCAGCTGAGCTTTTGGATTTAGCCATACGCAACCTCAGAGCTGGAGAAAAGAAGCTAGTACCCAACGAAGAGGAACTACCAACAGGTAATGAAAGATGATCTATGTATGAACTGAATTAAAGGGAACATTATTGGGTAATGTGTTTTATTACTTGTTCACAAACTAGACTGTGAAACTGAACATGAAAGAGCAGCTACTAATGTGACAAAACAGAACTTTCCACTTCCTGCACGGGTCCCTGTGAACCGATCAGCTGAGCCGCCTAAAGTTTCCAGCAAGGAGCCTTTACTGCAGTGGAAGGTGCCACATGTTGTTAACCGCAATGTTTCTCCAGAGGTAGATTGTCATCTTGTTATCTATTTCCATTTTGTAACACAAAAATGTAACCATTTTCTGAAGCTCATTGTAAGAAATAATCTTTTTGTCTTTAATATTATTCATAGGATAAAAAACTTGAAACTCCTCCTGATCCAAGACCTGTCTCCCAAATGCTGGACTCAGTCCCTACACCTTCCTTCCAACGTCCATGCAGACCTAACCATCAAACAGTCTGCCAGACGCCAAACAACTACAGAAACCCTTTCCCTAACAGGTGCTAACTTTGCTTAGAAATGTCTAGTAACAAAACTCATCATGTCTCTGCTAAATGATAAAAAAGAATCTTTTGAATACTGTCATCTGTAAAGCTCTCTCTCTCTCCCACGTTTCTAGCTTTATTACCCCAGTTGTAAAGAGATGTCCTGAAGAGGTTTCCTCTGCAGCATCAGCAAACACCGCCAGGCCCATTCAGCAGCCATTTACACCACAAAACCAAGTTACTTTTCAAACCCCACAGGTACAGCCCAACCTACCCCCTTGAATGCTGTTATGTGAAATTGCATGGTCAATATTAGTCTAGACCTGTAGCTTATCTATAAAATACCTATTCTAATAAAAGATGAATACATTTTTAACATTTAAAGGAGATGTTAATTGTATTTTTAGGCTTCTTTCTCAGCTATATCAAATGACTCCATTACTATCAAGGGCAAACAGTTCTTCATCCTAAAGATGATTGGCCGTGGTGGATCAAGCAAGGTAAAACTTGTGCTATTACGTAGTGTATAACATTTTCCACTGTTCTGTCTGTTTATATGTTACCACTAACAATGTACTTTTTCAGGTTTACCAAGTTCTTGATCATAAAAAGCAATTGTTTGCTGTGAAATATGTGGACCTGGAAGAGGCTGACGCACAGACAGTAGAAAGTTACAAAAATGAGATTGAGCATCTGAACCATTTGCAGCAGTACAGTGATCAAATTATAAAGCTCTATGACTAGTAAGTCAAAGAACATTACAAATACCAAATAACAGTGCCGCAACAGTGTTGTAATTGTTGTTTTTGTGTTGCCAGTGAAATAACTAACAGCTACATCTACATGCTGATGGAGTGTGGAAACCTAGATCTAAACACTTGGTTACGAAACAGAAAATCTGTCAATCCACTGGAGAGGAAGTTTTACTGGAAGAACATGCTGGAGGCTGTCCAAACCATTCACAGACATGGTTGTTTATCTCATAGTGTTCCATATGTTTTTTCTAAATATGTTACCATATTTGCAATGCAGTTTCCCCACTGTGGGACTAATATAGGTTTTCTTATTATTATTATCATTAATTGTCCATATTCTGACTGCATCCATGCTGGTTCTTCTTGTAGGAATTGTCCATAGTGACTTGAAGCCAGCAAATTTTGTCATAGTGAACGCCTCACTTAAGTTGATTGACTTTGGAATTGCTAATAGAATCCAACCAGATGTAACAAGCATCATGAAGGACTCTCAGGTATAAATTATAAAAATGTAAACCTTTACTTAGATATTCTAAAATTGTATAACATTAACAAAATGTTCTTCCAACACAGGTAGGCACCCTGAATTATATGCCTCCTGAAGCCATCAAAGACACTTCATCCCAATCAGGAAAGGCTCGCTCAAAGGTAGTAATTATAAATTCAGTCTCCCCTGATTAATGTTTTAATGTCAGTTGCTGAATTGTGTCTTGTTTATACAATACAGATCAGCCCTAAAGGTGATGTGTGGTCTCTTGGATGTATCCTGTACTGTATGACATATGGAAAGACTCCGTTTCAAAGCATCACCAATCAAATTGCAAAACTTCATGCAATCATTGATCCCACCCATAAGATTGATTTCCCTGACATTTCTGAGAAGGACTTGCTGGACGTATTAAAGGTGAGAAACCACAACAAGAGTTATTTATGTTTTTGTATCCAACCATGTACATTATTTTGTATGGTATCTGAAATTCTTGAACAGAGGTGCTTGGTGCGAAATCCCAAAGAGCGAATCTCTATTGCAGAGCTGCTGGAGCATCCGTACCTTCAACTAAAACCACAGCCTTCACCTGAACCTGGTACGTAAAATCACAATTTTTAAATTCTGTAACACCAGCTTCACTACTGTTATCTGGGATCTTATTATTTTTAAACAAACTTTACATTTTTTCAGTACGGCCATGTAATGGTGATCTCAAGAAAATCCTCACAGATCTTGCTGCCCTTCAGTCTCCAAACAGCATTATCCGAGCTGCTAACGTAAGATTTACACAATCAAACCATATTTGTCATCTATTTGTCCTCTTATGCTAAGTTTTTTTTTTTTCCAGAATCTTGCTCGAATGTGCAGCAGTGGCAGGAAGCTGGATGTTGCAGAGTGTGCAAAGCCTTCAACCTGACTAACCTGAAAATGCAAATGGGAACTTTTTCTTTTAAAAACAGTTGAGAAACTGCTGAGAGAAAAAAAGGTTTTTAACCACTTCATCAAAGTTTCTTTGTGCTTGATGTAGAACTAACATATCTGTGTATGTATGTATGTTTTCTTCAGAGAAAATCATTATATTGCTAAAGTGTTTTTACTACTTCCCATAACATTTACATAAATGGTTAAACCCTTATCCACCATGACTTTTTTATGATTATATTTAACAAATGTGGCTCTTTAATTTTTGTTTTTTAAAGAAAAATGACAATGCATTTTATTTCAAAACAGACGAGCCAATTTATTGTACACAACAGTTTCTTTTTGAACAAATAAAAAGCACTGCAAGTCCAACAGAAAAAACATGTCTGTGAGTGACAGCTAACACAGTCTGGTTGCACCAATGAGGAACAGTTTCAGAACTAATGTAAAATGTCAACTATACGGTGTAATTTTCAAAGAATTATAAAGATAAATTATTCATGTGGTTCATAGTCACTAAATAAGTAACAACTCATCAATCAATTAAGGCCGATTTAGCGACATGGGTGATCTATAATCGATCCAGGGACACAACGCCCTCCCATTCAACCAATCACAACTCTTTGATGCTGACAAAGAGAGAAGTAAACAGAGCTGTCACTTTGACTTATATATTGACCTATATTTGAACACATAACTTAACAATAATAAATGTTTTAGTAATTTTATCTTGTTAACCATGACATATTATTTTGTGTTTTGAATACAAATCAAACATTTAGGCGGGACTTTAACATCAAATGAAGGAGTCCATACAATGTCGCTGTCTTCTTAATAGACGATCTTTGAAGCTTGATTCATTTTGTCCTTCCTGTTCAGTCATAACAACAGTGATGGCGGCGGCTGCACGGTTTTTCATTCGAGGTTCAAACGCCAAACTTTCTCTCTCCGGTGTTAGCGCCGGGGCTCAGGGCAGTTTTGGAGCCGGTCTGTTGAGGTTGTCACCGAGCTGTGTATCCCGCACAAAAACGCACAAAAGACATGCAGCTCACTTTACCTTTCAGCCTGACCCTGTCCCAACACAATACGGTGAGTGCACGGCTAGGTTGTTAGCTCCACTGGCTAACTTTTCCTGAAATGGGTTGACACGGCAACATTATTTGATCTTTTTGACAACCAAAAAGTGATAAATTAGAACTTTTTACACAGAAAGGTTTAGGTCTTGTATACAGTATGATTCAAAATGTTAAGCTATAGAAGATAGAGAAAACAACATTAAGTTTTGCTAGTCCTAGCTCATGCCTTTACGCAGAATAAAACCTATTTTATGCACTTAATGTTAGGCATTACGTGCATGAAATATACTGCCAACATAAAAAAAAAACAAAAAAAAAACCTCAAGCTAAATAAAGATTTGCTTGTCCACAGTCTTCATTTGGATCTGAGAATGACAGGTTCACGCACACACAGCCGAGTTTAATCAAATTTAATAAATGTAGTACCTATGGAAAATATAATGTAATAAGGGACGGGCTTATTGCAGGTCACATGTTGTTGTCATTAAATTATACTGTATTTTTATGTTGCAATTTAGCAATATACCAGCCCTGAGTGGTCCATCTGTCGTATTTTCTGTGATTCAATGTGATGTTGTCTGCACTAAACCTTTAAAGATTTCCCTTATTTGTTTGATTGAACTGGTATGGTTATCCTTATATCCATACTACTTATGTATTTAAAATATTTATCGAATGACTCATGGTTGTTTTAGGACCCACCCAGAAGATGAACCTGTTTCAGTCCATTACAAGTGCCTTGGACAACACTTTGGCCAGTGATCCAACAGCAGGTATACTGAATTTTATTTATTGTACTTGACATAAACTTTTGGGGCAAATTAAGTTGCTTTATAATTACAGACAGAATACAGTACTGAGATCTGTTGTATTTATGATAACGAAGCATCTTCAAGGTTTTTATATGATTGTGCTGTGGGCTCTCCTCTGTATAATACAATATATTTCTCGAAGGTACATATGGCATGACATCTTCGTCTATAACTTCAGGAGGAATTCATGTTAATCATTAAAACCATTAGACAATGTGACAGCTCCTGATGCATATTTCTCATCAGGAGCTGTGTTTTTTCATTAACATCTCCTTTTCTTTGTGTTTGTTTTTGTGAATATGCAGTCATCTTTGGTGAAGATGTGGCCTTCGGTGGTGTATTCCGATGCACAGTGGGCCTGAGGGACAAATATGGTAAGCCTCTGTGTATCTGTTCTGTTTTATAGTCACTCATGCTGAGCAGAGGGCTTCCCATGACCTGCAGCCCATAAATACATCTCAAGAGCTGACCACTAGAGAGCAGCATAGCTCTTTGCCAAAACACTCAAATCTACTCTCAGGCAAGACTCATGTTATTGTTAAGTTGATATCCAAAAGGTTTTGTACAATTTAGAGAATTATGGGCAATAAGAACTTGCTTCTCTTGATTATCCTTCAGGAGTGCACTTATGTTGCTAGTTTGCTAGGAGAAATCAGATAAACGCTTTATGTTATTGGCCGTTTTTCAGCTAAATTAAATATTAAGCAACAAACAAAGAGCTGGAACTAATGCCTTGATATTATTAAGCAGGTTTTTTGTGATCTGAATTCAGGTCGTTTTAATGGTAACGTGCTGTAAAATAGATCCAATTGAAACTACTACTGAACTGATATTTAAAAAGTTATTTGTAACTTCCATAATAAATCTCACCTCTATCCTAGTATTATTTAAAAGTAATAACCAATGACAACCGTGTGTTTTGTCACGTATCTTTTCATCTTTCAGCAACTTAGAAGCTTGATCATATGCCCATTTGATTGAGTTAGATGCCCAGTTTTATTTTGTGTAAATTGTTGGCCGAGGGGACAGATGTGTCGCAAATCCACCCTACAGTAGCCGGCTTTGCCTTTTTGTTTTCATTGACGTCAGAATTGTTGACCTTTGGAGGGGATCATTATTTTCCATCTCATCCTTGTGTACAGTGACGAGCGCAAAGCTGTTTTTATCCCTTTCACCGCTGAAAGGGATGGTGCACACCTCTACCACCCACAGCCATTATAATGAACAGAGGTTAATGTAGAGTGGACACTATATGAATGGTTCGTTACAAGCCGGATGCGTTCTCCTCGGTAATCTGGCTTCTCCACCACAGGGTAGCGTCTGCTTCTTGTTCTGTTTCTCTGAAAATGAAAGTATGCTAAGTGTTGGTGTTCCAGCTTTTTTCCCCCCAAGCAGGGTGAAGTCTTGACAGCGAAGTACCTTAAACATGTCTCCTGTTAATTGGTCTTTATTTAGGACTATATCAGACAAACCCATGGGGGGAAGAGTAACTTTTTTTCTTTCACTTGGTTTTCTGTTATTAGTTGACATATCGCTTCATTCTTTCATGACATACAGAAGCACAGAAAAAGTATTATTCACTGTCACATTCACAGCAGCTGCAAATTTGAGGTTGGCTTTAATTCGAGAGACAAGGCACTAAATTTTGATCACTTAATTGTTCATTCCTCTAAGGGATTGTGGTGAAGTAGTTGCTAATTGAACTCTGAGCGCAGGGCACATAAGGGCACAATTTACAGCTGAGAAACACACTTACCATTAGAACAAAAAAGTCTGCACTGGCAAATACACAAAGATGAGAGTAAAAATAACATCCAAAGCCCAAATTTAGTGTCCCACACTTGGCGGCTTTTTCAGATTACAGGGTGGAAAAACTTTTTTTTTCATATGTTTTTGCTTCCCGGGGCTTGACAAAGACTTGGTTGGCTAAAGCCGAGAAGGGGTCATTAACATGTCACTTCATTTATTTAAAGACGTGACATGACATATTCAGATGGTATTTTTTGTTTCCCCATTACTCAAGTCAGTGGTGTTTTTACTTGGCAATGGTATACAGACATGAAAATAACACATGAGTTCCCAGCCTTGGCACATTAATGCAGATAGAACATTTCTTCTAATTGCTGTCATTCATTTTAGTTCAATTTTTTTTTTATTTCTGCTGTCTCTAGGTAAGGATAGAGTCTTCAATACTCCACTCTGTGAGCAAGGGATTGTTGGGTTTGGTATTGGTGTTGCTGTAGCTGGTGCCACGGCTATTGCAGAGATCCAGTTTGCTGATTATATTTATCCAGCATTTGACCAGGTAAGAAATACACTTTGAAATGTGTAAATTGAAATGAGTGAATGATTTTTTTTTTCAGTTGTATTCATTGTTTTGCACTTAATATTGATAAGTCCAGATTGAAACAAATTTGGTACCACTTTACTAAAAGAGGCCTCTAAAAAGGATTTATCAATTGTTCATCAGTGTATTATTAACAGGTGGTCAACAATGTATAAACGTTTATAACACATATAAGTGTGACCAGTTGCTTGCTATATAGTTAGTCCCCACAAGAATCTGAGTAGCATATAGGAAATAAGGTAAATGAGGGTTCACTATTTGGTAAGCAACTGCTCACCATTAAACATTTTGTAGGAGCTTATTAAAGACTTACAAACTGTACAAGTTTAATATAAGGGGCACATTACTGAACAATGGCACCATATAGATTCTTTTATATATATTTTTTTGTTTCTTTTGAGGAAGATGAACATTTCAGTAAAAGTAAGTCTTTGGGAAACACTACATGCTTACAGATAGCATAATTTCTTGTTTTATATTCTCAGCCATTCCAAGATAAATGCGGTCTGTGCTATGTCAAGGTAACATAAAACAGAAAATGTGATAATGGCGCCATTTTTCCAAAAGGCTCCAGTTACTTTGCGGGCGACAGTCGGTTTAATCTGGTATCAGGCCTTGAGTGGGCTCCCTCTTGCTGTCTGTACTCTCACTTAAAGTGACGGAGTCCAAACTGACCTTAGTGGGACATAAAATCAAAATTAACAACCCACCTGAGTTCAGAAAGGAAAACTTGGGAGACTTTGTTGGAGACAAACCAGTATAAGAAACCGTAGAAGCATGTTAAAGAAACCAGGCACTTGAGGTGATGGGCTCGTTAAAAAGTAAAATAAGGTTTTAGTATCTTTAAGAGCAATAACAGAGGGAATGGCACAAAATATAGAGACCAAAATCCAGCATCCACCAGTGTGGTCTTTACCCATAAAAAGATGTTATGTTTTTTAAATATTTGTTCTGCTTAAATAGTTGTTTCATCCATTTCTATTTTGCAGATAGTCAATGAAGCAGCCAAATACCGCTACCGCTCTGGCAACTTGTTTGATTGTGGAAACCTCACCATTCGGGCTCCATGGGGCTGTGTTGGTCATGGATCACTTTACCACTCTCAGAGCCCAGAGGCCTTCTTCGCCCACTGCCCAGGCATCAAGGTTTGCCTTTTTTGTGTATTATATCTTCTTATTACATTTTCTGTTCCTCTTTTCAACGCTTTAGTTAAATCACTTTTGATACCACCTCTGTTTATATATGACATAAAATCTTTTTATCTACAGCATCCAAAATGTGTTCCTTTAAAATATGTATTCCAATAAATGTAAGTGAGGATATTTATACGATATATGACATGATATAGTTGCATTTAGATAAGAGCACTGTTGTCAGATGTATGTACATTTTTTTTAAAACTACAGCTTATCTGTATTGTGACTCTGTTCTATTACATAAAGCCATGTGCAAATATAATGAGTGTCCTTGACATTTATGCCTGTGACATTGCTGAGATATTTGAACAGTAAATCAACATTTTGTTGATAACACTTTTCTTCACAATGTTTTGCTTATATTCTTAACATTAATATCTCAGACACATAAAGTTACCTCTACTTTTCAGGGTAATACTAGGTTAGTGCCCCGTACTTGCACTAATTTCCACCCATTGTTTTTTTTGTTTTTTTCCACACAAGATTTACATATTATCATGAAAGTTCCTCATATGCCACAGATTTGAAAACAGCCGCAGTTCCACTTTGAATAACCACAAGGAACAGCAATGAGCATGTTGTCTCTCAGTAAAGGTCAGGCTGATAAATGCTAATCTTTATGCATAATATCAGTCTAGTTAGCTCCATCTGGGGTCATTCCCAGCACTCAACCTGACGGGCTTATTTCAGCTATGGCCTAGTTTTGGGGGGTTTTTGTTGTTTTTTTCTTGATCCCTGAATCTTTTCACTGATATTTCTTAGAAATTTTGATACAAGACAAAAAAGTAAAAAAATGAAACTGGACCTGGAAACATGCAAGTTCATGTACATTAGTGCCTGTGTCTGAGAACAGTTAAAGCATTTACTTGCCTTGAATATTGTTTACTTGATTGTTTAACATTAACAATCATAATTAATTAGTACAGTACTTTACTGTGTTCTTCAGATTGTCATACCTCGTAGTCCTGTGCAGGCTAAGGGACTGCTCCTCTCCTGCATCAACGATAAGAACCCATGCATATTCTTCGAGCCCAAAATCCTTTACAGAGCAGCAGGTAAGACAACTATGTGTAGATGAGATCATAATATTTCATATCTCTGAGTTTAACGTTGTTCAGTCTCTTAAAGTCTCTGAATTTACTAAATGTCCTGTTGTTTACCTCCTTGATACAAAGCCTTAATAGGGTAAAACAACAAAATTAAATGGCAGAAAAGAAGGATTGCCTGCTATAAGGAAAAGCTCAAAGCACTGTTGCTGTTACAGACTTCCAACCAAATTGCTCGCAATCTTAACATAATACTCTAAAGGCCATGGAAAATGTGTGATTTGTGCTAGCACCAGCATAAAGCTTTTCAGCCTATAGGATTATCTATTCCATGTTTTAGTGAATACCGTAGTGTAGTACTTTAGACATGTACCTAAATTAGGTTTTAAATTAGCTAATTAAAAAATGTTCTTGAGGGACAAAACGAGACACCTCTGGTGTTATGCCGTTATAAAGCATGCTTTTTTTTAATCAAGGATCAGAATGACCCATTACTGACCACAGGCCTAAATACATTCAGGTCTGCCAAACCTTTTACTTCCTTGTGTTGTCAACAGTCCTGTTGGTTTTTATTATTTCATCCAGGGCATTGCTCCTGTTGAATAAACAATAGATCATCATCATCAGTGTTCTCAAGCCTGGGCCATCTCTTCAACCATGCCAAACCCCAGGTCTTAGGTGCGATTTAAGTGCACTCTAATTTCCTAAGAGTTCCTGTGCTAGGTCCATATGCCACTAATGATGATGAAATCATATTTTAAATTACACCAGTCTTTGTTTCTTTTGGAAGCCCAACCATTTGTCTTGTCAAGAATGTACAGTCACAGAGCTTAATGTTCCACTTATTAAATCGTTACTTAGTTTTCATAATTAAATTTCACCATCTGCAAAATACTATTTTTTTCTCAAAAGGCCCATTTTCAGTCTTGCCTGGAAGTCTATCACAAGAATTGCAAATGTAATGCTGTGCTTGGACATTAGACATATGTTGTTAAAATGAGGAATTTCCCTTTGAAGGCTTAAATGCTTAGTGGATGTCGTTCAAGGTTTCCAGAAATATCTTGACAAACCAGAAACTTGTGTCTCTCCCAGCCTTCTTCTCTCCCTTCTTTTCCTAATTGTAATTTTCATACTTTTCCATATGTCAGAATGGACTGAGCACAGATCCTTTAAAGTTTACTTACATGATCTTGGCATCAAATGTTTTTGGGACAAATCTATTAAAATCATACACAGTTATAAATAAGATATTGTTAAATATTTATAGGTCTTATTATTAAACGTTTGAGTTTATAACAAGGTTTTGTTTGGTCAGTTCCCTGACCATGGGTAAGATTTCCATGGCACTATTACCTTATTATTATTCAAACCATATACTTACACGCACTTTGTCTTGGACTTGTGGTTCAAAGACATGCTGGCTGCAAAGACCCTCTATTTGGACTAATGTCCTGTTTATATGGCCTCCTTTTGACTAATATTCCATCCCACTAATGTTTTGTTGTCAGGATTAATCACAGTCACGGTCTTGTAGCTGGCAAAGGATTTCATTAGATCATGCTTTTGATTGTGCTAATAAAAGCGTATTCTGCCTTGAGTGAGACACAGAGGGATGGAAAAACCATGAAGTACGCATTTGAAGTGAGCCAGATAACATCTTTTAAGTATGAATTTGTGTTTCTGACGTTCTGTCATTTCACCAATAACTTGTGGAAAAAGGGTCAATTTGTGGAAAACCTCAGGATACATAGTGAAATAATTAAGGTTTTTGCTTAAAAGATTACAGCCTTTCTTGTCAAACATATACGTCATTGCGAGTATGGGCTTTTTGTTTGTTTTTACAGTGGAGCAGGTTCCTGTGGAGCCCTACACTATCCCACTTTCACAGGCTGAGGTCCTGCAGGAAGGAAGTGACGTTACTTTGGTTGCCTGGGGCACTCAGGTAAGCACAATTCTGTCTTGGGAATGGGAGACATTAAGAGAGTCATAAAAAACACAGTTGTTTTGCAAGCTTTTTACCAAGTCCGTCACAAACCCTTCAGACCCAGCAGGATTTCCTATCCAGCACCATGATTTTTCATGTGATTGTCTTTCCTAGACATCTCCAAAACCTAATGCAATTTTTTGGCCATCTACGTCTTAACTGTCTGCGTCTGTTGCACACTCTCCATTGTTACTATTCTTTTCATCTGACTTTTCTTTTCTGCTCATCGGTATCAAGGTGCCTGTAACTCACCAGGAATCATCTCTGTCTTTGATTGTGTGTGGCCACTTAAACAGGTTTATCCAGGCCGCAATGTACCTGCAGCAGCAGGGGGGTATGGAGGGTACTGAGGGAAAACTTGTTATCAAAGCCTGTATTATTGTTGAAAAGCCCTGAAAAAGGAACAAATATCACCCAAAGCAGAGGAAATTGTGGCTCTTTTGTACTTTAAATACACAAATAAATAACATCTCATTAGTGCTTTTGTCCAAGATGCGGTTAAAGAAAACAACCCTCTTTGAACTTCAGTGACTTATTGAGCAAATGTGACCGGTGGTCCAATATTTGCCTCACACTGCTAGATATTAAAAGATTACATGTAGTTATTTTTCACACTGATTGCCAGGACTTGCAAAACAATGTCAGTGGCAGCTTTAGATGTTTATTCATCAATCTGCTCCTATTATAAGTGGCCAAAATTGGCTGCCAGTGAAATGGACTCTGTGAACTATGAGATTAATGGTTATACTTTTATAGCAAATAGTTTTAAACTTGTCATCCTAAATGAGGAATGGCACTGCTACGTGTGCTGTATCCTCAGTTTGTGTTGAAATACATATTGTATATGAGCCATATAATTCACTTAGTCACTTTTGTGTTTGCTTTTATTTTAACTAGATCCACGTCATGAGGGAAGTAGCAAATATGGCACAAGAGAAACTAGGAGTGTCCTGTGAAGTCATTGACCTACAGACCATTCTTCCATGGGACATTGAAACCGTTTGCAAGGTAAAAACAAACAGACACACTTATACATAACTTTTACATGTAAAAGGCAAAATAAAAATGTGTAGTCATTCTCTGCATTGCTTAGATAATTTGGAGTGAATTGTTTTATGGCTGTTAGCTAAAAATGAACATGTCTAGCATTTCTCATTTGTTTATATGTATATTTTGTGGTGAAGCAAATGTGGTTGATGCTTTATAAACAAGATTCTTTTTGCATCTGGCAACATTGTGCTGTAGCGTTTCGTGTTTTAGACTTATTCTGCAAACTTTGAAAAGAAGCTTGGTTTACAGTAGGAAGCCTCACATTAATCTCAAAAAGAACAATGTAGAAGACAAGTGAGGGGCAGGCATATTAAGACCTGGCCACTGAAGACACAGCATCTGCCCCACTTTGGCACAGACCTAGTCTAAACCACCTTTGTACCAGATGGAAAAAGCATTTGTTTTGTAGCTCTTTGGAAAAAGTATATTTTAATTATTAGATGAACCATATTTCTTGACATGACATTTCCCTAATAATGATTTTATCCTTCAGCTTCAACATATGAATGTAGCATTAGTATTACACTGTTTTCATTCGTCTTAGACACACAAGGTCAAAGAGTAGTAAGTTGTTCTGCCAAACTAATTTTATAACTGACATTTAAGACATAGGATGAAATTGTGGAAGGACAGTAGTAATTTAATAGGGAGTCAACTGGGACTGAAAGCAGAGTAGTAGTATGGTGCTGGCGTTGATAGACCCCAGAGTTACAGTGAGGAATTGTTTGTCTAAACAGAAGGATGTCTCAAATACATGTGGCGCTTTTCTCCTTTTGAAGTGCTGCCCCATTAAAACAACGGCCATGAAATTGAACAGCGTTTTATGCGGTGCATAGTGGGCCTAATGCCCAGCCGTTCACCTCAAGCTTGTCAACATCATCTCTCCCTGTCATTTCCTTCAACCAAAAGTCCCTTTGAAATTCTGTCGAATCCAAATGCATAAATGAACTCCCAGTGCATACACACGTATCATGTCCAGTGTCTGTAGCTGGTAAATTGCTGTTGCATTACTGTTATCCAAGTGTTTTATTTTTCTCTTTGCCCATTGAGACTTTTTTTCCTGGCATGTTCAGCTGGCTGAGCACAGAAATAACCTTTTATCAAGCTATTATCATAGCTCACGAAGGGAACTAAATTATGATTATTATCACCCAGACTAATGCATAGGCGCAGACATTAGGGATGTTCCTTTATCTTTTAATTAAATTGAAGCGCATATGCAAATATCCAGATGTGCATTAGTCATAATGAAAACAAATTAAGCTCTATGGTGCTTTTAAGCCTGTACAAGACATCCACTTAGTTTTAACAGGATTTAAAGTAGACAAATGTATGCAGTGGTGAGTAACACGGGACTCTAGGGCACCACAGTGCAAGGTTACTGAGGGCATAACTACTGGGTACTGCACTGCTACTCCAGGGAGCAATGACATCAGTGCTGCTCTGTGGCTGCAGCGCTGCCTATCATCACAAATTAAGACTCACTTTACACAAGAATAAACTTGTGCAGGAAAATGCACACTATAAACCTATGTTAAAGCAAATAAAGCCAGCCAGTATGATTTGCTAATACATTTTAAAATGCTACAATATTTAGGGACAGACACAAACATGTATTGTCAACCTTTATTTTCAATTGATAATTCACCTCATATCTTTTTGCCTTTTGTACTGCTTATTAGCCCATTGAATGGATACAGTATACACAGTACAATAGGCCACAGCTATACTGCTGTCTGCTGTCAGCCAATTAAGATTTTTCATGTTCTATTAGTCATCTTTACTTGCATATCTTTCAGTCAGGCATGCATGTACACATGTCCGGAATGGCAAGGTGAATTATTTATAAGCACAATACAATAAATAACAAATTATTTCTATTTCACTACAAGATAATAATGGACGCTTTCTTTTTCTCTAGTTTCTCTAGTGCAACAAGCCATTTTTCAGTTCTCTAGATGTATTTGTCTCTAAATATAAGATTGTTGTTATCAAAAGAAAATCAACGTGAGAATTATTCTGAGTAAGTACAAAAATTGAATGTATTTAATTTTATCTCAGTGTCTGAAGTGGTCCACTAAAGGCAATAGTTCTTAGTTTTTAGGAGATAAACAAAATAAAAACTTCTGCCATACCCATTCAGATTATATGGAAATCTGCGTATATGTGTAAGTATATGTGGTCTGTTATTGTTTGTTATTGTATGTATTGTATTGTATGGCATGTCAAGATAATCCGAGTGCATACTACATTCGATCAGTTTAATTCCTCCCTGCAAGAACTTCCTCAGTTGCTTTAGTTTAATGGCTTTTATTGCTGTTGACATTAAATTGCCAACATTTCTGCCTGCTCCACATGTGTTTGACTTGGCTTTAAATTGTGCAATATAAAAATTCTGTCCTATCGTTATATTAGTCCATTATTAGTGCATCAACCTATTGTCAGGTTTTCCAGTCTCCATTTCTGGTCAGCAGGAATGAGTGGGCAGCTATGGTTGTTCCTTTACACAAGCATTAGATGATTGATATGATCAAGAGGGGAACTAAACACAGACACTTCTGCTGCAAGGTAGAGTGGACCAAAAGGCCATCAGTTGTAAGAGATAATGTTTTTTGTTGTTTTGTTTTGTTTTTTTTTATATCTTTTGATGTGTTGGTATCTTTTAGTAATTTGCTGATTAAAAAAAAGTTTGATATGTATTTTTTTAATCTCTTGGCACTTAACACTCTCTCACTATCTATTTACTTCCACAGAGTGCTTTTTCTTTTCATCCTATTAACCACTGAGGTAGCTAGGGCATGTTGCCTTAGCAGGTCTTGTGCTAGCCTAAAAACTGCTTAAAAAGAATTAAGCCTGACAAACTATTTATCAGACAATATTTCTGATGTAAGCCAATAATACCCACCTTATCACACAGTTTATGTTTATTGTAGATAATTGAACCTGTGTACCACTCCTATTGTTGCTTTTGTTTTTAAATTATATCCCATTTTCAGTAATTTAAGTTGTCTGATTTTCAGTGTGCGGTCCAAAGTCTGGAACAGCGTTTCTATGTTGACCCTATGTGTGCATGCAGTCACCCATATTATAAGTAAGAAACAATAAGACACGTTACAACAAACATGTGGATGTGTTCATCTTCTGGTTTGTAAATTCTAGTATTTTATTTGCTTGATAACAGATAGCTGATGTCATTTCTGAATTTGCTCTCATCTCGATTTGAAATGTACTCAAGAGTGCTTCATTGATGTCTTGTTTTAAACTTTCTCCCTCAATAGATCACGGCCTGTTTTGTGTCTTTGTGATTGTGATTGTAGCACTGCTTAGATCAGGTCCATCCCAGTGATGCAACCAGTTTGGCTGAACCTGATGAGCCCTTTAGACACATGCAGGAGGAGTCAGTTAAGGACTTGCAGTGTACCAATATGTCAGTTCTTACCGAATATAAATCAAGTTATGTCTGAGTCATGAACAAAAGCAAAATTTAATTGATGCCTTTTAGAGGAAGAATAGATGTCATGAGTGCGCTTAAGCAGGAATGTGCATCTGCTCTGCGGCTGTGATTCTTGGAACTGATGCAGGTTGCAATGTCTGCATGTTTGTAGTTCTCTGAAGTCTGTTGGCTTACTGTACAGATAAGACCTTCTTATCAAGGCTCTGCTTACCCTACACTTGCTCTTAATGGCTTCAAGCCGTAATGTTTGTCCAAGCCAAAGCCATCAGGTAAACAGAGAATATGGAAGCACCCAGCGGGAGTCTGGCAAAACACGGTATGTTCAAAGATGTGTTTGTTTGCCATGCACTGAGGTGGAAATCATTTGCTGCAAGTTTTTCTGTGGTTTACCTTAGACCTAATATGTTAATCGTATTAAATACTAACTACTCACTGTTCTTTAATCATATGTGCTGAATTGTCTGTAAATCAAATGGGTAATTTATTGAAAAGCAGTGGAAACCCCATTATTAATGATCTAAATCTGGCAGCCCAAAAGTAAAATCCTTTTTGAGTATATTTAAACTTATAAATAATGATAACGTGGAGTAAAGTCATGCAAGTGTTAGTACTGATTTATACCCCCATCCTGCTGGGCTCAATTTCTTTTAAATGTTGTTTTGGAAAATTTGATCTCAAATGTTCCAGTATTGGTTTGATTGTGGTGAAGTGTGCTTTCTATTTGGTGATCCATTTACTCATGGCAGAATCAGCCAGGGCCTTTTTCCATTTGTCCAGTCTGACATGAGATTACTCTGCCACATCTGGCAGTAGCATTTTTATATCTTTTATAACTTAAAAAATACAGTCTCCCGTTGAGTTCATAAGACAGTGAACTTAGCTGCAGAAAGATGATAATGATGATGTCAGCCTGTTTTAATAATTACTCAAGTTAAAGCAGCGATTAACAGTGGAAAAAATCAAATAATCACTTTAAAAATTTCTATTATTGAGATGCCAGAGAAAAGTGATAAATCTATATTACGACTCTTTCCAAACCCTACCACTTAGGATGTCTATTTTGACATGCACCTTTTGACCATACAGTGCTTTTAGCCAAAGTAAACTCTGCCTGTGAATGACCACATGGATATTAGTTGAGGCATGTCCTTTGGCACATGGTGTTCCTTGTTTTAATTTGATCTGTGCTGCATGTGTGTGAGCATACATAAAAATGAAATTTTGCCATTGATACCTCACTGACCAAAGATGTGTTTTCCTCCAAAAAGAAAAAGTAAATCAAAGAGGTATTACAGAGTATAGCGAATATACTTAGTAGTAATGGCTTATCCCATTGCTTATTTAATATAAGAATAATATTGAACTGCAAGTCAACATCTCAGTTACACAGATCATCCATTCTGGTGTGTTCCATGGTGGTATTATTTACAGCAAATGGTTGTTTCCACTGTTTTGGCAGAAGAAAGTTTTTAAAATGTGGAAAATATCATACAGAATATGACCACTAGAAGAAAAAGCTAGGTTATCTTTTAGTGGAACCCAGCCAATTTGCACTGAATGTGTAGTATGTAGATATACTTCTGATTTTAAATTATTAGCTTTGCATGGCTCATGCAAGCCATTAGTACACAGATCATTGAGCCTCGTGCCTGTGTTTCCAGTTAAGTTACAAAGTCTCAACCAGTGTCTGCTCACAAGCCCACGACAACACTCCTAATATATCTGGCTCGCTGTCACACATGCTGGAAGCAATCATAGACGAAGTTAATGGCACAGGAAGAAAGTGGCCAGAGGTTTGGGCCCCTCTCTGTGCGTTCTTATTATTGTAGCCCATGTCTGTAATTACAGTGTTAACGCCGAGCTTTGTGGACTCAACCAGCAGGACGTCGCGGAGAAGGAGAAAGAAAACATGTGAGGCAATGTTGAGTAAAGGGAGGTGCTGTGTGCCTTTGGGTACATGTTCTGGTGTCATAACTCTTCATATGTCACTCTGCAGAAGTATTGTTGATGGTCATGTCGGTGGAGAATCACCCAGCTCATATCGGGTTTTGATTTAGCTCAAGTCTGTCCGTGTTGGCTTTGTTGGTGTTAGTGTTACATGGCATAACTGAGGCCTAACTTTTAACTGCTGTGAGTAATTTTTAAGGTATAGTATCCTCCCTGCTGAGCTACTCTCTGTATTTCCACCCCCTCTCATCTGTCTCTTACTGACATCTTTTCCATCCTTCTTCCTGGCAGTAACCAGTGCTCACATTCCTCAGCTAGGCACTGGAGATTTCTTAGATTCCTTTTCAGTGTCAGTCACTGTAGTAATGTGACCACACAGAGGGTCTGAAAAATCAAATGAGTAGAGATGAAAGACTAAAGAAGCAGTCTCTGTTGTTTTGGGTTGTGAATGTCTACTCGAGGTCACCTTTGTTTCCCATGCAACCAGACAGATGTAGTTAATTACCACACGTTTAAAAATAAACATAATAATGAAATTGAACCACAGAATTGCTCTATTTCACTTGTGCACTGGCAATGACTGCTCTAGGCTGAATACTTCTCGTACTAAAGCATAATAGTGTACTTGGCAATTATCTTTTTTCAGTCAAAATGGCAAAAGGCACATTAGATTGGCCCAGCTTTCATGTATTTAGGCCAGTCACTTTTCCACAGACTTTATTAGTTAAAGATTTTGGCTAGAAGTGCGTCCAGATTGAGATCATTGAGGTCAGCCTGCAGACCGATAGCAGGTCTGGAATGGAAAGTCACAAGGACAGAGGGACATCCAAGAGGTTCCAACAATATAATACCAGATTTGACAAGGGATTCATCAAACCAGGATTTCTCTTAAATGGCCTGAATTCAGTCTAGATTTGTATTAAGTGTTATTTTTTGTTGAAGTACTAATATAATTATTACTAAGTTTTAATTTATTATCAATTTTAGTGTTTAGGCCAAAAAGTCAATGTTTAAACATAAGAAGCTGTTTGTTATTTGTAAATAAACCTGTAATATTAGTGGATACATTAAATTTGACCATTTAAAAGATGTATAGATTTTGTCATGCTCCTTTTTCTACCACTCTAGCCTCTAGTAATCCACATCCTCCAACTGCTGTATAGTTAACTTCATTTTATACAGCCTATCCCACTAGGTAAAAATACTCTTACAAGGAATGCCTGGGATGTAACATCTACAGAAACCACCCTTTGTTATGTTATACAAGACTTTATAGGACCTTTAAATCATTGATAGATTTTTACTACCTTTCTGTCTGCTTAGACATGTGGCAGCCTGTAGGATGCTCACGTAGGGCTGTCATCAAGTAGCAGTGCACAGTTATATTCACAAGTCTTTGTGTACCTACTAGCAGTGTTATACTTTGGCTTTGGGGCACAAAGGTAGAGAATGTGTATGTCTGTGTGTCAGGGAGTAATTGAGTTGAATTGGTTTTAATGGGTCTTTATGGGATGTTTGGAGTTATTTCTGTCTGAGGTCTCCTCTGGCGTCCTGGCTGCTCTGCAGGATGGCTTGGCCCTCAGCCCAGCGCAGAGGCTGTTCTACACTGCACTGCTCTTTCATTTTTGCACTGCCTTACCCTCTTCCTCCCTGGTTCTCACTTTCCCTGTCTGTTATGAGTGAGTAGTTGTATGGCACCAAAGAGTGAGCCAGTGTTTTTTGTTCCTTCCCACCCTGATTCCCATTCAACACTGTGATTTAACAGGGCCTCTGGTTCGCCAAGCACTTACCCCTCTCAGTTAATCTCAGAGCGCCACTTTAAAGGCCATAGCAAGTAGTCAAGCTACGTCCTGAGTCTCATTTGTCAAGGAGATCACATGGCGGTGCATGACTTAGGACCCTGCAGCGGCCGCACAATTACAGGGTCAGCAAAGCGAGCAAAGCCAGCGGATCCAGTGGCAAGGACGACTCCTTGGTGGCGGCTCAGGACTAAACTTTCTCTTCCTGTCACAATTTGATAGACAGCCTTGGGGAAGAGGCGGGCGGCATGGTGCTTTGGAAAGGAGTCATTTACAGTTTACAATGTGTGGGCATACACTACTTGCACAGCAGATTTTGTCTATCTACCACTATTTTAAAATTTAGTTTGACCAGTCTCATGAGGTAAAATACAGATCCATCAAATAAGTTCAAGGTCTTTAGAAAAAACTAAAATTTGTTAAAAAAAAATATATATATATATATATATATCTTTATTTGGAAAGCACATAATACATTTCTGCACCAGTAAAACCACAGCCCTCTGGAGCTCCAAGTATGGAGTGTTTTTATTATCACATAAGTCTGTACACTGCTGGTTCAAAATGAGTAACTGCTCTGTTTACTGTGTAAATAAGCTGCTGTTTTCCAAGATCTCTTTTCATCCAGACGCTACTATTTTAAAAGTGGCACTTAATGCAAAAACACAACAGCAGTAGTAGTATGAGGCCGTCTCGTGAAAGTATCTGACTGTTGGAAGGCATAAATCACTTGTTTAAGTAGTGTGTCTCCATGTGCACTCTGTGTACACAGGCAGACGTAAGTATATGCGGTTGAATGTGATTGGCATGTCTTTGTGCAAACCAGCAGACTGCCTTCTGTCTTTGTGTGAGTGCAAAAGCCATGGGAGACTGACAGACATGACCTTCGCCTCTGGGGCCATGCCAGGTCATTGGTTGCCAGCCTCTGAGTCTAAGGCAGCTTTAGTTGGGAGCAATTGCTCTAAGATTACTAGCTTCGTAAAAGAAGACTTTGATAAATGGATAAAGGGAGGAGCAAAAAAACATTCTCATTTTACCTCATTTATGTCTAATGTCGGTCTACTTTACTGTGCAGTTTCATAATTGTCCCATGGGGAAATTCATTTTTTTCAAAGTGTGGGAGAAGCACAGAATTAAAGCCTACACGAAGGATGGAGCAGGACAGAAATTAGGAGTGTTTTTGGACGTTGAGACAGAGAAAAGTTATGAGTATGGTAACTGCATACCCATTAGTTTTGGGTGTGTGTGAGAGAAAGGTAGTAAACAAATTTACCTTATAGTAAGCAGAGTAACTGGTTAAAAACATCATTGCAGTACAAGCATAAAAGCCCCTGCCTCACACCCCAGCTCCCATTAAACATAAACTTCCTTGGAGGCATTCGCAGCACAGAACAGAAGTTCATTGACAGTTCACTGTTGTATATTTGGTGAATAACAGCCATAGCCATTTGTTTTCTACAATGCTGTACATGTTTTTTTTCTCTACATCTTGATTTCAGACAAGTAGAGTTTTGTTCCTATTCATTTAATCATTTTATTTTTTATTTTAAGTGCCCTCAATTTACATAAATCTAGCCTGTAAATGGACTACACTCCTTATACCTGATTGTCACTTGTTTTTTTTTACATCTGTTATAGCAATTAAGGAACTGAGAATAACCAAAACTGAACAACTTCAGCAAGACCATTTGACCACAGCCACCCCTTATAGCATAAAATGATTTTTTAAATGACAAAACTACAAAATGAACTAGAAGCTGTTAATTCTCTTATATACAGTGGTCTCTCGTTTATTGCGGGGGTTACGTTCTAAAAATAACCCGCAATAGGTGAAATCCGCAAAGTAGTCAGCTTTAGGAGACACGACACGGAGGAGATTGATTGACAATGGTCTACAGTACCTTAGCCAATCAGGACACAGAACACAATGCGCATGTTCTCCCTTAGCCAATCAGGACGCAGAACACAATGCGCATGTTCTCCCTTAGCCAATCAGGACGCAGAACACAATGCGCGTTCATACGCTGTAAAAAAAAACAAAAAAACGGTGAAACAGCGAGGCCGCGAAAGGTGAACCGCGTTATAGTGAGGAGAGTGAGTGACTTTACTTTAATTAATCTCCTTTAATGTTTATGATTTGGCAAAAGATAGTAAAAAGCTGTAATCAATTATTAGGCCCAAATCTCTCATATATAAATTCATAACAAAAACAATAAATAATTGCTTACATATTGTCCTGGCATTTTCTGGCAAAGATTAAATGTCAGTAATTGTTCCAACTATAAACAACACTTATAATTTCCTTCTAAATTCATCTGATCGTTTCCATACAGTGCATATCACACTTGCGGTGTCTCCACCGCTGTCTACAATCTTGCCCCCTTTTGCTCCCAGATTAACAGAAATGAAAGAGAGCCCTTGTGGGTAAATAAGAGGACTTTAAAGCAAACGGGTCAAACCACAATATGTGAGTGACTGGTTCAGTTCCTGGAAATACATCCAGCAACCGGAAGCCACTGCGTTAAAGGCTATACCCACAATTGCTATGTAGAAGTCTAAGTGCTGTCACAGTCTCGTGTCAGATATGAAAGAAATGCCTGAGCTATATGTTGTTTGTTATATGTTTGAAACCTTCAGGCATTGAACAGGTGGATGTCTGTCCACAAACATATAGAGATGACTCTAGCTTGCATTCATTATTGTACGCTTGAGTGCCTCCCAATAACTGCTGCTGTTATTACAGCCAGTTCAGTGAATCAGAATCATTTGGGCCAAAGAAATTTGTATTGTGGTATGTGTAGTTCAACACTAAAGAAGGCACATTTTTTTCTGACTGAAAAGCATATGCCAATTACCTACATTAATTACATTATCACCTGTATAATTTTAGCATGTTTCATTGTCTCTTGTGGTTTCGCAGCCATTTTTGAGACAGTTTTATAAAGGAGGTCACATTTTCCCAGCCCCCTATAATCTGAAATTTTATCCCGTGATATTTTAAAATCTGTGACAGTCTGTTTTGTGTCTAAACCATCTGAAGAATGCACTCCTGATGCAGCACGCTATGTCGGGTGCCCCCTCAGGGAGGAAGCTTGATGAGGTGATGCTAGTGGCGTACATTCTGCGTATGTGTGTCAGATGAGGAACAGGATCAGCATCGGGGCGGGGTAGAAGTTTGGGCAGTCGTTGTGTTTATTCACTGGACCTGTATGAGTCATCCCGCTAAGGCGAAGATAACAGCAACATGTCATATCAAGACATCGCCCCAGTCTCAACCTCCCGCTTGATTCCTCCTCTCTGTGCAGATTGCCAACTTTAGTTATTGTTTTCCAATGTTGTTATTAACATCCACATTCCTGGAGATAGTGTCATGTAATCAGTGATTTTGGGCTGAACTCATTCACCTCAGTCATTTTTGCATCCTTGCTCAGCAGTCATCAGCAAACTGAATAAACTGTTCCTTTATCTGGGGTAATCAATATTTAATTAGGATTTTTGTAATGTGTAAAGGCATGTTGTGAAAGGAAAACTGGACTCCTGCACATTTGTTCTGGTTTAAGACCTTACAAAGTCTACCACATGCCCAAAAGATTAGCAGGAGTCACTTTCCAACATGCTTTGCATGACTGCAGGCATTCACTAAAGTGCATCACAGAGAAGCTTGATCTTGGGCCTAAATTACATCAGGTGACTTTCCAACTCTCAATTCCTCCCCCGTTTAATATGCTGGAAAAATATGTACTATGATCTTATCATCTTAGCATCCTGACTTCATTACTCACTAGAATAAGTGGTATGATGCCCTCCCAACAACATTTTGGCCTAGTATTGAGTTCTAGTTTCACAGTGTCACTCCAATGAATCATTTATCCCAGTGTGTGTGACAGTGGTAAACTCTACAATGTTATTTTGTGCTTCACAGCCAAATGCTGAACCTCAGCAATGTAAACATCAAACTGTTTAGCATCTGTTTGAAGCCCCAGAATGCACCAGTTTTTAATTGTAGTTGTCAGGAGGGGGGATTATCTGGCTTAAGTTAATGTTGTATGTTCAGGCAATTAAATATGTAGTTGCATTGTGTTTATTTTGTTCGGCTAGTCTTGGCTAACTTTTGGTTTCTGTTCATTACTATGAAGCTAGACAATGTTTTGAAAATAACACCTTATCAGTTTGTTCAATATTAATGTATTCTTGACAAACTTACCACTGCTTGAGGGGAACACACACATTTATTGTCTTTAAACTTTTAAAGTAAACTCTGTAGCCACTGTTGCCATTGGTGAAATACTCAAATACTCAGAATATAGTCTGTAGTTATTAAAAGCATAAAACTGGACGCAAAGTCTGTAAAACTCTGCTGAGGTTGCAGAGAACATAGCGTTGGTGTGGAATGTGGAAATAGCTTTGGTCTGGATCAGTAGCAGGATTAGATTATAGTACAGTATTGGTTTTATGTGGTAGTAGATAACGGGTGGAGCAGAGGCATCCTTCTGCAGTAATGGCAGGTTGTAGAAAACCCAAATGTTTGGAGGACCTCTAATGTCCATGATTGTCTCATTGGCTCTGTGTACCAGCCCAGCTCAGCCCTTTGGCTTACACTGTTCTGTCATATTCAGCTTCAAATACAAACACAGACATATCCTTACAGACAGAAGTCTCCAAAGAGTGGCTGTACTTACAGTACATTCGTGAGATAGATATAGTGTTCAAGGTTCATTGTGCAAAATGTTGTAGTAAAACCTTGACATTGAGCACTGCTGAAGGAAAAGTGCATCAACACACAATCCTGCATGAAGATTTAGGACATTTCTGAGATAAAT
Organism: Rhyacichthys aspro; assembly: GCA_036850595.1. Lineage (NCBI taxonomy): Eukaryota > Metazoa > Chordata > Actinopteri > Gobiiformes > Rhyacichthyidae > Rhyacichthys > Rhyacichthys aspro. Next base: position 7,138,307 of record CM072163.1, on the reverse strand, counting down.
AGATTTTGTTTTTGAATATTGAACTTATCACATGACCTTTTTCTGTTGGGTTTGTTCATAGACAACACCATATTCCTGCAGGACTGCCGTAGCTCATTACATGTTAATAGCACAAAGGGGTGTGAAGTGTGGAATTGCAATTGAAAATTCACCACCAGATGCTGCCAAAAAACTACACACACACACACACACACACACACACACACACACACACACACACACACACACACACACACACACACACTACTCACTAACAACCTGAAAGCTGACCCTTGTGCAAAAATGTGTTTGTGTTTTTCAGTCTGTGGTGAAGACGGGCCGTTTGCTCATCAGTCACGAGGCACCCATCACCGGTGGGTTTGCTGCTGAAATCAGCTCGACAGTGCAGGTGAGTGCTTTAGTGTCACTACACGTACATCCAGCCTGTGTCTTTGTGTGTTTTCACAAGATAAAGCAAAGAGATTTTATTGGAATGTGTAACTCCCACAGGTAGCAGCTTGCTATCACAGTATTGACCAAGCAGGTTATGGGATTGTCAATAGCAGTCCCAGTTTTTATTAAAGAAGACAAGGATAAATGACTCAATGCCCTAAAGTAAAAGAACCTTCAGCAGCCAGTCTGCAGCCTGGTTGTCATGGTGAACCACACAAAACACAAAGTAAAATCACATTGTTCATCAAAGACAGTGTAATAAAAAAGGCTGAACAATGTAAGGCTCGGATTATATGCATAAATATACTTACATAAACCTAGAATATTTTTTCCAATGAAGGAGTAACAATTCAGATTTTAAGTAATCACACACAGATGATCAATTTACTAACTTTATTGGTGAAATGATGATGTTAATTAATTCAATTTTGATTAGTTCTCTCCAGGGCATATAACAAAAATTGCTTCTGAGGATGCAGTGCTTTTCTTCTCATCACATTATTTACCAGATTTACCTTAGTGACAGATACAGTTGCTTAAGAACCAACAGTGTTTTGGAAGTGTATTCTGCTTATCTAAGGTTGTTGATACATCTGGTACAACTATCCATAAAAGGCATACAAAATATTACTCATTGCTGGCAGCACCAAAGGCCTGGACTGTGTATCCAAGATATGCCAGACAGCGCTGATGACAAACTTGTAGCTAACTGTGAGGCATGACTAAATGACAAGTGCTCCCTTTCCCATCATTCTAATTACATCTATTTTTGCCCTGTGAGATAATTATCTGTAGTATGTGGTGGGTGTTTTCTCCCTCGAGGTTCTTAGAAGTGAGTACCACTCTTTTCAATGAGCAATTAGTGCCTTAGTGGTGACAGCGCTCCCCCACAGACCTGTTCGAAAATAATCACATTTAATAAATTACATCAGAGTAATTGGCATGGTTTTATTCATGTTTTTTTTTTTTTTTGTATTCAATCTATTCGATCTAAAGTGAATTGATCTCCTCTCATTTACTTTGTTTTCCCATGTCAGTGAGGGCTTAAATGGGCAGTGAGTCATCTGCCCTCTTTTCCATGCTTCCATGTTTTCACATTGTTTGTGGCTGATGTCAGTTGTTAGTGTATTCATTAAATGCATTGATGCTTAGAGAAGAGTTAGATGCCTCTGTTGGGGGAAAAGATGGTCAAGACAGTGTCACTTGTCATTGTGCTCGGCCTTAGATTGTAGTAAAGCATCAAACAAAAAGTCTTGATTTGTTTTTCCTATTGGTCCGTTCAAACCCATGCTTCTGCAATGTTGTAGTCATTTTTTTTTTTTTTTATCAAACTTTGATTTGAGATCCAGAAATGTTATTTTGTTCTCTAAATATTACAGTATACAATGTAACAAAATAGATATTATAGATTTTTAGACTCCATATTAACCAGTGATTGATAATTCTTTTTTTAACACAATTTTATATAGATTTGTAAAGTAAACTCCTAATCTCACTGATTATACTGCATTCAGCTTTTCATTTATCATCAACACAGCTTTAGTGTTTCAGGAAGGCTAAAACACAAAAATGGATTCAAAAGTGTTTCTTTGACTTGAGTTGATTGTAAATCATGTGATGTTAGTTTTAAAATGTATTGTGGATAGAGATTAAATCTTGCTTCACATCATTATCCCTCATCGTTACTGCTTAATGTAATGATGTTGGCTAAAAGTACTCTTGAATGTATTTTGTAAACATAGAAAAATCATAGTATTATCCCTAACTTAGTGATTCTATTAAGGCATAACTACTTGCTCTTATAAATGGTGTGCTTTTGTTTACAGGCTTCAAAAGGAAATGGTATGAAATTCATATGTTGGCCTTAAAATGATATGATATAATATACATTATATACATAAAAGCCACATAATAAAGTAAATAGGGCACAGTTATTGTGGTCCTCTGAACAAATGCAGTATTTCTGTAGACTGATAGATGTATCCTCCTCTTTTGTTTTATGGACAGGAGTGAATCTCTTGAGGGCTGACAAATGTAAAGAAACAGGTTTTGGCCACACACACCTTGATTCAATAATGTGTCATCAGCTGAGTGTGTGTCTGATATGAAGTGACTAAAGGGCTACAGGGACTTCCATCAAGACTGTTAATGTGTGTATTACTTTTGAAGTGACCACTATTCTTTATTCCCAATTTAATAACTACATGTCCAAGTAAACTTCTTTTTTTGTATTTGATGTTATCTTCCAACAACTTTGATTTGTGACTAAGCTCATTTAAACTTCACTCGTAGTGTAAGATGGTTTCAAAACCTTTCTGCTCTAAGTAGCTAGTTTATCAAAATCAGACTTTTCTGTATGTTGGGTTTGTCTAATTAAGAGACAGCCTCAGCAAAAGTCCTGAGGCTTCTTGTTTTACTGTACAAGTCTTGGCAAACCCCTGTTACATCTTTCTTCTTGGAGGGATGCACTAAACTGCCTTCAAAGGAAAGCATTTATACAAGAAAGCTGCTTTAAGAGTGAATTGGACACAGGTACCACCCTGTTGCCTCGGGACAATATGGTGCTTGTATAATGCTATTGCTTATTCGCTCCAGTTGCTTACTAAGTCTGAGCCTCATTGTTTCCTTTGGACACAGCTCTCCTGCAGTTTACCACTTCAAAATGTCTGACCTCTAGTCAAATAGATCAGCATAATTTTATCTTTCCTCTTTACAAAATAAAGGAATACTTTTGTGTTTTATCTGCAGTTCATCTTCTGCAGAGATGGCCTTCAATTAGGTTTAAACACAACTGTCAACATTAAGAGACTGAAAAGATTTTTTTAAATAGCTGAAAACACGCTGTGGTACTTATTTCAAAGAAAATGTGAAGCTTTGTTAAGGTTGCAAACCATTAGCTGTCAAGTAAAAGACAAAAAAGAGACTCATACGACTATAAAGACACACTCATTAATTGTCTGTATTCTATGTAGAAAATTGCCTGTCTCAGTTAAAGACACCGCACAGTGTTGTTATAATGATTAAATAACACCAGGGAAATGCAGGTTGTCTGGAGTTCACCACATAAAACATTTTAGTAGGCAAGGCAATTTAGACTCACATGATTTATGTTTGTGCAACATGCCAGTGTTTAGCATTGCCAATGGTTTACTACTCTGTATGAAAGACGACTTGAGTTTTATGAGGATCAGAAGTAATGCATTAGTTCTTCACTGCCATGGGCTATAAGACGAGCTGCAACTAATAAGTCTTGGATACAGACATCTGAGAAGAGGCTTTGTAGGACTTTAAAGACGTGAAACCACTTTCAGTTTCCTCAGTTGACAGAGCTGCCTTGGAGGCCTGGCCTTATCTGTCTTCGCCAATGCAGCAAGTGATATTGGCACGTTTCTCCTCGTGTGTTGGGACTGTAACCCTCAATCTGTGGCTGTTTCTGACAAATGCAGACTTTTGTATAACAGGTCTCGCAGTACCATCTCTGCAGCTCTAAGCCCAAATGCAATAAAGTGTTTTTTTATATATGACAGACATTTTGTACTGCCAAAAAGTCATATTTTGACATTTTTATTTTTACATTTAAGTCTGTTGCATATAATGATGCCATTCCCAGAAGATAAACATTGATTTGAATGAAATCTGAGTTGTGTGGCCTTTCCCGGTCTGTCTGTGGTGGCAGACAAATGAACTACTGTACTTTTCTGCCACTTCCAGTAAATGTATATAGAGGAGATTACAGATGTGAACCAGACAAAAGAGCACACTGCCTGGTCCCGTCTGACCGGATGTCTGTGGCAGAGTATCAGAATAGATCAAGAGGTTGCATTCTTAGTGGAAGTGAATAATGTTATCACCTCCAAAGACACTGCTTTCAAAAGAAAGGTTCACTTGAGGCAGTTGTTGAGTTTGGGTCATTGGTAGGGGAGGCTGCTTCATGTAAATGCAAAAACAAAAGCTTCTCAGCCGCTCATTATGTTGTCATGAACACTGTTTTAGTCAGGCCTGCACAGAAGCATATTTATGCCAGTTCTCTGGTTATGTTCATCAAGGCTTGACAAGACAAGGTCCTTGTTTGAGTTTAATGTAATACTGGCCTCCAAGTTATCTGTCAATCCAAGCTTTGCTTCAGGATGTTTGACTTGGACACTTTATTGTTAGTGAATGAACCCTTGCCTTCAGCCTTGAATTTTAATTCTCACATCCTGAACATGAAAGCCATAATGAATATTATAATATCTTTTAGGCCTATATTACAGTGTCTTGTTTGATTGCCTTGATGTTTAATTCAGTACTGTGTATATTATATAATTTATTTCATTTTTTCAAACTTTGTCATCTGTTTGAGATTCATTCTGGAGATTCTGGGGGGAGCTCAGTGTGGCAAATCATTAACCTTCCTGGTCTTTCTCTTGTTCTTGTACAAGGATTCATGTTTAACTTCTCCTGAACCCTATTATTTATAAATACAATGAAAGACATACAACAAGTTCTGCCCTGCTCAAGACCAAACTGCCTTTTTGCAGTTTATGTGCATGGTTGAGATGTGGGATTACATGGATGGCTAAGTTTTTGATGCTGTGAGTAATGTGGTTGTTCATTTTATTTTTACATGAAATGGATCTGACCTTTTCAACTCAAAACTGCTGTCACGTTTCTGTTTGGCCCTTGAGTCAACAACACGTGAGCTATAGGTGAAAACATTTAGGGAAAATGACAACAATAAGGTAATTGTTTTCTCACTGGACTCTCATATATCCTCTCCTAAATCCTCAACAATACCTGGCTGCATTCAGCAGGTCCTTGTTAACTGGCCTTAAGTCCCTTAAGGCCTTTGCGCAGGGAATCGGACACAGCAGCTTGTGCAGAGGCCCTGCTGTCTGTCAGTGATGTAGGATCAGTGAAGGATCAGTTACTGCCATCTCAAACATATTGGCAAGGATTTTGTGGCTCAATAAAGGACCTAAGCCAGACTGAATGTCCTGAACTCTTAATCAAACACTGTGTCCTTATGTGTCTATGGTGTTCTTTCATTTGCAGGAGGAGTGCTTTCTGAACCTGGAGGCTCCGATCAGTAGAGTCTGTGGTTACGACACTCCTTTCCCTCACATCTTTGAACCCTTTTACATCCCAGACAAGTGGAAGTGCTTTGAGGCTATCAAGAAGATGATCAACTACTGAGGTAAGAAGGTAAAAGTACACACCTGACTAGTAGAGACATAAGGTGGCACTATGTAATTTGATACACCCACTATATTAAAGCTTGTCATCAGCTGCCTTATAATCTGCAGCATATATATTATATCCCTGTAATGTCATGATGAGAAGATGATTTAACTATGGCCTGCCAGCAGTAACGACCATCATTAGAGAAAGATGACTGAATTAAGACTTTCACTTGACTCTTTCACATAGTCTTGTGCCATATATCAGAAGGTCCTTTGAGGCAGGCCATCCTCATAGGGAATCACATATCACAACAAGCAGTAATACACATCTACAAAGTCTTGTTTTATTTTTATTTATTTATTTGATGTGATTAGTTGCCTACTTTTTACTTTAAGTCACTCGTGGACTTTTCTCGATAGAGTTTTTCTCCTAAACTGAACAGACTCTTGTTACATACTTTTCTATATTATGCTTACACTGTATAATCATGAATGGCAGTATAGCGTGTATACTTTGGCCAAATCTGCCTTTTTAACACATTACATAAACTTATGGCCATAGGATGCAGATGTGTTTTCTCTGTACTTCGTAAGTCAACATGCGTCTCTGTGGTTTAAACCTACAGCATCTGGTTTAAGTTCATTCACACCTGTATTTAGCTCCAGCGACTAGTAATCAGACCACCCAGTCCCCATTCTTTAATGCCAAGTGTTAACAGGCCGTACATGAGAAGCATTTGCCACATTTAGATGTTTAACGTCACATTGTTATCTCACACGGTCGTCTTTCATTAGCAGCCGCAGGGTCAGATTTTCCTTGGAGATGGAGATGTTGTCAATCTGCCACTGGTTTGTAATCCCTTTTTAACTGGCACTGTCAGTTTGAGTTAAAGCCCTTAAATGATCTGGCAGCAATTAATTAGAGGCCATTAATAAGATACCTAATTGAATCCAACACATGTTTCCTTTCATCCGAACTGCTCTGCATCTCCTCTCCAGTTCTCTTCAAATCTGTCATCCCCTGCCTCTGACATCCAGCCCATTCACTTTAACTTTTGTTTTCCAGAGCCAGCTTCTGGTATCCTTGAACTTCAGCCTTGCCTATTTCAACTTCATTCACCCAGTCAGTGGAGTACAGCCAGGAAAAGACGTTTGGCTGAACATCCAATAGGGAAGCAGTACCCAGATGGGCTCTGCGTACCTCTGCATCAGCTAAAAGACTGTTACAAACAACTGAAAGAAGGGAATCAGTGGGTGTTACATAATGAAGCTTTGATTGGGTGATAGGTATAATGCACAATATTTATCTCAAACGGTAAGAGCTGTCACTAAACTGTTAACATTTTGGGTTGGATTTGTGTTTGTCTGCCTCTGTGTCCTGTCACCTTGAACTGAATGTGTACAACAGTCCTAATCTAGTTTGACCTACAGTAACTAACATTGTACTTTAACGGACATGTGATTTTTAAAGAAAATAAATCTATTTAAAATTGTGAAAACTCAGCTTTACTTGTATTAATGTGTCATTATTATGAGCATTTAGCTAGAGTCAAACCATTTTTGTTCTGAGGAAGGAATTTGCACGGGGGTGTTGATTTATCATTTTTTTTAGTTCAACCAAGTAAAAGTAATTTCACGTTTGAATAATGACTTCTGTTCGACGGAGCTGCAAAACCAACCCTGTCTTTCATTATATTAATCTTTTTCAAGTAATTTTGAATAGCTGAAATATTTCCATGACAACTTTATATCAGGGCTGTCTCAGTGGCTCATCTGGTGTGCACCACATAAAGTGACTCAAAACTGTTGATCCATGTAATTCCTTTTGTCTGTCTCTGTTTTTGTTTTTTCTTTATCCATACTATGACTATGAAATGAAGACAAAAAATTAAAACAATTAGGCGTTATATTCATATCTCTGTGTTAATATTGCCACTCTCAATAATAATTTTGTATGTCGAACCTCTTTGTCGTCTTAAGTCAAACTCCTGACTTACTGGCCTTATAATTTTCCCACAAAAAAACTACAGTTGAACAAGTTAATTTCCTTGTTGTATTTGGTAATTAGGCTTTGGGTGTATAATTAAATCATAAATACTCTTGGCTTTTGTCAGGCACACGCTCCTTAGGGCACTTCCTGACTGGTCCACTCCCATGTTTTTTTGTATTCATACCTGTGCATCCCATTGGAAGCATGTTAAGACATAGCGCCTCATTCTTTTAGATTGTCTGGCATGTTATATAGACATTGCAAGAAGATAAACAGCAGATTTCTTTTATATGGCCCAGTTAACACACATGCTGGTGTTTGATGGTGTAGGTTTTACTGTTCTGTAGTAGTTATTGTATTGACTGCTGCTGCTCTGTGGTCTTTTACAACTGTATGCCACAGGGGAAAGAATAATCATCTTACTAATGAGGCCTCTACAGTGGATACATAAGATGGACCAGATGCCTTAATGCCTCAAGCTCTTGGTTTTTCTTTTTTTTTCAGAAACCATAGGCAATGAAGGCAGGAGAAAGGTGAGAACGACTTCAAAGTGCAACCAATAAAATAACCCAGCAATGCTTTCCCTTTGGCAAAAACTGGGCCTCTAAAAGATTTGTGGGCATATAGTGCAAAAGTTTTCACTGTACAGCTCCAAGTCAGTGGACAACAGAGAAGGCCCTATACTTGTAACATGAAGCCATCTGGAATATTTTCTGACAAAAGTGCAAACATTACAAAGTTTGGCTCATTCATTTTGCTTGGAAATGTTTTTTTGCGTTAAAAGCTGAAGATGTGTAACACACACTCCTGACTCTGGAGCAACTGCTTTCAGCATGTCATTTTGTCAATGATTTGTGAAAGTAATACAAATGGCTCTGGATTGATGAAAGCAACTCTATCCATGTTCTATGGATTTTCTTTACTTCTGCCGCTGCTGCTAAATAAAACAATTGGCTGCAAAGTTCAGTTGAAAAGGTTGTGAAGGACGCAGCTGTATTTTATAGTAACAATGACCAGACCCTTTCTGTGCAGCATACACATCCAATTGCCATCTGAGCTTTCAAAGGGAAACATTTATTAATGTCTCCCCAAATTGGCTCAAAGCTTGAATGTAATAGATTCTTGTGTTTGTGCCAAATGTTTTATTGAGTCTTGCGAACTTCAGCATATATCTCCACAATTTTTTTTAGGATGCTGGTAAATAAGAAGAGAGAAGTCAGATTGTAACAGGCCACTGGGGAACACTTTGCCAGTAAGCTCTGTTGTGAAGCATGATCTAATCTAGTGGACAGACATCAGAGTTTAAAAACTGTCAAGTGAAATATGGATTTGAATTGTGATTGCTAAACATACAGTTGCATTATTCCTCTCAATACATTTTGTTTGAGCCAGGGAAGGGGGGTCAGACATGCCTTGGAGATGACACCCACTAGGCATTGTTGAAAGTTTCCCCTAGAGAAAAATTAGAAAAATAGATTGTATGGAACTTAATAATAAAGCTCTCCTCGGCTACTGCAATGTGTCAAAGTAGCTTGCTCTAGCATAAAATACTGTTAATGAATGGACCACAACAAAAATCCTGCTGTAGCTCACTTAATGAGCATCAGTTAGAAATAATGAGTTCCAGTTTTTTGTGCTCCAAATGAGACCTTTTAATGAATAAAGACACTAGTTTCAGTAAGGAAGTAAGCCCCTGTAAATGTGCAGATAGGACTCTCAGCGCCGCTAACTCTGGTCAGATTGTAAAGATAAACCGCTGTCTGTCATTTTGGTCTGGGTGAAAGCAGAGCCCTCAACCACAGCGGTGAGGTGGCCCCTCCTTTGGGCGGAGTGGCATCAATGACCTCTGCTTGGTAGGAAGGCCATAATAGCATCTGTGCTCCGACAGTGTGTCATTACACACTATATTTACATAAAACGCACAGACCCAGGGTGGCGGGTCACATGGTGCAGCTCCGGGGGGCTGAAGATGTTCTGGTGCATGCAACCAGAGATTACTGGAGATTATAGAGGCGCTTTGTCTGTTATGTGGCCTGCTGTGCTTTTTAATGGTCTCTGGGGCATGTTTTACAGCATCATTACACGCTCAAAGGTTTGTATTTATACAAGGTCCACTGGATATTTCATTTTGATCGTTAACTAATAAGTAAAATACATGTTAGTGTTGCTTGTGGTTACAATGAAAAATGACTATGGTGAAATAAATGTGGTGTGGTAGACAGGAAGATGGTGGACGGTGAAAACCCACTCATTTCACATCAACTTGGGCAAGGCGTTTTTTCCACTATAGCAATAATTGGATTAGAAGCTTGCTTCTTAACGAAGTGTTATTGACGAGAACAAATTAGGGGGACGTGTCATAACCAAAACTGTAGCTCATTTGTGTAGTGTATTTTTCGTAATGACTGTACAGCATGGCAGCCAGTTATTCTAGTGCTGCTTCCTTTGGTGTAAAGCTTGTGAACGGCAAAAGGCTGGTTGGATTTAAGTGAGAGGGTTCTCTTACTACTTTTCATTCATTTTCTACCACTTCTCCTTTACGTGTCACAGGGGCTGGAGTCTACCCCAGATACATTGTGTGAGGCTTGCTCAACTCAGTATTAGAGAAATGTGTGATACAGTATTACTGTATTCCCTATAGGTGTCAGTTGTCAGTGTGTTCCCAGTTTTAAAAGCTTAAGATTTAAAACATCACTTAATGACAATTTCCACAAAAAATTTGGGATGCTGTTTTGTACTGTTGTTGTGCTACATTGTACCTACATAGCACAAGTGCTACTGAGTTCTTGGAGTTCTTGAGTACCTTCTATGTGACTCACGCTTGCAGTGGCTTTTTAACCAGAAGAAGCCTTGTGTGCTGTACATAATATTTTCACTGACTTCATTAATGGCCATACATTACATAAAACCTTTGCCATAGCTCCTGTCTGCTTCCCCCGACTGGAAGTGTGCTGACAACTCTAATTACCATCCTGTAGTATCTCATAGAACCCTCTATGTAAAATAGTAAACTAGGTTTAATGCACTTGTAAAATGTCTTTCTTTATAGAAATATATATAAGTCAAATTTTGCAACCTATAAACTACAGTCTAAATGAACATATATGTGTGCAATATTTTCTTTTGAACACAGACAATGACACCTGTCCATTGTTTGCCAACTTGAATCACGAGGGATGCTCCAAGAACACAAGCTGTTTTTGTTCCATTTATTGAAAGCTTCATTGCTTCATCAAACATTTACCTGCAGGCTCCAGTGGGCTTAATGTTTTAACACACACAAACAGCACTTATACAGAATGTACTGTACAGCCCAGTGCCGACTGAAGTTGACTGCTACAGTGTACTGTTTGGTTTACCGAGCTGAGATCCACTCTGTTTAAACCCAAGAAAACACAGAACACGTGCTGTCTGACCATTGAACCTTCCCTTAAACTAAGATTAATTCATGAAATATTGTTCCTCTTCCTTCCTCTGCATCCACTTCTTTAGAAAAATCAGGCCAAGATTGGTTTTAATTGTAAGTGGTGGGGCTGTTGCTAAGGCAATAGTTCAGGGAAAAGAGACAAAAACATGTTGGCTTGCCTCTTGACGGGGCATTTGAGTACCAGTGACATCCTGTTAGACACAGAGCCTAGTTCAGTCCCATGTGACGTAAGCACAGCTAATTGGTGTGGCAACGAAATAATTTCCAGACTTAATTGCAGGAGCATTGCATATTGAGCTCACACACGCTCTCTCACACCAAACAGGGTGACTGTTACTAAGGCCTGGCTGGTGTGTTGAATGAACAGGCCAGGTGGGTGGTAACAACACACTTTCCTCCTCAACTGGATCTGAAGCCTGTCTTTAAAAGTCTGAGGGGAAATTTGTAAACTGAAAAAGAACATTATAGTGTTTTACAATAGAAACTGAATTTAAGCTTCTTCTGTTTTGTGTGGGCATGATTAAAACACTGAAGGGTAGATATTACTTTGGACACTTCTGTGTCCTACCTGTCCTACCTACCTGGATAGAAAAAAGACATTACTTATAAAATACTGAAAGTAATGTCTTACTTCTAATAGTTTAGAAGTTAACATTAAGATTAATGGTTTGCCTTTCATCCATGTATTTCTGCTTGTGGCCTCAAAACTTGAATTTTTAAATCAAAATCTGCATTGTTGTGTCAAAAGTCTGAATTTATGATCTAATCTAAAACATTGTTGTGGATGTGAGAATATTTCTGAATTACTTGTTAGTGTAGACATAGCCAATGGATATTTCCAATTGCTTTGTCAAAACGTACATCCAAACATTTCCAGCACAAATGAGTCACTAACCCAGCAGTGAGTCAGCATAAAATTGACTCTTTCTTTTATTAATAGGAAACAGAAGCCTAATCTTACTGTATGTGCACTCACAGACAGACATATTGGATGCAGTAAATGCTTGACATCATTGTGACGTTACCAGGCAACCAACAGAGCTTATTAACCCACTGTCTCGTACATGTCTTGTTGCATCCTGTACATTCAATTAGACAGCTTCACCCATTTGCCACTCGTACTGTTTTAATTAGTCGTTACATAACAGTCTTGGCACTCTCTTGATATAGGGGTATCAAGTGAGACTTATTTGCAAGCATCTCATCTTACAGTATGTGTTGCATTAAAAACTACGACAGTAGACTTCCTCATGATTCTCATGAGTCACATGATTTTTTCAGTCTGTTGCATTTTCTAAAGAATGAAAGACTTCAAACGCAAAGAAATCTGTTTTTAATTTAGCCCTTGTTCTGTTTTCTGTAGCAATGTCAAGGGAACATTTCACACCATTTTACTGGGCACACAAAGTTCCGCCAGGACACAGTGTGCAGACATGGCAGTTTGGTGGAAATCTAAATTTAGGTTTCAGTTCTTCAGTTTAATCTATGGAGGCATGAACTCCTCAGTCAGTGAACCATAACTGTATGATGCTTTACCTACTGTACTTCCAACACCTGTGATGTGTGGTCAGTATTTGACCAGCGGAAAAGTTCATATAAATGAACTTTTGTATGTTCCTGTTCAACAGGTTTTATTGCACTTCATCTCCAAGACTTTGATGTCCATCGGTGATTGGCTCATATTGTGGCAACAAGTGTAACCCACTTATATCACTCCATGCACTACTCAACTTTAAATCTCTCTGCATCTTGGAAATTTATAACATTTTTTTTTCTTGACTTTTCAAAAGTTAGTGTTTCATCCGAGAACTGACTCATATGTGGCTTTACCGATAATAAGAAAAGACTTTATAGGCACAATTGGTCTACAGGGAAATGACATCAGGATTGAAACTAGTTACAAGTCCATATTATTTATTCTTCATCAGACAGACAGCACACAGTTGAGCTGTTTTATGAGAAATTTAACAACGTTCTGCTCCTATTGTAAAATTTATTGCAACAGTTTATACAGTAGCAGCCAATCCTTCAACTTCAACAATCATGTGACTCTTGGTTAGCCTAAGCTTTTTGCCTGCTACTTTTGTGAACATGCCTGTCGCGACGAGTCTAGTGGCACACTATTCATTCATTCAGCCCCTTGACATAGACTCATTTTTAGACACAGAGCGATTTATTCAGTGTGGGATCCCAGATGTGCCAGATGTGTCGTTCCAGTGGCGGAGCTCAAGGATCTCAAGGAACGCAGTTTTGCAAGGAGGTATGAAAGGAGTCATTTAAGGTCAGCGAGAGGGAAATGTGTGAACAGTAAAGCGTTTCACCATTCCTAAGGCTGACTTAGAGTCTCGTGTCTTTCAGAGTGAGTGACTGGTGAGGCAACAGCTAACTGATGACAATGGACTGACCCTTTCCACTGCTGCAGCCACAACTGCTTTTGTAGAAAAACACTGTTTACTGTGAGAGATGCCAGGACTATTGCTGAACTCTGGGTGTAGCAGGGACATCCATATATAGCTCATATTTGGGTGCAAAGGAGTCCAGAGATATTTTAAGGAGCCACTAGAAACACTCTCTGGGTTGAGAGGTTCACATGAGTACTTTGTTAGTTGAAAAGTTAAGCTTAACTAAGTTATAAAATCCCAGACATAGTTTGAAACGCCCTTGCAAAGAGACACAGATGCCAACTTTCCTCAAAGGCATGTCCCATGGGTTTGAATCTGGAGCTGGTGTTTATGAAGCATGAATGCATTTTGCAGATGTATTTTTTTCTTGTAACCTCCTTATATAATATCTCATTTGAAATGTGTCAGTGAATGTTATTTTACACTGTACATAAAGGCTTGAGGTTCACTCTTTATGTTTGCAGTGCGTCAAAATGTAGTTCAATATTTAGCTATAAACCTGGATGCAGTGTGAAAACTTGTATCTGTACATTATAATTTATTCACACATTAATGATTTACTTAAGTTTAAAAGTAACTGTTGGTCAGCTGCAGGTAAAGATATCTAAAGAGTAGACAGGGGAACAAATGTTATATCTTGGGGGGTCAGCATGCAGCTCAAATGCAAAAAAAACCAAACATCTGTGGTTTCTTACCCCCATTCATTTAAAGTATAAATAGGCTAACATTAGTCACTTGGAATAATTGAAACATGTCTATGAGACAACAAATCAGTGGAACCGATGACTGTACATGACCTGGAAAGTCAAGACAGCCCTTCTTTTGTCTAATACCCTCAGCTTATTTTAGAAAGTGACCTTTTTCTGCCATTGATATTCACAAGTAGCTCTAGACAGTTAGCATTACTTTCACAGACATGACTAGGTTTATATGTTTAACCTTTCCGGTTACTTTTGCACTTCTGTCCGCAACTTTCTGTCTAAATGTTTATAATATTGTGCTTGGAGCCTTTGTTTTTGTTTTGGTAAATTTAGCCATCCCTTGTCCTGGGCGCTGTGCCCGCTCGACAGACAGTCTCTAATTAGCACAGCAGAAATACATATTTAGAGCTGTGTGGTTTTGGGGAGTCTCTTTATTTAAGTCACTAGTGAGAACAATGGTGGAAACAATGGCCGGCTGCACATCTTTTGAATGTGACAGTCCAGCTCCATTTGAGATACTGTACAATGACCTGCTGTAAAAACTTTATTATCTACTGATAAGGCAGATAAAGTAATGTAGTTCTTTATCCAGTGAAAAAGCTGTGGTGCCATGTCAGCTCAAGATTTACTTTGAGAAAGTCTACTTGGCAAATCTCTTTGGTTTGTAATAATGAATCATGCTGCAGCCTAAATGATGACTATTGTGGCTGCTTGTAATTAAGACAAGCGCTCGTTCCCCTCCACATTTGTGACATGGCTGATTTAAGGCATAATAACTGAGCATTTTGAGAGCAAAGTTTTACTCTCCCTGCGGCGGTGTTGATAAGAGGAAGCCATGTCTTAATACTGATGGCTGTTTGGGGTTGTTGTCATCCACGGAGGCAGGCTTGTGCAGGAAGTTTGGGTGCGGCCAGGAGAAATTTCCCTCGGCTCCCCGCAGAGACTCCTTTAAGAGTAAATCTTAAATCAAAGCCTCTGCGTCGTCGCTCGTCTGCGGCTCCCAAATGAGTAAGCAGTAGGGGCCTTCGCTTCCTCTGCACTGTAATTTAAGGAATTAATTCTCCACAGTGTTAATTTGAGTGAAAACTATACAGCGGCTCACTGTAAATGATACTCACACAGCATCGTCTTGTGGCACCAGTTGCCACAGCTTTAGATTTGCATAACCAAAATGTTTTTATTATAAATGTTATTTTACATGGCAAGAATCAGTCTCTTTGTATCCTTTGTGGGTCACATGGGATTCAAGTCTGGCGCTTTGAGGTGGGAGTCGCAGGGCTAACACTTAGAGACATAACCCTGACAGACAACCATTCACATTCTACCATGGGCCATGTGGATTCATCAGTGAAGTATGAAGTACAGATCCTTCATTCTTTTTTGTGTTAAAAATGTACACTATGAAATTTTTGTTCTTTTTCTTCATCTTTTCGACCTGTTCTGGGAAATGTCACCTTTGTAGTTCAGCTGAAAACACAAATACTTTACACTCAGCCCTGAACAGGAAACCCTGGTTCCTCATCATGCTCCTCTTCCTCCTCTTCACCAAATCTCCAGTTTTTAATTACATTGTGATTTTTGCTGTGTTCTATTTACTGTAGTTAATGTTAATTATGTAATTAATGTAATTCAAGTAAATATATATAGGTCTCTACTGTTTTGGTCCATTTAAGCAAAATACCTACACATTTTAATAGATTTCAAATATTATAGTGAAAAGATGGTTTTACAAGAAAACATCTGAACATAATCTTACCTTCGATGAAGGCAAGTCATATTGCTGTGTGTACTGGCTACATATCTAACAAAGTTCATCTTGGCCTGATACATTTGATCCTTTTATCCATTGTATTTTTGAGTTTGCCTCACAACCATAGCACGTATGTTTACAGCTTACAGTAATTGTTTGCCTGAGCCGCTTGGTTTGCATGTGTTTTCTCCTTAGGCTCAATGCATTCTGTGTGTGGACCTGCTCTCATTATTTTCTCATGCAGCCCGTCACTCAGCAGCTCGTGGTGCAGCCCAGATGTGTATGTGTAAACACACTGGTAATAAGGCCCGACGCTGCCTTGATCTCCTTTCAAAGGCACTGACTGGCTACAGACACACCCTCTCTCCTGACAGCCCCCAGCACCAGCCACTGACCGGCCCACCACCCAGAGCAAATATTTAGGGAACTAGTAATGAACCCTGTGTTATAATTATACTCTTATGCAGTTGCATCTCTGGCTTTAGTGAGTGAGAACCATCCATTGACCATTCTCAGACCTCAGACAAACCGTAAAAATGACCTTTTTCTCTAAATGCATTTATCCACTAAAGCTTCTGGTCTTTCCATTTCCATCTAGCTTTATACCCAACATTTGAGTCAGTAGATTTGAATTTTGTTTTGTTTGCCTAACACAATAAAGATGTGTTGTGGAGTGGGGGTTTGTGCCAGTTGGATGCATTTGTAATTGTACTAACACTATATAAAACACTCGTATGAAATATGAGGAATTGGCTGAACTAGACAACGCTTATCTCAGTTCTTGGAGTTGACAAAATGAAAAAAAGCACCAGATGTTTGCAAAGACGGCCTACAGCATAGTTTTGGATGGACAATGTTATTACATTTGTTTTACATCAAAATAAATACAGTTCATCCTTCAGCCATTGTTGCCACTAATAGGATTTTTGATGGTTATTAGCTGCTGTGAGAATTTGTGTCTGTAAAGATACAATATGTTAGTTTTGTGAGAATTTAACACCAGTACTTTCTGCTTTTAGTCAAGTAAATGAAATGGAAGTACGAACATTAACATTGGTCTTTTTCCAATACACACCACAATCCAAAACATACAAAACTGCGTCCAATAATCATGAATATAAACAAACTATTTTTATCATCAGAGCTGGTCTCCTCTAAACTACCCATGCAGTTTCTCCTCTTTCTTAATAAAACCCTTTAATTTTCTGTCTGACTTACAATGTCTTAATGTTTATCTTTTTATGAATGTGTTTATCTGTCTGGCCTCCAGAGTTACTCACTCTTAAGGCTGTTTCTCATCTCCACACACTGTGTTTGACACTCAATAAATACAGCTGAGATCCTTCACATTTCCAATCACTTTGTCTATACTCGTTCTGTGACCTTGGCTTGTATTTAAACTTCCTTGATAAAGTCATATTTCTTTTTACATGACGTTACTGATCAAAGCAAATCGCATCAAACAAAAAAGCAAAGAGCTGACTTTTCAATTCTGCAGTTTATTATTGCATATTTTGAAAGTGATCAAAAAACATAAAACGCATTAATCTCCACAGAGCAGTGTGGGATTCTTCAGGCATTATTTGTCATTTTCTCATGTGCTCAAGGGGTTTAGGCTAGCCACGTAATGGGAGTGATGTGTGACAAAAGAAGACCTTTAAGACGTCATCTAGGCTTAATTATAAAGATTTTAACAGATGTTCAGTGCTTACCAGAAGCTTTGGCCAATAAAATAGAAGGGAAGGACTAGAGAGACGGACGCTCCCATTGACTGTTGGTTGTCTGTCGCTTGTAAATATTGAAGCATTGAGGCTGCGAAAAGACAGATAAAGTGTGTATTTCTGCACAAGATATGTCTGCTTACACAGAATTGAACTGAACAGTGCAAAAATGAAAAGCACAAATAGAGAAAAGGGAAGCAAAGCAAAACAAGCGTAAATAGCAATGCATTCACACAAACAAGATGGAGATAATTGTGGGTTTGCATAGCTTTAACAGTATAACACTGTTTGCATTAATGGCTCCTCTGTTTTCCCCCGCCTAGACAAGCTCAAACAAGGAGTTGTCATTCTAAACCACACTGACCTGAGCAGTTCTGTACCTTTTGGTGGAAACTAGAAATTGCTTTCTCCACTGGAACTCTAGAGAGGATAATATGAAAATATAATTCCAAAAAATGTACATGTGTCCTAATTCTGTACTGGAAATATGGGACAGTGCTCCAACTTTCCGGTGATTGATTCTCACCACATTCCAGTGAAGTGCATGGCAAGCAGTCTGTCTGATTGCAGCTACAGGTAGGATATGGGAAACGGTCCAGCAGCGACTGTTTGGTTTGGATTTGTACACTCCTCCCTCCAGCTGGATGAGCACTGAAGCATTCAGTATCAAGTGCAGGCTGCAGAAAGAAAAACGGCCAATTCGATTTGGATTTCAGCCAGTGATTATTAACCCATGAGCACACAAATGGCAAACAGTCACAGTGGTACATTTAAAACCACCCATGGCAAATCCATGATTTTCTAATTGACTCAAACTCTGTTTGGCCTCTTAATCTGTCCCAGAAATGCTATGTATTTCATATCATATGTTTTTAGAATCAAGATAAACAAGACTGCAGCAGATATTTTGACTAATGCTGTCATTCGTTCCTATTACTCACCAAACAGACGGTTTGAGACAGAACCAGTGCTTTCTTCTCCTTTAAAGGGTCCCACGGGAAGTGTTTGGCTGAGGATCAATTGTACAAAGATATGAAAACAGTATTTCACTCTCAGGTGCTTCTCTTGATGGTGAAATGGTTGAAGTCTGTAGCTGTGAACACCCATTCAGACAAAAAACATCACCATAATGCTGTTTTTATGAGCAGCATTGTTCTTTTAAAGTGACACATTTTTTCTCTTTTTTCCTTTTCAGGCAGCATTTGATCCAATATCATTGTTTTGGTGTTTAAATTGTGTTTTTCAGCTTCAGCCTGTTCACTACTTTTGCTGTGGCTGTGATCCATTGAAGTTAAAAAAAAAAATCATCCACAACCACCTCATACAATCCCGCTTCAAAAGACCACATCATCACATTAGATCACATTAGATCTTGAATCGGGTGCGTTCTGGTTCACTACATGTCCTCATTTGACCTTGTGTGGCTCCAAACAGCACACTCATGATCTAATTACACATCTGTAGCATTGCCCTCTGTCTTCATCCTTAATTCCCTTTTTGCCATGTCAAATATTTACCCAGGTCAGTAATGACAGTCCCTCAGTGCTACACATGCCACTCCCCTTTAACTCTAGCCTGCAGTAGTTTAGCTACATCTGCCCCAGGTTTTTATGATGGTCAGATGAGTGGAAACCTCGCAGGGGTTCAGTAAAATTCACCCTGTCATTTAACCCACATGACAGAGATCCCCTTGATTATGTCACATAACTGTATATAGCTCTCTTTGTTGTCTCGCGATGCACTGTATGTAACAACCATGTACTACATCCTCTGTGTGTTATTCTTGTGTGACGATGCATGCATGTCCAAACATTTTGCCTTTGAAACCTGCCCTAAAATGAGTTCCTTTTTGCGCACAGAGTGGAAGGCGGACCGTGCTGCTCAGGCCTACAGCTATGATAAAGTATGCAGGCTCAGACGGCACTATATGGCCAAACCTCAAGTGCCTTACCACCCTGTGTGTTCCTCCTTCCATCCATGACATCCCATGTGAACTGCACTGACAGCTGCGCCTTCACTTTCTCTGTGATTTTGACCTCAGGATTTCAACATAAATCGGGTTCCCATGAGAAGAGAAAAAAAAAAAAAAACAATCCACCCCATGCTGATGTAACCCCTAATTACAATTGATGTTTTTCCATGGAATCTGACCAAAGAGTCCCTGTGCAGGCTTCACAGATGGGCTCTAAGTGGTAGCCAGTGACAAATTGTCACCGCAAGCCTCATTTTTTGAATTTTCTAACAGCATTTTTATTACATTGTTGACCCCCTAGCATGATGTCTTTCTGAAGTTTTACCAGACTTGGCTGCAATGTAAACCGTCATGTTTCATATCAGCTTGTTTTATTTTGTTTGGTCCATAATGGTTCTCTTAATCTTCAAAGCCAGAAAATCATGTCCAACAAATCTCACATAACTTTTCCAGAAAACCAAATACCACTGTGAAAGGCATACACCAAATGACTGTTCCTGATACATAAACATCTTTCTTTATTTTTTTTTTACCTCAAAAAACAATTCAAATGACACATCTCTTTCATCTTTTTATGTCTCTAAACACTTCATTTAAATGGATGTTTATTGGTTTGTGCAAACACTGTGTTGAGACTGGAGACATATGTCCTGTTTCCATTTTTAAGGGTAAAATCTAAGAACTAAGAATAAGAACAAAACAACAGTAGTGTCACAACAGGATTTTCACTGTGTCTCAAGTAACAAGAACACTAACAAGGAATGATTCAATAAATCTTTCTTCTTGACTACTACAGCTTAACTGGGCTAAACATTATAAATGACCACCAACCTACAGCTACAACACACTGTATGAGCCAAAAGTAGCCCATATGTTGGGATCGTGAGTACGTTTTTGTGCATATTCGTGTTCATGGTCAATTGACTTGAAAAAAAAAATCCATGTGTTTTCCATATTTTACTCTCTTGCACTGGTTAATGAGCAATAAATCGATCATTTATAGCCTTGAGATAGAGCTTTATAGACCCTTACTTTGTAAACAAGATAAGCTGCATGTGGATTTTTACAATGGAGGGTTGTTTCAGGACCTGTGGTTATTTGTTCTATTTTGTTATGATAAACAGCACAGCAGCTGACATACTCTACTAATTAAATTAATTAAAAGTATTAACAGTGACATAGTGTGATTAAGAAATACATGTTTTTGTAAACGCAATAACTGCCTATCTTTTAATGTCACTAATAAAAGGGTCTCTAAAGAAAATCATACATACATGCTTTTTTTTTTTTTGCCTCGATACACACTGCAACTGTTTTTAGCTGTTGCCAATGGAGTTGTGAAGTGCATTTCCCCAAACTTTTTATTCCACCCACCGTAAATTAGGATACATTTGATAGAAATATACTCTCACAGCAGCTTATCTTTAGCTTAAAAACCCTTCATGCTTTCAGCCTTTCAAGCACACATGACTGATGTTCTCATGAGGGGCTCGGACTCTCGAGAGGGCAGACTGTGCTTTTTCTAGTGTTTAATATGCCACCGGCTGTGATTCATGGCCTGTGAAAGGACGTCATAAGGGACAGTCTGTCTGTGTCCAGTCAGTGAGCAGCACGCCTCTGACACAAACAAGGACTTATTAATTCCTCCCCTGACCCTTGACTTCGGAGCGACATAGTGTGTCAACAGAGCAGCCCGGGTGTCACCGACGTCATGAATTTGTGACGAGAGGATATGAGTCATGGGGACATGAAGTCCACTGTGATGTGCAAAGGCTTGGATCTTAATTTGCCGTTAAATAGAAACTCATCATAATAAAGCCATTAGGATGAAACAGTGACTTCAGATCAGTATTAGTTTTGATCATGTTTTTCTCATTATTAAATTATCACATGATATGACCTAGAAAACGTACTTGTATTAAGCTCATGGATCTCATTGTCTGAGCTACATGAAAGAATCCCGTAATCCCAAAGCCTCTCTGTTGTTGTAACCGCTTCACCTTGCTCGATACAGTAGAAACATTCCTCTGTCTTTGTTCCTTCAAGGTAAGATTGTCTCTAATGTATTCTCACCTTCATGTAAAAGATAACAGTAATGCTCCCACTGTTTGGTGATATTGGATTTTGTCTATTCAAAGTCTTCAGTCTGATGTCAAGTGACGCATGCCTCTCAGGCCCACTGTTCGAGCCAGCATGCCATCTGCCTGATCTAGGTCAGATAAGACCTCCATAATGGCTCCGCAAATCAAATCATGCCTTCCACTTAAAAGTCATGATGGAGGCAGTCACAGTAATGTCCCTTTTAGTCTGTCATTATACATACACCTAATTAATCTTGCTGTGTAATGTGTGTGTGCACTTAATCATGTATAACAAACAATTTCAACCAGAAGTGGCGATAGGGAAGATGAAAGATTCAGAGAGTGTGACACACATGTGACGGGGCGAGCATCCAATCACAATAATATTGTGCTGGCCCGAGCAAAAGCAATGGAAAACAGCTTGTTCTGGTTAGACGCTAACCTATGTGTGTCTTATTGAAGCCAGAGTCATAGAGTCAAGTTTCAGTAAAATTGCTTACCCATCCACTGCATTAGACTCTAACCAGAATTGATAATTGTTGTACAACTCCAGAATTAGTTTGGGATTGTGGTAGAATAACTTAATATATCAAACAAAGTGGTCCATTTTGGCACTTTTCACTGACATCAGATCAGATCATTAACTGCAGTTTTTCGTACAAGACCAGCACATGGAATAAGTTCAGCATCCTGACTGTGTACAAAGAATACAAGGAGATCAAAGTGGGTTAGAAATATAAGGCATATGTGATCATGACCTTTTCTGGCGAAGATTTTGTCTAATAAAGAAAAATAAAGAAGCATAACATCCCACTCATGTTAGAGTAGGAGCAGATGAATACCAACAAACTAATAAAAATGACTTGTCAGAGGAAGACTGGATAAAGGCTTAATGTGGAGAAAGTGATGTCACTGAATGGCATCAATATATGAGAGAGAATTAAAGGGAAAAATGATCCATTTGGGATTATGTGAAGCAAGAGTCTAAGAGGAAATGTAAGACATTATCCACAGTAAGTTGAAGGTTAAATGAAACAGTGTTATATCCCATTTGAAAGATCGTGTGCATTATGTGTTTTCATATGTTGTGTAAGATGCACACTGATTTTTGTTGACCGTTTTTGCAGCGTGATCATGCTTTTGAATGCTTTGTTGGTTTACAGCATGTGATGTAAAACTGATGAAGAGCTATTTAAAATTTGGCAGTGCTGTGTCCATTTGGATGTAATTTCCGCTGCTGTGATCATACCTTTTTATGTAATTGGGCAAAACAATTATTTTGTTTGCAGAGAGTACATAAATAACAGCTTCATGATGCAAGTGTTTTAACACAGAAGGAAAATTAATAACACGTCACTGTGGGTGTGGGTTACACGACAGTATTTGTTTTATGAATTTGATTTTGAAAGATATACACCAAAGAAAGAGAAATATAATAAATGTGAAATATCTTGCATTCTTCTCCCACTAGATGTAAGTAGAAGCAGACGGGAGCATATGATGTTACATATGGATCAGATATTGTTTGAGAATGACCACTAAAACCACAATCAAACAGTTTTAACCTTTGATGCAGATCTTGTCAGTCAACCAACTTCGCACCATGCTTTAATAGCTTCAATACATACTGCCTTTTAACACTAAATCATACAGCAAATTTTCCAGAAGATACAAAGGGGCATTGTTCAGCCTTTTGTTCTCAGGCAACTAGCCAAAACAATGGGGAATACAGTATATAAACCTTTTGACTAAAGTTGAAAAGGTTTGAGGTGTGTTACGAGATACCTTCAGACTAAGGAAGAATTTATATGAAATGTGATCAGATGGGAGTCCTTTTAAACGTATGTAATGAAACGCCTGGATGTTTCGTTATGCAATCACAAACTCTTTGGACCATTTTGTATTGCTGTGATTAAATCAACCAGGTGAGCCACTGAAGGATCCCCCTCTTTTGTTCCGTTTTAGTGCTCCCTTTGAGTTTCATTGTAAAGCAAAGACATTGGTGGTTTGACAAAGATGAGCAGCGTCCTGTTTGCAAGCAATGCAGGTCACTGTCACCAAATATGGGAGCAGAGAAAGATGAAAGATAGAACAAGAGAAGAAGAGGCAGCGTTTACTCTGCCAATACTAACTCCTCATCAGTCTTACTGCTTTTATGGGCTGATAGCACATAATCATTCCCCTATGTTGGCTCATTGTGAAATGTATTCTCCAAGAACAAAATCAAACCATTCTGTTAAGACCTTGTGGACTGTAAAGAAAACAATAAAATGATAATGTCTATTGAACTCTGCACTGTTTCAATGATAACTCAGCTGTCAGAGCGGCTGTTTAATCTGAGGAATAAAGTAATACAACCTTTCTTTCGTCCAATATAGTTTAATCCTTTGTCAATCAACCATTTAAATGCTATTCTATACACTTACTGTGAAATGTGCCATGTCCAGTTAGCATACAGTATAACCCCTCATATAGTGGACATATTGAACTGGTTTAAAGACATACGCACATACGATCTTTATGTACTACTGTTGTAGCAGATTTATGTACTCCATGTTCAGAGAAAACCTTGCGTCTTTGAAGATACATTGTATTTCAATGGCTGACGTCAGAACAGTGAAATATATTTGAACAGGACATTCTCAAAAGAAAAAGAAAAAAACAGTAATTTAGCACATTGTGGCATCTCATAAAAATCTTATGACTCTTATAAAAAATGTGGATGCACCATGGGATTGTAGCATGACTTAAGCACCTTCTCTGAAACCAAGCGGGTGAACTTGTGGCCCCTTATTCTGACCTGATAGATTACAGTATCATCTGAGAACAGTACCTCGGGGCATAAATCAAGGAGCAGTGCCCATCCAACATATAAGAATGTGTGATTAAAATGAATTCAGTCCAAACTGCAGATGGACAGTTCAACAACAGGTGTGGGCCGAGTCAGTGTACAATCTGAAAGTTAGATAAAAATACACTGTTTGGCTATTGAAGTGATATTAGCTTACATCATCTTGGCTCCTGTGTTGGGACTTGTATTTGCTTTATCAAAACTATTGGGTCCTTTTACACACAATAGGTATTTGACAGATTTTGGCAAGTCTAAAATGACACTTAATATTAAGCTTAGATTTAAATCAGGTCAAGTTCTTTCAGATCCTTTTTGTCAAATACAGCTGAGTCCTTGAATATATGTTGAGGGATATTCTTTATTATAATATCTGGGTTATATATTGATTTTCCACATTTATATTTTTGTTAGTCTAGGCTTTAGTTTTGGGCATGTTCCATTTACCTGTAGCTATGTAGGTAATTACAATCTTCTGCCCTTTCTCTCCACAAGCCAAACATTCCATGAACACTCCCCTAATATGAAAGCTTCAAAACCTTTCCAATAATCAAATGTCTAGTAGTAGTAAACAACTGTACTATCTGCTGGTACAGCTCCTTTATAAAAAAAAAAAAAAAAATCATTTAGCACATACTGAGTGTGTGTGTGCAAATTTCTAATATGTCTGGTGTCTGTGATGTAAGAGTAGAAACATATAGAGTAAAATAAATCCAGGAATGTAACCAATGAAGTTTTCTTTTTATAATCACTTAACACGAGATCACAATCTTATATTGGAATATTATTCAGTACATGCCAAATGTAGCAGCATATGGGCATGCCAAGACCCCTCAGAGATGACATCTTTTGCACACAATCTGTTCTGACCACGCCAAAACTTAGCTCACAAGCTGTGGTTCTAATCGACCATTTGTGTGTATATGCCATGAAAACTCAATCAAGAACACTCTAATCAAGCATACAACCCCAAATCTTTCTACACCACAACAATGAGAAGGATTTTGTTTGCAAAGTTAAACCGGGCTGTTCTTAGTTTGGTTTTGCATGAAGGAATAGGCGTCATGATGTAAGTGGTGCATGTCTGGCTCAATATGTGGACAGTTTCTTAAAATTAAAGCCATCACATTTTCAAAGGACTCAGTGAACAGCATGTAGATCCTTAAAAGTCACAATGAGTTCTCATTTTCTGTAATTGAGATTAATGTATTTTCATCTGTTGATTTTGAACTTGTAACCTTTATAACTTGTAACAGCTCCATGCCCTGGCCTGAACTGTGTCATCACAGAGTCTCCACTAGACTGACATTTAATTAAAATGACCTCAGGGAATTGTTCTTGGAGGAGAAATGTGTAGATCTGAAATGTACTTGCTCCTGCAGGCCCACAGCAGGTGCAGGTAGTCTATAGAAAATAATAGCCAAGAGTGGATGTGGGGTGTTGATGCACAGTGTTTAACATGCTGAGATATTTGCCACTTTTGGTTGAACTATTATAATAAATGTGTTATATAACAATAACAAAGTGTGTTTGTTTTCCTAAATTGTGGAATCAACCAAAGTTAGGGAAGTGTACACATTTCCACAAACTGAATCTTTTCCACCAAAAATCCAAAACATTTGTAAATGGTGTTTTTCTCCTTCAGGTCTTTTACTGCAGTGATTGCTTCATCTTTCCACCTCACACTTGAACTGCATGATTGGCTCCAAAATATTTCTGATGTAATAAATCTCACTCGTAAATCTCTCGAATCAGGTTTAGTTGAGATGAGAGAAAGTTTCCACCTCGAGCAGATGAATGTCAAAACACAGATGACACGGCCGCTAACAGAGTTGGTAATCACTATTTTGTTGAGGGCTATTTAACGCCTTGTTTAAGCATTCTGACCTCGGAGTAGTCGGGAATCCTTGTGCAAAACTATAATGGAAGGAAAAAGCCGAGTGAGACTGAGGCTGACATTTAACAGGACATTTATTACAATCTGACTAGAGTTAAAAGTTCAAACCTTGCACACAGATTTGCAGCTAATTCCTCAGTCTCATCCAAAAGTAAACAGTCTTTCTAATCAACCCTTTCCTTTTTACCAAGAAACCTTCAGTTCTACATGCAAACATGCCAGCACAGACACACATGTTCACAGATGTTTAGTCAACAACTTCCCATTTTTTGGCTGTCTGGTTTCCACTCTTAACACCGACCTGCCAATCAGTACTCACAGAGGAACCTCCTTTTTAGCTCGGACAGACTGTGTAATTATGTCAAAGAAGCTTTCAGTCCGCTTCACAGGACACCTCTGAAACATTTACACTCGGCTAAGGTGCACATTAGCGTCCCACACCTTGCAACATTCACACACATGCTCCCGCAGTTGCATAAAGTTTACAGTAACCCTACATCCTGCCGTGCTCTGTCCACCGCAGGCAGGCTCCAACACGGAAACATACAGTGAACGCACCGCTGAGCGTTGCCTGGATTCTGTTTTTATGGGAATTGGGAGTTTGATGTGAGGGTCTACAAGGAGCAATCTGTTACATCTAAATACGGAAATGCATGTGTTAGTTCACATGTGGGTTTGTGTGTGAATGTGTACAGGCACCTGCTCGTGTGTGTGTTTGCATGTAAGTTGTCAGGATCATTTTTCATAACTCCACATAAAAGCAGATGATTTACTTAGCATGTTTAAGTGGCCATAGGGTAAATATAGGCCTTGGCAGTGGACGTTTCCTGTACAGTAAATGTGGAACCCCAACAAGGACCTCATAGCTCAGGGCAAGCCTCCAGCCTCTGTCATGAGCCACAGCTGTGCTTCAAAGAGTGGCCCGCTGTGCAGAGGCCAAACGATGGAAAATATGCTTTTAGTTATATTTTTATTGACACTCCTCATCAATCTTTAGCACTTAAGTGAAGGACTTCTCTCTATCTTGTGTTAACTTTGGGAGAAACAATTGTGTCTGTACATTTTGCACTAAAACACAATAAGATAAGAAGCATTTTTTTATTTCTTACACAGGGGACTCTGCATTTTGTTGTTCTATTATTTTTGGCCTGGCCGACAGCGAACGCAGCTTTTCAACAGCTGTCCTCACATCTTTTTATGTCTCAATATGAATTTGTCTCATAGGATTGGGTTTCTTGCTCCACAGCCGGTAACAAGCCTCAAGGTTTTTACAGATACTTTTTGACGAGCAACAACGCTGCCGAACATCAGTTTGTGGCCGTGAGAGTGAACATTGTACACACTGTTCATGACGGTACATTGTGTGATTTCGAGGAGAAATGGCGAGGTTGGACATGGAGGGCTGACTTCTGTTGCATTTGTCTGAACATGAGTCAAGGAAATCTGCAGTTAATACATCTACTACAGTCCGAATCGTACATGAACAAATACCAACAAAGACATTTTCATCAGAAAATCAGTTATCTTTTGTTATACTGTGTGGAAGTTGTTATATATGACACCATTTCCTGTTTTTGTGGGGTTTATTTTGAGACTTGTGTCGCATTAGGGGCGATGATGGCTTGTCAAACACACTCTTTTAAAGGGTATATCTTTCCTCCCAAAACAATCTGACATGTCAAGTCATCTTGAACAATTGTGCATATTGAGACATATTTGAGGAACCACTGCCACTATAGTCTTCCCACTGCCACAGTCTGTAATGGTTCAGTAACCCCATGCCTCATGCCCTCGAGAGTTAATCATGCAAAATGCAAGTAGCACTAACTGGTCAATACTGCTGTCAGTGTATTTACATCTAATACAGTCTAATAAAGCATTATTAACTTACATGACATGAAACTACCCCAGAATAGACACCTGACATTTATTTTTATGTGTCCATAGAGCAAATAATCATACCTCATGCATACCCCACCTCCACGGTTTGAAAGTTTCCCACCTTCATTTCCTAAGCACCTTCAAGCTAAGGCCTGGTAGTTTTGTAGACTCCTGCAGCTGTAATGGAGCGGAAAACATGTAACCTAGTATTTGAGAAAACATTCAAGGTCAAAGAACTGCACCATAATACATGGAAGGTGTATTTTATTGGCCAAATGTGTCACGATAGTTTCTTCTTCTTATCACTTACCCCGTATGTCGTGTGTAACTATACAGTGACAGTCATCAGAGGTTTAGGGATCTGAATAACAAGCTGCTGAGTGTTCTCACTGCACTGAGTTTCTCTTATTAATGCTAATAATGTATAATAAACCTGTGGGAAGTATCTTTGCAACTCCAGTTTCTTTTTGATAAGCATGAAGTAGTTGTTTGTGTGATAAGCAGAGTTGAGTCGGTACTATTTGTTCTATTTGCTCAAGTTGTAAAAACAACACGGTATGGTTTTCAATACTGAATATTAAAAGCATTCAAACTGTTATGTTCTTCTGTGCTAAACTTGTAACATATTAGATGTGTAACTGGGGACAATAAGTAGACATATGTAGATGCCACAACAAATTATCCCTGGCATTGGATGGTAAGAATGGGAATGTCTGGTTCACAAACCTTTGTCTGGAAGCACAATGACTTTGAACTGTCAACACTAATGAACAAGTTTAATTCATGTCCTTTAGCCAAAATAAATGCTATTTTACCTTTTGCTCTTTTGTATTTCCATGCTATTAGTTACAGCAGGGCAGTGAGTGGAGACGTGCATTACTCCTGACACAATGTGAAACTGATTAGAAGTACGTTGGGTTGTGTGTGTTTATTTACCCAGCAAATGTCAGTAAGTATTTTGGTTGACTTTACTGTGGTTTCATAACATTTGCAAATATGCGTTTGTCGTCTGTTTCGGAAATAAGCTCTCCCCGGAGTTCATAATTACTGCAAGTTACTCCTTTTCAAGGTTGTTGCCTTAGTTGGACCAAATAAGAGCAACAACTTATCTTTGCAAAATAAAAGCTTACATGTAAAGCCAATCATAATCTTTGAGTCATGATCTGTATATAAATAAACACATATGTAGGTGCATATTTGGTCTCTCTCTTGCTTTCTTCAGAGTGAATTGCACCAAATAGAATCCATATGTTGATTGTCTATTTACATACTGCCTTGTTGTAAATAATTATCAACAGTGAGTGAAGAAAACACAAAATATTCATGTCATAATTGAGTTAAATAAACATTTGTCTGTCATCTGTCAACACAGTTCAAAGAATGCACACAGATAATTGAAATTTGATATAATACTGAATAAGGGAAAATTGAATTTATTATGGTTCATTGTGCCAGTGTCCCAGCTGGCTCACTTCAAACTGAAGGTTATGATGTAAAGGAAGAATGAGGAGCTTTGATTAATAATGTCATAATAAGCGCCTTTGGACTCTAAAGATCAAAAACAATGGTTAAAAATCTTAGCAGCTCTGCTTTTTGGCTTCAGGACAGTTTTAGACCAGATCAGAAAATAAACAGTGCACTGGTTTGGGTCGTGGCCTCACTGTAGACAGCAACAAACAGCCTTCAACACACAATTTACACAAGAGGGAGGATAAGACTGGGAGGCTGTGACTGTGGAAGGATGTGAGATCTGGTTCATGAACAGGTTGGATGAAGAGACGGAGCAAATGTCCTGAACTGAGAGAATAGGATGAGTCTGATGCAGCTTCATTATTACAGGACTTTGCTGTTAGACTTTACACCATACATTTCTGTTTATTGTAGGAGTGAAGGGAGATGAGGGTTTTCAAATGTTTAGAAATTAAACCTTACACAATACAATTGAACGCTTAATACAAGTAAGTAGCTTGTCTTGCTTTCCTCGGGCAACACATACTAACTTTCACACAAGTGAGTTATAATGCATCTGTGTATATTTTTCCTTTGTAAAGTGGGTCATTCCATTTGTAACATCTGCAAGTTCAAGCTGACACAGCCTCGATTCTTGGCCACAAACATGTAACAGCCACCTTTTAAGCCTTTATATTTTAGTTGATGGCTTCATTTAAAGGAACAACAGCCTGCTCTTTTCAAAGTAAAGTCTACATCTGGATTTCAGTCCACTTCAGGGAAGGGACTTTTTGTATCAAAGGAAATTGTTCTCTTTAACTGGCTCTTAGTGATGTACTGCTTTGATCCCTGGTCTGTTACTTTAGTTAATGTATGAAAGCTGACTATTGATTTCTATGGCAACCTGTTCGTTTCCACCAGCCACAGACAACACATAACAATGCCATTCATCAAAAAGGGAGGGATAATGTGTGTTTGTGCAACAGATGCGGGATCGGAGCCAGGATTATACAGGCTTTCACACATGTAAGCTCAAGTGTAATTTCTACGCATGAGCCCTTGTAAGTGTGTGCGCTGTTTCCAAGCAGCGGGGAAGCGGAGCGGAGGCTGACGTCAAGCTACTGACCTTGGGTCTGAATGTGTTTACTGCTGTGTGAAGTGTGCGTCCGTGCAGCCCGTCAGTCTGGTGAATGTGTGCGATGTGCTGAGGCCAGACTGATACGACAAGAGAAGGGGAACACACACTGCCACCAGCCTTGTATGGTGTTAACATTTACGCCTAAACATGAGCCGACCAAAATAGACAGCTGCAAAACCACCGTCACATCCACGCATGCCTCCATATTCACACTCTCTCTTTGAGTGTTAGACACACAGTCGTAAAC
The DNA here is from genome assembly GCA_036850595.1 of Rhyacichthys aspro. Classification (NCBI taxonomy): domain Eukaryota; kingdom Metazoa; phylum Chordata; class Actinopteri; order Gobiiformes; family Rhyacichthyidae; genus Rhyacichthys; species Rhyacichthys aspro. The sequence goes on along the minus strand of CM072163.1, from coordinate 7,107,209 downwards.
ATCACATCACCTCCAGGGCTTTGTTTATCTGCTTATCATCAACACTGAAAAGCCTGGATTACTGGAGACCATTATAAAAGGTTCTCAGCTAATAATACTTTATTAATTTTAATTTTAACACTTGATAAAAAAGGCTTGTTACATAATGAATGAGTAGCAATACACCTCAGGCTCAACAATTTTGTCAAATTTAGTTTGCACTTTTTGTTATTCAGTGTGTGAATTATATAATAATAATAATAATAATAATTTAATTTGTCATAATCTTCTCATTTTCTGCCCCTTCCTGTAAATCTTACAAAATTAGAAACAGCTTATTATACAAAGTAGCAGCTCTGATTGTGATATTTTTTTTGTGGGAAAATGTGTGAGAACATTGGATAAAGATAGACATGTTATATTATTAGCAAATTGTTGACGTTGTCGTTAGCTGGAGATTGGGAACCCACCTCAAGCCAAAAACAGCTGGGATAGGTTCCTGCCCCCCATGACCTGTAAAGAATAGGCCTTATAAAATTAATAAATGGATGAATATTACTGCTAAGTGATAATGAGGTAACAAAAACATTATAAAAAATAAATTGCCATTTTTAAGCAACATCACTAATGTAAGGTCGAGCTAAAGGATAAAGGTGATAATGACGAGTTAAAACATATAATTTAAGTTGGGTATAATCCACTTGCACAGTGCAGAAAACAATTCACGTAAAGTGCTGGTAACCGAATATAGAGATAAGAATAGAGCACTTTACAGAAAGTGCAAGGCGAGAAAGCCATACTGTAACTTTCTCAAAAAGTGTAAGAGACTGTGCCATGTCTGATTTACAGCTGCTCTCATGGGCCAGCATTTGAGCCTGTGATGCCTTCGCTGCACGCCGCCAGATAAATGGATAAAATTATAAGGGCCAAAGAGTTCAGCGTCCACAAGATTTCAGCTCTATATGGATTCAGTAAAACCACTTTCATTTGACCAAGAGCTGCAACAACAAACCCCAAACCTCGCTTTTAAAAGACTCCAGAGCAGCTCGGAGTATGGGAAAGTCTGTGACTCTGTGTTTTTTGTGTTTCCAGTCAATCATTAGACATGTTTCTAAAATGGCAAAAGCTGGAGTATCACTGCTAATGTCATAGTCAAGACCACACTAGTCAGCACCAAGTCATAATCAGACCAGAGCGCAAGATTAATAATCTGAGGGACTGAGTCACGATAAAAATATAAAATAAATACATCCCTCTTTTTTTTATTTCCTTCACTTATCCTCTAAGTATTTTGAAGATTCTTCCTCTCTTTATTCCTTCATGTCTATGTCGGTAAAAGGAAGTCTTACTTTACTCAGTTACCATCATTTAACTTTAAGAACTCCCTTGGCTGTAGCAAGGGTCTGTCCCGCACAGGGCCCGATGAGTCAGTACCTCAGCATGGATAAATCAAACGTACCTTAGCTGACTCTCAGAAACTTCAGCAGTGAGTCACAAGTGATTTCTTCTTCACGCTTCATACATCAGCCCAGACTAAACAGACACACACATGGAGAGCTTTGGAGACTGAGAGGAATCCTGGGAAACTCTGTCTTCCTGTTGTCGTACATTGTGCCCCACAGAGTTTTCATGTTTCAGCGACTGGGGAATAAATTTTCAGTCACATATGGGGACTGCATGCTCCACATCTGGATGTATCTGCACATATTTACACTTCAAAAAGTGCTAAGTAGGGGAAGATGAGTAGTAAAGTGTAGAGAGGTTTCTGTTGGGACATGCTGAGCAGAGTTGGACTGGTCATAGCAATCCACAGTTTGAACCATACACCAATAAAAAGACACTTCAAACAGTCACAATTAAAGTTTGTGCACCATTTAACTAAAACTTTCAGGATCTGTGCTTGTAAAAAGGAGATTGGAACATTTCAGTCATTTTCAGTGCCTTTTAAAAATTATATCTATTTCCTGAGCTAAGTGTTTAAGATTTATCTGTGAGAGAATGACTCCCAGGTTTGTTGCTAAAACCTTTACTTGGAGTGAACTTGGGTCTGGAGCACAGGGGGTTCTGTCTCTCATCTGTGCACTGCTCACACACAAGTTTTAACGCCAGGTCCTCATAGTCCGGTCCACCGAGCCGCTAATGGGTCCTGACTCCGACTGTCACCTCATCACTCAGCTTCTGGGAACACATGCTTAAGGAAATCAAGGGTAAATGTGCAAAGCCTGAGTAAATTAGTCCCACTCTTCCAATGTACAATCCATGTTTGATAAAAGCTGACTACCGCTTCTGTTCAGGACTTTATGTTAAAGAAGCTCTTGTAAGAACACTTCCAATCAAATCAACTCATTTTTCCACACAACTGATATTTACAAAACACCTATTACAGACATAGGTCATAATGATTGATTCAGTAATCATAATAAGCTCTATATATTTGGGAGAGCATGGTGAATTAAACTGAATAAAGATAAAATGGGACCAGTGTCAGCCAAGGATTTTTGTGAAATTGAATAGTTACATTCTGAACAATTTTAATAAACGGCAACACAGATCTGCCTCTGACAGTATTTCATTCACGCTCAATTTATTACAGACTTTTAAAAGAATACAGTGAATTCTGTGGCCCACAACAACAATAAAATATCTCCCCCATACACACACATACACTCTGCTGGGTCTTCCCCAGATACAAATATGACACACCAATAAGACGAAACAGACGGCAGGAGAAAACCAGGCGTACACCAAACAGATAAAACATCCACCATGCAACGTATTTGGAACCAAGCAACGCAGTATTTACTCAGAAAATATGGTTCACAGTAAAATATCTTCTGAAAGGTCTATTCTTTGCCATAAAGGTTTTGAATGCATAACAAATGTGTAACTACCAGTAAGTGTTAAGCTTTAGCCAGTTCCTTTTGCAGTTGTCAGGATTGGTTTGTTATGTAAAATCTGGTTGTGAGACACAAGAATACCATTTGAATAGACTTTTTTTCATTTCCATTTGGAGGCAAGGTTTAACAGAAATGGCGTTTTCCATTTTGCTGATTTGTAACTGTACTAGCATCAAGTTGATAGATTGATAGTTCAAGAAATAGCTTCATAAAAGTTCCAGTTAGTAGTCCAGTCTGTCCTTCCATTCCCACAGCTCTCCAATTGCAGTCCTGTTTAATGTCTGTACCCAGTGCCAGCAATTTGTCTAATAGCAAATCATTTCTGCTCTTTTGCGCGCTTTTGATTGCCATGGTCTACGTTATTTTCTCTGATAAGTGCACTTAAAAATGCTAACTTCAGATTTTTGCATGTAAAGGTTTAATGTCCTATAACTAATATCTGGCGACCTCAGCTTGTGTCTTGTTTTATTATGTGAGAAATGACACAGAGGTAGCCTGGAGAGGCTCAGATGAAGTTGAAAATGAGTCGGGTTTTCTTATTGTGTGCACACAAACAACGGAACATTTATGTAACGCCATATGAGAGTACACACAGTGACCTTTCCTGACAACAATGCTAACAGCTACAGGGGACAGGTGGCCATTTAAGAACAAAGAGATTAAGTGGGTCAGTGGGGAGAGGAAAATGAACATTTTGCTGACCTGATCATGATCAGTCTCGAGCTTGTGTTGCTAATTTCTCCCAAAGATCGAGTCTCTCAGCCTTGTCTCTACACACCACATAGCAGGCCTTGTGTATTTATTGTATTATGGAAAACAGTCTCGTTCCCCCTTTTCTTCCTGTTCAACTCCTTTAAAAAGCAGACAGTTGCACTTCAGCACCTCAGGCTTTAAGCTCAAGTGCAAGTACGACCCGCTGACTGGGCCTTTTCCTTTAAAAATCGACTCCACTAACCTTGGCTGGTTTTTCGCTGCCTTCACACTCCAATCCGATCTGAATCTAGTTTGGCCCCTTCACATTGACATGAACAAATCTAATCCACCAAGAAATCAAATTTAATCTGGCAACATTGAGGAGAGTGTGAACATAGCTTGATTCTAACAAGGCTTTGTTCCGATATTTATCAGCTGGACTCAAACAAAAAGTTGTGCCTAAAACTTTCCTTCTGGCTTTCAGCTCCAGTCAGTTCCTATTTGTCAAACACATTTGGCCCGAACAACCTTCACCATCCATCATGTTTTCTGGCTGCAAATCTGCATCTGCATCTGCATCTGCATCTGCCCCTGTATTTTGCTCTATAGGAAGTGACCTTAGTTCTTGAATTCACAGAGCGGTGTTTTGCTGGTCTCCTAAAGCAGCAGGGTTCATGTGGATGTTGTTCTTCTGTCACCCACTCTATCATCCCACCGCTGTGAAGGTTAGGATCCATTCGACTGTGGAAGCTGCTCATCCATCATGCATTTTCATTGAAATAAAAACTGAATGAAGTATGGGGAAGCCTGTTGGCACTGCTGTATGTGTCTGTGTTGCAATAATTCAGTGATGTAAAAGATAAAGGTGCTCTGGAGAGTTGCATTACTTACAGAAGGAACAGCAACAGTCATCTTCTTTGACAAATGAGCACAAAATGACTTGATTCAAACCATCCTTAAAAACTTCTTATGTCTGATGTCCAACTTATTTTTGGTCCTGGTTTAAAAATGTTTCAATTTTTATTCCCATCATCTTTCCAAGTGGGCTGGTAACAATTTGACTAAGAATGCTGAATAAATGTTTTCATTTTAAAATAGAAAAAGCAAAAGACCTTTTCCATACGACTAAATATTACAGCACTCATACATCTATAGGGTTTTTACATACACCACTTCTAAATCTATTCTAAAAGGCTGATTGAAAACAACATGGTAAAATGTTTGGCTCATGTTCCAGATTGAAAACAATGCTATGCTACAAAATAGTCCTGATCTAAGTGCAGCATTTAAGCTTGCCCCATCTCAGAGCCTCTTTTTTTGGTTCCCATTACACACTTTGTGAAAGTACCTGACAGAAAACCAAGAAGCTGTCTAATTGGTTGATTGCAGGCAATAGTCTTCTTAACTTTGGAAATCTCCTTTTGGCGTCCGAAGCTATTTGGCAGCTAAGAAACTGGTACGGGGCCGAGATGCTCCACAGAATTAGACAACCCCCCCGTGTTTTCTGTTACATTTCCACTGGCCCACCGGCCGAGCTGCTGCCATGTTTAACCGAGCTGATCCAATCTGCATGGATGACGGTTTGTGTGTGCAGCCAGATATTCTGCATTGGTTGACTAATTGTTGGTGATGGTGTTTCCTGTTGTGGGAAAGGGACATGCTGAGTTGATCACGGCACAGGGTCACTGCGGTCACACCTAATAAGAAGCAGAATATGATTGTTCACACATTGAGCACATGAAGCAGTGGGGAGCAGGTTGAAGCGGAAAATAGAACAGGTCAAACAATAGCTTAAAAATGGAACAGAAAAGTAAAATGTTGATGCATGTTTTATCTAAGCTGAGCCGTTTCTGCAGCCAGGAGAGCAGTGCGGTGAGGTTAAGTGTGTACAATTACAGCAGCATATCATAAAAGAGGGGACAACTGTATGCGCGGTTACACATGTTAGATGAGAAGAATATATGGTAGCATCCGTCCTCTGTCAGTTTTATGTCTCTGTGGTTATTGCAGGTATTATCACCGTGAAAAGAGGCAGTCAGGTGACGCCTTTTTTTTTTTTTCTGTTTTTGCACAGTGGTTAAAGCATAAAAATGTCTGTCCAGCATTCCAAAATAAATGTGAGGTGAAGCTGTGAACTTTACATGAGCAGTGTACAAAATTGCTATGGTCTATTGCAAAAAGAGAGGCCTAAATTGTTGCTACATCTTGCTGTTATTTCCTACCTAAAAATGGCATTCAGTACAGAAGTTTTAACAATGACTTATTTTGAGCCTTTTGACACTTTAATTGAGCATTTATTATAGCTTCCATCTTCATTTGTCGTGAAATATGTTCAGAAAATGCTGTGCAGAGAGAAGGAGGGACAAAAACCCACATTGCAGTGAGTTAAGTACTCATAGAGCAGATCTGAGATGGAGGCCCAAATACCAGCGAGTACCAAGTAAAAGTATCTGTATATGGACAGCTCTATTTTTAACAGTTTATTACTTAACTTATTATTTAACAGATTATTTGCAATGTTTTCCTCCACTGACAAGCTAAAAGTGATTTGGCAAAGGAACACAGTCAGCGGAGGCCATAAAAAGTCCATCCAAGTTAGCTTATTGGTTGCAGCTTTCACAGACTTTGGTCAGTAATCCAGACTGAGGCTACACTGAGAGTTTTCTGGATGTAGGACACTATGAACTATCTACCAAAAACGAGAATTAATCTACTTTAAAATATGAACTATTGTTAAGTTCCACTAAAAACATACTCTGGAGAACTTTCCTATGCAGCAGAGTAATACTGAGGTCATTTGTGGTGAATTTTATCAGTGAACTCGAATCAGACAAACAGTTTGCGGGCAGATGCTCCATACTCTATAAACCTCTTTTGATGATGTTTCGATTTACGAGTTGGAAATTCACAACACCAGAATAAATCTGATCCCAAGAAACTGATAAAATGGTTGTTTAGCTTTTTGCATGGCAACCACCACCGGAAAGGCTTTAAACACCCGCTGGCTCAGTCACTCTCTGTCCCCGTTCCCCCCCTTCGTACTGTGTGTATCCTCCCTCTTGCTTTCTCACTCCTCATTTGGCTTTCCAGATTTTTCTGTGGAGTTGTCAACACATTAGCTCTTGAGGACCAGCACAGCAGGATCCCAGAACAACAGCAAGTCACATGTGGGCCTCAGCATGAACTGGACTGGCCCATGACCGTTAGCACCACTGTAACTCAGGTACAATGACCTCACGAAGCACAAGGGAACAGGCCGGGTCACGGGCAAAACAGCACCTGCAGACACTAGGAACAGAAAAAGAGCATAATAACAAATGTGTTATGGTGTGTTTTCCTACATGACTTACATGAACCATGATTGTGCTGCTTTATACTGAGCATTAGATTTGGTTTATCAAGTTAAATGTTAGCATTTAATGGGGCGTTTTTTTAGGTTCAGGAAACAGCACTTACCTATCACTTAAAAGCTTGATTGAGGGGCTTCATGCTTTTTTTGTATTGGTTTTGTATTTTATTGTCTCCTTTCTCATTAGTAGGGTTATTATAGTTACTTATTTTATATCTTGTTGGACATTTATTGATATTGTTTTGCAATAAAGTTTTTTTGCTTACTTGTTATGTAAGGAACATAAGGAATATACCAACTGGGGGCTCATCCGGGATGTCAGTGTTTTTATTCACTTTTTATTGCACAATCCCAGCTTACTTTACTTTCTTTACATGTTTTTACATGATATTTCTTTAGAGACGTCTGTGGAGGAGCACACCATTGATTAGCAACAACTAGTCAATTACCTTTACTTGTACGCTGGAGCAATCTGTTCTTGTGGTGGGCTGTACTTACCTGTGAATGGGCAGGTGTGTACAGTTTGGCAGGGATTCTGTTAGCACAGGTATGACGATGGAAAACCTGATAATTAGTGTCATCTTTATCCCGGGTAAGTATAGCTGTGGCTCAGCCTCTGTGGATCCAAGTGTTGCTTCATCGCAGGAGGAGCAAAGGCTTGTCCAGAAGAACAGCTTCAGAGCCGTGCTTTCACTGTCAGGCTGCTGCGATACAGTCATTTATAAGCCTTTAACTGGTGTAATTTTAGCTTTAATGAGCACTTGAGGAGAGAGGTATGTTGAAAATTGGTACTCAGTGCCAATAAAACATTGAAAAGAAGCTCCAGCAAACGCCAAGTCTTTCAAAGCATGCTTGAGTTGTAGGATTTTAAGTGTAATTCATTACAGTTGTTAGAAAAGCACAGAGTAATGATGTGGGTGGCAGTGCGTACTGATTCACACCTATCAAAGTTCACTGAAAATTTTAAGTGGTTGTTTTCTGAGGAAATTGTTGCAAACCCAGATGTATTCTGTGTTTTTGGGAATTGCAGATAGCAATGAAAAACAATTCTGCATTCCACAGCAGACATGCTGAGTAAAAGAGTGCTGATCTGGAAGTAACAAAGGCTTTTACTTCTAGGCAGGACTACTTACATAAATGTTTAGAAGATTAAGAGATTTTTTAATGTCTTTGTTTACTCAGTTGAGTGTTTTTAGATAAAGAAGATCATAATTGTCTCACTCAACAGGAGGAGCGTGTAATCCTTCAGCTGCAGTACGACCATGAAAATTCATCTAAATTGGTTTTATGATTATTATAAGTCTGTTTCCATGTCTATAGACACAGGCATGAATGTGCCGATGTTGTTGCACCATCTGGGGCAAATCACCCCAGGGCTCCCCCCGATGACATCTGTGCAATCTGGTTAAACATCCGGTCCACAAATGAGGGGCAAAGATGATGTCCAAACCAAACCAGGACCGTGTTAAAAGCTACCCTCTGGAGAGGAGTGGGTCATCCCAACAGGAAATGAAAGGGAAAATGTTTGTAAAACACATTCTGCTCATGACTCATCGAGAGACCTGGCACTTTGAGTCAAGTAGCCATCAATGTGTATTAAATCCAGAGAAATGTGAATTTTATGTTAACTTTGCAATGCAAAATGAAATTAAAATAATAATGACAGATTTGGGAGAACATTTGAGATCACTTTGACTTGCAGCTTGATTGCTTTTACAGGGACAATCAAAAACTGAGTTTCATGAACCGTCTCCCACAGCACATTATAGCCATGACAACACTGTCAATTTTTATGACTCTCATACATTTAGAGCATATTCTGTCTGTGTGTTTTATCATATTTGATAAAAAAAAAAAGTGATCTGGCAACCAAAGCGCACTGTCCCACAACTGTCATCACATTTTTATTGGGCTGTGACATCACTTTAAATGCATTTCCTATCACAGACAATTTGTGTAAAAATATGTTACATCCTTTCCAGACAGCCAAGCATCCACAGTTAAATCTTCTGCCACAAATTTCAACAACACCATTAAATATACAAGTCACCAAAATCAGGTGTCGTAAAAGCCCCCTTGCTAATTGTCCCCCAATTACTGTGGTTTAGAAACCAAGCTACCATTCAGTCAGCAGCAAGACGTCACTCAGAATTTATAGTGGTTTCTTAAGACTTGTACTCCATATTTTGTTGAAATCTCAGGCTCGCCTCAGGGACGTTGAGATCTTAGATATGATTCACACAGTGTCAAACCAGCAGATACACCTGTCCATCTGTAATGGCCTGACATAGTGTCCACTAGACTCAAAATGAATAAGATGACCACAGTACAGCAGTAAGAGCTTTTTACTGCAGGTGACTGCAAATGTGAGCAAGCAAGAAAATTCTAGAAATCTAGTGGCACACATGTAATTTTTAGTAAGCTGCAGCAATATATATGTTCTCATATATTGTATCTTATATAATATATAAAATTTACTAAAATTTACACTAGTGTATGAATGATGATGTTTAGACACAGACAAAACATATTTAAAGTAAGCTATAAAGGCAGTTAAAAAAGTGCATAATTTTCCTCATGAAAGGAAGTGTTTATGTAGAAATAACCATACAAACCAAATGTACTCAGCCATTATTGGTTTAAAAGTCAAGTTAAATTATGCATCCCCTGAAATAAGTTTGTATGTATTTTGGACTAGAAACAGGTGGAAACAGACTAAGTGAAGGAGACATAGTTGACTTCTGGACCAGAGATGCTCCATCGGTGCTTTTTTCTGGCAGATATGTCAGCGCTGGGCTCATTGCCTCCCTCTCTGCCTCTTCTTTTTTAAAGGAAAACCTCCAGCTGGCTCTGTGTTTGGAATTACACCCCAGGATCCAAACGGGACGGGCTCACAGAAAAGAAAACAGCTGTCAGACAATGAATTACTGTTCTGTGACCAGACAAGTCCTTTCTGAAGAGTGGATGAGGAAGCTGGGAGCGTGTCAAGAATTACTCACGTGCACGCTCTCACATGCACACAAACACCAGTTTCATCATGCTTACAGTATATGCAGATCCTCATGAGGTCAGGCATACATACCACTTGAAAACATGATCCTAATACCCATCAAATCGTTTTCTTTTTAGCTCTAAAACATTAACTGTCACAACAGTCTAAAAGACTTCCTTTTTGGATGTAAACATCCACATCTAAAGCTTTCACTAATATCATGGAGCAAGAGGAAAAAATGTCAGACTTTCCAAAAATGCTGTTCTTTTTCGGGTCTTGCTTTACTAGGGATCTCACTTTGCAGCAGTGCGGCTTTGCAGTGCAAACAGTGCACATCCTCAGACTGACCCCTGTGAACCGAGTCTGCAGCTTAACACAACGACTCCAGAGGCTGCAGGTTTCAATGCGGCCTCAGTCTCACACATGACTGCCACTGAGCGAGGGATCAGCGGCCTCTCAGCGCACAGAGGAGCCTCTTAAAGCAGCGCGTTTGGAGGCCTCACAGCTAATGTGTGTTTGTAATAGGGGGAAGCAGAGGATCAGACAGATTTAGTTGTAAAGAAGCCAGCGTGTTTCAGTTTGGCTCGAGAAAAGATCTTTACAAAACGTGCAAGTGGGAATAGTCCAGATTGAGAAAAACATTACTGTGGGTGTCGCAATACAAGTACTTACTATTTTCTGATACTCAAAACAAATAAAAGGTATCTAATATTCATGAACCATGGGTACATTCCAGTGTCATGTAGATTTTTAAGATGTTTTATCAGTCACTTTTGTAAAGGAGCTAGTTTTTGAACCACTTTACATTTTAACAGATGATTAATCACAGTTTCTTCTATTTTTACCCGCTTTATTTACAGTAAAAGATGTCCAAGGAGCACTATAGAGACAAAAACAGAGACAATAACCGACACTCTAGTAAATAAAGTACTTACGTGGCAGTGTCTGAGGAGGTCAAATAAATACAAGCACAAGAGGCTTTACCATCATACTGACTACTGGTATAGGAGTACAACCCAAACTATTTAAGTCAACATAGAAAACCAACTTGCAAGTGTTAGTCAAGACCACATTAACCAAGACTAAGTCATTGTCTGGACGAGATTATCAGTTTTTGGGACTTATTCTGAGTCAGGACCAAATTTCAAACAATCCCATTTTTCTTACAATGACATGACACGGGCCAGTTTGGAGGGGACCAGGAAAGAGTTATTAGTCATTTTTAAAATCCTGCTATGAGTGATGTTTATTTATGTTTGAAGAAATATTTTTTCCAGTCAATAACACAAACTAATGTTGACAGATAAATTATTTCAAGCAGACATGTAAGTAGGACATAACCAGATGGTCAGTTCAGGTTTCTTCATCTGTGATACTGGAGCAGAGGACCCACTGGGAACCAAAGGCATGAAGCCAACTGAACAGGGCTATTGCCAGGTTAGTGAACATGCGCCTATCAGTTGCTCGGGATAAAAATATTGCGGTGTAACTAATCATTTTAGGCCTTAATGAATGAAGAGGGTGACAGATGAGAAAGTATCTTGCACTGTATGTTACAATCTCTGTGTGATTATTACACATAGGCTACTGACCCATAGTTTGTGGGAATCTGACACTTGTTTGACTAAGCACAGATAAGACCGTATATGTGTAGGTGTGTAAAAAGTGCGTATAACCGTAAATCAGCACTTAATCTCATTGTGCTGCTTTGAAAAGAAAATCAATCTCACTGCCAGGAGCTTTTCAGCTTTTCTGCTCGCTTCTACGCCTCTCCTCCTTCCCACCGGGTTTAATTGGAAAGTAATGAAATTTCTTTTTAAGGAAATGATACAAGTTTACAAGGCTCGTCTCAGCGGAGAGACATGGGATAGTCTTATCTCGGGTTGTATTTTTTACGTTTGCTCCAGTCAGAAGTGTCTGTCCCCTTGTATGAAATTACCTTGCTTTTATATCAGCTCTACCATCTGGGTCCTATTACCTCAGCAACTGATGAGCCGCTCTAAAACGGTTTCATTTGTCTGTCAGAGAATGAGATTGTGGTTTACCAGCAAAGGTTATGTTTGTTATAGAGCGCTGGCTTAGAAACACTCACATTTGCTTTAAAACCTATTGAGCTGTGTTCTCCCAAGTGAAAGCTCCTCTGATACCACAAGTGTATTATCATATAGTGCATTTTGATGACAGGATAAAGGGAAAAGCATGGGTGGCTTTGGCAGCAACACTGGATTTAAGTTAAAAGAGAGCCTAAATTATCTTTCAAATCACCGACATGGTTTGGTAAGAAGAATATAGTTTATCTCAGTATATAGGCATTTGCAGTAGAGCGTTTAAATATGCAGTTCAGGCTACTATTAGTGGTCTGAAGTATGCGAGTCGTATAAAGCAGCTGCTAAATTCAAAGAGATGGCTTGTGTGGGGGCCAAAGATGTCGTCTGTTCAGAGTGAAAGTTACAAATAGGGGTTTAAAGACCCATTTAAACAAGGTTAGATGAGATGACAGGCATTCACCGAGGCTTTTGTTGGCTCTTTTGTTAAATACCCTCAGTTACAATGCCAAAGTGATGGGGAAAAAATGAAAACTGAGCGAGAATAAACAATGGCCAAGATGCTAAAGCTGTGGAGATGACCATCATTCTTAGAGAAGCCTATAGTTTTTCATGCACAGATTTTGATCCAAGCTGTTTTGAAATTATGTCAAGAGGTTTTTTTTTTTCTGCAGACATGGTAATTGAGCCCCTGTCAACATATTGTCTTCACAATTAATAAATCATACAGGATTTGTGCAGTTTTGCAAACATAAAAGGCCTTTCTCTTAAACACAAAAGGATTTGATGACCCGATGACGGCAGATCCTTGAGTAATCATTACGCTGCATGGTGCTGATATGGCTGTGCATGGTGTTAACTTTGGGTGTGTAACATGGGACAGTCGTTTGTCAAGCGCGGTTAGCACAGACTGCCCTGCACATGCATGTGTTGTGTGCAGCCGTCTAATCAGAGACCTGGGCAGTGGCTCTAAGCAACCGCTGCACACACACAACATGTGTTTTGGATACACACTGACGCTCCACATTAAAGTAGCTGCTCTAGAATACACAAGGCGATCTGAAAGTGTTGAGTTATTTAATCAGCATCTCGTTGTGCTCCTTTTGGACATTTTGTGTCTATTGTAGCAACTGAAATATTTGTCTGTACCATTTACGTTTATGTTCCCATCGGAAAAAAAACTGTATGGTATGGTTTGGTTTGGTATAGTATAGTGCAGTGTAGTACAGGACAGTATAGTGCAGTATATTGTGTTGGATTGTAGTGTAGTATAGTTTGGTGTAGGTCAGTATAGTGGGACATAGAGTAGTGTAGTGTGGTATTGGATAGTATTAAACTGAAATGTCAATCTGAATATGTGTTCACAAGTAAAATGGATTTTGAAGTCTTTCCTCTCTTTTATTTGATCCAAACTAAGTAGAATTTCCAAGTAATAGTCACTCAATGTCTGTCTGAATTCAGAGGTAATCATGTGATGACTGCCATAAAGCTTGTAAAAGACTTTACTGTGACGGAGCACAGAAATGACTTTACAACATTTTCTGAATTTATGGCCCATGTAGGAAACTATTCTTGTTATATTTTATCCACACTTTCACTCATATGTAAACATCATTAGGGCTCATTTGCTATAGGATACTCTCAGACACTAGTGAAGTGTTAAAACTAATAGCAGACATGATTTGATCAGATGGATAAGGGTCTGTCTCTGGCTCTGGTCTGGTCTGGGAGTGGGAAAGGACACTCATTTGTCCTGCAGCTTCTGAGACTTATATAAGATAAACCTGCTAACCTCAATGACGCTAATCTCAGAGACAAGTAGATCACCTTTTCCCCTGCCCTCCCTCACCTTCCCCTACACACACACACACACACACACACACACACACACACACACACACACACAGGGGCAGCCAGCTTCACTCTGACTGCGTCTTCCAGTCCTTTTCCCTGTTTTCACGTCCAATTTGACTCCCATCCTGTCTCTTTCGCCTCATCCAGAATCCAGAAGTCACTCAGTTGCTCAGTTGAATTATTGTGTATTTCCTCCACATTGATAGTGTCAGCCTCAGTGTACTTTTACGCCAGTCCATTAATCTTCACTCCGCAGCAGCGCAGCCAGCTGACAGTTCCCCATCGCTCCCATTGACCTCTTTGTTTGTGTATCTCTTCAAGTGTCTGGTTTCTGTGGAGTTTCCCATAAGCGCCTTGTAAATAAACAGGTGTATCGCTGAGAATGCAAAGTAGTTTTGTGTTACCTTTTGGTCAACCCACCTTTTACTACAGGGCAAAAGACTGTGGGTCTGTCACACAGAGAATATTAGTTTTGTGTAAGTAATTTCCACAGTGTGTGAAAGATTCTTTGAGCTTGCGTCTATTTGTGACTGTAGAGTCTAAATTCATGATTTAAATATGGTGTGAATTTTAAGGTTTTAAAGTTGCAGTAGCTTATTTTATTTTAACACCATTGTTCCCATGCGCTGTTTGCCACTTAATCTGAAACAAATGCCTTTGTAGTTGTAGAAAATGAAACTGGCTGGATTATCAGATTAGTTGATGTAATAATTGCATTGGTGGAAACAGTTTTTGGGGCAGTAAATGAGGATTAGGGCTGTGTTTGCTTAGCTGTCACTTACTTAGAGAACGATAAAGCCAGTAATAAAATGAAAAACTGAACTGATATAAAAAACGATAATCAGAATGTATTGTACAATATCCATCTTGTAATTTCAGTGCCTTGAAATCATCTATTACACTGTCATTCTGGGAAAGAATCCCTTCTGTGTGACTTCTTCCATTTTTTTTCCCCATTTTTTTCCTGGCTGAGTTTTTGGGGACTTCCTCGCTCATATGGACAAAGTGTGCCTTTCATGTATGGTCTGTAAAGCCCTTTGAGACAACTCTATTTGTGATAATAGGCTTTACAAACAACTGACTTAACTTTACTGCACATGGATATCCTTTACTACGGCTGCTTTGTGTCCCATGTGTTTCCCCTGCACGCATGCATCTTTACTGTGCAAGAATCATGTCTTAATGTCTTGGGTATGGTCTGTGCATCCTTAATATTTTATTATTTTACTTCTATAGTAAGTAATTCTAAAATGGCTTACAACAATTTTCAGAGACAGGTCACACTTTAAAGCAATGGATTGGACACAGTGGCTTCTCTTCAAAAGGGGACTGAACTGAACCAGACTGAGTTGGATTTGGTTGAGCCAGCCCTCCAGAAGGTCCACACTCATTCCATAAAAACTTTCATTTGGAAAATTCAAGGCAATATAGAGGAAAAAAGAGGAGAAATACCATGGAGCAGGTTGCTCTCTAACCCCTGCAGTGGAAAAGCCATCAGAGAGCAGCTGAGCGCTGATGACAAAATGAAGCAATGAATCGTCAGAGAAATGGAGGTAATATATTATTCCTAAGTAAACAGGTAAGTAACACTGACTAACACAAAGCCACAGGGATTCACTCTGTGGTTAGCATAAGCTCTAGCATTAGCTTGCGTAAGCATACAGCTCACTATGTATTTCATAAGTCACTCTCCAAACTACGCCATTAAAACTCTCTCAGTAAGAAAGCCATTTCGTTTTGACACACAAATTATGGAAGAACATTATTGGCCCTTTCGGCACCATTGTTACACCAACATAATATCTTTTCAGCAAGCCACAAGAACACAGGTTTTAAAAGGGATTAAGTAAAGCCAACCTTGAAATTATGACAAGTTTCATCAGCAGAACCAGGACTATGAGTAAATGAGGCTTTCTTTGAAGCAGGGAGAGGAGGACTGGATGATGTGTATACTTAAGCAAAGCCTTTATGTATTTTGGGCTGGGCACTTATGCCATTTAGTCTTTCATGATATAATTGTGAGACAATTGGTTGCATGTGTATGACAGCCACATTAGTTAAACCACAGTGCAAGTTACTTAACTAAACACAACAGTCACACGGCACATTATAAGATGGTCTTGCTGTTGTAGTCGTGCTCTTAGGACCATTCTTAAGACTACTCCTCTCACAATTAGTAAATCAGAATAATTGTTCTTATTGGGTTAAACACTCTTTAATGTAATGAAGCACTGTGTTTGAATTTTAGACCTGTTCCTATAAACATTATGGTCTTGGTCTTGTTTAGTCAGTTGAAGTAAAGGATAATTTAACTGCTGAAAATATAAAGCAATTTTCCATTTATTAACATTACATAATAAAATTCACAACACCGTTTTGTAATGTCAAGGTGAGTTGTTTCAAGGACTCTTTAATTACTTTAAGTATTTATATCACTGTGGCGCATGGAGCTGGAACTGAAGGTTTCTAATACAGTCACTAATACAATGTACACAAGAGATCTTGTCTTAGTGTATACTAAATGCATCTCTGTTCACCCTCTAACTGTCCATCACTCTTCAGATTAATGAGCTGCAAATGCGCTTAAGTGAAATAGATAATGTTCTTATCACGTATGCTAATTATAGTGGCATCATACACCAAATCTCTTACTCATGGTGTGTTTTTCTCTGTATCCAGGACAGCTTGTCATGTGACCAGTGTGACAGTCAGCTCTGTTTGTTTGGAGTTTATTAAAGCCTGACAACCATGAGACAGGCACTTTGTGGGCCTTCACTCTGACCGCCACTGCACTGCTGGCTGCGTGAGAATTCGATGAGCAAGCAAAGATATTCATGATACAATAGTGTTAAAGGCTCCTTTTTGGGAGGATGCAAATCCCCCGACTCTTTCTGGAAGCAGCGGGCGCGTTCTAGACCAGTTTCTGGCGGGGCCTACTGTGCACGTGTCAAACCCAAGTTCAGGGGCCAAACCCAGCTTTTTGCCAATTTTAATCTGGCCCATGTGTACAATTTGGTTGCCAGATTTTATACAGGAAGAATCCAGCTAATAATAATAATTTATACAATGTGATTGGTTCAGAACATGAAGTGCAGAAGTACACGCTTTAAAATGCTGGAGACAACTGCTTGCATTGTTTTGCATTATCTTCTTTCAGCATTTTCACACAGCTCTCAGTGGAGGATCTCTATATTAAAATGTGTAGTTTTTAACTAAAATAACATAATTTACCAATATCTCCAGCTCCAGATATGATATAAATTGACCTGTATCTTCGTCAGAGGAAATTAGTTTGAAGTCACCAGCCAGGATTAGATTGTTAAGGTCAATAATTGCTCCTGAATGTGACTCTAATAGATACTCAAGCTTGACTGAAACAAATGCTTCGTGAAACATAGCCTGTTGAAGTTTTTTTTTTTTTTTTTTCAGATTTTATTGATGAAAACATCCTTTACACTTTGACCCAATGGACACATAACATAACATAGCATCAAAGTTATTGAGAACATATCCTTTGAAGCCTGATCACAGATTCAAAAGCACCGCAACATCTGCAGTGTCTCATACATTTATAAAAATAACAATCATTAAAAAATAGACAAGACAAAGATATTTTTCTTTTGTTTTTCTAAAGTGTGATTGTAAAAGACTGCATTACAGAAATAGATTTTTTTTTTTCAGACAATGCATACAAGACAATGCAGTGACCCACAATCTCAAACTGATAGGCACAATCACTAAAGGACAGGCAGACTGGAGCTAGCTAACTAGGCAGCTGTTTAGGACTTCACAAAAAGGACTATACAGTACAAGGCCTGAACAATCCAAACCATACCAGAAACATGGACCACCAACTGAATTCAGAGATTAATGAGAGACACAAGTACTTTTCCAATGAGAGAGTTTATCTGTCATTGCAGTAATAACTTGTTGCTGGTCTTCTTGGTATTTAGCATTAAAAAACACTGCATTGTAGTATGAGAGTTGGCAAAGCTGAAGCATGTAATATGTACAATTTATGAAGTATAAAACAAAATGAGTGGCCATCGGTGGAACAACACTATGAAAACACATCTCTCAGGTTGAACTGGATGTAAATGTATGTCAGAATCAAACAATGTTAGTATTTCCTTAAAAGAGCTGCAGCACTGCCCTTTGAGTGGAAATGTAACCTTGACAGTTTGTACAGTAAAGCATTGTAGACCTCCAGATAAACCCCATCACCAGCTGCACCCATCGCTCCAGACTCACTTTCCTTCTGAAACACTGTACTTCCTCTGGCTATGTCCCCTACTGGTTTCTGTGTATTTCTATTCTTTTACCAACAGAGTTTCTCCAATAAGCAGCCTATTGAATCAGGCTGAAGAATCATCATACTTTCCCCAAAAGAATTCTGTGTGACCCTGAATGCATCGTCTGCAGACTCAGCCCCTGTTAAGTTCAAGCTCTTGAGCAGAAGCTGAGGAATTCCCTGCCAGGGTGCTACAGCAAATAGTGTCTCATCATCTGAGGTGTCGGCAAATATCTTTCTAAGAGGAAGCGTAGATGCACATACCAGCCAGTCGGCCCTCTCTGCGTTTTCTGAGAAACTTTTTTTTTTTAAATGACAGAGGAGCACAGCTGGATAAAATATACAAGAAACCTTATCTTTTATCTTGCTGATGGTCTGAATACATTTGTAAACCTTTGTAACTCTTAGGAATTCAGTTCATGCAATAGACCATGTTTGTTTTAATACATACGTATTTTTAGCATCACATAATAAACCATTTAGAGTTTCCCCACATTCACAAGAAAAATGTGAATCTTGCTACAGCATGTCCCCTGCTTTACTGCAAAATTCCACTTGCTGAAAAATGCAGCCGTTTTTCATCCAAATGTACACAAACAGTGACTGTGCATGAGTCGCGGTTTCACATGTGTGTTACATTCACAACCTTTGTCTGGGGTTACTGCCTTGTGTGTCTCCCTATAAACCAAGAAAAGCTATAGTTCACAAACATCATTTGGCCTGCTAATTCTTTTTTTCTGCCTGATTAGGCATTAGGCACTTATAATAACACATCTGCAAATATACAAATAGACATATAGCTTCATATTTTGTCTAGTTTGCCCATCAAAATTGGGTTTTAACATAAGAAACAATCAAAAAATCTTTGGTCTGTAAAAAACCATACTCAAATCTAATTGGAGGGTGGAGATGTGTGTTTGGTATCCAAACTGTAGACAACATCTCACTGTAGTTCATCTGACACAACGCAGATTGTAATGTGCTCATTTTTGGATGTTCTACACACCCCCAAGAAACAAATGGACTCCAGGGCACAGCAGCAGTCTTATCCTTGTACTGCTGTTACAACATGCTTGTCAGTACAGTTTTGCTGCTTGCATTCATGACTGTCTCTCATTTACATCTGTTTCACAAAATTAGTCTTTCTGAATGTGTGATATTCACACTTAAACTTGAACTAAAGACCAACTGTACTTTATGTACCATTCATACTTAACTTATGAACGAAAACACAAGCTTTGATGCAAAACATTATAAAGACTCCTTTATAAGCCTCTCAGCTGTTTGGCAGAGCTGCCTGTGGCTGCTGTTTAAATAACTCAGTCCCTCCCCCTCACTCAGGGCTGACTCAGTTACAGGGCAGCCAGGTGGAGTAGGCAGGCTGCTGGCAGGCAAACACTGGCTGGACCTGTGCGATGTAGTAGTTACTGAAGTTGCCGTCTGCCACATAAGGAGCAGGTTGGTAGTAGCAGGTGACATTGGCCACATTGGGAATGACGTTCTGCTCGGCCAGGACACGCACCGCCAGCATGGCTATAAGCCCTAGTGTCTGCCGCCTCTCATGCCCCATCAGGCACACTGTACTCTCGTTGACCACTCCGTGGAGAGTCATTAGGTAGTCATACTTGCGGTCCTCAAGGCCCACAAAGTGGTTCTGAAGGTAGGACTCCAGTTTGCGCTGCTGTTCGCTAATGTCAGGGAAGTCAATGAAGAACCGTGAGCACATGTAGCGCTGGAGAGACTTCATCTCGGACTCAGAGGCCGCTCTGAAGCCCCTCACCAGCAGGTGACAGTACTTGAGCAGACCCCCACCCCGGATCTCTTCTGGGTTCCGGGTGCAGATGATCTTGTGGCGTAGGTGGTCCAGGGCCTCTCCAAAGTGCCCATAGACACTCTCTCCCATGATGGTGGGGTGAAAGGTCTCAGCCATGGGGTTCTCAGAGCACTCATAGAACAGCAGCAGTGAGTCCAGTTTAATTTGAAACGAGTCCACACTGAACTCAAACTGCCGCCGCAGAGAGTCCACAAACTTAAGCTCCACATTCTTGCCCCGGTTGTTGGACAGAGATATGAGGCTCCAGCGGTCTGAGTCATTACACACCTTCACCATCTTCTGCACATACGCCTCCTGTGTGAACAAGCATGTGGGAGTCAGAGACACAACATTAACATTACTATATAAAATAAGAAAACTCTTACAAAATGACTTCATTTACAATTGTCTGCATGAATAAAACACCTGAAAATATGAAATATGTTTAATCACATACTGTATATAATGTACGTGTTCTGGCTCTGTCCAGTCTATAAGCCTGGGGTTATTAATATTATTGGCCCCAATATAATGCCCCTAGTAGGATGTGGGGCATAGGTGCCTGAGCTCAGGATTCCCTACAAATTGGTTTACCCTAATCTTCTTAACCACGGAAAAGCAACATTTTACTATCACTGAGTTAATCTAATTGCGCATTAAGCTGCGCGTAATGGTCTTTAAGCCCAATTGGAATAAATGCAATTAAATCTTGTCACATATAAAAGTAAACAAGAATGAATACCTTTAAAGTAAGCGGTGTTATTTTCTCTTTATTCACGCAGTCGGGTAAAAAATCTAGGAGACAGTCCAACACTATGTCCTTCACAGTCTGGAAATCACTTTCTCCTTTCATATCTGCGCAAAATATCAGATCCAGGTCCTTGTAACCCAGTCCGCTGTCCTCGTGCAGTACGTGGCTGGCAGCAGAGCCGTTTAAACGCACATCTCGGACGTGAATGTGCTTCTCTTCCATACGGCTCCGCACCACTTTGACAATCTGCCGAGGCTGCATTTCCAAAGTGGGGAAGTTCCCCCTGCCGTGGATCGGTATGGTCTCGGTTAAGATCGAGTCCAGACGCTGCACTTGCTCCCAACTGAGGACGCTCACGTTGGTGCTTTCAGAGTCAGACATGGAGCTGACAGTGGAGCTACTGTCGTCTTCTGACATCTCGGTGAAGGGAGGGATTCTGTTTGAACAAAACAATCTACAGATGCTGTGAATCAGTGCCTACGCACAGATTTAAAGTAATAAGGCTTCTGTAAAATCATCCATATGGGGGTTATTCGTCTGTGAAGTTGTCCGAAATAAGTCTGAGTATATTATGAATTTTTTTTTCAAAAGTTCCCAGGAAGATATATCTGTATTGGAGATCCAAAGTGAAGCCGCGTTGCGAGAAAATTCTTAACTTTCCCTTCTGTTTCTTCTCCTGTGCGTGCGTTTTTTTCTGCTCCAAACATTCACTACAGTGCGTCTGTCACTGCGTCCGTGTGCTGCGCATCCCAGTCTTTGAAGGTCGATGATGAACCAGGAGGAGGGTTCGCTTTTCCGCCTGTGACTCCATCGCCCAAAGGCACGCCTAGGATTTGATGAATTTGCATGAATAAACTTCTCCTCAGCTCGAGTTTGACACACACACCTCCCTCGTCTTAACGGTCGAGTCAAGCCTCCTCTTTGCTTCTCAGGAATCTCGCAGAATATTTTCCACGCAGCTCTTACATATTTGTACCGTATTCTTTCCTTTGTGCAGTCTCTCAGTGTAGGAAATCAAACTTGAATTTTCTCCTGGAGATCTATTCACTTGGTCGTTTTCCCACTTGTTGGACGAGTTGACCGCTACCTGCCCACTCTTGACGCGCTGTGTGTTTGAGTCAAGTGTGCACTCCGAGGACCAGAGCTGCCTTCGGTCACGCCCACTGCCTGTGATTGACAGCCTACCGCTCACTGCAGATCAACGAGAGCAGTTTGACGCTCATAAACTTAACCTACAGCTAACAACACAGCAGTATTACTCGAATAAGCTTTCTATAACACACAGCCATAGATTATTGCACGACATAACAAACTCTAAAACGCATTTTAATTGTTTTCTAAAGACTAAAAGCTTTCAGTGGATAGTACGCGCTGCCTCTTCAACTGTGCAATGTATTTGTCTCGACGTTGCCATGGCGCCCTCTGTAGGCAATATCAAACTTTTACTTTGCATTTAATGGAGTATTGTTTACATTGAAGGTGTCTACCTGTGTACAGCATGATTCAAGAGTTATTAAGTGATTAAGAAAATGTTTCTTTTGCCATTTAAATAGACAACAAACAATTTCCTAATGATCTCCTAAGCCTGTTATCCCCAGACGACTAATATGTTTAGCCCAGGATGTGAGGCTTCTTACTGAGTGGTTACCCTTAGCTTACGTCTCACCCAGGGTTTGTCTAACCTTTGAACCATAGACCTATATATAAATCCCATGCTATTTTTTTGTTATATAATGTTAAAAAGTGGCTCTTGTGTTTTTGTTATCTGCCATAAAGATATTAATGGGGTTAGAGGTAAGCAGGGTCATGAAAATTAAAGGTCAAAGACGCAATGTCAGGGCAGGGCCTCTGTGATGGATGCTCCATTAGGCAATGTAAAGCCCTGCGTCACTGAAGCCACCCAGGTCTGTAAAACCTCATTATCCCATTTACTCTATGGCTCTGGCTTAAGTCTAGCTCAGCCTGCACTAAGCTACTGCCTCTGCAGGACGGGGCACTCATGAGGGCACTATTCAGTGTCAACTCTGTGATGAATGGGCCTTGAGTAGATTTAAATTTTGTTTTGTTTTCTCGCTTTGCTTTGTCATATGGCAGACAGGTTGATTACAGGTCTGTGAAATTGAACGCCACATCTGGAAATCTGCATGGAACTGTTATTAGGCTATGAGCGGCAGCACGGTGGATGGGTTTCCCAGGTGTGGAGTCACTGATGGTTGTTGAGTCCCTCAGAGATGCACCTCACAGCCATTATGTGCAAAGTTCAGTCAGAGCACATGTACAGACATATGCTAAAATGACAGTGCTCATGGGATGAAGGATCGGGCAATAATACTTGGCACCTCGTTCCTCAAAGATGAACTTGTGACTTGACAGATAGTTTTTAGTAATAGGCAACATTTTATTGTCTTTTCTCCATAGGAAATGTAAGGTTTCCCTGTATTCACATGGTTTTGTGTTCATTTAGATCCAGATCCAGTCAGTAAAGGTACGCTGCTGTTTGTTAGAAGAACTCTGTTCCATTCGTCATAAAGAGAACTTGCCCCTTGGGTCCTTGAAACATTTTCTTGGAGAGTTCAGACTCATAAAAAGAAGAAGGAAATAAAGCTTTGTTTACTAATGCCATTTATCTGACAGTGGGAGTTAAATTTATATTCCTAAAAGTAGGACATGTCTTATGTGTGTCTGCTTCCTCTTTAGACCTGGGGCAGTTTCCATTACTTAAAGGCGCACACTTTGAAGGAAATGTTGGTAAACAAACCCGGCCTTGTGTAGCTCTACATTCCCATCCTGTCTTTTAATGCTTCCACCAAGAAAATGCAGCATATTCTGTGTTTAGAATGAGCTTTGTCTGCTTGTCATTTACACTCGCTGTATTTATGACCTCTACATGTCAACACAGGTACAACAGACACATTCACCTCTTATTATTATCAATGAGAAGTACAAATAATGCAAACATTATAGTGGTTCATTGCTCTTAACAATAAATGCATCCTTTCTAATGGGGCCTGTAATTGCATTAAATGTTGCTTGATACTAAATGCTACATTTGCCGTAAGCCCTCTATCAGTCCACTGGGCTAAACACCTTGACTTGGATTATATTGACAGCTAAGAATAATGTTGTTGACAAAATGTGTTCTTCTGCAGGGCTTTGCATGTATAACTTACGTGAATGTTATGTTGGACTCTACAATGTTTAGATTAGATTTTTGTTCCTGTCCCTTATTTTCCCTAAATTTCATATTTTTGAATAATCAATCCATGTAATTTGGTCTCATGGATAAGTTATGTGGATTCTGAATCTTGTTTCCCAGTCATGACAAAAAGATAAACTTCATTGCCTTTTTACAAATGAGAAGAAGTAAATTTTCTACCCTTTCTACCTCAGTCAGATCAGTATGATGCTAAATGTGTCGTGCCAATGGCCTCGCACATTTGGTCAGTTCTGAGGACCCGCAGTAGAGTTATGACATAACTACAAAACTGCAGTCTCTTTCAATCCTTCTGGCTTTTCTACAGTTCGCCTTCATCTTTGAAAGCCCTGCTCTTTTGCTTTCACAGAGGTAACTGGATTTCCAATATGGTCACATTAGTTTGTCCTGTCTGTCGGGGAGATATTCCCAAAGCTGACGGAATAGTTAGTTTTGGTTGTGGATCAGAGACATGGGAACACAAATGAGATTTCCAGTCCTTTTAGTCAAAAAATGCTCCTAACTCTCGTTGACAAAAAGCTGGAGAATCATTTGGCCGTCAAAGTGATGCTGCTTCAGGGTTATACCAGGTCTGAAACAACACAGAGAATCCCTTTATTTCAAGTCTTTTTGATCTCAGAGGAATTGTGTGAATGGTGTGTTTGCTTTCAAATTATTCTGGCAGATCCATGTTGAAGGTTACAGTGGGGGTCTTGTTGCAAGTGGACGTAGAAAGGTCCATCTCACCTAATCTGGCCTGTTATACTGACTTTGTGATTTCACAGCCTGCAGCTACAATGGACAGTAAAAGAGAGCAATTCTGCTAAAGCACTTGAGAGAATGATAGATGCTACAGGCATGCTGTGATCCTAGGACTCTATGTCCTGTCTCTGGCAAAGCTGCACTCACTGGATCCACCTTTAATGGCATGACAGCATCTCTTCCACTTGGAGATCATCCGAACCTCTCCCCGAAGGCGTGCTGAGAAACCTCCACTCGGGCCATGCTCCTCGAGCTGCCACACCTTTTACTGAAATACTTTTAAATGCGGCTTTCTAATCTCTATCACTGTAACTGCTGCCTAATTGCACCCTGCGTCTTTTATGGGTGTGTTCATTGACAGTAACAACATGTTGAAGCAGTCATTCGTGAGATCTCACTGCAAATAGATATCACTTACCTGAAACCCTTAAGTGTTGGAGCGTGACTGCTTCATAAGCTCAGGTATGGCCTATGGCTACAGCTAAAACAAACTAAACCAAACAACTTGCTCTTTCTATCATCACCAAAGAAAATGCTGAAGTGTAAAGTTTTTTGTCTGTTTGTTCAGAGAATTAAGCTTCTGCACCAATTCAGAAACAAAATCCTCAATTTTAAGAGAGTCTTCACAAAGTTTTGCATTATCTTTGCATGAAACTGCATTTCAGAGTGCACTCCACAGTAAAATACATTTTACTGTCATTGCATCAGTGTTGTAGTACCTGAGAGTGGTCTCTGTTTTGAAAAAAATACACTTGATCTTGGCTGTGGATTCAAGACCAGTGAAGACCACAGCTGCTTTATTTATCCAGCTCATTCATCTGGTTCATTTATTATTTTCTATTTATATTCATTTAAAAATATTCCTCCAACTATGGTTCCTTTGCAGAAATTCAGTGATGGTTGGAAAATATAACTGTTTCCTGGTATATCTTCCAATGTATCATACACTACTGTTGGCCTTGACGAAGTCTGACTCGATCTTATCATCACTTGGTCTTGGTTAGTGTGGTCTGTGTGCAGCCATGTTGACAGTGTACAGCTGATTCTGTCATCAGTGTGAAGGCTTCATATTATTCCTGCCCTAAAGTAATTTACAAAACACATTACTGTGCAAAGATTTTCTCACATTTCTCACTTCACGACTCAGAACCAGCAGTTAGTTTTAAAACAGTCCTTGCTTTTACTCTCACAAACTCACAGCTTATCCGTTGGTTTGGTCATGAGGAGACACGTGATTCTCAGAGGATTATGGGACGTCATCAGACAGCAGCCAAGCCGGCAGGAAGGCACATTCACACTCACACATTCTGACCATTTAAGCTGCCTCACACTGACGGTCGCGGAGAGGCCAGGTAATCCCCAGGTAAATGGCTCCATGTCCCCTAAATTGGATTGTGAGGGCTAGTTGAACCTTACCGTCTCTAACTGAGGCTGTTAAGAGAAAGCAGCCGGAAGAGTTAGAGCCACAGGCCAGAAGTCACCAGAGTATGAATAACTCTAGTAATTATGGATGACCATTCAGGTATATGATGTCATGGCAGCCAAAGAGTGCAAACGCCAAGTGGATAAACTGTAAACTGAAATGTGTGAAAGGTGTGTGTTGCTTCCTAGTACCGAGGGATAGGAGCCAGTAAATACTCATTCTGACCCATACTACACAATATTAGGTCAATACTTTCCCCACATAGCTTATTTTTTAGTTGTTAGCATGAGTGATGAATGAACAAGAATGATGTGAAAATGTCATAATCAGGTTAGTTGTTTACATATATTGCTAAAACTTGATTCTGACTTTGAATCTGTGATTTTAGGTACATTCCTGATTTTACAAGCTTCACCAAATAGACAAGGCCCATTTTTCCCGGCAGAACACATGCAACTCAGTCAGGTTTGTGCATGTCTTTCTATAAAGTGCTCTATGTTTGAGTTCATTCGAAAGATAGAAATAGTCCAGACACATTTATGTCCAGTTTTGGGGAGTAAAAAATCATGTTAGGTTGTGTTGACAGCTCTAAAGCTGTGCAGTAGTTTAATCAATGATGAGTGATCATTTTGGGATTGGGGGCAGACCTAAGGCGTTCTCTAAAATCCTTCTTTAACCTGGCATTGTGCATTCAGCGCAGGACAGGAATGTATGAAAGTATCCAAGCAGTGACAGGATCAACCTACTTCCTTTATACACAAAGTAATCCTGAAGTTATCCTCAGCGTCTGGATGAAATCCCCTGTGACTTTATCGCCTGAGAAGAAAAACGCCAAAGCAAGGACCAGTACTTTCAGTACAAGAGTTTATTTTTTGCTTAATGTTGTGTTAACTTTTCTCGGTCTGTTTTTGTAGCATCACATTTTGAGGTTCAGTGTAGCACGTGAACAGCTATGGTGCTGATGTTTGATGATGATGGTCTGATGGCAATTTCACTTTGAAACAATATCAGTTCAATAGTTTATAAATGCAATAAACTTGCAAAAATATGTATGTGCTTGGGTTAATGGAGCTTTAGATGTAGATTTATTTATTTTTGACAGAGAAATGTAAAGAGTTTTATTTTGTTTTGAGTTCACACTGAAAACATGGACTGACAGATGTTGCATTTTGCTTAACGATATACTTCAACATTTTACACATTGCTCCTTTAAACACTGGCACATCTAACCAACTGAGCTAACAGTTTTCACCTGGTTCCTGTTCCTTGAAACAGTGAACACCAGGCAGCCATTTTGTTTAGTTCTCACTTCTGACTGGATAAAAGGGCAGAGGAGACAAGGATCAGGTACTCTATAAGACTTTCGCCATGAATGTCATTATTCTGTTGATCCTTTTTTTTCATTTTGTTATTTTGACATCTCTGTCGAATTGCACTGCACATCATATATTCAAAGCACAGACCCAGAAAGAGCAATCCTTGCAGCAAAAGCCCTGTTTTCCCCTTGTCATCGCTATCAGCTCTGCTCTTTGTGTTCTAGGAAGAGGCAGACTTTTTGTTGGAAGCTTTGATTCGCGTGTCACTTTGCTCCAGCTAATAGATCCTAATCTGTAATTAATATTTCCCTCCGTGAGCAGTCTCATGCTGACTTCCGATGTGATGCTCTGCCTGTAATTACAGCCAATAAAACACCTAAATCGCCACACTCTCTGTTCAGATCAGGGTCATCAAAGTTAATCAGACACTGAGACTGGATAATGGTCATTTGCTGATGCAGGGCAGATAACGTGTCGGGAGACGGCAAGATTGAATGTTAGCCTTATTAGAGTCACAGTTTTAGTGGAGAGCTGTTGTGCAAAAGACAGGAGAATAATTGGGAAAATAAAAAGTGTCTGTTGATGTTGTCTGCCATGGTTTCAGTGAAAATAAATTACAGACAAGAGAAAGATTCATTGCACAGATGAGATTTTATTGTCTGCCATTTTTCCTTTCTCATCCCAGTCTTTTCTTGCTGCTCTCAAACACACACACACTCACACACTCACTCACCCAAATGGCATCTGGAGTTACATGGTACCATTTCGAAGTACCTATCTAGCTTACATTGGCTCCACAAAAATGAGAACAAAACTAAGGGAAAGATAAAGAAAAAGAGTAATATGACGAGCATCAGTCTGGTGACTATTTGAAGAGGGTGTTGTCTCTACAACATGCTTCTTTAAAAGTTAGCCAGACTGCTACACATGCGATTCCTTCTGAGCATAAACATGTTTTACTGCACCAGTGTTACAGGGCAGACATTACGCTCATGAAAATACACAAAAAGGACCATTTAATTAAAAGAAACTAAACATACTTCCTTGGTAACAGCTCACTTCCTTCTTGCTCTGAATGACACTTGGCACTATTACTTTGTTAATCACATCCGATTAAACACACACAAGCCCTTGAGGTGATGAACTTTGGACCCATTTGGTGGATAAAACTTTTCCTCAAGGGTCTTTGGCAAGTGCTACTATATTATTTCAAATTCATACTAATAACATTTTCGAGGGTGGTTTAATTTTAAGCAGAGCAAGACAAAAAACAAAACATGCATAAGTAAAAACACAGCCAGTGTATTTTACATTCAAAATGAGATATTGTTTCTTTTAAACACATTCACACAGCAGCATGTAAAGTAACACTGCAGAAAACTAGCATAGATTTGGGCAGGGCTCATTTCACACTGGAGGAGGCTTAGTTATGGCTCAACACAATGATGGAAGCGATAATGTTTTAGGGAAGCTGCTGACAGAAGAGCAACAACTGCAGGGGGTGACCTCACTTTGATGTTATACGGTGGCTGTGGTGTTAAACATCAGTGTTTGTTCCAGGTCGGGGCAGCCACAGGGCCTTTGGTAGCCCTCTCCACCACTATCAGCTCATCAGGGTTGTCACGGGCCTTATATTGGAGCAAGAGCTCTTGGATGGCACGCTCCTCGATCTGGTGGGACGCAAAAAAGACATGAGGGGAAAACAAATGGTTGGTTAAAGTGGAAAAACACACCACATTTAAGGCTAAAGGATAAAAATGCTGACACTGAGATCTAATGATAATTGAGCATTTTACATAATGGCAACCAGAAAGCCACTGGGGAGAAAGATAGTGTTTGCCGAGGCACTGACAGAAGCCTGGCACAGCTGTAGAGCACATAAAGCAGAGTCCCTTCATCTCTCACCAGCACTAAGCCGAGTGTGATGTTTGATGCGTGACCTTAAATCAACACACACCAAACTGGAAAGGGATGGAGGAGAAAGAAGATACATATGGTGGCCATACCCCCCTGAAGCGTCAGCCCCCAGACTTCCAGTGAAAGTATACATTTATCTACAGCAGGACTGTTGACAGGTGAATGTGTGAGCACTAGTGCGCCCTGACACAACGAGTTACCTGGATGAGCGCCAGCGGCTTCTCTCGACTGCGGATCAGCGCGGCTTCCTGCTGCTTCTCTTCCTCCACGATCGAGGCAAAGGTCACAGTGGCGGAGAGGGGTGGGCTGCCTACCGCTCGCAGCACCCAGGGCCTGAGGGGAGAGACGGGTGACACACAGGGAGGATGTAGATTAGTGACTGAGCTGTGGAGGCAGTTACTGCGAGCTCCTAGAGTCTGGGGCAATGCACAAAGGTTGAGTCAAATACTACTGACAGTCTGGTGTGTGCAAATGTTCACACGTCCAGCTGCTTTTACAGATGTCTGGAATTATTATGTAACCTGGCAGCAGTTTTACCCGAAGATAAAAGGCATTTCTGGATGATTTCCGCTTGTATTCGTTCCTAAGACTCTCAACTCCTATTCAATATGACATCTACATAAAATGTTTTGTGACATGCCACTGGATGACATGAGCTTCCTGTGCTTTGAGTGTTTTCTTGTTTTGCATTCTGTGTGGGATGGACAAATACTCTATAGTGGCCAGAAGAACTAATCAATCACAAGGATATATGCTATAGACAATGTGTGGAAAATGGGTATCTAAGTAAAGCTAAAAATTAAACAAAAATAATATTGACATTCAAATCAAAGTCCAAAAACATCAGAGCCTTTCTGTAATTTTCCAGGAGAATGTCTCTGGCGGGTGCAACTTCCTGAGATGTCTCTTTGGCTCATCCAAACACCAAAAGGAATCCAAACCCTTCCTGCTCTGTATGATTGGCTGTGACACAAGCACTGGCCTTATCAATTCTGGTTAACATCAGTGGGTTCACTGATGTGACTCACAGCTGTTTAATATCTGCCAAAGCTATTACACACTGTATTTTCGATTGAAGGATAAGTAAACAAACAGCAAGGGGGATTGTGTGATATATCAATACTATCTCCCTTTACATCAATGGAAGTTATCAAATGTGCGGAACGGAAAAAGTGATGACACCCTTAACACCAGAAATAAACATGCCATTACTGCAACACTGCTGTGTGTGTGTGTTTTGGCCACTGTCTAAGGATGTAAAAGGTCAGGGTGACTCAGTGTCTGAGAGCAGGTCAACTCAAGTGACCTTAACACATTTGTTTAAATGTGCACATCATGTAAAAACTAAAACTGTAAAATATTTGGTGAGACAGCCACAAGTGATTATTAGTAAAAAATGAAAACTCAAGCGTGTGTTTGTTTATACATGGGCTACTGGGATACAGTAGGAATGAGATGAGAAGTGGAATTTAAAACACCACAGCGCCACCATGTGGAAATGGGAAGTAAAATGTTTTCTGCCCGTCTCTGTGCATATATGTACTGTTTTGTGTCTACTTACCCAGCAGGTTTGTCAGGTTCACTGCTGACACATTTAAATGAGACCCTCTTTGGAGCAGAGACAGTAGTGACGGGGGAAGCCTGAGCTCCAGTTTGTCCCAGACGTGTCAGTCGTTTCTCCTCCTCTTCAAGAAGTGCACGGAAAGAGCATGAGGAAGGCGGAGACTGGACTGCTGTAGCCCTGCAGAAAGAAACATGGAAAACAAAACAAATGTCTCAACACTAAGCTCAAAAAGGAAGACCATCAGCCAAGCTCATTTTGGTGTGTGGCAAAAGGAAATTATGTTTATTACACAGAAGTTGATTCAATCATACATTTATACTGACCTTGTAAAGATTTGTTGAAATGATTTAATGACTGAAGAACTTTCATTATTAAAAGTATTGAACCTGTCACTGACACTCACCAGGCTTTGCCGTTGACTTTAGGTGGAGTGACTATGGGTGTGGCTTTGGATGCTGTGGACTCCACAGTTGTCTCTTTGTTAGCCATAGCTAGCATCTTTCTCTGTTTCTGGGACAGTTTAGCGGTGACAGGAGAATGTTTGCTGATACTGTAAGTGGAATAAAAAGCATTTCATGTTTAAAAGGTAATGTTCTTAACTAAACTAAACGAATTAATCTAGAATTTAAAATCGCTTCCTCCGAATTACCTGCTGGGGCTTTTGGGAGTTGCTCCAAGGCTGTGCTGAGTGTTGGCTTCCATGTCCATGATGGTTCTCAGGTCCAGAACTGGTGCTGCACAAGGGCTGTGTATTGCAAAAAACAGTCAAATTAATTGAAATAAAAGGACAGATTATTCACTTCACATTCTGGTGTTGCTCAAAATACAAGAGGCCAGACCACACACGAACACGTAAAGAACACGTTATGTGTGAATTCATGAATCTTACCGGGGAAGGGCCTTTGGGATGATGCGGGGAGCAGAGTTGGGGGGAGTTAGTGGACCAATCTTCAGAGAAATCGGGGTGTTGGGTGGGGTCTTCAATCTCTGGCTAAACAACTTCTCATCCTGTGTATGATTAACAGTCACTTACACAATATAACTTCCCATTCAACACACACCTGTAGTGATGAGCCAATTTGTAAACTTGATTGTGATATTAAGTAAATATAAGTGAGTTAAAAATGTAGACATAGATAAGGCCCTTTAATCTGTTGAGTAACTATTGAAAAACGTGCATGTGTAGTACTGACCTCAGGCTTGTCGTGGAAGATGGGGGACTGCACGTCTCGAGGACTGCCCACTCCCATGTAGCTGCCTTCTGAGTCAGATGTGAGCAGCTCTGGCAGTGATTCTATTGAGTTTGCCTTCGGGGACTTCACCAAACACGGAGCAACCACTGAGAGGAAGAGCATTAGTTATATCATCTTCAAGTGTAAACGCTGTGAGTGGCATGTTTTTCATTATTTTCACCTGCAGCAGGGGGGCTTTGTATTATATCTGAGAGAGTGTAGCCCCCTGAGCTGTCGGAGCGCCGCCTTGGTTTCTTTTTGGCCCTAATCTTGGCCTTCTTCAACAATATTTCTCTAAAAGCAGATAATATACAGTAGATATTAAAACTGGCAAAAAATTGCATCATATTTCATGAGTTTTTCAAATGTATTTGTAATTTAAGTGTGGGTATAGTGGTCTGATTTAACAAAGTATAATTCAAGTGTAATATATAACAATTTACAAATGCTTATGTACCTGCAGCTGTGCTCTTCGTCGGCTTCTGGTTTGGGGCTGAATACAGACTCCAGATCTTCATCTTCATATAAACTGAGGTCAGGAGCACCAGGGTATGGGGTGATAACCCTTCTCTGCATGGCTGGTATCTGAAAAAATAAAAACAATAACCTCGATAATAATCTTTGACAAAAACTGTAACCACAGCCTGATGCTAATTTATGGACAAGGGACAACTATCTCTTGAATGTTAAATAAGCAGGATATATTACGACAGGATGCAAATTGGGACATTTGTCTGGGTGGGCTGAGGTGACTCACCATCCTCCTGTAGGCTGCAGTGAGGTCCAAAAGCACTTCATCACTAAGAATATCTAGTGCTCTGAGGGCAGCAAAGGAAAAACAAAAATAGGCAGAAAAGAAAACACAATTGTTAACCCTCTTTTGCCAAAGCAACCCTACATAAATTACATATATATGTAATAAGTATATGTAATATATGTAATAAAAATGCAAAATATGTATATTAGGACTGTCTGACTCTTACTTTGAGTCCAGGAGGGCAGCAATGTTCAGTACAATGAACTGGAGACAGGAGAGTTTGAGCTGTTCAGCGTTGTACATAGCAGCAAACTCAAGGAGCTCTGCAGCATTCTTCAGAGTTACTGGATAAATAAGAGCAAACACGTGAATGTAACCACAGAGGGGGGAATTCATCAATATTCTGTATCCATTCTTTATATAAATATAAATTGATACCAAACTCCTTACAGTTCTCTGTGATGACAACTTCACACATCTCCTTGAGCCGTGTGATGAGCAGCTGGTCGGCCACAACCAGCACATTACACACAAACTCCACATTTAAAGATTCTGAGAGACAAGACATTGAGAAAATTATTTATATTCTCTTCTAAATATTAGAAATTTTACTTTGAAATTATTTAAAATTGCAGGATTTCTACCTTTAATGGTGGGAGATTCATCTGTGTAAATATATTCGAGAATGACTTGCAGAATCTCTGAGCTCGTGGGTATCTCCAGTGCATTGCAGGATGTTGCCTGTGAATGTTCAGAGAAGAAATATCACTTGTGCACTGCTACAATGACCTAAACACACCAAAATCACATAAATAAAAGAATACAATACCTCAATCCAGGGGTTTCCAAGCATACTGTTAAAGTACTCTGTGAGAAAACACAAACATAGACCAGTTTCAATTTCAATTAACTTTGCCATAGAAAGCAGAGCATATGTTTATGTTAATGTATAACTACCAAGTCTTGCACAGAGGACACTTTTATGACAAGGGAACTCCTTTCCATCTTCAGACTTCAGGGTAACATCACAAAGATAGGAGCTTTGGAGAAACAAAAAAAATTTCATTTATTTCATGTAATTTATCACTAAGAGATGATTATTAAATGTATTTATTTACCATTTTTTCTGATTCAGTTTGAATTTGCTGCTGGTTTTCTTTTGTAGAACATTTATTTTTCCATTTTCGAATTTGACTCCATCCAGTCTGTTAAGAAATACAGGACAGGTGAATACAGATTATAACAAGTCTAACAATGCTAGAGAGTACAAATAATAAGAAACATTCATTTTCTCACCGTGCAGACAAACTGCCCAGGCCAAGCTTCTTTGCAACCCCTTGTAAGGTTTTCACAGGGTTACAGCCACTCTCATTGGCTGGTGCTTTGTCTCCTTTGTTTCCTTTAGGCTTTTTGCTCGGCTTGGAGCACTTGCTCTTGGCCTTGTCACCATCTTTTTTGGTAGCTGGACTAAGGGAGTTATACACCTCGAGAGCTGATCGTCCATGCAGATCCAAGTCCTGCAGGCCACTGATAAGCCTGCTCTGTTCTGAATCCTGTGCATTATAAAGCAACACTAAGTTTCATCAAATAACCAGATCTGTCACACATAACAGGCCTTTGTGCATGATGTAACTACCTGTGTTTAGCTGGGAAATGAAGGCTAAATAGGAATAATGTTTAATATGCATTTTTCTTACCTGGTTTAGACCTGTCTGGACTCCTGAGACCCTTGGCCGGGCCCCGTGTATAAGAAGCTCACAGGAGTCTGTATAGATGAAGTGTAGGGCATATTCCAGCATATTGGGAGGAATCTTCTCAAAAATCAGCAAATCACAGCCCAAAGCATCTTCACTCCTTCGTATTTCATTATCAAGCTCCTTATCAATCACGCATTGGTTCACTGCAAACTGTTTTTGGAAGAACTCCGAACGCATGGACAGGATGTATTTGTGAGCAGGAAAGGTACGGTCACCGGCCTGAAGGGTGACATCGTGGATGTTGTCCATTTCATCAGCCTCCTCCAGAAGTCTCCGGAAGTGTTGGGGGAAGGAAGACGGGGAAACACTGGGAATCTCGTATAAGCTGGGTTTAAGTGAAAACAATGACAAGCAGCATTATTAGAATAATTCATTCATTCATCTTTACCGCTTATCATTACAACGAGAAAAAAAAACATTTTCCATTTATAAGTTAATTATTTGGCTTTAATACTTCTTAAAAGGTTTACTGAAAAAAAAAACCAAGTGCAAATGGCTTTCTACTTCGCTAATTTTCCCCCTCATAACAAATGTGCTTTTTACTTTTCACCCCTAGGTGGCAGAATTACCTATTTAATATACTGTAAGTGTATGATAATGATCTACAGAAGTTCTTGTAGTTCTTCTATTGTGTTTTGCAGTTTACAAACGCTGATTTTTGTTTCAGCTAAATTGTTTCAAACCTAACAATATGTTAATACCTTGTTTTCGGATCAACTTGAAGCACTCCATAATTTCGGCCTTTAGAGTCCATGGTGATGCTCACAGCTCGATGTACAAATGGGAGCTTTTCCAGGCGGATTCTTTCATAGACTGTCCCAGCGTCTGAATGTCCACAAACCTCCACACTGCTCTCTGTTCCATTAACAAGGAACATGTAAATACCAGCCTTTACATTTTTAACAATACTAAAAATGACAAAGACTGAGCACCTTTCTTCTCTCCAAACTTCTTATATTCTCCAGCCCAGATGCCACTAAAGCCCTCTCCCTCCTGAGTAACAAACATTAAACCATTCTTGCTGAGAGCTATGTCCGACATAAAAACCTGGCGTCCATATGCCCAACGGCACTGTCTCACTGAGCTGCCCGAGGAACGCCAGCAAAATACCTGACAGACAAAGGAACAAACTCAGTAAAAATTAGTTAAGACTTTTATTTTTTTAACTAGATTTCAGCTATAGGGTCTGACACATGCAGCCCAGATTGGCTTTATGTAATTGTTCTTAAGTATAGGCTTACAAAAATAAACAATTACTCCACTTACTCTTCCCGCTTCGTCCAATGCCAGGATGGTCACCTTTTCCCCTCCTGCCTCACGTAGGAGCTGTGGGTCCACTCGATGGTCGAGACTGCCACCAGTGACCAGAACCTTCCTGATGTTCAGCTGCCTGTAGGAGTCCAGGTGTACTTAGACAATGTAGAGGAATTGTAAGTTTAACAAGGACAGACTGTTTAAGTTACCTGGAAGCCAGTTTTTTGCACTGGTAGTCAGCCAACAAGTAAACGTCTCCTTTCTCAGTTACAACCACTGTTGCACCATCACTAGCTGCTGCCATGGCAATGCTGACATCCTTATGGTGAAGGGCTGAGACCTGACGGGGGGCTGTGACACACTTCTCTCCATTGGGGTCCAACAGATAACCTGATAATGACAGAAAAGTATTATGTAGGTTTTATTTGTGATTAAATGTGACTGTGATGTGAAGTTTTGATTGATTTCTTTCTTTAACTTACCAAGTTGCCCTCCATTAAGGCCCATTGTGTAGACCGCCTCCCTGGTCCACAGCACTGTGTGGAACCTTCCAGCAGCAACTCCTATCACGGTTCTCCCTTTCAGTGTCTTAGAAAACACCTGTATGCAGCACATAACCATCAAGAAACACTGTATAATTTCACTGTACCATTAAATAGGTACCGATTGTGACTCTCCTTTCCTAAGCAATCCTACCTGTTTAGGGATATGTGCTGAGGCAGGAGGAGGTGACAGACCCAGTTGATGAAAGGTGTTAAGGCCAAAAGTGTAAACGTAGCCTTCCTCTGTCAGCACTACTGTGTGGTCTTTAGCTGCTGCCACCTGAGAGCAGTGATGAGACATAAGACCCTCCACCATACGAGGGACCTGTGGACACAAGTGACAAGGTTGAAATGAGATGTGTGACATCAGTTCACTGTAACTGTACATTATTTATTTAAGTAGGCTGACCTTCTGAAACCAAAAGCCATTGCTGTATAAAATATAAATCTTTATTTCAGCCCATTTTCTTAATAGCAAAAAGTAGTTCCAGTTCTGTTAAGATTCAGTGCTGCTGTTTTACACAGTCTAACCCAAAATATTAATAGACAAGTGATACACATATAAAACGAAACTTTAACAGTACCAAAGAGAAAAACAAATCCGATGTTCAGTCGGCCTAGAACTGATTAGATAATATCAACAGACCTTTACTCAGTTATCAACAGCCCTATTACTTTAGATATGGAAATGTCTGGAGAAAAGTGTTCCAGCTGCAGTCTTCTTGAGCTGAATATTTTTAACTTAAGCTCAAACTACAGCAAAGCTCACCATATACGTCTGTTCATCTCCATGGCCTAGTCGGCCTCCTTGTCCATGCCCACAAGTGAACACCTGGCCTTTCTGAGACAGAAACACAGTGTGGAACTTGCACAGGACCACCTATGGGGAGGGATGACACAATATATATATTTTTTTATTTATGTAAGCATTAATTTAGTTTAATTTCATTAGATTAGAGTAAAGGCCCTTTGCATTGTCATTTTGACCTCAGTATGTGATGCATCACTTTCCATGTACCCAAGCCAAGCCCTCTCGTAGTAATAGTAAAACACTAAGCCAATAAAGGCCATAGCAAAGTGGAAAAGCAAACATCATTACTAATACATCGTTCCCCTCCAGACTTCAATAGAGCACAGAGATGTTTCCCAAGTATCACATTGATGTGGACATTCACACACGCGTACGCAGCAGGACGGTTCATTTAATTAAAATCATGTCATTGACGAATTAATATTTAACCTCTGGCACCTGTTGGATTGAGCTTCAAAAACAAAGACGACATGCAGCGCAGCTGGGTCATTGGGTGGTCATGAAACTAGATCTATCTGACCCAAGCCATGCTTTATGAAATTACTGTGCATTTAAAAACATTTTAAACAAACATTTCATGTGTAAACAGATATTTTATAGTATAACAAAGCACAGGAAACCGTTCATTGTAAGGTACATCCACCTGCTTGTAAACACTAATTATTTAAATTCAGTCCAAGTGACATTATACCTACATGACCATCTGCTGTATTTAATCCCCTATATGACTACCAGCTGGTGTGTACGCTCACCCAGTGGCACTAGTGCCAGCAGCTACAGACATGTGACACATTATAGGGACATCCTGAAGCCTTCATGAAATGACATGAGGGGGTCAATGTTTAACACCCCCAAATGCTCCCCACAAACATATTATGATGGCTTTCTGCCATCACTGGAGTTCAATGTAGAGCCAAGTGCTCTATTAAAAAATGTAAATAAATTAAAAACAATGCATACACTTGTTGTACCCTAAGAGTATATAATAATGAGAATATAATAAGCTCTGTATGTGTTACTAATAAAGTATAAGAGAAAATTATGTGTTAAAAATCCAAATGCTATGGTGGCCAATGGAGATGTTTTATAACTGTTTTAGACCTCTGGGGAGGGAGTGTTTTGCTGCTGGGCCTCATCTAGAGTACTTCTGTGCATTGGGAACCCATGTTGGCATAGAGCTGAAGCGTGTAGCCACTGATGTAAAGGAGACAGATGCATGTGAGGTTTTCACAGAGGGAAACCCTGTGACGTATTGCAGATAGTAACAGCCTGTTGTTAGCTTACTTGTTTAATGTAAACCCCTGTCCTGGCAAACACATCTACAAGCTCAGGGTGCTGCCGGCTCTCCTGATTACCATGGCCAAGGCTGAAATTAGTATTGTTGCCCCATGTGTATACTTCAGTTGGGTCTGTAATAACAAACAGAGAGCAATTACTAAAAGAAAAAAAAAAACCATACGATTTTAACAGTTTAACACTTTATCTGATAGGGCAGGATGTGAATGACATGGTCTTACCACTGTGTTTGAACACAACATGTGCTGGTCGGTCCTTCATTGTCAGGTCCAATACAGAGTAGCCCTCCTTGTCTTGAGTGGAAAGAAGGCCACCATGCTAGGAAATACAATTAAAAAATTTTTTTGCCTTAATTATAAAAATTATGATATTATTTCTTTACTTTTATAGCATTACAGATTGCATCATATTTTACCTTAACTAATGAGATGAGACAGTGGATTTGTCCATAGAAGGCACTGCGATGCAGTGCAGTCCAACCAGATTCCTTATCTTTGACCATTAGCTCAGCACTCTTACTCTCGAGCAACCACTCCAACACAGCCTTCTTTCCCAGTGAAGCAGCCATGTGCAGAGCTGTGCGACCAAATGCATCCCGCAAAGATGCTGCATTGTGACAGTGTGCGGTCAAGAAAGCCCCGAGCTGTCCTTCAGTTCCACTTGTTAGAGCCGCCACCACCTCATCTGCGTGCTGAAGCGAGCGGCATTTGACGGTGCAGTCTGGGGCTGCCAGACTCATCTTGGCCCACTCTTAATCTTCACACTCAACCTCTTAACTCCTCTCTTCTGTATTACACAGTCCTTCTAACAGCCCACCACCCAAAATGGCAAAAAGACTCAAAAACAACACAATGCAAGGTAATAAACAAAATAAAAGGAAGAGAGCTGCTCTCCAAAAATTAAATAAGAAAACACTAACTAAAGGTCGAAATGGATGTGGAGCGCTAGAATTGTGCTTGTGTTGAGGTTCCACCGCACCCTAGCAGCCCCAGATTCTTTTGGTGACTTGTTTCAGTCCACCATTTCGACCGAGAGCTGAGCACAACTAAATGTGCTTGTAGAAGACAGAGGCATCAAAAATTCAACAATACAAAACAATCTATGTACAAAAGTGTTTCAGTTTAGCAAAAATATTTATTTTTCTTTAAGTGTGATAATTTACAAAAGGCAAAAATGTCATCTACCCTGACCTTCTCATCCAGCAGTCCAACCATTAACCC
This sequence comes from Rhyacichthys aspro, assembly GCA_036850595.1. Classification (NCBI taxonomy): domain Eukaryota; kingdom Metazoa; phylum Chordata; class Actinopteri; order Gobiiformes; family Rhyacichthyidae; genus Rhyacichthys; species Rhyacichthys aspro. The sequence continues at coordinate 7,067,501 of CM072163.1, read as the reverse complement.
TGAGGGGAAAGGGGCCCCTTCCCCCCAAAATCCACACTTCTCTTTTCAGAACTCCATAATTGTAACGGGGACCTGAAATATGAAAACATGAACGTGAATTATTTAAAAATATCAAGAAAGTGCGGGATAATACAGTAACTGAAAACAACAACACTGAGAATGTGTACGTTTATTAGTTTACTTCAGGTCTAAAAAACTGTGACAATAACAAAAAAACTAACTAAGCAATATTTAGGTAAAGTTATGTAACAATCCAAAATGACCAAAGTGCAAGATCTTTGTGGTTTTTTGTGGTTCCTCGCAAAACAATGTTATACAAAGATTAAGAAATAGTTTTCTTCCAAGTCTAACAGTGGGTAGGGGATATTTAGAGAATAGTTTAAACAAGTTGTTAACATCTGTAAATGTCCTACGTTAGCTAGCCTCAGCTTTAGCTTCACTGACACATCATCGAACGCTTGTTAGCATTAGCAAGCGGTAACACTGAAGCAATGTAATGCCTTATAGGCTTCTTACCTTCCGTTAGTTAAAGAAAAAAGAGCTCAGGAAAAAAGCGGAACTAGCGGCGTACAAAAACTGTATCATTACTACAAAAGAGCGAAAGACGCAATTTTTAACCAGTGCAAATTTTGACAGGTCGGAAGCTGCAAACCCTGCAGGTTGGGTGAAAGCCGAACTAACATTGAGACTTCTGATTGGTGGAACAGGATAGATGCCAGCATCTGATTGGTTGTTTTTTTTGAGCGTTACTGAGCGTAGAAGATCATTTTGGTTGGGTGTACTGTTTCTGTAGCTGTGATGTAACTGAAAGGAGTCACCAGCTAAATATGTAATGGTGGTGTTGTTTTATTTTACTATAGCCTATTATAACCAGATGGAATAAAAATGTGTGTGATTGAAATATTTACCTACATACAACTCTAATGCATTATACAATTTGCATTTTATTGTCCATATATAAACCTTGTGTAGTATTAAATTCAGCTTGCATCAATATTTAAGTGAGTAAAACAGTATATTGGAAAAAAAAGAGTACGAAATAATGAGTAAATGTCAGCTCACTCCATGTTTATGTTGTTGTATGGCTGTAGATGGACCCAGTGAATACACCAGTCTGGCTTTTTAAACTGGGAGTGTGCAGATAACTATTCAAAATGGGAATAAATTAGGAATTGTAAAAAGTATAGCACTTAGGCTACAGAATAAACCATCCCTTTAATTGAAGTACACTGTTGATTGTCACATTGGCCTTGGCTAAGAATAGGCTAGGGTCAAAGAAGGTTAAAGCTAAGGTTACATGGGGATCCATCCTGTTTCCAAATATGACATATTGATGAGTGCACTCTTGCTCATCATTCATAAATGAACGGATACACAATTGGGCTTCTCAGATGTATAATCCTGCATAAGCCGAGGGACAATACTCTCCATAGAAGGTCACAACAAAGAGTGTTTCTCTAAAGGGGCTGTGGAGATGCAGCTAGTAAATAAAGGTGCACCATTTGTTTTGTCATAAATACCATGTCTTTATCCATCAACAGTCATTAAAGCATTTTATCACTGCAAAAGCTACTTATGTATAACTTGCTGTCATACATTTTTATTGATATTTATTTGTTTTGATGATGCAGACACCTGTATGTAGCATGTATCAGAAGAAAGTTGAATGTATGGTTGTGGTTGTAAGGAGTTTTTCATGGCACATTTGTTACTTGCATAAATATTGTACTATTTAAGCTAGCTGGCAGTAATAATATTATTAGGTCTATATCTTTGAGAATTCATTCATTTTTTCCCCCTTTGGAGTGCTATTTATGTGTTGCAAAAAGAGTAATGAACAGATACATAGGAAGAAGTAGGGCCTACAGATAAACAACTAGACAGGTCTGTGAGTTGAAGCAGTGAAAGTGGTGTCTTCCTAGATGCCCTTAAGCCAGAGGGCATGTGGTGTCACTGAATGGTTTGGTGCTGTGGGTTTGTTTTCAGAAAGTCCTCTTTGACTTTTGCAGATCAGTATCTGCCCATCATGTCTAATGTTAGATCATTAGTCTTTTCACAAAACTCCAGGTCACTGGACTAAATTTCACATCATGGTTTCCTGACAAGGGTTTCTGAAAGTGACACAGCCTCTTTGACAATAGATCAAAACATATCAATTTCTTTGAAGAATTAAATATCCTGACGCAAGGATAAGGAGGCACAATACAAAATGATGTTTGGCCTGTGAGTAGATGAGCTTTCCGCCCACCCCTTTTGAGCTTGAAAATGGTATGCTCCCTCCTTCCAATGGTCTGCACTGAGCTGCTGTGTTTAGTCTTTCCGTCTCGTCTCCCGCCGGTCTGGAGGACAATCGTACGTTTTTACTTTATGATACCTTTGGAAAGTGCGTATCTAGAATTTGGTTCCAAGAGTAAGTAACTTAAACAAACTTACAAGCTTTACTTTACTTTGAATATGTCTGTTTGCAGATAGATAATATATTTTGTACTTGTTCATGAAAGGTGTGGAAAGCAGATGAGGACAGAAGTTCAGGCTACGCGTCTCTCGGACATGTAGAGCTGTAACAAGGATGGTACGGAGGTAGTTTAATGGAGTCTGCGCTTGATCCACGGAGAATTTTCCAAAGGATAAAGGTGGGAGGACTCAGTTGAAAACTTTCTTGTTTTCTGGCGAAAGGCAAACAGTGCTTGATTGTCTTGTAAAGCAGTTTTCACACACAGTCGGCGCCCACAGATTTGAACAAAATGCACCTATTTAGCGCGTTACGTGGATGTTGTAAACGCGGAGAAATCACGCAGATGTACGGTATGGTGCAGCTACTTTTTCTCCTCGCGGTCGTGGCTTGCTGTCAAGGTTGCCCGGAGAAATGCTTGTGCTTTTCACAAACTGTGAAATGCCAAAACCAGGACTTGGACGCAATTCCACATTTTTTACCAAACAATACCAAAATCCTGTTTGTGACAGGAAACAACATTTCTCGTATCAGTGTAGACTCTTTCCCGAGCCGCCTGGATCAGTTGACAGATCTGTATCTGAGTGGAAATGAGCTGGAGTTTGTGGACGCGATGGTATTTGACAAGTTGCCCAGCCTTGTGCGCCTGGATTTGAGTAACAACAACATCCAGAGTTTTAGTGACAGGGCTTTTCCTGATGATAATAAACTGCAAGTGTTGAACCTCAGTAGGTGTTTTCATAATCATTCCACAGCAGATCTTAGCTTCCTACAGAGTGGCAACCTCCTGCAGCTCACTGTCTTGGATTTATCCAACAATGACCTTGTGCTACTTCCTGACAACATCTTCATGAGCCTCCCGAGTCTTGTGAACCTCAGTTTGCAGAGCAGCTCCGTGATTGCCATACAGAACGGGACACTGAGGGTGCCACCGCTGCAGGACTTGGACTTGAGAGACAACAGCCTGAGAGACCTCCCAACCATGACTCTGTCCGAATTCAGCCATAAAGCTGGCCTCCACGTACAGTTGGCAGGCAATCCATGGAGGTGTGACTGCATGATTGAAGACTTTATTTCCTGGCTGAAAAACTCGACTCAGGTCACAGACATTGACAACATGACCTGCGGATACCCGGAGAACCTAAGACACCTGCCTTTGCTGCAGATCCAACCGTCACAGCTCAAGTGTTCAGGAGACATGGAGGGGGTTCTGGAGACCTCTTATGTGTTTCTGGGACTAGTTCTGGCTTTGATTGGTGTCATATTCTTGCTGGTGCTCTATCTAAACAGAAAAGGCATTAAGCGGTGGATATATAACTTCCGGGATGCTTGTAGGGACCACATGGAGGGATACCATTACAGGTATGAGATCAACTCTGACCCACGTCTGGCCAACTTGAGCATAAACTCAGACGTGTAAAGGATGGGACTCCAGTGAGATAATAAAGGACTTTATACTATTTCCGATTTGCATGAGAGTCTTCCTCCCCCTTTCCCCTTTCCCTGACAGTGACATTCACAATCTGCCATGGCCCCTCCTAATTAACTTTCAACCTCCACTCAAGCACTGCTGCATGTCCTGTACAAGCACCTGGCAGCTGTGACGTCCAAATGCATTTTTTTTATTCCAAGTAACATTGCATGGACAGTGAAAAATACCCAACGGCTTTTTGGAGAGTTGGATCTGATGGTATGCTATATTTTTTACTCCTCTGAAGGTTAATGGACAGAGAACAGTGACTCTACTACAGTATCAAAGGATGTATGGTACTGCTGGTCAATGCATCACTCTCATTACAGCTCTGCTAAAGAGAAATGCTATACTGCTTGTTTATGAGTCTGATTTTTATTATGTCAATTTGTGATTCATGGATGATTATAGTGAAGATCGCATAGTTTTGGATTTAGTAGGTGAATGTCATTCCTCTATTTTTTGTCTGTAAGAATTATCGGTTAAATAAAATGCCTCTGGATTGCTGGTATCTGTCTCGACTCGGGGCATTTAATCTTAAGACGGAGGAATGTGATTTGAAGGCTTTGATGAAGGCCACACACACAGACACACACCCTCTAGGTGCAGGCTCATTCAGTCCTGAGGCAGAGATAACATGAACCATATGGCATCTACTTCAGCTGACAGTGAGTTCAATAGTGTGTGAAACATGTGCACTTTTGACACTTATTGCTGCAACATTAAAGGCTGTATATTTTTATTAAGTGGCTTTTTTTCCCAATAATTCTAGATGATGAAGTTATATACAGCAAAATGTCTAAATTTAAATGATCTCTGTAGGTGATGAGAATAACAAACTGTTATCTTCTATCCAATTTGCTTCCTGCTGTGATTTTGATAAAGGAATATCCTGAGCTCCTCTGTGAATCCCCCCAAAATAATGTCTGAATTGAAGCCAGTGGGAAGGTTTCACATCCAACAGCCTTTGCTAATAGAAGTGAGCATAACTGCAAGCAATTAAACACCACCAGCACCAACAGTTACAAAAAAAAGATGTTTATTATATTGTGGCACATGCAAATGAAGGCAAACTTAACCCAGGATTCTCACAGGGCACAGGGAGGTATTATGGAAATGAGCTCAAGCAGCTTTCCTTTTAATGTGACTTTTTATGAACTAGCATCCTTTTGAAACAATGTATTTTCCAGCAGTGTTTACTGTCAATTACTATTTTTCTTTCTGCCCAATACCAATTAATATTGAATAGGTGGTACTCTTTGAAGTGTATAGTATGCATGTTGCCAGTTTAAAATAGTGAAGTGTTTGCACCCAGAGATGATTGTGAATCTCCTTGACCCTTGGATAACAATTTACTTTCTGTCTTCTGAACAGACAAACAAACATAAAGCATCTCATTGTCCTGCTGCATGCAGCCTGCAGACACATTTTAATTTGAGGTACAGCATGGCCCGTACACGAAAGCCCTGAGTTTGACAGGTACATAATGTGCCTATTTTTTATATTCAGTTTTTATTTCACAAACAGCGCTGTCCTCTCTTATTTTGATCTCTGGTCTGTGGATGTGTCTGATTACTCTCAGCTAGTGATGTGTAACACTATCTGTCTGGGCTGGTGCTCTGGCTGGTGTTAATTCTCTGCTGTCTCCTGACAAACACGGCAGCCGCTCACTGTCTCTTGGTGGTTGGCAAACGTGTTGTCACACCTTTAACTTCACACCTTCTTTGCAGAAATCTTATGAGAAAGATTTAGTTCCAAAATAAGATTGCCAGTCGTGGAGTTAAGAATAAAAGTGTCTAATTTGCAGTTTTCTGTGAGTGCAACTTTAAACAGGATTTGGATTTTCATTAGCTCAAATTGTGCTTCTTTTTTTGGAATTGATAAAACCAATACTATGAAATTTTTCAGTATGAATGCCCACTAAAAACTGAAAGGAGATAATTGATGCTAAGCCGCGGCAGTGTTACCTCTCAATAAGCATCTTATATATTTAGGCAGGGATGTAAATGTTTGTTGATGTGATGGCTTCTGGCAAGATCAGTGTTCTTACAAGATGTATGTGTGCCTGTCACTCAGCTTCTTTGTGGAGGATATGTTGAGTGAGGCGCACCATGTGATTCAAAGAGAGGTTTCTGTTACATGTATACAACTCATCAAAATGAATTTGAAAAAAAAGTCACACAGTGTTGCTTTAATTCCAACCATTTAGTGTTAGTTGTGAATTATAGGCACTTCTCATTGTGGATGTGTAATTGTTGCAAGTGTATTTTACAAAAGTAATAGGAGTACTCAGTTTGCTGTGAGAATCCCCAGAGTAAGGCTTTCTTACCTCTCTCTCCCAGGAGGGACTTACAGGTGCAGGCTGCTTCCAACCTAATGTTTCCACAGAGACCATGACCCACCCGGCGCTCTGCAGATTCATATTAACAAGTGATTGTGCCCAGCCACGCCTCGAGCTACGCTTGGCAGGGCAGGTGTAATTACAGCAAGCTGAAAAAAAATGTACATTAGAGCGTGAATGGTTGAAGAGGAGAAGAATAGAACAAAAGAGAGCGGGGAGTGTGCTCTGTTTTATAAGCATGACACCTTGTCTGGCTCTTTCAGTGGCCCCTTTGTGCTTGTTAACACCAGTCCCCAAACTGTCTTCATGTCTAAACAGTGGCTCATTGACTTATGGTGCAGACTCACGCCCAAGAGAGACAAGGACGGGTCTCGGGACGTGCCCCTGGACTTGCTCAGATGCCTGTTAGGGTTATCAGCTAAAGCTCTTTTTTATGCACAAACAGCACAAGCTTATTCCACATCCAGGGAGCTGTGGGATTTGGACAGCCACCACTGTACTGTCTTCCCTTTATTGTGTGAACTGACCCGCAGATGACTTACTATTATAAGATTACTGCCAAATACATTGTTTCTATTACACTGCTGTTCTCTATTACCTTGTGTCTGCTTCAGGTTTTCAATCTCAGTGTAAAACCTTTAAACAGCACTGACCAAGGAGACATTACTTGTAAATTAAGTACTAAATTATTTGCAAACTCATTTTTAAGTTAATTTGCTGATACATTAGTTCAACTCATTAAAATGCACCTGGTGTGTCCACTGAATAGTAAATACTCTTATGGTCTAGAAAGAGGAATAGACTGCTTAAAGGTCGTTATAAGAAGAATATTAACATACTTTAGAAAGCACTGTCTCAAAACTAATAACTACGTAGTACCTGGTCATTAAATGTAGAGTTGCTAAAAGCAAACAAAGGATCATGTGTCAGCTTCTCTTGATGATACACAATGACCCTAAAAGTGCACATTTGCCCTTTTCTATTCTGCTTTTGACTTCCCGACTGCCATGTTTGTCAAAGCACATTCAATATGCCTGTGCACTTTTCTACTGTTGAGAGACAGACTGGCAGGTTATCAGATTGCCAGAGTGCCGTAATTACATTCACCACAGCGTACTGGTCTGCTGCTTCACAACCACCTGGCAAGTTGCCCCAGCCACTGACCTTTCTCTTGAAAAAAACCAGGCTATGTAAATGGCAGTCACATGAGGCACTCTCAGCTTCTGCCCCGATGCTTGTATTAGAAAAAAGTGTTTTTGAATGTACTGATGCCCTGGTTTAGCCTATGTCATGTGGATCATTTTGCCTCCACATGAGATGCCTCATCTTCTCTAATGTGGATTTATGATGCTCTACATGAGTGTGTTGTGGAAACCCGGCCTCCTGTTGAGCCATGTTGGCCTTAATGAACAAGCAGCATCCCAAACGAAGACGGATCTGAGCTGACAGCGCTGCGGCCTCTCAGAGCTCGACCATGCAGCTTCTGCGCTCGAGGGACTGAGAAACACAGAGATTGGGAGGCAAGTGCATTGTGGAGGTTCAGGCTGATATGTGCTGAGATTGTTGGATGATCTTGTTTACAGCAAACACAATGCAACTAGGGAAAATGTACCATTCATAACATGTAAACTGGCAGGATACATACTAAGAATGACCTTTATGCATAGTGTTGGCAGCACTGAGGTGAGGTTGAGGCCACATTGTGAAATGGTTGAAAATGGTCAAGAATTTAAAATGTCAATAATATAGTGACCTTTTTCTTTTCTTTTTTTTAAATTTTGGACAGCAAGAAAAAGCATATGTTGATATGACTGCAGGGGTTGCCTTGTGATGTAAGGTTTCAGAAAACGCAAGCATTGTCCTTTTAATACATCGGCTATAGTTTTTTTTTTATTTTTTTTTAGATCTAAAGTTTAATAAATCTGTAAGGCTCATTCTTTTAGCAGAGTCCCACAAAAAGTCCCTCTTCTCTTAGAGTTGACGCTGACGCATTTCCACTAATAGCAGTCATACTTAGAGGAGGATTTGATCAATGAAATTTGAAGCTTTTGAAGTCTGTTTCTTGTAATATAAGGGACAAAAGCAATCATTGTGCTTTAAAACCAATAGATTCATGTGAGTTTGTGCAGCCAGCCACTCTTCAGGGTTATGCCCTTAAGTTATACAATGCTTAAGACAGTATCCAATCATGTAAAGAAGAGTAATAAAATGAAACAGTTAGTGTCATCACTGATACTGAACAATTAACAAATTTCATGAATGTTCTGCAGCATATACCACTAGAATTATGCTTCCGTTTTTGTTTTTTTGTGTGCTATAGAGTCTATTTATTTAATATACAGTACTTTTTAATGAAAATATACTTTTTCATTAGTATAAAAGTAAGTCAGTCCTCTTTGCCAGGGATATTGATCCGTCTATTTAGGAAGTAGAAATCATTGTAAATCTATTTCAACATTGTGCAAGGAAAAGTAAAAACCAAAGAAAGACAAAAAGAATGATTCATGCCCACAATTTTTCCTTATCCTTCCTGCGTCATTCTTTATATGTGGAGGCAAATTACAGTCCTGCCGCAGGGTCGATGTCCTGCCCTGTACTGCTCTTCCTGTTTGTATTGTACAATTGTACAAAACTGAAGAATATCAGACGAGGAGGATAAGGAGGATCGGGAGAGAGCAACTGTCTTGCCTCTGGCTTCTCTGTTAAACTTGTTCACTTGCACCAAAGCTGGAAAAATGATTGACTTCCTGAAAAACACTGATATCCCAGAAGTAGCTTGGTTTTATGTAGTAACCAAAGTGTTAAATGCACAAAATATAAAATAATACAAATAAAAATATACGTGGGTGAATCACATGGATGTGGCATAAGTAAACAACTGTGCAGCATTACCTGTTTGTGACAATTATTTTTTTTAAGTAACCATGTGAGCTGAAGGAATAAATAAGGAATAAATAACCACAACTTCACTAGATTCAACTCCATGTGCCAAGAAGAATCGTGCTATTATACAAATCTTCAAGATAACAAAATTGACTTTGTGGTGTAAGATCTTGAAGCAGATCCTGTTAAAATGAGTGAGAGAGTAATTGTGGTGGACACTTTTTGTTTTAGTTTTTTCCTCATTGTAAAGAATGAATTATAGCTATGCCACACAAATACTGATCTACAAAATGCTGAGTTTAAATCTGTGTAGAGTCTAGAGAATAGTCTCAACCAGACATTTCCTTGCCATTTGTAAAGCTACAGTGACTTTCTGCAATTGAGGATAATAAAAATGGCTGCAGGTATGTTGCTGTGCAGTGCTTAATGTCATATTTTACTATAACAAGTATTGAGCACCATGAGAGGTAAAACAAAAATGGTTTTGTGAAAGTGCATGCAATTCATCACTGCACTTTTAAGATGATCAATACCTTATCAAACCTGCTGTCAATCAGTGTGGCATTACAACAGTGACAAAGTGTGAAGGGTTTGCTGAACAAAGCAGTCTTGATGATGTATTTACTGTCGTCTTGGTGGTTGTTTTGCAAGGCCATGCGGTCAGCGGGGAACGATATTAAACGCTCTCTAATATGATGTAGATCAGCGGAGGGTGTCACAGTGAGTAATGACCGGGGCCAGCCACAGCAGCCAAGGCGAGTGGAGACAGCCTGGAGTAGTGCCATCACATTGCCCTGCAAGGCTTTCGCAAGGTCACGTGGTACCACAGCACTATTAAAACGCTGTTTTTTACACCAATAAATTACTCAGCAGGCCTTGGCAAACAATATAACAAGGACTGCACAAAATATAAAAGTGTGATTATCTAGTGGAGTGTCCAAGTCCACACTGGCCCAGGTCTGTGGGATACTGCACTCACAAAATGGACAGGATGTGGCCCAAAATGGTGCAAATTGTTAAAGCTTCACATTTACAAATGCAAATTTGAAGCTAAGGAGAAATTAGTTTGCCATATTGTCATATCTGGGGGGGATAATTAAAATTTGACTTGGCAAACATCAGGGCTGCTGTTGTGGGCTGAACATTAGTGCAAAAAGTGCTGTGGAGTCCTATTATACAGATGTTGTAACTCAGAGCAGTTTGAAATTGGTCCTGGGTGGCTTTACAATAGTTTAGTCCTGAGCTAAGACTAGTTTTGGTGTCCTGGTTTGGGTTTTTTTTTTTTCAATTTTCTTTTATTCAATTATGCTTCTTTTTTATTTCAAGTATTATAATATGTTTATGTCTTTTGCATAATCTCTTATCTCTGGTGTGCTATTCTGTTACCTTAAAGTTCACATAGAGAGCCATAGGTGTGTAACAAAAGGGGATTTCCAATGTGTGAGGATTTTTTTTTAATGTAAATCCAGCATTTTAAAGTATTATTAGCAAATTCATTGTAACCTATTGAGTAAATGTTTCATTTTACCTGACAATAAACTAATTTTGAGTTACATTTGATGGTGTTTTTCATGGAAAGGGTCATGTAAACAGGACGAGAACCCCAATCTTCATTCTTCCACATGTGTTCATTTTTATCCCGGGCGTATATCTCCAGGGAGCTTCAGTCCACGTGGAAATACTTACATTAACATTTCTCCAGTTACAATCTCGGCTCCTAGTTGTCAAGTACGTCGTTCCGCCCCTTTGCGCTCCATCTTGTCATTTCCTATTCTCTCTATGAAATGAGACAAGCCTCCATGCCAGCAAAGCAGCCTGGCAGGAGCGCTGGAGAATAATGAACCAGGCCTCAGATGCAGCCGCCGACAGCCAGCTCTCCGACAGATGAAATGCAATATTCTAAAAGTGCTGTGTAACATGAGCTTCATATGTAGCTATCAGATAGGACTTGACGATACCGCTATTAACCTTCCACAAGTCGACGCTTTGCGCAATTAGGATCTCTCCGGTTACCCCTCTTTACACGGGCCAATCCGAGATGAGATGGATAAAGGCACAATTAGCTTTTGTAACATGCTGCTTCATCCATGCCAGTTCATATATTCCACTGCTCAACAATAACTCATAGCTAATAGCACTTTAAAGGTTTTCCTATTAGTGAGCCACCACTTGGCATTTTGACTTGGACAGCCAATTTCTTTTAATAAAATGAAATTCTTGCAGTCCACTGGAGCATAGAACAAGGGCAGCTCTAAAGGATTAATCTACCATGCTTTTCATCCTTTTGAAATCTTGAGATGAACCAAACAGAAAAACTTGATCTGACATTTGACCAAAAGGCTTAGTGGAGCTTTTTTGGTCAGGCACAAGATGTGTCAATCAGGTAAGTTTGTGGTAATGAGGTGGTGAACTATTCACTTCACTTACAAGATACTGCAGTGTCTCTTCAAGAGGTCAGTTACATTTAACATTGTTTAGTGTTTTGTCTTTTTAACAAAGTCACCTACATTTTCATCCTTTTGTTTTATTGTCTTCTCATTAATAAATGTGTATCACTCTAAATCAACCGTTCAAGGCATGCATTGTTAGGGGAATGAGTGATTCTGAATTGTCCATAGTGATAGAATGAGAGTGTGAATGGTTGTGAAGTGTTATCCATTAGAATAAATTTTTCAGGGTGTAACCTTTGCCCTCAAAATATGGAGCCTGAAAATTATGAAAATAATTGCTTTAAATTCATATTGATGGTTAGTATTCACTAAACAAGGGAAAAAAACCCTCTTCTAAAGACCAACTGTATTACCATCTCATGGGAACACATAACTTGACAAAACCTGTCACATCATCACAAACTGGCATCATACCTAAAATATAAAAGATTTTTTGTTGATGTTACTCCAGCATTTACCTTGCCGATTCAATAGTGTAATAGTGAAGTGTAATTTCATGCCGTAGTTCATTGTTCAAGGATATCATACTTCTTTGGACAATTATGTTGGCCTCTGGTTTGTCCACTGTGCCACATGCTTCTATTCAATAGACAGCAATACCCTCAGTTCTACATGTAAGGGTTAATTATAAAGTACATTTGCCTTGGTCATTTTGAAATTGCCCATTACTTTTCCCTTAGAGACACCAGGTAGAGCTTCTGTTGTAATTAGTGAAGAACAGATGTCAGTGCACGTGGATAAAGGAGTGTGTGTGTGTGTGTTTGTGATATAAGAGTCAAGCGGACAGCTGCTGTTGGAAAAGTGAGACTGTGGCCTGTCACTCTAGCCATTAGGAGAGTTTTCAAGCATTGTGCCTTCATCAGAAGTGATCCTGAAGCGAACTGGCAGGACTACAGCGGGACAGGGCATGCACTGATGTTACAAAGAGAGTGTAAAATGTTAATGGCAACAGATCGGCTCTACACGCACCTACACTGTAATCACATCACTGACCACTGGCCAGTTTGTTTCTCTCCTTCAACAAGAGCCACAAACACAGCATGCACAATGATATTAGTTACATAGTGCTCATCTCTGCAGCTGTTGCGATGATGGAGCTGTGGAAGTGATAAATGAGCAAGTGGATAACAAGCTCAGACCAGGGAAGATCAGAGAAAAAAGCTGCCATAATAACATCCTCTGCGTGAGACGCTGACAGCCCTGAGAGGCATCATTTAATGGTATGAAAACAACAACGAGCTGTGAGGAGGTACACATTATGTTGATTTCAGGCTGCTGGCCTTAAGTGTGTTGTGGGCTAATCTTCTGAACAGCTGGTTGTGTGGTTAGATACAAATTATGTGAAGAATGGAAATAAAATACACAACAGAAGCTAGTGTTAGATTAATCTAAAGTGGTTTGAGTTGTTTAGGATGTTTCGGTTGATTAAACAATGGTAATCTGTGTCAACACTAATATGATAATAGTTATGTAAAAATACAGTGTATGCCAAAGAGGTATGAAAAGACTGGAAAAGTACTCAAAAAGTAAATTTAACACAATGGTGGAAAAAGACAGGAGAAGGAAAGTAGATATTTTACCAAAAACCATAAAAGTCAGCTACAATGGCATCAGAACAAAGACAGTGAATCACTCAGTGGATTCTGTCGTTATCATGGAGCCATGAATGTCTACATAGTCGATCATCCAATCTAATGATGAAATGAAGCTATTTTTGGACGAGACAGAGAAACTTGGTGCCAGATTTTATGGCAGTGCATCAGACAGACATGAAGACATTTTAGTCAAAGCCACATAATGAATCTTGGGAGGGTGGAGGGAACCGCTGTCTTCAGTTTAAAATATAAAGAAAACCTGACATATAAACTGATGTCTGCTTCTAGCACAAAAAAGTGAATAAAAGCCACACCTTGATGAGACTGACAATGAAAACTACAGTGCAGTAATTACAAAGACATCACATCTGTGACTGAATGGCTCCTGCAGGTAACAACATGAAGGTAGCTCCTCAGTTCCTGACACAAACCACATTAAACGCTCTGTATTGTGACTCAGTTTACAGAGTACAGCACAGAACAGAAAAGTACAATATATGTAGCCTTCAGCAAATTGCTGTGTATCAGTTCTAAACTTGGTTACAGAAGCCACAAAAGTGCGCTCACATTGTTTCCAGACACGTAGCTGGAGGCAAAGTAAAGACTGGGTTGTACTTTAGATGAGAAGCAGCTACGTGTTAAAAATCTGGTGATATTAGCATTGTTTACCTAAAAACAACACATACATTAAAGGCTGGAACTTGAATATTATCGTGACCACAGGGAATAATTAAACAAGACTGCACCAGAAATAAAAAAAATACATAGATACAAATCAATTACTGCTTGTTCTAGATACAAATTAAGATGCTGTCACTTTGTGCAGCACTGAAAATTGCAGTTTGATTTACTGAGGCCACATTGAGGATGACTTTGTTGGAATTTCCAGATATAATATTCTGGCTTTGAAAAATGAATAAGTAACTCTGACAGAAAAGTGGATGTGATAAAGCTCATAACTTCCCTGCCACCTGTCGCCTGTGACATAGCACCTGTCTGTGTTCTGTTTCGGCAATAAACCTTTCTCAGAATAAAGAGTACTGTCTGATAGAACAAGCTGCAGAGGAGAAAATTATAATCTATGAGCTGCTCCAGGAAATAGCACTCTTACATATCGAAACACTGATGCTCCAGAGACTCATAATGTGCTCGGTCTTGGAACCATTCAGAAAACTGGTGATGTATCTAAAGATAGATTCATGGAAATTCTCTGGAACAAACTAAAGGCCTGGGTTTGGCAAGATGCAATGGCTAACACACAAACTGGCATGAATGCACACAGAGACAATGGAAGCTGTCCTGGCTGGCCAGTGGGAATATGTCTCTGCCTATTACGGTTCGCTTTGGTTCCAGGTTCCCTCTTTTCTTAGGTTTATCATGTGAAGGATGTGCTGCTGTAGGCTGTGCTGGGTCAAGTCTGCTACACCAACAAAGGCTTCTTTATCCCCGGGCTACAATCAGCTGAAACTCCTGGAGAAAGAGAGAGGGAGGCAGCAGAGAAATGTGCAGGGCAATTTATGGTCCTATTGTCTTTTCTCTCACTGGCAACAGTATTTTTGTGGCGCTTTGTTGGAAAGATGGACGTTCCAATTTGGATTTTTACAGAGAAAGAAAATTGCCCTTGTTTTTCACTGTAAACACACAACTCCTAACAGTGTGCCTTTTTTAATGTAGACAGCACCTCTCCTTATGTTTACCAACTAATTTATATGTGCTCTGTATGCATATATTCTCCTATCTGAGGTCCAAGATGTCGCTGCTGAGAATACACCCGTGAGGCCTGCAGTGGTGACATGCACAGATTGGACCATTTGTCTTGACTGTGAGTGTTGACAGATTGGCCTGTCATTAAAGTTTCCATCATTCTGTCTCTTCCTGTTCCCCATTCTATCCATCCTTCATTCAGATCCTTCCTGGGGAAGCAGTAATGCAGTCCATACCTGTCAGCTCATTCAAAGGATACAGATGAATCACCAGTTCTTTTAAATAATTAAAAGATCTTCATTTAAATTCTACTGAAACCCCAAGTTGAACATTTGTCCATTGGCCTTATCCTTAGAACACATGGCAAAGTCAAGGACAAAGCCAGAAACAGCCTTTTGTGTTTTTTAATCTAGCACATAAATATTCAATCATTTTTTACCACTTATCCTTTTCTTAAGGGCGTGAGGTGGGGTACTCCCTGAACAATTGTCAGTTAATATCAAGGCTTAACACACATTCTTCCACTTAAGTAATTTAGTGTCATTAGTTCATGTATGCATGTTTTAGACAGGGGAAGCTGAATTACTTGCAAACTACCACCAAACTTCTTGCATAATCAGCTTAAACTACCTATATAAATGTAATGAGCGCATTTACATTAAGACCGTTAAGGGAGACTTTAATAGTGTCAGGCTTCTTGTAAAAATGTAATAGGAGAAAAGAACGAAAGACAGAGAACGATCGAGAAAGAAAGAAAGAAAAAGACAGAAAGAGAAATGTTTTTGTGTTAAGGGTCTATGCACTAAACACAAAAGCCTATCAATATTTGCTCTTGATTCTACTCAGAGTTATCATTCATCTACAACGTGGCCCTTAGGGAAAATCAATTAGACACCACTGACTGTCGAAGTATTGACAGTTTAGTGCAAGCCCACAAACCAGGTGTACAACTCTATGAATTGCACACAGAAGATTACAGCTGATGCATAGCCTTCCCTGAAACAGAGAAAAAAAGCTCCTGAGTCTCCAGCTCCTGATTCATCTCCCTTCAGGCTGGAGGGATATCAAGCTGCAGAGGCACCAGGGACAGCATCCTAACACTCCACTTCCAGCAGGCCTTCCATCTCCTCTGTCAGCTGTCAGCTCAAAATGTCTCCTGCATGTCACACCGCAGCTTTCAACTCACTCTGTCTGCTACCGGTATTTTCTTTTTCCCCCAAGTTACAGCTGAGATCCTGCGTGAAAATCAAACTCTGAAGTGTATTCTGCAACCTAAACAAGACTAATTCTGCTGATGCATTTGGCAAGTTTCTGTAACATGCTGTGTTTTCACATTGGACACCTCATGACTGTAAGCACTTTCCTGCCTATCTGCCACAAGCATCAGGCATGTTGCTGGCATGATTTGTTTGCTGTATGCCATTCTTTGTCAGTGCACGTGACTGTGTGGCCTGTGTTGTCTTGTAGCTTCACCCATGTTTGCTCCAAGCTTGCCACTGACACTGAACTTGAACCAGAGAGAGAGATATACCATTGGGCAACCTAATAAGCCCTTGAGACCTTGTTAGAAAGTGATTGTACAGAGAGGTGCGAGTTGGTAGTGTGAAAAAGATTTGTTACATTTCTGGGACAACAGATTTTGCTAGTGGACAGTACAATTAAAATATAAAGACATAAAAGACATATATTCCTGTTATCGAATCAAATGCCTAATGCAGGAGCTGATTTGATGGATCATATCAATCAACCTCCCAGACAATCGCTGCAGTCAGTTTTGTGCAATTACACCGAGACAATAGTAACAAAAATTCAATATCTTTGCCAGAAGTAACAAGATTATACAACCACATATGTTACTAGCTACAGTAAGACAGTGTACACAGTGCACAAAGAAGTGCTTCAAGCTAAAGGCTAAGGTCAGTGTAATGATGACTGTAACAACAGAGCAAGCAGTTCACCCATGCTTTACAGTGTAGGTCATTTATACTGTATCTTAAGCTAAGAAAACAGAAAAAGAAATTTGATTTTATTTTGCTGGAAAAAAGATTTCACAAGTCTGTCAGTCCATCAATCGTTGCGTTTGATCTGTACCAAACCAGTCCAAATATTTCTGATTCTTTGAATGTGTAATGTACTTTAGAGCTTAAAAATATAAATGCAATCCTGTCACCGTTGTGTGGTTGTTTGTGTTTATTTTGTTGCTTTCAAGTGCAGGAGAAAGCTAGAGCAAACGCTGTGTGATCCCTCTTCCAAAGATTGTGAGGGTAGATGACCCATTAGGATTGGGTGACTAAAACGGGAACTCAATCTAATGCCTCATTTCCTCTGAGAGATGAGACAAGCTTTATGGGCTTGACCTCTCCCAAAAGCTTCCCTTTCTTTCCTCTGTGGCCGCAGTGTAATCTCACACATCGCTGTTTCACTTAATCTGAAAATAATATCAAAGACATTAGGAAAGGCAAAGGGCTGGAAAATCCAATTTGAAATGTATTCTATGTCTGTGGTAGACTTGATCACTCCATATGTATGCCATCACCAGACGGTCAGATGGACAATTACCTCAGTGAGGGAGAAGTGGTAGCCAAAGATAGTGGCAAGGTCCAACAAAAAAAGTACTTTCAATTGAAGTAGAAAGAAAGATTCACTCTCACTTTCATTTGCTTTCACACCTTCACACCAAGCGTATGTGATAATTGCCAGCATCATTTATTTATCTAGTCCAAATCAGTGCTTATTTATTTCATCTGCTAATAAAAACTTTTTTTTCTTGCATAAGCATGACACAAATAAGCAAAAACACAGTCCTCCAAGCCAACTACTAATTACTATGACTGCATGTAGACTAGACCTTTGTACTGATACTGATATTTTTCTTGAGATATCTGTCTGAAAAGGCTAATTAGCTGCGCAGTGTCAACAGACTGCAGTGCTGTGGCCCCAAACTTTTAATTTGACACTTCCATTGTCTATCATCAAGCAGAGACTGACAAAGAGCTCTCGCAGTTCCTCAAGGCTTGTGGGTGAACGCTTCTGTCGGCGTGTTTAAAGCAGCAGCGGCAGCAGCAGCCAGTAAAGTGGAGTAGCTCCTTCTGCTCAGGAGCTGGCTTGAAACAAACGGGATATTTAGAGACTAATTCATTTGCACTTGCCTGAAAAGGGCAGAAAGGAAAAGGGAAGCCCTTGACGGTTTGGCGTTGGATGTATTTAATTAGCCAATTCACTCCTTGCTTTGCCACCTCAGTGAGCACAATACTTCTTTGTATTTTTAAAAGTAATTGTCACTTGCAAGCATCAGCGTTCAACAGATCCAGGCACACAGACAGAAGCAAGAAAATAAGTATATGGAGAACATTTCGTATAAGGTTGTGTAATAATTAAGGGCTATTATGCCACATAAATGGTCTGAACATTTAGAAAATAGCTAAACAATGCTGCTGAGTTTATGAGCCTTAAAACTAAGGTGTGAACATCGCAGGGCCCAGTGCTGAGCTTTTTTCTCTTTAACCAAATGAACACTAGATATATATTTCATTGCATACTGTAAGGGTGTGCCAAACTAAGTATTAAAGTGTATCATTTTGTCACTGGTGAAGTAACACGAACAAAAGTTACCTTAAATTTCTTAAAAAACTTAAAAGGGCATTAAGATGAGAATGGATTAAACAGTAATAAATATTTAACTGTTCCCTTCCTGTAATGCTCCCTGCTTTCACTGTGATACATAAATACCATCAATGTTTGGCACGCACTTACAAAGAGCTAGACAAAAATCACCTAACTCTACAAGCTGTAATTACACTCAAGTGAAGTAAGCACTGCTGTACCCTGAGGCTCTGCTTCCTGTCTAATAAGATTTTACCAAAATCAAACTTGAACAATCTCCAAGCAGCAGTCGTCTACAGCAGGTCTAAAAAAAGAAAAAAAGTTTTACCAATACACTGTTTATTGTGTGTGGTATAAAAATACAATATTACATGAGTTTGGGGAAAAGGCTGAAATGTAACATGAACATTGTCTTCTCATGTTAGGGAATGATAAAGGCATCTAATTGACTGGATAAAAGGGTAATATTTAGCAGAAACCATATTGAAACATGAGGCTGCAGATAAAAACACTACCCAACAAGGAACAGCACTAAAGCAGTGCTAAACAGGTTCCTTCTCTTTCATTTTTCATTTTCATCTTTCTCACTGGAGGTCTCTGTCCCATCATTTTATCCATACTACAAATTTTTCCCCCCTTTTGGTCTGTCTGGTTGGTGCTGGCCTCTTCTGGATCTTCACAGTCTGAGATAGGCCACCTATAAAACAAGGTGCAGGGGGTTAGTTTCATGTTTTCAATTCAAGGAAAGAAAAGATGTATTAAACTGTGATAAAACATTACATACTCAAAGTGACTGCTTTAGGAACTGTTAATAAATACATCATTTAATTTAAAGCGTTACATCACTAATACTCAACTTTTCTTCAGTACTGGCTCCAAAAAGGTCAGTTCTAATAATTAAATGAAAGGGAGTGAATTATATGATTTTACATTCCACATTAAAGACTACATTATGAGGCTACCTTCATAAATGTTGACTTACTTTCCTTCAGCTCCACCTCAAATACACTTTTACAGTGTCTTTGACCAGCACTTAACAGAACAGACAAGTCTAAATCTCAGTGGGTCTGATGATGAGCACAGCAACACATTATGTGCAATTACTGTCTTCAAACAGGTGAAAACCACAGGTGGTAGAGATTTAATCAACTTCAAAAAACACATATTCAGATAAACAGAGAGCTGAAAACAAATGAGCTGAGCCCCCCTTTTATTCTCTCCTCTCTCCCTCCATCTGCTATTGCTGGGCATTTGCCTGGTGCAGACAATGGCTGCGCTCCACTGAGGGCTCTATATTGGGATGATGGATGAGGGCATTTGCCTCGCTCAAGGCCCCGTCTTCTCCATCCCCATGCCAATGTCTGCACACCACTCCTGCGCATCAATGGTAATTCATACAAATGACTTGCAACGAATGGCAACAAGAGGTGAGCCGCTGCTAACATAATGACAAGAAGACAAAAAGCGATAAGAAAACAGAGCAGAGTTTTATCGATGTTGCAAGACTCCTGCAAAACGGTGAAGAAATACAACACTTAGATATTTAATTGCACTCATTATCATTTTAAAATAAAAATGGGTGTCAGAGTATGTACCTTTCTGACCACTTAAAAAATAATACGTATAAGTGCTATCATACTCCACATATATAATCCTTACAACTGACTGGAGGTGTAATTTTATAATAATTATATAATTAATGATTTACTATGAGCTATGCATCAAGTTGAAAATATGAAAAATTATTAATTTCCTGACACCATACAAAGCACAGAGTTGTGTCAAAACAATAGGAATGTTACTTGAAAAGGTGTTATATGTGTTAGTAAAGAAGGGGAAAAACCAAATACTATCCCCTTGGGAAGACTCCAGCAACATCATTAAAACTCTGCTGGACATTCTTTGGATGTACAATCCCATGAAAAAGTAGCAAACCCAGCAGATCTGTCATATTGAGTAGGAACGAATCCTCTGGCTTTTCTCAGTAATTGCTTACATGCAAATGTGTGCCATCAGCCTTTTTTGATTTTGACTCCTCTGCTACAGCTAGAATACCGACTGTTGACTTTTGGTAGTTTCTTTAGACTATACAATACCATAAAAAGATCAAATATGGTTTGTATGATCGCTGAATAATTACAGTAAGGTGACTTACTGTGAGTGGGAGCAGTGCCGACAGCAGATTGACCCAGAGCACTTGACAATAATATGCTTAGGAGTGCAACACTTCTTTCATCTTAGAGAAACTCTTCAGAGCCCTAAATATCACTTCAAAAGCATTAGATTAATATACTGTATCTACCTGAAGCTGGAGATAACTCTGATGGCACAGTGTTGTCTTTGTTTCAAGAAGTGGACCTTCTGTGTGTGTCTAATTCCCAGAGCATTAAAAGGTAGTGAGAAAATGGCAAGACATCGCAAACACAAATACTTTGGTTCTCAATGCCAGGAGTTGTGTTATCCTAACACTCCAAACTTGGCAAGCATTGCTGGGAGTTTTTTTTTCTTTTTTTTCCTCACACACGAGGAAGCTAGACAGTAGTGTCAAACAGCACAAGTAAATTGAGATTTTACCAAACAACACTCAAAGGATTGTTCCTCCATGTACTGTGCTGCTCAGTATACTGTAAAACAAAAATTGAATTTGATATTATTGTATTATGGCATCCAGAGCGCCCAGTAATCCCAGTAGGATACCTCAGTAAGCCTGTAAACGCAGCTGTCATCAAGTTATTATTAGCTTTGGTGATGTTGCATGGCTGCTGAGTGCCGGGCAGACATGATTAATGAGCACCATACTCTTACCTGCCATACCATATATTTAATGTGTTTAGTAAACAGTGGAGTGACTGATTGAGGAAGACAACTCATTTAATTAACTGGATCAGTCAAACTACTGACTAAAGCCCACAAGGCCTTCTTTCACAAATGTAAACTAAAGCTTGGTGTGAAGAAGATACGAGTCTGTCAGCAACAATGTGGAACAACATTACAGCTTACAGCATTAAGCTCCCGATATCTGTTTGTCTACATCTAATACATCAGAACATGTGCATTTTGTAGGAAGTCATTTAATTCAACAAAGTGCAGCCAGGCTTGTTGTGACTGTGTATAGACTGTGGAAAGAGTAGGGCAATACATGATCAATACATTGCTTTTGAACGCAAAATATTAGATTATGTTCTCTCTAACCTACACAACATAGAGTCCCGTTTGGGTGTTCAGAGGAGATTAATGAGGTGGGGGCAGGGAAGGGAGGTGTTTTCTCTTCTTGAGGCTCAAGAGTGGCACTCAAAGCTGGATCTACTTTACACCCCATTACACTAGCAGGCCCTGGGATGGAGGCGGGGAACACAGCGGCCGACACAACAGTACACATTCCACATGCAGCATAATAACAGACTTGTTGATGGTGCAGGCTTTGATCTTCTAACAGGGACTAAAAAAAAAACACCCGCAGTTACAGCACTGTTAGTTGGGCTTGCCAGTACAAAGGACTGGGTAGTCAGGGCAATCATTTGAAATACATTTATACTGTACTGTCTGCTGTGTTCAATCTCATAAATATGAATTTGACATAACCAAAACAAAAGAAACAAGCAAAACTGATAATTGCAAATAGGGTCCTTGGGAACTGACATGGATCAGAACATACATGCTAATTATGGCATGTCTAATTAAGTCCTGTACATGTAAAACAAGCATGTTGTGATATATTTATAGTCAGCTATCTTTAAAGTTTCAATCTTCCTGCCTAAGCCTGAACATTCATTGAGTTTGCTAATTAAAATGTTTTTAACCTGATCAATACTATAAATATGCATGCCACGGGGAAAAGGGCAGTCTATGTTTTAAGTACTTCAACAAAACACAATTTTACATTTGTGAAGGCTAAGTGGTGCTTGTGTTTTTCAAATAGTGTCTTAAACTGAGCCTTGTTCTGACCTTTAGATAGCTCTGTGATCACATTAAATTCCCGTTTTTCTGCCGTTTACAGTGAATCGCTTCTATCTTGTATCAGGAAGCGTTAGAAGAGTCTCCATTTATCACACTCTTTTTACCAACTGCAGACACTTCCCACCGCAGACAGATACAATGTCCTGTTGTCTGGCCCTCTCATTGAGAAGCCTTCTCCATTTCACTATAACTGTTTGTTGCCATGTATTGTCCTATTGTTACAAAAACAACAACAAAAGCCTAGACTAGATTTACTACTACTACTACTGGCAATAGCAAGACTAACCTTTTATTCTATATGACTTCATTTTACTCTTTGACATTTATTGCCCTGTCTTCCATTTGTACTGAAAGTAATACAGTTGTACTTAAAGCTTATGACATATGCAGCTTATGTACTGAGTAATTAAAAACATGTACTTATTATTGTGATCCACTTACTATTAAAAGACACAGACACACAAAAACATTTTATCTCGTGTTTGTGAAGCACCATTTCAAATATAAAAAGAGCTTCTTTGATTATATGTAGATTCATTGTGAGGGCTGCACTTTTTTTCTAATTTAACAAGGTTGAAATTCACTCTAGCCCCTGTGATGTCTGGTTTTTTGTTAATGGCAAACTTGCTTGAGTTAGAGAGAATCACTTCTTCAACTTTGTGTGAAGCGAGCGGAGGATAATAGTGCTAATTACCCCATCACTATGTTTAAAACAGCTCGGAGAATAGAGGTGTCAGCAAAGCGAACACCTCTTTATTTTCTAGTCAAAAGCTTTTCCCTTGGTATACTCTTGGCTAAATATATACGTTTTACACAAGTGCAGGTATATAAAGAAGGAGAAGAAGGCTGCCAAAAGTAAAACCTTTCATCTGACCCAAGTAATCCCTAAGGCGAAGCGGTTAACTGAAAGCTCTGAATCATGAAATTAATTAAGGCAAGATGAAAACACTGTCAAGCACGACTGAATAATGGGAAAAACAAGGCGTTGTACATTAAAACTGAGCAAAATAAGTGATTGCACTCAGCCACACTGAGCTGCTGGTGGAGTTATTTTACATAAGATAAAAGGCAGGGTTTAGCTGTAAGCAATTCCCTGTTAAAATGCCACACTCAGAGTGGTTATGCGTGGATCAACATGTCTGAGTCTTGACCCATTGTCCTTTACAGTAAATACGAATGTCTCACCTGATAAGACTGCATGCACCGCATCGACGCGGGGAGTGTTGTGTTGCTCTCATCCATCACTCGCCTCAGCTCTTCACACACCTTCAGCGGCAGAACCAGAGGGTGTCCTATGGAGTTGACCTCCCAGCGCGTTAAGATGCTGGAGACACACACCGTAAAAGTGATTTATAGTGACTGGCACGGCATTAAACAACCAGGATGATGGCGATAATAGCAGCTGGAAATCCCAGGCGGAGGATTTTACAGTTCTGTTTTAATTAAGCAGATTCAGACTATAAACTGAATAATACGTGACGCCTGAGTGTGGATAGATTAGAAGTTTGTGCACCATCCATACACGTCTGTTAGTGCATATGTGCGAGAAGAGGAAGAATGATTGAGACAAGCAGGATTGATGCTCTGTCAGTGTGTGGTGCCGATCCAGTTTATTTGTGTGACATTTAGCCATCTGCGCAGTTGCAGGGATGAAGTTCTTCTCAAAGTTTTGGCACTTCAACTTCATTATGCTCCCAACCTTGGAAAGCTTCACCCGATAAATGATTACTGTGATTTATCAGGTCACTTTATTCAAGAAATAATGTTTAATTAGTATGCAAACCCAAAGATCACATCATTTTTAAATGTGGATAGGATTTAATAACTTTTGTATCATGGTGAATATCATGAAAAAGACTGACTGATAACTACTATTAGGCTCCATTTCTACACTATTATCCCCTCCACGTGGACTATGATGGAGCCTGTGACTTTCACTGAACTTATAATCAAGTCACTCCCATTAGTGATGAGTGTAATCCACTTATTGGCTCCCTGACTCCTAGGCTACACTCATCTGTTACAAACTATATCCTGAAAAGAGGGCTATCGGCCCAGAAGTTCAGCTCCCCGGGCTTAACACTTAATTTAAAAATGTCCGAGATGAGTGATGAAAGATGAATGGTAAATTATGTAGGTGGGGAATGGAAAGCGGCTTCAAAGAAATGTCAGGAATACTCTAGGATTAATTAAGAAGATGGTTTTTACTAATGTTCAAATGCTCTATTGGCAAAATGAAATGTAGTGGATATAGTATAATGAATTGTACAAGTAGATAGTTTATCCAGCACTGACAGATTCAGTTTGAACTTAAAGGTTTTACTGTCTGTGAGCACCTACAGTCCTCATGCTGTTGTCTCTAAACAAACCCAGAAGAAGTCAGTTTCGTTTATTCTGTAAATGTACTACTGCCTTTATGCAAGACTGTGTGTTTAAAAATGAAATGCTTTTTCCCCAGATGTCCCCAGTTTGTCCCCTCAAGTCAGCTGTTCTATAGAGATTATAAAAATTATATAAAATCTATTATATAAAAGTCAAAGATAGGCAAATGCTTATTGTTTTTGATCCGACTATGTGCTAGGTACTTATAGTTTTGATGAAATGTTATATTTTGTTCAAGTGTATGTGACAAAAAAGTGACACGAAACGAGAATACCTTATCACCATAGCACCCACCAATGAATGAGGCTGAATAGCATTGAATATACTGTATGTGATTTTGGCTAAGACCATATATAAAACACACTGGTCAGTATTGATTAAAAAGTGGAGCAGGAGTGACAGCAACCTTGGAGGCACAATTATGACAATTATTGTGGTCACTGCAATACACGCTGATAAATATTCTCTGGTGTATGGTCTACCATTTAATTAATATGTATGTTCTCAGCTCAGTTTGACACTTTACTGGCTTGTCAAACAACAAATTTCCTTTTTTCTGTCTTCTCTGTCCTCAGTGACTGCACAATGGGCTGCAGGGGAGTAAAGGAAGAAAAAAACTGCTGAGTGCTCATTCTGATAAAAATAATGAGAGCTGAAGGTTCTTTCAGTGGGGTGAGGACCACATGCAGCCTCCTACACCTTTCTAAAACATGACAGCGGGGTACATAGAGACTTGCTTCAGCCTAAACAAGATTGCCTCCGTGTGCAACAAATACGAGCGCAGCTTATGTAACTGACAACTCTGGGATGATAAACACCTTTGATGGCAATCTTGTGTGGGAAATATTAGACAATTATTTCTGAGCAGGGAACCTTGGTGCAAAGTGTTCCATTAAAACCTGAATTTGCTGCACCAACAAAGTAGTCTTTCAACCCTCGCAGCGAGCCGAGACAGGTGGTGATTGAAAGGGTGCGTGGCAAGATGAAAGAATAAGATTAAGGAGAGGAAAACAAAGATTGAAGGGATGGGGGTGCTTGGAAGGTGGAGGATGCATTAGGTTTCCAGGCTTACTCTCTCTGCTGCGTGCTTGAGTCAGAGCAGGAAATGTAGAGTAGTTTCAGGGCTCTCGTCGCTTCGAGTGTAGGTCTGAGAAGGTCTGGGGCTGAGCCAGTGGATCTCTCACCCTCGACATGTGACTGGGGAATAGACGCTACGATGGAGTCACTGTTCAACAGCCAGAGCTGCAGGGAAATAACACAAATTACTTTGGACACTTGGCACAATATTGGGTTTACGTTTTGTTTTAATGCAACAGGACTTTTCTTTGCCAAATCCAAAAACACTGCATCCAAATTATTTCTGGCATTAAAACACTGGAAAACAATAGTGCTCATCTATTTGCAAGCATTCGTTATTGTTGGGTCATAAATCACTATGAGGCAGGAAGCAAGCTTATTAATCTAAACAACAACCAATTGATCAGCTTTAAATATTACAGAATTACAAGACCCTTATTTTCCAATTCAGATGGGAAGTCTGTCTTTACTAAAATTTCTTTGATCATAAATGCTGGTTCTTACCAACAAGAATCCTTTTCCATCAGGCGTCTGAACAGAAAAGTGGAAGGTGCTCAAAGAGTTGGACAGCTCTAGCAATCTGTCTGCCACTATTCTTTCCAGGAAAAGAGATCTGAGAAATAAAAACCCTTATTTACATATTTAAAAATCTCTTCTTTGCAACAGTTGTAACTAAAAAAAAAAATGTATTATGTTGATTAGTGTCATATGCCTAAGTTTTCAGTAATTGTAACCATTTTAAATTTGATAGGTGAAATTAAGTCAATGATCAGCCATCATTTTGCTTGTGTCCTAGTTTTCACCACTTGCCTGCAAAGTGAACCCTCGGGCCTTCTGTCCCCCACACTTAGCTCCACAGCCACCTGTGTGATGTAAAGCTTCAAGGTGTCTATCAGTTGAAAAGGTTGAAATCAGTTTTATACAGACACACAATAATAAATGTATTTTTAAAATGTCATACAGACAGCAATTTGTACCTGGTGCAACAGCTTCTCCCAACTCTGAAGAACAGCTCTTACATGAGATGACTTTCAGTCTGCGGCAAGGCTTCTGTTCATTTGAGATGCATAAAAGAGACACCAATCACCTCTATATACACCTGTCTTTAGCTTGGCTGCTTTTAAACCACAATCAATAGGCACTATAACCAGGGAGAAGACAATGAGAAAGAAGCAGATAGAGATATATGGCCAGCAGGTTGCCATTTGTTCTCTTTCTATTTCTCTCAGTTTCAGTCATGCAAAGAGTGCCACTCGTGCAGGGAATGACTAATAGAGCAATAGAGAAATCAATCCTCATCGAAAGTGCTCCAGTCTGACATACTGATGGCGCTTTCTGAAGAGTGTATTGGTCTGCGTGGGGTACACTAATGTATCTTTATCAATGATGATTACATTTTTAATTATGTACTTTCAAAACTTGTCTTTATCAATTCTTTTCTTTCATTTTCAATATAGAACTTGGGAATAAATGAGTAAACAATTCATTTTCTTTGTACAATGTGCCTTGTACCTTGGGATCTTGACTGTCCTCTGCACCAACAGAGCTTATTTCCTCAGTAAGGGTGTGTTCACAGCTACCATCTCTGGCTAAAAGGAAGAAGGTGTCACCAAGTAAACAGTCCTCTGCTCGAGGCAACAACTTCTTGTTAGCGAAGGGATCTGGGTGGCAACACCAGTCGTCTACAATAGCATTCCAGTTTCCATTAGGCAGAGGGAGCACTCGCTGAAACAATCTGCCAAAGAGGGAAAATGAAAATTCAAGAATTGGTTTAATAGGCATCATTTAGGGAAATATATCAAATGTGGGATTTATATCTATTTTCAGAATATTTAATCAATTTATCCCATTAACTAGATAGGATTTTAGATAGAACAAAAAGTCCATATCCTTAAGGGCAAATAACAGCACCATCGGGTATGAAACTCTGTAATGCAGCAATTGCAATTTTCAGCATGTCACATTGTGGACCCCAGAAACCAACAATCGAAGGCAATAAGAAAATACTACAGTCTATCTGATCCACCTCGAGCTAAGAAACACAATAGTTTTTTTAATAGGTCTAGCAGACCTTTACATCACACCATCTCTATAACTCTAATCCAGTCAGTCTGACAACTGCAGACTCAGCTCCAGCTCCATCCATCAACTTTCTTTCTCATCAGTTCTGCTGCTGGGTCACCCCATCAATAAACACTCTCTGCCCCTCCATTCACCCATTTCCACTCTCGATGTCTCTCATCTGTCTACTTCTTACCTGTCCTCCAGCAGCCTGGTCATGCAGGCCTGGCAGTGGAAGCAATAAGTCTCTTTTGCCCGGAGTGTCTCCATCACCTTGTCAGAAACCTCTGTGGAGAGCCAAAGGCAAACAAATACACGAGACACATTAGGTTTAAGGGCAATGGTCTTGAACTAGAGAGTCAAAAATCATTAGTTATTGGACTTTGGCTGTAATGAAGGCAGTCTATCAGTTCTTGATTGGATTTGTCTTCTCCAGTAATGCTGTGCCTGAAAAAACACACCCTGGGAATATGTGCAGTGAGATCAAACAAAGTTTTTTGACAACTCTAATTGTGTGTTAATGCTCTTTAGATCTATCTGTTCCCTTGTAAAAAAAAATATTACCATTACCCTTATCTTTGTGCTGTGAAGTAGAAATGCGGAGCCTGAAATGTAGCTCCTCATCACTGGAGTCTCCCGCCGATGTTGGTATGCAGGATCCCTGCTCAAATGTGACTCCTGGTGGTAAACCCAGGTTCAG
Organism: Rhyacichthys aspro; assembly: GCA_036850595.1. Lineage (NCBI taxonomy): Eukaryota > Metazoa > Chordata > Actinopteri > Gobiiformes > Rhyacichthyidae > Rhyacichthys > Rhyacichthys aspro. The sequence goes on along the minus strand of CM072163.1, from coordinate 7,038,825 downwards.
CTCACAGTTTGAGGTACATATGTGAAGAGAGGAGTCTCTGGCTGTAACGACGACATCTGAAGGACGTTCAGACTCATCTTTCCTGAAGAGCAAATTGATGTAGTAAAATTACACCTAAAATAATGTTTTATTGTTTAATTCTATATTCTACATTAGCCTGCAATGTTCAAATTAACAAATGCTTTTGTTCCAAGATATATGGCAATAAAATTCGTCTTAGTCAAGGGCTCTTTCACTGGTAATTAATCAAATGCTTCAAAAAAACATTTCTTGTGTTTTTTATTAAAAGAAACGGTACTCTTATACAAGGCAGGCCTGATGTGGACAATTTCTTTTTTGCTTATGCAGGTGGATCTACTTAGACACAAGAAAGACAGGAAAATAAGTTGAATTTCTTTCATTGACTCAGTTATATTAAATAGGTACTCAGAAGGTGCACACCCCTGTCTTAAGTCATAACTTTCTAACCTTTAGTGCTGAGCAGTTCAATACAAAGTAGTTGGCTGGTGCTCAGAAATGACCTTTATTATATTTTGGAGCTGTCCATACTTGACCAAAGACCATGAACATATTCCTCTGAGCTCATTGTAAACCCAAAGAGAGGGGAGAATATTGGTACAAACAATAATATATGATTAGCCCTTAGCTAGCTCACTTTGTACAGTACTTTTAACTATAAACGCCAGACATGCCGCTAGATATGAGATTTAAATGCTTACCTTACGATCAATAAACCACTTTGAAGCCTTTTCCTCAGCTCTAGAAACATTCGGGATGTCCTGACTTGCATCTCGGCACGTGCCATTCATTCAGCACAAACACTCCACGCGATCAATAATTTATAAAAAAGATTAATAATTCAGAAACGTACTAAACCAAGTCTAGCCGTGGCGTGATATATCTCAACATACCATTCAAAAATAGGAAACTAAATTTATAAAGCAAGCGAGTCTGCAGCGTGACTACACCGACAGAATAAAGTTGACTTCAACCACAAAGGTTTTCCGGAAAATTATTTCAAAATAATAAGAAATGCTTGCGACTTAATGTAATTGAAATTTAAAATAGTGCTTGTATCATGGAGCTAAGTATTGGGTGATAATATGAAGACATACACTCTAAGATTTTATAATTAAACATCAAATTGTCAAACGGGTTCTATCTCGAGAGAATATACAATAAAATTATGAAGCAAACACTACTTGTTGATTTTCCGGTGTAATGTTGGGTAACTTTACAGATGACGTCGATGCGGAAGTGCGGTGCACGTACGAACGGCTAATCTGCAGTGCAGTCTGGGAGCTGTCAATCGTATCGCTTTGTACCTCTGCCAAAAGAACTGACCTGCTCCTCATTGTTTATATCCATAAACAACGGGATAATATGACGGAAAATAGAAATATGTAAAATATAACCATATCTCTGGTGTTTTATCGCCTTGTTAGTCTAAAGACCCGCATTGAATTGACGTTTGATATCGGAGCCGGGGCCCTGCATCTCCATCATTTAACTACCTGCTACCAGCGTTAGCTTGTTTGCTAGTCATTTTCCTTGTGTTGTCAACTCTTTTTGGTCTGAAAACTTGAAACATGGTTCAGTGACAGTCAACAGCCTGTGTACAACAACGGTAAGCTTTGACGACTTGTATTATTAATGTTCAGTTGTGTCTATGTAAGCTAGCGTTAGCTCCAATTACATACGCAGTGAGTAGGAAATTGTAAACTAATATGTTACTGTTTAACATCTCAACCCCAGGAGTAAGTGTGAGTAATCTTGTTAACGTGTTGCCCACACACAATTGTAATGGCAAGTGTGAAGGTACACTATGTTCTATAGATGAACGCACCTGTTTCTATAATGTCACCTTGTTTACTGCAAGATATTGACAGACTTCTTCCTGACTTCTTCAAACTTACAGCTTTCAATATATTCTACGTAGTCATCAGTCCTGTGGTTCATTCTCAGTGTCCACATATCACAACAAAACACAGATGTGATTAATAATAAATAATAATGATGACACATGACATTTTCTGCCCACTTAACCAGTGATAAAGCAGTTCTTACTTTATCAAATGAGGGACTTGCTGTGTGATTTTGACTAAACTGTACTACTACTCTAATTTGTAGTTTCTTTCATACAGATGTGATGTGTCTATATGTGTTAAGTGTTTGACATCACCCAAAACAACCCAGGAGAATGAATGCAGAGGAAGTGGAGTTGCTCAGTGACTCGAAATACAGGAACTATGTTGCAGCAGTGGACAAAGCCCTCAAGAACTTTGAGTACTCCAGTGAATGGGCAGACCTTATTTCAGCCCTGGGAAAACTTAACAAGGTAATTATAAGAAAGTTGTAAGTTGAATTATGTACTACTTTGATTGAAAAATGTAATAACATTATACACACTAAGATAAATTACAAATATCTGTGTTTTTATGTATTGACAAAAGAACAAGAATGGTGTCTGAAAACTCAATATTTTTAGATTCTTTGTCCCCACCTTTGGCAAATATTTTGAAAGTACAGTAGATTCTGTCAAAATACAGGGCTTTTAGCATTTGAGAAAATGAAAGAGACTGTGTAGAGCTTTAACCAGTGTTTGGTTTCATTTTAGTAAGTATACTAAGCAGCCCTCAAAGTGTTGCTCAGTAGAAAAGTTTTAAGATTTTGGCTGCATGTCCACAAAAATTATTAATGTCACCCTGCTCCTCTGTGTGTATCACAGGTTTTACAGAACAATGCTAAATATCAAGTGGTACCCAAGAAGCTGACAATAGGCAAACGGCTGGCCCAATGCCTCCATCCTGCCTTGCCGAGTGGGGTCCACCGCAAAGCTTTGGAAACCTATGAGATCATATTCAAAATTATTGGCTCCAAGAGACTAGCAAAAGATCTCTTCCTTTACAGGTAATGGCTGTACTACACTTTTGGAGCTCCACTAGAGGACAGTAAAGCTGCTGAGAATGTTATTATTCAGGTTAACATGCTGTTGTGTTTTATGATATGCTGTAGCTCTGGGCTCTTCCCTTTACTGTCCAATGCTGCTATGTCTGTAAAACCTGTGCTCCTTGGACTCTATGAGACCTATTATCTGCCCTTGGGAAAGACTCTGAAACCAGGCCTACAGGGATTACTGACCGGTGTACTTCCTGGTTTGGAGGAGGGCTCTGAATACTATGACAGGTAAGAAGTGCACCTCGAAACCCCTATTTAAAACATAATATTTTTTAAATGTCTGGCTAATGGTCCTTGTAATAGGCCATTACATAAAGGCATTATATTATAATTGATCCTTATCAATTATTCATTGGTGAGTCACTATTCCAAATCCATTTCAGCCCATTTGACTTTGTTTTTTTCTTATTAAATTATTTGATGAACACCCATACAAGTCATTTAGTTGATGACCAAGTTGTTCCTGGAAAAGTGTTTAAAATTTGTTGCATTAGAAGGCACACGATTTGCAGTTTTGCATTTTTTATTGGGCAGCACACACACTCACTATTTTTAAGCCATACAATGTCTACGGTGTGTTAGGGCTAGGACGTTAAAGATGTTAACATTTTAATTGTTATCTGTGTTTCTCATAGAACCAACACTCTGTTAGAAAAGGTGGCTGCTGCAGTGGAGCAGTCAGCCTTCTACAGTGCCTTGTGGGGCAGCATCCTGACCAGCCCTGCTGTGCGTCTGCCTGGGGTGTCATTTGTCCTGCTTCATCTCAACCGCAAGCTCTCAATGGAGGACCAGCTTTATGTTATGGGCAATGACATTGAGCTGATGGTATATAATAAATGAGTACATTTAATTAGCAACATGTACAACTGTGATTTGTTATTTTCATTCAGCCAAAAGGAAGCCTTTTAGCATGTGTTTATTTTTCATGGTCACACACAGCTCCACTAATAGTGTGTTAATTTTGCTGCCAGGTGGAGGCGGTCAGTACCTCAGTCCAGGACTCAAGTGTGTTGGTGCAGAGGAGCACCCTGGACCTCATACTCTTCTGCTTTCCATTTCATATGAGCCAGGTAAATATTGATATTTGGCTGAATTCTGCATTATAAAAAATGCTATGTGTATCTTTTAATGATATATATGATATATTATTATTTAGTGATATATTATTGTAGGCACAGGGTTTTTCCTATAATTGTACTTGCACCACTATGACTGCTACATGGTGCAACTCTGGTGTAACTGCAGCCAGCTGCTGTGGTGACTCATGGTGACTGCTTGTTAAATCCTTCATCTCAAAAAAAATATGGGCCTTGTCTGGCTGGGACAAGTCTCTTATCTAAGGCTTGCAGTCTATTCTCTTTGCTTGAGTGTATTTTTATATATGTGAATATGAGCCTGTCAAAAATGAGCTGCTATATTCTGTTGTTATCAGGCAACTCGCCCGGACATGATCCGTATCCTGTCGGCAGCTTTGCATGTGGTTTTGAGAAGAGACATGTCCCTCAACCGCAGACTCTACGCCTGGCTGCTGGGTGGGAATTACAGAGTACTCACACTGAGCTATGTCAGAGTTCTCACTGATTATCCATAAACTTTAAACATTACATGTTCCAAATGTTGATTGTGCAGCTAAATACAGCATTCATCTCGCTCAATTCTTTCCAGCAAATCTCTTAGTTATTAGTGGGACCTCTGACAAACATTTGTAAGAGTTAGATTTAGTACATATATTTTGTCAAATATGCTGTAGCATTTAATAGCTCTTCTTTATTTAGCACCCTCTTATATTATTTTTTCTTATTTGCAACTTAACTGTGGATATATTGGCTGGTAAGTGTCTCTATTGTTAAGAATACACATATTTCAAATTATATTTTAATTATTATGTCTTAGAGTCTTTACAAAGTTTAAATTACATTTTGATTATGTTACATTTCTCATACATTTCTCAACATTTGTATACCTTTTCTAATGTTACTGCATTTTTTGCACTAATAAGATTTAAGACTGCAGTCAATTAAGTCTATTTCTTTGTTTTGCTTAGCTGCTGTTAATGGCACGCTGAGCCTTTTGTTCTTAGTGTAGTGCATGTATGGTAATGTTTAATTATCATTAACCCTTTAACTGCATGTGTATGGTTTTTAAAGGCTTTGACAACAATGGGGTGATTGTAGGCCCCCGCAGCACCCGACAGAGCAATCCAGAGGAGCACGCTAGCCATTACTTCAACGCCTACTCTAAAGACATGCTGGTCCAGGTGAGAATTAAGCCTGTCTTTTACTTCACTATTTATCAATACAACAACATAATAAACTAAAATAGTGATGGATAAACTTAATTTATCCCTGTTGAAAATTATAATTAATAATGAATTATATTAAATTATTAAAAATGTTATATTCAGGTGTAGGGTGTGTTGGATTGATCTTTATACATTTTGGCAGATCAAACTTACCTTTATTCTTCTGTCCACATTTGGCCTTTCCTCTTCAATCCTTACTCACTTCACACAACCTCTCCAGGGTTCAGATATTTGTCCTGCTCCCTTTACGGCTGTTCCCTACTGCATGGCTTTTGAAAATTGCTCCACATAACTCAACATGTTACTGTGTCCTGGTTCTGCTAGCATGTGTTATGCTCTGGTACACCAGGGTTTGGGACAGAGGCACAAAAAGCATTTAAGGAAGTTTTTTTTTTGTTTTAATGTTGTTTTTGTTTGCTCATTTGCCATCTGTTCTGATGTAGTTTTGGAGCTCCCTCCACTGGGAGAAGTTTGGTACTACCGGGACTGTCTGTTCCAGGCTTTAACCAATTATTTAGCAGACCATGCGTGAAACACACAGGAAAAACATAAATGTAAAGGGGGGCTCCATACGTCAACTTGTTTGCTTTGCCAATTTTTACAGAAAGGATCAAGCAAAGAAAGTAGCAGTTGATTGTCTTTGAAGAGATTTTTAAATCTCTTTCTGTTTGTGTTTTAGGCAATGGTGGGCATCTTGCAGGGCAAAGCCAGAGGTGGTGAAGAGGAAAGTATCCTTATGCATGACCTTAAGCCATTTCGCATCCTCATCAGTCTTCTGGATAAACCAGAGCTTGGTAAATACCTAATGATACTAAGGACACAAAATATACAACACAGGACATGAAACCCAACATTTAAATACAATATTTATTTTTCAAGGTCCAGCAATCCTAGAAGATGTTTTGATTGAGGTATTCCGTACCTTACATACACAGTGCCGAACAGAGTTGGATCTTCAAAATCAAAGTCCCTTCAGCAAAGATCACACACACCTCAGCAGGTTGGTACTCAGCAGTACGAGCTCAGACATTTTATTATAATCAGCACTAATTACTTCAAACTCTATTGGGGAATAATAGGAAAGATATTATAAATTAAAAAAAATATTTCCCATTAACAAGATTCTCTTTTTCTCAGTAAACTGCGAGAGAACAAGAAAACAGCAGAGCTCATTAAAACAGCTAATCTTTTGTTCAACTCGTTTGAGCCGTACTACATGTGGGATTACATCTCTCGCTGGTTTGAGGAGTGCTGCAGGTATGTATGTTTTTGTATTCAGTAGTAACTGTAACAACTCAGGAAACATCTGAGTTGTCACAATTGTTAGTTGTTAGACAAAATACTACACACCTGCATGAACTTGTCAGGAGTAATGAGTAATGAGCTCTCTCTGAAAGTGACTATAGTTATATGCTCCCACCTTGAGTAAAACTGTCCAAAGAAATCATTAATCATAGAAATTCTAACCATTATATGTAAGTAAAATCTAAAACATGACTCTTACCCAGGAGGACAGTAAGCAGCAGCACACATGGCCCACGTCATGCCGGGGCCATAGACTGTTCAGAGCTGTCACTGGTGGAGTTCTGTCAACTGGTGGATTTCTTACTGGATATAGTTTCATTGGTGAGACTTTTTCCTTTTTCTTTTTAACTCATCTATTAATATTTTCTTAGTTGGTAAAATATTTATATTTTTATCTTTTTTCTCATAGAAATATTGTTTTGTTTTATTTCTTACTAGATTTGTTCCCATTTTCTTTTACCCTTTTCTTGTATTTTGGTTGTAATTAGTAGTCTTTTCTGACACAGTCTCATATCACAATTTTCATTTTTACTTCTTCTTTTTTTGCATTAATTCTTCCCTTTTGTACGTGGTGTCTCCCCTCCTCTGCTCTTCTGCCATTGTGACTCACACACCTTCATTTAATTTAATAAATACCATTCATAAAGCTTTTCAATTTGGCCTTTCCTATATATTCTTTGAAAATCATTTTTGGGTCCAGTCTTGTTGGTGTGTGTACATCTTGATGTGCAATCCTTACACAGGTTCAAAGAGGCCTGTGTTTAATTCCCTGCTATAATGTTTTGCTAAGATAATATTTCCAATCTGTCTGGTTTGGAAATGCCTTAGTTTTATGACCTGCTTAAATGTTGTTTGTGTGTGTGATGTGTGAAAGAGAGAACCTTGTGTTCTGAGTTTGTGAATGAGAGATAATTTGAGTGATTTTGCAAACAAAGACTTGTCTTGCCTGTGCTCTGCTTGCTCTTGTCTGTTCAAACTATCTGCTCTTTCTCCTTGAAGCCTACTAGAAGCATGAGGGTAATCTGCCAGGTAAAGTACTGCTCTTTCCTGCTTTTTCACCTCACCCTGCTTCACTGAGGCTATGATAACATTTCTGCAATTTCCTGCCAATATCCCTGAGGCCATCTGTGTTTCTCTTTGCTTTAAGTGATAATCTGATCATCATTCACTGTATTATTAATATCCAAATTATGATCCAATAGAAGAACAGTCACAACCCCAATTCTATACTGACTGTTTGGTGTGGATCTTGTAAAAATGAAATCTTTGCCCAATGTAAATGTTCATTTAAAGCATGCATGCAGATAAGCAGTTGCAAAGCTCACATATTTTGAAGAAATATGGCTTGACTTGACCAAGCTATGTGCATTTATGCTTACTTATGTATTGTTTTGCTCATCTTTTTATTTTTGTTGATAGCAATGTTTGCTTGTGAAAGTGTTTTAAATAAAGGTACAATTCACTGTATAAATACAAAACTTAAAGTAAGAATTTTGACACACAGCTTTACAAATGACTATGAACTTTTACTTATTTTCTTGTAATCCTGTAATACTCATATTTAGATAAAAACAAAGAAAATCATTTGAAGGACAAGTTGTAACAGCCAAAGACATTAACTATTTTCCAGTGTTTGAGAGAAAATACACTCAGCAGAAAATGTTATATAATAACACACATGAACACTTTCATTTCCTCACTTGACTGCTGTTGTTCTGTTTCTCAGGAGACATATATAGAGATCCAGACAGAGCATCTTCCTCAGCTGCTGCTGCGTATGGTGGCAGCTCTCACTTGTCACCTGCAGGCCCTGGGCCTCGGAGAACTCACTCACTGCCTTCGTCTCTGTTCAAAAATCCTCAGCAAAGTGCAACCACCCCTGGTCTCTCCATTAGTCTTACCTTCTGGCCACCAGCCTCCGAGCATTTCGAACTCCACTAGTGCCCCATTAAATTCAGACAAGCTCAAAGACAAGGATGACAAACAGGTAAGCTGTAAAAGGTTTTTATATACACAAATATATTTTCACAAAGATGTTTTTCTTGTTGAAAACTTATAATGTTGAATGTCTACGGTGATCAGCTGGATTAATTCTGTATTATCTCTGACACCTGTGTTTTAAATTTTGGCCCTGATGTGCCTTAAATCAAAGAAAATCCCTTATTGCCTAAAACTCAATCACTGTGTGCCGTCGTCTCTGGACTGGGTCCCTACCATCCTTTGCTTGTCTGAGATCAGTGGCACATGTCCTAGAAACCTTTTTCAGGCTTTAAAAGTATTTTTTATACTTTAATAAAGTGCCACAGTTTCAGTTGTCCAGGGCACCATTGCTAAATGTTGATTTGTGTATTTTTCAATGCCCTAATGAAAAGAACTAAAGAAAAGTAGAAAGGATTAAACTTGGCCCATGAGACACAGCAGACAGAAAGAATACAAAGGTTCAGGTTCAGGTTTACACACAGCTGAGCCCAGCTTGGCTTTGCTTCCTCAGTAAAAGGGTAGAAGACTGGCCTTATATCCCCTCCAGGCATTGCAAATTCATCAGAGTGGAAAACATCCTGTGTTCATCTATGGGTTACCATAACGTTCCCACCCCCACCCTCGAGGGGCACACTGAGAATTGGGTATCTCACTCGCCATCTGAGTCCAAACTCCAGGAGGCACCTTGATCTAGAACCATCTCTTGATGCACTTCGCTCAAAGTCTAAAATGCAACATTTTAAAAGAACTGGGAGATTGCACATTAAAAGCAAATATAAAACATTGATGAATAACTAATATGCTCAAAGACAAATGTATCATCATTATAGTAAGTGCATTCTTTTGTTAGTGTGGCTCTGTTGGTCTGGGGACTATGTAAAGCTAGCAGATATTTACTGATAGATCTACACTGGTAAATGGATTACTTGAAACCTGTTTGTAATAATATTTTTTGTTGTTATTTGCTGTATTTATAACTCCTGTGTAGGCTCATCCTTCAACCTCAGAGCTACCCACAAGTGGGGAGGTGTTCGAGGATGGGGAAAATCTGCCCTGCACTCGCTCTCCTGAGAGTAGCTTCACAGACTTTGTCCAGTATCAGGGTGATGGTGTAGAGGAGACTGAGAGGACCTCTAATCCCCATCCAGCTCTTAAAACAGGGCGTCGATCCTCAGGCCTGTGTCAGACCAAACCTCTGGACAAACCTGTCATGCAGTGCTGCCTGGAGCACTTCCAGCAGTTCCTATCCCGTCTCATCACTTTGTACGTTATACCTGGACGTGAGAGAGGTGAGATGGGAGCCTTGGTTCTGGAGAGCTCTCAGTCGAGTGTTGAGCAAACTCAGCTGTCAGAATCTATGTTGGCCCAAATCGAGTGTACTGCTGCCTTTACTGCGGCCTGCCAGCTCTTCTTGGAGTGCTCTAGTTTTCCAGTTTACATTGCAGAGGGCAACCTGAAGCCCTCACCCTCACAAGAAGAGCAATTTAGTAAGTACAAACTTTGTGCTGCGACAACGTATCCAAACAGCCATTTTTAATTCACCTTGCTCTGTTTCCTTTTTCCTTCCCTGACACAGACAATGAGCAGGTGTGCCTCCCTGTCTGGCTCCAGAACCTGATGGATGCTTGTTGCTTGGCCAGTGACTTCAGCTTTCAGGGTGTTGCCATCTCGCTGCTCATGGATCTAGTAGGACTTACCCAGTCAGTTGCCATGGTGGCTGCTGAGAGCGTAGCTTCTGGTGGCAACTCTGAGTTTGCCCAGCCCATGAGCCCCAGCCAGGGTCGAGTGGCTGTCGTCATCAGGCCACCACTCACTCAGGGAATCCTCAAGTACATTGCTGACAAGACCAACTTCTTCAAAGTAAGCTTTTAACATGCATGTCACAATGTTATTATATTTACCCACATTCCTTAATCTTAAACTCTTTTTTCCAGAGTGTGGCTTTGATCCTGTGGGAGCAGCTGAGTGAGGCTACACCTCAACACCATCAACGCAGCGTAGAGCTTTTCTATCAACTCCACAACCTGGTGCCGTCCTCCAGTATCTGTGAGGATGTCATCAGCCAGCAACTTATGCACCGAGACAAGGTCTGCTCTATGCACATAATACAAACTAATAATAATGCCACGATTTAATTGAAACTAACTATTGATAGGCTGTCTTAAAACAAACTGTGATCTGTTTTTTTCAAACTGTTTAAAGTCAAAGCTTTTGTTAAAAGGTGGGATGGAGTGCCTGACGCAGTGAAGCACCGCTTGTTTGTTTTGTATTTCAGAGAATTAGACTGGAGGCGCATGTGAAGTTTTCCATTCTCTGGCATTTAACACGAGATTTGAACATAACAAAGTCCTCTCCTTTTAATCGCACATTTGATAGGTTTGTATTTTTTGTTTTGAAAATGTAAAAATTTAGAACTTGTTTTAATTCAAAATAAAACTTTGTCAAAAACAAAACCTTCCCCTATACTCTTCTCCTGTTTTTGTTTTTAGATCACTCTTCATCATGCTAGACAGTCTGAGTTATTGGGATCCATGTACCAGTGCAGTCGGTCGAGCTTGGTTGAATCAGGTCCTTCAAAGACATGACATTGCTCGAGTTCTCGAGCCACTACTGCTCCTCCTCCTTCACCCAAAGACCCACAGAGTGTCTATTCAAAGAGTGCAAGCCCAGCGCCACTGGGCTCGAGTCTTTCCTGAACCACCTGAGCAGGAGACACCTGAAGCTTTTTACACTCGGGACTCTGGCTTCTCAGAAAGTAGGTTGTTCCCATTAACAATGTTTGCCTGATGTAACTCTCATTTTTCTTTGGTTTTCTTTCTTTCTGTACTGACCCAGCATCAAGATTTTAATTTAACTTTTTTTCAATGTTTATTACTCTTACTTTTTTCCTCATTTTTTATTAGACGTGAGTCAGCTTCACGGGGAAAGGATGACACAAGAGGATTTCCGAGGCCTGGCATTAAATGACATGGAGCCATTTTGCCTTACAGTTAATCCTTTGAGTGACAGTCTATCTTTACTGAGCCTGAGCAGTGAAAATTTGCAACTTGCTTGTGAATATCAACCTACTGACCATCAGGGGGAGCCTCAGAGCTCAGAGTCAAGTGGTTCACAGTCGTCCACTGTGGAGAATGGAAGTTTTGAAGAGACAGAAGGTGGTAACATTACAGCCAGTGGCTCAGAGCAACAAACTGGCTCTTCTGATTACATGTCAGAAGATTCAATTGAAATGGCTGTGTCTGGTGTTGTACAAGAACTAATAGAAAGGGTTTTGAATTTAGTAGATGAGGGGTCTCTAGAAGTCTCAACTGCACCTGAAAATTGGCCACAGACTGACACAGACAGCACTTCCTCAGATACTTCCACTGGAGCCCGCATTGACCATGGCACTGCACATGAAACTCATCATCAAACTTTGCCAGAGATGCTAGCTGAAGGAACACTTGAGTTTCTTTCAGTTACGCCAGCTGAATTAACTGCAGAGGAACAGCACAAAGAAGGGATCACCCGCCATAGTTCATCTCCTTCTATAGTAACCTTACCAGACAGTTCAGATCCAGCTACTCCTGACCACAGTCTGCGTGTGGATGACCCTCAAGCCCGCAAACGAAGCCATAGTAGCACTCAACTCAGCCTGAAAGGCAAGATCATGGAAAGACTAGCAGACAAATCTCCTGGAGCTAAGCCCAAGATCAAAAAGTCTAAGAGGAAAGAAGAGGAGAGGCAGAAGAAGGCTGCTAATCAAGCTGACAAACTGAAACTACCGAGTATTTTCTTTGGGGACAGCCTGGATTTAGAAAACTGGTACAGCTGTGGGGAGGGTGAGGTATCAGAGATCGAAAGTGACATAGGCTCTCCAAGCGGCGGTTCGGTGGGGCCTGTTGGTACTGCCAGTGTCACAGGACGGAGGTCTTCATCTGCACCACCTCGGTTTAACATCCATCCTCTTTATCAACATGTCCTGCTCTACTTACAACTGTATGACTCCTCTCGAACACTCCATGCCTTGTCGGCCGTGGCAGCAATGCTCAGAGCTGCTCCCTCGGGTTTTGTTAGTGCCATCTCCACAACCAGCATCAACAACACCTACACTCCACAGCTCTCTTTGCTCCAAAATCTCCTAGCACGCCATAGGGTTTCTGTCATGGGCAAAGACTTCTACTGCCCCATCCCACAGGACTCTCATTCTCATTCATTTCGCAGCGCCATGTATTTGGAAATCATCATCTCTCTGTGTCTTTATTTTCTAAGAAGCTATTATTCTGCCCATGTTGCCGCTGGACCTCAAGACTTGGCAGGAAACAGAGCAATGCAGCTGACCAGTGTGGAGGTCTTGACTCTTCTCTTCAATGAGCTAGCTAAAGTCACAGGTGGATCAGCTAAGGGCTTTGCCAGTTTCATCAGTGATGTCCTCTCTAAGTGCAAAGTTCAAAAGGTGGTTCTCCATTGTTTGCTGTCCTCCATATTCAGTGCACAGAAATGGCATGAACAGCGGGTGGCTGGAGCAAATGTGGCCACAGTGGAGGAAGGATTGTCAGAAGACAGCGTCATCAACCTGTCTGAAGACCAGATAGATAGTTGCAGCGCTGTCCAGTCCCAACTTCTTAGACTCCTGCAAAGTCTGGTTGTCCTTGAGCACCGAGTCTTAGTGCCGGCTGAGGAAGGAGGAGAGGGGGGACCTGTAGCGGGAGGAGCAGGCGGAGGCGGGCAAGGTGCTGGCTCTGGGGCAGGTTTTGAAATTCTTGGTGGAGAAGTAGAGCATGTCAACCCTCAGCAGCCAATGACATCACTGCAATACCTCCATGGGCAGCCTATCACAGCCCAGGGTTTGTTCCTGTGTGCTGTCATTAGAGCTCTTCATCAGCACCACTCGTGTAAGATGCACCCCCAGTGGATAGGTCTCATTACAGCCACCCTGCCATACATGGGGAGGGTTCTGAGGAGGGTGGTGGCATCAGTAACTCTGCAACTCTGCCGGAACCTGGACAACCTGCTGCAGCAGTACCGCTATGAGACCGGAATTAGTGAATCCAGGTACAACATAGAATTAGATTAACATATTTATTACATTTAGTAAAAACGAAGTGAATAGGTCTAAGGTAGTTAGGTCCAAGCATGTTGTTAATAACAAGCATAATATATTTAACATTTATTCACCATGATCACAGAGACAATGCCTTCACTTACATTGCAAACAGGGTAAAAAGTAGCAACTGACATACCAGTATTGGTCAGCAGGTGGCAGGCTTGACTGAAATATGTCAAGGTTGGGAATTGAATATGTAAACATATGTTGCTTTAATTTTATATTTAACATTAAGATTATTTGGATAAATATCGTAAATGTAATACTAATATGATTACATGCTTGTATTTTGTCTAGACCCTCGTGGATGGCTCTCTGCATCCCTCCTGATCTCATTCTAACTGTACTTGAAGGAGTGACTGCCATTATTCATTACTGCCTACTGGATCCTACTTCCCAGTATCACCAGGTGAGGGTGATGAGCTTCAAGTAATTAAAGCAATTTGCGCTTTTATATTTATACTTCCTCATTACCCATTAATAATCAATTCCAGTTTCTTACTTGATATTTTGTTGTACCCTTTTATACTGACTGTTTTATGTTTCATTCAACTTTCAGTTGCAAGTGAGTGTTGACCAGAAGCACCTAGCTGAGGCGCGTTCAGGCATTCTGTCTATCCTCCACACCATCATGTCTTCTGTCACTCTGCTATGGAGTGTCCTTCACCAGGCAGACAGCTCAGACAAGCCAGTAGCTGCCTCTGCTTGCTCAACATCCAACATCAACCTAGGCTCCACTAAGGTACTCTTGACAATGTAAAAACATGAAGCTAAGATATTATGTTTTAGTTTAGAGGCATGTCACAGAGCATGAATCAATGTTCTTTGTGGTTTTCAATGTATCAAAAGCCCTTTCAGAACCAGTTATTAGCCATTTACATCTAACATATCTCCTCTGCTTTATCTATGAAGAATCTTCGTCAACAAATCCTGGAACTTTTGGGTCCAATTTCCATGAATCACGGCGCTCACTTTATGGCAGCAATAGCTTATGTTTGGAATGAGCGCAAACAGGTCAAAGCATCTGTGAGAAATAAGGTTGGTGTTAAACAGGCATAACTGCAACTTCTTAGACTCTGTAATCACACTCTGTAGATATTGAATATTATGTGGAAAAATGTGAAAGTATCCTTCAGTAGAGTTTAGATATTTCTATATTTCTGCAATATGTGTTTATGTTGAAGTTACCGTTTAACTTGTGATGTAATCTTTCTCACATTATATGAAATATTACATTGTGAATATGTGTTTTATAGACTGGATATAATTTCACTTTTACATTTAGGTGATTCCTGTAGCTAGTGAAGAACAGCTTTTACTGGTTGAGCTGGTTCGCTCAGTGAGCGCCATGCGGACAGAAACTGTCATGCAGACCGTTAAAGAGGTTTTAAAACAGCCACCTGCTATTGCAAAAGACAAGGTTAGTTGTTAAAAGTTGTTTTAATGATTAATTAAATAGTATCAATGCCATAAGATGACATTTTAAGTGTGGTCATATTACAGTAGTTATGTTTTAACATCAATTTTACAGAAACACCTGTCTTTGGAGGTCTGCATGTTGCAGTTTTTCTATGCCTACGTCCAGAGGTGAGTTCTTCAGTGTCGCTGTAACAGCTGCACACTTAAAATGGCTGTGTATTGATGTTTCCTGTTTTGTTCTAGGATCCCAGTTTCTGCTCTTGTCGATAGCTGGCCTTCACTGTTAGCGCTGCTCAAGGACTCTGTGCAGTTAGGCCTCCCTGCCCCTGGACAGTTTCTCATTCTGGGGTTGGTTGGTTTATGTGTATTGGCATACATGAGTCTCTAAAGGCTCATTGTGATGAATGTGTCGGTTTCAATAGATTTGATGCTCTAAATATTGTATGAGTATATATTTTTTTCTTTTACCTAGAGTTTTGAACGAGTTTATTTTAAAGAACCCGAATCTTGAAAGTAAAAAGGACCAACGGGAGCTACAGGTAATTACTGTTACTGTGTTCATACTTGTTTTTAAGTAAGGCCTCATAGTTTTATGCCCCATTGTAACTAACATGGTAGTATTTTGTTAATCTTATTCAAATTTATAATGGTGCTGTACTTTCTGTACTGTTGCAGAAATCATTTTTTATTTACCTTATTTATAGGTTAACAGATTAAATTGTATTGTTTTAGGATGTGACGCATAAAGTGGTGGAAGCCATTGGAACAATTGCCGGCTCATCTCTGGAGCAAACCACATGGCTGAGGAGAAACTTAGAGGTGAAGCCCTCTCCTCAGATTGTAGTGGATGGAACCAACCTGGAAACTGATGTAGAAGGTCAGCCACTAAACTGTGGTCATTTTACAAGAAAATCAGAATCTGATATTGACATTATTGCTTATGTTGCTTTTGCTATAATTATATTTTGGTCATTAAAGGATAGTTTTAATAACAAGCATTAAATGTGTTGTATTTTCCATATACTAACCATGAATAAATTGCACTTATCAATCTGGTGGTAAAAGTAAAGTGACCCTTAGTTTTCTGTAATGTAAATGCTTTGTGTGTTTGTTTTTATAGATTTAATGCTCACAGTGACGGAGGCCTCCAGCTTTACTCCATCAGTGTACAGTGTTCATGCCCTCACACTGTTGGCTGAGGTAAAACACACATCAGTAATTTGGCTCTCCTAAACACAGTTTGTCTTTTAGAGGTCACCTGTCAGTGGTTCTTTACCCCCCCATTCCTAATAATGGTGTAAATATTATTTATCTGATGCCACTTTACAGTGCGCAAACACTCTAACTCAAATGATTGACAACCACTTCCTTAGCTTTTCCTTAAACCTGGTTAACAAACCAATAAATCAGTGTAAGGACTGTAAAGGAGCAGTGTAATTGAAAGCACAAGCAATTCACCCTATTTATCTCAGTGTTGTTGACAGATGATTGGATTGTTCTTTTGACTATAATGATACAGCGCACCTGCCATACTTGGTTGGTAATTATATAGTGAATTATAATAACTATACAGACAAAGTTTAATATCTTTTTTCCATTGTTCTGTCTTCCTTAGGTTTTGGCTCATTTGTTGGACATGGTTTTCTACAGTGATGAAAAAGAAAGAGTAATCCCACTGCTGGTTAATATTATGCACTATGTAGTACCCTACCTCCGCAACCACAGGTGCGTGTTGTAGCTGACAACAACTGACATATTACATTTTATCTCAAAAACTTACTGTTTTGATAATGTTATATAAACTTTTTCTGTTTTGTGTTGAAGTGCTCACAATGCCCCGAGCTACAGGGCCTGTATCCAGTTATTAAGCAGCCTCAGTGGGTACCAGTACACCCGCCGGGCCTGGAAGAAAGAGGCTTTTGACCTTTTCATGGATCACACCTTCTTTCAGATGGACTCCTCTTGTGTCAGTCAGTAAGTAGGCCTCAGATAACAATAAATAGTTTGGATTTCCCAGTGGCCTAAATGACCACACATAATGTTACTGAAAGGTGTGTGTGTAAATCAGTTACAAGACTTAATTCCTTTTTTCAGCTGGAGAGCCATTATTGACCACTTGATGACTCATGACAAGACCACATTCAGAGACCTCATGAGTAAGGCTCAAATAACACTGGATGTTTAACAGTGCTTACTAGATTATGCTTTTCTAAATGTACCTTTACTCAGGCATAGTGCATGATGGTTTCTTCTTGGCAGAGACATTTATTAATTAAAATATGCATCTGTAAAATGTATATGTCAGTAAATATACCTTCATGTTTCCCTTCAGCCCGGGTGGCTGTGGCCCAGAGCAGCTCTCTGAGTTTGTTCACTAACAGAGATGCTGAGCTGGAGCAAAGGGCCATGTTGCTTAAACGCCTGGCCTTTACCATCTACAGCAGTGAAGTGGATCAGTACCAAAAGTATCTCCCAGACATCCAAGGTGAGACACCCAACACAAATAATGGTTTTGTTCTATGGCTTTCCATTTTTACTATAGATATTGTTCTCTAATACAGTGGTCCCTCATTTTTCCCGGGGGTTACGTTCCAAAAATAACCCGCAATAGGTGAAATCTGCGAAGTAGTCAGCTTTATTTTTTACAATTATTCTATATGTTTTAAGGCTGTAAAACCCCTCACCACACACTTTATACACTTTTCTCAGACAGGCATGAACATTTTCTCACATTTCTCTCGTTTAAACACTCTCAAAGTTCAAACCTTAGCATCTTCCTCTGCCTTTTGGGTGTGACCGCAGGTGCCTTTGTCGGTGCAGAACGTTTCGTGAACATTGTGGGTTTTGTCGGGGAGAAACCTTGCAAACATACAGCACTTCAGAGTCACACTGCTAGCATCGAACATTTATGTAAATTTGGCAAGCTGAGACACGGCACGGAGGAGATTGATTGTCAATGGTCTACAGTCCCTTAGCCAATCAGGACGCAGAACACAATGCACGAGTTCTCCCTTAGCCAATCAGGACGCAGAACACAATGCGCGTTCATACACTGTAAAAAAAAACAGCATGCAAAATTGCACTAAAAAAATCCACGAAACAGTGAGGCCGCGAAAGGTGAACCGCGTTATAGCGAGGGACCACTGTATATTGTCACCATGATTTGTATTAATAATAGAAATAACTTTGATTGTGCGTTTGTCTGTTCAGAGCGTCTGGTGGAGAGCCTGCGTCTTCCTCAGGTGCCGATCCTTCATGCTCAGGTGTTTCTGTTCTTCAGAGTGCTTCTGCTGCGGATGTCACCTCAACATCTCACCTCCCTCTGGCCAACTATGATCACTGAACTGGTGAGACACTAAATACCCCTTAATTCACTCATTTTTGTCTTTCACACATACGCTTTTTGTGGCATTAACTGAGGAGTAAGAAATCTTATTAAAAACTTAACACATTATTATATTTTATAGGTCCAAGTGTTTTTGTTGATGGAGCAGGAGCTAACTGCAGACGAAGACATATCCAGGTATCAGTTTGTAAAGTTGAATAAAATTTTTTACAATTCTTTTTTATTTTTATTTTGTATAAGCAGCAATCAGGCTGCTGAACCAAGATCTTTGAACATTGCTTTCTGAATTTTTATTTTTATATGAAATTATCATGTATATTTTTTTTTATTAGACTATTTATACATTTGTGGTGGACGTGAAACACAATTTCATGTGACACATAAAGTTGACAAAGAATAGATCTAATCTAATCAGGAAATAGACAAGGAAAAATATTATTAACTATTACATCGTTTTCTTGTTCATCTGTAGGACTTCTGGGCCATCTGTGGCTGGATTGGAGACCACTTACTCAGGAGGAAATGGCTTCTCCACATCCTACAACAGCCAGCGCTGGCTTAATCTATATCTGTCTGCATGCAAGCTCCTGGACCTGGCCTTGACTCTTCCTCCGGAAAGCCTTCCCCAGTTTCAAATGTCTGTTCAAATAATTTTTAAATTATTATTGAACAACTTTCTCTGTAACTCTCTAATTTGATTTGGCATTTAGCAAGGAAAACCTGTACTTGGTGTGAATATGTTGATTTGTTGTTTGATTTGTGTTGCTTTCTTTAACAGGTACCGCTGGGCTTTTATCCCTGAGGCTTCAGATGATTCAGGGTTAGAAGTAAGACGCCAAGGCACTCATCAGAGAGAGTTCAAACCTTACGTGGTTCGGTTGGCTAAACTTTTAAGGAAAAGAGCTAAGGTATTATTCTGCTGTCTCCTCAACTTGTACTAAGGTTATTGTTTAAAGAAAATAAGGGCAAGGAGAATAGAAATTAGAGAAATTGAAATGCACATTTCTGTGTGGGTGCTCGGTGGCATAGCACCCCTGCCTGACAGGAAAAAGGTTGTGCTATCAATTGGCATTTCAGCACATTACAGTGGGCAATCTGCCTGCCTCCTACGGTCAAAAGACATGTACGTTTAGGTGAATTGGTGACTCTAAATTGCACATAAGAGTGAATATGATTGTCAATGGTTGTCTGTTAGTGTTAGCCTTGCCATAACAGGCAATTGTTCAGGATGTGCCCACACAGAGGAAAAATGTATCTCCACATGTTTAGTGATATTTGCATAAAATAATAATTTTCTATTTACTCATTCTATAGAAAAATCCAGAGGAGGACTGCTCTACTCGCACTTTGTCTTGGGAGCCGGGCCACCTAATGCTTACCCTTTATGTGATCCGAAGCATCGAGCAGTTACTACCCTTCTTTAATTTGCTCAGCCAAGTGTTCAACAGCAAGGCCAGCAGCCGCTCGGGCTCTGCCTTCACACACAACCCCACAGACGCCTCATTCCCCGGCCACAAAGAGGGCCACAAGCTGGAAAGCCAGAAAGTCTTCTGGAGCCGAGCAAGGAAGAACATTGAGGAGATGGTTGAAAAAGACTTTCTGGAGGGCCTTATTAAAACATGAATCAAAAATAAAAACCTGACAGTTCAACACTAGTGACAAACCTCAGCTTGTACATAAAAAAACAAGGGATTACAAAGGGGAAAATAGTTTGTACATGTTTTGTATTTATATTAATTTTACTTTTCAAAGCCATTGTATTTAATTTTAATTATTTGTATATATGGGACAGAGCTTTGACTTTTAACATTTCATGTATGTCCTTTAGGGCAATGTAAAGATGCTGTGCCATTCCATATCAATGTGACTTAATAAAGATTTCTATGAAGGTTTACACCACTGCTGCTCTGATTTAATGTCACACACTGTACACTGTTCTGATCTTTTAATTGTGAGAATAAGATTCTTGGGGCCGGTGGTTACAAAAGAGTGGTAAATGAGGAAAAGTGATTACTACTGCTACAGCACCATGGACAGAGACAGGCAGAATCTAAAAGTGGGAGGTGTCGCTGCACGGTTTATATGACCTTCATAGCATGGCAGCAGCATGGAAGCATCAAGCTAGGCTGTAGAGTAGCTTTTCTTAACCCTTTCACTCCTCAAACACGCAGACCCCTTTGTAGTTCTCGTTCATTCTCTATTCTCGCGATGAAAGTGTGAAAGCGCCGTTGGTAGCATCGCGTCAGCTGACTCAGATCAAGAGGCGGAGCCAGATGAGAAATCTAAGTAATAAATAATGAAATGAGCGAAAGGACGTAAAACCATTGCAAACAACGCCATCCATCGACCCGGTTCAGAACGAGCGTCGCCGGGGCTTTCAGGCTGACGGTGGGCCGCAGAGAGAGGACGCGTCCCGGGGAGAGGGCGGAGGAAAGCGCTGCTGTGGATGGGGGAAGATACTAAGCAGGTCCTGGTGTTCCTTAGCACTCCCTGCTGAAAAGACAGGGGCTGCTGGAGAGGATAATCCGGAGGCAGGAGGAAGGAAGACAGGGAGGGGGAGCGAAACTGCCAGCATCATCCGAGCGCACCGTATATCTCTCTGAGGCTGGCCCACAATAAGGCAAACAGTAAGAAAGACCTTATTTGATCAAATAAAAGGAAATATCTAGAGCATTTTAATTCAAATGGTAACAGTTCAACATTAGCTCAGGATATAGGCTTCAATTGTCAAATCCATTTGGGAAAAGACACTTTCTGATCACGATTATTCCACAAACGCAGTTGAACTGAACCAGCTCCAGTATTGTTATGCAATTCACATCAATGTGCCTGGAAGTGCGTTGAAAGTGGGCTACTCTAAATTCAATCAAGGTCTTTCTTTGCTGGTGCGATCTGTGTGTGTGTTATTTTTGAGGACAGCTGGGATTACCGAGCCTCGTTTTGGAGTGGGGGGGTAGGACCATATTGGACGCTTGACTGACTGTCGGGGTTGGACTCAGCGGAGAGAAGATGTCGGGTCAAACGCTGACGGACCGCATCGCCGCGGCGCAGTACACACTCACAGGGTCCGAGGTGTGCAGAGCTGTGTGTAAAGCCACCACTCATGAACAGACCACTCCAAAGAAAAAGCACCTGGAATGTGAGTAAAGCTGCCATCTGTACATCTTTCTGTCTGTCTCTCTGTGTTGTGTGTCCTTTCTCCTCATGTACAAGTAGGCCACACACCTTCCATTCAGGCAGGACTTCCTTAGCTGTGCTCCTCAGGCTTGAGTTCACACAGCAACACACATGTGGCCTACACTTGAGTCTGTCTTTAATGGAGAGTCTGTCCCATGCAGCTGATGTTGCAATACATTATTGATTGGACTGGTAAACGTAGGGTTAGTACTAAGCTTGGAATATGTTTCTCTGATAAGACATTTTATTTTTGTACTGCCCAGTATCACAACAGAGTGGTCTAAAGGGCTTTGCAGACCACAGAATATGGTTTGTAGCTCCTCCTCAGAGTAAGAACAAACCTCCTAAAGTAGGAAAAACCACCGAGAGAGACACAAAAAGAAGGCTCCAATACCAGGATGGACAGGCTAAATTATAGTAGCCTATAGACTTTTCACTGAGATAGACTAAAGACTCCCTCTAGCAACTGAGCACAAATCAGAATAATAAAACATCAGTGTCAGTGGTGTCCAAAATGGTCTTTTTTTGGTCCTTTATGTCAGCTTAAAGAAGTTGAAAACAAAAATTTACTTTAGTAGTGCAAGGTGGATCTTTTTGCAAGGTGGGAATTTTTGAGAGAGTTCCACTACACAGTATCCCCTCCTGACACGATTATAAAGTCTCTTCTAGATCTTGTAGATGAGCCATGAGCCTGTTAGGTCCCTTGTGTCATATTGAATAACAAAGCAATATATTACAGTAGTTAGTTCTGGACTTTTTTAAGCTTTATCAATTGGCCTTCTGCGGCATACATGTCATCAATGCATCACAATAGAAACCATTAAAAAAAATTATTTATTTCTGTAGGATCATAATGAAAGCACAATGAGGTTGAATGTCCTGTGTGGCATCAACCCTCAAATTTGTTTGTGCCACATAAAAAAATAAAATTGAGTAATGATGTGTGTTAAATCATGGCTCAATAAAATACACAGGCCATATGCTAAAGTCTGAGTCAGCATATTTCTGTATTGATGCTCAATGAAGGAGCAGGGCCCTGTTGATGCGTGCTGTTAGAAGGTGTGCATCTGTTGCTCTACACTTTTTTTAAAAATTAGGAGGCACTGTGGTTTCTGTTGGTAGTTGACTTTATTTAGCATCCTCACTCTAAAAATAACCTGGTATGGATTGTTCCAACAACTCACAACAGACAACTATTTATTGGTCCATTGTACTGCTTTTGATTTGATTCAGTTGAGGTCCAGGCAGCAGCAGCAGCAGCAGGCTCTTCATTCTGTGATAAATGGCCTGAAACAAGGCAGCAACTTTTTTGAGCATGAAAGGTGCTGTAAATACGCTGAGTAAATACTGAATAACGCAATTATACAAGCTAATGACTAAAAATGCCTATCAATATGAATGAAAAGCACCTCAAAATTTATTTCATTTTTTTAGGACTGCTTATTTCCTCAGACCCCAAATGGTCGTAACACAGAATGTCTCTGATTCTGAAGCATTTGATTGGCTGCATCTGTTCGGCTGCAACAAAAAGACTTGAGTGGCGGTTCAATGAAGACTCTTCCTGTTCAGCGCAGGGTGGGATGGAGGAGGTGCAGCTGTGAGTCAGCTGCCTGCCTGGGCAGAAGTTTGTCAAGGCATTAGGATAATTACTCGAGACAAAGAAAACAATCACTAAGAAGATCAGGAGTAAATGGCAAAAAATCTAAATGGTTTTAGTGCACCCCATTGTCCAAATTCTGTCTGCAGACTACAGCTGTTGTTGGTCCCTTTAGCATACGATTACAATAGCTGACAGACAGCACTAGTTTCAACATACAATCTCTGAATCCTGTTTATTCTCCTCTTAGCTTGTAATTTAGATACAGATACTGGCGACTACTACTGGAGAATTAGAAAACATGTTTTTGGCTGACTTACACATACACCCACCTACAGACTGAAATGCAGATGCATGGCAACAAACCAGGCCACAAAATTTGATTTTGTATGTGTTCATTTAAACCAAGCTCCTTTTCCCTTTGGCTAAAATTGACATCTAAATTTTGATTAATCGGCTGCTTGTTTTTTCTTATTTGGTACAAAAAGCAGCTTCTTAGCATACATGAGATGTAACCACATGTGCCTGTTTCAATGTGATGTCTAAAGAGACTTCAGAGGGAACTACTTTCTCTCACTTTTTCTTCTGTACATGTCCAACCTGCACTTTTACTCTGACAAATTACACACATACAGTATGCTCTTGAACTACTACTAACTGCTATACACCTTGTTAAACTAGACCTGTCAAGTGTTAGTGATCACATGCCCTGATCATTTACGTCCTTGGATGTAAGAGTGACTACTTTTATAATATCTCACTGCAACACTCACTTCAATGTAACCAGTCATGTGCTAATAATTGCAATAATGTAGCACACTACTTGCAAATCCATATGTGTTGAAGATTAGGTGAAGTGATTTGTGTAAAATGATCTGTGTAAAAATAAGGTAAATTATCTTTCTCCACTTTCCTTTGTTTCATCACCAGGGGCAATTTGTCTCCATGGTGCTTTATTTCTGCTCTAACCAAGCAGCTGTCAAACGAAGGCCATTTTGTTCTTAGTTTCTAAAACAAAATGAGAGAGATGAGCAATGAGGCTTTCTGACTCAAAGATGTAAGGGTTACTTCAAGGCAGCATTTGGTACCTTGTCCTGAATAACCACTGAATTGCTTTTTAGTGAGTCCCAGAGCATGGCTCTGAGGACATACAGGCAGGACAAATAACTGGTGTAACAAGGTTTGATTGTCTGCCAAATGATGATGGCTCTGTGTCTGAATACAAGCCCCACAATGCTCCTAATAGCCTGTGTCTTTATCTACAGCTACTGATATCTCCATAACCTCTCAGTCCCAGTCATAAGACACTAATTATTTGTAGCTCATAGGTTATGTTTTGTGTTGTGTTCCGAGCAGCTCTTTGCATTCACTTAAGAAATAAACTCAGAGAATGACCTTGTTGAGCATCACAGCAGCAATATTGTTTGCTGCAATAATAATCACCAGCTCCTCTGTCACGATGCTAAATCTAGTCTTTCCAATTAACGCTTTTTTCACAGTGATGCGATTATACTCTGCTCCTAGAGATGCAGGATACAGGAGTTGTGTATGTGGAGAAAGGGGTGGGGGCTAGAGGGCCATACTGTATGTGATAACAACGTATACTTATATACCAGCGTACTGAGATCCCCTTTAGCTGCTATGGCGCTGTTACCACAACATGAGTCACTGCAGAAGTGTGTTACCACATTCAGACATCAGCATGGTGAAGGTGAGGAGGGGCTGCCATGATCCCATTGGTGTGTGAAGTTTGTGAGCCAATTA
This sequence comes from Rhyacichthys aspro, assembly GCA_036850595.1. NCBI lineage: Eukaryota > Metazoa > Chordata > Actinopteri > Gobiiformes > Rhyacichthyidae > Rhyacichthys > Rhyacichthys aspro. The sequence goes on along the minus strand of CM072163.1, from coordinate 7,013,891 downwards.
AATCTCCAGCATCTACCACAGCACTACACCATAGCTGTAATGTCAGCTGTGGGCTGTACATGATACATTGAGGGCAAAGAAGTCTTTTTGAGCTCCATCTTAAGGTCGTTTAACTCCAAATGGTCTTTCAAAGGAATACATGTCTGAGGTTATTAATCCTCAAGCATGTATTCCTTTGAAAGACCTTTTAAATGACAAGTGGATTATTAAAAGCATGAAATTGAAATTTTACTGAGCACTAAAGTATATGACGGGTCATGATCGAGGATGTTTACTAGCATTCCCAATAATAGCATAGTGTGCCTTTAACAAGTCAGAGGTCAGACAGAGCCAGTGAAACCTCTTTCTTACCCTGTGCAGCAGCTGGATTTAAAATCCATCTTGGACAGGTCTGCACCAATAATGTGGCATGTTTTAGGTTGAAGGACGAAGCAGCTACATTACAGTTACTATTGTAAACAACATGCTCTGATTGGACACTGGCAGGTGGTTCTGCCAATCACAAACCAGGTATTTGTCTAAACTTACTGACCTTTGCAAACTCTTTCTATGAAAGCCCTCCAGATGGTTCTGTGTAACAGACAATAAAAGGCTCTGAGGATCAAGATTAAAATGTCAAATGTGAAACTGAAACCTATAACCAGTGTCCGATTTTGTGAATGTTTTTATTGGGTCAGTGTTGAGTTATTTTTGTCTAAGTCAGATTCATGAGAGAACATGATAGTAGAGTGCTAATGCCAGAGGTGTGCCCATGTGATAGCAAACATGTAAACGAAAACATGTCAGTACAGTGTTGATCCACATTGGAGCTGTAATGTGACGGTGGGACATTGACTCTGGATGTGTCAATATTGTGCCATCCTGGAAGTGGCAGCTTATTTCTGTGTGGCAGAATCAAAACAACACTTTTTTTTTTTTTCTGAATATACTATTGGCCTTCCCTGGTGTCTTTACTTCCACTGTATGTTAATTCCCCTCTTTACAATCATTCTGCCCAGTGCTTGCCAAATGGTTGAGTTTCAGTGAACAGATAAATAGAAAAAGATGATAGTATAAGAGTCCTCATAGTGGGTTTCCTTGGCATCCCCCGAACGCCTCTCTAATGTCTAACGTTGTGTGGGAGGTTGACCGTTATACCAGCAGTGTGTGTCCAGATTAATGAGCAGGAGCCAGCATTGCCTGTAAAACCTCTACACCATTATCTGCTGAAAATCTGAACCGAACAAACGTCGAGTGGCTTTCTTCAGTCCACCCACTTCCACTTGTCTCACTAAATCTTCTGTTAGAGGGCCTTTGGAGGGTACTTTGGCCTTGAACCTTATCATTGGGGGCCTCAAAGCATTATGTCACTGCAACTATAGCTATGAGAGATTTAGAGCTATAGCTATGAGAGCACATAACCCGCCATACACATGGGCTGCTCAAAGAGAGACAGAGTTCATCATTCACTTGTCTGTGGATAAGCGAGAGGTATTCCATTGTTTGTTATTTTCAAGGGCTACATCTATGACTATCTGAATATTCAAAGAAGGAGTTAGACACATGGTTTCTTGTCATCTGAATATTCTGTGTGACTGCTGCCTCAGGACTCTGTAATAAAAAAAAAAAAGCATTTTGTGATCAAACTTTGCCGCTTCTGGGTAAATCACCGCATACACAGTGGGGACATTAAGAAAACATTGTACACTTTGGAGACTCATAAAAAGTGTTGGCTTTGTGTGCTTGTACAGTCTGTGAATAAGAATGTAGTGAACTATTACTGCTGCAGTTCAGGCTTAATTTGATGCCGTGGTTTGTAGATAAAGTATTATTTGTGATATTTTTATTCTCCTTCTGTATGCACAATGTATTTTGCAAATTGAATGAGTATTTGGAGCTTGAAATTTTATGTTAATGTAAAGAGAAGAGAGGGAACCACTGCTCCCAAATGTGTTTTCAGTAGTTATCAGTCACTGAATCTATGGTTAGAGGAAGGACAATTAAAGTCATTAGAGAGAGATGGATTGATTAACACTGCAGGGAAAGTGGATCTGTTCTCTGTGACCCATTATTTGTTTGATACCTGATTGGTTGGTTTGTTCTTGAGCGAAGATACAAATTTCAGACTATTTCAGAATGTTGATTAATGCCATATTTTGACATTATAATATTACCAAAAGTGTTTAAGGACCTAAATGAAGGCTGCACTATTTGTCCTTTCCACCAACAGACGCAGCTGCATTGTGTTGGCTGCCAGCCCTTTCCAGAGCCTCCACAGTGTCTGCATCTCGATGGCTTCCTTTTTGTTTGGCTGCCACACCACATTGGTGCTATGCTACACTGGTATACGCAGTGCATTGTGGGTACTTTTTTCTTTCCCCCCTGTATGTAGCTTGAGGGGGCTAGGAACTATAAATAAACGGCACGCTTTCACTATCTATTCATGTGTGGCTCAACACAGGCATCACTCATGCAGCATGGCTTGTGCTGCAATGAAATATATTGTTCACAGCACAGAAGATGACACAGATGCTTTATATAGAGGTGCTTTGAAGTTTATCATCAGGATACACACAAATTTAGAGCTAAATTCAGTGTTATATCTGTAATAAGTACAAAAATACCTATACATTCAGCTCTGATAAGGTTTATCCCTTATCAGTTACTGCCATAGGAGCTGACTTCAAAATAATTTTACACTTCCCTTGATATCACTGCAAATATGAATGCTTGTTACCAAGGAAACCACCTTGGCATGTCCCCAGTGTATTTGTAAAAAATCCATCTGTGAAAAAAGAGGAGCTTGTGTGGTATGCTTGGGTTACATCAGTTTTGTGTAAGGATCCTATAGCGCACCTATGTTGTGGTTTGGCAGCAGTCGTTCTTACACTGTGCAGAATATCAGTTACAGTTATTGATGTAGGGCACTATGGGAAACTGGACTCCTGTCTGTTGGGTTTAAGGTGTAACAGTTTCTGCAGGGCTCTGACGCTGAATGAGCCGAGAAATACACATGAGTAGGTGAGAAAGGTATTTTAGCCTTTTTTTGACCGCAAAAGTAATGATTGACAGGAAACAGTGAAGTAAAGCAGAGTAGAGAGATAAGAATGACATGGATAAACAGGCTCGAGCTGAGACTTAAACCTGGGTCGCTCTACACCTTGTGGTTTGCACTCCACTACTGAACTACTGTGGCACCTCAAAAGGAAAATAATCGTAATCATTAACATCCATCCTTGTCCTCTTTTAGTGTGTGACCCAGTATCACCAGTATCACAGTACCACTGGAAAGCATCAAGTCTGCTGTCTTAAAAGCTATAGGCTTATTAAATGGATTATGGGCTACGTTACTTCATGTAGCTGTATTCAGTTCAATGATAACATATTATAATGTACCTAGATCTATCTATCTATCTATCTATCTATCTATGCATGTTTTATTAGTCATGTGGTACAAACATGTTTTGCTACTTAACAAGAGTACGGTACCTATGCATATGACTAAATACAACAAATATAGCATCAATTCTGTCCTGTTTGACATAAAGATATATTTTTATCAAACATTTGTTGAATTTGCACATTTTCAAAACTTTGATGCATTATAATAGTGGTTATATTCCCAAGCAGAGTTGTCCTTCTGTTGATATGTTCTAAGAGAATGTGTGGCTTAACAGTGACTTACACTGGTGTGCGTTTCCCCAAATCCATTTCCTTCTTCTTACTGATACAGACACCTTAACATATCAGTGTAGTAGAGCTCATTAGGATCAATAATGCCTCTCAGTGTTTGTTACACTATATCATGCATTATTGGCAGGATTGTTGTGGATGTAATTTGGAGGAGGGTAGGAGTGGCATTTGTGTATTCATGTGTATAATTTAGCTCCATGAGGCTGCTGTAATCCTTGTGCCAGTAATAACCTTGTGTAACTGCTAAAACAGTCCCAGGGCATGTTCTGTTTGTCACATAGGAACAAAAATACCAAAAAATTTAGGACTTCAGAGGGATCATAACACTGTACCATGAAAATGTAGGATCCACCTTTTTAAAATTTGCGATAAACTGGTATTCTTCTAGGTTCAGTATGAGTCTGCAGTGTGTGGCCTGCTGTCACTATTACAGTAATCACAGGCTGATGGCTGACTGCTCCTGCAGCTGGAAACACTGCAATTACCCTCAGTAGCACCAGTTCTTCGTCACAGCCAAGTGCATATTCACTGGTTTTTCATTAGAGTCTGGCTCCTTTTGGCTTTTAGAGAGGATATTTTATTGCATGATGGCCTGGATAACTGAGAACCTCCTGGGATGTACCATAGTTTGAATTTTCAGAATATTGTTTGTAAAGAAGAGGCATTAACATAAATTTGTATATTAAATACATGTTTGCGGGTTGTTGTTTATCAGTGTGACATATCACAGTGTGCTAGACTTTGACTCCTCACCTCCCACTAGCGCCCCCTCTCTTGTTTTCACACACACATATGAATAATTCAGAAATGAAGCAGAGGGAAGACAGTGAGTCAGGAGTTCCTGCTGAACTGTTGTTTTGCATCACAACTAGCACTACCTGCTACCTCTCTACTCTCTCCACCCCTGCAGAATTACAATCATACAACATAGAGCAAATATTTTCTGTGAAATTGCGTTTGACAGGAAAAGAGAAAGATAAAGACTGATGTGTGTCCTTGCTGTGAGAGTTAATAAAGCACCTCATGTAGCACTGTTATCACACATTTCTCTCGATGAGACACAGAAGTGCGATGAAAAAAATGCAGTAACAAATATTTCTGATACTTTGGCACATCAATTCTACAGCAAATTGGTAGGCATGTATTTATGTTGCATTAATGAAAAATGAAGAAGGAAGAATTTAGACAGACCGAGGAAGCAACAGACAGGCACGGAGAAAAGAAAAGTGTAGGATGATGATGAGAATGATGATGATGATGATGCAGGCTACTGACTCATCAGGCCTGCAGGGATTATCCCTCTCGCTCCGTGCACGCACATGTGTGTATCCACCGGCTTACTACTGAGAGGGGAATGCACAAATATTACTGTATGATCAAAGTACAACAGGAGTTAACATGAATATCAAAGCGACTGCTTAGTTTCATCCAGCACTGTATACTAAGAGCTGACATTCAATATAAAAAAGATATATAGATATATAAAAGATATGGTATATGTAGACTTTTATGAGTAAGATTTTATGTAAGTAATAACCAACAACATTAGTAAACAAACTCTAAATAAAAATGCCCCACACAGTGCTATGTCCTGTTGTTTAGTTTTGTTTAGTTCAGTTTTGACATCTGCCATATTGCTTTTTTAACACATTCTTCAGAGACAAGCTGGCAACCATCAGAGTGGTCTGCATCTTCATATTACTCATTCCACATTGTCCCAGTAAGACTCTTATCCAATGTGCAGGATTGTTTTATTTAAAACACAATGTACTGAGACATGGATACTGAGATTTTCCATTGTAACATAGAAATGGCCTTCTACAGTTCTGATGACATATTCAGACACACCTACTGTATATTCAGCCGCTGCTCTACTCCTGGCGGTAATAGTGCAGACATAGATTTGACACTATTAATAAATCACAGAAATGAAGGCAGTCATTGTGGTTCTTCCCAGTCTGCTCTGCTGAATCAAGGCTTTTAAAATGATGCAGGTCATGTTTTCTCTCCGTTTCTGTCCATCACTCTACAACACACCTTCTTATCTCATCCATCACTTCGTCTGAAGATATGGCCTTAGGTTTTAATGTGTGACAGTTCTCCTATCGGCCAGTGAAAGGATATCTTTTCTCACTACTAACAGAATAACGCTGGGGGAAGGAACATCTACCAATCACTCTTTGTATTTTTAGTTGATGTTTGATTGATCAGCAACAGCTTTGTTTTATTTACGAGGGCTTTTTAACACTAATTTCAAATCACAGTTTGCAGAATTGTAGCTAATGAAAATGCATTGAGCCCATTAGGTCACTAATAGTCTATTGATGATTACAGCTAAGCAGTGGGTCTGGAGTTACAAATCATTAGAACATTTTAAATTGACTCTCAAATAAAGATTTGTAGAGTGTTATCAGTCCACATATCATTAACAGAAATCTGTTTCTTGTTACACATAGTTAATGTACAGCAGATATTTGCTGATATTTGTCTGAAAAGTGTAAAATTAAGTTTGTACTGTAGGTAGCTTGTTGATATTTTTCTCTTTCTCTCTGCGTCCACAATAAAGTCTTGGATTCATTTGTCTTTTACCAGGACTACTGCAACAGTCGAACGTGTTGTTCAGCACAAACAGAGTGTGGACGCAGGTTCAACAAACATCAATTTATTTACATGTGAATAAGGACATTTACTACTTAGTATTACACAGCAGTAGTCAGCACAAGGACAGAGAAGATAGACATTAGTATGAGAGACATTTCCCATCTTCTCTGCAGTGGCTGAATCACAGCACACTCTGTGCCTGCCCTATACCATCCATCATCTGTCCCAACCATATCTAACTCTCTCCTCTTCAATTCTCAGATCTAATCCAGGCCACCCAGGACTCTAATGTCAACGTCCCTCAGATGGCTGACACGCTCATGGAGAGGGCCGGCAATGCCAGCTGGGTGGTGGTGTTCAAAGCCCTGATCACCACACACCACCTGATGGTGCACGGCAATGAGGTGAGTCTGTAACGGGAGCTAGTTCCTGTCCCCACAGCAGTGAACAGGCTGTACCAGAGGCTGTCCCATATAAACTATCACTCTGCTGGACGTGTGCTAAATTGACTTTTTTGGATGAACACTGAAGCCCTTCCCTCTCAGGGATTCATAGCCCTGTTGGTTGTATTTAAAGTGCTAAAACAGCTCATTCAACACTTTTTACACACTACATTTTTCTCAAAGGCAGGAGTGAAATCAGCCTTGGGACTCCCTCTGTGTTTTTTTTTCTGACCTCCTGACACAGTTTATGTCCTGACAGCTAGAGAAAGGCAATTTGAATGTGCAGTGAGATCAGATCCACACTAAAATGATTCAGAACTTGAATGACAATAGGACTCTAACAGCTGCACTTTCAGCCATTCACTTGTCCTCATTAGACATGTGTGTAATTAGGTTTGTAGTACTGCCTCTTAGTGTTTAGAGCATGTGTTACTGTTCCATAGTCTCATCCCAACATGTATTTCTCAGAAAGCATTGCTGGCAGACATTTAATAATAGCATGCTAATTCGTTTAGCCTTTGTGATTGAAACAGCAGGTGTCAGGGCAAAAGGTCGATGACCTTATGTTGCTATGGGCTGCAGAGGCTCATTGGTCATTTCACTGATAAGCCCAATTAGCATATGTACAATGTGATGAATGGATTGCCCAGATTTGCTGCAATTGAATGTGTATGTTCACTGTTTACTAAGAAATAGAGCCTTGTAGATAAAGCAGTTGTTACACTTGTTTTGTTGTGTCTTATACATATAAACTTAAAACTAATAAGCATCAAAAGCAGTGCACATAGCATGTTTTATTGCCTCACTTGTGTAAGCTTTTGTCACTGTGCTGCAGAGAGACCTTGTTTGTCTTCATTATGCCTTATTTCTTCATGTGTTTAATTCATATCCACATACTCCCACTCACGACTACAGCATTGCACACATCATTCTCTAATCACCAAAGAGCACACCATTGCATCAGATCCTTCATTAAGATGTTTAAAATCGAATCTGGCAGTTTTTTGGTGGTTTCTTGTGCCTAAATGACAGTGTTGACAACAATTTCTTTTGCAGTCATTTGCCATTAGAATAATCAGCCATGAAATCGTAAAATAGTTTTTTATGCCCAACAGACAGTTCTTTTCACGAAACTGCATTATCAACAGAATGCTAACTGACTAAAGCTTATTTTGCATTCATCTTCATTAGAGGCATATGGGCATATTATCTGGTGAGCTCCCAGCAGAGGGAAATCAGTAATCATCTGTGTGTCTCTTCTCCTGCAGAGATTCCTACAGTTCCTGGCATCTAGAAACACCCTTTTCAACCTCAGTAACTTCCTGGACAAAACTGGCTCTCACGGTGCGTGGTGCATCCCTTTTCTGACACACTCTACCCCTTGCTGTGGGTTTTTTACCGTTGTATCCCTCGGTCTAACAATTCTACACAACAACACAGGAGTAAGCTTGATTGTTACCTTGATTGTCAGTTTCTTTGCCATCTTGAGCTTTCTTAATCCCTGCCACCATCAACTAAACCCATCTCCAGGGAATAATGGCATCTCTCACGGCGATAAAGACCTGTTGTACTGCTCACTGTCAAGGGAAATGTGTCTCCTCAGATGACCAACGCTATTGCTGAATTTTACATTTTATTTAAGATAAAGTAAAGTAGCATTATCTCTGTTGAAACTTATTTATTTTTTTATCACAGTTTGCATGTGTTTTACATTTAAGCTATCAGTTGGGAATTTGTGTATGTATATTTTCATCTTTATGTGTGTTTGTGCTGTGTCTTTGTCAGGCTACGACATGTCCACATTTATCAGACGCTACAGCCGCTATCTGAATGAGAAAGCCTTCGCCTACCGACAGATGTCTTTTGACTTTGGGAGAGTGAAGAAAGGGTATCATTTCTTTTTTACCATTTTTATCATTCATGATATTATGAAGTAATAAGAAATAATGAAGTTAAAACACATTTCAACATCTGTCCAATTGCCCTTGACCTATGCATCACTTGAAATAATGCGACCCAGAGCTCCAGTGTATTTGCATCATGAACTGAACTCCTTTAAGCCTGCCATTAGGACAAGTGCATTGCTTTACTGCCTTGTTCTGGCTGAGTGCTGAGATGAATACAGAGTGGGCTATTACTCATGCTCAGGGTGTGGGCTGCTTGGTTTAGCTGGCAGACACAAAGTCTATGTGAATAAATAAACCAGTGCTGCAAAATATATCTGAGAGTGGAGACAGTGGATGGTGTAAATCCACAGGTATTATGTGTCTTCATAAATCTGTATTCTTTACAGCAGTTACTGAAGCATGGCTGTTCAACTCGTATGGGCTGCAATACATTGTTTAACAAACTCAGTTGATCCTGTTTCTTTGTCTTTGTCGTTTTCCTTACTTCTTAGTGCTGATGGAGTGATGAGGACCATGACAGTTGAGAAGTTGTTACGAGGAATGAACATCCTGCAAGGCCAGATCGACGCACTGCTGGACTTTGAAGTGAGTGACACGTTATAAGGTTTTACTTTTGATAAGAGCTTGAGCTTGAGTTTGTAAAACTGTGGCAAAAACCTTCTCAGTTTGTCTTAAAGGTATGATATAATGAAATTTAACAATGGAAATGGTTTTAAATATTTCACTGCTTTGTTGACATGGTTGGGAAAACTGCATACTATATCTTTAAAGTCACGTCTGCTCTGATTGGTCAAATGGGACAGTTCTGCTTTATTTAGACCTTGGCTTTTATTATTATTCCCCATTCCACATTTTACTGATGCTCTTCACTGTGTAACTTTAACAGAAGCACATAGAAGAACATACTTTCAAAGCCTCTGTCTATTGTTGTTAACAGGTGCACCCAAAGGATCTGAACAATGGTGTGATAAATGGCTGCTTTCTCCTCCTCTTTAAAGATCTGATCAAATTGTATGCTTGTTATAATGACGGCATCATCAATTTGCTAGGTAAAGAATCACAGACACTTGAATGTCTCAAATGCCACTGAAATATGGCCAAGTTAATGCTTCTGAATCCCTGCAGAAAAGTTTTTCCAAATGAAGAGAAGCCAGTGTAAAGACGGGTTGGAAATCTACAAGAGATTTTTGACACGGATGACTCGGGTATCTGAGTTCTTCAAAATAGCTGAGGTAAACTCTTAAGCACAATGATTTTAATTATCTGTTTGGATCCAATGCATTTAATAACTTTTCTGTTTCTTACAGCAAGTGGGAATAGACAAAAATGACATTCCTGAACTCACTCAGGTAATGCCTATAAGAGTATTTTTATTCTTGTTTTGGCTTTTTAAATGTGTTAATACTAACAGAGCACGTCACTTTATATTATATTTTTGTAACTCTATGGCATGTATTCAAATACATGTTCTAGTCTGTTTTGGTCCCAGTAAGAGTTTCCTTTTAATAATTATTTAAAGTCATCTATTCCACCTCACGTGCGGCTTTAGTGAGCTCAGATTTTTTGTTAATTACCCGTTCCCACGAAACCCACCCCTTTTCTTGTTTTACTTTTTTCAGAGATGCAGATTGATCATTGAGGCTGAGAGTGTGAGTAGTGCTAGCTTTATGGAGCAAAGAGCTTAGGGAAGGTCAACATTTAGACTGAGATTGAGTGCACTGAACTGAAGTACGCTGCAATGAGGGCACAGCCAGCAGACAGACTCGAGGCGGTCTGATGGAGTGGAATGAAGTGACTGGGAGGGCCAAATGAGTGAGCTGTGATATGCTGAGCAATGCTGCTGACCAGGCCCTGTTTCTGCTGCTAAGACTCTGAGCTATAGGTTAAGTTCAACCTAGTGCATAAAGGTGTAGCCGATTGTTCCGCTTCAACAGTGCTGCAGACTTTCCACTATGGCCATATTTTCACATTTTAGTGCATTTTGCTTTGTGTTGAAGCAAGTCTACACACAGTATGAAGTTGCTGTGCTTGCTGTTTGCAGGATCACATTAACAATATTGGCTGTTTGGATGGTTTGCATGAAAAGCATGTTAAACCATGTCTGTGCTTGGTATGCTGATGTTTAAGAGAGACATTCAGTGTACAGTGTCAAAGCAGATCCCCTATTTCTTTCCTTCGTTTTATTGTAATTGGCTGTACACATAGATTTCTATATGATATTGCAAAATAATATTAAGGTGATTAATGTTTAATGTTGACAGTTGTTTGCTAACACAGATTGAAAGCACTTAAAAGCAGATCATTGATTGAAGTGTCAAATTTTGTAGCTGAGATAGGATCAAATTTATGCCACTTGAGCTTAGACAAATAGATCTTCATATAATTGAAATAAATGCTCTCTATTATCTGCTCAAAGTGAAATTATAAACAAGAGTAAATGATCTTACCATGATATGGTTATAACTTAACCATTTATTTATCATTAGCAGAAAGCCCTTGTGTGATATCGAACCAGGAACTTTGACAAATGCCCTCTATCCTGTGTGTCAGCACATCACAGAAGTGGACCTGTTTACCTCTTGAAATATTATTATAGAAACTGTGTCGCCCTCTTGGTGGTGAAGGCTGACATTTTCTTTCTCAATGATGAATGCCCACTCACACTTTCCAGAACCAATCCAACATTTATCAGCCTGTCTGTCTCATTGGTCTTTCTCAATTTGAGAAGTAACACAGCAAGCAGCCCAGAATAGATTGAATCAATTGAGCGAAAAGTGAATTAGTGACTTAGTTTGACCGATCTTCTAAGATATTCTTCTAACTTTTTTGTTACAGCATGCTGGAAAAGAGTATTGCTCCATCTGGCCTGGCAGCACGTTTTGAATAGTAACTGGCTGTAGATTAACATTCATAACTTTTACTCAACAGCGTTTTTGTAATTATTTTCTTGTTTTTGTTCATTATTTGACGTTTTCCTGTACTTTCTATGTGGAACTAATGAAAGCTAATACACTCTTTGTTCAATCAGTCAGTCCACTATAGATTGAAATAGTAGTATTATTACCTTATCACATTACAGTCAAAGCAGGAAAACCCCTATTGTGACTCCATTATTAGGTTTTTTCACAGTGTTGTTCTCCTGAGAGTAATCAGCCGTGTCCTCTTTGACCGCGGTCAAATGCATTTGAGGTGCAGAGATAACAACAGTTGCCCCAGTAACCACTCTGTATTATTGTGCAGGCTCCAGAGAGTCTTCTGGAGTCCCTCGAGACGCACCTCAACACTCTCGAGGGGAAGAAGCCGTAAGTAACCATTTACCTGCTGTGAAAGAGCCAATAATGTGATAGCCAATCAATTAATTTTTTACTGTACCATGCACCAGTTGGTCTTTGATCATAGTTCGACTCTGCCCACTTTGTTTACTCTCCACATTATTCTATGATGCACCCTAATATGTTCTTCCTTTTTACCTTTTTCTGACCCCAGAGAGGATAAGTAAGTACAACCCCCAAAAAGGATGTAGAAATATAAATTAATAATTTCATCATTGGTTTGTGCAGTGTTAGTTATCCCCATAGCACGTACAAGGTTTGTTTCTAAGTGTGCAGTGTCTTTTTGTTTCCTGTTACTGTATGCCACTGTCATACAATAACAAAGGTGTACCTTTGATTCCTACTTGTCTTCGTCAGCATCTTACCACCACTTCCAGCTTCCACAGGCTTCAGAGGCATGCCACTATGAATAATTTTGTCTATAATTCTAAAAAGAAAAGCATTGTCAAAGTGGAACTGGGGCCAAGATGCCATGTGGAGCACTATTTATTAAATGAAGTGCTTTGAAATGCTGCCTGTCTAAACACACCCAGTAACAGTCATCACCATCTTACATATGTTTTATTATTGCTTTGCAGGTCACCCACTAAGGTAAGCTATGTCTTGTAATAATCATCTAATAGTTTAGTGGTAATTGCAATGCTTTGTAAAGCATTGTTTCTAGTACAACGTAGACTTGTTGCACATAAATAAAGACATAACCACATACAGTATGTAGGTCATCATGTTAATGAGGGTTTCTTGCTGCAGCAGGAAGCGACGGCCAACAACAGTGCCCCAGCAGCAGCCACTGCACCGGCCAAGCCTGCCCCTCCTGCAGCAGCCGGTGGGCCCCCAGCTCGACCCGGGCCACCTGCCAAGCCCCCTCCGCCCTCTGTTACCCCCACTGCTCCAGCCCCTGCCGCTAAACCTAGCAAGTAAGTATCACTCAACAAAATAACATTACTTGAACTGAGCTGTTTAAACATCACACTCAGGATGATGGGCTCCATCAACAAGCACAAAATAACCAGTGTTGTGTTTGGTGTGTGTTTAGTGCACTTGATGATGGCTTCCTGTTGGATCTGGACCCCATGTCCTCCTCATCAGCAGGGGGCGCAGCAGTGTCCTCTGCAACAACCAATTGGGGAGGTAAGTACAGAAAGTGCAAAACATTTGATGTAGTTATATATTTCATGACGACTGTTGAATGGAGAACTCCTAATTATTCTTAAAAGAATGCAGATTACTACTTAATAACTCCCTAGTTCATTTCCACATTTTGAAACTCTGCTTCTCTGTATAATGGTTGTAACTTGAGCTGACTGTTAATTTTGTGTTTGTGTTTCATCTGTTGTCTAGATCTCCTGGCTGGACGTGAGTATGGTTTAACAGTAACTTTTATATGAAGTTTATTAAAGAAATGTTTGCAGACTCTTGCAGGGTTTTTGTCTTTGTGACTTAGTTCTCTGTAAGGTGTCAGTTTCCAGTAGCAACTCTTTCGCATACTCTAGAAACTAAATGGATGCCCCCCTACAATGTTTTAGATTGGCATTCACACTTCAGGCCTATTTATCTTTCCTATGTCTGTCTCCTTTTCTTTTTTTTGGTTTGTGACTGGGTGTTGGTGCTTGGATGTGATGCTTTATACGAATAGCGTCTCCAGCTGCTTCTGAGGGGGCGTCTGAGGCTCCCCCGGCCAAAGGAGAACCTGCTGGTGCTGACTCAGCTGCTTCTGCTCCTGCTCCTGCTCCTGTAGCTGTAGCGCCCCCTGCTGCTGCTGTTGCAGCTGCTGTTCCTGTGCCGACATCGCTGCCTGTCTCCGCTCCCACCACCACTGCCACAGATATCGACCTTTTCGGAGGTCAGTGTGGTTGGGGTACACAGGGGACAGAGCATGGCCTCCTGCCTGCTTGTCCACAACATGCCCTTTCTTTTTTCTTTTTTAGTCATTTAAAGGTTTGGATTTTGTAATAAACATTGTTTGGTTCAGCATTTGAAATTTACCAAATTTAACAAAAGATAAACCCCACACATTTCTGTAAACATAAATAGTATTTTGTCTGTAAATCTCTCATCCCCTGCTTTGTTGCTACAATGCACACTAATGTGCTCACACACTGTCAAGCTTTCACATTCCCTGTTGTGCATTGGGCAAAATGTTTATCACATCCCAGTTTATTCAAGGCTGCACAACTGTCTTTGTGCATTAATTAGAGTATGTTTTTATATTGCTGTGCTCCTCCATAGACCCATTATGATGTAATTAATATCCTACCACTACCTCTGTTCATGGGATGTGTTGCTTTTGCTGTTTTATTTGCACCCCGATGGTTTTCCCTTTCATGGCTTACTAACAGATATGTCAAGATGATGTGGATTATGTTAATGAGGTATTTAACAAACTAGTGATTTGACAATTTTTTGTCAAAAAGAGTCTCCTGACCTTGACATGTCCTTTTTTGTCACAAAGTATGAGTAACTTGTGACAAGTGCCTCGTTTTACAAAGCTGCACATGTTGTGCACACACTGAATGCAGCATTATGCAGCCCTTTAAAATCAATTAGATTTATGGGCTGCATATTTCTTGTATTCTCTGCTTTCTCCTGATGCTGACCTCTCATTTTTGTTTCCTCTCCGCTCCATGTGTTTGCTCATCTTGTGTTTGATTCATCCATGTGTCTGTCGATGTCTGTGCCCGGATGTTTTGTTTGGCGTTGTTGCTCTGTCCATCTGCATTAGATGCCTTTGCACCTTCTCCAGGGGATGGTCCTGCTGCCGTAGCTGCGGGCCCTGCTGCTGATGCATTTGCTGGATCTGGTGGGTGACTAAACAGCCTCTTGTGGAAGTGGGTGTTTTGTCTGTATGTGTGTGTGCAAGTCTAAAGGTAAAATGAAAGCTGTTTCAAAGTTGCTTCTGCTTTCATAGAGGACAGTAGTGCTAACATGCCCAACAGGGCCTACTGATTCACTCTAAATCCTGCCCTAATGCCCCAGCCATGAACCCACTCCTTCATCAGTCCAGCTCATCTCAAACTGACAAATACTACAGTAAAAAGCTCAAACCTCATCAATTATTTTATCATATAGTGTACACTAACCATAACAGTACTAATGGCACATACAATGGCAGCAACTTGTGGCTCTTGCCCAAAGACTATCTTAGAGTTAGACTGACAATCTGCCTCTCAAGTTTATGACTTAGCATGAAGAGTATAAAAACAAATATAGAAATACAATGTGTAGAATATACTGCTGCTGTTAGTCAGTGAAAGTGCAGAAAAAAAGATTTAAAGCTAAACTGACCAGTTAGCAAATCATTTTCATAGCCAGTGGTTGTTGCATGTGGAGGCTGTTCTGAGGTCAATATTTGATTATGTGTTTCTTTGGTTATGTCTTTGTTCACAGTGTTGGCATAGTTAGAGGTGTTCATGAAGTAGACTTTTCAGCTTTTTACAGTGTTTTTAACAAACCCCTAACCGTCCCCTCCATCTCCCCACTACCCCCTCCCTTCTTCTTCTAATAACCTTCACACTTCCATCCCCCTCTGGCGCTGCTCGTCCTGAAGACCCCTTTGCTACGACGGAGGGCAGTTCAGAAATTGCTCCGGAGCTGGACCTGTTTGCTATGAGGCCAGCCGACACAGCCGCCACCACCACCCCTCCATCGTCTAGTGAGGCACCGACCATCGCCGCTCCCACCGCTGCCCCTGCTGCTCCCGCTGCCCCTGCCGCACCCATCCCTTCCACAACCACCACCACTACTACCACCACCACCACCGACAAAACCACCACAGAGTCCGCAGCTGCTCCCAGTCTAGATATCTTTGGTGGTAAAGTCCTTTTGCTCTCATTCTGCCTCTCACTGCATTGCCCTGCACTCTGATGATGATGAAGGTTTTGAATAAGATGATATGATGAATAACTTGCCTATTCCCTACATATCAGATTTGCTTTTGTTTACCATAATGCCTTTCCTTCAGTTGTAGATCATATAGTCATTAATAATTAAATCAAGCATTTTGGCCTCCTCTGTGTTATAATATTAAAGTATTAACGAGCTCTTTCAATCCTCTGAGGTCGAGGACATTTAGCTGATTTTGGTCTGGCTGGAATCTTTGGTGTAATTAATGCAAATAACTCAAATTAGGTTCAGTGAATAAATATATCTTATACAAATACACAGACCCTGAGGGTTTGGGTTAGTTTTGGCAATGTAACAGAGGTGGCTCAAATTGTTTTGATTTTTGACCTAATACTAACAAACTGAAAGAATTAGATTGAAGAAATGCTTTTTCTTCTCCTGCTTGTGTCTGACAGATATTGACAGCCGAGAATGCTTTATTGTAGCTAATGCACCTTAAGTTAAAAGGGAATACTGCTGGTTTGGAAACATCTAATTTTTGTTACTGGTCATTTTCCCAAAAGTAAAATCCCAAATTATTCTAATGTGATGCTCTTAGAAAAAATCAGGACACAGCATTTTTTTGGATCCAGTTAAATTATACATATGTAATCCACAACCAGCTGTAATGTTCCCCTCTAACTTTTGCACTGATCCTTTTGTATTGCACTGACAGAGCACACAACAAACCTAGAACTAATTAGCTGTGCTCTTTCTTCTTTCCCTCATTTCTTTTCTGAACTCATCATTCTTGCACTGGACTTGAAATCTGAATGTACATCTGATTGTGTCCTTGTTCGTAGATATGTTTGATTCTATGCCTGAGCAAAGCCCTACCACTGAATCCAAAGCTGCTACCACTCCTAGCGTAGACCTTTTTGGTGCAGGTACAGGAGTTGATATCCATTTCTTTTGTGTGTGGAACCTCTCCATCTCTTCTGGTTTCCATAGATGTAGACTCTTTCCTCTTGTCTCCTGTTTTTTATTCCATGTCCTGGTTTGTCCCCATAGTGGTATGAGCACTAAGCATGTGACCCACTTGTCTGGTACTAAATGGTTCTTGTGGCTGCTTCTTATCCTCACCCTCTGCCTTTCTTTTGAGCTAATACTTTTCTTTGCTTCTCGGCCTCTGCGGTTTCTTCTTCTTTCTCGTAAACTGCCTTATGCTTGCACTGGTCTATTAGACCTTCCTGCTGTTTCACGCGGGCCTTCTCCTTTGCCCGAACCTGCTCCAGCTGGAGACATCGTAACTGGTAAGTTGTGCTATTTTACTGCATCACTGTCCCTCTTTCTTCTTTATGAAGAGTGCAGCCAGCCTTATTATTATTGTGCATGGTGCTGGTGTGCACAAATATCAGTAATATACTTCTAAATGGTGCACGCTTCAAGGATGAGGACACACAGTTCAGATGCAGTTCAAATAGTGCTTGCTTACTTCTCATCTCTGCATGCCTGCTTGCTTTTAGTAGAGGCGTAGAACTAAGACAGCTTCAAATATTAGCCAATAAATGTTAGCTGTTATGTTTGTCATTTTATTCTCCCATTTCCTCTGATTAGATTCGTTTTCAGCCCCAACTCCAGCTCCTGCTCCAGCTCCTGCTCCAGCTCCAGCTGCTCCCACTGAAGCCCCTGCCCCTGAGGCATCTTCTCCACCCAAAGCAGAGCCAGCCCCAGTCATCGACCTGCTGGGTACAGTTCCGCAATAAAACACTGATACATCACACTAAAATCACATATGTTTGTTGTCTCTTCTTTGTACCTTGATGAATTGAACATAAACTATTTCTGGATATTACTTCTTAGCATTAAGTTCTGAGGTAATGTTGGCACAATTAAGCTTTGTGTTCTGATAGATTTAACCAACTTTAAATTAAGTGATAATAGATTTCTAGTAAGACAGCAGTAGGTAGCAGCTCTAGTTACAATCCCAAAATAGTCAGTGAGCTGGTAAGCATTTCTGTCTAGGTGTTTTACAATATAATACAATAATCAAATCCTGTATTAACCACAATTTAATCAAACCTTTGGTGTTGACATTGTTGACATAAATATGGCATCTTATACTTATTCTTCTTGACCTTTGAAATGCTGGAACTGTAAATTTTGAGCACACACACAGCTTCTCCCTGGTTCTTTGTGTAATTTTTTAATTCTTTGGGACAAGTACAGCAGCTTGGCTTATATTTGTTCCAGAGAGTTTTCTCTTCTTTTACTTGCCATTTATCTTTTCACTTCCAATTTTGATGAGAATAATATGGTCTCCTGCCCCCACTGTGTCTCAGCATCTTGTCCAGGGCTGATCTCTAACCCATTTCTGCCCTCCATGCTGCGTGTGGATCCCTGCAGACTCCTTCGGCAGCCCTGTGGACGAGGCACAGACTTCTGCTCCTGGAACCGGAGAGGACCTGTTAGGAGGTACAATCCTCCGAATGACTTTACATCCAACCTTAAATAGGAAACTTTGACTAGGGATTGAAATGTCTGGGAGAGAACCTAAGGCTTGTGCCAGACATTTTGTGCTGATTAAGAAATTATGCAGTTAGTAATAATGGAGACACATTTGTCAGATTAATATTGACGTAGACTTGGCATGACTGTTTGAATTTCATTACTCAGCTTTTCTTAAATAGCTTTTCACTCACATGGAAATGGAAAAAATGTCCCCAACAACCTCAACCATGATGTCATACCCATAGCTATGCCTGTAATACACAAATAGATAGAAAATGTCTGGGTATTCACTTAACCTTATATGATAATATCAATAATGAATAATCGTCTCCTCAGGTCTGATGTCCCCCACACTGGCCCCTACAGCTGTCCCATCTTTGGCCCCAGCTTCGGCCCAGAACGACCTCCTGGAGTCGGGCTTTGACGCTCTGGGTTCTCTTCCCTCTCCCACTCCACCTGTTCCATTGGCTGCCCCACTTGTACAAGCCTCAACAGCCGCTGAACCTTCAGCCACAACAACAGCGCCATCTGGTGGCTTTGATGCATCAAGTAAGTGCCAGTGTTATCTCATTTAGTGTTCAATAGTCACTTTGATACTGGCTAAATTAGGTAGTTATGTTTGTGTTAGTGTAGGTTTTCTGCTGGATTAGCATTCATTTGCTGTGGTTCATTAAAACTAAACAACCGTAACCTTGATCTTGGCTTGTTACTGTCTATTAGCTACAGCTGTCCCTCGCTGAGAGCTCCACTTGTGCATGAATGACACACTCGGCTGCTGTCACTGTCCTTCTTGCGTAAAAAATCTATCGGCTGACTGCTTAATTCCTCTAAAACGCTTCCACTCTATGTTTTTTTCTTTTTTTTTTTTTCTTGTACATTCACATACTGTACCTTTTCTACCACCTTCCTCTGCTCACCCACTGATTACGGCCACACAACTGACACCACTCTCTATCTTTCTTTCTTCTGCTACTCACTCTTTTATCCCTATTTAAACCTCTTCCCTCTCCGCTGGGTCATTGCTTGCTTCTTCTAAAATGTACTTGGTGAGTTGAGTCCCTCAGTGCGTTGCAGAAACACTATCTCTGCGTCTTTTAGGATTGCCTAACGTTGCTTTGCATGTTTGTATATCCCACCTGTCTCCTGCATGAGACAAAATGTACTGTTGTGGATGATTGTAAAAGCCCTTTGGCTTCACTGATTGTAACATGTGCAATCAAGGCTTAACTCTACAATATAATCTGTAATGTTTTGACCATATAATTATGCAAAGGGGATTTTGACATAATTATACGGCATACCACCAAAATTTAAACAATGAGATGGTTATTGTGTGTATCTGCAATGAAAATCTAAAAACGTGGGCCTTGATGACACTACCTATTGTTTATAAAATGTGGCACTAATGCAGGACTGGGTGAATAACATTGTAATCTTTTAAAATTTTGCATTCATCTAGTGAATATCAACTAAATGTCCCCTGATAGCTTATAAAGCTTACAAAGTGGCATCATTTATGTATTTAATTATGTATTCCTCAGATTCATATTCAAAACAGTTATGTTGTGAAGAATAATTCATTCACTTCATCGTAGATCTAATTGTTGCCAAAAATACTTCATTGACGATTCTTAATGACAATTTTAATTCATCTTTAATTATTGCCCAGTCTTACATTAATAAGTTAACTACTAATGGATGTAAGTATAATGGTCCCTCCTGCATCATGCATGACACTCTGGACTGGTGCTGCCGCAGCTGGATTGTGCCCCTCTCCATACCGTCTGTTCTTACATCTGCACTCTTCCTGTGCCAGAGCTAGATTAGAGATTTTGAGGTTTGTAATCCTTCTTGTTTGTCTGCTGTCCTATCCTAAGTGTTTGATGGATTAGGCGACTTGCTGATGCCCACCGTCACGCCGCAGAGCACAGGAGGAAGCACTGCTGGCAGCACAGCAGGAAGCGTGGGAACTCCAGCAGCCCCACCCTCCGTCACTCCTCCCCTGAACAAAACCATCTCAGAAGACCTGGACTCATCCCTCGCCAATCTAGTGGGAGGTAAGCCACAGTCTGTTTATTTGTAATAAATACAATAGAATTATACCTAATGTTTGTTTTCTTCTCTTTCAGACCTTGGAGTCAAGAAAAAGTAGGGGCTACAATTTTGTGTTTGTATATACAGTTATTGAGATATTGAGCCACATCTAATACTGTATGTCATTTTGTAAGCAGGTGGCTCAAACTAATCTTTTATTGAGGAGTATAATATAAGATGTATGCTTTTTCTTCAGGGACCCTATGGGTGACAAAAAGCTGACTGGAGGTGCTAACTGGACTCCCCATGTGGCTCCAACCTCTTGGGGCACACCAGGAGCTCCCTTGGTAAGACTCTCTACTGTAAGCACTATTCAAAAAACCTTCTCTGTCTTTGTGTACATATCTTTTCTATCTTTTGCTTTTGCCTGTTCAGGCTGCAACAGCTCCTGCAGCAGTGCCGCCTGTTGCAGCCATGGTGCCTCCAATGGGGCAGCCTGGTTTTGGAATGGTGAGGTGGATTTACATTGAAGCTTCTGTAAATATTTACAGATAAATGACTGGAATAATGGTAATTGTTGCTCTTTGTCTTACTAGCCTCCTGCAGGAGCAGCAGTAGCTCCAGTGATGCAGCCAATGATGGGGCAGCCTATGATGGGACAGCCCATGATGAGACCTCCTTTCACTGGGGTGGCTGGAGGTGCTCCGGTAGCTGCTGCAACAGGACCACCGGTAACCTTAACTTAAAAAAAAAACTGTACTCAATATCAAAAAGATCCTTGCAGACATTATGCTTTAGTCTAGACCTATTCTATTCCCTGTTATTAGGGCATCTTTGGTGTTGCGTTGTAATAAAGTGGTTCATTTCTGTGTTTCGTCTTCTGCCTCTCTCTGCCAGCTTTCTCCGGGACCTGCAAGTCAAAGTCCCAAGAAGCCCAAGGACCCTCTGGCAGAACTCGACCTCAAGGACTTCTTATAACCAGCCAGGTAGGACGTTGTCAGTCTTCACAAATAGTTTTAGTATTTAGTGTACACTGAGGTTTATCATTGAGAGTTATATGTAAACAGTGATGCTTGTCTTTCAGCTGGTTTGTTTTTCCGGTACAGGGCCCTCTCTTTCACCGTTTGCCTGGTGTCTGTCAACATCTCAGGATGCCAGCAGCCACCCTTTGGTCCCTCTGTTCAGCTACTTAACCTCTGCTAAGCCTGTTTTCTCCACCTCGTTCATCCCCACCTTTCTCCTGTGTGATGTCGTAGCACAAACTGTGAAAGTGAACCATAGCAGATATTTAAATATATAAGTGAAAAAACAAGTGTGTGCTTCTGTAGATGTACTAATCTTTTGTCTAAACAAAATCCAACTAAAACTTTGACAAAAAACCCTACAAAAATATCTGAGAGGAAGTGAGGGAAGTGAAATTGTATGTGTTTAGATTTATTTCTTGTGTTGAATTGAATGATGGATGTGCTTTGGTGTCCTATGCTCCACCCACAACTCTGTATTTGCTCCTTCCTCTTTGAAAAAGGGGAGGGGCTCTTCTTTGTCGTCCCACTCTGATTGGATGAGAGTGGTAGATTTTTGGAGAAACTTGTCATGTGCTGTTTACAGAGAGGTCCTCTTTGATGTACATAGATTTCTCGCAGATTCGAGGATTATTACGTCTTTACTCTGTATGTCTGTTGAAGAGAATTAAATAATTGTGAATCTGATAAGAAATTGTAAGAAGTTGTGTGAGTAACCTATTTCCCGTCATCGTTTGAAAACTGCTAAGTAATTGATATAGTGTATTAACAACATCTATGGGCTTCTTAATCATACCAGACCAGCAAGTGACCCTCTTTGTTTTCATTTTTTTTTTACTTGTGGTTTATTTTTGTATGATTTCTTCGTCTTATTTGTCCTATGTTATTTATATGTTCTGTTTCTTGTACAATGGTCCTCCAGACTGCTCTTGGTATTAACTGGTTTTGCTCTTTAGGAACATATCTTTTCCATATAAAAGAACAAACACTTAAACAAAAAAATAAACCAGTCCCTATATAGTAATTGTCCAAAAGTCTATATGGACCATCTGTATAAGTGATTTTTGGTTGCCTGTGCTTTTATTACAACTTCAGTATAACCAAGTCAGTATGATGGGATGTGGTTCTCTTCTGATGCCAAAAGCAAGAAAAACTGGACTATAATATATGTTTTTCCTCCCATATAAAATGCCTTCAAGTCCAGAATAATGACAATAATAAAAAAACAAAACAAACACAAAGTAAATTGGCACATGTTTTGGCAATGCAACCTGAAAGTTTGGGTAGTATATAAAGGTTAATGACTCACTCAACCAACAATATGTGATATTTGTGTCCCTGTTGAATCTCAGTAGCCATGTTGTTAGTGTTGGGACAGCTTTTTAACACCAGTCCTCAGTCTTTGTGTTACCAAACTGTGTGTTGACAGTCCAGTGCTTGGTTGTGAGAATCTGATGTTACTCTGAGAAAATGGTTGGAAGTTATAAACATTTTACAAAAAAATGAAAATGGTATTTTTCTTTAGTTGTAAAGTTATTTTATTTACTATGACCCGAACCCAGTGCATGTAAGCCCTTTGAGATGCAATAAATTTAATGACGGCTCAAAATCAGTTGTAATGACTTCTTCATTTAAAAAAGTCCTGCATGTTCAAATAAATGCAGCTCTGCAACAGTGACGTCTTTTGTTAAATAAATGTGTGTAATTTAGTTCTTGAGGGAACATATAGCTTCATAATTATACTTAGAATGGCATTAGGTTAATACAGGCACCTTCCTGCTATGTGGTCGCAACAAAGATAGTTTGACCAAACATAAAATAGCATTAGTGAGCAGTGCTTAGTCCAATTCATAAATACAACAGCTTAACATTAAAGTAAGCAGTTATTTTATAATAAGGGTACAATAGTTTAAGTTTTGCTGTTGCCACACTCACCACAGACACCACACAGGTCATAATCTTGTTTTAATGGTTGGTCGTCAATCAGCATCATTCATTTCGTGTATTTGGCATTTCAAAGAATACTTTAGATTACACACAATGCAAAATTGAAAAGGCAAACATATACAACATTCCAGGTTTATCTTGTTGTATAAAACAATATTGTAACATCTATTATTTAACAAATCTAAACAGCTCAAGTAAAATGTGGAATGGTTCAGTCCCCTCTCAATACCTCTCCTGTAGCCTCCATAGACTAAAAGTAGCCTTTATTAAATTACAGTAGGCTGTCAACATATATCCCTCCTCCATAACTCCATACCTTTAAAACAATACAAAAACAGAGTGTTTACTATAAATTAGCACCATGTTTCCTGGAGGAGCACCTCTATAATTATGTGCACAACAATGAAACCACATTTCACTGTGTTGCAAGAACAGAGAAGAGTGTGAAACTCAATTTCTAAACATCTTCTTTCCAGGATTCTCAAAAAGGAAAAATAGTCTTATCTCAAAAGGTAGTTACAAAAAATCTTCTTGATATACACAATACAAAACGTGTATTAATGCTGATAAAAAAAAACCAAAACTTATCTCTGATAAAAACTCTTACTATAATTTGTGAGTCTTTTGTGAAATACGATGCACCTTTGCACATTTATTAGAGTTGATATCTAAATGAAAATTAACATAATACATCAAGACATTTCCAACATAAAAATGTATCTCTCAACAAATTGGCCCCAATGTCAAATTAAACATGGTTAAATAAAATCAAAACCAAAACAATCCCAATGATCTGTTAATATATTGTATTCCCTACATACAATTTTTCTACATTTTTGGAGAGAAAAATAAATTATAAAAGCTGAAGCCACAGTTCTCTGAATGTGCTGACATTTTCATCAACACTGAGTCTTTATGGCTGTGTGTGTTTAATGTAGCAGGACCCACCGATGGAGCAAGAGGTAACAAAAACATAGAAAAGAAGAGGCAGTCCATGGGCCCCTGGTTGGTGTCAGTGGGTGTGGTGTGACGTGGGACAGTGGACTGATGTGATCATCTGAACTGCAGAGGTGGACCGGTGTAGTTAGGCCACTCGGCACTCACTTGAGTCCCCATGAACCCATTCGCAGATCTGGGCGTATTTGAGGGGTGTAATCCTCACTGCTACGTTGTAATCCTGCTGTGCCCCGTCCCCGTTTACATCCACCCACTGGTGACCGGAGAAAATTCCAATGATCTTCCTCTTCCACTTCTTCTTTCCGGGCTCTTTCAGCCGGATGTAGACCCCAGATCCGCTGGAGCCGGGCTTAGCGTCGCAGTATTGATAGAGCAGATCATTGGACTCCTCGGACACAGAGCAGAAGCGGTACACAAGGTTGCCAGGTCGGTCATCGTCAAACCCAGAAAAGTGGATCCTTCCAGCGGGGAGTTTCTTGACTGATGGGATAACACCAAGATCCATGTGCCTGATTTTGGGAGCTTTCTTCAGCTCCAGAATAGCGTAGTCATAATCCGCAGCCAGTCCATTAGAAACACCTTTGAACCAGCCTTTAGGCACCTGGGTCTTCTTGACCTTTGTCCATTTAAAAGAAGGTTTTTCAGTTTCAGCACTGCGTCGACTCCGACTCTTCCTGCCTTTCCCTTTTCCTTTACGATCCCCTTTTCCACTATCTGCCTTCTCCTGTGTTTCCTCTTCAGGTTTATCCTCCTTTCTCCTTTTGCCCTTTCCTCGACCTCCTCCTCTCCCCTTGCCCCCTTTTCCTCTTTTGGACTTCTCTTTTAGGATGCCAACACGTAGTTTCTGCACCCCATCCAGGTACTCCTTCCCATCGTGAATGCAGTGTGCGGCAGTTAACACATGTTTGGGCGACACCAGGACTCCTGAACACCCAGTGGAGATTTTCACTGATGTTGAGAAAGGGTATTTAGTGGAGAACTGCTTGTCAGAAATGGTGAAGCGGCTGTCTGTGCCGTAAACCTCCCTTTTGTGGCGTGAGCTAGTGGTGGCATTTTTGGACCAGGAAGTCACCTCATTGAGACCCTGCACAGAAACAGCGGTGTAGGTGCGTGTGCCGTTCTCGTAGACGGTCTCATAAGACAGAAACTGCTCCACGTCATCCAGGGAAGGAGCGGGGAGGCGACGCTGGCACTCGATCCCACATGTGCCGCTCAGCTCCTGCTGTGGATGGGCCGAGAAGTTGGGGCTGCTGAGAAGCACTGTGCGCCTTTTCCTCACCAGAGGGACCTTCCACTGCGGCCAGGTGTACTCATCATTCACTGTGTCTGCAGTTACAGCTGCTGCCACAACCAGTGTGATGAGAGGCAGGACACACAACGGTAGGGGGCCCATGGTTGACTTGGGCCTGGCTCTGAAATGAAAGAACATCCGCCAATTATTAACAGAAGTCATAACCATCAATACAAAGAATATATCAAACAAAAATGAAAAAAACAAACCCAAACATCTATTTAACATCTATTTCACAATGCAACCTTCCCTTTAAACGTCAGAAATACAAACACAGATTTTGAAATGACTATAAAACGCCTGAGCCTGAGTTTTTGAGTGAAGGGCAAATTCTGTCTCTTCTTGAGCATTAAAAAGTTCCATCCACAGCCACGAGGGGGCAGTGCAGACCCTACAATTCAACTGCTGCAGCCACATGGCATTAAAAAGGCAGTGCACTCTCTGTCTGGATCTTTTAAACAGTTTGCCATAGTCATGTATGCACTCAAGTGGCACACTGGTTTCATTTGTGGAAGAATTGTCTGGATCTGATATATTACACATGTGGTTTAGAAGAGATTTAGATTGTGCCTGAAGATGTGGGCAGCATGAAGAGGAGGATGAATCCTCAAGCTCTGAATGGGCTGAGACAGTGGCTTGGAGGTTGGCCACAATGGTTAACCTTCTCTTGCTGTAATGACCATATCTGGTTTCCCTCGCTCCTCTCGACTCCCTGTTCGTGCTCACAGACGACAAAAACTTACAGTAGAGACTCTGCAGAATGCAAAATGCAGACTGCTCATGTCTTTATTGGTGCAATGTTGCCAATATTCTTGATAACTACACTGAAAATTTCAATTTGGGTCGATTTAATATATTCAGCAGACCATCACTTAAAGAGATTTATTTCGTCAGCAGAACTGTGGTAATGAGATCACACAGTCAAGCACAAGGAGAGAAAACCATTTGGATCAGAAGCATGCAGCAGGCACTTGTGCAAATCCAAATACTCCTTTAAAGTCAAGTCCAGTGTGAAAACCCACAGAGATTGAACTGACTCTGGCTGTTCTCTGGGCTCAAATGGTGTGTGACTAGAGTATAGGGCTAGAGGTGTAACCTATGGGGGATCGCCCAGACGGACACGGGAAGTGACAGCACAATCTCCTTCATGAGATGTTGGTCTAGCGTGAAAATGAGATGTTGCCATGCTTGGTTAAGCTCTCAGGGGACTCTGCTAAGTGGGACAACTCCCTCATTGCGTGTACATTATCACCTGTGGACCATGTCAGTGGTTTATTAGGCGTATCACAGACATTATAAACTAATTTGGCACTAAGTATGGAGTCTGTCTGCATTTTGGGGTAACTTTACCAAACAATATATAATAAACTTTCCCGGTGGTCAGAATTTAACCAGAGTAGCACAGACAGTAATAAAAGGCAAGCCCACAAAAGCTGTAAACCAGACTTAACAAATGAGACAAAAAAATGACCACGAGCTTCTATTCAACTTCACACTCAGACTCAGACATAACACACATCCAGAAGAAAGCCATTATTGAGCACAGAGTGGAAACTATGGCCCTTGTCACAGAAGCCCCTCATTTGAAGTAAACCATTTTCCATTGGAGTAAGCTGAACAGCTAAGTGCTCTCCCTCTGAGAGTTCACTCCCTGAAGATACATCTCCAAAGGGTGGCGCACTGGAGTAGCTGTCCACTCCGAGATTACGCACGGTTTAGGGTCACAGTGGAGTTCAACAACACCTCTCTAAAAAGTGGCATTTCATCCTCTTGACCCATTTTCACATTTTAATCAGTATGATATCATACTTAGATTTGCATAGATTCAGTTACTTTATTCTTTTTTATTTTTTGTCAGACGAAGCTAATGCATATAAACTTTAAAGTTATGTGAAAGATTAGGATAAACTCAAAAACAAATAAAAATCAGTACATTTTGAGAGCTACGTTAATTCCTCAAATAATGTAGATGTCTCTTACTCTTCACAATAACAATGTGTTAAATTGCGTTAAAACTGTAATAAATGTACGAAAATACATTATATATAATACAAAATACACCTGCAGTTTCTCATCGGCATTAATACGTTTCCTGATTCATTTGTGTCAGTCGCCATTGTTTTAAAATGAAAGGAATAAAAATCAACACGATATCGTTGAATCGTTGAAAATGTCCTGCTCATTAAACAGACGTTCATGATTTGCAAATTAAACAACAAATATTGCAACAACAACGCAACATAACACAGCGAAGAATGAATTAACTACTGAAGTCATTCAAACTGGAACTTTCCTTTGTGGTACCATCGGGAGATAACTGCGCACTGAATAAAGAGTCCTACCTGCTCGCATCCGATTGATGGGTAAGCCAAATCCGCAGTGTATTGTTTGTGTTTCCTGGATGTATTCAAATATGATCCGAGCAGAAAGCGCTGAGAGTTAGTGCATCCCAGACGTCCTGGTGTGAGCAGGACGACGCTCACTTCTCCTCATCGCCTCTCCACAGCCTCAGCCGGACGCTGCCTCACTCAGCCTGCACTTGATGCTCAGGAGGAAAGGAGGGGGCAAGGGGAAAAAAATCTGAAAGGAACTTTTTTTCACGTGTGACAAAAGCTCTTCAAAAATGGGTGGGGCCAGTCCAGCGAGCTTAAGCAGGGGCTGAATTGGGTGAAGTCAGTGGTCCGAACGGGAGGTGTGCGCTGAGATACGCGCTGCTGCAGACCGAAAGAGTTAGTCAATGGCACTTTGAGCGGGATTCTGGGCATTAGTTCCGCTACTCTTCACAAAAGGGTTCAAGACGGTCCCATTCTGAGGCATGTGAGCCCAGCATCTGCGCTGCTTCTATTCCTTCAGAAAGGTGGTCAGTCAAGTGTAAATGAGAAGCAGAAGAATTAAAGCTTTTATCATCAGGCATAACCACAAAGATGTTTTTACACTCCAAAAGTATAACTTCTGTACACCTTATGTGGAAAGTGAATCATGTAAAATGCCTGGACAAAACTCATAAAACACCAATTCAAATCTCATTTGCTACTAGTGTTTGCACTGGGCCTTTATTTGCACTGGGCCTTTATTTGCACTGGGACTTCTTCCTCTGTATTCGAACTCGAACCAGGACCAAGTCTTTCTGAGTGAAGTAGATTTTAAAATCATGGAGCCTGCACAGTATATGTTAAGGGACCATTATACAGACTCTGATAACTCATGAATAGTCAAGAGATACCAGGACATACTGGGATAGATGATGATGTTTACAGGTACTTCTGAGTGAACTTATAACAACTCTGAGTTCTCCCCACGCTGTCCAAAGACAAGCATGTAGCTGTGAACTTATCTGAGTCAAACTTGCCCATAGTGAATGAGAGAAAAAGGTTGAATATCAGATGTATGTTTCAATGCATTATCTTTACAATATACCGGTGACTGTTTACGGTGTACCCTGCCTCTCGATCCAGTCAGCTTGGATAGGCCCCAGTCGCCTGTGGCCCATAAAAGGACATAAATGAATGAATGAATGGCTAGATGTCTTTGGAGGTGCACTGACGACTCCACTCTCTTGGTTTGAACTTCACAGTGTAACAGCATTTCTGTATCTGTGTTCAGTCAAAGAGAGGTCACAGCCAAAGGGAAGATACCAGGTTTCGGGTTGATACAGGAGAACACGCTGATGAGTGGCTGAGATCTCAACGAGCCAAGAAAAAATCTGGAAAATATGTGTGTAATGAGGGAGAGCAAGGAAAGCTGTGTGAGGATACACATCTGGCTAAAGTGAACCGAGTCCAGGATGTCATTTGGGTTTGAAACTAATGTGTGTAATCACTGGTGTCACTCACTTTGATCTACAACAGGCTTCAAACTACTACTACAAATGATTATAAAATTCCACCTGCTCCCAAAGCGAAGGGTGCATGTTTTATGTGTGTGATTGATAAACAGAACAGACTTGGGTGGCCAAGAACACCTGACAATGTTAAGGATGACGGATGTTCCTCTGTGTGGTTCAGGATCATAGAATATTTATAGCTGCATAGTTTTGTGAAAGATTTCTGTCTGGGTGTAGTCACTTTCCTTTTGTATACATTTTAATCAACTTTTTTTGTAAATATATTCCAAATTAAATGATTAAGCACTATTTTAATTTCTAATCACCAAATGACAGTGTTGTGTGAGAATGTCTGCCCACCATGCCTGCAGAACTTTGAATTACCATTCATTGTGGTATGTGCTGGTTTTCAGGGGATACCTGTCCTCATTATCCAAAGATGAGACCTTCCAATGAGACCAAATAATGGCTTTAGCTTACATCTATATAACTATAGATGTTCACATTGTATTGATCATTTATTTTGGCCCCTTTTTATTACAAAGAAACAGATGAAAATGATGGAATTGCTGGCTTAAAGCAGATAAACCAAGTCTGAACCTCACCCAGCGTATAGTGTGTGTGATCCACCAAATGAACCTCTGTATTAGGTGCATTCAGAGGAAATAGGGAAGGATGGCGCTGTAATGTAAAATGTCTTGCAAATAAAAATAGACTCGTTTCCTCTGTTCTTGTGGTTTAGGGACTTCGCTGACAAACAGGAAAATTCCTCTGTCAACATCAACAAACTTTGACCACTGCTGTCATAGTACTAACACATGCCAACCACGAAACACAGTATGAGCCTCTGTTTCCAGTTAGGTTCAAGGTCAAAGGTCACAGAAGAGCAGTGAGATAAGAGAGTCTGAGTGTGAGAGAGACTCGCCCGTGCCTTCAGCTCTATGTGGCCTCCAAATAGGAAAGCAGTGAGTGATATTTGTGGCCTGGGTCGGGGGCTATAGAGGGGCTTTTGTGCTCCGTGTCACACCCTCACGGGAAGTGCTCCCTTTGCACTCTGCTGTGTTAGACGGACGCCTATTGGTGGGAGCTCAGTCTGAGGAATTTCATTACTTGTGTTTTGGTGTTGTGGATGAGAGTATGACCACCTCCACAGCAGTAAACTGTTCCCGGGTGTGTCTCTCACGAGCTTCAGGAGACATACTTCTGCTCATCTTTCATCTATGTGTGTTGCTCTTTTCCTAAAATCACTGTGTCCCGAGTCGACTCTACAATTAAGCCATTTGTCCAAACGCTGATTATGAGGTTCCTCGTTTGTATGACTGCATTTTTGGAAGAGTACTTAGATTTTTTCATCAACCTCAGACAACCTCAGTGCCCTTTTAGCTGAATATAGCTGGACACATTAAAGTCAATCCTTAACTCCAACCGCACTAATAAACTAACTCAGAGGGCCGCACTGACCCACAGTTCACTTCCAAAGCCTTTATTTTGACAACTGAAAGGTCTTTTAGCTCTGCTTCTCACTAAACAGACCACCATTGATATGATAGTGCTTTCAACCTTTTTATGCCTTCCTGGTTCTCACACACACAAACATAGATACAGTCCACATAGTCAACAGTAATGAGACAGTTAGTTAAATGTCCTGCGTAGATTCACAACCACATTCGAATGTAGTTAATTGTAAATATTTGGGTTAATGGTAAGCATGCCAGTTTTCAGAGAAGAGGACTGTATGTGATGAAAGGCTGAGTGAAGTCACACGTGCCTCTTTGAATCGCATGTGCAAAGGAACAGGCGTCCACAAGCCTGTCTTTGCAGGGGGACTGTGGACGCCTGTTTCTTTGCACAGGTCATAGCAGTGCCACCGTTTGAAAAAGTACAATCAAAACAGGAGCTGAGAAACCCAAACCACTTTAAATTTCATGTTGCTGAATGACAAGAATCACATATATATATAAAAAAAACATTTAGATAATGCAAGTAAGGCCTCCTCTTTTATTAGTCCATACACAATGTGTGTAATGTTATCAAATTGCATCTCTTTATAAACAAAAACCAAGACTGATAGTGGAAAATGTATTAAAAACGAGTAAGGACCCAAACGATAAAGTACAAATTAAATATTAGCTTCTTTTTTTAAATTTCATTTTAGTCTTTTATTGTTGCCTCACCCACATCCAAAGACTTTGTTGTCCTGTGTGTCCAAGTGTGTGGTGTCTTGTTTGGCTTTGGCTGCCCAAAATCCTCTATAACAACATCCAAAATACACCAATACTGCACCAGTCCATTTTTATGTTCAAAAGACGGCAGACATCTCTATGTTTAAAACATGGCCTTTTTTGTGAGACGGAGACAAATGGCTGCTTGTTACATGGTTCAGAATCATGTTTGGACTTTTGAGGTTTCCCACTTTGATTGACGATCTTGTAATTTGTGCTTTGCTACAGTAATGGTTAGTTCAGGAGCCCAGAAGTGCACAAAGGAAAATGTCCTCAGGAGTAAAGTCTCCTCTGAAAATGTGCTGCATAAGTTGGAAAATGCCATCCGTTCTTGATCACAGACCTCTCAGTCACATGCAATGGTATTCTTATACTTCTGTGCATGTTGTACTGCACAACATGGTTTTTAAGTCATGCAGTGATACAGCACTAGATTCATATGGTCTTTAGGACTGACTTCAGTCCACATACATCCTCACAGTGTCAAAACATTTACCCTGACTGAGAAATCTCGGCTTGAATAAAGGAAGTAAAATAAACATCTTAAACACCAAAGCTATCTCTTTTCATGTGTAATCATGTCTAGGCACGAGAAAGGGGTTATGTTTGTAAGAAGTTTGCACAAGACAATGGTGAACATTAAACCTGTTTTTCACTTACAGTAGCTTGAACAATAACATATAGCTTTCAGTTTATAAATAGTAAATGCACCAACATTTAACACTGAAATTGACCCAAAAGTCTTGGCTGTGCAATAAGTTTGCATCAAGCTAAAACTATTTAGACACGCTGAAACAAACATGGGAAAATGTGGTATTTGTCCCTGACACAGCTTGTGTTTACAGAGAGGATTTAGACACCGGAGGTGTTTTTATTTCACAATGCCAAAAAGACATGTAACAGGAAGGATTACAGATTGATCAAACTATTGCCAGCTTGCAATTATGGCCTATAATAAGAATGAAAGCAGAAAAGGTGTCTCTGTGTTAGTATGTTGAAAGGTGAGTGATTGAAATATTCTACTGGGTCAGAAAGGTTACATAAACACAGTGCAACAAGATTAACACACAAAACTCTGTCCTCTTTTCTGGAGAAGAAAGAGGGTTTTGTTTATATGCAATGATGATGCCTCTCTCGCTCTGTCTCTATAGAAGTTGTTGCCTCGCTTTGGCAAACTCTGACCTGCCCAAGGTAAGGCCTTTTCACTCTGAAGTCACAGTGTGTTCAGCGGCACACCTTGTTTTGTGGGTTCCAGCATTTTGAGAAGGACTGAAACACACCCACACCTTTATGTACAAGCAAGCACAACATGGCAGGAGCTAAAAGTCCAAAAGCTCGTTACGGGGCAGATTTTACAAATTATAGTCAGATAAAGAAAAGGGAGGAAAACAAGTAAGAGACCTTCGGTAATACATAGCATTTGAAGCCTGTATTATTATTCTAACAATAAAAAGTACATTCTGAAGCTCTCTACTATTACATGCTGTCTACAGTCCATGTGGACCATTAATGCCTGGGCTGAGTTGTGCCTTCCTCAGGATATGTTCCAAGCTGCCCAATCCCTATCTGGCATATTATGATCAAGCTCCTTCCCCCAGTACACTCATGTCAACGCAACCTCCTTTAATAATGCAAGACAGAAAAGCTGCAGCTTAAAGCTCTCTGTTTTTCCACCTCCCCAAATATCCTGGCCTCAAACAGTGGCTTATTATGAAGACTGATCAGTGAAAGGGCCCATTGATTTTGGGGGTACTGGGGGAAGGTCACGTATGGACTCACAGGAGAGAGTAAGAGTGAGTGCATACATGCCCCATGGCAAAGCAGTGTATTTGGAAGTGCTGTGTACTTTTTAGGAACCCCCTTTTAAAACATCCACCCATTTCCTTCACTGGTAGGCACTTTGGCCCAACACCCCTGAGCACCTTTATGTATGCTCTGTTCATGTTCCAAATAACAACAGTTATGGCGTAATAAAAAGTCCCATTGGGCTCTTATTCACGTTTTATCCTGCCAGTCTTTTGACTTAGACCAACTTGCTGCCAGCTCTTGTGGGATTTGTGGAATGGTTAACTATGGGAAAGGTTGTGCCGTAGGTTTGTGAACTCACGGCGGAAACACACAAAATAGAGGACATTGTATCAGCCGTTTATTGCTCCAGGGCAGTGATTATTAAACGGGCTGAAAGGTCACAGTCCCTTGAGGTTGTGGCAGGTGAGCACACCTTTGTGCACAGAAAGGATTGTTTCACCCAAAGCCATGACCTTTGTGTCTCTTCAACTGTTGGCTTCTGATAATATTTGCTAAGATCAAATATCAGCCAATCAAACATGGGCTTATTTTGTCACATGAGGAGTCAGATAAAGATAAGGCAGAATAACAGGTAAGAGACCTTCAGAAATACACAGAATTTCGAAGGGGTGATTGATGACATGATGAAGTTGCAAATACTTACCTAATGCTTAATAGTATGTAGCTATTATAAGTGTTACCAGCAGTTTAAATGAGTATATATAGAAATGATTGTGTCTGGTATGCTTCCCTCCCATGCTATTTATCCAGGCAGGTGCCTTTGCATCCTGACCGTTTAGTTTCCCCATAAAACCCCGGCTGTAATCACATTTAACGACCATGTTTGCGACACCTTTACCATCAGCTACGGTGCAGGAAGTGTGGCCAGGTGTTGCTGTCAGAGTGAATAAATGGAAGTAAGACAGAAACCATAGGTTGGTGGCCTATTTGATTCCCAGTAATTGTGTTTGTCTTCGGCTGCTGCCTCCTCCCCTTCCTGACCAGAAAAGCCCTGCAGGGATAAACAAGAGTCCATACACAGACAAGAAAAAAGGCAGTGGTCTATTGTGGAAACTGTATAGACTTGTGCAGGAGTGAGTCAGGGTGATGTCTTTTATTAAGAAGCAATCATATTTACCTCAGGCTTCAAGTGTCTGGTTTAGATTGGTTTAGTCTGGTAAGATTTAAAAAAATGAAAATAATTTGCAACATCAGACAAACCACAGACATTATATTTCATCATATCATTCCCTTTGATACATGCAGGGTCACCTTGACATGATTTTTGTGCCTCACATTGTTATGACCTTGACTCTTGGCTCTGAACACTCATAGCTTTACAACAACTCATGATTTTGCAACTTGTAAAACATGATTATGTGTTATTAATAACAGTAGTATTCATAAAAATGGTTCTCAAGATGAGCCATATATGCCTTCTGGGATCTGAAAATTAAATGTTATTCTTCAATATGACAAAAGTACAAAGACACTCACAAATGCTTCTATGCTTTATAGTAAGTGTCATAATAGGAAAGTGGGTGAATAACATATAACATTTTTAATCAAAATCCCCAAAATGGAAATCCTAGACAGCAGCTGTTGCAGTGGAAACATGTAAACATTTGTGAGAGGACTAATGGCGCTTCCTAAACTCTCCCTGGATTCCTCGTGCCCACCCACTGCCAATTGGCGCACTGCCTCAGCCTCAGAAATAACGCCCTCTGGCTCCTGGTGCACAAACAGATGGAAATGTTTGCCAGTTGAATTGCTCATGGACATGACTCAGGGAATGGAGATCGGATAAAAACAATCGGCAGAGGATTGCTCATGTCCTGCTCTGATAGGAAGTGTGTTGGCCTCCACCTCGATCAATATTAAACTGTTGACCACGCAATGCAGCTGCTGCTTGTCTCTCTCTCAACTTTCCCACACGTTCCTTTAAAACTTCAGCACTGAGCCAATGATAACACTGCGATTTTATCACAGTGTTTTGAAAACCATGTGTTTTTGTACAGATAAAACTTAAAAGTAGTCCCAGCCATGCTTTGCTCAGTTCTTGTTACCTTCATCACGACATGTTACAGCCTACTTGTGATGCCCAAATATATTATCTTCTCATTAAAACAACAGCAAATGTACACCACTGTAAATTCAACTGAGCATAGCGATAACTATCTGCATAAAGTTTGCAGTGATTGAAAGTCTCTACGTGAGTCCCACTGACACTGTGACTTTACCACATCTGTTATCTTTACAGCTGTCTGCTCATGTGCTTCAATGTAATCAGAGCTTGCACACTCAGCATCAATAATAACCTGTGTTAATGTCACACTCTGTAAGACTGCATGATGCTGAAGTAGATGGCAACATAAATCAGTTCAGTTTTTATTTCATTGATATTATTGACTAGTTTCACTCAAAACACAACATAAGGCGTGAGCACAGACAAGTTTCACAGCCCTTTTTCACTTTGTAGTTATTTTGGACACTCCACCTCACTGCTGTGTAATGTTACATAACTCATCTGTGGTGACAGGCTGAAGGCTGACCCTCACATATCCTTATTCCTGACACTGTGTTTAAACTGTCATGTCATAGGATTTAAAGTGTTTATTCTTGCACAAAATGTACGAAACTTACAAAACTTAGAGAAAGGGCTGGGCACATTTTCACTTCCTTTATTAAATTGCAGCATTTGTTTTTGATCAAAGTAACTGAGGTCATTTGTGCAGGACTTACACCAGCACTTACTTTTAGACCTAAAATGTCAGGATTTATTGTCTGATCATAGCTCTGTGCGGAGGAAAAGTTGTGTTACCATGTCCTGTCACTCAGAGTTACTTAGTGGATCTGTCAACCCGGGTACACCTGGACACTTAGGTGGTTATTTCTCCTGTTTCATGTAAAAAAACAAAACAAAACATCAAAACATGATTCTGAGGCTATTATAAATTACTTTCAGTCTTTGCATTTTGATGTAAACTGCATTGTGTTGCTTTAAAAACAATATACTCATAAAAAAAATGCTGCTAAAGCCTACAGGTTTTATGTTTACTCATCATCCACTTTCACTGGTCCTTCATATAGTTCGACTAAGCCTCATGAACCTAATGACACCAAGTGACACAACTCTTTATTGAACCGCTGGGCTGGCTTCAATAAAACAAGTCATTGATAAAGAGACATGAGATTGTCCCTTCTGAGCTTAGGTCAGTGATCAGACAGCTGTGGGACCAGAGCTTTGCGGTCGGACCTGCACATCCACTTGTGTTCAGCGTCGCTCTATTTAAAGAGACAACAACATGGCACACGGTCTGGTGAGACGGGAGTCGGTGGAAACGGAGATGCACAAGTGCGAAGACAAAAGAAAAACCTTCGTGTACACAAAGAAAAGGGGCTACGATGTTACCCGAAACCCCCATTTGAACAAGGTAAGTTTGTTACGTCTCTGCGTCACTTTTTCAAGTGTTTTTATGAGCTCGTCTACATGGTTTTGACAAGCTAGTTGCTGCGTTCAGGGAGACTGGGGAACATAATTGTTATGTTTAGAAAAGCAACAAATATAGCGCCAGGCAGCACGAAACCGCAGTGTATGTTTTTATAAACCATTGAATGAGACGGATACATAAAAGTTTACTATTTCCTGTAAGTCGTTTAAATTTTGGTGTAGTTCATTTTTGAAGTCCAGGGTGTATTTGAACGTAGCATTGGTCAGAAGGTTTAGGTATCAGCTTTGGACGCGGTTATATTTAGATTTAAAGCGACCAAACGCTGCTGCCACACAAAGACCAGCCTTTGTGGATGTCATGATGTAACATTTCGCTACACAAAAGTTTGAGAGTGCTTAGAGGCGATGCAGAAACACATGACAAGGCCACTGAGGCTCTTGTGTACTCACTCATTCACAAGTGACTCAGCATTATTCTGACTGACAGCTGTGACCTATGTACAGCATTTTTTTTTTAAACATTACAGCATTTTCTATACATTGTTATTTCAGATAGAAACTGAATAGCAAGGTCCTAGTAAAAGTTGCCCATGAAACTCAAAACTGCTGAGTAGCTTCCCAGAAGGCAGTGAGATAAGTGGATCATGACTTTGCATTTTCTTGATAAAAAGGCTGTCAGTGTAACAAGCTCCATTTTCATACATTGTCAATTGAGTAGCCTTTTTTTGTATTTCCCACTCACTGTATTTTTACAAAAGCCTTTGACAGCTTTTGAGCTTTTCCAGTGTTTTCCCATGGTTTGGATCTGTGGTTGAAACAGGGGCCCCTGAGGTCACACGGCCGGTCTGTACAGAGACCAAACCTCTGTCCATGGTCCTGACTGACCATCTAAACAAATGGCCAAAATCAGGGTCATTCATATGTCAAGTGTTCACTCATTCTGAAGGTTTTTTGTTAAAGTCGGGCTAATTTTAGGGTCTTATGTGTGCTTTTGCCCCTGAGCTATTTTCTGCACTGTACCATGTTGGAACTGGAAATATGCAGGTCTTATAGCTCTAGTAGGCCCATAATGTGAATATCTTATATCACATCTTCATAAAGTCTGATGAGATTTCTTGCTCTCTTTTAGTCATCCCAGTAGTTTCAGTGCACGTCATAAGCACAGTCTCCTCCTTTTATTGATATCATCTAAAAGCCTCATATATTTTATTGATAGTCTGTACGAATTATTGATTGACAGCTTTTTTGACCTATTTTTGCATTTTGGGTGTTTGTTTGACACAGGAACCAATAAACCAATAATGCATATATTGTTTGGTTTGTTTTTTTTCCTTTTTGCTTTAAATGCTATAACATCTGGAAATGGCAGTGGGAAGTGGGCCTAATTGTCATCAGATGGAAGGACGTGGGCGTTCTTTGTTTATATAAGCCTATGTCTGTTCTAATGTCATGTGAATCCCAAAGACAACACAAACATGCTCTCACATTTGTCTAAATGTCAATCTTGAGTGTAGTCAGTGCTCGTTTTTAGCACAAAGACTGTTCAAGTGTGATAAAAGTAACCACAGTTGATGTAGCTGGACTGGTGTCAACACTGATAAGTCCGACAGAGAAGTTCAAACAGGCCACTGTCCCAGGGCTCAGGGCTGGTGAAGTATACAGAGGCCCAGTTGTTAGGCCAGTTAATGACCCCACCCCAGAGA
Organism: Rhyacichthys aspro; assembly: GCA_036850595.1. Taxonomy (NCBI): domain Eukaryota; kingdom Metazoa; phylum Chordata; class Actinopteri; order Gobiiformes; family Rhyacichthyidae; genus Rhyacichthys; species Rhyacichthys aspro. The sequence continues at coordinate 6,975,365 of CM072163.1, read as the reverse complement.
CCTGCACACATGGGACCTCGAATGGGTTTGTTTTTCAGAAACGTTTTCTTGGGTGCATGCCCCAATAGCAATGATAAGAACAAATGAAGAAAACATTTTGTAACATTAAACGAATTATTAATTAAATTTAACTAAAAACACAGAGTAAGGGCTAACTAGTAGTAGAAAGGCTTGGCACAGTAGAGTCAAAAGCAAAGCCACATCCTCTTTCCATCAATTGTTGAAAGAGCTCTGCCTCTTATGAGAGCAGTCCTAGTGGCTCTTATGTAGCAGTGTCAGTCTTGGAGGTGGATCCCCTGAGGTTGCTTCCATGTTTTCTGGTTGGGTTCTGAGGGAGTTTGCCTTATAGTTTTCCATTGGCCCTAAGGGAGTCAGTATCATTTATCTGAAAATCTGACAAGGCCTGTAAAGCAAATATGTGATGCATAACCTATGATAGTTCCACTTGTTTGTTTGGCAGGTTTGTTTGAGAGGGATCTAATTAGGAAAACCTTTTCAATCCTACACCATTGTGCATTATGAAATGACATATGGGCTAAAATAAATTTAGTGTCACTGAATGAAATGTAAATTTTTGTATTGATATGATGTGAACCTAATTGAAACACTCCTCTCACTCTGAGAAGATGTCTGTTTGTGGTAGAGGTCAATCAGGAGGCCATTAGCCGTAGTGTTAAACCTGCTCTAGTAAACTGTTTGTTTACATCTCAATTTACACGTGGGGGCTCTGAATAGTCCCAGTGTGCAGGAGGGTTCTTAAAGAGGGTTAGATTGGTTGACCCAGATTCATGTAGAAGCACGACTGGTCGACAACTTGTGACATTAAACATGTTTCAAGGTCAGTTGGGAGTGTGATTTTTGACATTAAAATTTGAGGCCTTTACTACATGAATAAAAACATTGACAAGATATTCCCACCTCCTGCATGCTATCTTCATTTTGTGCTCAGTGTGGCTTTAGAGAGTGCTCTAAGAACCACAGTTCTTTGTTGTTTTACAAGTATGTCTTTTCATGCCACATGCTTGAAATCCTCATGAACTCACAGTTTGTGTATCCAAAGCATTGGGCAGTTTAGTCTGTTTCTTGGTTAAAATTACACTAGCATCTGCCTGTATTAATGTTCTGAACTTTGCACCTGCAGTTTTGATTGGATCAAATGAGAAATGCATGAAAGCCTAAATTTGAGTAACCTTTTTAGTGGTTTGAGAAGAGTAAACATTGGTTCTGTTGATCTCAATATGTGGCTGTGTCTAATCAACTTGTCCCTGTCTTTAGTCAAAATGTGCCCCAAAAAAGTGCTCTCAAACACATTGCAGCAGAGAAAAGGTTTCTTATGCACCCACGTAAACCATCCACTGTCAGGCCTGTACATGAACCGGACCAAGGAAATTGGAGTAGAAGGTAGGAAATGACTGCTAAAGCGTGTTAGCGGCTCAGCACAGGCAGGCGTCTGTGGCTCAGCCAGTGGCATATTGTTGCCCTCCTTCTGATTTCACTGAGCCCTAGGGGTGAGGTGTGTTTACCTCCCTCAGCTGGCCTACTTCACCCTAAACTGGAGCCAGTCTCAGCACAACCTGCTAATTGATGTCGAGGGATGCAGTGCTGAAAGCCGGCTGTCCTCACATCGACAGGCTTCGATATCCTTTTAATCTCTCCACACCCAAACGTATACCCACGTATATGATAGCACAAACGCACAGCTTTTTGCTTTGCGCCTCTTTTTGACGGTGCAGAGGTCAGACCGGATATTATCGGTGGGTTAGGGAGCAATAAAGACATAAAGTGGGGAGCTAAGTGCAGAAAGGCTCCTCTGTGGTGAGAGCGAGAGAGCTGGCCACGCTCCACAGACGTGTCTCTGTCTCTTCTTGATCAAACATTAATGAGGCATCTGTGTGAATCCCAGCCCCTCCATACGTCTCTGACGCTGGTTCCGTCGCTCAGCCTTTGAAAAACAACAACAAGCTCTTTACAAACACTCTCAGCATCCAATCAGCGATACCCTTTCAACTCAAACACTGACCTGTCGCCGACCAACAGAAGGAGGTGTCTAACAAGGGTACAGAGTCAGAAAGATGGTGGTTTTACAGTAGCTTTGTAGCACTGTTAAGGGTAGGACAAATATTCATATTCAACAGACTGTTTCATTTTCAGAGACATTATCTATGCACTTGAACTAGGTATTTAGATTTTTATTCAAACACGCAGCTGATTAGTCTGTGATTTGCAACACTTTTTGCTCACCCTAATATAATATTGTTCCCCTTTAAGTTGCTCAATAGAAACAGCTCTGGGACTCACACTTCTCCCACCTAAAAAAACTTGTGTTGACCTCTTGAAACATTTTTTGTTTAGTCACTAGGCCTTATTTGAACCAATGACACAAGTTGAGGCCCTGCCCAGACAGCGCTGCTATTGATGCCCCATTTGTGACCACTGGCTCCACATTTGTCATGACAACATGGATATAGATATGAACAGCTTGAGTAAAACGTGCAACTGGATGTGAATCTGATAGGACAGGATCTAATACCAATTGGCGACAGTCCTGGTAATCCTCTGCAACTGGAAGCCATTAGGGTTTTATGTAAGAATGACATTCACTCTGGTTTGGCTCCCATCTTCTTTGAAAATGCCTGAAATGTTTCTCTCCACAAGGCTTCAATTTTCTTTTAACTGAAACTGTGTGTAAATAAACAAACAAATTAAGACAAATTTACCTAGCTTTGCCTTTGAATTAGAGTTATGCCCGTTTGATTTTGTGTACAACTCCATGAATCCTATGGCCATGTGTCATATTTGTTGTGCAAGATGTTTTGAAGCATAATATACTCCAGTCTTGCTAAGACTTGACTTGAATAAATTAAACACAATCAAATTTTATAGGTTAACACCCCTGGCCATTTAAATGACTTATCTATATAGCATTTCCTAAAGGCTCATCTATTCACTGAACCGGGACACACAGAGATCTAAATATTCTTCCTCTTTCTTTGCGAGTTTTTTTTTTTTTACAGAAACTGCAATTATTGTTTGTTGTTGTGTGGGAAATAAGAGCAAATGAATGTTTATAGAGTTTGGGGTTTTGTAGCTCAAATCATAATTGTAAATTTAGTGAGTAACAAACATGCTGCCAGGAAAATTGTGGGTGGTTATAAATAACAGAACATCTAGTCTAAATGAGCACATGTTGTTCAGAGCTGGTTATGTGATCTTAGAGCTAGTAATGTTAGGGGTCACATTCACTGCCATAGTTAAACGGAGCCCCAAAAGCCGTACAAATGTTTCTCTGTTCAGACTTAATGTAGAGCAGCTGCACTTGTCTATGACCTTTACTAGGTGACCCACAAAGTATGAATGCAGTTTGCATCAGGTGTGGCCAGGTGTTTTGGGCCGGACCTCACGCACTGACATTCCTCTGATGGACTAGAGTGAATCGGTCAGACACAGAAGAGGCTCACCCTGGTTCCCCTTCGTTAACCACCTTCTAACCTGAGCTGCACCCGCAGACAGGTGAACACATGTGGGACATGGTTCTCTTAAAAAGAAAGCTAACCTGAAGACACTGGTGTGTTTATTAGTGTCTGCTGTTAAAGCACATGTGACATCTCTCTTTGTGTTTAAAACAGAAAAGCCATTACACTCTTCCAGAGACAAGTCGAGGTAAAGACAGTCTCTGAAGCTCATCTCAAGCATCCCACTTCACTTCCCCTCCTTGTCGCCTCAATGGCACTTTTGTCTGTTATATTGCAGTGCTGGAGGTCTTAGCCCATAGTATGTGAGGGTAGTATTTCAGTTCAGTGCTCTAAAACATGGAGGTATGATGTACAAATGTTTTTCTCATAGTAGAGATCACTATCACTGCCACTGATCCTGAGATGATGGACAGGGTTTATGTCGGTTCAATATAGTGCACTTAAAAGGGATAAGGGAATGAGTGAAAGGGCTTAGTGTGATAAGGAGTTGTACATCTGTCAGCTCAGAGACTCATTTTCCATGTTGTCCAGGTTAGGGAAACACTCCTGGCTAGATTTACCTGGTGGCAAATGTTCTTATTATCCAAAACAAACAACACTCTCTAGGGGTGTATATTTAAGAAGAGGTGGCTTTACTTTGATGCCAGTGACATTGCTGTGGCTTCTAACTGCTTTTTGCAGCTTGGTTGTGTTGACTTAGCAAGCAGGCAAATTTTGTCTTTGCTGTGAGGGTTGCTGGCCACAACATTTGGAAGTCTCCCCAAGTGTGACGGGCCAGATAACAATGGGCATTAGTTTACATTTATTTAATCAGAGATGTTGAAATTATAGATCTCGTCTTGAAGTGAGTCCTGGCCCGATAGCGTAACTATTTAGCATGTTTTTGTGTGGTAGGGAAAACTGGAGCTCCTGGAGGAAACCGATGGAGACACAAGGAGAACATGTGAACTCCACACAGACAGGCCCTGCTCAAGGATTAAAACCAAGAACTTCTGTAAAAAAGCTGTAGCAACTAAATGGAAAAGGATTTGTTCTGAGCATTTGTTCTGATTTTGTCTTTCTGTGGCTCAATAATGAAGGCAACTCTGTCATCACTTTTACTTAAAAAAAAAAAGTTGTTTTTTTGGTTGACTTTGATTGATTTTATAGTGGATTATCTTCGTCTCCAATACTGCAATAACGTTAAATCCAATTACTGTAATATCCAAAGTTGAGTTATCCAAAGTCTCAACACATTCAATGGCTGCTGCTCTTGTGTTTGTTGATTAAAGCGAGTGCTTGGCCGCAGGGCTCCTTAAAATTGCTGATGTCTCTACAGGCTTGGACACTTTTCCCAGCAGCACTCAGGCTCCTAAGGGACCTGGACTGCTGCCGCATGAAAAGAACGCCTCAGGGGGATTTTGTGCGTTTGAAGAGCTATCTACATGTCCCCTGCCTCCACCCACTGCATGTCTGCCCTCCCTAAGTCAACAGCGGCTTGGTTTTCAAGGCTGTTTGACCAACAAGTGTGTCTGTACATTCACAAGTTGACACCTCCTGATTTAAGGAACCCTGCGTTTGCATATTTGCTTTGGATGAGGAATTTAAGAAGTGCTCTTTAGTTGTTTGGAAGCACAGCGTTGCTGGGTGAGACTGGATGCCATAAGCAAAAAACGAATGAGTTAAAAAGATGCTATTACTTCTCTAATGGCAATGTTTCTGGATCTGCTGTAAACAAAATGATAAAACACAAGTTAGGTTTTATGTCTAACAAGTATTACTTGTTCTTGTTAATTTAATCCTAATGTTAAAAGAAGCTGTAATGTGTAACCAGTAACTGTTTTTCTTTACATTTGACAGACAAAAGGACATTTTCAAGTCCCATTTTAAAGCCTTTTTTTTTTTTTTTTTGCTTTTTTGGGTTACTAGAGTGATCCAGTCATTCCAGCTACATAACATCACTTGGTCTGTTCCTGTGCAAACCAAAGCCCTCATTTCTTTGAGGAATCCTAATGGAGCGTCATGATGAGAAGAACTTTGATCTAGACCTCTGCTGCGATTTTCATCAAACTGTGTAATTTCAAGTTTTAAAGCATGAAAGTCAACATTTTACCAAAATAATAAAAAGAAATAAGAACCTTATTTTGAATTGTGTTTGGCCTTCTACACAAAGTTAAAGCATTGTTTTGCATCGGTCCATTAATGACCAAATAGGTTTGGGAATGGGAGCATGTGCAGGCCTCACATGGCCCATTTGTTGAGAGGTATTGAAAGAGAAATGCTTAGTCAGGCTGTAGGATCCTGACAAGAGAAGGACAGGAGCTGATGTGTGCTCTTTCTCTTCCTCCTGAGAGGAAGAGATGGATAAAGGGCTTTATTCACAGGGCAATCCTCTTGAACCCTGCTGCGCTGCCATTTTCGCAGGAAACAGATGCTCTTTACAGAGTAAACCTCCAAGATTTGGACATAATAGAAAACCTATTTAACCACGCCAAATCCCCAAACACGTTCAGCAGTACTCCTATTATGACAAATATTTGTTGAACTCATTGGCCTATTTTTGCCCCATTTTGTGGTCTGTACAACAAAGCTTCTGTTGTGCACTACAAATTATTAATAAGCACTTACTGTATATATTGGATTTAACATGCACTATGAAGAAATATACTTTTTTAACTGACCAAATATGTGGACAAGCTGTATTTTTTTGTATATCTTCACAAATGAATGCTCAGGTCCTTGTCTGCTGACCTTTATGAAGCGTTTGTCTTTGCTTGGTCCAGGTGGTCTGCTGTTTCTCCCTTTGGCAGCTTTATTGGACTCAGTGTTCAGTCCTGTCTGTCACAGCTCCTCTGAAACATGGCAGCAGGTAATGTGTTGTCTCTGAGTGGCTTTAAGCCGGATACAAACCACAACAATGTTGTCGCTGCAGGGCAGGGATGGAACAGGTAATTGAAAGTAACAATGATATAATAGTCTCTGTGATACCTAACAGGTCTCTTTTTGGTTTCAAAGGTAATTTACAGATCACTGCTAATTACATTAATCTAGAATAGGTTTTATCAATCATGTGTTAAAACATTTTTTTATTATAATATTGCATTTTAAGTTTAAATGAATCCAATTAGTTTTAACCTGAGTGCCTCTTTAGTGCATGTGGTTGAAAAGCAATGCAATATTCAGTGCCCATGTGTGTCGTTTCTGTTCTTAATCACTCACTTATGTTAAATGTTGAATGAATAACTGAAACTGAAATGACATGCCTTTCCCTTTTCATGTCACGGTTTTTGTAGTGCTTGGCAAGATGTTTGCCTTTGAGTCGTTACAGGAGATTCATTGAGGCCATTTGTAATGGAATTTCCAACAGGGGAACTTCTCCTTTGTAGCTCTGCAGTGTTTCAGCATTGCCCCTAAATACTTCAAATGGACACACATGAACATGCACATTTAAATCTGTGGTAGGCACATACAAACCTGTTGCAGGGAGTATTTTTTTTCTCCATTCATTGACCCTACACCTGCAGGCCGAGAGTCCAGCACATAAATAAATGTTCCCTTAGCTCTCTGTGTAAAATTAGGCGCCTCGTGGGAAACCAGCACTTTTACTTTTCAGTGACACATGGAGTTTCTTAGATGGAGACTTTGTGGTTTGTGCTTGCTCTGGTGCCATGAAGACAGTTTAAAAAAGGATTGAGGTGTCAGAGAAGTGATCTGACACATGACATTTACAAATGTCCTGTTTTAAACAGCACGCCATGTGTCAGAGGTCAAAGGTTAGTCACACAAGGGAAAATGAGTAAACCTTTCATGAAGTTAGTTTACATTCATATATTAATCTTTTACTGAAACAGAAACTTCTCTTTTCTTGAAATGTTTGTTCTTTGTTTTTCCATTCAGCTGAGAGCCAGTAAAGAAATGTCATTAACTTGAGTAACACTTTTTTGTTCACATTGAATAAATGTAGACAGACTGTTTACCATGCTGACCTCTAGGATCAAATATGAATTGGATCATGGCAGTCAGTTAATGGTTTGGTTTGAGTGTCATGTTTCAATTCTGCAATAACTGGGAGGAGTACTACTTGGATGTGACCAAAAAGTGTGATGTTTCTTTAAACCATCTTGTATTTCCACTGTTTCCACTTGATTGCCAATGCCTATAGAAATTCAGTGTAGGATAGCTTTATGGCCATTTGGAACAATGAGTTCAGTGATGCCATTTGACTTGCTTCCTCAAAAGTAGGAAACACATTCCTGTGAAGCATGGTGGCAATGTATAGTCCTTTAAAATATGTGGTTTAGGTTTACCATGATAGCAACAGAATTAGTCTTTCTGAAACCCAAGAACACATGTGGTTGGCTGTATAATTTAACATGACTGACACTGACTGATCCTGAGCAGCCCCAAAAATGACAGTATCTAGTCTCATAAATATAGCCGCTCCTCCCTTTGCGGTTGTGTGTAGGTGGTTTCTTTAATGATAAGATGGAACTAGAAACTATTTATGAACAAGAATGCATTTTGTAGACACTTTCATAGACACGCTTGTCATCTAACTTTCCTAAAACGTACACTATAAATCACATACATCGCAATGTACAAAAAACATTTGAAGTCATCACTGAAGCTTTTGTCTCACCTGAAATGTTAATATACTGGCTGCTAACAGTAATGGCTTCTGGACTTTTACAGCCAAAGAAATGGCCTGGGGTATGTTTGCTTCTCGTCACTTTTTAAAAAAAAAAAATCTGCTTTTTCATATGCTATTCAAGTTTCTATTCAAGAGTCTTTAGTTTAAGTTTTTCCATTTGACCAAGTCCACTGTGGGACAGGACTGTTTTGGTACCAATGTGGCAGTAGCTTCCCTTCCCCCACATTCTTCCAGTGTGATCAGTTCAGGGTCACCCAGTTCATGTTCTCTTTTTGGAGTTTGGAGCAAAACACCAGCCTGTCACTCAAACTGAGATTGATGATTCAGGGTTAGGGTAAGAAAAGAGTCACTATGTTACTAAAATGTACGATCATTTATCATTTAATATACATTAACTTTCAACCAACTTGAAAAACGTACCTTAGTTTGGAGCACAGTTTTAGCCCGGACATGGCTGCCAGTCTTGAATAAAACTTACTAAATAAGTAGGTTAGTGACTGAGTCAACGTGGCAACCCCAGAGAGCGCCCAGGCTGGGATCTGCTGAGTTGTCCAGTGGTTCTGTTGTTATATAAAGGGCTGCTGGACTGGTTAAAAAGCATAAAAGAGCTGTAAAAACTGGCTTGGTTTGAGTGGTGCAGTAGCTCTTGGCAGCCAGTCACCCCATGAGCCAGACGCCAGTGGACTGATCAGGTTGTTTTTGACCTTCACAAGAGACTGACCCTGGTTCTGCCTTCAGCCCCCTGACTCTCTTTCTTTCCCGCCTTTTTCATTGTTTTCCTCTCGCTGTGCAACAGACTGTTTCTCTCATCTTTGGATTCTGATCCCAACTATGATAACTATGGGATAAATCTGTCATTCCACAGTGTTATTCACTCACTTACCCCCAACAGCTGTTTTTACAGCGTCTAGACACACATGCCACGATTGATCAAACAATCTTACTGTGCTGCTTAACAATAAGGAGTGGAGTGTGGTTCTTGGAGAGATTAAACAGGCTCATTGCTAAGCTCCTTGTCTTGAATCAGGTTTAAGTGCAACTATTTACTGTATGTGTCTAAGTATATTCAGGAAAATGTTATCTGCGAGTAAATGGTGTTCTGGTGGTCTGGACCAAAAACAGGAAGCAACACTAAAATCATCTTTTGTGGAAGTTAAAAGTCCCAAATCCCAAGAGCTATGTTCGGTCAGAATAAACTGAAAAGAGTAGAGGCAAAAACTGGAAGAATGACGAGGTAAAATAATCTGCTTTCTGATGAAGCGCAATGAATAATTGGCTTGTGACTAGATTTATAAAACGGTTGCTACATCATCAAAGCTAAAACACGCCCATACCTTTCAGTACTGCCACATCATTGGCCAATAAACAGTTGGTCAGGACGCGGACACATTGCTTAGAGCTGTACAAGATGTGTTTTCATGAATTTGTGATCTCACAACTTGTGGTAATCCAGCCACATGTCTTTCTTAATGTTTGGTGCAGGCACATGCCAAGTTTACAAGAACAAACTATAAAATAGAAACATCTACCAACACTGTTTTGTTGTTGTGTGTCCAGTGTTGCTTGGTCCACTGTTAAAAATGCAGTTGTAATGATGAGTGAACGTGGACATTTAATTATAACCAAACTGGGTGAATCACTTTTGTTTCTGGTCCAGATTAAAAGAACTAGCTCAACATTCCCATTCGTTGTCAACTACATGGCAATAGGAGTGTCAGTCTTAAAAACTCTTTCAGGCTGAGATCTAGTAACCATAAACACCATGATATGTGATATAGCATAATATTATTCCCCCACAGTCCCTGAGATAATGCCATTGTTTCCCTGACAGAGACCACTGACCTCAGACCTTTCCTTTAATTTGCCATCCATCTGTGTACAGTTGAGTGCTTGCATGCTGTCTGTGTTTATTAACAGTGAATCAGGGCTCAGGATGGGGAGACTTTGGTGATGACTCAACCTTTCCTCCAGCTGTTGGTCTGTATTCCCAGGTCTGAACAGTGAACTCATCAGGAACAAAGCAAATTTCTAATGTAACCGAGGTAACACGAGGTTGTGATATTTAAATGTGCTTATCTGGCATATCTGGGTTTTAGATTTCATATAGATAACAAATAAAGAGGTTTATGTAAATCCTCATCCCATGACTCATTTTCCTCTACTTCATTGCATGTGTTATTATTAATTATCTGTATACAAAGGTGCTGAATAATCATGTTAAGCAGATGATGCTAGCAGTGTTACCCTCAGCAGTGTGTTTGGTCAGCTGGTCTGAGGAGCACTGACAGCGCCAACAAGTGAACCCAGACACATTGGTCTATGGTATAATGCTGCGGGATGAACCCAGCCACTGTAGAGGACTTTCTCACAGTCTTGCTCAGTGTTAGGCCAAATTTAGCCCTCACAGTTTCTTTAAAAAATGTTTAAAAAAGTCAGCCTAGTACTTATGAGACTTTATAATTTCTTCTACCTCTGTCATCCAGACTGAGAGTGTAATTATCAGCTCATGAAAGCAGATTTCCTGTCTGTTAAAGTTTAATCAAAGGTTTAAGAGATCCCCATTAGCACCTTTTAAACTGTCTTTGTTGCTCGTTGGCAGAATTGACGTATCTCACCTGCTTTACGGTGCTTGCATTCTGCAGGGTTAAGTTCACTAGTCAGCCAAGTGGTTTCACTGATAAACATCTTGTGCCTTTTGAGAGAAGAAAGCAGTTCCACACAGTGCTGAATATAAGCGTTCAGTGGCCACACACGTCTCTCTGCATCACAGTGCCAAACATTTGAGCCCTCTCCCTGTTCAAGGCCTGCAGGCTTTTGTCTCTCTCTCTCTGCCAGCAGACCATGCCCGAGAGGGGCTCAAAAGGGAAAGGCCTTGCTGCCGCGTTAGACTCAGGCCTCCTCTCTCAATGAGGCTTGTTTCTCACAGAGCATAAGGGCATGTCTTTTGAAGATGCATTTCAAACAACACACGGTAATCCGACTGTGACAGGCCTTTGTTTGGAAGTGGGGCTGAGGATAGATGAGTGAGCAGAGAGGTCACTGCCACATCAAAACTCTCAAAGGCCTGTCTTTTGAGGATATACTCTGTGCTCGTTTCCCTAGATAGTGTAAAACTTTTTAAAAGATTTCTAAATAAATAGAAACATTTTAATGTATAAAAAGCACATGGAAGGCTGTATACACTAACAACATGTGAGTAATTGTGGGTGGAATGTATTCAGAGATGTGCTAATATTAACATACAGTGCCTATTACTTGGGATGAAGAAAAGCAAACAGTGTTGTAAAGAATTTAACTTGTTGGCTTCAGAGGAGACGACTGTAATGAAGGGAGTGGCTGTGGCTCATGAAAATTAAAAGGCTGAGGGAGCACAGTGTTTAGTTTTCGAAGTCTTTCCCCATAGACTGCTGGGACGCACAAAAAGGCATTTTATCAGATTCAAAGAACTTTCATCTTGCTTGTTTGGCCATCTGGACGACTAATTAGCTGTTTCCTCTGCGTGCGGTGTCTTGGGGTGGGTATGGCAGCAGTCCGAGGTTAGGGGTGGCACTGCCCACTGTGGAGATTACAGGTTGGGGTTGTTACCACTGCTTCTGGGACATGGCCCTGCGGGCGTCACATGTGTTGGCACAGGGTGCGGGCACTTCAGATGTGGTCTGGGACATGTGGAAGCTCTCTGGGGTTTGTTCTGCCTGGCCCAGTTCAGCGCTCGCAGCGGGACAGTGAGCGAGTATTACAGCAGTCAAACATGTGAAAGCCTGTATTCAGACAAACAAACATGTACGGACACAGACTACCCCCATGAGACTTGTGGGTGCATTTTTGTGAGCCTTGGCTGTCAACGTGTGGATGTTTGTCGTTTCAGTTTAGTAGAGGCGAACATGGACTGATCACATGATAAAATAGAAAAAGCCTCAATAAAAGACAGTGTTATTTAATCAGAAGCTTGAAGAGCAGGAAGGAGCAATGGAGGACACACAAAAATGTATTTTATTTCCACCTCTGAACAGGGTGTGAGACTGAACTCATATAAAGTGACGAGAACTTTGATTTGCAGGGGTTTGCAGTACTTTGTAGCACAGTGCAACAGCGACACGCAGCCATCAGTCACAAGTCAAACTGTCCTCAAATGTTCCCATGATTCCTCTGCCAAAAAACCTGCCAACCACGTCGGCTAATCTGAAAACGCCCGCTGCATTTTTCTCGCTCTTGACCAGCATCCATTGGAGCCAACAAGCCGTTTCTTCATAAAGTCACTCCACGGGCCATGGTTTTCCCCTCTGTAGGGCCAAAATGCATGTTCTTTTGTCACGGATGTTAATTGGTGATTTGGGCTTGAGTCCATGGATTTTTTCATGAAACACACTGGCAGCATTCAGGCGTCGAGAAATGTGGTTAATTACTCCTAATGAGGTTGCATTCAGATCATGGGTCAATTTATTCATTTAAGCATTTCCATTTTGAATACATATTTGAATAATCTATCTTCAATTCTTAAAGCTCTATATATCAACTAGAATGAAATGTAATATTTAAAGTGTTGTGAATGTACCAACATTCAGCTGTTCTCAGAAGCGAACATGATAAAGTATGTGTTTTCTAATGACAGACCAGACTGGTGCGGTTGTTTCCAAGTGTGTATGTGTGTGTTCGTCTGGGGTTTTGGGGTGAGTCGTGTCAAAAAATGGCAAAAAAAGAGAAAGTCTTGCATTCAGTAAATGCTGCTCTCAGTGAATCTCAGCTAATGAAAGAGTAGGGTGAGTCAGCGAGAGGACTGGCTCTTGTTTTATAGCTCGCCTCATGTATTTTAAGACTCTTTTCTCTCATATGACCCTCTTGGTCTGCAGACAGCTGAGCAGTGGTGCATTGTGGGCCTGCTGCCTTACCAGAGTCTGAGATGAGCAGCTGACTTTTTTGAAAATCTTTTTGAGAATTGAAGATTGTATTTCTGTAAATTTGCAGCTGGTTATCTACAGACGATCTTGTTAAAACATATTCTCAATTTGTCTGCACTGAATGAAATAACAAATAGGCTCCATTGGTTTATAAAAGTCAGATAAAGATGAGTTGTGTCAGCTTATCAACTTATGTTTAGATTATTCTGTAAAAGCATTTATACATATGTCACATACTGGTCTTCCTCATAGGCTTTAGACTGATATACCAAATGATTGAAATACTAACTTTTTTTCAGATGTTGTGCCAAGAACTGCTGAGATAAAACGAATAACTTAGCTTTGAAACTGCCTGTTCTTTATTCTATATTGTAAATAATGGTTAATGTCTGCAGTCCAGACTACTGGTATTTCAAATGACGTCAAGTCCACAAAATGTCTCATTATGTCATATACTTTCCTCTAAAAATACACTTAATCAAGCACATTTTTACAACCTCAGAACTCTTTTAACTCAAGCCGATATAATCAATGTCCCAGCGGTCTGGAGAGGTTATAAATTGCTGTATTCAGTGGACAGTGTCCAGCACTTCTCTCTTCTAACCAGTGTCAGTAGCTAGTATGTCAGGGCTGAGGTTTTACCGGCCCTTTTATGGACGGATAAAAGATTTCCCACCAAACCATGCCTCACTTGGGGAGAACAGTGGAGAATGCTGTGGCTATTCTTAAAATGGAAGCATTGCTTGTATTTAGTGCCATGGAGACAAAATACCCTCATGTGACTGCTTTGACTAAAGTGTTGTGGCTTCAGACTGTCACCCCTTTCTGATGTCATCAATCAGTTTCTTCTTCTGGATAATTGTCTTCTCAGTGGAACATACTCACAGAAAAGTCCAGCCAGTAGAGGTCAGAACTGAAGCTTTGTGAGTGTTTTCAATATTTCCCTTCAGAGGGCAGAGGTTAAGAGGCTAAAAGTCAAAGTGAAAGAAAGTGAAGCAGATTATTAATGAGCTGGGTATTTTCTCTCATGTGCATTGATGGTGGAAATCACACCAAAATGTGAACAAACAGCGGCTTCTCTGAAAGTCCATAAGGATCCTCTTTGAGAGCAAACAACGGCAAAACAGGCGACATATTTGACATGCTTTTTGTATCATCAGTCAGGAATGTGTAAACAGAACGTATCAACGAATATTTCAGTTTTTTCAAAGTTTAAACTATGTTTGTGAACATAGCTGTAGCATCTGAAATACCACAGGATGCACTGGATGTTGTTTTATTTGATTAGAGAGGGTTTAAAATCAGTGGGAACTTCTGGAAGTACTTGAAATATGTAATAATATAATGAACAGAAGTTGTGTTTTTGCAGGGCATGGCTTTCTCCCTGGAGGAGCGACAGCAGCTCGGAATCCATGGCCTGCTGCCCCCCTGCTTCATCAACCAGGACGTCCAGCTGCTCAGAGTGCTCAAAAACTATGACATGAAGAGAGACGACCTGGACAGGTGATTCCCACTATCATCTTTTCTTCCATGAGTTTTTAATCAACTGCTGAAATTTGATTAGTCACACAAGAAATTTCCCATCTGGAAGCCTTCAGAACACGAGCTTAGGGTCTAGATCACTTCACCCTCAGAGATCCACATTCATCTCCTAACACCATATATTCTACTTTAAAAAGCCTCCTCTACACCACATCCCTACACTCCCATATCTCAGAGTGTTTTTATAACATCCACAGTGACCAAATGCAAACTTGAGTCAAGCTTTTCATGCGTCATTAGATTAGTGGTTATGGTTGTTAGCATTATGTATCAAATGCCACATGCTAAAATCACTCACTCTTGCTTCTTTGATCTGCAAGACCTTGGAAGACGACAGGAAGTTAAAGCATAGCTTTTGAATTAGATGTTGAATAACCCATCACTGCTAATGTCACTCCTAATGTGAAGGAATGACTCCATTCTGTTTGCAGCAGTGAAGGGAAGAGTCAACAAGGCTTAGACAGCTTCAGAACATCTACCTAATTTTCACCATAGAAACATCACATCATTGAAAAACATTCATTATGAGCTTGTCCCTGCCATTCCCATGCCCTATCAATGTCACTGACAATCTGTCTCTGGGTCATGGGCGTGTTCCAGCTTCTGAATAATATCAGCTGTCTCTGTACGTGCCTTTTGTGTTTACACACAGTCTGTTCTCTCAGAATCTGTCTTTCATAGTTAATGTTGGACACTGTTTGAGCCCATAACTTTTTATACTTCCCATTCTATTTTAATCAGGCATCTAGACTTTTGGTTTGGTCTTATTTTGACAAATTAGCCCAACAAAACACTACTGTTTCTGATCCAAGATGATAGAGTGAGATAATTATCCGCTGTAACTGTGTTGTCAACAGAGGAAATGGGTGTTCAAAGCTTTTTCCAGGGAAAATACAGCTGATATGAGAAGGTAGAGTTTAAGCAGAACCTCATACCCAATGAAGCTTTAGAAAAACAAGGTAACTTTGCTCTAATAGAGCAAAGTAAGACTGTCATTCATAAAATAGATTCAGATAGAGATTATGTCCTGGCTGCCTCAGTAGGTTGTTTTAAATGGGAGGAAAGGTGCATAAAAAGAGCATAGATGCAGCTTTGTTAAACACTGTGTACAGTAAATATAGACATTTCCTGGGTGTGGATAGGCTCACGCATTTCATGGATTACAAGCAAGTGCTTGCCAGCAAAAATAAAGCATGACAAGTAGTTGGCAATAGCCATTTGAAAGAAGAAAGCAGGCAATAGATAAACAAAGTGTTGAGGCACAGCCCACAAACAGTATTTGTTTCTCCAGGAAATAATTTTCACCTTAACATAGTCATTCATCTGTGTGTGATGGGGAAACACCAACTCCTCGTGTGATGTATTGCACATGGCAGAATTGAATTTGTTTCCCAAGTATCAAAATAGCACTTTTCAAAAGCAACTGTCACCACCGTGTATTGTGCAGCTGCTGTAGCCTAACCTATATAAGAGAGGGCATGCATGCTTTTTATCCCCTTTAACAAGAGGCACCTTGTGCTGCTGGCTTTATGGAAACTTCTCTGATTAGCTGTAGACTCCATACTCAGCTTCATTTAGCTTAAATGCAATCCTTTAGTTCCTGGTCAATGTCCAATCAGAGGAAAAAGCTTGTGTGGTGTTACTTAGGGATTTTTCTCTATTCTGTGTATTTTTCCAGTCATCTGAAACACAAGCTAGAAATAACACTGCAATTAGGGTCTCTACAGCAGATTAAAGTATGCTTTGTTTCTTTCTCTATTCATTTACTCAACTGTTGTGGTTGAATATATTTGTTTCTTTGAGATATCTACTTTTCAAATCTAGTACATACCTCACAATATGAATGTATGCTTCTAACACACTCACACAGAGTGGTCCACATCTGACTTCAGTAACCCCCCTCCCGTGTTCAGCAGGTATACTCCTCAAGAGATTAACAGGTTGTGTTTTCACAGATATGTGTTCCTGATGGGGCTCCAGGACCGCAGTGAGAAGCTCTTCTATCGAGTGCTCACATCAGACATTGAAAGGTTCATGCCCATCATCTACACCCCGACAGTGGGCCTGGCCTGCCAGCAGTACGGCCTGATCTTCAGACGACCGAGGTGGGATGTGTTCCCAAGACTTTCCTCTCTTTGGGTGTTTCTTAACCAAATAAACAAAATACATTTGTTTTTGCTTATTTCCCACAGCAGTTACTACTGCTAATGATGTTTTAGATCTGTTTCCATCCTACCCAGTCAATCTGCAAACAGTTCATTCTTGTTTTATGGCAGTGTTTGTATCTGATTGCATTTGTGGCTGTGCAGTGCAGGGCCAATATTCCACAGCTTTAGGCTTGCTATCCTGTCCATATAATACACTGAAAAGAACAGCATGATTACAGGTGAGGAACTTACCAGGGAAAAATACAACCAGCCATGACATTATAACCCCTCAATGTTCTTAACAGTGAAGGTAAAAATAGCTGTAACCTATTGAGACAGGAGCTTCTATAGACCTCTGAAGGTGTGCATCCCACAGATAATGTATTCCCATCTCTTTAACAGAACCAACAGAACTAAATCATGAACAATGCAAGAGCTGCAGATTGTGTCTCAGTAGTTTATTATAATATGGCCTCTGTCTATTATGTATTACATTTCACTGCTTTCAGTTTATACTCAGTCAATAAATGTTCACTTCTTGCCTATAATATGTGCCATCCAGACTGCTGCCATAAATTACATTATCACTGATAGTCTCCTCACCTGTTAGTGGCCATAAATGGTTGTAGTGTTATGGCTTGTGACTCATGACTTTCTACAAAAAGAGCAAACACAGGCCGACATAATGTATAATATTTGGGAGTTTATTTACGCATTGGCTTCCGATAGTTACTGATTGCACTGATTCATTGCATCTTGTCTATATTTGGTCTGTGTTTCTATTAGTTCTGAACCAAATTTGGTCACACTTTCAGCTGCAGGTTGGTTATACAGCTGAGCTCAAGGCAGACTGCAGTGAGCTGTTGAAATCGGCTCAGGGTTCACCTTGAGTGGATCTGGCTGGGCTCCTAGTAGACACATAGTCGCACTCGGTCACAGCCCTCTGCCAGTGTCTGCTTTCTCTCCTGCTCATTCATTAGAGCCAAGTAACTTTTCAGACAGCCAGCACTCTCTAATAGGGTCGACGTAGCCCTCGTGTTCGGTGCAGCGTTCAGGGCCATGTTGTGTTTTACTTGGCCCTGTCTCTCTACATTTAACCTCACTCAGGTGGCTGCAAGTGTTAAGTTTGTTTTCCCTTTAACAAGTGTGATAGAAAAGAGACCACCCTCATTCCTTCACAGGTTCTTAAGCCCACTTATGTAGACCATTCACTTTAAAGGCTCTAAAGAGGTAAATGTAATCCACCCTTTTCTACACATACACGCAGGCATACTTTAACAGTAATCCTTTACAAGATGTCTTATAACCCCTTTCCACAGTCAGTCCGAAAGCTTTGATTAATTTGAAATTATTCAGATATTTTAAGTGAAATCTTTGCATTGTGACAAATTACTTGCTGATTATAGCTCATGTTTATCTGCAACTTTCTATTCCCTTAGTTGCACCAACATATTTTCTTGATTAACTGGACCCACGTGTGCTGGAAAAATGGGCAAAAAAAGGTTTTATGTTTTATGAACTATTAACTGGCTCTAGCACCTGCCCAGAACCAGCACTTGGTTTTTTTTTTGCAAGAAAAAGAGAAAAGGGGCTTTACTAAATGCCACATTCAGTGATTAATCAACAGCACCTGTATAATATGTAGAACATAGTTTTCCTAATTGTGTCCAGTGAGCATTGCTTTAGATGCTTACCATGGGTGCATTAAAATACTTGGAAACTCTGCTTCCCTCATGAATATACTTGTTTCCTAACAGCTCCCTGTTTCTATGTGGAAAATATTCCTAGTATTCTGGCTTAAGAAGTCATCTTATACACTCCCTCCGTCTCAGAGGGCAGTGGGCCAAGATTTGCAGCCAGAGGGTCGGGAGTTGGACTCAACAAAAGTGTCCGTAGGAGTGCACTGAGGATAAGGACCACTACTCCCTGTTAGTGTTTCTCCTTGATAAAGATATTTGAAAAGACATGCTTAAAGTCTTATAGCCACTGTTACCATTGGTTTTCTCAAATACACTAGTCTTACCTAGCTCCACTTGTGTGTCTTCATAGGACCACCACTGCAGCAGATTAGGTCTACTGTATAATCACAAGCTTTCTGGTTTAAAGCCTTTCTATGTGATATTGCGGCTTCTCCTTGTCGTGCCTGACTTCAGCAGCTAATCTGCTCCAACATGGGGCTCTGTAACAGGGGCCAAATGTCAAGCACCATTAGGTGTCAAAACAGGGTTGATTCACTGATCTCTGAACGAGGCTGAGGCAGGAAGGAGAGCGAGGAAAAAGGAACACATTCACATCATGAGAAGATTAGTGGACACGCTTACTTTTATTGGTTTGTAAGCTCATGAGCGGACACATTGTTAAGCAGAGAAACTTAGTCTGTCTTCATACAAAGTTTGTTTTTGTTTTCACCTTAAATGCAGGTTGTGTGCTTTGTTTGACAGCTTAGACGTTTGCTGGTGATAAATGATAATGTTTTGTAGAAGGAAAATGATCCCAACTATTGCATTAAAGTAATTAGGTTTACTTCAGTCACCTCCAGTGTCTGCGTTAATGCTGTGGTGTTCTGCTACTGAGAGTCTAAATAAACTTATAAAAGGCCCTTTTAGGGAAAGAGTGAGATATTTCAAGGGGCTCTAGAGGCAAGTGACACAAACCAATCCATCTTCCTGATGGAGATAGATGATCAGTAGTGGACATTAGTGAATTCCTGGTTAAGGGTCAATGTTGAGCATTTGTGTGCAACTACAGCTACCTGTCAAAGGCTGGAAAGTAAGATATACACATTCTTCACATCCCAAGGGATTCGGTAGTGTAAAGACTGGCTCAGTTTTCATGAAACAACACTGAAAAAAATCCCTAGTGATACATCTGACAGGAAAGTTATATATTACAAAGGGAGTGGATCAGATAACAACATACAGAAATATGTACATTGAACAGGAATGTCTATGAAATATTAAGGAGAGTGGCATAATCCAAAGGAGTCTATTGCTTACAAGGCTTTCTATTTAATCTAGAAACAAGATGCCCACTGTTGACTAGAACTTCTCAAGAGTAGATGTTCACACAGGCCACAGTTCTGAGGCTCCATTGACACCGATACGTTGTGATTAAAAAACATATTTTTTAATGTAACATAGCTCCCAGTTTCATGTTCTAGTATCGTTTGAAAATGCTGTGGGCTGCAGAAAAGCTGTGTTGTGTCTGTGTTATCAGAATGTCTCTCTCCAGTTTTAAACACATATCTGAAGGGAGTTTGTTTTCATTCCCCAAAGAAATTTTGGAGTATGTAGCACTAAGAATGAAGAGAGCAAATGTTAATAACCTGTACTGCACTGTAGTTTCTCTATGAAGAACTGTAGGTGTGAAACCACAAAGAGGCTGGTATATAAACCACAGGAGTTCATAAAGCCCATTGAAAGGCATCAGCTGAGGAGCCTCTACAGTGGCACGTGTCGGATGATAAAGTGTTCCAACTTTTCAGATTATGGGTTTATAAGCTGTGATCTGACACCAGTGAAGCCCACACACAGAGAAGTATGTAAAATATACATTTGACTTGGAGGGATGAGTCTCCAGAGCATGCATCCACAGCTACAGATCCATTCATCCACATGGTTATTGAACTGTGGTGACCTAATTACAACCAGGGCTTGGGAAACAGCACTTATTCCACTGAGAATGCTTTTGGTGATCACATGACTTTTAGTTGATGTGTTTGTTTACTGCCTTTGTACCATTTTGGTTGACCATAAGAGATGAACAGAGAAGAAGTAAGATGTGGGAAGGAGAGGAGTCATTTGAAATTATACTGACAACATGAAAAACACAGCAAACATTTGGGATCAATTTCACACAGGACTTGGGGGACTTTATTTTACAGTAGTGCTAAGGAGCCAGGGAAAGCAAAGAAACTTTACGGCGGGGTTGATTTCCTGTAATATAATAAATGAATGTATGAGCTTGTTGCCAACTCCACAGTAGTTTTCAGTAAACATGGAAAGAAACCAAGCTAAATACATGTTTTGAACAACACTCCTGGCTGAGATTACCTGTCTACATTGTCACTGCTGGTAACAAGGACTGTGCCTATTTCACAGAGCCATCATTTTCCATGGTTTAAGACAGTGTACCTTGCTCTAGAGAAAAAAGTGGTTGAATTTGTGGGCCTTTAAGAGAAGATCCTATTTGTTCCATGCTGTATGTCCAAGAGGAAACAATTGTAACCATATAATGTTTTAGTAATGGCTCTCAATGGCATTTAGTGCTCTCTGCGGCTTATGATAGAGATTTCAGACTTGTGTCAGAAACATTCATCTTGATCCAGGGGCCATTATTTATACTTTCATGTACTAATCATTCAATGCACAAACAATACAATGCAGTACAAGTTTGGATTTGTAGACATTAATCATAAAATTATACTACAGATTTTCTTTTTTAATGTTACGGTTTGATAATATAAACTTGTCCAGGCAGGTATGGGGCTAAACAATATAAAATTAATTTTCCAGTGCATTTTTTTAGTGCTATAATAAGATCCTCTGTCTGTAAAGAACAAAATTACAGAGCACAGATCTCTTTGGCTGCTCTCCTCAATACTGTCTCCATTGGTTTGTTTGGTGAGCAAAGGCAATATTTCACCAGCCTCCACTGGAAAAATGACTTACTGATCGTCCCATGAAGCTTTTCTGATGTGTGTGAATCACTCTCAGCTTGGTTTGTAGTTTATGGCAAAACCCCTCAGTGTTATAAATGCAGGCAGCATATGTCAGTCAGATTGGCTAGAACTATTCTTTTGTCACTTTAAGATACATTTCAGTCTATTGGAAAAACTGGAAAAGGTTATTGGACTGCATTTCAGAAGCATGATTATGGAAAGAGCACATTTTCAGCTGAATTCATTTACATTAAAACGTCAGAGAAAGTTGCCCCACACTTTCTCTGCCAGCATAACCTTGTGGCAACACTATAAAACTTGCTGTGGGAGATCCTGAACATGCCTCATGAAATAACCCTGCCTTTGTAAATATTGGCCACTTCCACTGCTTTGTCCCTTTCCGCTCTATATGTTTTAACAATGTTATCGTTTCCCAAATTACTGCAGCAGTGGCCCACAAAACCCACAAAGAGGCTGTGAATTTAAATGCATCTATATCATGCCTTTATTGCACCTGTCATGGCTAAAATGTGTTGTGCTGCTTGGGTGCCAAAGCAGATGTTGGAGGTGACTTTTTAAAACCTCGCAAAGAGCTGGCAATGTAGAGTCGTTTTACACTGGTGACCTGCTGGCTTTATTCTTACGGGACTCGTAACAGGCCTCATGCAAAGGTATGACGAAATCGAGTTTATTCAGTAGGTATATGTGCAGCTTTCCATAATTGTCATATAACTGCTATGGATGATGTAATGTATAACAAAGAAACACGCTTTATATTTGGAAAGCCACTCCGATATGCACAAATCAATGTCTTCAATCTTGAAAGTGCAAAATTATGCAAACGACCACCTTGAATGGAAAAATGACTGATTGTTTGTGAAAACCTGCTTTGTTTCCCTCTGGATTTAGTGGAAATTCCAAACCATGGTTTTCCCGAGTAACAGTCCAAACTTATGAGCTGTTTGTCATCTACGACCTCCACCACTCCCTAACAATTCAGTGAGGTGTAAAAGTCATATTTAACTCAACAGAATAATGCATGCATTGTGAAATTTACAGATTCCAGGCTCCATGTAACCTTTTAGCTCCATGATGAGGTGCAGCAGTGGCTGGGAAAACATGGTTTGAGAAATGATGGAATTTGACAGTTTATGAAGTTACTTTTCCAGGCGTGGCACTTGACTTAGTTAAGACTTTTCTTACTGCATACAATAATTTTCGGTGGGTTTGAGCGTGGGATGCAAGGAGACTTCACACATGAAAGCATTTTAGCTAAGATTTTCCTCATCTCAACTTAAATTAATCCACTTCTTGAAAATGATGGAAATACCTTTTCAACCCTGGGCAATAAGTAGGTCAACATCACAGGGCACTCCTTATTTTAGATAAGACCGCAACAAACCAATCATATATTAACCACCATTAATCACTCTCCTATCTACAACAGATAAGGTTACATTTGTGAGAGCCAAAACATCTCTTCTCATTTGTTCTGTTAGAGTGGATGGTTCTAGCAAAAAGAGCTCATTTCTCTTAGTTTTGAGAGGTCAAGCCTAGCTTTGGCTGTGAGCTATTGTAGACCTGTCACACATTTGGCTTTGATAATATCCACTCAGTCTCACACCATATGGTTTGTCAAGCCAGTGAAGAGGATTGTATCAAATGTTTGTATTCAATGTGTAATCTCAAAATGTGACATAAAAGCACATAAACACATCTCAAACATAAGTGCAGATCCAATCAAGTCCATGTTTGTTTGGATAAATTATTACTTGATTGAGCTTGTGCTCTGCCACAAAACTGTCCAGATTCATCATACTTTGGGATTACTCTCTGGGCAGAAATGAGCATATGTCCCACGCTTTTATGGCCTGAGTCTTTTAGATTCTCAAGTGCTTACATTAGAAAGCACTGTTTATCCACAATATTGGCTGAGTATTAACACAGCAAAGGCTTTGACACATGATAATTAATCAAAATGCTTGCCGCAATGTGCATTTCTGCTCCTCAGTGATGTGTTGAGTTAGAGCAAGAAATCTGTTGTTGAATAAAAGTGACTTAAAATGACTGAAATAAAAGTAATATAGCATTTAGTGTAATCAGGACCGAGCAAGATGATCAGATATATCGAGACCAAGTCAAGACCAGTGTATGATACATTGAAATAGATCTTTGAGAACAGTTTAAATCCCACCAAACTCATGGATGCGTAATAAAAATGAGCTCTAGTCTGAGACAAGACCAAGACCTTTAAAATTTGTCTTCAGACCAAGACCTCAGATGGTGCCCTAAAAGCACCTCAGACTGAAAAAGTGGAAAAATGTCTCACTCACAGCAGGTTAGGGCTGATCTCACTGTGTGATAAGTGTGAGTGGGTCTGTGGGGCTTGACCTCAGGTGACTTTGCTTGTTGGAAGACTTTGATCCACTTTGACTTAGGCCCCTGCATTGCCTTACTTCAGTCTGCATTTATCTTGCTCGAAGGAATAAGTAATGTCACTTTTAATTTTTCCTCCTCAGATTCTTCAGAGACACACATTTTCAGTTATTACTTGACTTTAACAAAATATGAGGTATTTCCTAATTTCTTGCAGCTATTCCAAGATGTCTTCAGTGCATAAAAGTGAACAGTAAGTTATAGTTTTATTACTCAAAAGCAGACTTGTAAAATATGACAGTTCTAGCCTCGTAGAGTGTGAATTATATGTTCTGCTATAAGAATAAGATACTCTTAAAGCTATTCTCCATCTGTTACATAGCAGACTGACACTCTCCTGCTACTTACCCAGACATCCCATAAAATTAAATCCAGATTTGTCGGGAAGCATCAAAGGTTTACCATTGGACCATATATCACATGCATACGTGCAGTCATTTTACAATATTCTCAACTGTGTCACATTGTCTTCCCATGTCCCATTTTAAACTGCCTTGTGCTGGACTGTGGATGCTGCAGATTGTTTTTCAGCTGTTGTGTAAACTGGTATTGACCACATTTGTTGACACAAAGCCCAGTTTGCATTTAAACATGCCATGATCAGTCCTGAAACAGTTACTGAGTAAAGTTCAAATAGTTGCTCTGGACAATAACTGTATGTCCAGCCTGAACACCATTGGCATGCCCAAAATGTCAAGAGGCATGAAAAGGGAAATGGTAGGAAAATATGGGAATAGTGGACTATAGAGTCTGTAATAGGCGCTGGGTTCATCAGGTTTTGTGGCTCTGATCTCTTTAGCAGGGCCTGGCCTGATACTTTTCCTGCTCTTTTTGTTCATTACTTATGTAAGTCTGGCTGACACTGATACTGTATCTGCCGCTGTCGTCTGGACATTTGACCGCTTCTCTTTCAACCCAATCAAATACACTAATATTAATAACTTGCTCTCCAGTTACTTTTTTAATGTCAAATACTTCTTTTTTATAGTCACTTTGAAGCTCCTTCTTGGGATATTTGCAGTAATTTGTTCCAGCAATATCCATTCTTTGTCTAAACTGAAAACTAATACATGAGCCTTTAAACAATCCCTGTCACACTCTGCACCTTTTACTGTTGCTGACAACGGATTAATAAGTTGTGCTAATATCACACGTTCTATCTTTAAATTGACAGTTTTATGTCACACAGTAAGACAGAAAATTAAGAACATTTATAACAATTGCAGTTAGAAAATCCTGGTACACCCTTTATTATATAACTGCTGTATAACATCCTTTCATAGTGGTTAGCTAAATGGCTATGTAAAGGAATTCATGGTAATGACTCAAACTAACTTGCAACACTTAAACCCAGTCTCTTTTCTCAAAAAAAAAAAACAAAAAAACAAAACTGTGACATGGGTTTTAAAGAATAGCTATAAAAACACACTTAGTCTGGTGCATATCATCAAACCACATATATGTAGTGGGGCAAAATAAATAAAAGCCTAACTACACATGGCTAATTTGCAAAATTAACATTATTTCAGCTTATTGCTCTACAGTCTCTGTTTGTGTTTTTTGGCCTAAACCACAACATCCAATACATCATTGCTTTTCTGTAATGCTAAGCATGCCCATCTTTCAGCATCCCACATGAAAAAAGACAACCCAAAGTGACAGACATCCCATCAGACTGGCTTCACTGTGTACATTTTGGCCCCAAATACCCTCTGCTTTTCTTCTTGCCTGTTCGTAAAGGAAGATAGTTGTTGTGTGAAATAGATTTCAGTGGGATGCACTGGAATGATGGAGGAGTGGGTTTTGGTTTGGTTTTTCCAAAGCCCGGGACTGGAACTGCTCCATGATTTGAGCAAAAAGAGAAGCTGATTCATACGACGTGTTGCATAGTTGTTGTGCACAGGAATCATGTCGGAGCTTGAGCATGCTGGATAGTGGGAGGCAGAAAGAGGAGAAGAAGAGTGCATTGTCCTTCCAGACTTAGACACGAGGCGGTAATGGGAAAGAACACATTGGACAGAAAATTCCTTCCCGTCATGATTCATTTCCAAGTGATGAGAGCTCAGTGTTGAACAAAAATGGCTAGGTACACTTTCTTCTCACTACTAAAGAAAACAGAAAAACCCACCCTTCAAACATGGTACAAAAACGTCTTTTTCTGATGAAACAATCTCAGAAACAGAGGCTTGGCTTTCGTCTGCTTACACACTTCATTATTTACTCTTTGCAGTAGAAACTTCACTGGAAAATGCAATGAGCTCAACTTTGGGTAAAGAAACAAGGGGCTTAGGCAACATTGACTAAAACTTGGTAAAAAAAAAAAAAAAAATGATGCATAAAAAAATCAATATAAAAAGAGAGATAGCCAAAGATAAGCACCTGCAGCAGCCCCTGTTTTTAGTTTTGTCAGCTTGGCTGTGTCATATGCTTCAGTGTTTCATGCCAAATGCTTCACTTCACACTTCACGCTTTTTTTACTCAAGTTCCCTGGAAATGTCATTCTGAGACATTCTGAGTTGCTTTCTAAAATTACATTAATCCAGTGTTGAAATATGAATAAATACCATGACCTAACTTCTGCACTTCTAAAACAAAAACTGGCTCCATTTTTCTTAAAAGCCATTAACTCATTGAAAACCACTCTGGAAAGTGGCAAGAAAGTTAAAACCATTGGTCTCTGCTGAAAGTGTTTATCCTCAACTTGTGGTCAGACCTCACATTCAAAATGAACCCCTGCGTCTGCATGAAGTCTGATTTTGATAATCTTATCTAGCCTGTAGTTTAAGAATGTAAATGTTGTGCACTCATATAACTCTAACACCATAACATTTCACCGAATGCTAACCACAGGCAATGGTTTCTGTGAACTGAACTTAAAAACCTGAAACAATATCTCAGTGTTTGGGTCCTCTGTGTTAACTTTGGAGACATAGCCCTATTTGAACTTGTCTTGAAAAAGCCATGGATCTCCGCTTTTAAATAGTAAATGCGTTATTCGATTTAGACATTGACAGACTGTATTTTGTATGTAATTCTGTTTTAACATATAACATTTCCTACTAGGCTGTACTGATTTTTCTTATTTGTTGTTTTGTGAACTACTTATGTCCATCTGTGAACCTCTAACAACCTTTTCCTTTAAATGCTTTATCAAATGTGTTGGTTTGTGTTGGCAAAGCTTCCTCTTACCAAACCTCAACTTGAACTTTGCTTTTTGTGTGAAGGATTAAAAGATATGGGGTGATTATAATGCAATAGAAATGCTGATACAAAGTCTGTTTTCATGTTACTTATCGATTACTGTAATGTCACAACAAGCAGTCTGTAGTGTACACAGATTTTGCGCAAGGCATGCCACGGCAAACTGTGTGTGTAGCACTGCTGTGACCTGTGAGAGTGGATTACATCACTCCCAGAGAGAAATACGCCTCACTATCAGCGCGAGTGAGTGTCGGTGTACAGTTACTGTCATGGCCCTCAGTGAGAGACACAGCGGATTATAAAACTGTCCTCCTCTTTCAGTGCATTAACCGCGTCAGACCACACTGTAAATGAGAAAATAGTTTACATTTGCAGCTGGTCGATAGCTGTGACATGTGAGATAGGAATACTTTTGACGTCAGTGAAATGCCTGCGCCACAGAGACAGTATGAAAGCTGGGGATGGCTATTGAACATAATCTGTAAACCACACCTTCATAGTTTGGTCTACTGCTCCATTCTCTTTGTTTGTAATGTCTGGATATACTTTGTGATTTTTACTTACGCCACACAGTTTCACAATGTGCATATGTATATATTTTGTCATCATCACTGACCTTACATTGACATTAAACAAAAAATCTTACACAATACTAAAACAAGAAAAGTCTGCTTACCAACTTCAAATTTCCCTCCCTCTGGGCTCAGTCACAATAAAAGACCCTGGCTTCTTTCATGTTGAATTACACTCTTCTCCAAACAAATTTAGACAATCAAGAGGAAACAGCTCTGTCACAGTGGTCCTCAAAGGGCAAAAAGAAACTAAAAAAAAGGCCTGTCGTTGCAGATTTGGAGCTTAATTAGATGGAGAAATCTCATAGTGCGTGACTCTGACCTCTGACCCCATTTTCACAGTCTTTACTCAGTGATTTGTGTCCATTGTGTCAGCTGAACCGTATGTGGCTCGCTAACTGCGCAGTGAAGATTAAGGTTATGCTGTGGGGGGCGTGCCGAGCGCTGACTGAAGGTGTTTTGTGAGGACACGGGTCAACGACTGTAGGACGGTCTGTTTTGGGGTCATGGTGTGGAAAAGGCGCTGTTCCTCCCAGTGTCCCTCGCCACGGTCCCAGAGGTGTGTTTTGTGTTGGACTACAGGTCAATGCGGCTGCTTTTTCAGGTTGTCAGGTTGTTTGGTTGATGCTTCTTTTTTTTTTCATCCACAGGAGGAGCCAGACTCGGTCACTCCACTCTTTGTAGCCCTCTGCTCATCTAGAAAATCAGGCCACTGCATTTCAGTCACCAGCAGCATTTTGACATACTTGCACTCAAAGCACACAATCGTGTATAAAAATAGATCTGACTTTAATGGTATGAAGTTGTCAGTCTGAAGTCCCCATTCAAGCTTTACCCAAATTTTAGCATTTTATCTGAAAGGAGTTATCTGAGGAATAAAAAGTCTACCTATTTCCCAGAAGAACAAATTTCCACATCAAAAACTATAACATTACAGGGATTTGCTGGGAAGACTGTATTATGAAGGAAAAAGGGAACATTACGCAGATCCGGCTTTGTTTTACTTTCTGGTACGACTGGAGACTTTGTAGTGATACAATTAAATCTACAATGGCCCACCTAGAGTCTCAAACTACTGCTTTAGAATCAAATGGATTTGTTTAAATGCAGTCAGGAACACTATTTTTCAGACAAACATGCACATCCTTTTGACAGCTGCTGGATTTTGTCAATGATCTGTTTCACTTTTTTTTTGTATTTTAAAAACCTTGCTCCAAATAACGTCATCTTTATCTTCAAGGCAGTGATGACTGATCTCAAACATTGCTCCTTGTTTCTTGAGAAAATGTAGAGGTTCCTTTGCTGCTCTATATACTGTTATTTTGTTCAATGTTTGCTATACTTTTAAAGGTCAAAGTTCAGTCAAGTTCAGCTCTCTTAAACTTGGAGTAAATGGTGGAAATTCATAGAAATTTCTCAGTCGCTTCTTGTCTGTTTCTTTGATGCATTTTTCAACATTCATATTATAGCTTTAAACTCCCAATTCCCCCTAATGCTGTTTCTGGCAGTGCATTATATCCTTTACATCCACATCTTTCAAAAACTTTACCC
Source organism: Rhyacichthys aspro (assembly GCA_036850595.1). Classification (NCBI taxonomy): domain Eukaryota; kingdom Metazoa; phylum Chordata; class Actinopteri; order Gobiiformes; family Rhyacichthyidae; genus Rhyacichthys; species Rhyacichthys aspro. The sequence continues at coordinate 6,946,258 of CM072163.1, read as the reverse complement.
ATAATGCATTGTGAGTAGGAGTTGCATTCCTCTATGCAGAGATCTCTGATATTCTTTAAAAAAAAGAAAAAGTGCTGAATGACGAATTCCAGTGAACTTTATTTGACATGTTGTATTATTTTCCTGTACTTTTCTGTACATATTGTATTCTGTGTCATCTGTGGGGTTTTTTTGGTGAGGATGGGTTAGTTTAACAGTATTAAAATATGCATTTCCAATATTTATTCAGATTTCACTTTTACTTTACTTTTTCTCTAAATTTGTTTGTTATTTGCACAGTTTTGCTTTTTAAGCAGATTATGCCAGAGCAGGAATAGTCACTTTGCCAGTATGATAGTTGATTAAATATTATATATACTGTCAGCAAGCAGGAGAGTCCTTTATTCAAATGGGAGGCTTCTTTTTTGTTGTTTGCAAGCATATGATTGGCCAAAGCTTGCTGCAACAGTCTCAAAATTTTCATCTTTATAAATCCTTAATAATTAAGCCTGGACAACATCAGGCCTTATTTTTCCACAGATCAATCTTTCTACAATAAGCTATGAGGTGATTAATCAGTTTTCTTGGTTAAAGCAGTTAAAGCTCTACATTACAGAACGTAAAAGGCTGGTTTGTAAAGCACATTACAGGACAATATGTTCACACATAAGCAATAAAACATGAAAAATGTTTGTACACTACATACAAGTTTCCACATTTCATTTTAAGTAGAGACACCTGCTAACCGTACTCTCCAAACAGCAATCTTACACACTGACATTTTTGTATGATTTACTGTTGCATTATTTGGCACCATATATCTTCTACAAGGCTGACCCAGGATAGACTGCAGCTTTATGAGCAGATTCCTCAAGATGTGATGTTTTTACTGTCACTGGCACATGGAGGATGTGTAGCACAGAGCAGAGCATATGGGTGTGATGGTAAAAAAAAAAAGCACTGCAGCTGGACCCCACGCACGGAGATGATCTCTTTATCCTGGGATTGTCCTGAAGCAGTGAACACCAGGGAGCAAGAAAATGAACCAGGGAAGAGGGGCCCTAGTCGGACAAATGAATATTTAGGGAGCCTTAAGGGGCCTAAGCAAACTGTCTGTGCAAAGAGCCTTAGCTTTGGGCTCAACTTTGAAATCCTACGTGCCATCCGTATTCAATAAAGCCTTAGTTCAGAGGGTGAAAAGAAGTTAACTTCAAACAGTCTCCGAGGTAGGGCTTAAAGCTGTTTTTGATTTAAATCACAGATAAGTGTTTTAAATGTTATATGAGATGTATTACTGTTATTTTTGTCTTGGTTTGTTTTGGTTTAGTGAGCAAAATATGGAGAAACTTCACACCTTATTTCTTGTTACAGGGGCCTGTTTATCAGTGTTCATGATCGAGGGCACATATCTACAATCCTGCAGAACTGGCCAGAAAAGGACATCAAGGTAAAGCCAACTTTACAATAACACTGCAGCTCCATGAGTGATCGACACCCACTGCTTTCTAATTTAGTGCTAATCCTGGCAAGCTATCTTGACTCAGTTATAAAAAAAAAAAGCTTGTCTACTGATTTCAGTCTTGGCCAAATTCCCAAAATCCTGAAATATTCCTTGTCAGTTGTAAAGTCCAGATATTTGCAAGTCATAATCTGGTCCTATGCAGAATGACGAAACCAGCAGGCATCCCTGGCATGTCCAATGTACCTGCTGCCTCTAACACCTGTTCCTATCTGTCAACAACAGGGCATTTAGTGCAGTGTTGACACACGGCCGCTCAATGTCACAGTGGGCTTATCGCAGGCTCACCTAATGTGCCCTACTTTTTAACATTTCAGCAAAAACAGGGCAAAGGGGAGCCAGGATAAGCCATGCACTGTAGCAACAAAAAAACGTCTCTGTCACAATTATTTAGACTTTTACTTTAGACACTCAAATTGATGTCTTTAAGTTACTTTTTGCTTAAGAAGTTTTGTGAGTAGAGGCCTAGTATCATGTGAAGTACCGTGAAAAAAGTTTAGCATTAAAGTTTAGCATTAAAGTTTGCTGACTGTTATGTGGTTTGTCAGGCTGTGTGTGTGACGGATGGAGAGAGGATCCTGGGGCTGGGAGACCTGGGCTGCTATGGGATGGGCATCCCAGTGGGCAAGCTGGCCCTCTACACTGCCTGCGGAGGTATGCCACCACAGCAGTGTCTGCCTGTCATGCTGGACGTGGGCACAGACAACGAGGTGGGCCACAAAACATCTAAGCAAATAATAATTTGTATCACACTATCAGATCAATCAGATGAAGCTGATTTAATGCAAACAAGGACTATTGGGTCAACTTGTGTTGGCTGCAAGACTGAATCAATGCAACTCCAAAACTGGATCTGTGGGTACCCCACGTCAGCTGTAGTGTGTGACAATACTAGAGTACTCTGATGTGTACTCCATATCCGTATTCATTCAGACTTTTAGCAGGAAAAGGGGGGATCTAATTTAATTATAACGTGAAACTACAAAACCTTGCTATCTGAGACTGTTTCCAAATGTGAGTTGTGGAAGCTGTAAATACCAGTTTACCATGGTCAGATTGTTGTTAACCATAGTCAAATGATGCGTGGTCTTTCGGTTCACCTCTCAACTATTGCCCCAGACCAATAATGTTAAATACACAAACTACAAATGTCACTGTGCATTATATGCCACTGAAGAAAACAAACCTCACAGTTTACAAGTAGGAAACACCCTCTGCACGAATGAGTAAAGCAGCTCCACAGATAGATGCCAGCTGGGAAAGTACCTTTAACTCTGCCAGCGGCGCTTTACTTTTCACCTACGATCCCTCTTCTCACTTTTAATTCTCTTCTACGAGACGGCACGTGTTTCTGCTGCCTCAAACAGGCAGAGAAGAGTCCATGCCTCCTTTATACAAACAAGACTCTGTATATCCATGTCATGTTGTCATGGCCTAAGGGTATGGCAGTCTTAGCCACTCATGTGCCCAGCGCAGCTGAGGCGACCCTGCCAGAGGCAGTCTTCAGATGACTCAGTGCCTGAGTTTTAATCCAACTATATGTCATAAGTGGATTCAAAATGAGACATGGTGCTGTGCCCAGGTTATTCTGAAGTAAAAATGGCCCTAAAAGAGAGTTTATAGTTAGTGCAAAGTAAGAAAAATCATTTTAAGGTCCTGCTCTGACAGCTATGAACTCAACATCAAATGTCTTCCGGCCTGGGCAGGATAGCCATTGCAAGAGTGACATTTTCCCAGAAATCTCACTGCATTTCCAGTCTTGTCTTTGCCAATGGAACTGCGTAAATGGAAATAACTAAATTGTACTTTGCGCTCTGTGCTATTTATCTTTATTAGCCTGTACTTTCTGACCTGCTCCTGTTATCTTTATCAAGTATTCATTCTGGTTCCCCTACTGTTTCAAGGTTTATCATATGTTCTCAATTGTTTAAATGCTGCCAGCCATAAAGCAGCACTTTCCTAAGTTTATAGGTGTTTACGTGTCATTGAGCAGGGCTCTCCTGGTATTATCAAAAAGACATACAAATACAGTATATACACACACAGCAATTCTCACTATTCTCACAGAAAGTAATGTATCAGTGCCTTTTAAAACCTAAGACACACTGATGGTATTGACTAGTATAATTCTAGACAGAAATATATGTTTCATTCATTTTCTATTGCTTATTCTTTTAAGTTAGCTTTTGAAAAGGCTAAACCCAATAAAACCAAGGACTAACTTATGGTTAGTTGACTGGGGAGTGTGGGGAGAGCATACCAGCCAACTCTCCATTCCCATTGTTATAAAGAAATATTAATTAATCTGATTTGACTGAATTCACTGCAGACTGTCTGTCTATACCCAACTTTTCCATTTCATTTTCTAAAGAGATGACAGGTTAAACAGCATGTAATGGGCTAAATAGCCTGGCTGTTTTGGGGTATGTGTCTTAATCCACATATAAGCTGAAAGTGCTGCGTTCATATGAGAGTCAGTCTGGCTGCTCAGCTCCGTGGGCCCTGTATGTGGAGGCATGATGGGAGCAGATGGGAAAGGGAGTTCATGAGGTAGTGGTAGCACTGGCTAATTATTAAAATAGCTGTTATTATGGGATTATATTTGTCCTTGAGTGGATGTGGGTTACAGGGGGAAGCAAACTGGCAGACATCCAGACAGTCAGGCAGACAGATGCTCGGACTAGTTTCATTTCGACGATCCCATGTGCAGTTTGATAGTCTATATCTCATTCACTTAGAATTAGACAGAAAAGCTGTTTTGGAACTGGTTCAATCTTTTGCATCGCTCTGTTCTCACTGCACCAAACCTTTTGTCCGTGAGACTGATGTCATCTCATGTAACCTTACACGCACAGACACACTTACTCCTGAGAGCCACTCATTTCAGCCTGGACAATATGCTGTTTGTGTGTGTGGCAGGTGGGTGGCCTTTCACAAACCCGGTGTCATTTTCTGTAGACACTTGTCCCACTGCTCCTTTACAAGTCACGTTAAAAGTCTGCAGTTGCATCTTAACACTGGAGTTTCCATGTTAAGACTTCTCATCAGAAGTCCAACATCATAAAACTTTCAATATTTTGTATTTTTTCCTGAAGTCTGGCTGCTCTGTTCAGGAAAAGCAGTGAAAATGAAGCCACCGTGTCTAGAATACACAGGGACTAAGCCCATTTGAGAGAAAAGGGGCTGTACAACACAAAAGACAGCTTAGCCAATCAACATTAGATAATCACAGAGAGAAATACTGCTCATGTCCACAGCACAGTGTCAGTGAGGTCAGACCAGTGAGATTCACCACCAATACAACACAGGCAGTTTTTCTTGTTTTAAAAAAGGATAACATTCATGTATTATTTCAAAGAACATAGATTTTTCCAAAACCCAAAATATCACAGGCTGTAGTTTAGATGACAGTGTTCTGCTTGTTTTAAACAGCAGTCTCCTGTTTATTATTTCCAGTAAAAAAGCTTTCCAGGAAACTTCAAATAAACAATTCTTCAAATAAACTTGCTCATGGACATGACAACTCTTGACCGTGCAATGGAAAAGGTTGCTGCTCTCTTCTTCTTCTTGCTCATCCCACTGGCAACTTGTAATCATCCCTCTCTGAAATCCAACAGAGATTAAAGGTCAGCTGTTCCAATGAGGCATTACATTGCTCTGGATCACTTGCACGTCCATTTAAAACTAAAACTCATTTAAAGTTGGCTCTCAATGTTTATTATTCTACATATTTGGCCCATTCTTGTCAGTTTGAATTGTGAGATTGGATATATAAAAGTGGAAACTGTATTGCAAAATCTGAAAAGAATAAAATCAATTGCTGTGCATTTGTACATCTGGTACCTCTCATTCATGTACTTCTGACACACTATTAGGTTTCAGTTGAAGGACTGTTTAGTCGATGTGGATTTGAAAAACAAAACGTAAACCTTTTCGTGTTTTAGCTATGAATCAACTGAATGTCTCTGTGCCTTGAGAGAAACTTGTAGCAGCGTGTTGCAGAGATTAGCTCTATTGAAGTTGGCATTCATCTTCAATACTTCTTATTGGTCTTTCTTTCCAGAGTCAATACATGCCTTTGTCCAAACTCTTGAACAACCTCAGTGTTTACATTTGTTCACGTTTGATGTAAACACATTTCTTTCCCCATTGTGATTGTTCTACATTTTGTGTAAGCTGACAAATTTATTTTACTGCTGCGTCTGTTATATATGTGCATATGTGTTGTATATAGACACAGGTGTAACATGCTGCAAATGTCTCCTTCCTGTCAAATCCCTGGCATATATTCTGACACATGATTTAACTCAAAACAGACATGACAATACAAAGAAAATATATGCATAATGATGCATAATGAAGAAATGTGAATGTTTCCGGTTGAACTTTTGTGTTTCAGTAGTTTTAATGTTTACATAGATCAGTGCTGTGTAGCGGTGTTATTATTTGTTTGATATTTCTCTAATCTCACTCAATGTCACTGTCACTTGTTCCCCAGACGCTGCTGAAGGACCCTCTCTACATTGGCCTGAGGCAGAAGAGAGTAAGGGGCCAGGCCTATGATGACCTGCTGGATGAGTTCATGAAGGCTGTGTCGGACAGGTAGAATCATTTTCACTCGTGATTCATCGCTCGCCCACTTCCTTTGTGGGCCGTCTGCTGTTGCCATTTCAACCCAGATGGTATGTTAAGATTTGGGAGAAAAATGTTAAGGAGTTTAACATGGACAGTATAAAAAGCAGCTTGGGAACTTAAAGGTCTAGAAATTCAGTCACCAGTTATTTGGGGCCTATTTGTAGGGTCACTTTGTTTCTTGGCTAAGGTTTGTCATGCATTCATTAGCTTCCTGATGCCTGTGAATACTTGAATCCTCTCATTAGACCAGACATGGCCACAGTCTAGGGGTTAATCATGTCCCAGAGTCATGTATACAGCCTGCTGCTGGATCTGACAATGTATGTGCAGGCCTTTTTACACAGAGATTACATCTTATATATTGTAAACTTGTAAAACTCTGTCTGTTCCACTTCTTTCTACAGAATAAGACATGCATACCTATAACAATGCAAGTTTTGCATAAATCTGATTTCAAGAGATATCACATTTGCAGCATTTATTGTTAAACATGCCAGGACAATTATCTTTTTGCATAATCACATCACACTTGGAAAAAGTTTGGACACCCTAGGTTTCCATGTCAACAAACTGGTAAGTAGCTAGTGTTAGCAGCATGAACTTAGCTGTAACAAACTTTACTAACTTCATTTAAACATACCCAAGTCCTGCTCAGTTCAGCATATTTGACATTGTGGTACTATATTATTTTATGCTACTCCATTGAGCACTAAATAGTTCCTGTTATCGTAATAGCAGGGGCTCTGGTTTGTAGAAAGATTTATTTTTTATGTTGAGTTCAGTTATCCCAGGCCAGGGATATATCTGCTCATATATTTCTCTAAAACAGAGATCCATCATTCAGACTTCTGATGACTTCTGATGTCATGTTCATGTGTTAGACCTGCTTTGATTCACAGTGACAGGTTAGCGTTTACATATTTGCAAACAGGGCAGGAAGTGTTTAGTACTCCATATTTATATCCTATTTGAATTGCATGATCTTATCTTGTTCTTTTTCTTTGAGGTAACATTATATAAGCCATGTCCTGTGTCTCCTCTCAGGGCTTGTATGCCTTTATTACAGTCCCATGACCATTGTATATCTTTGCCTTGCATGCATCTCGACACGTGTGTATCTGTGTGCAACCATCCAGCCACACACATGGGGCTGGTTAGGCCTTATCCCAACCTAAAAAACCTAAAAGAGACCGGAGTCCGGAGGCAGAGGCTTGGGTCTGGGCCCCCTCCAGCTGGCAACAGGAAGCCCTGCTCTAATAACCGGGTGGCTTCTCAACTACAAGGAACTGTCGTGCTTTTCTCCAAAAACAGCTAGATTGGCGGAAAATGGATAATTATGGGCTCACATATTGAATGAATGATTACAGTTTAACAGTATTTTAAGTAATATTATGTTTAGTTTTCTAAGAAACTAAACATATGCTAAATTCACCAGACTGACTCATCATCAGCAGACTGGAGACATCGTTCTAATCTGCTATTAAAAATACTTCTGCGATGACGTTCAGCGGTTAGTGATGCAACCAAGTCTGGCCTATAGCCTTGCAATGTGCCTCTGTCTAAGTATCTTCTTGCTTTTATCTTAAGATAGCAGTTTCTTTAGGACTTCACAGCACCAAAGCACACCTATAAAGCATTTAAAAGGTTTAACCAGGGCTTACATTTCTAGTGTTCATAATGCACTTAAGCAGGTTCTGTTGTAAATCCTAGTTCAAGAGTATTAAAGTCAATCTTCAGATAGGCAGGTGATGGACTTTTAAACTCCACAAGTAAGAATTGTGCTTTTAGTTGCATACCAATCGTACAGTTTTCTTTTTGTTAAGCTGTGTCATAATACTTTAATAATCGTCAGATCATTTCACAGCCTTTGTTGTTAAAAAAAAAAAAAAAAACTGTCTGAGGTATACATTATTGGCTTTAGACGAACTCAGCATCTTTCGTTGCTTGAATAATCTTAAGTATGCATGAAAGACAAAGGGAGTTACCCCAAAAAAGTGCAGAGACTCCAAGAATGTCATCAACTTTCTCGAACTGTTGGCGATGCACAATTTAAGACCAGGAGAATGGATGGACAGATGTATGGAGGAGGAGTAGCAGAGGAGAAGAATGCAGAATGTGCCTTTGTCTTTAATGAGGGCTCAGGGATTTGAGAAATAATGTGTGCTGAGAGACGCTGGCTCTCTGGAGAGAACTCGAGGGGGCTGGGGATTTATTAAGGCCTCGGCCTCAGAGCCCGGTGGGACGGCCCGAACAGGCAGCCTGTGTGCATTCATAAACACAGTATGTGCAGGTTGGACAGCTGTGTTTGGACAGAGCACTCTTGTCTATGACCTTCTGCTGAGGTCCTTCGTGACTATTGCCCTCTAAGTGCTCCAGCCTCAAGAATCTCCTTTGCTTTACCCAGCGCTAGTGGATCAGTTGTCCACCTACTCCTATTAGCTTCGGCTTTGCATGTCATTGAGCCTCACTTGATATTTCCTTTAAGAGTCAGATCACCCGTTCTGGCCGTCTTTCAGGAGATCAAACCAGACACAACACCAAATGTCTGAGTGAATTACCACACAAGAAAAGTCTCATGTCTCACCTTTTTGTACACATTAATAATAATGTCACTAGCATTTATAGCTTTTGCACCAGCAGAAGTGATTCTCCAGGAGACAATGACCATAAATATTTTCTTTTATTCTACCAGGCCCATTATTGTGGAAGGTCATAAATCACATCAATATAAAAGTTTAGGATACAAAGGATCTCTCTGTCGTCATGCTGCTTTAATATCCCAAACAGCTACAAAGGATGAAAGGTTAAACCTAGTGCTCCATTTAACTGTCTGATGATTGCAGCCTGAAGAAATCCAGCTTTCAAATGGTTTTACTGTGTGAATGAGCTCAAGGATTTACACAAACCCCTAACCCTGTCACTATATTTCTTTACCACAAAAACAGTTTATCTATGAACCTTTTTATTGAACACAACTTTGTACTGTCATTGCTTTTAATGCTACGACTCTAAACTGCCAATAACAAAGCACTGGGCAAAGATGTGGAAAATGATCTCACTGACTGAGTTAAAAATATCCTTCAAGTCTTGTTAATGTAGTCCACATTATTATTTTAGTCAATACATAAGTGGTGCATATGAATATGCCCATATTATTAAAAACTCTGCATGTGTAATTAAACTGTGGTCATTTTTTATTAGTCCAGCCTTTTTCTGCTCTGAGATAATGCTCTCCTGACAGAGCTGTCTGAGATGCATGGCCAGTCTTTCTTTTCACCTGGGTGTGTCTTACTTCATCCTCGAAACAAAAGAAAATCCAAATCTTTGTCTGGGGCATTTTGATCCAGCTGGCAAAGACTTGGAGCAGACTTTGAGCAGAAAATGCACGACCGATGTGAATGGCCGCCAGGAGGAGCTTTGTTCTAGGAAACACACACACACATTGTCAAAGAACACCTCCATCTTTATTGGCTTAAGAAGCATTTTGCAGTGGAAAAGTTACTTTTTTTTTTTTTTTGCTTTACCAAGTACTAAAGTAGTTAGGCCACAGTGACATTACAAGCCTTAAGAAGTTATGTCATTCTGTACTTCTGTACTCAAACTCAAGGCCCACATCCTGGATTGTGTTAAATGTTTAGCTTATATAGAATGTGGCATTAGAGATTGTGTGCCGTTTTTTTCAGTTTGTGAAATAGATTTGAGCTCACTAGAGCAACCAAATCAAACAATAAGGCACCACATTGGATGGGACAAGAGAACATTTGTCCTCTTCCGTCTTTTGTGACTGTCTCCTAAAGTCGCAACACAATGAAAACTTTACAGCTCCCTTTTTGGCCTTGTTTTTCCTTTTCTTTGTGCCGGTTTTTGGTGGGACTCTCTCGCTTTATAGAAAACACATTTGGCTCCTCAGCACTACTGCTGTGCTGGCAGTGAGTCGGCTGAGCTGTCAGTCTGAGGATCAGGCATCACAGTCTGCCGTGTGGTAGAGGAAGGAACTCTGACCCTGCAAAGACACCCCTTTAATCTTGTGGATATTACATTTTATTACATCAGAAGTATGCTGCATTTCTTATGCACCCACTTCATCTCAGCGTTGTAATAGTCCTGCTAAACATTTTAGCAGATTTGCAGAGAAAACTAATGGAAAACACAGCACATAGTAGATGCTTTGGCTTTTGGGGTATAAGTCTAATGTCATATTAGGACAGTAATGAAATTAGAAAATATTTAAAATAACATGTTCAGAGTCACCTTTCATTTTTCTTCAGTTCATAACACCTTGCACAATATACACTGTACATTTCCAGATACAGACCATTTTCTAAATATACAAAGTAGATGTATTTAACCAACTGTCAGATGTAAAGCTTACCACTCATGGCCCAGTGTTGCTCCATGTTCCAAACTAATTTACCTGATCATTTTTCTCTTGCTGAATATAGCCCATCTGCTGAAACCAAAGTGAGAGTTAATATACAACATCTTATCTTCTGTGTTCCTTATGCAGCTGTTTAATGGTGGCACACTGTTGCTGTAACGATGACTGTATGCTATAAGTGTTTCAAAGGCATCTCGTAAAACTGGCCACTGCTGCTTCACTGGGAGGCTGGGTGGGCTCCGTGTTTTGTCAAATGTCGTGCCTGTGATCCCTGTCTTTTGTGGAAGTTTGACCTCCATATTATGAGGTGTAGTCGTAAAGTCGAGGAAGCAGGTGTCAGCTTGTCAGATGGTACTGTCCACGATCCTTAGTTTCACGTTACTGCTAAGAAGAAGAACAAGAAGCTCTTTGTTTAAATTTGTATCTGCAATTTGGGTTAGGTTTTGTGCCATGTTTAAACTCATCTTTTCCGCCTACAGGTATGGGATGGACTGTCTGATACAATTTGAGGACTTTGCAAACATAAATGCCTTCCGTCTGCTGAGCAAGTACCGTAATAAGTACTGCACATTCAACGATGACATTCAAGGTACCGCAACAGAATCAAAGAAGTGAAATTGCATTTAATTCATACACATAATTTATACATATCTCAAACATAATTGAGAAAATGAGTGTGCAGCTTGAGCCGATGAAGTTAAGTGTTGCTCTGGTGTCTGTCAGGTACTGCTGCAGTGGCTGTAGCTGGGCTTCTGGCTGCTCTCCGAATCACCAAGAGCAAAATGTGTGACCATACAATCGTGTTCCAAGGAGCAGGCGAGGTAAGGGTTCATACACCTAAACCAATCTAATGACCATGGTGGCTAAAAAAAGAATGGCTTAATCTAATGGCCAATGTTATACATGTTAAAGGTTCTGTGTGAAGTTTATATGTATGTCCCTTCTTTTACAATTCACAAGATCACAATGAGGATCTACTTTTTCACTCCCTTCTTTGATGTTGCTCCTAGGCAGCGATGGGGATTGCAGATCTCGTCACTATGGCCATGGAGAAGGAGGGACTTGATAAAGAGAGATGCCTGAAAAAGATCTGGATGGTCGACTCCAAGGGTCTCATTGTCAAGGTGCGTTTTGGAGTCTTGAAAATACAATATATCCAAGAGCATATTCAACAAACTGATGCCAAATTATAATAACTGGAGGTTAAATACTGTAGGTGGATGTTTTTGATTGGTTTTACATCAGAGCCACCTACACAAAGATAAAAAAAAAAAAACAGTCTTATTAAGTTGTATGACAGAGATTCTTTTGGCAACACCGTGAAAAACCCTCCAGAGGCTAAACATTACCATCTGTTGTACATCTGGTTTGTCCACAGTGTCCATGCACATCAGCCTCTTTCATCGTCCATCATTCCTCCTCCTCTTCATTTGTCTTAGCCTCTGTCTTACTCATCACATCTTGGCTTCCTTTGAGCCAAAGTCTTTTTTCCTCCTTCTTTCCATCCCTCTTCTCTTTATGCTCTTCTGTCAAATAAAACAAATTGTCGGTGATAACAGGTTGTCCTTAATGTCCTTATTTTTATCCCCGCTCTGCAAATCCTTAGGGTCGAGACCACCTGACGCATGAAAAGGAGAAGTTTGCCCATGAGCACCCGCATATGAAGAAACTAGAGGATGTGGTCCATGAATTAAAGCCCACGGCTATCATCGGTAAAAAACACATGATTTTGCTTCAGTTAGCATTTTAATTAATTATTATTTGTATACACGTCTAGAACTGAGCATCAAATACTTTAATATACAATGATACATCAGTACATTGTCTAAGTAATATCAAAAATATGTCGTCAGATTTACAAGGAATACTATTCTACTATACATTACACATCTGAAGGCCTTGATATAAATAATATTTAAATTTTGTTCAGATTTATTCTTTTTCTTTAGTTTTGTATTTGACTGAATCAACACGTTACTGATGGATGACTTGCTGTTGCAGGTGTGGCAGCTGTAGCTGGAGCTTTCTCTGAGCAGATTATCAAAGATATGGCTTCCTTCAATGAGAGTCCAATTATATTTGCCCTGAGCAATCCCACAAGCAAAGCTGAGTGCACTGCTGAGCAGTGTTACAAAATAACAGAGGTACAAACCTGAAGATTGGTGGTTCATGAAATGGCTGTCAGTATTCTTTTTATACAATAAGCACTTCTGTATTGCACCAGGGACGGGGCATCTTTGCCAGTGGCAGTCCGTTTGACCCAGTAATGTTGCCGGATGGAAGGACCCTCTACCCTGGTCAAGGAAATAATGCCTATATCTTTCCTGGTGTTGGTCTAGGCGTCACAGCCTGTGGCCTCCGACATGTTACTGAGGAAATCTTCCTCACAGCAGCAGAGGTAAACACTGTAAACCATACTTGAACCTACTTTAACTTTCTAAATGGATTCATTTTGACATCTGTTCTGTATTTCTCAATTTCCCAGGCTCTTGCTCACCAGGTGACTGAGAAGGACTTGGCAGAGGGCAGACTGTATCCTCCTCTCAGCTCCATCCGGGACGTGTCTCTGAAACTGGCAGCTAAGGTACAAGCAGCTGTGCCTCACTCTGTGTTTCACTTTACATCCCATTGTATATATACCAATATAAACAATCTGCTTACTGTCTGTGCAGATTATGGAATACGCCTATGAGCACAACATGGCCACACTTCGCCCAGAGCCATCTGACAAAAAAGCGTACTTGCACTCGCTCATCTACAGCACTGACTATGAGGAGTTTGCAGTGGACTCTTACCGTTGGCCAGAGGACAGCATGACTGTGCAGTCCTGCAAACTTTAAAACCCTTGACACAGCAAGAAGCCCATAAGGGGTAAAAACCAATGTGCAATATAAACATGAAGAAAACAATCTGTGTTCAGAATGTTCTAATCCATAATTTGTTGTGAAGAAACAAACCATGCAGGGACTTTCAACAGATGCCTTTTAATGTGTTGCATTAGTGCTTATTGCATTACATTTTATGATTATGTATTCAGGGAAAATCCTTCACAGTTTACAGGTTTAAATGTAATAAAGAGACTTTTATTGATTCTGTCAGACATAAACCAAAGATGCTCAATAAAATGGTTTAAGTAACGACTCTTAATGGCTGGTAATATCTGGATTGAGAGGAGAAGATCCACTAATTGACATACAAATTAGCATTTATCATTAGCTTTTTGTTGTTGTTTTTTTTTGTTTTTTTTTAATACAGCCGTCAATAGGTGTCCACACTGAGAGGCTTCTTCAACACTGTTGCTGAATGGTGCTGCAGTGCACTCTAGTGATCAAGTGGCATCATTGCAATTAGCAAACTTTACAATGAACAGGTGCATTTGGCAGAACATGAATTATATACAGTTAATATATAGCCATAAAAAACATATTGACTGTGTATATATTGCAAATACTGTGTTGTAGGAAAATAATATTCATGTGAACCAAGGAAGTCTTTGGCCTGACAATGCATCCTGCATCAGGCTAATGAAATCAATAGATGGTGTGTTAATTAACCATTCAGTGGCCAGACAGTCATTACTCCACCAGAGGCCTTAGGTGGATGACGTCCGTCTAACTTTTTAGCTCAACGACCGTTCCCGTTCTATAATCAATAGAGAAGCCAGCACCAGACCAGTCAGATACAGGGCTCGCGTCTCGCCTCAGGACTACTCTGAGAGACTAACATTTGTTTTACTTACTTTCATTCCCTCACCCCCCTTTAAAAACCCAATCTGCTCTGGGCATTCTCTGCTTTGACAGAATGTCAATATGTCTCAATGTCAACACAATCCAGATGTCTAGGCTCTAAATGGTGTTGCACTATTTAAGAGCATTTAACAGCACAAAAACCTGTCAAGAACATTATTATCTACAGTTCTGCATAAACACTGGGGATTCGTAGTAAAGAGTAAAGTAAAGAGTGAAACCTTGTATTGACAACCAGGAAATATCTCTACTAATGAATCACATACCCTATCTAACAAAATGGCTTTGATGTACCATTTTTTTGCACATACTCACTGAGGACAGTGAATTTGATTGTTGATTTTGTACAAACTTGTGAAAAAATTCACACAGAATAAGTGAATAAGTCAAATGAGTCTGAAATAATGCAGATATATTGTTATCTCTATGTTCAAGTTATAACATCTATGTCTCCCACTTATAAAAATGAGTAGCTCAAGGACCAACACACAAAAATATTCATGTCTAATGTGGACAACTAGATATATTACATGTGTCTCCTCTCTCCTACGTCTCCCCACTGTCCTCCAACACCCTGCGGCCCTCGCTGACACCTTGCTGGTCACACCCGGCCCTGCCTGACTGGCCGCTGTAACCCGACATGGTTTTGACCTTGTTTACACACTCACATGAAATGGCACCTTGCTCAGACCTTGTGATGAGTGCCAATCAGTAAAGGCCCAGAGGGAATGTCGCCTGCCTGTGTGACTCTGTCTGCCCCTCTCCCCCCACACGTCCCATCTGACATACAGTATACCCTCCCCAATCTGCCGCCCACCACCCGGCACTCAGCTTGTCCTGTACTCAGTGTGACCATTTGAACCTCACTTTTTCAAATCCGTGCACTTTTGAACAGCAACAGCAGAGGGCGCTCTAACACACACGTTAGTCTCACTAAATCCTCAGCGACAATCAGTATCAAATATATTTCTCTCTGTCTTTCCTTTCCCAGATTACATTTTCTCTCATTGATTCATCCATTACTGCTACTGAACAATATAATGACACTAAGTACTAACCATACATGCTGTAATAATCTGCATTCACTCTGATAATTTACCAGCTATATCTCCAAATACATATATTTGTAATGGCACCTGTATTGTCAGTCGCCTTTGTGTCAGTGAGCTATAGATGTTCATTTTCTGTGCTTTAGTGCTGAGGGAGAATTAAACTAAATCTTAGCGAATAACGTAATTAGGTATAATGACACAAATGGGAATGGCATTAAGGTGCATTACCTATAGCTGGTATAACCGCCCCATTCTTAAACAACAATAGCTTGTCTGATTCAGATCTAATTAAAGGAAGAATAACATCTAGGCCATATTTAACAATTGTGTCTTTAGCTCAGTGTTTTTTACAAATTACACCTCAACAATGAGCCTGAAAAAAAAATCAGTACAATGGCACGGTACAATGGGAAGTCTGTCATAGGCCTTCAGAAAAAGAATATAGTTTATAATAATAATTGATAATAATTTTAATAATAAATGAAGGTTTTCAGTTGAAAGCTTTTATTAAGTTGTCAAATGTGTGCTTTGTGTTTTGTTAAACAGTGCAGTAGTTTGTCACACTATAGTTTAATCTTCAAGGATTTTATCTACACAATATGATTGCTTTGTTTTCTCTGGCAATGAGCATTATGTATTTTTCTGAAGGTGGATGGTGAAAGAAAGTTGAATACCGGCGTCAGGGTAAAAACGGTAAATGAATAATGAACAATGACTTCAAAACAGAACCAACTCCTACAAAGGCTTTGAAATAAGACCATTGAATGTTAAATGGGAAAAGAAATGTGGTGTAGAAAAGCATGACACTGATTTAAATACAATTTTAGAGACATACACTTGTAAAATGTTTGCTAAATGGGTGTTCAAGACATCCTTTCATATTGGAAGATAAAATATTTAAATTGTCCTGCTCCATCAATCACCAAATAAAGCAACAACAACTGCTTTATTTCAGAGGTTCAGTCACTGTGATGGGATAAAGAACCTTGTCTAGCAAATATTATAACACCAAGCATTTAATAGAAGAAGATAATAATCATGTGCAGCACAACGGATGAAAAATAGCCTTTTGGCTAATTCTGGTGCATTTGCAGCAATGCTATTTAATGTACACTGTCCCTGTCAAATAAACCAATAAAATAAAATAAAATCATTTACTAATCTGTGTTAATTTATATAATAATATGGCCATTATAGCAGCACCAGTGTGTGAGGCTTATGTTGCAAAAACAACCAAGTGACCTTTTGTTTTATTAAATTCAGTTCCTGCCTGACTGGTGGTGAAAGAATGACTTTTAAGAAGAGGTGACTTCTCTTTAGCAGCTTGGCGCTGTGTGCTGCTCCAGTGAGTGGCTGTGTGTTAATTGAAGCAGACGTGTACGTCTCACAGACAGTTCGTGAGGCCTGTGAGTCGCACAGGTTTTAGCCTGAGAGGCAGTGCTGGGCAGGTTTCAGACAGCCTGTTGTTTCTCAGGCGGGTACCACGCGCAGATACCAAGCAGGAGCACCAACGCCTTGACAACTTTTTCATAATTAGATGAGGCCTTCCACTCGGTGTGATATTCTGCTTTAATATCAAGCCTGACATGTGTGATCTCGACCCAGAGTTGTGCTTAATTAATTTGAGTGCAACATGGGGAGCAGACACATCACTCCCTGTACATCCTAATATTCATTTAAAATAGGACACTGTATAATTTATGTTTTATTCACCAATAGTTTTTACTTTTACTTTAGCTCAAATATAGCACTTTGTCTTTAGTCACTGGTAAACAGATATTATACAACTGCATATCTAAAGAGTAAAGTAAATAGAGTAAAGTGTATTTTACCATATACGTTGCTTTTAGCTGTTGAGCATGTCTTTGCCGCCTCTGAATGGCCACACATGCTAGCCTAGGCTTGTGCTTATTATTATTATTCTGCTGCTAGCTCCAGATGGATCAACACATGCTGAAAATATTACAAGCTAGACATTTGCATGTGACCTAAATCCCCCACTTCTGCTCCACCATGCAAACAAGTCAGTCCAAAGAAATGACTTAATCACCGTGGAGTACAACATTTGTACATTACAATCTACTCTCCCACTGATTTATTGTCAGCTCCTATATATACTTACGTGCTTCAGGTAAATCGTTTTTTCCCCCCGTTTTGCAGCTGACACTTACAATGCTACCATTAGTTTATTTGTTGAACATCTGTGTATTTGATTTGTTTACTGTAAGATTACCACAAATGAGGAATAACACTGAATCAGGATTATGTGTTATAGAAAGGCAAGCTCCATATCTCTAGCCACACTGCAGACCAGCTCTGACAACTGGCACACAGAGGCACATTAGATGGGCTCAGATTGAATTTACCTTGCATTTGTTTTAAGATATTAACATACATGTGTTTGAACAATGCTCATCCCCATTGTTTTTCGACATCTTCATTAATTCTGTAATTGGTTGCTGCCAGTGATTTACTGCCAACTTTGGTGAACATCAAAGCATTTGGCCTTTTTTCTCTGAAACCAGACATAACCCATTAAATTAACATGGATATTACATCTTGAGCTCAATAAGTTGCCTAATTAATTGTGAGAGGCAACAACAGCTTCTGGTTGTTATGGCTTTAAAGAGTTTGTTGCTCTTGTGTAGCATGTGGTCGTGGCCCTGTTCGCTCGGCTTCATACATGTTCAATAAATGCGGCTGATTGAAATGAGGACGGTGAGGTGCATGTGGAGGTAAGCCATTAATAACCAGTTCCCTTTGATCTGGCCAAGACCAGCAAGGTGGCCTCTTTTTGCATCAGTTGCGGCATGTAAATGCAGCGGCTGTGTTATCTCCTTAACTGTTCAAGGGCCCACCTGAGCTTGTCCTCCTGACGGACAATTTAAGGAACCAACAAAGGCTGGTTTAATCTTGTTTCTTTTTGATCAATTTATAACTGTGCTCTGTGCAATGTTAATACAACACACTAGTCTAAGAGCCTGATAAAAACATTATGTAAAGGGAGTAAATAAACAGAAGTTGTTTTTTGAGTTTGTTGTCTTATTAGCTTTTAGATAAATAGCATCAGTTGTTGAACTGGTAGAAATATTTACAAGCTAGAAGCTAACCTTTGTTCTGCTTTAATGGATGTGTGTATTTCAACATCTCAACAGTGAGTCATCTTGCTTTTGGATGTTTATTTAAACCATAGCCATGTGAAGTCATATATTAGATGAGAATGTGTGCTGTATTCTCCAGTGTTAAGACAATGCATAAAGAGTGCTGTCTGTCTTAAATGTGTCTGAGGTGTTATGACCAGAGCTTTAAGCCTCTCAGGGACAATAAAGTTCATCTAATTTAATGTATAATCTAAAAAGAAAGCCGATAACTCCATTACTTTCTGAGCCTATGCCAAATAAAGGCTGCCTTGGATCATACTTTTTAAATCAACTGTAACACAACACACTAATGTCTCTTCCATATATTCAAGCCTCCTATTACTAAATTATTGAAAAAATAACTTTACAACTAGAGTTGAAGTCTTTCTGAAACAAACAAAAATCAGTTAAATAGTTAAATCCATTGGTCAACCCTGCTGGTCATTCAGTGTCTCTGTGAAGTGTGCCTAATTAGGTTCTTGACCTTGTATTGAATGCCCCCCTTGCTTTCCACCACTCAAAACTAAATCTGCTCCAACCTTCAGAGCAAGTAACTTGCCTTGGTTTATTTTATAATAACAGAAATGGATCAATCTAAGGACAAATTGTGGACAAGCTGAGTGTTTGTGAAAACTCCTACTCTGTGTCCATCTTGTGCTGGCTGCATATGGGTGGATTGCTCATTATCTATTGTCAGTGGACACAATGGTCTGGAGGCCATGCTGCTCTGGCCTGACAGCCCTGAGCACAATACCTGTAAACGGCCAGCAACCTAATTGAAAACACTCTGTAGCATCACCATGTTGTCTCTCAATGACCATGCACATGAATGGCTTTTAAAACCGCTTTATCTCTGAAAGGTGGTAGCAGGTTTGAAATAAAAGCTGTAAACATACTGTGTAAAACCTCAAACATGTCTGTTATTTTTCAGCAGCTGCAGGTGTTTTTAGTTGTGCTGTTTTAGTGCTGTGAAAAATCTGCACAGTAAATAACAAGTAAAGTGAAGTGACATGTACTGAATGAGATGAGGCATTATATAGATTTAGCAGAGTAGCTTTTAAAATCTTATGCATCATCTAACTAATGTGTTTAACCCAAATGTTGATTGGAACAAATGTGGCCTTCAATTGCGCCTAAAGGCACAGAAACCGAGATAAACTGGCCCTGCGTGATCTAAATGAAGCCTATACATAAATCCTGCAGATGATGGACACAATGTGGCAATGACCTTCATACACTAAGGTCACTGGGTCCATCCATCACCTCCACCCACTGGGGTCTCAGATAGAACCCCAGACATGGAGAAAAAATCTAAAAACAAAGACATTTGTGTTAGTCACGCTCGACTGTGTGTGGTAATCCAGTCAGATAAAGGACTAGTCAACGTACGAGTTTAGCAGGATATCTCCACCACAACAAACCCACCACAAATTCACTAGCTCCCTGTCGACATGTTGACTTCCGTTACACTGAGCTCTGATGTTATGGACCTAATTCTTTTGACGGTGTTCTTTCTGTGGGTTTTTTTGATTAGACTCAGATATCTGCCTCCTCTGTGTACAGACTCTTTAACACTGCTCAGTGTCCACATCGGAGCAGATTGTCTCAAATGGCAAGCAGCATTCACTCGTCAAACACATATCTCCAACAATATTTTTACATTTTGTTTTTAAGTTTAATTTTGAGGCAAATATAAAGTCTAATAAAAATCTCTGGTGTTTCTTATGTCAGATTAATGGTAATACAGCACGAAAGAGGCACTGATGCAATATGTAAAATGTAATTTTTTGACTTCAGCAGCACTAATCCCATGACTTTCTGTCAAGATGGCTGCTTGGTATTTTGCTCAGCTTCCTTTGTGCCTGGTTTTGTTGTGTACACCTGTCTCTCTCAATGCTTCATTGCTTCTATATTAATACAAACTAACAAATAACCAGAAGATAGATTAAAACAAACACAAAATCAAATGATAAATGAGGCCGAATGTCAGTCACCTAGAGGCACAATCCAGAACTCAGCACTGCAAGAGCCATGTAACTTCACTAAACTTCTCAAATCTTTGAGGAGGTGTAAGCACAAGTTACATGACAAGAAAGAAGACACATTGCACATCTAATTTTGCTTTAATAATTGCATCTTGGACATCTAGACTTAGTTCTTCCTTCCTTCTATTGCCTTTTTCCATATTGTTTTAAACTTCATGACTGTTAAAAAGCTTTAAAATTACGATTTCTATTGTTACCACTTAAAAAGTATTAGTCAGCATCATAGTTACATTCTGGGTTTTGCAGTATGTGACGTATTTGGAGCTTGTTGACCAGTCCAGCTTTGGTTTAAGACATGTCGGTCCTTGCTTCTCGCTGTGATGTGCTCCAGATGTTTCTTAGTCCAGATCAGCTCAGTCGTAGAAAGGGTCATCATGTGACCACTGTGTGTCAGGCCGTGCTGGTCTTTCTGGGTCGGTCAGCCTCTCAGTACTTCTCTGCTGTTTCTGTTCCCTCGGGCCACAGAGACTGGTCAGCCAAGCCGCATGACCCCAGGCCATGGGTAAACTCGGGCAGGTCTTGGGCCCAGAGGTGCCGCCTTATATTTGCTCTTAGTTGGTGTGAAGGGCCTCTGTGATGGGCCGGGATTTGATCGAATCTGAGTAGCACTAATCCACTGGGCTGGTTAGGGCGCTCCGGACTCTGGTGTCCCATTAAGTTTGGCCCGGAGGATCATAAGGTTACAATTTGAGGAGTCTAGACTAGTCCTGGGTAATGTGATCTGAAGGTCCACAGCACAGAGAGCCCTGTAAGAGAAAAGCTATTAGGCCATCAGAGTGACAGACAGTGAGAGAGGTGGTCCGAGGAGCTTAAGAGCAATCTCAAAGTCCTAAACCTTTATCTAAGGCTCACACAATTATTGTTGTGGTTCCCTTTATGTTGGGTTACAAGATTAAGCAATGCATTGTCTTTTTCATTTTTTTTTTAATTATTTTTTTTTTTTTGCAATCAATTATGTTCAATTCTTTACTTACAAAGATTGGCCAGAGACAGATTTCCAAAAATATGATTGTATATTTTGTCTTTGATATAAACAGATGAATGTACACTAATGCTGCATGAGTCACTGTTTAGCTTTGTGCTCTGTGCGTTCCACCTCAGCTTTAGTATCTAAATATACATCTGTGACCCTAAATGAGTATGCCATAGTCTTGCATCGTGAGCACAGGTTTGTAATTTATGTTTAATCTCACAGTCATACCTTTGAGACAAAGTTATCCCCTGCAGGCAGTGTTTTTCAAATTAAATCTGATCTAATCACATCTGATCACATCCGCTGGAAATGTCCCCATTAGATTGCTTTCTTTTCCGCTTCTGTTTGAGGGCTCAGTGCATTCTATTAATTGGGTCCCGTCTCTGCTCACTTTATTGAACATGACACTTGAAACTGTCCATGTCTTTATATCTGCACAAAAATAAAGGAATAAGAAGATGGAAAAACCTGGATAATTAATATATAATCACTGACCAGTTAATTTGGCAATTAGGTCCAATTATGCGACATGTGGGAAAGTGTGAACGGATGTAGGGCCTTAAACCTTAAATGAGCATTATGACACTGTGACCTAGTTAAGCCTCAAGGGCTTCACTTAATGTTTAGGAGCAGCTTATTCTTTTAAATATAATACACTCAGCTCAATACGTTCACTTCAGTTCTGATGTCATGTACATTTCTATTTTACTGAAATTAACAAATGAAATGAACATTTTGACCTTAGTCAAACTGAAGTTGAAATTTCACATACAACTAGACGTAACATAGAGAGAATGACATAATGCTTGTCATTTCAATGAATGCGTGCTTTGAATTGTGAAATGGCCTTTTTACTTGGACATGTATATACATTTTCTGCCAATTATATATTATGTTTTTTATATACAATTCCTGGCAAAAGTGGGGGCTTGTTTAATTTTTACATTTTAGTAACTAGCTAACATCAACACAATGAAAGAGGAAGAATTGAGTTTAAACTTATTACAAAGCAAACAAGCCAGAGTTAATCGAATTTAAAAAATCTATATTTTATACTATCATAATGTATCATAAGTTATTATTTTTTATAGCAATGTACATACAGTGCTTTTCTACTTGCAGCAATAAAATGAATATTGAAAAGGAAATGCCACCAAAAGTATAAAACTCAAATCAAGTGAAAAGTGTTTTCTTTTCTTTTGATGGAAATAACATTATGGAGGGCCGCTTTAGTATTTTTAATTATAGGAAAAAAATGAATGCACAAAAAATGAGGCTGCAGTAGAGCCACAGACGTAAAGCAACCTGCCGTGAGAGAGCATAGTGGCGCTCGTGCTGTGCTCTGTTCCAGACATAACAGCGTTCGTTTGGCTCAGAGGTTATTGAAAGAATGAACGTTACATGCTTCACTTATTCCCAGTAATAAGCTACATTAAATGGTCACAGACAAAGCAATGATGTAAATGCAAGTCTGTGTCAATAAGATAAGTATTGTATCAACTGCTGCTGGTGACTTTGAGTTGTATCTGTTGGTTTTTACTTTGCCAACATATTTATTTTACGCTCATCAAATGAACAACCAGACCAATACAGTGTTCTGCTGGCTGCTTATTACATTTTAAAGGAATAAAAATATATTCTGCTTCAGTGAGAAAACCTAAGTCACCCGTGTCTGTCTTGTCGGGCACAGCCAGCGTTATCTTTCTGAACAGAGATCTGAGGGAACAGGGACATCACTGTGACACCAGCGACACAGAAAGCAACATAAATCCTTTTTTCTGTTCTGGAGTCTTTTGTTCTTCCTCCTTTTTGGTTTCAAAGATTTGTGGATGCACAGTATGTCAATAAATAGTAGCTCCTGTCCCCTGAGGTTTAAATATTTGCACAGACAGTGATTTGGGAAGGCAGTGAGCCCATTAGTGGCGCTAAATGGTCAGAAATAATCCCTGCACAAATTTATTTGGACTTGAAGAGCAACCTCCGAACCTCTCTGAAGAGCTGTGTACACACGTTTACAGAGGTCACAATCCATATCGGCCCTTTGACATCCACAAACGGCATCTGTCAGAAGTGCTGCCAGGTTAAAAGCTTCAGTGCGTAGCTATGAAGTAGTGTCTGAATGTGCCCTCTTTGTAGTTTTCATTCCTGAAAATTTAGTTGTGCTGCAAACCTTGAAGCGGTGGCTTGCTTTATTTGCAGTTAGATAAAGAGAGACTTGTATCCCAAGACCACAGTGTGACCACCTTCATCGCTCCATGAATTGATGTTGTTCCAAAGTGGAGAATTAACAAGGCCAGTATCTTTCAATTGTTGGAAAAGTTCTTTGACAGAGGAGAAAAATAGATCATTTGCCTTGTGATTTTTTTGATTCTTAAAGCAATCTATCCACACCACAGTACAATCACTCCCTCTGTAGCGGTCTTTAATCGGGCTGAACGTGTTTACATGATTCTGACTGCTCCTTAGGGTTATTTGCATTGCACCAAGTTGAACTTTTCATATCACACTTAAAGAGTCTAGTTCCTTGCTTGCTTTATTTGCAGTTAGATAAAGAGAGACTTGTATCCCAAGACCACAGTGTGACCTCCATCGCTTCATGAATTGATGTTGTTCCAAAGTGGAGAATTAACAAGGCCAGTATCTTTCAGTTGTTGGAAAAGTTCTTTGACAGAGGAGAAAAATAGGTCATTTGCGTTGTGATTTTTTTAATTCTTAGAGCAATCTATCCACACCACAATACAATCACTCCCTCTGTAGCGGTCTTTAATGGGACTGAATGTGTTTACATGATTCTGACTACTCCTTAAGGTCATTTGCATTGCTCCGAGTCGATCTTTTCAGATCGCACTTAAAGAGTCTAGTTTCTTTTGACATGTGATAACCCTGAGTTCGAGAGAGGTGTCAGGTCCCTTCTCAGAGAGGTGTGAGGGAGAGCGGGACGTGGTGCGGGACACAGGCCTCATTAGAGTGAGCAGCTCTGAGCGGCATTGACCTCCTGCCCTCTGTGTTCTTCAGCCGCAGCACTGCTTTCTCGATCCATGACTTATGCCCTGAAGGCAGCATGAAGTGTTTACTCTCTGTACATAGTAGGTTTGATTTATTTGAAACATCTGACTTTCAGAAAATAACATGTTTGGCTCTGTAGCGTATGTTGTAGTCTGGTATTTAGGTGTTTGCTGAACTAAATTGTAGTCAGTAGTAGTAGTTTTAAAAGCTGGGATTTATGCTCTAAAATGTAAAAATATAACCTGAGTGATTACATAGCCTCATGCCAAAGATTTCAAGGTGTTAGCCCTGATGAAATGTGAGATACCTTTGTCGATTGGATTTCATGTCAATTTACATGTGTGACCAAGTGAATAATAAAAGCTCAACGAGACTGTCAAATATTTATATAAATATATTTTATTTCATAAAAAGATAGTAAAAGCTTATTTCATTGTTCATTCATTTGTATATTAAAATACTAATTCATTTCATTGATGGGCTGTGTTTAAAACAGGACTGTGGTAAACACTGACTGGATAAGAGCTGTGCAAATCGCAATTAAACGATATATTCAAAATAGGTAAATCAAAGCAAACAAAATCAACATGGCCAATAAATAGGGCCCAAACAAAAGGCAAACAAACCATGCAAATTAAACCCTTAACTCAATCCAACTTAACACAGACCAGTGAGTCTAGTACAGGCCCAAACAAATGTATTTTTTAACCAAGGGAAAAAACAGTGGATGTCTGCTCAGGTACATTAAGATGGAAACTAGAAAGAATACAGAAACATTTCAGTATAACATGTGGTCATTTAAGAATAACAATATATTCCATATAGTTACCTTCATTCAGATAGAACCAGACAGACCAGACGCACTTCCAAAAACGGAGGCCAGCAGGTGATTGGGACCTTTAATCAAGAAAGGAGGGATAAACACTTTCCCAGGACTGGAAACCGGCATATGCTGTTACTGGGGCCTTCTTTCTTTGTCAGTCTTCACCCAAACCCAGATTTGGCCTTTAAGCTTTGCTGGCTATCAGCAGCCCTCTGCTCACAGGTAGGGTGTCTAAGTGAAAGGCCCAGATTTGCCTCCCTCTGAAATTTAAAACCTTAGCCCCTCCCACCAACTTCCTACTTCCTACTTCACCCTTTCACATTTGCCCCCACTCTGAAAACATGTTAGCCCTTTGTTACAGCCATGGTCTAAAAGAAGCAAAAGCTGCTTGAGTTGAGACCTGGGGAATATCACTGTCGTTTGCACTTTGTCTATGCACTGCACGTGGCAAGTTGAAAGGGTTGGAGTGATGTCCAGCAGTGGCTCTATTGGAGCGCCTCATTTGGATAGGGGGGCTAGAGGATGGTGCAGACTCCATAGGGACAGTTACCTGGGGCTCTTGAACATGGGCTGGTGCAAGGGCAGTACTTTTTGTCTCAGGTGGTGGCTGTGGTGTCAGCAGTGGCAGGTTGACCATGAAACTGCCCATTTCACTTTCCTCCTCCAACATAGAGGTACCTTCTGAGTCGCACAATGGGCTGAATGTTTTGGGTGATGGAGACTCTGGCAGAACTGAACCAGTGGGAGGGTAAACTTTGAGTTCAGCTCGATTAATGTTTTTCTCGGGGCCAGGCTGATTCAGTGGTCTGATCTTATACACCTTTCCTTTGTCATCCACTACAGGACAATCGCTCACTTCTCACTTCTAGTGCATCATTACTTTGCACTGTTGCTTGAGGTGCTGCACTTCTATTAGTAGATTGTATTGGAGTCCTACAGAACCGTGCTATATGTCCAGCCTAATTGCAGCGCAAACAGACTGGTTTACCACTTGGCTCAAAACGATGTGGTTTGGTCTCGTTTTCCTTTCTGGGTGGAGCTTGGGGAACCGTGGATGGAGTAGAGAGGCCTATATGCTTCATTATAGCATCCAACTGGGCTTGTTGTTTCAACAAACAATCCTTGAGTTCCTGAAGTTCAGTGGAAGGTTGTACTGACATTACATTAGTCTCTGCTACTGTAGTGTTCCCCAGGTCAAAGTACATATTGCAGGAAAATGCACATGCTCCATGTCTGTTCACATTTCTGCCCTCCTCTGCCCATTTGATAGCAACAGTACGCAGCGCGGTGAAAGATGTAGCTGGGTCCTGGCTAATGTTGCGTTTAAGTTCTCTTCTTAGCATATCATCATGTACTTCTATGAACTGGTTCTATGAACTGGTCACGCAAGATTTGGTCAGAGTTAGGGATACCCCTGGAGTTTTAAGAATGACTACATCCATAAGTGACTTCAATGCATGAGAATAATCTCTGATAGATTCCCCCTCTTTCTGATTATGCTGAAAAAATTGAAGCTGTGCTGAAACATAGGACTGGGAACAACTGTAGTTCTCATTAAGAATGGTAAATATTTTTTCTGGTGTATCTTTATCAGATGAACTATGAAAATCAAGCTCCGCTTTAGCACTCCCTTCTAAATGATCATAAAGGAAAAGAAGCTGTTCAGCTTGTGACATATGCCTGACCGTTATGCACCTGCGGGCCTCTTCAATCCATTTTTCAACAGTTAATAAATCAACAGACAATTTACCAGAAAATTTGGGGCATTTCCGTTCTCTTTGTACATATACAAACTGAGCTGGTACAGATACAGGAGGAGGTACATTGGCATTTGCTGATGTTGAAGCATTTGAGTCATTAGACTGTGCAGTTTGAGCTCAACTGTCAAATATTTATATAAATATATTTTATTTCATAAAAAGATAGTAAAAGCTTATTTCATTGTTCATTTGTATATTAAAATACCAATTCATTTCATTGATGGGCTGTGTTTAAAACAGGACTGTGGTAAACACTGACTGGATAAGAGCTGTGCAAATCGCAATTAAACGATATATTCAAAATAGGTAAATCAAAGCAAACAAAATCAACATGGCCAATAAATAGGGCCCAAACAAAAGGCAAACAAACCATGCAAATTAAACCCTTAACTCAATCCAACTTAACACAGACCAGTGAGTCTAGTACAGGCCCAAACAAATGTATTTTTTAACCAAGGGAAAAAACAGTGGATGTCTGCTCAGGTACATTAAGATGGAAACTAGAAAGAATACAGAAACATTTCAGTATAACATGTGGTCATTTAAGAATAACAATATATTCCATATAGTTACCTTCATTCAGATAGAACCAGACACACACTTCCAAAAACGGAGGCCAGCAGGTGATTGGGACCTTTAATCAAGAAAGGAGGAATAAACACTTTCCCAGGACTGGAAACCGGCATATGCTGTTACTGGGGCCTTCTTTCTTTGTCAGTCTTCACCCAAACCCAGATTTGGCCTTTAAGCTTTGCTGGCTATGAGCAGCCCTCTGCTCACAGGTAGGGTGTCTAAGTGAAAGGCCCAGATTTGCCTCCCTCTGAAATTTAAAACCTTAGCCCCTCCCACCAACTTCCTACTTCCTACTTCACCCTTTCACACGTGGATGTAATCTCTTCACAATACCCACTATTAATCATACCCATATTGACACTTTAATGCTATACTTTTATGCAGAATACTGATAACTGAAATAGATGAGTAGTGATTTTGGAAATATGTTTTTATTTTTTACTGACTAATTAAAAAGTGACAATGATCATATTTGATTAATATTCCTGCAGTCTGTGGTGGCTTTTCATTACAGCACAACCTCAGTCAGGTCAGCTTAACACTCACTGAGAGATGTGAGACACAGGTTGCAAACTGGTTCCCCAGAGTTTGAATTGTGAAGCAGCACAACTCCTGTGAGGGAAAGAACTCAGGA
The DNA here is from genome assembly GCA_036850595.1 of Rhyacichthys aspro. Lineage (NCBI taxonomy): Eukaryota > Metazoa > Chordata > Actinopteri > Gobiiformes > Rhyacichthyidae > Rhyacichthys > Rhyacichthys aspro. The sequence continues at coordinate 6,917,995 of CM072163.1, read as the reverse complement.
ACCAATTATGATAACAAGAATGCTTCCACAGGACAGCAATGGAAATAATGAAACAGGCTCCCACTGCTTTGTTCTGCTTGATTTGAAGTTTACTGAGGCCCAGCAGCTCTGAAACATCACCTGAAGCAGCATTGTTAATTTAAAGTAAAAGAGGAGGACAGAGGAGACATTGCAGTAGGAGGATTTTTTTCTTGAACATGCGTTTGCATTCAGTCGGATGCGCTTTTGCACGCCGCAGTATGCTTGTCTGAGTTCAGGAGGCAATGCTCCCTCCAGGTTTGAAAACTGCTCCAACCTCTTCTAAACCCCAAGGCAATGCTTTCATATGGCGAGCAGAGTGCACATTAGACACATATGGTGCCGCAACAGATTTAAGAAATAAGCTGTCATCAAATAATCCAATCATTTATGTCTCAGAGAGCAATAATAGAGGTACATGAGCAGATCCGTCCAGGACCTTCTCCTAGTGGGATGCCTTTGTGTGGGCTTGGTGCGCCTGTGGACAAAAGCTTGTTACTGTCTCCTCTCTTCAGCCTCATGGCCACACACAGAAGCAGACAAAGTACAGAAAATCATCAAAATTACAGAATTGGTTGAATCTGGAGCCAATTAGCCATTTTTCTATTTGAGACCTATTTAAAGGGCACATTTATAATAGAGGGAGGGACACTAAATCTAAGCTGTCGAAAGTGAACATTGATGACCCTTTAAAATGAAAAGGTTCTTCAATAATGAAATATGTTGAATGTTAAAAGATAATCTTCTGCTGTCTGCAAACACTAATGCTTCAGTGTGTACATGCAGATAAAGCCATGTTTTCCAACTAGTCATCTCTCATACTCTGCCGCTGATAAGTTGACTGCTGATCAATTCCCACTGTTCCAGATAGATAATTAATCTGAGCTTTATTGGAGCAGTGGCTAGATATGATGCACACTATGCAAGCACTAGAAAAGACAAGCCGCGCTCCTTGTACCCTGTCTGCACTCATCCCATCAACGTCAGCACATGGCAGCATACTCACTGGGAAAACGAGCCAGCGAACGGGGAAACGCACAAGAGAGGGGGAAAAACATGCACCACTCCACCCACCAAACCCCAGGCTCTGCTTTTTTTAACCCATCATCCCGCTGTTGCTGCCGCTTCCCCCTCCGCCATCCACCCTCAACTCGCAACCCAAGGCCATGCGTCCAGGCTGTGCATGACAGCTCACAACGTCCCCTGCCACAAATGTTTTCCCAAAGCATCCACATCCATGACCCCATCAGCGTTTGAAACCTCCCCACAACCATCGTCTACCACTTTTTTGGAATGTGTCAAGCATTTCTGGCTGGCTGGCCTGATACAGTGCCATGGCTGCTGTGTGTGTCTGTGTTTGAGTGTTGGGATTAACTTGCTTATGTGTTTTGAATATGTTTATGTCTTTTTTTGTGTTCCTACGTATAGCGTAAAAAAATGTCCATGTCATTCTTCCACATCTTAATCAGGGCCTACACACAGGAGAGGGCCGCTGCAGCCGGACCTCTCTGATCATGTTAATGAGGTCCCCTGGCTATGCAGTCATTGAAGTATAATTGACTTGTTCGTCTCTTATCTCCCTAATAGACACTCTGACCCAGACCACGTTTATTTTGCTATGAGAAATGTCAAGAAGGATTGGAAGCTTCTTCGGCGTGCCCATTAAAACTGAAGGCATGCCACCCTGTCTCCAGCCAGCCGCGCTTGCCATTGGCTCCCTGCCTCATTATGCAGATGCCAAACGTAAATAAATGATTTGCAGATCATGGCTGCCCCCACCATTGCTCCGTGCTCTCCACCCTGTCCCTCTACCCAAACTCTCCTGGGTTTGGAAAGGAGGACAGGAACGATTAGGGAGGACATGCAGGAACCTATGGACACAACACCGTCCAAGATGCACTGATGATTTGTCCTCGTGCAGCTAAATAAATAACACACAAAGGTAGTAATTATAACAAGACATGTCCCTGACTTGAAAACCTGGCGAAGCGCATTGATGTTGTTACAGCCACGTATGTCTCGTGGCTTTCAGGACGGATCAGAATCAAACAGAGCTGTGCGTAATGCGGAGGGACCAAGAGGCAAGCTGCACAAGCGGGCGCCAGGCGAGGGCCAACCAGCGCCTGTGCTCACACGCTTGTGGATATGAGAGGAAACATCTGCGCACATCACACAGCCGAGCGTCCACCACATCTTCACGAGCTAGTCGAAGACTCACAGAAATACAGTGTTGTTTTTTGTGTATGGTCTTTGATGCAGGCGCCTGTTCTGTCCCTGCTACGTGCTGCATATATTTTCATTGTGTCGTGTGTTAGAAATCATTCACTTTTTTGCGCTAAGAATATGTACTTGTGCATGTATGTAATCTAGATTGGAAAATAAAGTAATCAAAATCAGAAAATATATATAAATGAATGAAATGAAAACTGTTAAAAAGTATGTTCAGAAAACTTTCAGAAAAACATTTGATTGAAAACTATGAACAAAATCCTTCTAAAATTCCGAAGGTAAATGCAAACTGTTCAACAACTGAGGCTACCAACTTTCTCAAAGTTAAAACTTGTGACCTCTGTGACCCGGCTCTAATCATGTTTCACTCCAATCAGGGATTTTCTTTTGCATCAACTTGTCATTATTTTTTTTAAATGACATCCTTTAAACCTCACATTCTTGGAAAAATGTACAACTTTAACATTTTTGACTTCTTTTATTCCAAATGACAAAAAGGATCTTTCTGTCACTTCTCACTGAGGAGTGTGCGTTAATGAGCTGACTGCGGCTGCCTTGTGTGTGCTGCGACTTTTTTATTTTGTGATCAGCTCCTCTGCGGTCGTGGCACTGGCTCTGCCTTGACTTGGAGACATCATTATAGTAATTACCACAAGCTCTAGTAGTTGCAGGCAAATAATTCTGCCGGGTTCATTTTTTTTCTCTCCCCCCTTTTGTTGCCGCTCCACAGACGAAGGGAAATTACATTTTTCACCAAGCCTTTCTGTTGTCTGTATTGTGACAGCGGTCATACTCCATCACATAGCCCCTCTCTCAGCTACGAGTATCTTACAATCGGAGTAATGGCGAAAAAAATCAGAGAAGCAGAGGAAACGGGCTATTTACCATGTAGTCTTATACCACCTTTAGCTCATGAATAGAAGAATAGCTTTAGTTCAGTGGCTACCTTTCATTTGCATTCATCTCATTCGTGATCACTTTTAATTAAATGTATCTAGACACTGGCATTCCCATTAATCCTCTGCAAGCACCGGTGTTGCCACAAGATAATGATCTCTTTCACAATTCATCCAACCCAGATAAATGTTTGAATCTTTTATCTGCTGGCTTGTATTTGATAATGCAGGAAAGATGTGTGCCTCAAATGACCAGTAGGCATTTGTTCTTTGACCTGTGAGTCTCTTTTAGAAAGTCAGCACAAACGAAGAGAAAAATATCTTTACACTCTTGTACTTTTTAAATTAATGCAAGGAGACAAAACATTAAAACTTCAGATCTCCTGACCTTCAGACAGACAAAAAAGTCATAGGTATTGCAGCTGACAAAGTTTTGGAAAGGCTCCAAATTATTTTGTGACAATAGACCAGCATCCAATTTCCAATCCGTCAATTTTAACTCTTTAATAATTCTGAATTTTTTAGAAATACAATTCAATGCCACTCTTACTATGCAGCCAATAAGGGATTAAGATGTTTTCCTCTTCCCTCTTTTGTTTTTAAAATCACGCCTCCATTCTAGCCCCAACCAGCATTTCCAAACCAATTATTTATCATGTAATAACAAACATCATTTGCATCTCTTTTATTTCTAAATTGATTTTTGATTAAGCACCAAAAAACACACTTTGTTGCTGCATTGAAGTGTACTTCAGTGTTAGCTTGTGCGCTACATTTCTGGAGTGTCATTGTTGGTTCCTCACTTATCGTGTGCTATGCTAACTCTCTATTTAATACACGAACAATTAAGAGAGATGCAATTAATGCAAAATAGATAAAGAAGAACTGGTGAAAAGAAAGGCGCAAAGAAAACAACACAATAGTGGAATAATATTGGCTGGAAAACACATTATAACAGCCTCGTATCCACTTCACACAGACACTAGATGCATGAGCAGAGGTGGGCTTCAAGTGTGTCCGCTGAATCAAATATGAATATCATACAGATGGGCTGTGTTCATCAAACCTCACTGTCATTTTGAAGGCTGTTTAATTAGGTATTCAAGCCAAGGCCACAGTGGTCACTGTCCACATCTACTCGACTAATTAGCCCAAATTGAGTAATTTGTTTCTCCTTTTAAACCCTAAATCACCCCTAATCAAAATGTATTTTACATTTTTACATTTAGAGCAGTGAGAGCGAGTGACACCCACAGTTCTTTGAAAATAAAATAAGTCCATTTATAGGTGATTAATATTTGTACTTGGTCTTCAATTTTGAGAAAATTAATTTGTTTGAAAGTTAATGTTTATATATATATATATATATATATATATATATATATATATATATATATATATATATATATATATATATATATATATATATTTTTGTATTCTACATTTTACAACTGAGTTTATCCACAACCATGAGTGATTCAATCCGGCTGTGCTGCTGAAACTGGATAACGCATCAGCGCCAACAAATGACCATGAAGTAAACCAAACCAGAGTTTATACTGTGTCCTTGTTTTAAAGCTTTTCATTTAGATTCTGCAAAAACGGTGAACCCAAATGACACAATGCGGTGCATTGTTGTTCACAGATACATTCAGAGTAACCTTGGCTACTGGCAGCACAATGTTTTATTTATTTAATAAAGACAAAAGTGGGAGAATTTTCCACCCTTTTGCATTAGCAGAAAGGCAGCAGGTAAAACACAAGTCCTATTAGGATTCAAATGTGTCCAAAATGTGAAATTTATATTGAAATCTACATTTGATTATCTAATAAACTAAATAAAACAAGACAAAGTGTTTGGTGGGGAGCTCCTCAAATAAATGATTATTAATAGCTCAAACTGATCTGAGAAACCCTTACAGTTACAAAAGTGACCTTTGGTCTCTTGTGGTAGAAAAGCACTGGTGTTGGTAATCACTTCTTGGAACCTCTACAAGTTTTTGTGCCTGTGTTTCTCTTGGTGTTTGTGTGTTTTAATTTGTGTATGAATAGATTATGACTGGGTGGGTGCACGTGTCCTTGAGTGTCTATGCGAGCCGTGTGAGAGGCAGCGCGTGTTGAACATGTGCTGGCGTTCTCAGAGGAACAGCGGGGCTCTAATAAGGACTAGTGCTGGACGGCAGCTGGTAAACTCTGTCTTCAGAATAGGTGTCCTTTATCCGCGCACAAAGGAATGCAAATTAGCCCCAGTGCCAAGTGGACACTGAGAACGGATCCACATGGCACTCACTGCACTCTCCAACACTGCATTGAGACCTGCACCGCAATGCAACTTCCCACAATCAAAAGGGAAAACAAGCAGGACTAATGACAAGGCCCACCCGCACAGCTGTTTACCAAGCACGTGTGGTCACCCTGGGGTCAGCTACGACAACAAAAAGTCTGGTGCAACCCAAAGCACACAAACACAAGCAAACACTTCACTACAGTAACTATTCATCAAATATTCCCAGTTGTTTACTGCTGTGTTAATGTTGCAGACTGCAGTCCATTATGAATTTGAGACCTTGAGTTAAAGATCATAGGTTAAGAGCTTAAGCATGCGTGAATTAACATCAGCTCTCCCAGAGATATAGTATCATTTGTATGTGTACTTAAGTACTGAATATGTAAGTATTTGAATATTCATACAGCCTATTATTGAGTCAAGGACCCAAAAATATGATAATTATGAATAAAATCCTTGGTATTCTGAATGATAAGTGTTTGCGTTTTGAATGTATGTGGCTTACACTGCAGAAAATATAGGGCTTTAACTGGTTTTACAAATGTACTTCATTTATTCTTCTCTTATTTTTTTGTGAAGTTTCTGACTGTTTTTTTCAGGATTTATCTCTCATGTTGATTTGGTGAGATACATGTTCTCATGAGATGGTAGCGTGCACCGTCTCTGAAAGTAACACAGAGCAGAATCTGGTGAGTCAAGTGCACTGTGTAACAGGGTCATTGTTATTGGGTCGTTTTCATATCAGAAAAACATCAAAAAGTAACATAGCAACAATACTGTTTGATAACTTCCACATTCAATTCAGGTTGATATATTTTCAGACAATTTAAAAGCTTTGTCAGGTGAAAACATTATGATGGAGCAGTCCTATTCTACTCTTTTTTTTAATATTTTGTGCCGTATACTGTGACCTGTATGCTTTGACTCTCCCATTTAAAAATCATGGTGACATTATAAATATGTGCTTTTTGGCAAGGTTTTGAAATAGACTGAGCACCTCAATGGATTTTCAGGTCAAACAAAGGTTAAAAAATAATTGAAGTAGCACTAGTGTCATTCAACTGGTGCACTACAGTACTTGATATCAACCCAATGGACCAAACACTGAAAGCCTTCTGGTCTCCCTGTTATAGCTGACAATTTGAAAGTGTCAAGACGCATTGCACAAAGATCATGATAGGCTTTTGCGGCATGGTGCCATATAGAAAAATATTTTAGTGTCTGGAAAAAAGCAAATGAACAAAGCGCCTGTCAGATGCAGCGGTAAAGGTGAGCTAATGTGAATTCGGTCAAACTTCAAAGGGGGCCAGCTGTTTCCTCAAATGTGAGTGAGGGGTGAAGGAGAGGGGCGAGGGGGCTGAAGAGGAAGATTGAGATGACACATCGGATCTCAGGAGTGTCACTTGGTGTAATAGGCCAGTGGCGGGTATTCATCTGCTGTGAGAGAGGCAGGGAGAATACTCTACATAGACTTCAATGAGACTTTGGTAATTACTTACTGCTGCACATATGGATGAGATGGGCCATGAGAGGACTCGAGACGTGCACGGCTCTTCCTCCATCTGAAAACCACCTCCGGGTGACTTCAAGAACATCCCTATAATGCTCCAAAACAAAAGTCTCATTACAGGTAATTATGGACTGCCTATATGCCCCTCTTTCTACTTTTATCCTCTCATTCAACAGGAGAAGCAGGATGCAGAAAGGGAGGGGAGGGGGCTATTACCTGGGAGCAGCCACTGATCATGGCCACTGACGCTTTACTGCACTTCCATTCATGTGGAGTGGCTCACTTGTGGGCAGCAATTACCACCAAATGATCCAAACCGGGCCCTGTGCTAAAGTAGCTGGACTGGCTGAGGGACTGGCCTCCATCTCTGCTGTCGGATGATTGTGTGCAAAGTAGTGTCGTGTGCTTTTAAACAAAGTGTAGACCTACTGGGCATGTGCAAGCGCTGTATGTTTCTCACAGAGAATAATCCTGAAAACAGTAATTCATTTTTAAATTCAAAACGCAATGCAAAGGTCAACATCCCATGCCACAAGAGCTTGCGAGATCAAAACGTGAAAAGATTTCCTGTCAAGTGATATTAGCATGACGGAGAGTGAGGAGTATTAGACTTTCAAATCGTCTAATATGTAATCAGTACATAAACAAAGCTGTACACTGTGGCTAACACGAGCATGATGCACAGACACAGGACAGCCACAGATTTCCACCAGTCACAACTGGAAATAGTGTCAAATTACATTTCGTCTTGTTCTTGTAAACCCTAGTCTGTGTCTCATCACACCAAAATGCAAATTTAAATTGCTTTCGTTTATATCTTAGCTTATCTTATTTAGCTCTCTACACTCAACACCAAAACTACTAAATATCTGAGTAAAATCATGAACTTGATTGCACAAAACAATGCAGAAGGATTCTAAAAAAGTTCCATTCAGCCGCATGTCAGCAACATCCCGAGCTGTGCACAAGGCCGCACACACGCCCTGCTTCTTTCGCCCCAGGAGCTCGCCAGAGTAGAGCTGGTGCAACAGGCAGCCCTGTCATCAACAGATCAGAAGCAACAATGGCGCCTTCCTCGGTCCTCCTTTGAATATGTCACTGTGGGAACAGCATAATCAACCCCATGTCACCACCAGCTGCTCCATCCCGACCACATTAGAATAAACAACAGGCCAGGAAGAAGCTGCGGTATAAAGAGGGGAGACAAGTGGGGAGGAAGCACAGCAATACACTCGTCCAGCACCAATGGAAAGATGATATTGTTCTCGGTCACTTGGCCCAGTGTCAATGCTGTGCTCCATCTGTGGCCACTGGTGAATGAGCCGACCTGGAGCACAACTTGAGCCAGTTACTGAAGGATGGAGGGGCGGTAAAAAAACATGTTTGTTGTTTGGGGTTTTTCAATACACACTTTAACAGCAGAGGGTGGTAGGCCTCGTTAGAAAACATACATTGATTTGGCATTTATTTGTCCAAGCTTTTGGTAGTTGATGGTGGAGTTGTTTTTACACGCTTTCATGTGGACTTGCATTTACAGTGCACTTAGTAGATTAATCAGTATCTCCTTGGATTCAGTGTAAAACAGAATTGAAAACAGAGGATGGCAACAGCTGTAGTCCAGCAGTGTGGCCACAAGAGCGGCCACTTACAATGCACCATTTCAGACAGGTATATATTTTTCATCAATAAAGTGTCCTTGGAGAGCTCAACAGAATGTGCACAGAGGTTTTGTTACCAGATAAAGGACTCATAATACCTGTGCCGTGGAGGATGTGGGTCTCGTTTCTCCAAGGGCAAACACAGGTCACCTTGTGACTGGCCAAAACAGAACATTTTGAGGCCAGTGTGGCCCTAAAACCAAGGTGCTAAAGCAATCTGTTCAAGACATTTTGACAGAATACAATTTTCCCACCACCACTCTCCATAGGCAGTTAATTACAATAAATATAGGTTGGGTAATGCATAGACGGATCCCCATTCATCTCGTCTGAAGTGCCCTCTCACTAGCCAAGATCTCCTCTCATCTCCAGTACCTGTGAATTATACAAAATGATGCATTCGCTATTGATTTTATCAGTGCACTGTAGTCGCTAGTAATCCCATTATAACATGTCTGTTAGTACAATAGCAAGATATGGCCTGAATAAAGGCTGCCTTTCTCTGCCTTGTCAAAGGTAGGCTGTCTTCCAAATTACTTCTTCAGAAGTTAAAAGGCCCGCTGCCTAATCAGTCCATTATACCACACTAATAGATGACCAGTAATTGCAACTAATAACTTATTACTCATCTACACAAATATTCTAATGGCTTGTATTTAGAAGCCAATTTTTTCAATGGACATTGCAAGAAAGGGGGGTCCTATTCACTGAGCAGACTGACAGCAACACAAAGAAATACTCTCACAATGGAGGCTTAGAAAGCAACCTGTAGCATGTTTTTTCTTCTTGTAGCTGGATTAATATCTAACCTTATTCACAGAGATGTGAAACTCAGCTTCATCTTCATCTGCAGAGCTGCTAGCAGCAGGGCTTTGTTTGGTGCCTGGGCCCCTTTTTGAGCGAGATAGCGCAGAGAATTACAGATAATGTGCTCTATCCTGTCCCCTGGTAGCATGCTAGGCCTCAGACAGGGATCTCAGTGGGGACCAGAGAGGTGGACACACTGTACATGATTTGAGCTAGAGCAGCCATTGTAGTCCCCACAGGGCTCACGGGTGGAAACGCATTCACTCGCAGCCGGCGGCGAGGAATTACCTCCAAGAAAGAATGACAAAGCATAGTGCACGGGACACAGTGCTCACATTTGTCTTGTGGGAGTATTTGTTGTAATGGGACATGTTCATAAAGTGGAAATAACCTTGGCATGTCACGCACTCTTTTGACCAGAACTTTCTGAGGTGGGTCTCTCCGGGCAAAGCGGGTTAGGGTTGGTCCAGTTTGGCCAACCATTGGTTCATAATACTAATTGTACTATTTATACTTACATTTCTGCAGATGGTTGTAATTGAATTGCAGTTTCTGACAAATGTTATTATCTACATTAAAAGGTGCATTTAAAATATCATTACAAGCATTGCAAGCCCTTGGACCACAATTGGGTTTGGTTTTCAAAGTTTGAGCATCAACGTCAGAAAATCTAAGCAATTAATCTCATGGGTTCAATTAACTGTGTACTATAGTTTCTACTCGCTTTGCAGTCTCTTCCTCATTATCATTGTACTAATGACAGTTTGTTTGTTGTTTTGAAGTTACATCTTTAACAAAGCCAGACTGTAAACATGCTTTGGCCTGAAATTACTCTTGGGAGGAAGCATCATTAACAAAAATGTTTATTGCCCACAGTGCATTGAGCTTGGAATAATCCGAGTACAATGGGGATAGTTAAAGGGGCAGGACAAAAAACACTCTGGGAGTATATGGCCCCTGCTGATCAATAACCTCATCCAGAGTCAGTTTTCCTTTAAAGTCGGCAAGACCAAAGAGCAGCAGGGCCTTTTCAGCTCCACAGATAACAAACCAACACCAGACACCCAATAAAGAGACTTCCACTTCATTTAAAAGCAATTAATATTCTTGGCCGGCTGGCATGATCCCTTTGGTGTGGCAGGTCTGAACACGCCCCCTGCGCCGTAATGGAGTTGACTGGTTAACTCTGAGTGTGTAGCCAGTGCTGCTGCCTGGGTGAGAGCGCTGATGCGCAGTGGGACACAGTGTTTAGATCAGAGTGAATGGGCCTGTCTCACAGCTCACTGCTCCCCAAAAGAGCCTGCTCCTCAATCCCATCTCTTTCTATGTGTGTCCTACTCCTTCCTTGTCTTCTTCTGCCCGTCCTTCCCGTTCTTTTGCTGTCCTCGATCTTCTCTAGGAGTCTATCTCAGCCTTTGTTTCCTTTTCTTTCTTTATAAACCTTGCTTCTTCGGTTACTATAGGCTGGTTTGACAATGAAAGCAAGAGTTTAAATAGTTAGCCTTTGTAACGTTTGGTAATGATTGTCTCCCATGAATGAAAGACTGGAGAAAAATACTTTTTCTCTTTAAGCACACACATTCATTTGCTCACTACATGAGGTCATTAAGGGAGCTACGGACAGCTTTCTATCAGGTAGATCGCAGATGGAAGAACTGGACATGTAGTTAGTAAATTTAAAATAAAATGCTACTTATATGACCCATAACTCGAGAGTACGGGTTATACACTTTTACAAGAGATAAAAGAAGGTAACTTTAGAATGATGATAAGGTGAATACAAATCCATTATCTAGTCTTTTTATTACTTTAAAATATCAATGCATTTGCAAAGGTAACCTTTAGACAGATGTGGGTACAATGAAGTTGGTGAATGCACAAAGACCCATCTAACATTTATAATCAAATATCTTCTTTGAAACCTGCTCTTTGACTCCAAACTTCAATGTAAACTTTTACAATGCACAGGGTTGTGTGTGTCCTTGGTCATTGTAATGTGCCTTCAGAGACCTTGTCCTACACATTGCATGGTAATGACCAGTGCATTAGTAGTTGCCTGGTTGTTTAGTAGGCTGAGGGTAATGAACAAATCAATGGAACACTTTCAACACTTCTGTAGCTGCAAAAATGAAAAATGAAGAGCTGGTAACAAGAGATGATGCCCTTCAGTGCTGTCTTTGGACACCAGCACAAAATCTTTATCTGATTTTGAAGGCTACAGTGCAAGTAAAGGATGTCCACAAAGTTGTGATAATTGGACCAGTTGTATCGCTCTAAACACTGGCATAAGCAGCTTGTCAATAGCAGCTTGTTGCAGCCTGTAGGCTTCAATTAAAGCCAACTTTTAACCCGCTGCTGTTTGTCGATGACAGCTCCTGCTGCCCCTTTCAGCTGCCAGCCTTGTGTTTTTGCTCTACAAGATACACTTACATCACAATAACAAGCTGCAAGAGCTACCTTTTCATATCCATTGTCACGTACATTTAAATGTAAGCTTAACAAAAACAAGGAACCAAGTTAACATGGACTTTAATGGACTATTCTTAGTGAGGCAGACTCATTTGTAGAATAATCAAGCTTTTACTTGACTTTGTTTCTACAGATTTTGAATACGCCTTGCAATACTCTGTGTCTAAAGCATGTTTCAATTAATGAACATGTTATTATTATTATTATTATTCTTGTTGTTGTACTAGTTGATTATGTGAATACTGTGTAACGCATGCTTGGTTTTGCTACGTATTAATATAACTTGGACTAAATAAACTGCCTTGGCTCACAGATCAGACTGCTTCTTGTGACGAGCAAACAATGAGCATTATAGCTTTCACAAACCTGCACAAATGAAAATTCATCCTCATTATTCTGCACATCAAACAGGGTTGGGGCCCAAAGCAGCCTCATTTGCAGCTGAATGTCGAAGGCAACCAAGACAGTGGGCTGTTTAGCATGTGTTTGTGTTGCAGAGGTGCTGGAGTGGAGGAACCAGGAGGAGAGAGTACCAGTGGGACACAACTGGTGTGCTTCTGTCACAACCTTGTACCTGCTGTGGTCTCTACAGTCAAACAGGGCCATGGACCGGGACAAAGTGCATCTGCAGGACCCTACTTCTGCCACATCATTCACTTCTGATAATGTAACTGGGTATAGATTAACAAATGAAGTGTAGAAGATCTAAAAAGGTGTGGAAGATCTAAGAATGTAAACATATATGTGTGTATATATATATATATATATATATATATATATATATATATATATATATATATATATATATATATATATATATATATATATATATATATATATATACTCAATCAGCTAGTTATGTAGCATCATAACAAACTACATGAATACACATTAAAATCTCAGCAGAAAACAGTGAATATGTATGAGACTGTGAGACTGGGCAGAGCTGAACACCAGACCATAAACTACCACTAGAGCTAGATGTTTGCTGACAGTGTGTCCCTCCATGTTGTCTTGTATCTTGTCCATGCATCCTCTTCCTCAGTGAAACCAGCTGTGCGTGTTTACTCTACCTGGTTCACCTGCTCGAGGAGAGTCGACCGCCAGCAGGAACTCTGTCACTTCACATCCACTTTGTCAGACTCCATCCAGCTCCAAGAGGCCCACATGTCCACTTTATGATTTATAGAGACTGCCTGTACAGCGAGGTCACTTCGAGTTTATGGCCTGTGTGCATGTGGAGCCATTTGTCCCATCTCTTTGAGGCTCAGTGTGACCAGCTGTGTGTGTTGACTCTATCTGGTTTACCTGCTCCAGGAGAGCGGCCGCCAGTAACACAGCAGTCACATGGCATCAGCTCAGAAAGACTTAAAACACGCAAGTCCCTGCCTCCACATTTATTTTACCAAACACGCTTTGTTATTTTGGACAAGATTCTAAATAGAAAAGAGAAGGCTTTTCTTGTACAGATTTGATTGCACAAACTTGGACAGTGGCCTTGGAATAGCAGAATAAAAGAACCACATTATGTTGTTTACAAGTTTGTTCCTCCACTTTTGTATGGGGAGCATTGTGGGAAAAAACAGGTGCTTTAGTTGTAGGCAGAACAGCCAATAACTATTCTGAACTATGACAACCATTTCCTTTGACCCAGTCCAAGGGCTCTGTCCTTTCTTTTTAGAGTGAAGTGTTTTTGTCACATGTAGATATAAACAGTGCATCAAATCTAATGTTGGTGCAGACGAAACATGGACACAAAACATGGGTAACAAGGTTCTCTTGGTTTCTGTAGGCTACTGTGAAGCTGCAGTGCACATGCAAAGGCTGCTTAGTTACACAGAAAAATACAGAAGGTGGGCAGTTGATTTTGGGAATCCACCACCTCTCGGGCCATTCTGTGAGGACTAAAAAAATTTAACATAAAACCCTATGTGTATTATAGCTTTAATGACATAATTAATTAAAATATTGATTAAAACTGAACTGCATCTTGTTTTCTTGTTGTCTAGGTGCCTAAAGAAAGAGGTTGACTTTAACGTTATTGTTTGAGTCTCACTGAGTGAATAAATGAGAAAACCATTGTCAAAGTAGACATGGGTCTCTTCCTCCACAGATGGCATGGTTAATCTCCCCTGAGCAGAGAAACACCACTCTGTGCAGCAACTCCAAAAGACACACCTATTTAAATTTAAAATCACACTGAATACTTTGCCATTGTAGCTCCAAATACACAGCTGAATAAAGGTTGAGTGTTTGCGGCATGGTTATTTGAGTGGCATATAACTACCAAACTTTCATCATGCAGCAAAGGACAGAGTTGTTGTGTTCAGATTTGAAAGGAAGTGTGCTTTTAATCGAAGAAAACCAATGCCATCAGAGAAGCCTGTTGGACACATTTTCCACCAAGGCATTCAATTAAGACCACAATATATGATTAGACTGAGCGTGGGTGAGTATGTCTCCTTGATGTAAAAAATGTCATACTGTCAATAGAAGTACATTTTCAGTAAAATAAACTCTTCATTGACATTCACATTTTTCTCTCTGAGCAGCACAGCTTAAACAATTCATGAATGCACACAGTATTTCACCAAATGCCTCCACACTGTTGACCTACAACTATTTATCCCCATCTCTCCTTGAAACCCAAATATACATTGTCCACCTTTTCCTTCTCTGATTGGAGTTTTTGGGTCGTGCGAAAACTATAATTGGCTAGGTATGAAAGTTTGCGACCATTTTTTTACAACTGTATGTCATTTCATTTCAAGTGATTAAAGACCATACAATTATTACAAATGAATTTCTAATTTCTCAATTCTTGCCCAATGCTGGCTATACCAATGCAGGAATTGGAACATTCAGCAGATCAAATCCTTGGTGTGAACTTGAGATTCTTTATTTTGCCTTATTTGCTTTTGCTGCTCAAAAGGACTGCTGTGACCAAGGATATTCGCACCAGGCTTTTTGAGACTGAGTCGTAGCCTAGAAACAACATTCGGCCTCGTGAGGTGCTTGGCCTGCCACTGAAGTCTGGTTTTGGATCAGGTTCTAGGCTGGGAGTCAAACTCTCTCAATCAAAGCTTTTTTCCAGTGTCCTTGCTAATGAACGGCACTAATTGATTGCAAATGCTGGTGGGAGGGGATAAGAGAGCAGGGTGTGAGAGCGGGAAGTGAGTTTGGAAACAATAGGAACTGGACTCGGTCCAGAGTGATGAGGGGCCCACAGTTTTGTCAAGTGCTGCACATCAAACAGATAATACAGACAAGATATCTGCGTATAATCAGATTTAATAGATAATATTGAAAATAGTGGACCAATAAACTGTGACATCATCCCTATAAACTCATGGGCCACGACCAGAAATGTTACATGTTCAGAAAACCTTATAGTTCTCAAGGCAACTTCATTGTAGCTAGCAATGCTAACAGCTCTAAAGAAGCAAATCTCAGTAATGTATTTATCCTCCAGATCTAACCACAGTCATATTTATTTCAATATACTGCTTCCAAATTCAGGCTAATATATGGCCAGAGCTGGTAAGATATTAGTTTTGCAAAGCTATAATTTACAAATGGACCTCAAAAGAAGTAAAACCGTGTCAATATAAATGAGATCAGAATTATCAGTAAAGATGATGATGAGTAAGTGAATAGAAACAAGGCTTCATGGAGCCACTATTAAACTATCAGGGGCTTTAACTGTGGCTGAATCTCTTCATATTTATGGCCTATATTTATGGACATATTTTACATACATTTTTAGATACAGTTTGCGAGTCCAGACTGTCACAACACCACAACGGAGCTCAGAACACTTTTAGACCTTTCTTACTTGTCCTTATAATAAATGTAAACTCTCCTGTTATAGCTCCCTAAATGAAAGCTGCAGCGTGACCTCAAATTATTTCCTCATTCTGATAGTGGCATTGTTGTCTTTTTTTTATTTTTAGCCAGTGGATGAAATGCCTTTATACTTTATGTTGCCACTCAATAAGATAATTTAATTACTGAGTACTTATGGAATTCACCTTTTCAATATAATAATAATTCTGATATGTTTTATTAGATCATTTTCCTACAATATTAGTTTTGTTTGTTTGTAAGAAATGTGCTTTATACTGAAATAAACACTTTATATGTTGACACCTCAGCTCATTGTTGTTAATTGGCAGTGATAGCTTGATCCATTTTCCTCTTTTATTTTCCCAGTGCAGTTATTACACATTGTCATGTCACTGCTACAGGGCCAGCATCAGAAACACACATAACTAATGTTGTTGTGCTACATGTCTCAGTGATGCCTGAAGTTATTGCTGCAGCAGCCTCTCCTCCTCTTTGTATGAAGTCTACAGATGCACCACATCCCAAATAAGATGTGGCAGGTTTTCATTGCTTTCCAAAATAACGACACACAAAATGTATCACACTGTACCAGACTGCAAAAGACAAGGGCAAAGCCTTGTGTCTGTTTAGAGGGGAAAAAAGGAAAGAAATGTTTCAATCCATGCATAGGGGGAAATTGAAATTACAGATGTTTAAACAATGTTTAAATTGGCTGGATATTAGTTACCATATTATTATAACTTTATGTAAAAATATTTGAAAGTGACATTGTGTCCCGACTCCTACAAGAGAAGCAGTTTTCAGGGGATAAATCTGTTTTCTGTTAACAAATAGTATAAGTATTGCATTAACCTCATATGGGCAATAAAATGTGTCTAAATTCAGTGCAGATTAGCCTATTTTTTTTAACACAAAACATTAACTTATTCTTCACTCATCATCTTTATTTTTTTTCTTTTATTTTGTTGCTTTTCACGTTCAGAAATTAAAATGGTGAGTGACCTAAATATTATTTTTTAATTAATTTTGTGGGTAACAGCTCTCAGTAACTTGCTGCGTCTTGTTTCTTTTTGCTTTATTCTTTCT
This sequence comes from Rhyacichthys aspro, assembly GCA_036850595.1. Classification (NCBI taxonomy): domain Eukaryota; kingdom Metazoa; phylum Chordata; class Actinopteri; order Gobiiformes; family Rhyacichthyidae; genus Rhyacichthys; species Rhyacichthys aspro. The sequence goes on along the minus strand of CM072163.1, from coordinate 6,901,189 downwards.
TCCTTTGTCATGAACCATTGTTAACCACTATTTAAAAAAAGGCCAAAAATCTTGGTAAATATATGGCAATATTTTATGGCAGTAGATTTCAAAGCCATTTACACATGATAAAAATAAAAACACAACACTCCAAATATGTGCTTTGATATTTTAAAATTAATTTATTTGAAAAAAACAACAACTCAATAGACAGGAATAAAATATTGTCTCCAATGACAATGTGACTTATAAACAAAGAGACACTTCTCCACTGAAATGTATATGAAATAGCATACTTTACACTTTACATAAGCTATAACTGCAATCAATACATATTCATCTAGAAATAATTCCTTCATCAAAACAATAGGAGTTAGTGTCTGCTTCTTTAAGAGCAGCTCGCGCCTCGAAAGTGCAAGTTTTAAAGTCCAGTGTGAATCAAAGAGGCTCTGGGAATCGATATCAAACACTTATTATCATCATCAAGTGGTTGTTCAGGAAAATGCTCTCGCTGTTTTAAAGTGCAACTGACAGTTAAGAGACAAGACAAGAATGACTTCCTTTTGCTGATCTGAGCCTAAATTTCACTTAAAGCACGTATTGCGCAGTGTCTTGGAATGTAGTGCTGCTTTTAAGAATAAGCATTTCTCTAAAAGAGTCTAATCCAGTAGCTCTTTCTGAAGGCAGGTAAGCTTTTGATTGTTACGTTTGTGTGCAGCCATTTTGGTTATGAATTGTAGCAAAGGGTTTTCTTTTATATAGGTGGAAATGCGATATCATACAACTGTCAGATTTTTGTCTCGTTGGAAATGCTGTCGAGACCATTTTCCTGTGCAGCTGGGCGTTGTTTAAATACGAAAAATATCATTTTTACTATGTTCATTGTCGATTTGGAAGTTACAAAACCAAACAGTTGTGCATTTAAAAACACGGGGGCAGTGGAAGTCAGTTGAGGCCTGTGCGTAAAACCTCTCGCCACACATGTAAAAAGTACTCGATACAATACTTAATTATACGTTTTGTTGTGTATATTTATGCTATTGACAATGAGCAGTCTTGTTTGTTTTAGAAGACTCCTCAGTCAGTGGTTTTGTTCATCTCTTGGTCGCTCTGGTCGTCTGTGAAACACACGTCCACGTCGCTGTCGTTGTCACTCTTTTGCTCCGCGTCCTCGAACAGGCCTCCCGGTTTGTCGTCCATTTTCTTCACGCTCTGACCCGGGTGTCTGGACTTGACGTGCCTCTCCAGGTCCCTCCTTCTCACCAGCACCTTGCCGCAGAAGTCGCACCTGTACGGCGTGTTCCCCTCGGCGTGGAGACGGATGTGTTTGTTCAGGTTACTCGGATCTCCGAAAGGCCTGAAGCACACTTTGCACTTGAGCGGCTTGTAACCTGTGTGAGTCCTCATGTGGATTTTCAGGCCGTATTTTCTGGAGTAGAGCTTGCCGCAGTAAAGACACAGATGTCCCTTTTTAGGCTTCCCGGGCGCTGCGTTGCTCGCGTTTGCAGCTGGCATCGAGTCTAGCCTCGTCCTGTTCTTCTCCGCCGCGATTTCAGACAGCTGCTGCGTGTGCATGGCGATCTCCCGGTCTATGTTAGTGATGGAGCTCAGGTCTTGGCTCAGAGCGGGCGCGCCGAAGTATGACATGTTCTCTGGATACTTCAGCAGGTTGCTGAAGTGGAACTTGAGCGGATAATAAGGCGAGCTGTACAGAAGCTCCCCGTTGTAGACTGTAAACGGCATGAGAGGGATGTTACAATCTGCGCCAGCGTAGGACTTGACGCCATCAAACTGTGAGAGGGAAAACCTTTCAAAGTGGAGTCCGGGGGGTATTTGTGGGTAGCGTGAAGGGGACAGGCCTGAGTGCATACGACTCTCAACGTGCTTAAAAGCTGATGTTTCCTCAACGTGTGGCAGCAAAGGGAAACCTCTGAGAGGGTTTGGGACCATGGGCGAAGTGGGGTCCATAATGGATGGGGGGCATTTGGGTGGGTGACTTCCCGCACCTCCGTTTAGGCTCTCCCCAATGTTACGGATCGGCTTCATGTTCCCGATGAGTTTACTAAACCCGAGGCCACACAGCTTCCCGTTCACATCTTCTCGTGACGCGTCAGAAACTTTGGAGACACCTGTTGGTTTGAAAGCAGACCGCACGCCTGGATGGAAGCCCATGCTGCCCAGTACTGACGTCCCCAAACTGAGGAGGTGGCCCGGCTGGCTTCGAGCCGAAGTGACGCTCATGTCCAGAGCTCTGTCCTGGTCCTCCGCGCTGCTTTTCTTTGATTTACCAACCAGGAAAGGAGACGAAGTGAGTGCGCGCCTGTTAGAGTCTGACACTGAGGAGGAGGTGCGGGGAGACGTGGACGTGTTGGGGATGTCTCCAGACTTGGGAGACCTGCTGAATGTCTCTGAGCCTCTGGCCTGCTGTTGTTGCTGCTGCTGCTGTTCGCTGTTAACGAAGCCCCTCCCGTTGCTGAGCGCGCAGTGAAAGTGTACGTGGGCCTTGAGCGTGTTGGGGTATTTGAAGATTCTCCAGCAGTACCAGCAGATGTAACGCTCCTCACCTGTAAAGACAACAGGCAGATAACGTTAGTAAATTATTTATACCGTGGGATTATATGGCCCAACAAAAGAAATCGTTTTCAAGAACAACAGGCTCTGAAAAGTCTGTGCGTAAAAGTTCCCCAAAACCAACTTATATTTTAAACATTTTTTACTGTATGTTTAAGCGCCCTACATTTGTTTGATGTAATCTTAGTGTTCAAAATATATGTGAATAAATCAAAGAATCAGGCAGAACAACATTAAAGACTTAAGCCTATCCAAACAGCTATTCGATGAAAATAAAATAAAAGAGAAATTAGAGAAATTAGAAAATAGAGAAATTAGTATTTTATTTTTTTCATCGTAGAGTCTAGCTTACAGTGGGTTCCATCTGCATCAAAAGTAACTCAGTCCTAAAAGTATCTTTTATATTGAGGCCTAATGGACACTCGTGGTCTTTTAAGATCTATTGCCAAATGGTGTGAGACAACAGGGGTCTGCGTAATGACCCCCAGTGGATCATTCAGAGGTTAATATAGCTGTAATGATTTTGTAATCCTCATATGGGGCCATTGTTTATGATCACCATCAAAAGAGCAAACGCCCAGCCCAATCTGGCGCCCCGCTATATTCACTGCAGTCCACTTTCCCCCTGCTCTGTCTGTGCTGCTCCTCTTTCCCGTGGAAGTGACAGCAGCTGTGGCTTGAAATCGCAAGTCTTCAGAAACAATGGCGGCGGCCCATCTGTTGACGCTTCATAATGGGAGCGAGCGTATGTCCAGGAGCGCACACGATGTGTTGGGGCCGGAGAATCAGGGCAATATACACCCCACATAAAAGTTAGCATTCATTAGACCACAATACCTTAACGCACCCACCTAATTTACCGTGAAGCACTTGTTTTTGAATTTATTTGCTTTTGAATACATGAATGAATATTAATGGCGCGGTGACATTTGCTCACCTCCCTCTGGTGAAGTGAATCTGCAGCCTCTTCTTCAGACGCTCCGTCTTTCAAGAGACGTAATTGCTTTACTATTATTCACTAATTTTCTTTCAAGCCTTGTATTTCTACATTTATTAAATCAGCTCAGTGTCCGTTTTTTTACGTAGCGACTAAGTTAATAAAACATATTGAAGGAATTTCCTATTAACAGGAGTTAATCTTCTCCTCTTTGTAATCCGATTAGTTTCTGGTGAGCTGGTATTTTGCCAAGATTAAACAATTAGCCATAAACCCAAACGCCAAACTGTCACCCACAGCCAAACAATGGGATTAAAAGTCTGAGGATTAAGACACAAAACCCAACGAGAAGTAATAGATCAGTGATTCTTGTAAATTCATTAGAGATTTTATGACCCCCTTAAATCCGACAATGTATGCAGCTTCAGATGCAAAAATAGGCCTCCAAGTGACAAATTTATAAGGGCTTATTTAACCTCAATTCTGACTGAATGACCTACGTAAAACAAAAATTTGAGAGATTTTCGCACACAGCCACAAACTTAAGTATGATTAGAATAAATAGAAACGCACGAGTGTATGATTTGATACTTATTTAAAAATGATTAAAAAATAGTTTTCCATCAGCCTTTTAATAATGGGCCCAAAACAAGAAAATAACTGACCAACACATAACGGAAACCAATTGCACTTCTCATTCCATTTTGATTCAGAAATTGACCACATCATTTTTCTCTGATTGGTCTGCACTAATTTTACATAATTGACAAATGACAACAAACAATGAAAGTGTCTGCCTGGGGATAAAACTAACAGCACCCATTGATTCACATGTAGACAACATCAATCCGAAATGAACTGTTATTTGACCGTGTCTTCAACATGTCGATGGCACTGACTGTCTTTCTGTGGACTGTTATTTGACGTTTCTTTAAGACTATTGTTTTTATTATTTACTGTTCTTAATGTGTTACCTTTCTCGTCGTGCGTAGGGGTGGCCGTGGTGGGTATGTCGTACCACTGGGCCAGAGCGTTGGAGTACCACACAGTTAGCTCTTCTCCTGCAGAAATGTCTCTCAACACGCGGAAGAAAATCTGACAACAGAATATTTATAAGATATTACATTCAAGCCCATAATATGATAAAGCACAGATTACTTCTACCGAGAGGCACCTGACATGTTAAATAACTTCTGATAAGGCACTTTAAGAGGGAATTTTAAATTTGGTCACATGCGTTAAAAACTGTTTCTTAGTGAAATAAAAAAACAACACCTCAAAAACAGATAAAATGATAAAAGAAAAAAACGAAAATAATGATCCAATACTGAAAACTTTGGCCACAGGGGTGAATTTACATTATCATTAAGTAATAGTAGTACCTTAGTAAAGTCCCTGAAATGTTTTAAGTCAGAAAAGTGTTAACTGTGTTGGTCGAGGTGTATTCTGGTGTGTGATGGAGAAATATTCACCTGTCCACCAGGTAAGTCAGACACCGCCTCCAGGTTTTGCTCCTGGTTGTTTCTGGCTGCGCGGATGGACCCGATCCAGTCTGGTACGGGACAGCCCGACTCGTCCACAAACTCCCCACGAACCAAACGGATCTGAGGAGGCCACAGTGATACAACAACTTTTAATTAAGTTGAATTACACCAGGGATTCTCATAAAAGGCAATGCGTACTACAATATTTTCATGGGGCCGTGTTTATTTATTTTACTCTAACGAAATCTGTCACAATGGTTTCCGACCCGTGCGCCTGTCCGTGGTACCTGGAGGTGTTGGGGACACGCATGACCACAACGCGCGTAATGTGTCTTTATCCGCTCTGCTGATAATGTCCTCCAGAGACGGGCCTAATTGACTTGATATGGGAAACGAATTTGAGGAGTGTCAGAGCGTTTCTAAACTGTTCAAGGACATTAAAGATAGAAGCGTGACATTTGACACAGAGATTGCACCTGATGATCGCCTCGAGCCCCGGGGCCACGCATTTAGACGCATCAATCACGCGCGATGACAGCTGCAACAATAACAGGGCGCGGCCACGGACGCACTTAGGGGAGTGTTTACTGCTCTTTATGTACACATTAGTTCGGAGTAAGTTAATTCATAAACTTTCACTTTCTTAATTTTTAGTGACTCTTTAATGTTTTGTTTTTTTAATTATTATTGTTAATTTACCTTTAGTTTTAAATTTAAAAATCTTTCAAATTGGCCAAAAATTGAAAATTAATAATTGTGGAAAAAATATTTCCTCCACTGTCTTGATTTTTAGTCTGATCATTTCTTAAACGTCTTATTACTTTAATTCCTCGTAGCCCCAGGCTGCGCGCACGGCCTCAGCGGCATCTTTCCATGGCCGGATTACATTAACATTAAACGGCTCATCGGGATAACTAGCCAGTGGGCAGCCAGGGAGCGCACGGAGTCCCATTAGGCCGGTTAAGTAGAGGAACCGCAGACTGACAAGACGGCCTCTAATGGAGCTCAATTATTCCCAACACGACAGGCCAAATAAATTAACAGGACGAGGCCTGATGGAGTTTGACAGAGAGGATTTACAATCAAAACAGAGCTACAGGAATAAGTGACCAATTTTGCGCATTGATTTATTTTTATTTGGTGACATTTAACATTATATTTATTTCTAAAACGTAGCGGCTGTAAAAAGTAGTTGATTAAAACATTGAACTTAGAGTAAAACAAACTTTGGCCCGTCTTGAAAAGTGCAAAAACATTACAACAGAAGTATTGATTTACGCCTAAAAACGCCATTACAGTTGTTCTGCACTGACCTTCTTCTTGGGTCCTACTTCCTTGCGGTCTGACGCGTACTTCCCAAGTTTGAAGGCTCCTGGTACTGGTCCTATCCGCAGTCCGGCTGGGATGCTGCAGTCCGCGAACACACTGAGCGTGGAGGACGCCCTGCTGGCTTGCATGGCGTGGGGTGAGATCAGAACCATGAAGACTGATGGAGACCGAGAGGGAGACTGCGGGGAAGAAGAAGGATGGTGGTGGCGGTGATGAAGAGGAGGATGAGGACTGGCTGATATCCGCCCTCAAAGTGACGCGCTGGAGTAGTCCTCTCCGGCTTTTCTAGTCACGGTGCAAGGCAAAGGTAGCCCCCCTCCACCACTCCCAGCAGACCCCCCACCCCTCCCTCCTGACTCTGATGCTGTAGGTGCTTCAGAGAGGAGAAGCTACAGCCTCTGCGCGTGGTAGTGCGCGTGAGTGTGAGAGAGTTGGACTCTCCCAGCAGCTGTGCGCAAAAGGCTAAAAAACGGGCCCGGGTCTCCTGGTCACATGGAGACTTTCCCTCACCCCGTCGCATAATGAATTGCTCCAAACCGGTCAAGAGACACAAAGGGCCAGGCGACCTTCCCATCCCCAAAATCCAATTTGTCAAGGGCAGAGAAAAGAGGGTGCAGAATCAAAGGTCCACAGCGACCATTAATCCTCAGCATGTGGCTTTGTCCCGCAGACAGTTCCGATATTTGAACTGACAAATCCACTGTATAATTTCTCCATAAATCCTCACCCCTTTCCATTCTTCCTATTCATGCAAGCTTTTGGAAATCAGTGACTACTTTAAATCTACTTGGCCGGCTATTCTTTTGGGGGTTCATATACTTCAAAGCGCTTTCTTCTCCTCCTCCTTTGTGTCTTTACTCGGACAAAAGGAGTAGCAAACTTTAGAGGACTTGTTAACTTCTATTGACTCTCGGCGTGTGCCGGGCTGGGACCAGGCAGGTACTCCAAAGGCTCAACCACCAGCAGCAACACGGAGCACACCGCAAAACAGCATCTTAGCCACTTCACACGCACCTCTCCACGCCTGGCTTTTCCGATGCGCAAATTATAAATAAATGTGTGTAATATTGTGTTGAATTTATTTGATGTGCTATTTTTACTGGTCTCTAAAACCAAATGAGACACGAGCAGTGCAAAAAGTAATATTCGTAATGTGCATGAACAGGAATTATGACCTGAGTCTATGATTATTTTGTGCAAAATAAAATCAGCATAATATTATAATTATAATTATTACTATTATTATTATTATTATTATTATTATTATTATTATTATTATTATTATTATTATTATTATTATTATTATTGAATCGTTTGTTTGTTTGTTTGTTAAATAAACGCTGCAGCCTTTGATTTAGTAATGAGTCTACGCTGAGGAGAAAAACATGAAACTGTGGGCGACGGGTTCAGACTAAAGTGTTGACCTTTGACCTGTCGGCTGTGGACCCTAAAAGGACTGTTTAACCACCTGATGTTTTCAGACTGGACACAAAATACGTTATTAGGTTAAAAGCCATTATTTGTGGGCACTCAAAATAAAACATTATCTAAATGTCTCGCCGCTTTTATTTACACATTTTTTGTTTATTTTCCCACAAATGCATCTCGGTTTATTAATAACACTAACCCCCATCACCTTCTCCTCTCTGTGTCTGTGCAGGCACCCTCCCGCGCTGCGCTCCTCCGCTCTTAAAGCGTCCGGGCGACACGCGAACAATCTCCTCAATAGCCGCAATGTTTGCGCCTGGCTGTTCGCTCGGGTTATTTATTAACTCGGCGCTATTTTCAACTGGTTCCCATCCACCACTGCTCTGCATAAAAATCTCTCCCTCTCTTCCCAAAAGAATTATTCCCCCGTATAGAGGAGAAGTGTCTTTTCTGTTGGTACGGGTGATTCCGCGCTCCAAAAGCCTTAGTGTCAAAGTGAATGCTGTGTACGGAGCAAATGGGATGGAAAATTAAATGAAATTAAACGCCTCGACCATCGGTATTGTCCCCGTTCCCCTTTTCTTCAGGAAAAAGACATTAATTACATGGTCGGATCTTTATTCTGGGACAATATTGCGGAGTCCATCAACAGCGTTCCGTAAGTGTGATCTCTTTAATGAACTTAAAAAACGACCTGAGAAGAATCAGAGTTTCTAGGACCAATGGGTTTTATGGGCAGCCCTTGCTGACTCTTGCCAGCCCCTTTTGGACCTTACTGTTGAAAGTGAGGGGCTCTGATTGAACTGGTTGGCCATTAATGAGCCATGAATACAGAGGAACAACCTGTCTGCAAAGCAAAGCGGTAAATACACTGAGCAATGCCCCACCAGGGATCTCTATTCATGCGCCACGGCCATACTTTAGGGGTGCCAAGGGTTCACCAGCACCTCTCTGGACTGGTTTCAATGACCCACCATTGAGGACCCCTATGAGCTCAGAAGAAAACACATTTTTTATGTCGACCCATAAACGTTGTTTGGCTCTATTCACCACAACCCAATCATTGTCCTATTTACCCACAGCCCGGTGCTCTGGCCTATTTCTCACACATTCCCACGTCTCAAAAATGACTATATTTCTTCTTCTATCACATTTATCTGGTCACACTTTTAATATAAAACAAAGAACCTAAATGTCCCGGACTTATTATTATTCCTTTCAGACCTGCTCTAGAAAAAACTCTGCCTATTTATCCTGCGTCTCCATTCTCTATTTTAAAGTTCCCCTGGTCTTGTTGGAAGAGTTTGACTTTGTGAGAAACCTGGGGAAAGTTGCAAGCTGCGCCCAGGGCAGACCAGCTGCCTTGATGCGGGTGGGACATTAGCGACGCGTTTGAATAGTAATTATGCTTGTATGGGACTCCCACCAGATGACATGATTGGGATTTTAACCCAGACTAATATTCAAAATCGCATTAGAGAAGAGGCGAATAAACGGCACCTGATTCAACGCAGTTCATGCGTGATTTCATTCGCTCTTTTTAGCCCTCGGAGTGGGCTGCACCATTTCGGTATTCAAAGTCTCTCTACAAAGTTTTCTCCAGCCACATTTCCCTGACGCTTTGTCTCGCTTGAGGAGACGCGGATAAAGGCATGTGAAGTTGTGTGAATTGATATGTTTCGGTGTACCTTATAAATTCATACCTTTTCTCAGTCGAGCCTCAAAAAGAAAGTATCACTCAGGCCGATTTTCTCTGCTGTCCAACGCATTTAGCAGGAGATCTATTTAAGAAGTTCATTCCTAGGCAAATGTATGCAGCAGGGACTGTGCATGAATAGAGCAGCGTGTCAGCCGACCCTAATTGGGATTTAGCCACCCAAAGCATATGCACAAAGTGACAGAGAGTCGCAGGTTTCAAAGAGAGTCACAACTTTTGCCCTTCTTGGTGAATATGAGGCGCCTTTTCCCTCGCCTCAGAGGAGAGCAGCATGTTGCCTCTGGGATGGAGGTTCGTGACCCAACTGGCTTTTGGTGTGTTTTTGCAAACCGAAAGTGTAAGCACAACAACCTAATGGCAAAGAGCACGTTTGAAAACATGTAACCTTGACTTGTTTCTGTGTGTTTGTAAAAGGCAGGAGTTCGGCTCGTCATGGTTATTTAACAAATCTGACTGAATTAAAAATAACAAGTACAATATTAATCAAAAATAAAGGACAAATATAGATTATTTAAAATTTATTGAGAACATCCCGTTCAAGGTCATTGAATTTTCAATTTTCAGTTTTCCAAGGGTGCATACATTACAATCTGAAAGGGGTTTGTCTAAAATATTTTATTAAGCAACGGCAAAATTACTGCTTTTACATAACAATAATAATAGTAGTAGTAGTAGTAATAATAATAATAATAATAATAATAATAATAATAATAATAATAATAATAATAATAATAATAATAATAATAACAACAATAATTCAAAATTGTGTGTCTGTGCGCAGCGAAAGCACATTGGAGAGCTCCTACTCACACAAACTCCATTCAAAACGAATTACACGATAGAATATTAATATTAATATTGAGGATTACTCTGGTCCATTTGTATTTATGACAATGATTTCTATTTCCCTTTATTTGATCCAAAATATATCCAAAAATCCACGCACATCCTCGCGCTTGGTCGCACATAAATAATTCGCTGTAACAAAATGTACCTAATGACGCGCTTGCCTTTCAGACCCTCATTATTGTTGCCCGGACTGACAGTTCTGGGCTCAAACTAATTGTATAAGCGTAAACTCGTGTGGGATGAGAGAGGTATGTAGCACTTATTCTAACCTTAAGTGACTATGCAATTATAAAATGAGACCTGTTTCCAAGCCATTTTTTTTCCTGAAGGGCGATCTAACTTATTCGCAGATTATGTTCAACAAAATAAACTAGTTGGAAATAAAGAGAAATTTTTAATGTAGCATGGAAAATAAATGTGTTTATAAAAGGCGAAGTGAATCTCTACAGTGTAACAAAACCAGAATTTAAATAGCATTTGAACTGCTTCACAATGTCCTTTGAGACATAGCAGATTTTGTCTAAGCATGGTATGTATGATTCTACTCTCATCTGTGAATGGGACACTGAGTGTGTTTGGCATCTGTAGCCAAATCCAATCACTCCCAATGAGCAGCAGGAGGAGAAGGTGTGGATGTGGATGGAATGAGGACAGAAAACGGCTGTGTGCCGTCACTTTGCTGCAGGAAAGAATTTGACTGACAAATTCTTTAGCCCTACAGAAAGTGTCAGGGCAGTAGCCTGCACCCTCAGGTGATTCTTTATTTCTCCTTGTTTTGCTCTTCTCTCAGCACTTCATTTCAATTTATTCCTTTTTATTTGCACAGAGCAGAGATATCTTTCAGTCAAGACAGCACATATTCTGCATGGATTTTCTGCATGGATTCTGGATGTAATTATTTAACCTTTTGAGTAAGTAATAAGCAGTGGAAGTCAAGGAGAGTTGAATGCTGATAGCTTTATTTGCAGTAAAAAGGGAAAGGGGTGTGCAAAACATACAAAAGTTAAAAGAGCATGATCTTCCAAGATAGGCATATTAAAAGCCATGGGTAAAGGCGTAATGTGGCAAATGGTCATTTATGGTGTCCTTGTCCAGGGCAAAGAGCAAAGGTCAGTGTCCAGACATGGGCCTTGGTCAGTGCAAGAGCTCAAGGGGGCGTGGAAGTTTAAGGGTGAGAAGAGGTCACTCGGGAATTTGCGCTGCTTAATCATTATCAGAGTCATCAGCTGCACCACTGATGGTGTAGGTCTGTTCTTGATGGTCCGTCTCCAGTACGTCATCCTCATGTTTAACTGTTCTGTAAGGCAGACAGAGAAGTGAGGGACACAGGTTAAGAGTAAGCATTCTTGAATGGTGTCTATACATGTATACATTACACACTTTATAGTAAGAATTTACACTGGCTCTAAATAAAAGTGGGCCAACAGGTGTTTCTTATTCAAGGCATGTTTAATAAGGATTTTTAAATAGAAAAGATACCTTATGGTACCCTTTACCTAATAAGAACTGTCCTTCTCTCTGTCAGCTCCACAGCCTGCTCAGCATAGGGCTCAATGTTGCTGCCATATTCATCAGATCCAAAACCCACCCCAGAACCCCTGCCCCCCTGTCCTGCAGCTGTTCCTGGTCCCCCCAAACCTGTAAGTCCACTGTCAGCACCAGCCATACCACTGCCCGGTCCAGCTACATCTCCACTCCTTCCTCCTAAACCAACTTTTCCATCACTGAAACCCATCTCTGTGCCACCCACACCACCAACACCTGTCCCTGCAGCACCATCAAAACCAGTCCTACCCCCTACACCAGAGCCTGCATCTCCAAGACCAGTGCTCACTCCTCCAGGATGAGTACTCCCTCCACTGAGACCAGTACCCCCGATTCCAAAACCAGTGCCTGCAACTCTAGGACTAGTGCCAAGTCCTTCAAGACCAATACTCCCAGATCCAGGACTAGCACCAGCCCCTCCAAGACCTGCCTCAGCACCTCCAGCTCCTGCACCAGTGGGACCAGCGCCTGCACCGCCCACACCAGTGTACGCACCTCCTGGACCAATACCCCTTCCTTCTAGGCCGGCTCCGGTCCCTCCAAGACTAGTATCTAATCCTCCGAGGCCAGCTCCCGAACCTCCAATACTTGCACCTGTATCTGTCGGACCAAAGCCTAAACCTCCAGGACTTGTACCCATACCTGCAGTGCCTATGCCCAGACCTACACTAGCTCCCTCACCCCCTGCCACTCCACCAAAAATGGCACTAGTATCTGTTACACCACCAGCTCCTTCAGATCCTACAACCCCACTGCCCCTACTAATACCCATAGCCCCTGAGCTGATTCCACCTACACCTCCAGCTTCCAGCCCATGACTGCCAGCCCTACCGGCTAATCCGATCCTGCTGTCAGCACCTGTAGCGCCCATTCTTTCCCCAATCCCTCCCAAACGGCCCCCCATTCCCCCATCTACTCCCACTCCAACACCACTAGTGCTAACTCCAGCCAAACCACCGCCAGTTACACCTACACCGCCTATGCCTCCTTCGCCGAAGCTCATCCCAGCACCAATGGCACTCATGCTACAGCTGGTAAGAGACAAGGTTTGCACCATGCCAGAGAGACGCAGATCCTCTCCTTCAATCAGTTTTCTGAAAGCAGAAGAAAGACCAGTTTTATTACATATTCAAAACAAAACCCGTGACTTTGAATGTACTTGAGCCTCACCTGTAGGTTGTTATCTCAATCTCCAACGCCATTTTGACATTCAGAAGTTCCTGGTACTCACGCAAGAGCAAAGCAATTCTCTCTTTGGTGGATTTCAGCTCAAGTTGCAGGCTCTCAATCCGAGCCTATTGGACAACAGACACATCATGTCGGCTTAATTCAGCTTGCTTCTGAACAATCACGCTTATTGCCCTGAGTACCTGCAGTTCTTCCAACTCCTTCTTGTATTTTTCTTGCATCTCAAGAATTTTAGCCTCCAGAGCTTCATTCTTGGTCCTCAGGGCATCCATGTCACGCTCTTTGTTTTGTATCTTTTAGCATTAAAATATTTGCAGGTTAGTACATCAAGGAATGTTTTAAGGTTTGTTCTTGTTCTTTTATGCATACTCACGTCCTTTTTGGCATTTGCGATTCCCTCTCTGAAGCTTCTAACATGATCCACATGACGTGTTGTTTTCTTGGTGAGATCTTCAAATTTGTTTTTATACCATGAATCCATCTCCTGAACATAAAAGATAAAAGTTTGGTTTTATAAACACTGTCAAAAATATCTTCAGCCAGACAGTGATGATTGTAGTTGTTTTACCTGGAGATTTTTAGCTGCAATGTCATCATACTGGTTTTGGATTTGTTTAAGAGCAGTTGCCAGATCGGGCAGAGTAAATGCACCCTGGGCTGTGGCATGAGCCGCATAGATCTGCTTCATCAGCTCTTCAATTTCCTGTAGAATATTCAATTGTTTAAGAATTAAACAGTTTATGCTTTGTTATAGGTGATTTCCTTGTGTGCAATTATTCACCTGCTGATGGACACGCTTTATGAATTCAATTTCCACTTCCAGTTGCTCCAGTCTCTTCTCCAGGGCAATACGAGAGGAGGTGGCTTGATCAACATCCTGCAAAATGAATTCTATTGTAATCCTCCTGCCAAGTGTGGATTTATGACAACAACATTAGATCACATACCGGACGGAAGGTTTCAATGTCAGCCTCAACTTTCTTCCTTAACTCAACTGCTTCTTCATATTTGAGTTTCATTGCCTCCAGTTGAGCAGCTGTAGAGTCCCTTGCAGCAAAAGCAATGTCCTAGAGACCAGGAAATGTAATTGATTTAGAGGTGTGCACAAGGGTGAGTGACAAATGTATATCATGCACCCTTCTTGTGTCTGTGTCTATCTGTCTGTGACTAAAAGGCCTAATCATATCCACTCAACTGTGCATAAAAATAGCTCAAGACAGCTGTACTCTATGACACTTTAACACATCCTTTTATTAGCCTGCCAGAAAAAGGCTAGTCTACCAGGTGAGCAACCTTGAAAACACCAAGTTGACATCTTGTGTATTGCCTCAAAGGATCTCGCACAAGTCAGTGAAGTGTAAACTTTGCTGAAAATAAAGGATTCAACCTTGTGGCTTTCTGATCGTTTAAAATATAAAACATGGTAAAAAAAAAAAACAAAAACAAAAAAAACTAAAACAAAAAAAACATTTGCAAATGTTTTTATTTTTACCCGCTGAGCCTTCATCTGGTCAGCAATTTTTTTCAGCTCCTTCAGTTGCTCTTCATACAAGAGGCGCAGACCAGATGGCTTCACAAAACGATTTTGATAAGCTTCAATCTCTGCTTCCAGTAGTTTGTTTTGCTGCTCAAGGGATCGCACCTGTGGGCAAAAGAAATAACTGCTATGGTATTTGAAGACAAGGCTTTTGGATACAGTAAAGCATGTAGCATCTGTGACACCTTGTCTATGTAGATAGCCAGACGATCATTGAGGACAATCATCTCCTGCCTTTCACTAGTGCGGATGTTTTTGAATTCCATATTTTCAGCTGCAGCCACATCCAGATCTATTGGAGGCTCTCCAGTTGGCCCGACACAGACAAGGGCTCCTGCACCCACTCTAAAGTAGGCCATTATATCATATTAACATTGTTCAAAATGTATTTATAGTTATATTGAATTTAGCCATTTTTGTTCATAATTGAATGTAGAAAGTGGATTATAAACCATAAATCTCACTGTGTGAATCTGTAGTTAACTGATAAGCTTACCCTGCTCCCAGCATGCGAGACCTGCGTGTGGCCGACATGGTCCTTCCTGCTGACTCCACACGCATGCTGCCAGCCCCTGCTCTACATGGGTAGCTAGCAGAAGCATTACGGACCTCTCTTCGGATGGGGGATGGGCTGGACACCCTGACTTGGTAGGAAGAGCTGCTGCTGTCTTCAAAATGACGGCGGTAGGATGAGATTCTCTCAGGGCTGCGACTCATGATGGCAAAATGTAGTGTATGCCTTGGGGAAATGAATGAACCATCCAGCTACTCAACCTTCTGTGCAGTGCTTGATTTTTAGCCCAGTCTTCGGTTTTATACTCCCATTTGAGCCATGCCCCACCATGTACAGGACATTTCAGTTCATGAACTATCACCTGTGGAATCTCGAACCTTTGCACCAATCCAGGCTTGACCTGCTGCTCATATCTGTCAGCAACTTGTGAGCTGCAAAGTGGGGTTGGAGCAGAAGCTGGCAGCATCAGTGGGCTTTACACTGTGTTTATCCAACTGAGCAAATAGAAAATGATGCGGGATGTGAATTCATCATGGCCCTTCAAAACCATAATATATTCTGAGGTGTACCATTTGGTTTATTACAGGACTAAGTAACAGTGCAGCAAGGCATTTTGGAGGCAAGGGTGCATACAGAGTTCAGTCAATTGGTTGAACTGATATAATGTACTCTGAGGTGACCTGAGGCTGCAAAAAAAGAGCTCTGACTGGATTTTAAATTACTTACAATGTGGTTTGTTTGGAGAATGCAGAAAAAGCAAAAAAGAAGTAGAGGGACAAGCGGGAGGTTGTTGTTAAGGCTGATAGACATACTGACGTATGGAGAGAATTTGTAAGCATTTCTCCATTGACAATATCGTGGTCAAGGGTAAGAAAATAATACATTTAATATAATTGTCAGTTTCTAATCATAATAGTTTGAGGAAATGACAGATTGTAACCTCAGTTAGCGATAAAATTCTGTTTTTAATATGCTTTTTTGGTATCCTCATTCTATGCCAAAATTGGCTTGTGTTGATGGACTAAAACACACATCTATTTTTTTCCATTGACCTCAGGTTTTACAGCAGCTTGGGACTTTTGGGAAGAGGTGGAATAATTAAGTCATATGCTCAATCTGTCTCAACTAACTAGCTCTTTTCATGCTGTAATGAAATAACATCACTCATCTTTGTGGTATTTTCTATGACAACATTTAAAAGCAACACTTCAAATGCCAACAAAGGCACCACTTAGCATTATGATAAAATTGATTAAGAGGATCTTATGATTTAAAATACATGTGTTCTTCTGTTGGAATTCATTTCATTTCTTTTTTTTTTTTTTTTACAATAATTACAGTGCTTAATAAAACCAGCTAAATGAGAACACTGATGGCATCTTGTGTACACGAAGGCTGTGTCTTTTATTCCAATACTATTTTAAACAAAGACCTGAAAGTGACTCAATTTTACTGAATAACATGCAGCTTCAAGTATTAGCCACTATGAAATGAAGCTTGTTTACATAAATGTAGGGAAGGTAGAGCTCTACTCAGTGAAGCCATTAAAAAGGGTGTAAAAAGAAAAAAGGCTGTAAAAAGGAATGTAACTGGGAACAAGGTCCATGGCCAACTTAGTACAGAATACATTTCACACCTCGAATTTATTACAGTGTTATTATAGTTGGCCTGAGGAACACATTAAAGAGTCGGTGGCAAATTCATACTTAGATACTTTGAATATTAGGCATAGCCCTTCAATACTGTTAATCATCTGAGGTCATTACCTGTCAAACCAATAAGTCACTGGGTTTATTTAAAAAAAAACAAAAAACAAAAAAAAAAAAAACACATTTTTTTTAATCAAAACTGAAATTTTATTGTTTGACAATTAAGTCTGTACCTGCGAGGACTGCAATAAGACAGTTATTATATACAAAAATTAACTTGAAATCTTCAATGACTTTATATGCACAGAATCACAGTTTAACAGCAGTTTGCATAGATAGTATGAAAACAAAAAAAAAGAAATTTAGCACTTCATTTTAACACTGGTTATGGATGAGTATTGTAAGGTGTTTTAGCCTTTTAAAAGTCACATGATTAACTAATTGACAAATAAAGTGTACATCTTTGGTACATCTTCTAAAAAACTGTTAAATAGTTAAACACAAAACATTATTTTTGCTCATTTTTCACCCAGTCTTGCCATCCACCAGGATAATGTTGAACACTGGAAGCAAAAGACATAAACATAAAGTAAGGGTAATTTTTTTTATATATAGTTTGCACTTTTTTGATTTATTTATATTAATCTTATAATTTTATGACATGACATTACCATTAATTATTCATGTGCTAACACAATCATCAGTAACACATGTACATGACAGTTTTTAATCAATAATCTTTACAGTCAGGCATTACACAATAAACCTGTTCTCACCTCTTGTATCCCAGTGAAGTGGCTGTGTCCAGTGCCGTCTTGCTTCTGACTCCTGCCAGACACGTGAAAACAATGTTTTCCGTCTGCTGGGGCATTTCACCACCATACTTTTCTTCAAATTCCTCTGCACCCAGCTGCAAAGCAGTGTTTATCTGACCCACTGGAAAAGAATTAGAGTCCACTAGATTACATAATGTAGGGATTGTTGGTTTAATAAAGACTGCATTTCATGTTTTACTGACTTGAATGCATGACTTGTTTTTGATTGTGTCACTAAAAGCAGACTAACTACTAGCTTGGGGAGAGCCAAAAGAGACATCTCAAATTCAGATTATTTTAGCATAGTGTCGTAATTTTATTCTATGCCCTAATCACCTCCACATGGCCTGATACCACAACACAGGTAGCACAATGTTGACAACACAAGTCCAGTTGTTTAGAGTCAAGTCATACTTACGGGGCACGTTAATGGCTCCTGGGATATATCCATACTCCCTGAGCTCCCATGGCTCCCTGACATCTATAATCACAGCTTTTTGTTCAGCCAAGATCTGCTTTAGCTCCTCATAGCTGACGTCTGTGCTCACTGGCGTTGAACTATATCTGCAAACAGTCAGGCTCGTACCTAAAAGTGAAAAGCAACAAGAAATATGTAAGAGCCTTTCTTGAATGTGGTAGATCAGTTAAGCTAAGAAAGGTCTTCGGGTACTTCCACGAAATTGTAAACAACCTTATATTAAACTCACTCGGGCATCCCGTGTGACTGTTGACGAGGCTGGGCAGATAGCTTTGACCTCTCGGAAAACAAGCCTCAGAAAGGATTGTGTTCCTCCAAAAGAGCCGCGGGGCTACAGCCGCAATCCTCCAACATGTTCTGAGAGCCATATACAACTGGTTACACTTAAAAGTAACAACGCTTTAACTTA
The DNA here is from genome assembly GCA_036850595.1 of Rhyacichthys aspro. NCBI lineage: Eukaryota > Metazoa > Chordata > Actinopteri > Gobiiformes > Rhyacichthyidae > Rhyacichthys > Rhyacichthys aspro. The sequence goes on along the minus strand of CM072163.1, from coordinate 6,882,760 downwards.
AATTATAAAAACGCAGTAGTAGTAGAGCTGGAGGTGGCATACCAGCAATAGTGACCCACGCATGCGCAAAAGCTCAAAAGCTCAAAAGTGCTTGTGTAAGAAATTGTCAATGGGAATATTTTCATAGGACTTTTCATGACCTCTCTTAATCCCCGCCAAAAGACAGTTATCTGTGCAATTATTATGATTAATATCAAGTACAGAGTAAAAACGAGTAAGGGTCATACGAATGTGACATTCACAGATGTAGGAAAACGACACTTACCTATTTTACACCATGGCTCTAGTACACATCCACTTGAACAAAACATACTTAACACGTTTACATGAGACTGCAGTTTCCTTTAAGGGACTGTATACGATGTTCTACATTTATTGTTATTGTTATAAGTGTATGTTTTGTTAATGTTATGAAAATTGTTGCGCTCTATTGGGAATTGATCCATGGGACTTGAATGCATCATAGGACCAACCTGAGTTGCCGTAGTGCGTCACACGTTGAAGTGTTGCTAGTCGATGCTAAAGTTAGCCTGACAGATGTGGTCAATTATCAATACGCACACCACAGATACGTAATAATACTTTTATTTTGTCGATTTTACTCTGTACTTGATATGTTGTTGGGAAAATATCTTCGTTTGAATTTTTCCACGTGGTTAATTTCTCTGACAGGCTAATGTAGGAAAAGCTGGCATTTCACTGTTAGCTGCTGGATAGCTAACACAGTCAACGTAACTACTAAAATAAACAGGTGAGCTATGTCGTATTGTCACCTTCTCTTGGACCAATGCATGGAGAAAAACTGTGTTTAACATTGTTTGGTAAACAAATAGAATCTGCGGTCGCTGAGTAGCCACAGTATAGTAAGTAGTTGTGCTAGTTTTGGCCTCTTGACTGTGCCCCTTTTTATTGGTAATATTGATATTGTTTGAAGGTCGACTGAAGCGTAACAAATGTTAAATTGATATATTATAGTTTGAACAACATTCTGTTCGTAGAAGGAAAACAATAGTTAAGATTCAGCCAAATACTTAAGGAAAGCCAGCAACCTTTTAATGGAGTATTTCAATTTATTAAACAAGCAACATAACAACCACACAAACCACATGATGCTGTAGGAGTTGAAAGTATTACTTACTGATAATGACGATAGTACCTTTAAGTAATAAAAATGCTCCCCCTGCTGTATAGCTGATGGTTGAGTAGAATATAAACACAAATATAAACAATGGTATTAAATACCCAACTTAATTCTCAGCATACATTTGAAATAATGTTAATGTCAAGTTTAATAGTAGACCTGTGTTTTCAAACACTAATACCTCTCCAATCCAGCACTCCAGATGCGGCTAAAGGACCCCTTCTCTTTGAAAGCCGCCGACATGACTAAGCGGACTAATAAACCAAGAAAGCCTCGGGATGAGGAATCATCAGATGAAGTCAGTGGTAAGTCACCTGAACTGAACCTCTGTGTTATATTTGTCAAAAGTGGGATTCACGTAGACAGTTATTAAACAACAACATTAATTAGTTTCTCTATAGTTGTAAACATATCTTTTTACTTCCATATCTTATCTATTTTCTGCTCATAGTGATAGTAGTTGTGCACACTTAATAATTCTTTCAGGGTTGACTTGTCAGCATGTAAGTAAGGCAGTAGATCTGAACTCAGTGAAGAAATCCGTGCTGTCCTGCGTGTGGCTGGTGTGTTCAGAGTGCCTTAAAGAAAGGACCTTGATTGATGGCGAGTCAGTGGCATCGCATGAAATTCTGGTCTGTCTCAAGTGTGGTTACCAGGTCAGGATTTGATCCTTTATACATTTTAAATGATCAGTTGAAATGATAAATGCTAGTCTGTATTCTGGGCAATGAAGTAATCTATTTCAGTGACAAAAATTAATTAAGACAGTCCCTTTTGTTAATATGCTGTGTTTATTTTATAGTTTTACAGTATTAGGTAATTAATAATGTTCTGATTTCTGGTTCTGTTTTAATTTAATTTTGGGCTTCTTCTGGTGCTTGCTTTTTTGCACAGGGCTGTAATAAGTCTGGAATTCAACATGCCGTGAAGCACCACCAAGCTTTCCACCCAGAGTCCCACTGCATCACAATAAGCCTAAGCACATGGAAGGCCTGGTGAGATGGCACCAAATGTACAATAATAGAAAAACACATTGCAGATGCAACTTCACTGACTCCTTCTAGAAGAATATTGTAACAAAATTCTGTATAATAAAGCCTAGATGATGTCTTATGGTCTTGTTTTTTCATAGAAGATTCCCATTACAATATGCTATCAGATGATTAAACTGTTTTTTCTTATTTTTTCTTAGTTTTAATCTTGTGTAAATTATAAAATTCATCCTCATACACTACTCCTTATTGCACATTATTCGGGCAAATGGTTATATTTTTTATGTTACATAAATTTAAGCCATAATTTTTTCTCTCAATAATGATTTGTTTTAAAATTAGTTTCTTGTTCTTGTTCAAAGTGTGCATCACCCTTTTTCATTGTGCACAGGTGTTTTGAATGTAATGAGGAGCTCTCCACTCACTGCAACAAGAAGGCTTTGGCTCAGACCCTGGACTTCCTACAAAAGCACTCTGTCAAGGCAACATCAGGTACAATGTTTTCCAGCAGCTTGAAGGTCTGGTCACCTTCTATTGTGCAATCAAGCTTTTAATACAATATTCTTTACACAACTGAAAAGCATAAGTCAGTGATGTTGAATTTTCTATGTACACAAATTCCAGTAGCTTCTGGTTTAGATTGGCCATGAACAAAGAATGAGGTACTAATGTTACAATTAGTATCTTTATAGCTACCTTCACTGACAGATTTCATAAAGACTCTATAAGGACAGTAGCACTGTCTTAAAGAAAATAAATTCAGTTTTATATTTACAGTGAATAATACAAATTGATTATCAATTTTACCAAGTTACAAAGGTTTAGATAATTAGAAACCCCCATAACAAGCATTTCCCATAGTTGTAGAATTCACTGTAGTACACCTGCTCCCCCTGCTGGCAGTGGTTAACAGAATGACTGAATTTTAAATCAAATCTTCTACAGTTTGTTTATGACAGTGCAGTAATTGAACCTGTTTGGATCAGGAGGAGTTGCTGCATTATATTTGTGTATAAATAACATTTTGCTTCTGGTGTTAATTCTATTTCATAAGCCAAGCAGCAACACAGGCCTTTTATTACAGGCTAAACCTATTAGTTTTTTACTAGGAAGTTACAAAATGTTTAAAAAACAAACAAAAAGAGTCAGATCAAAACCAAAAAACATTTTGTACATATTCTTAGACCGGTGACAGATAATTTCCTCTATTTATTCACAAAATAAAGACATTTATTTTAATGATTAAACATTTATGCTGATGAACCCTAGCTACTTTTGATAATTGTGGTGACATTAACCGGTTTCTATATATTCAGTGACATGTTGGGAAGGCTGTAAGATTAATATATTTGTACGGACTTTCTTGACTCAATACTGTGGCTGATACCAAGTGGCCAAGGTCCAGATACCCAGGTCCAATATAGCTGGTCCCCCATCAGTGGCTGCTTAGTTTGAGATGTTTTAGAAATTCCCCACCCATTCCCTAACCCTGCTTCTTGCATGAATACACACATTAGAGGAATTAGGCGCTTGAGCAGTGTTTCCCAGCTGGGTTCCCTAAAGAACAAGAGCAGCTGTGCAGGGTTCAGCCTCTGCCCTGTCGTTCTTTGTCTTTCCATCTCTGTATTTCTGTGGCTTGCTTCTTGTTACTGTGGTGCTTCTGTGTGTCTCACCACCTCAGGGCCTGTGCGCTGCACTAGTGGGAGCCAGGGTCCTCAACAAGTAAGAGCAACGGGATCTTAACAGCTGGAGCGCTCTAAGTCTCAATAGACACACATACAAATAAACACATTTGCTTCAGCATCCCGCTGAGGACCCTCATTGACAATCCCTAGACACATAACCCAACATTCACCATCACAACACTTAACACCTTAATATGCATATGTCGTGGGTCGATGTTTGCTTCGCTCCAACGTGTCTTTATGTCATAACATCATAGCAATGATTACACAATGTAAATGTAAAAGACCTTTTTTTTTTTAACTAAAGCCTATTACAGTTTATTCTAGAAATGTACAAAAATTCTCAAGGAGCGCTGTACTTTTTGCTCAATCTTAGAGTTCTGCCAAGTACATTACATACCTGGCAAACAGCAAAGTGACATGATTTATATGATCTGTTTTGCATTTCTCACATGAACTCAAATTTTCAGATGGATGGATACCTCTTTAGATGCATTTTTTTCAGCTAAATCATTTGCTATTTCCATTAAACATTATACTGCTCCTTTATTCACCAGAGCGAGTTTTACTTAAAACAGAACATTTCAGAGCCTAATTTGTGTCTCTTTTCTTAGACACATGTTTGAGCAACAGAGGTTTCCTGCTTATGCTTTGGACAGTTGCCACAGCTTTCCCCTGTTGCCTCTTTAAATTACCTGTCACCTTTCCCGCCTTCACACCAGTGGCTAAAGGGGTATAGAAGCGGGCAGCTATTGTTGCAGCAAAATAGGCGGTTGTTGTTGGTTGAGGAGCTTGTGAAATTGCATTTCAGTGTGAAGGCCAGATTTTCAGAGAAAGCCGCTGTTGTACGTTTGTTTCCTATAGACCCCAAGCACAAAGGAGCCCCAGCAAGGATTTTTTTTCCCAGAATCTATAATAATTTTGTACAACAACAGCTCAGGGAAGAAAGAAAGTCGATTAACTGTGCTCTCTCACCATCAAGGCCTTCAGCTCAAGTACCAGAGTCCCAGTAAAAAGCAAATTGACCTCAGGGAGCTAGACTGTGGCTTGTATTACAGCTGGGGAGTCTTTGTGGTACAAATTAAAAAGTTGGGTTTGAATAGACATCAGAGCCTGTTTCTCAGCTGTCTTGTTTTATAGCTGTCAGTGAGTCTTAAGTTTAGTTATAAGATAGTATCAATATATTAATCAACAACGTATACATTCAAAATTTGAGCATCTACATTGATTTTATTCTATGCATAGTGTGTGTTGACATTATTATTAAAATATATTGTAATAATTGCTTCATTAAAGTCCACATTTGGCAAGTATAGATTTGAATGGGCTTAATGCATAATTAAAATATCATTGTTCATTAATGTATCATTGAATGCTTTGCAGTTATTGTAATAATAGAGAATATTAGGGTTTCCGTGGGAATATTGTAGTAATACTTGTGGAAACAGTTGTATTAGAGTGTCAATATCAGCAATGACTATACTAACAAACTAAACATATTTTATCCTAATAATCAGCACTATGTGTTCACTGGCCCTTTACCTTACCATAATCAGAGCTAAATGCATAATTTTATCATAATATATATTGTTGCCTAAATTATGTATAAAATAGGTAAGAATTAACCTTACGGTTGTGTATAAATTTAGTAGTATTATTCTCAATTGCTCAAACTGATTATACATGAAAGTACGTAGTACTGCCACAGGTTCAGCGGAAAATGTTGCAGAGTACAATTCCTATACCTTCCCCATAGTTTGCTGTCAGTTTTGTTTTACCGAGTCAGTGGCCAGTAAGATGCTTGTCCCCTGGTGGTGCTTTCACAGGGGTAATCAAGGGTGATTCTGTCTTTATTCCACCATCGCACATGAAAGTAGGCCAGATAGTGGGTAGTAAAATCTGTGTCTGTTTGTGTGTGTATGTAACATGGCACTGGGTACTCTTGGCCTCAGATGGCAAGAAAACTGGCTTTTTATGCCCTGCAGTCACAACAAATTAGTGAATTAATAAGACATTTGGTGTTAGCTTGGCCTTCCTCTTGACTGCCTGCTCTGCATGAGAGGAGCTGGCCTTGGTACTCTGCAGTGCTAGACTGTAAGTGAGCGCAGAGCAAGCATGAAGCCCAGTGGCCACAGAATTGGACTATCAGCCCAAATGTGAATAATGCATCTTAAGTATTTAACAACAAAATAAATAAATAAACATCATTATTTTTAGTCTGTCTTTTGATATTGACTTTACACATTGACTTAAATGTGTAAAATAAATACCTTTTACTACAGGTATTGAATTGTGAGTCTCATGGTACAGTTTTTTTCTGTAAAAGTATGATGCCTAGTTGTTTTTCCGGTGTGGTAAAAAACAGGGTGTGCAGAAGGTGTTGGTGTACGTGCCTGCTTGTAGACAAACCTTAGCGCTGCAATGCTTTCCTCTGCCCTGGGGAGAGGCTCCACAGTGTCACTGCAGCCCATACTCGGTGGCTGAGCAAGGAGGGCCAGGTGGTAGTGCCGAGTGCAGCACAGTCAAGCGTGGACACAGAGCATGCTGACATTTGCCTTCACTGACTGCTGCAGGGAGAGGAAAAATCTGTTTTTCCATATGCTTGTGCTCGTTGCAAACCTTCCCTCCACCCACTGTCCCCCTCCGACTGCCCTCTCCTGCCCTCCTTCTCTTCGGTCTCTACCAGATGGCTCCCTGAACATTGTTTACCTTGGGTGACGGTCCCAGATGCAGAATGTATCCATAGGCATTTCTGCTGCACCCAGTGAGTTTGCTCGTTCCTTCACACTAGCAAAGTTTCATTAAATCTGTTGATTTGTTTGGTATCTACAGTGAAACAATACAAGGGCTTGTTATTGCATTTTACTTTCTCTCTTTGTGCTAGTGACTCCTCTGAACCCTGACATCTGTGTTAAATTTTTAGCGCCTTTCCGATAGCAACAATCTCAAATTGTTTTTTATTTATATTGTGTATTTATTTTGTGTGATGACATATCAGAGATCCCCGATGATTAAATAATGGAGATAGAAACAAGCCCACAGATGCTGCAAGCTCAGAAGCCCAGATGCATTTAGTACCACTGGGTGGAGTGCCATAACAGCCTGTTGTCCCGACAAGCTGAACCTCCTCCCTGTCTTCCTAATCCCAAATGACCCAAAATTTGTATGTAGTATAGTTTTCAGGCAGTAACAGTCTCTAACAATAGACTTGAAATACACTATGTAATAGAGTCCTTCTGTGCTTGATGTGGATTATTATAATCTGCATTAGAAAACAGAAAAGTCCTTATACATCATCTTTTTAACTTCTTATAAATGTAAGTTGACAGACTATTACTGAAAAGCCTTGGGTTCACATTCCTTAGTCTGTGCCTACAACACTTTATCAATGTCCTTGGCCTCAAAGACCAGAAGCTCTAAATGAGCGGCCAGCGGTGGGCTCATCACTGCTGTAAGATGAATAGCTTTTCACTGTGTTGTGCATGAGGAGTTTTCTGTGTATTGAATATGTGGTAAGGCAAGGCCAATTGTGTGTTGAGGAGAAAAATGGGAAGAGTATAGGTGCAGGTTGTTGTGATGATTATGAAGGTGTACAGTTCAATTGAATTTCCTTAGTTTGGAAATGAGCTGGTTCAGACCGGTGACCTCCCAGCCAGCCTGCTCTCTTAGCGGCCATGTAGGTGAAGTGCTCATAAACCAAACACTTCTTGTGTTTAGTAGTGTTTCATTTATTTCTCCACTGCCTGAAAGCCTCTTTAGGAATGCTGTCAGTCTCAGCAAGAATTTGCCATTTAGTGATTTTTATCAGGCAACAAGTAGCACTTTTACTATGGTGTGTTATAAATATCAAAAACAACAACAAATAAATAAACAGAGAAGTCTGGTCTGTACAGGTTATTTTGTATGTTGACCATGTATATACTCCTGCTCTGTTTATCAATTGCTTTTCATTATATATTATAGTATAATAGCCTGGCTGCTTTCTCTCTACACCACCTATGTGATCCCCTGTGTACTGTCGTTTTTAACGCTGTTAACATTCTGGCCATCTGTGTATGAATATCTGTTTAAGTTTAGTTTTCATTGATGATCATGAGTAACAGCTGGCTTTGGAAAGCCATCTCTCAAACCCCAGCCCCCATCCCTCAGTAACTTCTACAGCTGTCATCTGCTCTCCCAAATGACCCAGGCTTCCTTCCAGCTGCCATCCCAACACCCTGCTCCCAGCCATAGTTTTCCTTCAAGGCTATGCCCATTTTTATTTCATTTTTTTATATTTCTACATGCATAGTTTAAGAAAGACCATCACAAGGCCAAATTCTTGCTCCAGGAACAGACAATCTGACACACAAGCCGATATTATTAAAAGTTTGTTACCTATTACATTTTCTTTTGTAAGTGATTGATATTGTATTGGCATTGTTCTACTACCAAACAGTGTGGATTTGACTGAATTCTATTTTTCAGCTGTGTCACCCAAGATCATCAAATTAAGAGACGAATCAGCAGATTTTTCTGACCCATCAAGAAGCAGAAGTCCTTCTATCAACAGCTCTTTGGTTCCTGTGAAAGGCATCACTAACCTTGGCAACACCTGCTTCTTCAATGCTGTTATGCAGGTCAGGTACATTCATATACACTTTATTTGTAATCCTTCAGTAGATTGGTAATTGTAATTATTAAACTGGTGTTATTTTAGAGGAGTTTTCACTGTTAGTCAGTACACCAATCTATGAAAGTGTAATATGCAGAGGTTTATTGAGGACTCACGATTCAAGTGACTTGTCTCAGTTGTCTGGTGCAATGTAAAGCATTTATGATTCACAATGACAGTGTAAATATGCCAGGCCGTACGGTCATTTTTTTGAAAAAGTTTCAGGAAAAAATACAGTGCCGGCCTCAGCAAGTTTACCTGCCTGTACATGAGTGGCACACAGTTGGTGCAGAGCAAATTCACCATACAACACAACTATAGAGCCTTCCCAGTCTCTCTATTGTCATGTCATGGTGACTGCAAACTGACATGTCTCTTCAACAATGAAGCTGTTTTTTCCGCCATTTTGTTAATCACCCTCAGGGTCTTCCTCAATGATTGAAATTCGAGTGAGCACGCTTTACATGCTTTTCCCTCCCTCTCCATGTCTGTTTGTATTGTCTCCTTGAAAATTGCAATCTTTCTGGTGAAAACACATAATTTTAAGAGGATGAGCTATGTCTGTGCTCACAATGCCGGCGCCATTGTGTGTTTTCCATAGCAACTGTCTTCATTGCCAGGATGTGACAAAACAAATACCCCTTGAAAGGGAGGAAAAAGATGCTTCTCTAACATCAAGGGAAAATAACTGCTTTAGGCTATCACCTCAGCAAGGATCCTCCCTACATTTGAAACACACAGATCATGGATATATTTGAAAGTCTATTTGAGAATAATGAACTCACCACAAGGTGTAAAGATCCTATTAAAATAAAGATGACAAGTCACAAGTGTATTTAAATTAACCACAATAAATTGCCACAACCAGTGTCTGGTACATTTTTATGTCTGTCATGTTTTATGTATATCTGAAGGATTATGTTTATTTTGTTAATTGTATGCTAGCTATAAAAAAAAATCAGTTAACTTTAAAACATTTTTAATACATCTAACATGATACTGATTCTTTTACAGAACCTATCGCAGACACACATGCTCATAGACCTCATCCAAGAAATAAAGGAAAAAGGTTACAAACTGAGGATCTGCCCTTCAGCTGAGACTAATCTGGTAAGGTTTACCACATCACGCACAAAACTTAAGTATAGCTTTAGATTTGCAGGTTGTATTCAGGCATAATTTTATTTGCAAAAGTTTTAGATTGCCACTGGTTGGTATATAAAATACATATAATATAAACATTTTCTACCATTGCTGTCATGTTTTGCATCCACACACAATGATAAAACAATATTATGGACGTGTCCAAAGCATTAAATTAATGTATAAATTATTCCAGACAAATATGCCTTACATCACTGTCATCCATTTTTGTATATGTGATTAAAAGTAAGTAAATCTCAGTCCTCGGTGGTGGTTGGTGAAATGAATCTGTGTTTAATTAATCTATGTCTTCTCTTTATTTCACAGAGTCCACTAACTGTAACTTTGCCCAGTCCCGAACCCCTCACTGCAGCCATGTTTCTCTTCCTTCAGTCTATGAAAGAATTGGGAAAAGGCCCCGTAAACCCCAAGATCCTCTTCAACCAACTGTGCCAGAAGTAGGTCCTTGTGTCAAGATATTTTTAATAGATAACTTAATAATCTTCCTCATATATTTTTTCAGTGTGGCCCTGTTTTAGCAGACTATTTTAACAGGCAATGCATATGTATTTGTCTTTGTCTTTCTCAAATTACCTATCTATGCATATAATTGTTTATTGAATAACTGCTTCATAATTCAGTATTATTTTTTAAACATTACAGCAACATTTTAACACAGAAGATCCACAGATTTCCTGTCAACATTGCTTTTGTAACCACTTTAACCAGCCATACCCAGGTTACACCTGGTCCCTGCTCTGTTCCTTTTTTCTCATTTCAATGCACAGCATACACAGCGTACGCTTAAGGCACTGTACCTTATCAAATGCCTGATGGCGGCTCGCTATTTGCAGCTCTTTTGCAACTTGCCACACTGTTGTGCCACCTGTGTCATGTTTGATTCAGAGCAAGGTTTTAACAAGCTGTGTTACTGGCAGAAACATAGAGTCGTTGCTTTGTGCTCCTGTATGAGCAGTGCAAATGTTTGGTTGGTTGGCTTCCAGTTGGTGCATGGTACACTGCTGGTTGGGTCCACATTTACTGCTTGTGTACGTGAATGGCTCTTGTCCTGTTAACTCGTGCAGGTGGGTGGCCAGGGCATTTAACTGCAGATGACTAGGTGCACCTCTGGTGTGGCTTTGACAGTGATTCTGGTACCTAGCTTTAATCAGACAAGCTACTATCTCACCTGGTACCACCTTAAATTACAATACACATACAGCTCAAATGTGCATTCACACATTGAGCATTGTATGCACCTATTTGCACTCACATGTGTCTAATTATAAGTATGGCTCGTTTATTCCTCTGAATGCATGTGACTAAACTGATATAATTGCAAGACTCTGCACCAATTACCTGCATGCTCCACTTGAACCACAGGTGAAGGCCAACTTGCTGAAAAGCTTAGCACTGAGTGCTGAAAGGAAAGTGCTAATAAGCAAATTATGTGTTTTATTTAATGCTAAATAACTTTGGAGTAATTGTTAGTAATTGTTTCAAAACATTAATAAACATCTATTAAGGTACTTTATAACAAAAAGGAAGAGTACAGTTTGTAAGTAGTGTTGTTAATTAGGCATGATTATATTCAAATTTTTTTATTTAAATTTGTGGCTTTTCTGCTTTATTTTGTACATTGCTTGGCTGAATTTAAGAAAGCCTTTAGGCAAATTGTTTTGAATAAAAAGGTGGATTTATTTTGCTTTCAAGGCCTTAAAGGCTATATTTCTACAAAAGTGTGCATGATTGCACTGCACTAGAACCTACTCACATGCTTCTCTGTCATAGTCCTGTATAGAACTACTTGTCTACATTCAGTGAGGACAGGGTCAAGAACTGCTCCTGTTTACTGGGACATTTTTCTCCATTGTTATGACCTTTATGATGGGTGCACTCTGTGAATGTAGCCTGTCAGTCTGACTTGTCACCACAGGCATTTGTTAATACAAGAGAGCTGGGACTGCCCTTGACCTGTCGGGAGCGAGCGCTCCTCCATTCCTCTTTTTCTGGCTTCCCCTGTGTGCGTGTGCGCGTGCGTGTGTTAACAGGCAGGTGAATAAGGCTTTAGAGCTGAGATCAGGGACAGTGGAAGTGTTTATTTGAAACACTGCAAACTTATTGTGTTCAGTTTTTGTGACTTGTGTGTGTTTGGTTCTGTGTGTATGTGTCAGGACGAATTTATTCCAACCAGCTGAGTGCCCACAGTCCACTGTCATCCTTCTGCCAGCAGAAGGGATGTGATCTTGGTAGGGACCAGGGCCAACCAAGTTGGTTGGATGGTCAGCACCACACACAATCTGGTGCAAGGACAGTCCCAGCTGGTACCCAGACCTTTTTACAAAGCTGTTCTATGGTGGCAGGGCATTGACAAATCACTTTGTAAATTATGGTGAATGGAATTAGTCAAGAACACATAAAAATCTAAATAATACCAATATGATATAAGCTATATAGTTAAAAGCAGCTTTTGTTATCTCTCCATAAGTTCTTTAAACAGGCTACAGAGAGGAATTCTTCAGAATATTTCTTTTCAATGTTTACAGAAAACTTTTTATTGCCCAAATGAAGAACATGTTTGCTTTTTCATACCTGTGTGGAATGTTTAAATGTCCACATACTCTAATATCTTAAATATCACAAATACCAAGAGCCTTAACCATCCTGTTATAGATGGTACAGCACAACAGTAACTAGGCATTCATAACACACATACAGTTGATAGTGTACTAAGTCCAAGTTTTGTCTGATGTTGTAACAAACGGAGATCTTGAGTTGAATTTAATATTAATGTTAATGATTGTAATGTTAACATTTTGTAATACAGTAACTTAATTATTGTCACCATATTGACCATGGTCAAATCTATTGAACCATATGAATTGTGTTAGACTGTGTAACAAACTTTTATTTTTGTATTAATCCTATTGCACATCATGGGAAATTTCAGGAAAACAGACATTAGCATATTGTAATACATTCGTAACATTTCTATGCATGCATATGTGTGTGTGTGAGTGTGTTGTGTGGACCATGTATGTATGTGTATGTATCGAGGGGAGGCTTGTGTGGCTGTGCGTCTGGTACTAACTCATCCGGCTATTAATTGTGTTAGCACCGCAGATGTTTGTGTTGGCCAGATTGGGAGCAGTGCTACAGGGCCCTTCTGCTTCCTCCACTGGGATGAGCTTCCTCATATCTACTGATCCCAACCAAGCGTTTTCCATTTTGTCTGTCTTACTCTGCATCTGTCTCCCTGGTTCAGTCTGTCTCACTTTCCTCTGAGTTTCGGTTTGTATTTGTGTCTCTGCGGGAATTGGACAGACAAAGCAAACAGACAAAGCCACACATTCCATCACATCATGTTCATTTTTAGGACTGAAAAATAAATGACATATGTGCTCACTTCCATCCCTGCCCCCATCACTCACCGTCATCTGTGTGTCCACAAAATGGCACGAGAGACTCTGATATTGTCCCTATGTAAGGTTGGGATTCATGCAGACCTCCTGGTAATGACCTGTGTTCTGGGCCGGTGGTCTGTCATTTCTGCCACAATCTCAATTCATGACTGTTTGTTCCAGATATGTACATTTCATTAAAAAAGAGAAGAAATATGCATATTTTAAATTTTTAGTATTACCTCTTGTCAGTATTATCAGATACAGTTTGGATTTTTGTATCAATAAATAAGCGGCCATCTTAAAGTACTACTTTATCATTATTGACATATTACATTTTAATCCTTACGAGAGTATGCATTGTTTGTCTTTTTAAAGTCAAGAACCATTTTAGAGCGATGCTATTATGGAGCCAATTAATGTCCTTTCAGTAATCCTCTATAGTTAATAATTATTATCTGTATCCTTTATTTCCTTCCTAAAATGATGGTCAGCCTCACAAACTCACCATGTGATCCAGTGAGTGTCATGCCTGTCAGACCAACCTGTCTGGTGGTCATGTGGCGGACCCGGCCCAACAGGTTGCAGTGGCTCCTGCCTTTGCTGCCCATCTGCCCCTGGCATCTGTCCGCACATCTGCCTTATCATGGACAGCCAGGGGACGAACCCAAGGAGAGCCTCCCCTTTAAGCGCCGTAACCCCTATGTTCAAGATCTAGAGAAAGCATTTACAGTCAGTCACTCAAAAAAAATTATTGTCATTCATAAGATCTACTTGCAAAAGGCGTTTACACACATAAAAAAATATAAAATATCTATCCAAATATTTGCGTTTTAGATGTTAAAATAATGCAAAGCTTTACATGAGAAGACCATTTGTAATCACTCTCTCCAAGACATTTAAACTACAGGTATAATGAAAATAGTCTTAAGTTCTATTTAGTAACCAATACATGTTAAAGCTGGAGGTCCAGATCTTAGGAAATCCAGTGGTGCATATGACCATGGTTAAAATGTGTCAGATATTATCAAGATGAAAATTTGTTCACAAAATTTACCAATTTTTTGACATAACTTTTATAGGTGTCATTTTTATTGCTTGTTTTTGTACAAATGTTGCTTTGGTAAACTCTGTCCAATTTTTTATTCCAGAGCTCCACGTTTTAAGGGTTACCAACAGCAGGACAGCCAGGAGCTTTTGCACTATTTACTGGACGCAATACGAGTAGAAGAAACTAAAGTGAGTTTACATTCATGCACATCTAGTACAGCACAAAGGTTTGTTGTTTTTATTGTACATGTCTACACATAAACTTTTTTACTGCATCTGATTTGAAGTTATATAGCCCAAGTCTCAGTCTATCATTCACTTTTGTCATAACCTTATGGTGCCATGTTTTGGGGAAGTACGCCCACCCTGCTCCTTTTAGAGGACAATTAGGAAACCCCACAGCTCTTGCAGGGCTGAGGTGGCCCCCATGGCCCCACCAGCGACTGTGTGAACCTAGAAGGAGAAGTTAGCGGGTGTATTTAGTGGTCAGCCCCAGGCCCAGGAGGGGCTACAGGCTGGGCTTTTCTGCTCCTATTCAAACTTGTGAACACTGACAGTTGTGCCACTTAAGGGACTTGCAAGTGGCACGACCGGCATCATTGTGTGATCTTGGGAAACCCACAGCTGCTGAATGAGCTCTGGGGCTGTCCCATTGTGCATGAGGGTCACCCACAGGCCCCTCCTGCCCATGCATACACACTCATCAACCCGTCTCCCAATCCAATCAAGGCTGTAAACAGGGAGGGGTACAGCCAGTTCTATTATTCATTGTGTCTGAAGGTAATTTCTATCACTGTAGCAATCAAAGCATGGCCTACTTCAGCCTAGTTTTCAATTTTAATAAAGTATAGTCTAGTACGGACATGCTTTGTGATTAAACACTATCTAAGTGTAAAGGGGTCATTTCATATTTTTATCCAACATCACAGAATGTTTTTGTTGTTGACAATCTACATTTATATTACCAGGATATTTTCTGTACTACACCAGTACTAGATTGTGTCTATTACTTTACTAGACATCTTTACATTTTTATTTAATAGGTATGTTCCATTGAATTTGGATCTTTTCAGTGAGTCTAACCAATCCTGGAGGCCCTAAATGTTTGTGTTGATTGGCCATTAGTATCACAGATCTCAATATGCTAATTTGGCCTCAGTCAATTATCAACAATTAGCTGAGACGGTAGGTATTACTCTCTCAGGGCATGGACTGTCCTTCTTTGCCTTGTCTTCTTGCTGGAGTTTCTACCCCTGCACCCACATACCAGCCATGCTTTTCACCCCCCTCCTGTGGCCCATCTTCTGTGGGACAGAGCACACTGTTACTCGGGAGGGAGAGAGGGGGAGAGGGTCTATTTGGGAGAGAGAGGAGATTGGGGTTACTGGTAATTAATTAGCAGAAGAGCCCCAGCCTGGTTTTACTCCAGTGAGTGGGGTGCAGGCTAGTCTGGCTAGGATTAACTGGGCTTTTTGACCTAAATAGCCAGTCCAGTGCGTGGGTCCCAGGACAATGGGGGTTGACTGGTCTCGACCACAGACATAGACCATGGCCAATTATCTATTGATTGGTGCTTTACTGTGGCTGTGTCGCTTCACAGTTCTCTCACTGACCATGTCACCTTCAATAAGACGGCCTTGTGAAGGACTTACGCACCCAACACAAAGATGCCCAGCTAATTGTGGTTCATGTGTCAATGTTTTTAGACAAGCACAATGATTATTTTACACTAATGATGCTTACAATAGGTAAACCTGTCAAAGTGAACTTCAGCCTAGATTCATATATTATAATAATGGATATAATTCGAGGGAAAACACAAGGAGTATAAGACACTTTTTTTTTTTTTTTTAATTTTGCCATTTTAATTGCAAATGCCTGTCTATGCTGTATTTGATGTTTACAGAGAGTGAAAGCAGCCATTTTGAAGGCTTTCAACAATCCTACGGAAAAGACCGCTGATGAAGAGACAAAACGCCAAGTCAAAGGTTCTTATGCAGACTGCACTAACCACACAACCAGAGAGCAATAGTTCCACCTTGTGGCATTAAAAGGAAATTTATAAGCTCCACAGTTATATGGAGCTTCATGCAAGTGGACCCAAAAGCACAGTATAACTAGATTTTTATTTTTAGATTTTTACTTTAGATTTTTTTATTGCAGCATTGAAATGATAACTCAATTAAGAAGTATAATTGACTGATTTTCACAGCTATTATGTTTCAATAAAAACAAATCTTTTTCTGCCAGCATATGGAAAAGAAGGTGTGAGAATGAACTTTGTTGACCGCATCTTTGTCGGTGAGCTTACCAACACAATAATGTGTGAAGAATGTGAACATGTAAGTTTATTTGGTGGTCTTCTGTTTACAAATTGTATGGCAATTAGACAGACCTTATTTATTGTTAGATAAATGGAAAAGCAATGTCTGAGCAAAATATGTAGACCTCTTCATGCAGTTTATAAAGGAACAAAATAAATAATTTTCCTTTCTTTGTCAGATCTCTACTGTGAAAGAGGCCTTTATAGATATCTCTTTACCCATCATCGAGGAAAGGGTGAGTTATTGTAATTCCATTATTATAACCAATTATTGAGACAATGCATGATCCCTTTTCTTTGCTAAAGTGCTACTTCGGTTGATCAGTGTGTAGTTACATTTTTGAGCTCCATTTTTTTCTTGAACAGACATCAAAGCCATGTAATCCTGGTCGGCTGGGAAAGGGAGGCCGTGAGCAGGACGGCCACATGCCTCACAATGAGCAGGTTCATTCTGCAGCACACTCAGTCAACAGAAACACCAGGAGGCTGAGTGGCCAGGTAGGGGTTTTGTGCATGCTTCCTGAATTTAATCTTGCTGAATCTCCTTTCATCTGAACAAAATCAAACAAAAAATAGCATAATGCTGTTGACTTATAACTGCTCCTTTGTGTAGAAGCTACAAGGCAGGAGATCTTCCAGCTCGGTGGAGGAAAAAGGAGCTGGCTGTGGTGCGGAGCGGCCAGAGGAGGAGGGAGTGGCAGGTGGATCATCACGCGGCGTCACAGTTTGTAAAATGGCCGCTGCTGGAAGCCTGTCAGATGGTAGTGAAAGGGACTCTGGTGCTCAGGACAGCAGTAATGATGCTGACAGTGAGGCATCGGAAAGTGAGTGGGCTCCACGCACTTCCTCTTCATGCCATGGACACACCACATCGTCCAGCACCACCCTCACACCGTCCCCTACGACCAACTCATCCACACCCGCCTCCACCAGGTCAGGAGGTGCCGTAGAGCAGCTCGTAACTGCAGTCTCTAAGGTCAACCTGGGGTTTGCTTCTGGGGACTGCTCAAGCTCCACACACTGCTCCCCAGACGAGCCTCCAGAAACACGAGACAATGTGCACCATCCGCACCAACAGGGGGCCTTCCAGGCATTGTCCCACAGTTACACACCAAGCTCTAAAGAGTGCTCCATCCAGTCCTGCCTGCACCAGTTCACCTCTGTGGAGCTGCTAATGGGCAACAACAAGCTGCTGTGTGAGAGCTGTACCGAACGGCGACAGAAGCAGCTGCGAAAAAGCAGCTCATCAGGTACCACTAGTGTTAAAGTATAAGCCTCAGTTAATCTAACGTAATGTTGCCATGGTATCATTTCATCATTGTTGTGACAAATCGACATTATACTAAGAGAAATAAACATAGTTATAGTTAAATTTCAGTGTTTCTAGGCTTGAATTTTACAGATCACCTGTCTTGAATTTTGACATCGAGCAGTTTAGCATACTTATACATAAAGCATTTCAGTTTCAGCAACAAATCACTATTAGTTAGTAGCAAGAAGTGGTCCTTAGTTACCATACTCTTCATTTTGTAAATGTGTGTACAGTGTTCTGTGTCTTTAGCCTTTGACCCATAATGTTCTTCAGTTTTTTGTGTTTTTCAAATAGACAAGAAAGTGGAGAAGATTTATACCAGTGCTAGGAAGCAAATGCTAATATCCTCACTGCCTCCTGTCATCACATTACATCTCAAACGATTCCACCAGGTTAGTTGGCTACTTTATTTATTGATTGATTCATATTTGTACATTTCAAACATACTTTGATATATATGTGAGGCATACTGTAGAGTATTCACACAAATGGTGATGTGCTGTTGTTTCTTAAGGCAGGAATGAACCTACGAAAAGTAAACCGACATGTTGACTTTCCACTGATCCTGGATCTGGCTCCATTTTGCTCAGCATCGTGCAAGGTAACAAGGTTTCTGCTCTTCTGATGATAATCATTGATTATAATGGAAGAAAAGAACATCGTACTGGATATCAAACATATACATTACTATAGAATGGTATTTTTTTTCTGGTTTAATAATAAATGTATATTTTTCTCTGTTACTTTTGTCTCTTATTAAGTTTATTATTTAGTTTGGTTGGTGCGACCTTGGTTTTTACAATTCATAAAAAAAATCTGTCTTTCTTTTCTTTTATAGAACCTGGCAGCAGGTGAGCGTGTGCTCTACAGCTTGTATGGAATTGTTGAACATAGCGGCTCGATGCGAGGAGGCCACTACACCGCATATGTAAAAGTCCGAGCTTCTCAGAAGAAAACTGAACATCATAGAAACCTGTCAGGTCAGGGTTCAGTTCTTTTGAACATTATAAAAACCTTTGTATTTATGTTATGTGCCTTTGTGTTAGAGCAGTCAGTCGTTTGTGCGGCAAAGGCCTTACTGCTCATCAGAAGATCTATAAGATCTATACAGGGCCAATTGAATACAAGCTTTTGTGACCTATGAATCAACCTGTAATATTTTTCTTATTTATTATGTTATGTTATTGTCAAGGACAGTGTCCAGATTTACTTTAATGAAAATGTTTGAAACCAAGAAAGCAATGGCCTTGCTTTTAACAATATAGGGCTTGTGTGTAATGTAAGGCTTGACATTGTATTTAGTAAGAAACTAGTAAAAGTGAATCTTAGAGGTAAACTTTGAAGGTGAGATGGACAGAATTAAAAAATTGCTCAGATATCTATAAAGTTCACAACAACATTGTCTTTGATGTAGTTTTTCAGACTTAAGTTGGTCTGCTTAGTCAGTTGCTGCTGTAATGCATTTTGTAGCCATTAAAAGAAAGCTGGTCTTAAAATAGTCCCGTCATTATACCTTACATAAATTACATAACCTGTTCTTGGCTTTGTGCAATGTTTTCTAAATCAAAAGTGTTGCTTCATCAGTAACACTGTACATATTGTGTTTTTCAGGTGCGAGGGAGACCAGTAGCAGCTCTCAGGGCCAGTGGGTATATGTCAGTGACACCACGGTTCAGACAGTACCAGAGTCACGGGTGCTCAACTCTCAGGCTTACCTGCTTTTCTATGAGGAATTACTATAATGTGATTTGTTTTTTTCTTTGACAAATTGTTGTAAAATATGGTACAGCCTGTGCTGCTCCTCTTACTTTATCAGGACAGACTTTTTTTTTTTTCTTACAAGAACGAATAGACCACTGAGTCATTCAGCTTTAGAAAACAAGCACTTGAATAAGTATATAAAAATCAAGTAAATATGAAGAATTTTGGAATAACTTTTCTGCTTTGATTAAGGTTGCATTTTAATTTGCTTGGTTAAAAGGAACTCTTAAGAATAGGTTGTTCTTCCTGTAGACTTATATTGCATGACATTTACTAACATCAAACAATCTAAATTATTGCATGCATAACTGCACTCAGCGCTGACTAATTGATGTCACTTGTGTGTGTTGCGTGTATGATGAATGGATGGAGAGACACAAGAATGTAGTTTGAAGATGCTATGTGTATCATCACCTAAAGTTTTAACACTGATTACAAAGGGTTTGTCATGAAACTAGAGTTTTATCAATGATACAGTATATAAGTACAACGGTACAACCCCTTTCTTTCCAGAGTTATTTCTGCTTTTGTTTTAATACTGACTTGAATTGCTAGACATAGCACCTTTAAGGGGTAGCACAACAGTTACAGTAAGAAATATATTTTTTATCAGAATGTGTTAATGTAAGACGATCAGTCATGTATATTTTGCCAAAGACAAGTTTTACAGCTGAAAGTCATAGCAGAATATTAAAACCAAACCATCAGATTGTACTTCATACATATGTTCAAGGTCATCAGTATTGTTACTATGTGTTGTTGCACAAACAACATACTCAGTGTTTATCAGAGCACCATATCTGCCTTCATTGTACTTACTGTGTTACTATTTTGTGTAGGTACAGTACTCATAATGACAAAGGGTCAAGCAGAGGTTTTTCTCATGCAGTCAATACAGTTTAACAAGAAGTCTTAAAAGACAAGACAAGAAAAACATCTTTGCAGCAATTTGCATGGGATGACATGAATGTATTGCCCTTCTGATTTATTGATGTCATAATGTCTTCAATAAAAAGTCTTCACTTTTTATTTTTATATATATTGTTTGTTGGAGATTTGGCAAAAGTAAAGAATAAATGAAATGCAGATTTTTGTGGGAAAAAACTAATTGGAAAGACAGTGCTGGTGCTCTGTTTTGGGGTTTTTTTTGTGTTTTTTTTGACCTGTGAATAGTAAAAAGGAAAATCATGCATGAATAAAATGCAAAAGGGATTTATATACAGTAGATATACTGTAAGAAAAAAAATGTACATACTAGAAACATAAATAATGGTGCTTCAGGCATGCAGGATTTTTTCATGTTTTTTTTTGTTTTAAGAAAAACAGAGTTCTAAAAATTTGGAATGATTATAACCAAATATTGTATGACAAATAAATCTAATTTATGACTTTATGAATTTATTTTTTTTCTCATCTTTTACAGTTTTGTTTGCTAACAGACATTAGAGATAAGAGATTATGAAGTGGGTTGCTTTTTGTTTTTTTTTTCTTAAAAGCTGATATGATCCTGTTTAAGTGCAATCTTACTTGTCATTGCTCTTATCTGTCACTGTGTATGTCTTGGTGCCAAATTCAGCCCATTTTCACTTGTGATGCAGCCTGACGGATGCAAAGCAGCACTGCTTCAGAACATGTCGCAAGCTGGTGAAGAGGAGGTGGGTGTGGAAAAAGGAAAAGGGCAATGTCCAAAAACATTGCATTGCACGTCCTCTTGCTTCCACACGCTGTGACATGTGAGCCGTGCTGTTGAAACATTAAAACAGGTTGTCAAGCCGCCACCAACAAAAGAGCAAATCACTTCTGAAATGTATTTATTTTTAAAACTGAAGGGGTGGCTTTTGGCTTGAGGACATACTGCTGATGAATTAGACGTGATTTAATCTCTTTAATGAAAGTCAACCTCCTCCCCCAGAAAAAATCTTAACATAAAAGTAGCTGTGGAACATCCTGCTGTACTTACTAGTGTTTGTTACAGTGTTTGAATAGTGAGAGTTGACATCACTGACGATTGCTGCATTAACATCTTAATTATTTAAGCTCTACGATTAACTTGCAGCACCATGTCTTTTCTCATGCCAATGTACACAAACTGGTTCTGATGCTGCTTATTCTGTCTTCACACAAGTGATTAAATATACTTTAATCTGTGATTCATAAATGTGCACCTGTATTAGGGAGCACATCACCTATGCTAAATTCATTCACTTATGTGTCACATGTGCTATGTAAGATCCACTGTTTTTTTAGATGTTATAGTTTTGCCTTGCTTCTCTTTCATTTTGAGTGTGGTGGTCACTTCCCACACCGAAAAAAACTAACATAGTAATAACTAAAATAATCTCTGATAATGTGATCACCCTGCACCACTCAGTCACACGAGAGTGCCATGACTTCGCTGGAAACCATGAGTAAAAGTCGGGCCAAAGATTTCCCACGGCCATTGAAGGTAGCACAGACCCCCTGTCGTCACTTCCTGTCTCAGCGGTCGCTTCCTCCTCAACGAGTTGCTTATGCAGCCATTTTGATTTTGAACCGCAGCGCTGCAGAAAAAAATATCTGGGAAAGGTGGGTATCATGTTTCCCAAACAGAGAACTATTATTATGCTTTGTATTATGTGGGTTGTGTGCAAATTGTATGTAAACACATATTTTAATTTCGGTACATTCAAAGCTGAGACAAGCTCCAGGTTTCTGATATCTTTCTCAGCTAACGTTAGCATTTACACAGAGCTTCCTCTATCCTTAAAGACGTGATAGCAGCTGCTATTGTGGAAGCGATTTCATATTTCGGTCTATGTGTTTTGAAACATATTCTTATCTGTACCGTGAACAGCAGCTTTCAATCAAACACCCTTCTTTCTTACTCATCAAGAAAGTACAGTAACATTAACAGATGTCGCAGCTACCTTGCCATTTTTGGTCATTAGAGGAGAAAGTGGTTGTCGTCTACCTCATAGAGAACACTAAGAGATATTGTATGTTTATGTGTATTTTGTATGAACATTCCAGGAGCGTGTCTTCAGGAAAGAGTGTGATGTGGGACCAGGGAGGACAACCCTGGCCGCAGTGGCCTTTGAGCCAGCAGCAGTGGATGCAGTCATTTCAGCATCAACATGATCCAGGCATGTACAGAGATCTTTTTTAATTGTAATGCCGTGTGTGTTCTAGGCAGCAACATTTAAAACATGCTGTTGATTTTTCAGGTCAAGTGGACTGGGCCGCCCTGGCACAGGCATGGATAGCACAAAAAGAGTCAACAGGAGCAGAGCCACAGAGCATTCAGCCCAATGGCCAGGAAATCCCTGGCCTGGAGCCCGTTGGACAGGGCAACCATGGGGCCTTCCAGGGTGACCCCACATTTGGACGAATGTGGCAGCCAGGTACTCTTGTTAATAACAAGAAGAGAAGGAAGAAAGAAGAATAGAACTGAAGAACAGTATAAACTGGATTTTTGTTTTCAAAAACTGATTACTGTTTGTTAAACAATAATTGTTTGTTACTGTTTATTAAAGAGTGGGGAATGCACGGGCAGCCCCCTCCTCCTCCACCCCATGACCAAGCCTGGATCCCCCCAGGGTCGGGACCAATGGATGTGGTGAACCCCAGTGAAGATGGCAATAGTCAGGACAGCGGAGAGTTCAACTCTGAAGCCCACCATGGGGTCTACCCCCAGAACAGCCATGGGTATGGGGCACAGCCCGACAGCTACGCCATGGCCCCCTTGGCCATAAACCAGTTTGATTATCAGGTATGCAGGTGCTACAATAGACACTGTTGAAGAGTGTGCGTTTTAGACTGACAACCAAGTAACACAAGAAGGAGCTGTGCATAGAAACTGGCATGGGTCCCAGAATCAGTCATTGCTTGCCTGCTGTGCAAAGGCAACTGTTCACTTGTTGAGGAACCAACTTGGTTTGGTATTTAGTCATAGGAAGACATTCACTGTAAATATGTTTGTTTAGAAAAGTTAGGGCATTGCAGCATATACATCTGTATGGGAGAAGACATGACTCCCCACTTGGTCGCGTTAACATAGCACCCTTTGCGCCTTGATCTTTGTTTTATTTCATTTTTATGTTTTTACTTAACAGCACGGAGCAGCTTCAACATATGGACCCTCGCCAACAGGCATCCCCACCCCATACTGGCCGGGTCCACCACAGAACAGACGAGATAACAGGCCCCCCGAGTTTAGAGACAGACCTAGATCCCCGATCCAACTTCCTGTCAAGCAGAAAGCACCAGCCACACTAGGTAAGGGTTGATAACAAAAGTAATTTGTGTTTTAAGCAAAATGTAACGGATCACACAAGCCAACATTAGGGAATCTTCTTTCAGCAGTCACTGAAAGAATTACATTTTGGCTCTTTCAGAGAGCCCATACCACTCAGTCAATGAATAATGTTCTTTTTGCCTGTATTATCACTATTCAAAACATATTGTTAACAAATAAACAAAAGACTTCTGCTAAAGACCTCTGTATTATGCCATAGTAAACTGTCATTTATTTCCAGATGCTGTAAAAAGACGCAAGCTACCTGCATGGATCCGAGAGGGCCTTGAGAAAATGGACAGAGAAAAGCAGAAGAAGCTTGAACAAGAAAGAATGGAGAAAGAGCGTGCAGAAATGGCAAAAAATGATGGGGAAGCCCATGAGGCCAATGAAGGAGGTGACGGGCCACGTGTTCCTCGCAAGAGTAAATTTGTAAGTTACTATTGAAGCTTTAGTGACATTGTGAGTTAGCATTTTCTCTAAAATGGCATCTGGAACTTCCCAAGTATCTAGATGTACTACATGCATTTTAGTGTTTATATTGTCACTCTGGGTCTGCAGGACAGTGACGATGAGGGAAATGATGACAACATTGAGGAAAGGGCTTCTCTGAAGAAGGAATTTTCCAGCCGCAGCCCATCACCTCCTGCTGATGACAGTGAACCTGAAATGACTGAGGAAGAAAAGGAATTCCAGCTGGTCAGTACGACCCATAAGATTATTACTGAAGAGCGTCTTTTGTCTCGTCCTATCTGACTGGGATTATTTATCTACCCTTTTAGATGATAATCACTAAAACACTTCTGACGGAGATCCTCCTGGAGGTTACTAATGAAGAAATCCTGCATGTGGCCAAAGAGACACACCGGAAAGCCACTCGAGGTCTGCCTGTAACTTTTATGGTTTTACCTTATCTTCAAAAGTTCTATATTATCAAAATGGTTTATTGTAAGGAATCTGTTCATGTCATTATATTTCCTATAGACCTGGCCCACTTTTGGAAATGTAGATTATATGCTTTGCATTTAACCATATCTGCTAATGCATCACACAGTAAAAAAAAGCTGAGTGTATTACAAACTGTGTATGAAAACACAGCATTCAATGCCAAGATGACTGATTACATCTTTGTAGCACCATTGGACTATGCATTAGTAGAGATTGGCTTAATCCTTTTTGTCCAACTTTTGTTTGACTTGGATTGTGTCACAGACGTTTGTTTGTTAACCTCTCTCTTTTCTCCATCTTTTTATTTTAATTTATTTTTGTTACCAATGGCAGCTCAGCTAGTGTTTCATGACCCTTTTCTCTAGCGACTCTCTTGCCTTTGAGAAAATGGCTGTATGTGTTTTAACATGTTGTTCCTGTTGTTGATGTGAATCAAAGCTCCTGCCAAACAGCTGGCACAGTCAAGTGCACTGGCTTCTCTGACTGGTCTCAGTGAGTATCCCAAATTTTATTACCGGGGGGGGAGGGAAGGCCTTTGAACTTACTGGGAATATTATTTAGGGAAAACGTTTTTCAAACACTTAGCATCTACACCTAGCCTATTTCTGAGGCTATGTAAAAATGAAAAGTTGCATCCAATTGATTGGTTTAGTTTTGCATTTTGAAGCATGCTCTGAGAGTTTAACGTATTGTGTTTTCTGTAGTGGTTATAAGCATTAGTTTTTTGTAAACCATAAATAAGTGACTAAGTGCTTTTTTTAAGAGAGTTAGGGATAGGATTTGCCAAAAATGGAGCCTGATTGTAAGAATAGCTCTTGGTCCTTTCCAAAACTCAACAACCCGGGGGCTCTGTTGTGGCAGGCGGGCTTGGTGACTATGGTTCAGATGAAAGTGAGGATGATGAACGCAGTGTCCGAGGGTCTGAATCTTCTGATACTGATGAGGAGGAGTTGCGTCTCCGCATCAGAGAGAAACAGGAGGCCTTCCGCCGGAAAGAGCGGGAATTGCAGCAGCAGCTAGAAAAACAAGAACAAGAAGCTCTACTTGCACGTGGTAAGTTTATTGTTTTTTGTGAGATTTATTGCTCTATACACTGTATACTCTTAAAAGCACCTTTTCATATTCCCATTGTCAGTCTGAATGAAATGGAGAAAATTGATCACCTTAATTTTATGTCCAAATACAGTGTGTGTTCTTGCCTAATTGCTCCTTTTTTTTTTTTTTGTACTTTCCCACAGACGAGATGGAGAGAAAACAAAGACTGGAATATGAAGAGTCTCAATTAGAGATTGCTTATAAACAGGAAGTAAGAGAGAGTGAGGCGGAGCCCGTAATTGAAAGGCGTAGGTCCCGTAGTGAGAAGGAAGGTAGTGATGGAAAACATTCGAGCAGAGGGAACGACCGTTTAGGACGAGGACGCAGTGACTCTCCAGCCAATGGTCGCAGCAGCAGCTCCCGTTCTTCCTCCAGCAGTAGTCGATCCTCTTCGTCTTCCTCTTCATCCTCAGCATCTTCCCGTAGTTCATCTAGGTCCTCTTCACCACCGCGAAAGAGAAGGCGGAGCCGCTCATCCTCCCATAAGACACGCCGGCGTAGTCGCAGCCACAGCTCACATAGACATCGCAGTGA
The DNA here is from genome assembly GCA_036850595.1 of Rhyacichthys aspro. Lineage (NCBI taxonomy): Eukaryota > Metazoa > Chordata > Actinopteri > Gobiiformes > Rhyacichthyidae > Rhyacichthys > Rhyacichthys aspro. Next base: position 6,856,448 of record CM072163.1, on the reverse strand, counting down.
CCGTAGTGACAAAGGCAGAGACAGGAGAAGGTCGAGTGCAGAGCGGTCAAGCCACCACAAAAGGGACCGTAGTGGTTCAAGGGATCGCAGGAGCCGCAGAACCAGATCGAGATCTAGAGACAGGGGTCGAAATAGGAGCAGAGATAGTCGCAGCAGAGACAGAGAGAAAGACAGGGACAAGGAAAGGAAAAGAAGCAGGGAGCGAAGGGACACGAGTCACAGCCGAAGCACTAAACACAAGAAGGCTGCTAGCAAAGAAAGGGAGAGGAGGAGAGAGAGGAGTCGCAGCCACGAGAAAGACAAGAAAAAGAAGGATAAGGATAAAGACCGGGAAAAGGAGTCAGACAAAAAGAGAGATAAACCAAAAGGCAAAGAGAAGGATCGAGAGAGGGAGAAGGAGAAATCCAACTCTATAGTGTCAGAGGAGAATGGCAAATCGAAGAAAAAGAAAGACAGTGACACTAGCACGGACTCTCACAGTGATAGGCACTCAAAACAGGACAGTAAAAGCAGCAAAAAGGGCTCCGCCAAAGCTAGCAAGAGACACTCTGATTCTGACTCAAGTAGATCCCCTTCTCCTGAAGTTAGCAAGGAAAAGAAATCTAAGAAATCCAAACGTAGTCGTTCAAGGTCTACGGAAAAATCTCACAAGTCTGGTAAGAAGGCAAGCCGCAAACACAAGTCTAAGTCACGATCAAGGTAGTATTCGTTTTTTTCTCTTTATTATATTTATGTTTAATGCTTTTATTGAATGTCTTGTAATGTTTCTCAGTTCTTTTACCGTCTGAAAAAAATCATGAAAATTGTTGACAGATGAACATTGTGCTGCTAAAGTTTGATGCAAGAAGGGATCATGCTTCATGCTTTTATGAACCAATACATATGTGCCTTTTCTGATTACCTACTACTTATTTTTCCTAATATTGCTCTTTAGTATAACCTTTGTAAAATATGCAATTTGGCCCTTAAGTCTTGTAGTATTTAGATTGTTGGTGGACGAGAGAGTCTGTGTGTTGTACTTTATACTAGACTAAAATGTGTGTTAATCATGTCATGTCCATGTCTTTTTCAGGTCAGCGTCGCCCTCCCGTCGTAGCAGGCGCTGAGGAGCACAGTTGACTCCTGATCTGTGCACTTTGCCGCTTTAAATTCCATGAGTTGAGCAGGCTTGTCTCATTATAGAGGCAGTGGTGTAGGTGAACCCCTCCTCATACATTTCTTTCATCGTTGTAAATATGGTATTTTTAAGAGTGACTAAAAGAACAAAGGAATTTTGAATGGTAGGATTTTCAATTGTATCATTATGCATAGACTAAGACAGACACTAAAAGTCACCACTGTATCATTTTAAACCATAACAGGATTATCAATATGTTATTGTAAAATGTCCAATAAACTGTTTGTCCGTTGTGTTGTCTTTGTGTGGATCAGTAATAGCTCCCAATTTACAATAAGGGATCAAAGGTCAATCAGAAGAATACTTTGTGCATCAAAGTGTGCTCTATTGTACAAAAATACTTCATAAGGCGAAGGTTATTATAATTTAAAAAATCATTACTTAATCAATACATTTCAGGCCATGAGCTGATGTTCATAAATGTCAAATCTGAAGATAAGACACAAGTATTTGTTTATCAGTAGTAGCCGGAACAAGAGCACTACTTCAGGTACATGCATTTTTAATTAGTTTTTATCCGCATTTGAAGTAGTCTACTAGCGGGAAATCTGTACTGAAGCTTGTTGTGTAGGAACGGCACTGAGTGTTGTTTCTACCCGGACTTAAAGACTAGGACACTAAACCATTGCACTGAGCACTACAAGTGCCAAATGACCTCAATATGTATTCGAATAAGCTTGGTCGTTTAATTTTGGGAGTTTCTAGCTGTAAACCGACAGCTGCCCGGACCAGGCCTCACAGCCCCGGGCTCAGGAGGGGCTTCAGCTGGACTGCGGTGTGTCAACAGCGGTCACTGTGGCTGCGGAGAGGTGCCTGTTTGGAGAACAACCAGCGTGATTTACCCTGTCGATCCAGGTGGGTGTGAGCTATGAGCAGTGTAAAGTCAACTGTTACTGAATGATTCATATTACCTATATTGTTTCGCCTGCTGCTGGTTTATTCTAAAAGTGCTCGAAGGTGAATATGGATGCATTTTTGGATGTTATTCTGCTGAGTTGGACGTACAAAGCGGTTTCATTTTAGACTTTTGATGTGTTCATAATTTGTTTTCTGTGATCATATGAATGTCGTAGACGCTACTCAACAAAATGTACCATTTTATTTTCTTGATACAGGTTTTGGATGTAATAACGTGCCCATTTCATAAACTGGGTGTACACAATTATACAATTACCCTAAAAGCAATCCAAGAGTGGGCCTATACAACTGCAAAGGTGTTAAAGGAAAGCTTGTTTAATGCTGAGCAGTAAAAGTCCCATTGAAACACAATTCAACTTATTTATTTATACACATAGATTTGCACCGAATAAAAGACAAACTCACTGGGACTGTTACATTTCTCTATGTATATATCATGTATATCAGGTATGTGCGAGTTGTGTTGATGTAGTGAGATATGTGGTCCCAGGAGATGGTAACATGCAGTGACAAGAGTAGCCTTTCTAGTGGCCCTGGTGCACTATAAAAAACTCTTTTATTTTGGCAAACCACCAACATAGTTTTGAGTTAGTGTATTTTCTTGTAAAAATTACGTAGTATTACTTAAAAGATTGTACTTCTTCTCATGTTTGTAACAGATACCTATATTGAGCTTTAATTTCTCTACACCTACTGTACCTTTTTATTGTTTCATGTCCAGTATGCGGTCAGTCTCCCAGACCACAGTGGACCCCAGTGAGGTGAAGAGGTTCCAGTCACTGGCAAACAAGTGGTGGGATGAACAAGGAGAGTTTGCTGCTCTTCATGCCATGAATGACCTAAGGGTGCCTTTTATACGGTCTGTATTCATGTAGATTACACATTTCAACATTTATCATCAACTCACTATACAGTCGCCAGGATGTCATGCTTTAGGCGCTGTCAACACTAGCACTTGATTGGCAGGGGCATCCAATAAATATGCCAACATATGACTTGAAGGGGCTTTGTGGTGTTTGTGAGCAAAGAGAATGTCATGGAAGAAATAAAATGTAAAAAGACAGATTTACTCCACACATGAGCACATTTTCACCCAATAGCGCTGTAGCTGCATAAAAGTGAGTATGCGTCTGTTTTGGGCTGCTGCTGGGTGTTTTGATTGATAAGATATGCTGTTAGGGTCTTGCATAAAAATCGTTACCCATCCAACCAAGTGTCTCTACCCTTCCCCCTTTGTGGTGCTGTTGGTGGTGGCAGTGATGATGACGTGTGTTTATAGTGACAGCACGACAGATCCAGAGGCAGTGTGTGTCTGAGTGTAGCTGTTCTGCCTGATGCTTCTCTGCCCTCAGGGGGTGACTAAATAAGACACAGACGCAGCCCTGCTACTGTTGCTGATGTACCTTTTAGACCTTTCAGATTTATTTGACATTCTCTCTATGTACACATATTAAAGCAAAACCGGAAAAAAGGAACCAAATACAAGTCATACGCATTTGATTATCCCTCATAAACATCATCGATTTTGGGATGTTTTTAGACCCTGTGGCTAAATAGCTTTTGGTTACTTTCATCCAGACTCGTGCATCAGTGAGTAGCTTGTTAAGTAGATGTCTGCCAACACCTAATCGTATTTCCTCCCGTGTTTGCTTGCACTCTGTGAACCTCAGCAGAGCCTTAATGAGGATGATGTATGTCCAGGTCTTGTCCTGTTGTTGTTGCTGGAGGGAGGCCTACATGGGACAGTTTGTAAAGGAATGACAGTAGGGAGGACATGACTTAGGAGGAAGGTAGGATTAAATGTGCATTGGCAATTTAGCCAGAGGTTAGCTTCGGATGTGGACGGTCTACTTTAGCTATTTCAGCTTAGGGCAATGTAAGAATACATTTCTGTAGTACACTTACTTCCAGATTACTGAACCTGACTATATAACATTATCAAGTATACTAGGTTATTTTATTTTGTTTAAGTTTCTTATTTCTAAACCTTTGTAATTTTCTTATTTATCCATGCAGAGATAATCTGCTGAATGTTCACAGAGGACGTCAGCCTGGTAAACCACTTTCAGGACTCAGAATACTAGATGTCGGCTGTGGAGGTGGCCTGCTTACTGAGGTAATAATCTGTGCACAAAGTTATGAGTAAAGACAGCCTCTTGCCAGGAATGACTCGCAGAACAAAACAGACAAAAATTATGTTCCAGTTGTTTCGATTACCAGCCTTCTCATCAGATGTGTGTTTTTTCTAGGCTGACTCCTGTCCATGCCGTATACCAGTGAATAAAAGTGCACTTGTGTCAGCCCAATTCCTGTTCTTTTTTTATTTGACTGGTCACTGTGTGGTGGAATGGACAGCTGGTCATTTACAGTTGTTTATCTGTTTGTTAGTGTCAATAGGGAGCCAGCAAAAACAGTGCTCCTGTCCTGGCCCTCATTTAAAGTGAGGCCAGACCAGCTGTGTTTTGTGATCTGGTGAGACAAAATCAGGTCCTGTATATATGATGCCCTGTCACATAGGTTGTCATTTGTAAAGACAGACACCCACAAAAAAGACTGTTAGTATTTCCAGTATGATTGTGTCTCTCTGGGTCTTGTCACTGGAGCCTGTGCTATCACAGGAGATCAGCCGTAAAAGGACGGAGATGGGCCTCTTGGCAAAAAGTGCAGTCCCACATAAACAGACTATATGTTCCTAATGTGTCCAGAAGATGGCCCCAAAGATCAAATACAACATAACATATAGACCTTACTTTTACCTTAAATGAATATCTAAGTCTGTGTTATTTTCACTTTGTCTGTTACTTTCCCGTCACTTCTCTTTTCCTTCTGCTTTCTCAGCCTTTAGGTCGCCTGGGAGCCTCTGTGCTTGGTATAGATCCTGTGGCTGACAGCATTGGCACAGCACAGCTTCACTCATCCTTCGACCCGGACCTCTGCAACCAGGTCAGCTACCAGGCCTGCAGCCTGGAGGAGCTCTCGTCAGAAGGGGAGGAGGGAACAGAAAAAGAGCCGGCAGCGGGCCAGTTTGATGCAGTTGTTGCGTCGGAGGTGGTTGAACATCTGGCCGATGTAGAAACGTTCGCTTACTGCTGCAACCACGTGCTGAAGGTATGTCCCACGACGGTGTATGTGGCTCCATCTGTGTACTTCATGTTTGTGGCCAGTGGAGCATTAACTAATGTACATATGGCTACTTTTGTTATGTTACTTGTTTTTTATCTGTAATGGTTCAAAGGAAAGTTGTCATAGTTTTCTATGAAGCGAATGAAAAATCCTTCAGTGCTGTCCATACTGAAGCCAAATGATTATAATCCCTTAGGTCAGTGGGCCAGAGGAGTGGAAAGGATGAATAGCTGTCTAATCTTCACTCGATTCCTCTTACTGACACAAATCTATCACCCTGCTCTACAAACAATCCACGTAGCTGGTTTTAAAATGATATTGTACTATTTATTAATGGTAGATAATATGCGACATGTTAGTATTTTTTTCCAAATTATACACTTATTTTTTTCCTTTATTCTGTGTGTGCAGCCAGGCGGCTCGCTCTTCATCACCACTCTTAATAAAACCAACCTTTCCTGGTTGCTGGGAATTGTTGCAGCTGAACATCTGCTGCGTATTGTTCCCAGTGGAACACATGACTGGGAAAAGTTCATCAGCCCAGAAGAGCTAGAGCGCCTCTTAGAGTCCAGTAAGTCATTAATATTACTTTTTCTCTTTTGCATTGTTTTACTACATTTTAAATTCTTTTTTAATATTTAAAAGATAGTTTTTTTATTATGCTTTGGATTGTCATCACAGCTATTGCTTTCTTTTGATCAGCCTTAACCTTAATCTCTCCCTGTGTCAGATGGTTTCTCGGTGCAGTCTGTCAAAGGAATGCTGTACAACCCAATAACAGGAGCCTGGAGCTGGACCAACAACACAGCCATCAACTATGCCCTTCATGCCGTCAAACTGAGAGACGATCAGGATGAAGAGAGCAGTCTCCACCCAGAGGACCCAGCACAAGGTGCAGCCTCACACAACTGAATCTGTCACCGTGGAAACAAAAAAACAATGGCTGTGAGGCAGTGTGAGACTGAAGTTATTCGAGGATACAAACACTTGGGATTCAGTGAACCTGTAACTAATTTGCACAGTGAATTTAACTTGATGTGATCAAATGCAATGCTAATGAAGTGCTCGCAGAGTATTCACATATTCCTGCAGTGTTCAAAACTGATCTCAATTAAAATGTTATGTGACATTAGACATGACAATATGGCCTGCTGTATGATGGTTGTGATCAATAAATAGTTCCTGGCTATGTATTGTGTGTATATGTGTTTTTACTGCAGACTAGAAAGCATTTTGTGCACGCACGAGCAGTCAGTCACATTCTGAGCCTATTATGACTCTCATGTGGAATTATTATATAATACAGGGACAGACAGACATTGTGCCTCTTTGAACACAATCAGACCTACAAGGATTTGCAAATCATGTCCTTAAACCCATCAATTATTATGGTATTTGTACTTTGACAGTCTCCTCAGCTTGGAGGTCCCATCAGAACTCAAGTCCAATAGCTGTAACAGTCTTTCAGTCAGATTTGAAGACTATAAAACAGGCTTACCATGGTTTATTTGCCACTGTGCTATTTTAAGTGTCTGCATAAACAGTGCGCGCCCACGTGCCGTGAGAGGCGTCAGTTGCCGGAGCCATGGCTGCAGTCAGGATGAGATTAAACTATCGTGGTTTGTTCTAATTGAAGTGGACAGAGGAGTTTCTTTGGCATCAGGACGCTATTGAAGGTGATGGACTGTGGCTGTAGGATCTACGGATTTTCTCGAAGTCGTCTGTACACAACTCTAGGCATGAGCAGAAAACAGTGCACAAACAGAGCTGGTGATGAAGATGAAGGTCTTCCTATCTTTCCGATGTTGTCCCAGAGTAAGTACCATAGGGGACAACCTACATCAGCATTAGTAGCATTTATTAGAACATAGGCTATTTGTTTACCTGTTGCATTGATGATGCAAATGATTACGCGCTAAAGTTTTCAGAAGATTTTGTGGATGGCAGTGTATTTAGTTTAACAGCTGTATGTCATGGCTCCTTTTCCAACTATTAAACCATGAGCAGCAGATTACGGAGACACAGGCTGCCTCCATGTTCTCGTTATTCCTTGAATGAAAATGCCTCAGAGCCGCAGGTGCACCACACGGCGAGCCTCTGGTTTTGGATGAGATGCAGGGGCGGCTCGGGGTTATGTATAAGATACTCTCTGTGGTCAGGGCGGGGTGACTTTACTGAAGCAGACAATAAGACAGCACCGTCAAGTTACGTATGGTTGGGCAACAAAGCGGATGTTTCCAGCTCCCGTTGCGTTAAAATAAAGGCAACATTTTTGTGGTATTTATTATCAGTTCTTATTCTACATTATACCTGCATTATTCTTTTCTTTTTCGCCGTTGTTACGTCCCTTCAGGTTGATCTTATGTATAAAAGTAAAGTGCTATATGGCTTCATGGCTTCCAGACCCAATTGTCCAATCCAAATAAGTAAATGCATTCATTAATTACATGCTATTAGATAATTGTGCCACAAAAGTAATATCGGTGGGTAATCCATACACGCATATACTATTTGAAAATATTATACTATCTAACATGAAACATTTGCGTGCTTAATGTGGCACTCGGAGATTCAACAAGCGGCGAATGTGTGCTATTATTTTGAAATATTTTGAGCATGAGCGGAAGTTGCACCGTGCTGTCTTGCTGACACTTGGTGATTGTTTCTGGAAAAACCTTTGAAGGAAAGTGAACCCGGTGGAGCAGAAGAAGAGCAGGGAGGGGAAGGCGAGATGCTTTCTGTCCACAGTTTTCTGGGGATATTCTGACTCCCACCGCCGTCATGCCGTAGACATGAAGCCTGCCGAGGACTGCGGCGGCGGGGCGGACGCGGGGCTGCTGTGACCGACAGAGAGAGGATGTACTGGGCTGCGGGGTTCGCCTCTAGCCGGCCGTGTGTGGTGGAGCTCGGGCGGAACCACAGCCTGTCTCTCGGGATATGTGGTTCCGAGCAGCAGCAGTCTCTGTATGGCTATATCATCGCCTTCCCTTTACAGGACTACGGAGGTATCATGTCCGCCCTGGGCTCGGAATCCTGGTGGAAGAAGACCCTGTACATCACTGGAGGGGCCCTGCTGGCTGCTGCTGCCTACCTCCTGCATGAGCTCCTGGCCATCAGGTAAAAGGCTCTGTCAGCACGGTTTGTTTCAATGAGCAGCCATTTGTTTGGATCTAATTAATCCTATTAAACGTGGCTCTGAGTGATTAGTGCTGTTGTGTGCTGTTGGTGAATGCAGTGTTCCTGTAGATCTTGAGGTGTCTGTTTTCCTCCATCCAAGGACACGACTCTGGAAGAAGACAAAAAATAAATAAATAAAAATCTAGTCACGTGTATGCTCGTGTGTGGCTCTCGTGCCAATCGTAATCGGCACCTGAGCGTGGATAAACTGAGCGCCCCTAAGGCTTTGCGGACCTTTAATGAACCCACAAACACAGCTGTTGAAGCCTAGAAATGTATCTATAAATATCCTCGTTTATACTGTAGTCATTTTCTAAATAAGCGGTTCTGTAGCCATAGTTTAAGCACAATAAATAAGACAAATTTTGTTATTTTTCCAATAGCTTGATATATGCTAAAGAATCAATCTTGAATAAATATTCTAATCCAGGCCTGGTTTACATGAATTAAACAGAGCTGTCTATATTTATGAACAGTGAAGGCAGCACCTCCATCCATCACAGCAGGTTCTTAGATCTTGGTGGATAAGCTTTGATCAGTCTGGATAGAGACTGTCTCTAGACTATTGTCAGTGACCCTTCTGTTCATGTATTTTGGTCCAGGCCAGTTCTGGGCACTAAATACATCCTGTAACAGTGGCCTGCTAGTCAGTGCTTTCACTCACCCTCCCCCATGATAATCTGTGTGTAACCTTGCATTTGGTACAGAGGCACTGCTGCTGAATCACGTGCAGCCTACTGAGGCGCCTGGGCCCGCAGCCTGCCGGCATCATCTGTTTGGGCCATGTGATGTTGGCAGTGGCAGCAGCTCTGCCACACTGGTCCGCTTTCATTCCCAGTGCTCCTTTTATACCAGATCCTTGTTTATGGAGAGTCCCTTAAGTGGGGTGTCTTCAGGGAGATTTAAGCACCAAAAACTGCTGATGGCACACCAAGAAACACTGTAGCAAAATGATTGATGGTGCTTTCAATGCACTTTGAAGATGCACATCTTCAGCACCACACAGCTGTGGACAGCGACCTTAAAGAGATGTCTCATTTTCATGAATACAGGACATGTACTGTATAGCTTGACAGACAATTTTAATACATTTTAGCCTCTCAGTTACATTCAATTTGTTAAACAAGAAGACTTGTTTCTAAGGACTTTAAATGATCCCATGAGGGGTTTCATTCTTAAGGCCTTTAGAAAGCTTTCTGCCAGACTCAGGATTTATTTTTTTTTCTTGCCATTACTTTTAATCAAATTAAGTTAGATAAATAGTTGTGTTTGAATTTATCAATGCTGTTCTTTGGTCTTGACATTTTATGAATAATTAATTCAATGATGTGGTATAAAACTAGAGTACAAATATAGAGCAACACTGTAAGCTACGTTCAATTATTCATAGCTGAAGATGGGTGGTCAGTGATGAAAGACATGCTAAACAAAACAGCCAGGGTCTGTCTAATATTAAAGATCCTCTCACTTGCTTTGAATTAAAACTGAAAGCTATTTTTTTTTATGTCTGATTCCATTTATATTGACTAATATTTACCTTTTCATTTCATAGAATATTTCAGTATTGTTCTATAATTGTATAGATCATTTCAATGATTAATCAAACTTTTTTCTCATAAGGTGTAAAGGTTGAGGAGGTGTAATTAAAATTTAGCATAGGATTTATAGCAAAAACAAAAACTACACACCGTTCAAATTCTCATAGAAACATAAATATATTAATTAAAAGCAAGCAGACAACAGTGCTACCCTCCTTGGCATCGTGCACTGTTAATGTTGATATGTTTTTGTTTGTAGGAAGGAGCAGGAGCTGGACTCTAAAGATGCCATCATCCTCCATCAGTTTTCCAGGCCAAAGAACGGCGTGCCCAGCCTCTCACCTTTCTGCCTCAAAATAGAGACATATCTGCGCATGGTTGATCTGCCGTACCAGGTTACTCACAGCAACATGCATTTATGAGTCTGACATTAGATAGGAATTTTCTTTTTTTCATTTGAAACTTTAGAAATACTGGATAAGAGGGCAGGGGTTTCCAGAAGACCTAGGTTTTAATTAAATAATAAGGAAAAAAAGTTGTCAATGTGATTTGTTTGTACTAGAATCACTCTTCCTTTTGCAGAACTACTTTGATGGGAAGTTGTCACCACAGGGGAAGATGCCTTGGATAGAGTATAACCATGAGCAGGTCTCAGGGTCAGAGTTCATTGTAGACTTTTTGGAGGAGAAGTTTGGTGTAAATCTCAACAAGAACCTCACACCGGAGGAGAGAGCTGTGTCTAGAGCTGTAACCAAAATGGTCGAGGAACACCTCTACTGGTGAGTGACTCGAGTTTAACATGTGTACCTGTGTTTACTTAAAGCAACTTGGAGTAATGTTGTATTAAAGACCGCAATCAGAGTCCAGACAAATATCAGATGTGCGTGTGTTTTGTAAATGAGGAGAGGTTTATCAGTGATTTGTAGAGTAAAAATGTCAGTGACGCTGTTAAAAGAATGGTATTTAGTTATTCTTTAGTGTAATTTGTCCCATAATAGCCAGTCTTCTGTCACTACGGCTCAGCTACTCTGTGGTGAGTCAGTCGAGTACCTTGTGATGAAAATACACTGCTGCTTGGAAATCACTCGCCACTTCTCCCACACTCAGAGTGTTTTCCTTTACCAGAAAGCTCTATCCATCTTCCAGTACCTCACTCGTGCACATACACAACAACACATCATGATTTAACTCTGTTTTAGCCTGTGTCAAGAGCATTAGTCTCTGTAAAATGATGTCAGTTCACCACACTGCACTCCTACATCTTTTTGTCTATAGAGAGAAAAATATGCTCCATTTATAATTAAAAAAAATCCATTGAGTCAGAAGAGTACTTCACATGTAACTTGTCACAAAAATGTGGTCAAGACATTTTATAAACAAGGAAATCTATAACAATCCTTTTGAAGATAGATGTCACTCATGTAACCCACTTTCCTTCTTTTCTCTCTCCTTGTGTCACCTCTTTGTGTGATTTCATTCCCTGCTCCTCCAGTCATCCTGTGCCATGTTTAGAGCCCTTTATAGACCTATTGATTGAATTATTTATGTGAGGGAAGGGCAATGTGGTGTTGCTCACACAACAGTACACGCTTCCCATCAGCCCCGTCTTACTGCTGTCATTGACGACAGCTAAGGGTCTACATAAAATTGCATCTGAAACTAAATTCCTACTGTTTCTGGTCCTGACTATGATACAGTGTCATAATAAAATATTATTATAATAATATATTATAGTATATATTATACAAATAATATTTGTCATCAGTAAAATTGTATTGAATTTCAAATGTTGAAGACAAAAGCCAGAAAGAACATTAACAGGATGTAGCCTATAGTCAAAGTAGCCGGATAGTCACCACTCCCAGATGCATTGTGGGGCACATGCTGTAATTTGATTCCTATTGATTTCCCACTTGTCCAGAGTGATTTAGAAGACAGCATACAGAACACTGGGCTTTCTTAACAATCATATCACTGTCTGTCATCTGTTGTCCTTTTGGAAGATAAGTAAAGATCCTAGGCTTCCAGGCTTTGTAACCTGCTTAGGGCGAAGGTCACTCTTATGTATTTTAGACAAGTGTTGTGAGTAAGTGTGTAAGGATATAGCAGCTTAATCTTATTAGAGTCTACACGCAGACTCAGCTTTGTTGTGAAAACATCAGGAGAACAGAGGGGACACCAGTCCACTTTAGAAATACAGTATGTTGGTTATGAACCTGTAAATAACACAGTGTGGTTTTCATTCATCTGGTCTATTACATATTTGTTATATCCTTTTGTTAAACCTATTTCTCTATGAAAAGGCATTAACAGTTATCCCCCAGACTCACTTCACCTTTAACAGCGTGTCAGGTTAATGGGCTAAATGGATGATGTCGTCCACTCAGGCTCAGTTGGAGGCAGTGTATCTGATGAATAGGTCATGCAACAGAAGTCGTGGTACATTATTATTGATCTGCATGAAGGTGGCTGTCAATATCCATAAGGTTTCTATAGTAACAACAGAGAGGGGGGAAACCATTAATGCTGACATCACTCCCATCTTCATTAAAGGGATAGTCGAAATGTCTATGAGATCCTTAAGTAATTATAATTATTGTGACTGCTTTTTATTCTGTTCTTCATTCATATAGCCCCAGAACTCACTAAATACGGTATTTGTACAGGCACCTCATTTTAACCATCTGAACCAAAATATGGGCCATTTCTCAGCAACATATATTGTTTTCAGTGGCTGCATTTACACCAGCACATAGTTTAGTTTCTGTGGCATTGCTCTTGTCTGCTTTTCCAAACTGGGAATGTGCTGACAAATATCTACTGTTGGAAATAAACTAGCAATCTGAGAGTATCTAATAAAACCACATTTATAAAATACTGAACTACCCCTTGAGGTCACATATTATGGAACCATACGATATTTTCCTGGAAGTCAACCTATTGAGAGAAATAGACAAGAAACTCAGTCCTCTATACTAAAAACCATAACACAAAAATAAATGTCTCTATTTTTTTTCTCTCAGGACAATAGCATACTGTCAGTGGGTGGATAATCTGGAAGAAACACAAAAGCTTCTGGCAATGAGTGGCCCTCTGAGCGACACTCTGAAGTGGCTGTTGAGTCACCTGAACGGCAGCATGGTTCGCAGAGAGATGTACGGTCACGGTATTGGACGTTTCTCGAAAGAAGAGGTTTACTCTCTGATGGAGAAAGACTTACGTACGCTGGCCACACTGCTGGGTAAGGCAGTAACTGTGTGTGTAGTTTTGTGTCCAGTGACGACAAATATTTGTGTAGAAATGTGCAATCTGGAAGGATTACCCGAACACTGTTATATAATCTGATCCCTAGATTTATGTACAATGCTTAGGTTTCTGAGTGTCTACAATGACATTACATTTGGATAGTTTGGGAAGTCAGGGAAATTTTCAGTTTTCATCTCCCGTAAAACGAAGATGAATAATAGAAGAAAAATGTCTGGACAAAACAGCCTCAGAGAGACACTGTTACAGAGTGAAAGGGTCCAACAAACAAAAAGCCAGATGCTAAGGAGACAATATTGTTTGTATTGATCTGTTTGTGCCATTTGAATGAATGGCTGTAAAATGGAAAGTTACTCCTAGACGGTATGCATCAGTACACTCTGAAACATTCAGTTTTAGTGCTTGATGTTCTAGGCCCAGTGCCAGACAAGTGAGTTCCCAGCTTCTTTGGAATAACAGAAGTTTATTAGCTATTGTACTCCTTAAAGCCAACATGTTTGTAATTTTTCATTGCTTACATGTGCAGGAGAGAAGAAGTACTTCATGGGTTCCAAGATTTCAACATTAGATGCCACAGTGTTTGGACACTTAGCCCAGGCAATGTGGACGCTCCCAGGCACTCGGCCAGAGCAACTCATCAAAGGTGAGTGGATCTGATCAGTCAGTGTTTCAAATGTTTTTGTTTATTTGTTTTACTCTTCCATGCCATTTTAATTCTGGATGAGTATTTTAATTTATGGTGTAAATAAAATGCAGACTGCGTGTCAAATATGATAATACTCTTACATGTTGTCACATTAATGGTAGTGATCTTATGCAATCTTTATTATATACTGTATTTAAAAATTGTATGTAGCCGTTTTAAGAAAGGTTCTGCCTGGCCAGGCTTGATTGCAATAAAAGTGCATATAATGTACTTGTAAAGCCACTAGATGGCAGTGTTAAACCACTGCCTTGCAGTTGATTGTGTTTTTATGGTGTGCACTAAGCTGAGCACACTGGAGTTTCTTATGTTTTTATATAATAAAATCAACACTTGTATTATCTCAGAAACAGCTTGTTCTCTCTTGTCACTTTAAAATGTAGACAAAAGACTCTTGGCAAGAGACAGTGATACCTCCTGCTGGTTTAATTATTTCTGTACAAGCTTTTACAAGAGGCCTGCTGTCTTTACAGGTGAGCTCATAAACCTGGCCATGTTCTGTGAGCGGATGCGGAGGAAGTTCTGGCCCGAGTGGTTTGTGGAGGTGGAGGATGTTTATTATGAAGGAGACAGTGACAGCAGCAGCCGCTGCTCCCCTGTAGGCCTGCTGGACCTTGGCCTGTTCTCCAGGACTGACACATTTGATGACAGTGACAACAGCACTCACTCAGCTGAGCACCCAAACACACACTCCCCCGACTCGGACCACTCGCTGTTTGACTCTGATGTTGGCACCGCATCCGACAATGACATTCAGCTGAAGGAGGACATAATGCCGGACCTGGAGGTTTGATTGGCTGGCGTGTGCGTACAGAACTGAGGCAAGAGCACTTCACAGTACAACTGGAAAAGACCCCAAACATTCACTACCCAAAATGTGATGTCTTTGAGATGGACCAACTAGGTCTTTTTTATGCAGTGCATAGAAACTGAACCTTACACTCTATGGTTTGCCCTTTCTCGTTATGTCACAATTGCCCCTGTGGCAATTTCTCTTTGCCTTATTTGTCTTGTCCTAATGTACAGAAGTTGGTGTTTAAAGTTAACTAAGAGGAAGCATCCCAACTGATCAAAATGCACAGGCAAAGAAAATATATAAGCAAAACAGGTGGCTTTGAAGTGATGCAACTAATCACCATGTGTCTATAACGCACAAACGTATCCAAACCGGTGGATCATGTGATCGTGTGGAACAGCTGCTCTGTCTCCACTTTTAACCATCCATGTGCTGAAGATAACACTGTTGAGAGTGAGTGCTTTTTCATGTCATTATTACATCTGTATTAAATCGTCAGACCATCACAATAAGAGGTCCTTGGAGCCCAGTTGTTTTTTTACTTTGGGTTTTAAGACAGATTAAAATACAATCTGATTTGTGCCTGCTTTCGTTTTTTTTTCTCTGATATGGTCACATTTTGGTAAATATGCAGTTTTTATATTGAACCACTAGATGGTGATAGTGGCCTGTCATGAAGCTCCTTTAGTCAATATCAAGGTCATTCTACTACAAAGGACCTGCCACATCTCTGTCAGTCCACTGAAGCCCTCTTTAGTCCTAAACATTAATATCATGCTTCCCATTCATAGATGACTTGTCCTGTGCATCAGAGAAGTGTTGTGTATAAGTGTAGGAGTGACACTGGCCTATTAAGAGAGAGTAGACAATAAATTAGGTGCTTATGCTAATGAAATGTGTGCTTTTACTGTCATATATCAGTGCCACTTTAAATTATTTATATATGAAAACATGTGTGGTTTACACATATATCTAAACTATTGTTTTACATTAGTTTCTTGTATGTTTTGCTCTCAAAGAGAGACAATATTTTTCAATAGTGAAAATTCTTATTTCACCCTGTTTTATTAAGTTATGGAAGTACAGAGAGGCCTACATGAATGGGAAACATAACTATGTATCATTAAGGCAGGTTGACTTTTTTTTAATTATTTTGATTATGCTGCAAAGAGCACTGTGCTGATTGTGATAGCTGTGTGTATGTGAATGATACTGATGTTCAGAAACAATTAGAACACCACATCAAACTGGGCAGGGCATTTGTGAACTAAAAATCCTTAGTTAAAACATGGACCAAAATGTATTTATGTTGTCAAATATCAGGGGTTTTTTTTGTTTGTTTGTTTGTTTGTTTTTTGTTTTTTTTTATGCCTCTGGATTTTAAGGGTCAGTTCACTTTTTTTTTTCTGAGCAGATTTTACAATTTTTGATGTCAGCTGTTTGTGTTGTTAATTTAGATAAATGCCATTTTCTTTGGTATTTGCTTGACAATGTCAGTGTACCTTATTGTGAACACTAGCAATACACAAATTACTACATAAAAAAGAACATTTATGAAAGAAATAAAGTAATTAGTAGTAAGTAGTAATAGAAACTAATGATGAAATTTACTCTTTTGTTTAATGTGAACTGACTTTTTAAAATAAGCGACAAAAGGCCATCAGATTTAACTTAACTTAGTGATATATAAATGTTCCCATGTCATGTTAATCTGAGGTTTCCATCCCGGGTGTGTGTTTTTTGGTTATCTCATCCACTCGGGACATCATTCAATAAAACAAACTGCTGTAATCAAGCCATATTAAAACTAGGTGTCTTGTTCTTGTATGAACCATGTCATAACATTACTGCTGGGGTAATGTAAATACTCTATGTGTGACTGATAAAGTGTACCATACTTTAAATCTGCTTTATGGATGTGCGGTCAACTGGAGCGACTGAGGGTTTCAATAAAGAATAGCTGTTACAATTTTAAACGATTGATGAATTTGTATATATTGTGTAAAAGTGGTAATATATTGCATACTGGAATTGTTTTAGTCATTAGGGTTAAGTAAAGATCAAACTAACTAAGATCAAGTGACAGAGACCAGAGTGGACCAAGACCTTTATCAGAGTGTGACCAGACACAGGGCAAGGCCAAGTCCTGTCAAGCACCAATAGATTTCACATGAGTATTAGATATCTCATGGAAGTATTGCATTGCAGTTACAGTTAGAACAAAAAAAATGGGAATGAGCCATTAGGGCTCCGTGCTCATGGAAAAAATAAATATTACTTATTGACTTTGGAAATATGTTGGATTTATTGAACAAAACAGCGAATTCTCCTTAGAATAAATAATATATTCAAATAAATAGCTTAAAAAATAAACAGAAACAATAAATAAATAAGATCAGTGATGTAGTGCACTTCCATAATCTTGAAGAAAACAGGTAACAAGTGATAAATAAAAGCAAGTAATAAATACTTGTTAATTTCTTCATTACATGGACTTTTATTGAAAATTCAATTAGTTGCACAGCCCTATCCATGTTTTTGAAAGACATTTTACATCTAATAGTAATAGTCAGTAATACTTTTAAATAATGAACCAGTTGTACTCCTTGCTGGTGTAGCTTCAAGTACTATAACACTATTGGTCATTATAGATCCTATAATGTGCATCTAAAATTTTGCATAATCTACAGTGTATTTTTACTCTAAATCAGCATTGTTCAAATAATGGCCTGGTTTAACAATCTGACATTGTTCCACTTTTCAAGTTAATGCAGAAAACTAAGGTTCATTGAGAAATAAAGAACTTGACAGAATCTTCACAGATCTTTAGCAGGTTCTGCTTTAATGTCTACACACATTTCATTCTCATTATTCAGCCACACAATAACACATAATCTCCTGTAGATGACTTCAGTTTTGTTGTCTTTAAGGAACATGTGAATACCACCACAACACATACAAGCCCATCCCATGGTGTTTACAGCTGTGAAGAAGACTTCACTGTTGGTGAAGTGTTTTGTCACATTCAACCAGGATGATTTTGATTGAGTGGAGATTAGCAGTGCATTATCACACCAAACTTTTACTCTCAGTCAGGTTCGTTTGATTGAAGATTTAGGTGATAAATAAGCCCCAAAGAAGAGCAGCCTGGGTCTTAGAACAGGAAACCATCGGAGGTCCACAGATCAGGAACTGGGCTCCCAGGGGACGGAGCAGGTGCAGGCTGCGAGCAAGGCCTTTGGGCCTGAAGGGGCTGCCAGAGCTTAAAACAATCTGCACTGCTCCTTTTTAATTTGGCTTTGTGAACAGCCCACCCTCCACCCAGACTCTCCCTCACTCTCTCTCTGTCTGTGCTTAACAGATCAGCGATCCACAAAGAGGAGTAAACACACACAGAGCAAAATTAAAATGGGAACTCCCCTGGCACAGCAAAACAAATTAGAGCAAACAAATTACAAAGAGTCAACACACAAACACTGGAGCATCTGTGGCTGTCTGGACTACTGGAGCCGGTGGCTACCACCCACACCATCAGTGGCACCACCTTCTACATGTTCCCTTCAAACTCTGAGTCGACCCGTCACAAACAGGTCTCTTCTTCACACTGGCTGCAGCAAACAAATGTATTATGTGCTGGGATAAAGTATGAAAAGATAATAACAGATTGGAAAATTAAAAACAAAAAAGGGTCCATGTCTTAGTCCCCATAAACTCAGCTCTATTCTCCAATGCCCTCCTGTATTGAAGCTAATAAATCCTACAGAGACAATGTGAGGTTACATTATTATTAACTATTGTAATTTCATAATCAGTTGAACCAAATCATTTGTGCCTCTTTGCCTCTTATTTCTTGTACACGCCAAGAATACATAGATGCTGCATGTACTGAATTTTGGTCTTGGACCGTGTCTGTATTTTGAGTATTACAGGGTGAAATACTTTCATAAACTTACAAAAACTTTCTCACATAAGACGATCAGAAGATTGTTGTGCACTTTGGTTCATAGAAATACAAAGGAATTACAAACAGCAGAAAATTCCTGTTTTGATGTGAGAATTATTCACTAAAAATCTGAATGTGCATGAAGTATGCACGAATCTCACCTGTTATCTGCACTATATCAGTGTTTGTGTCTATGAGCACACTTGATCTTGGCTGGCCCTCTCCCTAGGCCCGCTGGCCCCTGTGGCCCCTCTGGCCCTCTGGCAGTGACTGTGGCCTGTCCATCTGCCTCCTACTGTCTGACTCTGGTGGGACTGGGGCCATGGAAGACCCCCCGCGCCCTGCAAACCTTCCCTTTTACCCGGCACCCTCACCAAACCCCCAGGCCAGCTGCTCAGTCCCCAGGATGTGCCCAGTGCTGCCAGGTGGGCCCCGGGACACACAGTTGGGCTCCCTGACATACACACACACTGGTGGTCAACAGCACAGACACATTATCTTTGTAAACACACTGTTACGCAGGTACACACAGTTTTACAGACACACTTCATACATGTGCCAGCTCTAAACTCTCTGTCACTGAGGCTCAGCTGGTCTCCACACTGAGTTCACAGGAGTGGGACACCAACAGGTGGCGCTGTTTTTGTTACTAATTACTGCTTTATTTATTCATTGGCATGTGGCAGTTTCCAGATGACTTTGGCTGGCCTGCTCATTGACAAAACAGAATTAACCACAGCCAGCACCTGCCTTTTGTGTTTTTTGGGCGATGAATATAGTCTGGTGATGTATATTGTCATTATCATGACTTCTGTTGTGAGTCGGTGCACAAACTCAAAACTGTTTACCTTAAAACATATTTTCTCATGAAAGAATTTGCCCCACTCTCCAAACACGCCACTCAGAGGCCTTTCCAGAGATGTGAGGGCCATCTAAAATCAAATAATGCTAAAAACTCTGATAACTGTTTGTTTTCATACACAAGGGAACACATACAGGTAAGAAGAGAAAAGAGAAAAAGTTGGGGAAATATTTCAGTCTTGTCAATTTATAAAGTGTTACTGTCCCAAACTTTTCCTTGTGAAGTCTGCCCTTACTTCACAAGATCCTTGGAGACAGACATGAAGGGTGAGTGTATTGTAACCTAAAGACACAGACACCACCGCAGACCAGACCGTATCATGGCTCCCCTTCTGTCGCCCCATTATCTTCCCTCCCCTTCTCCCTTCCCCTCACCTTCTTCTGGATGTTATCTACAGCCGCTTATTCCCTAATACCCCAATTGTTGTGCTCTAAAAACAATAATTAGCAATCCCGTACGAGACTGAGGGGCGAATTTAACAGCTTTCTTCTGATGTGATTCTTCCCCCTTTTATCTCCCCCTCCTTTTTTCATAAGAGCAAAGAGAGGTGCAGAGGGGGCGAGGGGCGCGGAGGTGTTGGCAAAGCCTCTTTAAACTCTCTGGTATTATGGAGGATTATTTTGTGCCGAGATCCTGGCTTGTGTGCCTGTTTTTTCCCCGTTCCTTTCTCTTGCTGGTTTGTGGCAGACACGCTAGGTAAACAGTTTGTGTCACACTTGATTGCGTTTGAGAAATTAAAAAACAGGAATGACAATAGGCCACGGCTGGGGATGAGGACTGAGGAGGGGGGCACTGACACCATAAGACCCGGGCTCTTTGGGGACCCCTGGTAGGCTGCATGACAGAGCGGCCCTCGCAGCTACAACAATACAAGACCTCGTCCTTCAGAGAACAGTGCTCGCTCCCGGTCGCAGAGTCTATCTGCACTGGGCCATCTGCTCTCCTCCCCTCTTCTTCCTCCTCTTCCTCCTTTCCCAAAGATGCCTCGCTTGAATCTGGCTTAATTATTCAAGTGTTTACCGGCACAAACACCCTGCCAGGTTGGAGCTATGTGTGTTTTCTTGACATATCCCCCTTGTGATTCACTTACAGTCTGTGTGTATATGTAGTGTGGCAACATCTGTGCCTGTCACTGAAACCAGAGCAAAAGTTATACGACAGTAAGCCGCGCACAATATCACAATGCTTAACTGAGCTAAATGTTTCTAAAATGATCCTTATTTGAATGGTATTGGTCTAAATTGAAAATTGGTCTAAATCTGTGTAAAGAAGAAGAGAAAACTGTGTTTGCCTGAAGTGAACACATTTCTATTTTGGATGCTCCAGTGCTGTTAGGATCCAGGCCTACAGAGGGCAGTGTGATACTGCAAAACGAGGGCAAACGTGAAGGTGGCAAAGTTTGAGTAGCTGTGGAACTAATAAACAACCAAACTTAACATCCAAGGGCAACATCATTCTGGTAAGAAGAAAACTAAATTTTAGATAATCCAAAACTGCATTCCTCTACATTTCCCAAACTTACTCCAAGACTTGCTTTTTGTGCCCATATTGATAATAAATGGTCCACACAATGTATACAGGGTCTTACAAAACCCTCTCTTGGTTCTGTAAGTGGTAGATTTTGTAATCTTCAGTGACCCACCTCTTGGATCTGACCTGATGTTTAGGAAATAGTGATGATAAAAATCCAGTTTTAAATGTAGATGGAGTGAACAACATTCTGTGCAATATGTTTTCAAAACATGAAATTCAACAGTGTACTTTTTAATGCAACTCCAATCATACAAGCAATGTCAGCAGCGACTATCCTTAGCATCAAGAAAAACAAAGAGTGATGGTACAGCCTCCACAAACCCCTGTCTCAACATTATCGAGTCTCTCTTCAATCACGTAAAAAGACAGAGGGATGGTTAGTTTTTTGAAAAGTTTGGAGCAACTTTCTCTGGTTTAGATATGCATTTTGTAATTGATAAAAAATAAACAACTTTTACACCAAAAGTCACTATAGCCGAAAGCCTTATGTGAAGACACCTATTTATCTCGTTTCTTGCTTCTGTTTGTGCATCATGTTTTATTTAATACCACTCACTTTGTTAAATAAATCTGAACTTTTGGATTAGAGTTTAATCACACAACACATTTACTTATGATTATTTGCATTTGACAATTTAACAGGGAGTGAACTTGAGACACGTTCCACCCAAACTGTCACACGTGGCAGTGGTGTCGAGGGACCAACCTGTCCCGGCCTGCCTGCCTGCAGCTCACTAGGCCTCCTCTAATATATAATCTGTTGTTATTCTGTCACCGCAAGGAGCACAGCCAACCCCAAGGAGACGCCACTGAAATTCATTAATCTAATTAAATATGTCGTATTGCCCAAATGAGACACTGGTATGGCTTTGCTGCAGGATAAGTGCAAAGTAAGGCTGGGTCCCACAAGAGTAGCATACAGCCGACGTGTGCTAACGGTACTGCGCTTCATTACACTCTTAATTACCTATTGTTTCTAACTAGTTGGTGGCGTTTTAATGAGAATCTACAGGCAGTTAAATGTAATCTAAATTTTCTAATCTACTGGTCCATTACCAAGGAGTCAAAATGTTATTGGTTTTGTGAGTAATCAGACTTTTAAATGGTGCTGATATCACTCCCGGAGGGCAAGGAGTGGGTTTCGACTGTGTAATTGAATTCTGTTTTTTTTCTCCTTCTTCTTCTCCTCTTCTTTTCCAAGCAGCTGAAAGGAAGGTTTTTCTGTTGCGGCTGGTCGCTCAGGTCGAGGGGCATGTCTTTGGTTCCGGTCGGATCACAAGGTTTTTTTCCGCTCCCAGATCACCATGGTGACCCCTTCAAGAAAGTGTAAGTGTGTTTGTGTTTTCAGGTGGAGTGTGTGTATGGATGCATTTCGAAGTGTGTTTCCGTGTGTGTTTATGCCCCGCCAGCCTCAGTACTCTGCTGTGCTGTCACCTGCAGCCAGATAAGCCAAAGGATTTATCACCCAGTGAATTGCCTTTGAGTGGTGGATAAAATGGCTCCAATACATTCTCATATGAAAACGCTGCGAGGTTAATGAGAGCCAAATTCACAGAGGGCTAAATCTATTAGGTTTTCATGGATGGAATCAATCAACATGCACCACACCGGCTGATTTGTCATATTGAAGCATTGCCCGTTTGAATTCCAAAACACAATCTTCCTCACACAATGATTCACTTTGATTTTGATTGCCTCTTCATCAAGAAGATGACAGCTATGAACTAATTTTCTTTTCTATCATGTTACACACTTATTAGCTCCGGATGTCCTTGGCAGATGACGGATTCTCTCTTTTCACGCAGCTACAGTTGGGTTTTCCTCAGGTCTGTTCAAACAACCACCTTGCATCTGTTTTCTTTTTTCATTTTATTCACGCTATTTATTTGCATAACAGATTTATTCTTGACTGCATAAACCTTAAAATAGGAATCTGCCCTAAATAATGTGCTATTGGTTCAGTGGTGTGTACAGTCTGTAGAGTTTACTGAAGGCCACAATCACACCCACAGCAGTCAAAAATATAAATGAACTGAATTACCTTTGGATGCTACCTGCCTCAAAATTGAATGTGTTGCTTTCTTTGCTGATGGTCTCTAATATTTTGCAGATCTATGTTAAGTCTACAATGCTGTATTATGTGGCAATGACATTTCCTGTTCAGGATCATGTGGAAATTACAGTATTGTGCAACACTTAGGTGACTTTTAATGACCATCCAAAATGTCAAATACTCTCAAATATTATGTGTCGATTTACACCATAGTTTTACTGGCCTTTCCAGTCTGGGTTTGTCACTGACATCTCTTGATTCAGGTTGGAGTCATGGCGGGACATAACACACAGGATCATTTCATTCGAGGGCAAAATTTACATTTGACTTATACTGTGTTTGTGACACAATAAATTTATTCAATCACCGAGGGGTTAGGGCAGAGGGATAGCATTAGGATAACAGGATGTTTGGTTATAGCTGTTCTCACCAAATGATTAGAGTTGACCTGACCTGCACTTATCTCTCATTGGTGTTGGAACCTCTTATACCATCAATATTTCCTCCTCAGATACTAATACAAGCACTTCACCCACTGCAGTTTTTTTTGTTCCTGCCTTTTCTCTAATCAGTGCAGTTTGGACATATTTTACATAAACAATGATAAATGTATGGTTCATAAATACTGTAAACATTTATTCTTGCTATCGGCAGTCACCCAATTTGAAGTACAATTAATTGTTCTGGGAAAGGTGGTCCAGGACATCCCTACAAGCACTAATAAATTGTTTTGTATAGATTTGGATAAATACATTTCAATTTGAAGACTGGCTAGCATCACACATTACTATACACAAGATTTTCTTAGAGATCTTAGAAACGTGTCAGACGGAGGAAATGTAAGAACTCTAATTGGAAGTCCACCATTCAGCACAAGACACATATTTGCCAACCTGTTCCCACAATACGGATTCTTGTTTGACTGCTTCTGTAAAGCATTAGGTTCATTAATGTTCAATGTGCTGATGTTTTCCAGCAGCTCAGGTCTGCTGTGCTGGATTTTCAGATCTTTCTTCAATGGCTCTTTTCAGGTATCACCGTGTACAGTATGAGAGAGTTGGCATCACTTTCTTCTCTCCATGCAGATGCTGTGACACTCGATGTGGAGAGAAAATGTCTAATCATTGCAGAGGAAATAAAAAGGAGAAAGACACATTTGTCTTGCGTAGCTGGTACCTTTCTCTCAGTGCGGTGATGGATGACAACCTTGGTTTTGAGTGCGTGTGTTTGTCTATCGCAGTAGTGCAAAGTGACCAGGGACAGACGCCAACAGAAAAAGGCCCTGTCCCCCAACTAATGAGCAGCATTATTCAAATGGAGTCTTTGTTGTCAGTGTACTGTGCTGTAGTCTGCACACTGCTGTCACACACACTGTCTTCAAATGCACCACTTCCTCATTTTGATGCTCTATATCAGTTTATCGCCCACTGAAACACATGCAGTAATGTACCTAAAACACCTTGAAACCGTGGCAGGTTTGGTCACTCTGTATAGCATTTACAGCATCGAGCATGTAATTATTATTCTAAAATGCAGCATTTTGTCACACTGTAGCCCCAGAGGCCCATGTTTTATAGAAGGATTACCCTGTGAGCTGCCAATACATGGTGTCAGCACAGGATCAAACAGCAGGTGGGCACCCAGCAAAAGGCAAAAAAAGACAGCAAGCACAAAATGTCAACAAATAGAGGAATATCACCCAGTTTGTCGATCACACTGTGGAGTCACATGAAAAAAAAAAAACTAGAAGTGGAGGCTTCAAGGCCTTCACAGCTGACAGGAGGAGCAGCAGTGAATAAAGGAGGAGGGGAAAGAAGATGGGAGTTGGAGGAGAAAAAAATCGGCCTTTCTACAAAGAAGGACGGGGGGAAGAGAAGGCTCCTTCGACCGAGCCCATCTCCAGCTGTCACAAATCATTTCTGCT
The DNA here is from genome assembly GCA_036850595.1 of Rhyacichthys aspro. Lineage (NCBI taxonomy): Eukaryota > Metazoa > Chordata > Actinopteri > Gobiiformes > Rhyacichthyidae > Rhyacichthys > Rhyacichthys aspro. Next base: position 6,831,437 of record CM072163.1, on the reverse strand, counting down.
CGGGAAGTGAGGGGAGGCGAAATGTCAAAATATTTGAATAAATTCCACAGAAGCCTGTTGAGAGAGGGGCGGCGCGGCGAGAGGGGTATTGTTGGCACCGATGGGGTGGAGAGGGGATGAGAGGGCTGGGGAATAAAGAGGGGAGTGGGTTAGTGGTGGGGAGGGGGTATGCATGTGAAATAGCCTTCACAGGCCTCAGGAGGAACACGAGCTAAATGGAAATCAAAGGTTGGCCACTGCAGAGATCTTTTTGCTCATTTTAAACTATTTCTCCTTTGGCTTGAATTAAAATATTGCATTGTACAACTCTAACTCTCATGGTTGTGCTCACAGTATTGAGTATGAATATTACGCTTCTCTCAAATGTTTATTCACGTATTTATAATTTAAAGTCTTTCACATGCTTGTGCGTATATTAATTACAGTATCAATATTCAAGTACAAACCTTCCACACTTAAAGTTTCATATTGAATCCATATTTTATAACAGATGTAGCTAGAGCACCAGGTGATGCACTTGAGAACAATACTAGAACTGGTTTGTGATGTCTGAGCTCTGTAATGTGTTAAAGCTGATCAACTATTACTATGACTGTAGCAACTCCACTTGGATGCAGGTCTTGAATGTCCGAGCTATTCATTTTCTATTGTCTAGCCTTGACAACTCATCAAGTTGATCCTAAATGATTAATTTTCGTGTAGGCAGCTTTCTTTAGGTGGTTGTTGGTTTTTTTTTGCAAACAGTGAGAATATAACACTGCCATACGTTCTCACGTCACAAAGTTGTCCAATAATACTCTCAGGAGGTCACTGAAGAATAAATCTCTTACATAAGACAAGGGTTTTTGTATTGGGTGTTCGCTCTGCAGGTGTGAACTTAGGCCATCATTATCATGGGCTATAACACTCCCACTTTGCCCTCCTATGAATATTTATCGTACAAGGTGAAGAGTGAATTAAGGGCAGGTTGTGGCGATAAAAGGTTTGATGAGGCTTGTTTGTTTAAAGTCTCTGAATGCATGTTCTCTATCGGCCCGTGTGCGTCTCCTCTCTTTGTTCAGATGATCCCTGCGGTGCATTAGAAGTCGCAGGGTCAGTGTCTCCTCTGTTTGCCTCTGAACTTACCAACACTGTATTTAATTAGGCCTGTAATCAGCCGCTAAGCTCACAATAAAATGAGACAATCTGTATCTGTTTACCACACACACACACACACACACACACACACATACACTGCACATTTGCATGTATTTGTTAAAAATACAAATAAAACATTTATCAGGGAGAAAGATCAAGGTCGTGACTCCTCTTCTCACCCGATTCACTGAAACCAATTAAACTGTCGCACGGTGAAGTTCAGTTGGAGGACATGGACTGGAAAACAATAGCAGCTGACAGCTTCTCCGCTATCACTGCTCGGCTTTTCTTGCAGCAGTAATTATATTTGCAGATTCTGTCATTAAGACTAAAAAGCTGGAGAAGTTTTGCAATCAGTTGGAAAATGTAAAAAGAAAACACACGTACAGACTGTTTAAGTGTGTTGTAAGCGTTTGGAAACAGTCAGATGTCAGTGATCGTTGAGGGGAGGTCATATCTTTGACTTGATGTGGAATAGAAAGAAATAAACTGAACAGCTCTGTTGGCTGTAACTCTAGATCAAAGTTAAAACAAAAAAAAAAAACTTTTATGATGTAATTGACTAAATTTGAAGAATGCAAACCCTTTATTTCTTACTTAACACCTGTAACAAAAAAAGCAGGATGTTGAGGATCATATTTTTTCACTGTTGGTTTTTCATGTGGCTGGAAAAAGGCTTCTTTCTTCTATCTTTCCAGGAGGTGAAATAGATTTTTTTAGCTATTTGCAGTATTGGGATCAAATACAGGGCACTGGACCTGTTGTAAATGACCTTTTTGCCTCTATTGACTACTTTAAGCTGATGATATACTTGTCTTTATATTGTCAGTCAGTAAGTGTGATAGATTCTGATGCTACACAAGCACTCCAAGACAACAGAAATATATGTAATTGATCAGGTTTTCTTCCCTCTATAGTTACCAAATAAAAGAACAGTGTTTACACTAAATCCTTTGAAGCAGTTTAGATTGGTGAGTTAAGCGCTGTTGTATGATGAAAAAGTGAATATATTACTCTGAAACAACTGTGCCCTTCCTGCTGTCAATCATCTTTGTTCCTCTCATTCCTGTACTTCCTTTGTAACTGCCTGCACAGGTCCTACTGACATACCTATATGCATAAAACATGTTGAGGTGTCAGATATATTTAAATATTTGTGAATAATCAGTGTTGAGCCATCTGGCAGTCACATTTATGGTGGCACTGACCACAGCTCTGTCTGCACTAAATTATATTCTATAACGTTTTAAGATCTATTTATATATCACAAGCTTGTAGTGCATTTCTACTCAGTGTCAGATTGGTACAAGAGTAAATAAAGTAGGACAATACCATATGTGCATTATTTTCTTGGCAAGTGCATGCAATAAGAGGTTAGCTGCAGTGCAAGTCTTTCTATCAGTGCCTCAATCTAAACCGAGATGGGCAACCATGCCTGGGTATTCTCAAATCCTCCTGAGACCTTTCCCCATGTGGCGCAGCTCAGATACAGCTGGGAGAAAAGAACATGTACTGTTCCATACAAGCAATATCCAGCTTCTCTGGCTTCTCGTGAAAAGGGAAGAAGAGCAGCCAACTCGTTATTTAACTGGCTTTTGACAGCTGGAGCACAGCAGAGGGACAGGACGTGCACGAGTCATGGATGTGTGTGTTTGAGTGACACGAAGATAAAGACAGCGTATCCGTGCGTAATATTTGTAAATGCACTCTGTGTGTGCATGTGGTGTTCGAGGGTCCACTCCTAAATTTGCATGTTAGTGTGCTCGGCCATGTGCATATGTATGTGTGGCACAGTGGACCAGAACAGAGCTTTGACAGAAGCAGAGTGCTGCTCGCTGATGCCTGCCTGGAGGAGCTGACAGCAGCTCGGCCTGTCAATCACAGAGCATGCCCACTAGGCCCACATTCACATCATCCCATCTTGTTAACTCCAAATCTGGCTGCCTACTGTTTATACACCATCTATGTGTGCATTAGAATCAGAGGAGTGGCATCCTTTGCTTAAATGGGCTCTTGATTTTACACTTTGATGCATCTGTTTCACATCAGTCCACAAATAGTGATGAAAACTGGTACAAGCTTTGCTAAGAATGGATCAAGCTAAGGTTTAAATAATGTAAAAGAAACCCTAACATGTACATAAAATCAAATAGGTGAAATCAAAGGACGTTGCAGGGAACAGAACTGTCCCCTGCTCAAATGATACAAGCTGATTGCCAGTTTAGTTTTTATCTCAAAGTGCTGCAACCGGGTCTTCATGATTGGCCGGGCATTGTTGTCACTGCAGAAGAAAGAGCAGGCGCTGGGCAGTCACAGGTAATTATCTCATCCTGTCAGCCACAATGGATGTGTGCTAATGAGAAGTGGACTTGTTATTGGTTACCTGCCGGTCTGTGGAGACACTGAGCTCTCTGCTCGTGACAATAGAGCCTCAGTACTCTGAAGAAACAGAGTCACTGCGCAAGTCATTCATCTATGAAAATGCCAGCCAAAATGTGACCAGCGCCATACACAAAAACCATTAGGATCTAATTATCACCGGGTGAAGTTCAGTTGTGAGCGTGACCGTGTATTACCAGTCTTATGGGAACATCACCTGCAGAAAGTCACCCAGGTCAATGGACTACACTTTTTATGAAGACATAACACAGATAGGATCATGCTTCTGATGGTTATGGCTTTGTTTACTGTATATCTATTCTTTATATATAACGGGACATTATGGCTTGTTTACACAGTGACAGAAAACATAGAAGAGAGTGAAAATGCGTAACCAGGAATCAAACTCAGGTCACTCCATGTATGTTTTTATTGAAAATACAGTGGCCAGGATGTGTTCTAATGACTCTTATTTTTTAATGGTGCTAGAGAAGTAATAAGCAGTGTTTTTGGCAACTCATTGGCTCCTGTCATCCTGTGATAAATGAACTTACACTTCTGCATACTGATTTCTTCAACACATGCAAGACACTGATGAGACTGTGGCTGGCTACTTAAACTTTTGATAAGACAAACTCTAACAGCTAATGTGGATTTTTTTTTCAGTGAGGGCATGTTTTTTTTTTACCACTTGGAAATAACGGTATAGATATTGTTACATGTGCTTTAATGTGCTAATAAAACACATAACTTATAATGAATGTACACAAATGCGCTACTTTTCATGTGTAGTTAAAATTCTAAACGGAAATGAACTGTTATAGAATGGTTTAAATGCATTTTATGAATTTTATTAAATGAAATTTAAAATAATCGCTATTTATTTTCAATTTGTTAAAACATGATTCTGTATCAGCTGGTCGTCAAGTATACCACCTCTACTCTTCCTTTAGCATCACTTTCTGAACTCTCTCAGTTCAATAGTACCAGGTCCTTGGCTTTTTTAATACAGTAGTAAGAAACCATGGAGATGATACAGGAAGCCAAATGTGTTTACAAGCCAATAAAGGTAGATAATCCTTTTATATTATAATTTATATTTGCATTTGTTTATTCACACCAAGATGAAATTACACATAACTTACCTCAGTGACTAATGAAAAATGATTACAATTATATTACAGTTCTTTTTTGAGACTTCTGTTTATAAGAAGTGTCAGCAACTTTGTTGGCAACTCCCCTCCTACAAGGACAAGGTAAGACAGACTCAAAAACACACATTTTATATAAATCAAATTGTTAACTCATTCTGTGTGTGTTTTTTTTAGATTGCCATGTTGGCTGCACTTCTGGTCCTCCAACAAAGAAACCACCTTCCATCTGAAGTTACTGCAGAAGACATGACCAATTTGCTGCTGGAAGAAGACATAATGAAAATGAAGTGAGTTACTGAGAAGCCCATATAGTACCTTTCCTGACTTAAAAAGTTTACATGAATGTATGATTAATTGAATAAATGTGTATTAGTGTACACAGTTCCTAGTACACAGTATTTTTCACATTTCTCTATACATGTTTAATGTTTGCACCTGCAATATTTCATTATGGAGTATGATCCACTTGCCTATTTTAGAGACCTTACACTGTGTTTAATTTCTGCATTCAGACTCCAGGACTTTGAATTTAAGGATTTGGACGAGGAGGTAGCAAGACCTCTTCTTGACCTGGTAAGACCAGACAAGCAGTTAATTCTCATAACAGCTTTTTAACTGGATACACTATATTCTCCTCTGACCTTTTTTCAGACTTGGAGGGTGATCAAAAGCCTTAAGATAAGAGACATTGGGTTTGAAACCAGACAGCTCCTGGACGATCCAGACAAATTCCCTCCCTGTTTCCTGTGAGTCACATACTACACGTTTGTCTGATAATAGTAATTTAAAACTTACTTTAGCATGGCCATTTCCCACAGACACTCAAGACTCCTTCACCTTGCTAAGGCTCATGTTAGACCACTGGCAGATCTTCATGGAACAGCTTCCAAAACCAGACTTGTGCAGCTGAGAGAGGTTGTGATGGAGGTGACTCCAAAAGTCATACAAAGCTTATGGTTGCCACCACCTGACACCCATCTGAACATGCCTTCCCAACAGCTGAGCAGACTAGCTGTTGGCCTTACAAAGGCTGTAGAGGACCATGTCTGCAGAAGTGTACCTACAATGGCCCAGAAGGTCAAATTCTCACGCTCTATCAGAGACAGTATAGTGCTGACCATAGTAGAAACAATGGAAAAAATATGTCCTCAAAATATCTTAAGGATGAAGCTCAACAGTTTCGCAATTGACATACTCAAAACCATCACGGAGGTGGCAGCAGGAGCCATTGTTGAGCTGTTCCAGGCACGAGACACACAAGACCCTGATAATGTGGAGGAGGATGAGGAGCTCCTTTTGGCTCCTGTTACGTCTAAAGTTAACTGGAAATCTGCTGTTGAAAGTGAATCTCTCATCCACAAAGATATACTTCTCAATCCTCCTCTTATTACTGTGGCCGAATGTAAAAACACTGGAACCAATGAACCAGTGGAGAAACCAGAAACTGACAAAAGTGAGCCAACTAAATTCACATTCTTAAATTTTATGAGAAATGGCTTAGTAATTATCCATGACTTTATCAAATTTTTGATGGATTTTTTTCTCTAAATTGTTCTGATGGCTGTAGAAATATATTTAAGGATGGTTCCTTATTTCACTCAGCTATTTCTGTTTTATTGCCATACATTGCATCTTAATAAAATGTCAATGATTAAGTGTGTGTGTCAGTTGTGTTCCTTTATTGGTGATAAGTAGAAAATAATTCATTTCGTTTACCTCTTTAGTCAGGTCATGAGCAATAGCATGAACAAGTTCAACTAATTAAGATTTATTTATTTATCCAGATCAGTGATTGTTTTACACCAACTTTTGATTCTTAAAATTCATCAGAGCATGGTCGACATTCAGATGCCTTTAAATCAATGGAACACTACCTGTGTGGTTAGTCGTTTCTTATTGTTGTTGGTTAGACATTAAGGCATTACTTTACTAAACGTAACGATGCCATGCCACTGTATTTTAGGCGTCGAAACATAAAAAACTACAATACCCAGAATGCTTTACTGAGACGCTCAGCGGATGTTGATCCTTCCGTGTATACGACACCAATGGGGCTTTTAGGTGATTAATGTTTCTTTGTTACTTTTGTGTTTTGGTTACATTTTTTATAAAAACGTGTTATAAAACAGCCGCAGCTTTTCTTTTAACGGAACCAGTCGAAAACTGAATATAACGCTACATTTCTGTCGCTTCCTTCTGTGGACTAACAAAGTGTTTACTCGAAATTCATTTTAGGATTTTGACGTAATATTACTTTTATATTTGCTGTTGAACTGGTATTGTAAAGTTTCGTCCTTTACAGATTAATTATCCCGGTTTTCTTTTCAGGAAATGCTTTGTTATGATTGTTTCGTTCCTGTGGTGTTTTTTCCCATCGTCTTTGAAGACGTCAAAAGGTAAACGCTCAGAATATGTTTTTGTTTGTGAAATAACCTCCTAAGCGAAGGACCAGCGTTATTGATTATGCACAGACATTTATACCTACATCTAATGTAATTTTAATACTACATTTGTAGTGTTGAGTTACGGTAGCTAGCTACAGCTTGCTATGTTTTGACAGTTCGGTCTGTGGTGCAGCTAGTTAGCATTGGGTGGTTTACTACCTGAGGTATTTAACTAATATTTAAACTACACCAATATTATAGTTCCGACAAACAAAGGCACAACGTGTTAGTATGACACTTTAGACTAGTGTTATGTATGTATGTATGTATGTATGCTATTTTTGAGATCCTTTCAAAGCCATTGCTTGTGTTTATAGGCTCTTTCTTTGTTGACCAAGTTCCTGTGCCTGTAAGGTTTACATTAGAAAATTATCATTCATGAGCATTACAGGACTAACTTGTTACTAACATGGCAAGTGGTACAGGTTTGACTGTCGTGTTATTGCTGTGGTGCTGTTCTTTGTTACCATGAGCTTTAGGTGGTGGAGTTTTACCGGCTTTGTACCATTGTTTTATACATTGGTTACAGAGTGAAACTAAAACACTGTGGTAGTACCAGTGTAAAATAGTTGATGGTCATGCATAGCTGTAGAAAATGATGACATGATGCTTTATGGGGTAATAATGTAAGGATGTACAGCATTAATGGTTTAGACATTTAGTAAATGTGTGAGACTTGCAAATAAAGACTCAAGTTCGATTATGGCATATCCTATGTATTGGTTCTGGATTAGAGATAATATGTTTGTCTTATTTCAAGTGAAGTAGTATTGTAGTAATAACAAACTATGTTTTGAGCGCAACATTGAAGGTTCAGGGTAGAAAAAATGCTTTGCAAAGTTGTGCTCCTGAGCTGCTATTTTGCTACTGACTCTTGTGTGTTTGTTTCTGCCTAACCCACAGGTCATGCATGCAGCCAGGCATCTAGCCTGTGCTTTGTACAACTATCCTGCCAACGTGCTTCCTTTTGGAGGAGGCATTTTCTCCCTCTAGTCTGCATTTCTCCCCACTGCCCCATCACCATCAGACTTCCTTATGTTAACTCTTTTGAGCATGTTTTACTATATTTGTCTGCGGCGGCGCTCCAGGAGTGGTACTCGCGGCGAGGCGCTGACCAGTCGACGGGCTGTGGAGTCAGGCCAGCGGTCCGTGCTGCCTGTCAGTGTGGAGGTGGAGCAGTATGCCAAGGAGGTTCTGGACTTCAGCTCCCATTATGGCAGTGAAAACAGCATGTCCTACACTATGTGGAACCTTGCTGGAGTGCCCAATGTGTACCCCAGCTCTGGGGACTTTACTCAGACGGCTGTGTTCAGAGCCTATGGAACATGGTGGGAACAATGTGCCAGTGCCCCGCCACCTTTCCGGCGCACTCCTAAAGGATTCTACAGCCAGGATTATATTGAGCTGGCATTTGAGGAGCCTGTCTATCCTACAGCAGTAGAGGTGCTTGAGACCTATTACCCAGGAGCCATTGTGCAGATTCTGGCCTGCTCCCACAACCCTTTTTCCCAGAATCCACCAACTGATGTGAGGTAAAGACTGCCTCCTTTACTGGAAATGACACTGAAATAAATAAGACCCACCAGTTAGCGCAAGCCACTTGGCTTTGCACTAAAAAGGGACAAGAATGACCTGTTTTGCTACATGTTTTACACTCATGTCTTCTTCCAGGTGGGAGGTGCTCTGGTCAGGAGAACCCACCAAGGTGTTGACACCCCAGGCACGCCAGTTTTCACCGACTATCAAGCACATCAACTTCCCCACCAACTTGCTGCGTTTAGAGGTCAACAGCTCTCTGCTGGACTACTACACCGAGTTAGATGCTGTTATACTGCGGGGGGTGAAGGAGAGACCCATGTTGGCGCTTTATAAGATGCCTGTTATTGACATCAGTGACCTGAGTGACAGCGACGATGAGTTTTCTGATGTTGGGGGCCCATTTAGGCAAGGGCCTGACAACAAGCTCCAGAAAACAGGAAATGGTTACTTTGACAAACTGCCCTATGAGGTAAACACAAACAAAGCTAAATGAATCACACATAAAAGACAACACAAATGACTTGTGTGCATGGCAGTATATTTGTGTTGATTAAAAAACATTAATTTTCATCTGTGTGATTAAATACAGGTTTGTCCAATCAAATTGTTGAAGTGGCCAGTCCTATAGGCTTACATTGGATTTCATTGACGCAAACTACTTACTGTTATTACAAATGCATGAGCATTGTGGCTTCACGCCATTTGACACTTGATCTTGCAATGAAAAACTCAGAGTCATTTTCATGCCATACAGACATGTTGTCTGAGGCGAGCCTTCAAAACACCACTAACACTCCTGATATTTGTTCTCTTATCTGCTCTCCAAACCGCTGCCATTAACAGCACAACTGCAGTGTGTGTGTTTGTTTCAGAAACACAATATAGCTATTATCTGTCAGCTGATACCCGCTTCAACACAGTGTATTGTTAATTCACCCCAACAAACACTCACACAAGCACAGTCATTCTTTCTCAACGAGAGGTGCAAAAAACATGGTGCAAAACAAGTCGGCTCTCCTCCTCAGTGATCCTGCCATCAGTGCTTTGTGTCCCAGATAACGATTATTTAGATGCCTGACACTGGGGACACAATTATCATTCTCAACTCAATACTTGTCTATTCTCTATTCTTTGCTAAGTTGTACTTTACTCTGAAACCCTCTAATTTACTTTGCTCCTTATCATTCCACCTGAAAACAAATCTTTCTCACCCCATCTTCCATCCACAGCTCATCCAGCTGATTCTCAGCCACCTGACCCTGCCAGACCTCTGCCGTCTGGCCCAGAGCTGTAAGCTGCTGCACCAGCACTGCTGCGACCCGCTGCAGTACACCCAGCTGAGTCTGCAGCCTTACTGGGCCCGGCTGAGTGACGCCTCGCTCGGACACCTGCAGAGCCGCTGCATGCTCCTCCAGAGGCTCAACCTGTCCTGGACCGGCAACCGTGGAGCTCTCACATTGACCGGCTTCAGCAGGTCAGTCTCAAGAACAGAAAGAAAGGAAGTGACCTTGGAAAACTAGCCAATACTTTCAAACACTTTCATTTAGTTAGAAAAAAATTGAACTATGACTAAAGTGTTAGGAATAAAGAAGAAAACCAAAACTATTAAGGGCTGTTATTAAAACACCATTATTTTATTGTAAACTTGTTTTAGATTATTTCAACGATTAGCAAAAAACGGTAAAAACAACAATTAAATTTGGATATTTGTTTCAGTTGCTTGCTTATTGAAAAATTGCACATATTTAAAAAAAAATAAAAAAAGTTCAAGGGAAATGTTGTAATTGGCAATTAGAATGAATATTCTTTCAGTCACAAACTGTCATTTCCACAGTTTGACGTTAGGCTCGCTCTTTGACTCCTCAGCTTCATGAAGGCCTGTGGACTAAGCCTGGTGTGTTTGGAGCTCTCGTGCTGTCACTTCCTGAATGAGGCCTGTCTGGAGGTCATCGCTCAGGCTTGTCCTCGTCTGCAGGAGCTTAACCTGTCGTCCTGTGACCGCCTTAACTCACTGGCCTTTACACACATCTGCAAACTGACGCATCTACGGAGACTGGTGCTCTACCGAACCAAGATTGAGGTTAGGATGCAGATTGAACATATTTTACTACCTGTTCTTACCTATATATTTTGTTTTCTATCATAAATTATTGCTTTAACTTTGTATGGTCTATTTGGTCTGCAAAGTGGTCCGTTATAATTAGTTTTGTGTTTTTGCTCGGGTTATTACCATAGTCCAGTGAACTTTTTTAACAGTTTTGACATGAACCACCATTTCTAAGCACATTGCCCTACAAAATTATGCATTATTAACAATTTATAATTGACTTATATACTTCAATAATATCAATAGATTATAGATAGAGACAGATTAGTTGATTGTCAGGAGTCATGTTCATGCTTTATGGTGTCACCTGTTTTGGGCTAGATTGTCCTGTTGTTGTAGAAAAAATGCACAGTCAACCCTTTGCGCAGCCCTTCCTTAGACATGTACTGCATATGTTCAGGTTGAGGCAAGTCCCAGGTGTTAAATCACTGTCTTGTGTTGTTGCATTGAATTTCTTTGGTGTTTGGGCAGAGGATAGTGTAGAGTTTCTGCGGTGGAGCCAGGCAGCACGCTGCAGGTTGTTTATACTGTGGAAGACAGAGCAAGCTGTGTGTCTGTTTGAGCCTCTGACATCTCAGCTGTCATTGCCCTGTCACTGCTCTAATTAAATGGCTAGCTTGCCGGAGAAAGGCGTTTATAAAGATGCCAGCGACAGAGTCAAGCACGCACACAACAAACACACTTGCACACAAGAGGCTTATGCTTTCATGTCTGACACTTTCGCTGCCACTGAGGTACATGTGTTGGCAGTTGTAGTGTTGGATTCCCATATCTCTATCCAAGCTGCAGAGCCACTGGAGACGCTCCTGTGGTTGAATGTGTGAGGTGATGCAAAAACAGTGTGTTGAGCAGTATTAAATTCCTCTTCCAGTGGTGAGAAGACATGCAAACGTTTGACAGACTTGCATGACTACTAGACTAGTATAAGTAACTATATATTCAATATATTTTTTTAAAGTACACCAAATAGTTTGTAGTAGTAGTTTTATTTAATGTGAAAAATGTCTTTAATCAAATTTGGGATGCTTTTTTCTAAAGAGTTGTTTTTCAGTAGTACATTTAACTAATTGTGTCTTTTTTTTTTTTTTTTTTTTTTTTTTTTTTTACAATTTTACAGCAATCATCTATCCTGAGCATCTTAACCTTCTGTGTTGAGCTCAGACATCTGAACCTGGGGAGCTGTGTGAGGGTATGAATGAACACACAAACAATACCATAAGATGTAGTTACAGACCACATGTGATGACTTCTCATTCCCCCCAAACCCCACCATATACCCACTGTAACTCTGTGGGACACACTAATATATAAAAAGGCAAGTGCAGTGTGTAGCAATAAAACTGGTTCACTTTCAATGTTTCCTACTTTTAAAAATGTAATATCCTTCTGCTGCTAATGTTCAGTGTGCTGTCATTTCCATGGGTATGGTCCCTGCACTGGTGTTTGGCTGTTAAATTGCATTTCTCTCCTTTCATCTTTGGATGAAAGGATGAAATATGGCCAACATTACCTGACACCAAAGAACAATAACAGCTTTGCACAAATCAGGTCTTGAAAGACTATTCCAGTTTTTTTCTGGTTGAGGTGGTCTCTGTTAGTGCTTTGTTCTCTCTTCAGGAAGCAGGGTTTTGTGCCTCTGACTTCCCAGCGCAGTTAATCAAGTCATATAATCACCACATTTCAAATGTTTTACACAATACAAAATGGCCATCATCAGGCTACTTCATTTTTGTTCTTAAAGTGTTATTCTTTCACTTCAGCAAAGCACAGAAGTTTTAATTGCTACCTTTCTCTTGTGAAGATTGATGACTATGACGTTGTTGCCAGCATGCTGGCCGCCCGCTGCCATTCACTCTGCTCTCTGGACCTCTGGCGCTGCCGAAACCTGACAGATAGAGGACTGGCTGAACTTGCTACTGGCTGCAAGTAGGAAACACCAATCTTAAAAGATTTGTATTTAAACAATAATCTTATGTTTCATTATAGTTGTAATGTACAAACAGTACATTTAAAATGTGTAAACATTTCTGTGCAAACACTGGAGCCTTTAATAAGTCTGTTTGTTCTGTGTTTTGTCAGACTGCTGGAGGAACTGGACCTCGGCTGGTGTCCCACTCTCCAAAGTAGCACTGGCTGTTTCCAGCATCTCGCTCGCAACCTGCCTCGTTTACGCAAGCTTTTCCTCACTGCTAATCGCTCTGTCTGCGACTCAGACATTGAGGAGCTGGCTGCCTGTTGCCCATCTCTGCAACACCTCGACATACTGGGTAAAGACGCAGTGTGAACTATATAGATATATAGAATAACTCAATGTAAAAGACAACATGATGTACCCAGAAGTGAACCGCAAACTTATTATAATATGCTATTTATTGTGCATTAAATTGCAATATCTTAACCTAGCCATATTTATAGTTATTATATAGTTATATTTTTCTCTGATATGTCTATTGTACAGGGACACGTTTGGTGAGCGCTGCCTCGCTGAAGAAACTCCTCCAGTCTTGTGCTCAGCTTCGTCTGTTGGACGTCTCCTTCTGCTCCCAGATCGACATGCGCGTTGTCCAAGAGTTCTCTGGCCTCTTCCCCAACGTGGCCATTAAGAAGAGTTTCACACAGTGACCCCTGACTCTGCTGCTGAGGGGAGGTCAGTGGATGAAGGGTGCTCACCAGCAGACACTGCCCCAGAGGACGACAGGGCCAGTGGATGGGAGAGCTTTTAATCGTACCTGTGACTGTATCAGACACCGGGTTTTACTTGTACCACAAAACTGTCTGAATGCTACTGCCTCTTAAGAGACTTCCAATTGTATGATTGTGGTTAAAGAAAATTGATTTTTTTTTTCTTCTGCACATTTTGGAATCAGGGTTAAAGCAGTAAATTACTGGAACTTGCTCGACTATGAAACACCATTAATGCTACATAGTAGGACAAGATTTGCCTTGGTGCTGAAAGCAAGATGTGTGTGCAGTCCACTTGACAATATCTTGTTAGGACCACAGAAATATGGAAGAAAATGTGAAAGCACACTTTAATTGTAGGAGAAACAGTAAGTCTTGCAGCTCTCTTAATCATGCTGGTTGGTAACATAAACAAAGATCAGTGTCGGTTGTTTGGTCGGTGCCGTGTCAGAATGTGCAACAATCATTAACCTTAATTCATGAGGGTCAGCTCTGAGTTCCTATTGCTTTCTGAAGGCATCTGTCAACATTGAGCCAGTTGAATTTAATTATAGGTTGCTGTACTGTAATGTGACTGTGTTACAAATCATCAGAGGCTTTAGTGGTGAAAACACAGGTGTGAAAGCACCTCATTTCACTCAGTACATCCTGCACACTGTTAACTCAAACCTGAAACATCACAACACATGTCCTCGCTTCTCAGCCTTCTTGAAAAAAGAAAGAAACTTGAATCAGTTTGTGTTTTGTTAATATTTCTCGAGCCACATTGTTTAAGTGGAATGAAAAGATTTGTTTCATTTTGTGATTACTAAAAGATATTGATCAGATCACAACGCAACTGAACCTTTATTGAGTTTTCAAAAAGATTGATTTTGGCATGATGCTGCAGCTGAATATGAGGCATAAAGATAATTATAGCCTTCTGTGTTATTTTATTTTCTTCTATTTATGATGAACGTAAGCTGTGGATGCCTTACATTTAAAATTGGGGGAAATGAATGGCAAACACTGTTCCAGAAAAGCCATCATAAAACTATCAACTACAATGAACCAAAAAGACCCACTCGACTGAAGGACAAGCTGAAGGTGTGTGTCACCTCACAGCCTCAACAACTGATTCATAGAAACTCAGGGGTTATACTGTTTTTTTTTTTATTTCTTATATTCGAGTTCTAAAACCAGCTCAAACACTGACTGAGTTTTTTTGAGTTTACCTGCTGGTGGTGTGGCATTTAAACACAGAGTTCACCATTATTGAGTTAGCTGATTTAACTGAGACAGATCAATTTTCTTGTTCTATGGTGATTGTGACTGAATGTGAAAAAAGCTTTTTCTGTAAGATTTAAAGATGTTGGCTGGTGGAAGAAAATTATTTTGCAAAAACTTGAACTTTTCTTTTTGCTACTAGTCAATATTTGAAGAATATTTGTGCCTTATCCTCTTTTGAATGTGGTGTGTTGTTTATGTGGAAAATGTATTCGAGTGCTTTGCTTTTAAGCTCTTCAACCAAAGTAAGACACACAAACCATTTTTTTTCTGTCACAATTTACAAGATTATAAGTCAAAAACTTTATTTTATCCATGTGGATATATGCAAAATGTAAAAAAGTATTTATTTCTGTGTGATCATGGTTTTAAGTTATTTAAATCATTTAGTAAAACAAATAAGTGTTAATTATGCGTTTGTGATTAAGATTGATGAATGGCATCGACTTTATTCAACAGCTTTAGCCTCACTTTAAGCATCATTAACGATCTGTGAGGTGTTGAAACTGGACGATACAATCCTCTCAGCTTTGGGATTTAGACCACTTTTCCAAAGCTAGCTGCTGGTTTTTGTTGAAGTGTGTATATATTTTAGTTAGTTTTCAGCGTGAGGTGTGCTTTAAATAAAGTGGTGGTCAGATGATGCAAATACAAATTTAGTGAGTGGAAAGCCTTGACTGAAACCCAAGCCATGTGTGCAAACTGTAAATCCAACACAACTGAATTTATCTGTCTGACAACTGGCTTTTAATTTAAAAACACATTATTTTATCACATCTAAATCCAAATGTTAGCACTTGCAGTTCTGCCCATTTATTTGTATTTGTATAATATTTATGCCCAATGTGAAGTGTCTCATTATCTCAACTGTATGTTTGCCCTTGGGGCCATTGGTAGGACACATGACTGAACTCTCTGTTGTGCCTCTGTCCTGATGAAACGGGGTGCTTCACTTCCACCAGATTTTAAATAAATGGAAATGTTGATTGCTGCTGTAGTGTCTGGTTTTGATTCCTTACAGTGATTATGTGATTCAAGCGTATTATAGAGAATCTGACAGTACAAAACAGTGGCTGTGTTGAGTATAAGTCGCTAATGTTACATTTTCTCATATTTTTCAGCTTCAGTGAACAGTGCACCATCAGCGACAAAGCAAATGTAAATAATGTTACTGTATTATGGTGACGCCTCAAAAGTACAATGTGAATGTGTGGTGAGTGAATTTACTAGCCGTGCCATTAGTCAGGATGACTGACTGGCTAGTTGTTGTGGGATGATCCTTTTTTCCTTAACCCTCTGCCATTTTACAGTCTATTAATACCACAGGGAGAAGTGACATTAGCTTGTCTTCTTAACGGCCTTTTAATGAATTGTTTATGCCTGGTTTAATGATGTATATTGTGGCCCTGTAATGTGCCCTAATGACGGAGAACGAGGCGGCCTCGGCTGAAGTATTAATTTGGACTGCCTCCCCAATGATTATTCCTCAGCCACCACCACTGCTTCTGTTCGTGTGAGTACAGATGCAAACGTGATTCATGGAGGCTTTCCGCTCTGTGCTACGGCTTGATTTCTTGCTGTCACGGTCCTCTATGAGGCTGATATATCCAGAGGGGATCCACAGCAATTAGTTGAGCTTTTTATTTGTCTTTCAACAGCTTACAGACAAAGTCTGATGAATCTGCAAAGGGAATAAATGGATGGAAATACAGCCACTGAATAATCAATCTGACATTAAATGCAAACAAGGGAAGGGTTGTGGGGTGGCACAAGGTTGCTGTCTTTCTTCTCCTCTTCTATCTTTTTGTCTACAAACCACATGAGTGATACTGTACCTTGACAGATTTGGTGTTCAGAGCAGTGCGTGTCTGCGGAGTGCTCCTCAGGCTGGGACTCGACAGCACCCAGACCTGCCTCAGGGAAGACTCGCTGTGATACCCGTCATTATCTGGCTTTATGCTCCTTCTCCAGTTTCTAAGATCCTAATAATGAACACATCCCATCAGCCCCAGCAATGCCGTCGTTAAAACATATTGTGTTGTTTTGTTTTCAGGGATATCAAGAAAGTCACAGAAGATTTTCTGCAAATCCATCAGTGTAGCTTTTGGCTCTTTTAGAAGTAGTTGTGATGGAGTATTTCTTTTTGCCAAGTTTAAATCCATGAGGATAAAAGTTGTCAACAAAGATAATGCCTGTAACATTTACACATGTCTTGGATTTTGATGACTTTGATTTATTTTAGAAAAAACAAGAGTGTATGTTGTCAGCAAACACCCACTCTTTCTAAGTGGCATTTCAATGTATCATACTTTGAATTTGTTTTTGACAAAAGCACTTTTTGATTGCTTTGTTTTATTTGATAAAACAAATGAGGAGTAAAACCTGTGGCATTTTAAAATAACAGAGAAGACATTTGTGTTTTCTCTACTAACCTTTTTCAAATCACACACAAATTTCCACATGATTTTTGTTGGCTATTCCAAATCTCTTTGCTGACTTACTTTGCTGACGTGAAGCCATATTGTCACCATTTATAACACAGAAATCAGTCCATATACTTTAGTTTCTCTTGGACTGAAACTTTTTTTTAACTAGAAAAAGATCTAAAATATATCTTCAGACCTTAACTTTGGGTTAATTACACATCACTGCAGTTGTGCCAACGTATATTTATATATTTGTATAAAGTAAGACAATGTCTGTTTCCACTTTGATGTGTCTGTCGGTCTATTGTGTTTCTGAATCATTTTTTCAGACATGACTTGTCCATCCCCGATCGACCAGACTCTAGAAGAAAGCCACTCAGAGCTGGTGGGTTTTTCCTTTAAGAAGCTGTGGCAGCTGTGTGAAATGGCCATGCCAGAGAAGATGAGCATGTTCCACAAACAGGCCGTGCAATTATAGCCTGAATAATTATGCGCTGAAGGGGAGACACGATTCGCCCCAGTGATCAGCAAAGTTCATGTGAAGTTATAATTAAACAATAACTCGTTTACAAATGAACGCACGCACGCATTTGTGTACTTAAGTGTGCAGAGTGTAATTAGCTGCGATGCATCTGAGCGAGATTGAAGAACAACAATGTCAAACGGTGGAATTATGTTGAGCTCATGAGCTTGTATCACTGTTATCTGTTCTGGGCTGTGTGGGGGAGGGAAGCACAGAATCAGAGATTGATATACAAGGCTGATTCATCTGAACATAACCCAGGAATGGACATTTGACTGAGAAACTTTACACAAAGGGATTAGATTCCCATCTCCAGTTTTAAATAAAGTTTGTCACAAAAGCATTTATTTTTAGAATTAATTAGGCCCCAGGAAATCATATTGAAACATTATGTTGTTGCACACAATGTTATGTCGCATGATGTGATTTGTACATTATTTTTTCTCACACATTGAGCTATCAGCCTGCTGTTCAATTACACTTTGATTTGTCACTTTCCACCAAGCTGCTGGATCTGTTAATTACAAATGAAATGTTTTTATTGATGTAGTTGTCGGAGAATGTGGCTTGTTTTCACAGTCTCCATAAAATATTGCTTCCACTTGTTGAATTCAGCTTTGGCCACTGGCCTTTTCACTTTCCCAAAGGAGAAACATTTTTGTTGAATGTAATCAGGGCTATTAAAGAGACCTTACTGATCTACAGGTCTGATAACCTGTAGCATTATTCTGTCTAATAGACTGTTTAAGATCATGATCTTCACCAAGAGGATGACCTTTTTCATTTTGGGTGTCCCTTCACATTTGACAGACAGGTTTCAATAATAATAGCAGTAGACCAGTCTTGAAGCTCAGATGGCAACAGTGGTGTTTTTGGGGTTTGCATCATCAGATGTCACATCTCATGTGTTCATTGTTCATTTTGAGTGTCTTGACTACCTTGGCTTTTTTTTTTTTTTTTTTACTTAAGTCTATTCAACCTGCAACATTATCTTCATTGTAATGCATTTTGTCACAAACAACTCAATAACAACTATTAAATTCAAGAGAGGAACATTAAAGAAACTGAAACGTGAGAGCTGAGAGAGTCTGGTATCTGATTATAAGATGATAAGTTAATTTGGCTGCTTCTGTGGTTATATGTGTACACAACACCAACTGAAATAATAATAAAACCCTAACCCAGGAGAGTTGCCCACAATTGGATCTTTTTGGGTGTTTTATTTTGTTTTATTTTATTCTCTCTACCCATGGCCATTCTCAAATCAGTAATATTATTAGTTACAGTTACCTACTAGTGTTGCATTGTGCCTCTAATAACTGTCGATGTTTCTATATTTTTGTCAGACCTTTGAACGCTGCACCACCTGTCCAGTCCTCAGTCACAGTGCACAGACCCCTCTTTAGTATTATTAGTGACGCTAGATGGCGCTGGAGCACCGACTATCCCCCGCCTCCCCTCCTTCTATGATCCACAACACTGGATCCTGTTCTTTTTTGCTCTGGGAGCCTAATGGGAAATTTGGAGTCACCTAAATAAAAAGGAAGATGTAATTAACGCGACGCGCTATTAATTGCATCTGCTATGGAGCCGATGAAGGGCACTAGGGCGCACGGTTTGGTTACTGGCCTCTACAAAGTGTACTTCAAACATCACAAAGGGCTGAAATTCCGGGTGTCACCTAATGCCAAGCGTCCAAATGACAAACGCACGAGTGATGCATTCAGTGCCAACTTTGGAAAACACACGTTCAGTTTTCAACAAATACAATCTCAACCTAAACGTGACGCACATTTTTTGGTTTTAAATTGTTAAATCCAGAAACAACACACAAGTTCATATGTTGTTCTCATATAAGAACTCAGTGCATTGGACAGTCAAGTTGACTAATTTTATCTGGTAATAATAAGGTAAGTTGAGTTTTTGATCGTGTTTGTCATGCGCAATCAGTGCGTAATCAAATATCGATTTTCAATTGATTCGTTTTGCTGAGGCGTTAAAGGTTTGCCCTCGTCCATAAATGAGATATATGAGTCCACGCTGCAACAAAATCAGTGAATATAGAGGTACTTTTGTAAATCAACTGTGAAGAATAATGTGATCATTTGGTCAGATTAAAACTGAACCCGTCCAGTGGTGCCCACACAAACAGTGACGCTGAGGAGATCATACAGATTTACACTGAATAAAATACCGTGGTCACTGTCAGTACAAAGTAATCATTTTAACATTTCACTCCAGATAAATTATGAGATTTGAAAGCTTTCTTTTGATCCTTTAAATTTAAGATATTTTTGAAGCGATGTTTGAATTTGTGGTTGGTCCCTCATAAATCTAAGAAAATAGCAAAACAATATACAATATTTATGATGTAATATAATTTCTATATTTTTGGTTTATATAACAGAAAATAAATAAATATTTATATTACAGCAGATATTGGAAACCTGATTTGAGGGACTTCATCCAGCGATAACGTTAGTCTACAGTGTTGCTTAAGCCAATAAGAAAGTGTTTCGAAGAATTAATTTACAAAACAAAAGCCAAATTACAAATAGATGATTATTTTAAAATTAAAACCATTACAATTTTTGAAAACACTTTAATTTAAAATACTATTTTGGCGCCAATAATAAAGCTAGAATTCAATCTAATTCTCAGCAAAACGCTTTGAATGATAAAAAGCCATCTGCTCAAAAAGACTGTCTATAAAACCCATTGGACACACTTTAAAATATTTTAAAACCTTGGAGTTGATCTTGGGACCTCACTTTGGGACCTTTTACTGCAACCTGCAGATGACAGGTCTGTGTTTGTTCCCAGTCAGAGCCAGTTGTGTTGAAGCAGCCCGGGGCAGAAACAACACATCACGGCGTTACAACGTGCCATTCATCAAACCTCACACTCTCAGCATTAAATGAACAGATGCAGATGACACCACAGCTGTCAAACATACAGCGAGGCTCACACTGTTGAAATGATCATAATGAAAGGCTGCAGGTTGGAAAAAAAGCTGTTTAATATCAACCCCATCATTTAAAAATGTGCAAGTCCGTAGAGTTCATGTGGCGCAGGATGAGACACCTACAGGCGTTTCTCACCAATGCTTTCTCGAGCCCAAGTTCATCCAGTGAATATGACGGAGCTTATATCACCCCAGAAAACAACAAAGCAAACGGCGTCGGATTGCTACAGCTCTACATCCCACAATTTCCACTGAATCAGGATCTAATTAAAGCTACTGAGGATTCTGGTTTGTTTTCTGCAGAAGTAAGAAAATGATGAGGACAAAAGGCCGTGACGACAAACAGTCCCTGGATCTGCGTAAAACCAAACCAAAAGCTCCGGAGAAAAGATGTATATACATTGAACTGTGGCGCTGTTTAGTGGCAATCCGCATCTGAAACAACCAAATAAAAATATGTCTCTCTGCTGCTCTACAAAACAAAGCATTGCCATTTTCATATATATTTGTGTCATCTATAAAAAGCCATCGTAGAATAAATTACAGTCTCAACACAAAAAATAAAGAAAAAGAGGGAAAGGAAGGATAATGAGGGACCAGGTTTGTGCCAGGTACAAAGCAGCTAAAACAAAATGGCTGCAATGGGATGCAAGACAATAACCCAATAATAAAAATAAAAACAAAATACGTTTTTGGATCAAATGCTGTCATTTTTGGGACGTCACTTAAATGTAGCCTATGTATTTTTAGGGCCTCTATTATATCACCTATGTAGCCTTCTAAATTCTCAGTCTTGTCAATTTATGGGCATTTATTTTATTATTAATATTATAGATTAATATTGACCCACTTCCATTTGCAAATCCTAATTCATTTCTTAAAAACAGGCTGTGGTTTAGCTAATTATTTCTATGTCATGTCTTATGGCAAATTGTCTGGTTATATGATGTAAACTGAAAGCAAAACATAAAAAAATATATTCCGCCATAAAATATCAAACAAGCTATAATAATATTGATCGATCTATCACTTTCAATTCAGTTCTTAAAGCATTTTGGCACGTGTTCATGTAAACTGATTGGAAACATCTTTGTAATGTCAATTCAAATCAAGAATTCAAATCAGAATAGACAATCAGATTGGTCACGTTCATTTTTAAAGTTAATCCTTAGACACAAAACAACAGTAACGAGATTATTTAGGCAGATTACTTGAAAATAACTTGGAATTTAGTGGGTTGGGAATGACACAGTGGATTGGAGAAATGACACAAAAAAATGTAAAAGAAAATTCCAAAAAGTGCCCCAGTGAAAGAAGGAAAAGGGGATGGAGACTTTTTTTTAAGTTATACAATATTTACAAAAGTGGATCCAGATGCTTTGAGAGTTTTTCGATAGCCCTACGTCTCTCTGCTGAACCCTCATCATAGTGGTGTGTGGAAAAGTGCCAGATAATCCAATCAATCGCCAGGGAGGGGGGCAATATTCAAGGCTTTGTGACGTGAAAGTATAATGGGGTTTTTGTTTGAAATGGGAGAGGCCATGGACCCTTTATTCACCCCATCCCTGCTATAAGGCTAGGCCAACGAGCTGCAATAATAATAATAATAATAATAATAATAATAATAATAATAATAATAATAATAATAATAATAATAATAATGTTTTCCACAATAAATACGCGCTCTCTGGCCTGCACTTTCCCAGCATCCCTCTCTGCTCCCAGGCTGACAGATGGGACCCAGGCCGCTGTCCACCCTCAGCTGGACACACTGGGCTGCAGCCTTCACTGGTCTCTACTTCACTCAATTAACGACCCCCCTCTGCGCCCCCAGCAGCCCACTCGTCACTGCCGGACGCTACAAAACTAATCGCCATTTTTACTTTTACGCACAACAAAAACAAGAGTGGGTTGAAGTGTAGCGAATGTAAACTGCTGAGAAACACATCCGAAGCCTTCAGTCTAACGCCACACACGCCCTCCCTGTTTAGTTTGAAAGCACAATAGGGGCTACACCTTGAAACTGCGTCGACTGGAGTCACAGTGCTGGGCATGTATCCTCAGAGAACAGCAGTGTCCCCTCTATCAGAAACCCACTGCAGATGAAGTTTACTGCATCTATTATACATAAAACACCCACTATCTTCAGTCATAGTCCAGTGGTTTATATATAACCTTGAGGGATAAATAAAAACGATGGACGAGTCCTGGAGTCCGAGTTCACTGGACTGGGGTCTGAACCCCGTGGTGCGGCGGCGTGTCCCCGTACACATCCTCGCTCCCGGGTAGCGCTCCTCCCGGGGGGGTCATGCGTTTCTCCTTCTGTCTCCTGTTACAAAACCAAACCCGGACCACTTCTTTCTCCAGGTGAAGACTGTCCGCCAGCGAGATTATTTCCGATGCAGCTGGTTTTGGGCACTTCAGAAAATGGCTCTCCAAAGCTCCTTTTACGCTTACCTCGATCGAAGTCCGTTTTTTCCGTTTTCTACCCTGCGCTGCGATTTTGTCCAGGCTTGTGGGGCTGCCCGACGTGGAGTCCGCCTCCTCCAGCCACTTGTTCAACAGAGGCTTGAGCTTGCACATGTTTTTGAAGCTGAGCTGCAGGGCCTCAAACCTGCAGATGGTGGTCTGGGAAAACACATTTCCGTACAGAGTTCCCAGCGCTAGTCCCACGTCCGCCTGCGTGAAACCCAGCTTGATCCTGCGCTGCTTGAACTGTTTGGCGAACTGCTCCAGGTCGTCCGACGTCGGCGTGTCCTCGTCCGAGTGTTCATGGTGGCTCTGCGGCCGGTGCTGGTGCTGGTGTTGGGACTGCGCGTGCGAGTGCTCGCTGAGGTGCGGACTGTGGTGCTCGTCGTGGCCGTCTCGGAGGCTGCTGTGGTGGGGCATGGTCTGGCCGCTGCCCGGGAGCAGCCCGTTGACGCTGAAGCCCGGCTGGGAGTAGATCAGGCTCTGGCCATTGGTGCTCGCCATGCTCGGGATGTGCGCCGCGGTAGTGGTCCTCCACGCGCGCCCATCGTGGTGGTTCCCGTGATGCACCAGGTGGCGCGCCTGGTGCTGCAGGTTGGCGCTGGAGCTGTTGTTGTGCATGTCGTCCCGTGCGCCCTGCACCGCGGGCTTGATGTCCTGCTCCGACCATGGAGCCGCCTCTCCGTGGGACAGTGCCGTGATCCACTGGTGCGCGTGGCTTAGCGCGTGGCTGTTGCTCTGCAGCGGGTAGTCGCCCTGCAACAGGCTCTGTGCGTCCCGGTACGCGGAGGCTTGCTGCATGCCGCCGGGCTCCGCGTGCACGATGGACGCGCTGGACGTAAGGATGCTGTAGTGGTTAGACGCTGCGGTCGCCATGACTCCCGGAGCCGGACTGGTCGCTCTGACGGAAGCCTCGTCGCATTTGACAGAGCCTCTCTGCCACAGGCGGCTCCCAGGCGCTCTGCCAAGCGGACGCCGAGGCGCACCTGGACCGAGCCCCGCCCCCTCTCTGCTCATTGGATGCGCAAGTGTGATGGACGTGGTTACCAGGGGCAACGGCGAGGCGATTGGCTGCGGGGAAGTCTCCGCGAACACTAGGGTCTTTGTTGGAGAGGTGCGAGCTGAGGCTCCCGTGGAAGTAGAGCTGGAGAGCAGCGTGGGGCGAGGAGCGCGCGGAGCAGCGGGCGACTGTAAGACACAGCTGATTTCCTTTGATTTGGTGTGTTTCCAGCGCCGGGCTGGAACTGTAGGACTCTCAGACTCGGAATTTACCTCATGGACTGGATACTATGGTTTTACTCATGTTTATTCAGGTTCTACTGAGTTGCTTTTGTGTAATGTCTTGTTCTTATGATGCACTTCATCAATGTTATTGCATCAAACTCAAGCTGATTAAAATCATACACTTTATTTAAAAAAATCAGTTGGGTTCTGTTGCAGAGCGTCTGTTGGTGATCATGTGTTTTCTATGTGCTTCATCATAAGTTGGAAAAGAATATATCAATGTAGTTTTCCTCCTTGAAGCATCAGTGTTTATCAACAAACGATTCTGTCCAAGACCTAACCATTCATGTCCAGCAGAAATAACTGACTCACTATAAAAAAGTTTTGGTTAAGGTATTTCATTTTTGGAACACACGTTTTTACAATAAAACTGAAATACACACACAAAAAAAATCATTTGTACTGGAAAATTTAGTGTTTAGTTTCTTAACCGTGAGTTTTGAAGATTAATATGTCTTACAGTGAGCGTGTTTTCAATGAAGAAATATAAAAAATACTCTTGGGTTCCTCTGATTATTCAGTTGTTATGTTATTATGGATGGATTAAACACAAATCAACACTATTTCATTTTACTACAGAGTAAAAAATAAGATTAAAGATAAGACTATTACTGCTAAATCAAACTCTGTAAAGGTAATTTTATAATAAACGAAAACAAAGAAAGTTGAAGTGGAGCTAGCTTCAATGAGTTAGTGAATATTTAGCGTGGAAAGGTTTTGTTTTCTAGTCTGGGACATTTCACAGACATAAGCATCAAAGTCTCTCTGGAGGAGCACTGAGAGCTATCCATGTTTCTTTACTTTTCCAAAGGACAGATCGCAGCTGCCGTATGTGGCTAAAGCTCATCATCAGAGAGAGGACAGACAGAAGTGAAGAGGCAGATTAAGCCCAGGCTCAGGCCTCAAGTCCAGACCAGTCCAGAGCAGGGCAGAGGGGGCAGCTTTCCATCCCAGCTGTCATCCCCCCGGCGTTAGCTTGAGGGACCAGGACTTTGTCCAGAGAGGGGACATTCCTGACCGGGCGCTGCTGGTTGCCATAGGGAGAGGTAAATGAATCGAGGGCGTTGGTGTCGCTGCTGCTCCCCCCTGCTTCTGGGCCGTCTAAAGACCTCTATTTAAAGAGGCTCTCTGCTGCCGGGACAAAGCCCTCGCCGGGATAAAGGAAGGAGGGGTGAAGAGAAGCGGCCCTCGGAGGGAGAAAGGGCTAAAAACTGAAAAAGATGAGAGAGATTACAAAGTCTGTCCTCAAAGATGGTCCTCACACCACAACCAGAAAAAGCAGACATGAAACAATGCACTAAATGTAAAAGATTCAAACATCAGGGGAAATCCTTTAAACACGTCATAAATAATTCCCAACGTTAGAAACCTCAACAATTTCATCCACTAGAAATAAAGTAGCACACACTAGCCACAAATTAAAGCCATACATCAGCGACGGCAGAGCTTCAATATCCACAATTTGTAACTTCTAAACTATGCAAATGACTTAAACTGTAATTAGACATTTTATTTAATAACACACAGCCTGCAGTAAAATTAAATGGCACTAAAATGCAATTATCACAGAAATATTTTGAGAATTATTCAAACTAAAAGCAGCTAAAACATAGATGTCCATGTTGTGAATATATACAGTCAGTTTGTTCATTTACAAAAGTTCACATAAGGACACATTTTGAGAACCATTTAAGCCTCATCATGATATAAACCGGTCGTCAGAGTAATAAATATATAAAGGTCTATACACTATTACTGCAGTGTCCACCCTGTCACTATTTCAGTATTCAATTTTAGATTATTCAGAGGCATTTATTTTGAAGTAAAATAAACGAGAGCCATTTCAGTTTTTGTTACACTTTACATTTTATAGCCTTTATATTAATTTCATTTACAGGTTCACAAAATAAATAAATTAAAAAAAGGTCTATAAAATCTATAAACAAACATCTATTGTGCCCAGGGAGCTTTTAAAACCATCTGATTTTGTTCCCAAGTCATTCTATGCTTTTATGTGAATCCATCATTTTTATATAAAATTATAATATGACCTGTTATTGATTGTGAACTTCTTACATTTAAACTGAAACACATAAAACCTTCTGCATTCTTTAAAAAGCAGTGACCATGTGACGCATGTATTCTGATGTGCATCTGTTTACAGTCATAAACACAGTTAAAATCATATAAACAATGACCAGATGAGAAAAACAAAAATATGATTTTCCAGCTCTAACTGGAGCTCTTCAATTAGTGCTACTGATTGGGCCTTTAATGCGTCTCATTTCATAGGCTAATAATCCGTTATGGATGTGAATGCAGCTGCACTGACAGCCCATGAAGCTGCTGGGGTTTAAGTCATACGAGGAAAAGTTTCCAGGCACGGCTCAGTAATTCATTCTGGTAATACTGAACATTATTGTGGCGTAACATTGAAATCGGGCAAATCAAAAGAACATTGTGGTAATTAGGCTGTAATTCAAGGAATTACCATATCGCCACACAGGCTTAAATAGTCGTGTTGGGAGAAACGCAAAGCACATTATTTTAATGGTGTAATATGCAAACTATGGCTCGTTTCAATTACATGGCTTAACAACGCATAAATGATGCGAGCCTTGTTATTTGGACTGCAGGGTCCTGAGTAACTCAGTCACACACAGGGGCCAGTGTTAGGGGCCTTGTCTGGTACAGTAAAAGTCAGACTGAGCACCGAGAGCTGCTGCCAAACTACATTTAAGGGAATAAAAATGAACAGCTGAGAATGTAAGCGTTAAATTAACAGTAGGATAATTATATGACCCATGTGCTGTAAAGATTCAATTTCTAACGCTCTAATTAGGCGACTGTCTCCCCTTACAGTACACCAGATCACATCCCTCTGCCAATTTCTCACCAGAAAGCATTCTGCGAGCGGAAATAATTAGATTTTATTAAGACACGGCTCGGGTAATAAAGAAAATCAAAGGAGGGGCTGGTTAAGTATGATATGTTTTTAAAATGTCTCACACACAGTCCACTGGGTCCAATTTAACCAGGGACAGGTCTATCATCCTCACTACAGCATTATGTCACACCATAAAGTGACCACTGTCTACAGAAGAAGGGAGACGCAGTAACTTTTATAAACTTCCTACACAGAAATCCTTGCACAAACAGTGGGTTTAAAAGCCCCCACTGGATACTGGGATGTGTTGGCTGTGATTATAGGTGATAAAACACAATGCTATACAATCAGATGTTTAACAGCTTAGTATTAAGTGCCACAGAGCGAAAAACTGTCCCATTTGGAGCATTATTGGTTTATTACAGCCTCGACTTTGGGGAACAATCCTGACTAAAAGGATATTACTCTGTGTTGTTGACTTTGTTTGATTAACAGCAATAAAACCCTCAACCCTGCAGCATTTACACTTAATATATAGTGATATTTCCTTTGTTTTGTCACCAATATCAGTCAATGGTCAGTAAAGACCTACTGTCTTAATGTACTATCTCTGTCTCTGAGCGTATATCTCATCAAAGAAAGAAACATGCAGCTAAACTATATCACAGGAGTTAGAAAGTAGTCTTTGCCAAACAAAATAGTGCAGAGCAATTGATAAAACTTCTACTACTTTCCATTCAAGGGCAGTTTATTCCAAAGTAATAACAAAGACATCTAAGTTTCATTTCTGATTAGCTGTTCCGATGTCAAGGTGTCTTACATAATAAACCCCCAGCCGGCCCTCTGCTTTCATCTTTACTGTAATTGTTGTGTGCATCAAAGCAAGCGGGAGATTGACAGCCTGTATGGGAGAATTAATACAGTGGGCGAGTGACGACACAGAGAGCGAGCCGGGGCGGGGGAGGGGCCCGGGGAGGAGATATCGGGTGAAGAAAGAAGCTGGAGAGGACACAAAGTGGGGAGCGAGTTAACGAGAGGGAGAGCGTTAATTGTGTGCATTGTGCTGGGCTCTATTGCCAAGTGTGGCCGTCGAGGTGCGGGCCGCTCACCCCTCCAGCAGCCCGCCGCCATCTGAGCCAGCTCTCAGACCGCTGTATTCCAACGCAATTAGGCCACTCAAAAGCCTGCTTAAAGCTGCACCCCCACTGCATAGAGCCTTAGATAGCACCAGCCCCTGTGGGTCCCCTTCATTGTAGCGAGGAGGGGTATTCTGTCCCTCTTTGAGGCCCGGGATGAAGAGACCACCCCTGGGAGCAGAAAAAAGGAAGGATTACCTCTTTTTCTGTCCCGTTCACTCGCTTTTTTATCTTTCAGTTTTAGGAGTTCACCTCTCCGAGCAGCTCAGGCAGGCTTTACTTAGTTCCTAGGAGTTCTTTTGCAGAACAGCAGAGATGGATGTCATTGTCGCACCGGTTTTAGCAATACTTTCCTTTCCCTCTTTCATTATTCATACAGTCATATATTTCAACAAGTGGCGTGGGGCGTGTAGCTCATCCCCATTGGCACCAGCGCCAGTCAGAGGGTCCTCTCTGTGGGCTGTATTAAGAGAAAGCTCTTCACGATAGCAGAGTTCTCTTGGCTGCCTTTCAACGTGTCTCATTCCCCCAGAAAGCATTTAAAGCAGATTACCCAACCTAACGCTACACCTCCCCAATAAGAGCAGAGAGAGGGAGAGTGAAAAAAAAAAAAAAACTGGCACATTAACACCTGCAATACTACTCAATGGCATCAACAGATTAACAAGGTAATCCACACAATGAGGTCTTTGATTCGTGTGGTTTGGCAGGCAATAACGCCAAGCATAATGCACACTGTTATTTCAGACCGTCCCAGCACGAGAAAACCTGGCAGAAGCAGTTCCCTTTCTCCCTTTTTTCCCTTTAAAGAATTTTAACTGGTGCATCTGGTGCCTGTGTCCTGTCAGAGAAATTACCTGAAAGAACAGAGAGGAATCACAGGTTTTCCCCTTTTTGCGCATAAGGACGTATGTATGAATGTATGGATGTGTGTGCGAGTGTGTGATCTCCCATCGCTCATGTGCGGCTCGATTAGCCCCACGTGCCTCGTTCGTCAGACGTAGAGGCAGAGCAGATGGCAGGAGACGCACCGTGTTACCATGCTGCGGCACTATGTAACGCGGCTCTAATTGAAACATCAATACGAGCCTGTCAATACACTAACGCTACTTTACAAAACGGCACTACCTTCAGACCTGCACTTGACTGAGGAAAAGCTGATTTTTATCATGGCTTTTGCTTTGGCCTAAAGTAAAGTTTCACCCAAAGCAACTTTTGCCAATATTTCTGTTTATATTTGTTTATGGCACTGGGGAAGATGTCTGCTGTGGCTTGTTTTTAATGAATTGTTAAAATGTTGAGAGAGTTAGCACAGAAATGATCAGCAATTTGACGTTATGGAGGAAAATTCAGAGGAGAACAGAGAGAAATTAGGCAGATAGAAATTAATTTGTTATTTGTCCAACTCAATGAGGAGTGACACAGCCTCCTTTAATGAATGGGTAATCCATTTCTTATTGCACTGAGCCGAGTTCACCCTTCAATGAAGTGGAAAAAGACAAACATATCTTTCACCAAACCTTTCCTTCCGGAGGTAAACGAGGCGCCGGGACCTGTCCCTTGGAACCATTTGTTTTTGAGGATGATTTATATGTTTGGGGAGTGATTGAGTTTTAAAGCAAGTTGGGAATCTGTAATAAATATTGTCTGCCATCGCTGAGGCCACACAGCTGAAATACTGTGCGAGAAATTGATTCATGATCAATTGGTTTGCACCTCTGAGGAACACTGCACTGACTCTTTATATAACTACAGTTCATGTTAGTTTTCTGTTCCCTACACTCTGCTGCTCTGCTCAGAGTTTGTCCCAGTTTAGGAGGCCTCTATCACATCGAAGGCGGCATTCAGGTGCAGCTGCATGAAGCGCTGTTCCAGGAGCAGCTGTCAGCTCCGTATTGTCTCATGTAACTGTTGACATTTAACATTATTACATATACTGTACATATAGAGAGAACAGTATAGACTATAGGGTACATTTTCACCAAATAACTAGATACATTTGGAAGTATTGTAGTTGTATTTAAAAAGCATGGATAAAATACATCTTTCACTTCAGCATCACTTCTTCTGTTCTTCTGTTTTGTTTTTTTTACAGCTGAATTGCTTTACTGACATATATTTTAGTGCCATTCATTTGTTATGCAAGCAAATATGATGCCCTCACTTCAAACTGTGGGTATCCAAAAGCCCCCCAAAGTCCAAGGAACAACAGGGATTCAATAAAAACACATTCTCGACATTACCTGAAAAATGTAGATGCCACCTTTTTGCTTATTCACCACTGTCTCTCCAGGCCTCTGCTTCCACGTCTGTCAAGAGAGCAGATGTTTGGAGTTAGAGATGTGAGAATGGGAGACCGAATAGTAGAACTGACTTGTGTTGATATTCACATTCATTCACTGTGGGCAATTTAGATTCACCAATTCACCTTTACACACATGTATTTGGATGGTTTGAAGAAGCCAGACCCAAAGGGAACCAATGGTAGCATGAACTTGTTCCTGTGAATGTGAGCCACTCCCAACATTAATCCCATCTTACACATTAGGTAAGTCATTCTTTCTCTAAACACTGTTCTATTTCATGTTGTCCTCTTCTTTACAACCTGACATTGTCTTCTTTATTAGATATATAGACAGGATTTTTGCATGCATGTCTTGTAAAGTGACATTTATGTGTAAAACCAACCTAGTGGCTGTTAAAATGAAAATAACTGACATCTAATGTAATTTCTTCTTGTTGTGGTACATTATTTGTTCTTGTTAAGCCTCCTCAACATTTTCCATCTGTTACATTTCACGCTAGCCCTTGTAACAGGGAATGGGACTCCTCTGAGTTCCTTTTTTACTGTTCATAAATGCTGTGAGTCAAAACATTAGTGAAGCACTCATACAGAATAAACAGGAAAGGCTTCAGAGAAATCTTATTTAACTCTTAAGAAACAAAAAAAGGATGAGGGCAAACAGACGAATTTTAAAACACAGTCAACAACAGGCTCTGTCCGCAGGAAGAGCATTCAAAGTCAGATTACAATTTGATCTGGGCTCAAGTTTTCAGTCTGTGTTGACGTCTCAGCATGTTTTGGTGAATCCCGAGTCGGCAGTCGGTGTGCAGCAGGGGTTTAGAGATACAGTATTTACAAGGCATGAGGATGTGGGAGTGCCGCAAAAGACGGCACTTTCAATTATTTCTCACAGCATTCATGGAAATAGAAGCACAGCGGGGAGGATAGTGTGAGCGACAGAACTATAAAAAGCTGGAAGTCCCATACTAAAATAAATGACGTATGCTGATATTAAAGTAAAGAGTGGATGAGAAATTGTTTTGGAGATGAGCTTTAAACGATAAGATGTGGTTGTGATGAGGCTAAAGCTTGAATGTGAGTAAACTGAGCTTCCTTTACTTCTATTTGTCATATTTGTTCACTGTTCACACGTTTTAAACGGTGGATTCAAGGTGTGCCAAAGCTGCATAAAACACCTGCAAATGCCCTTTAAAGTCCTTCCCTTTAAAAGTCTCCCATTGGCAGATTTCCCATACTTTCAAGCAATAAAACTGTCTCACACCTTCCTCGTGTCCTGCCCTGAACTCATCAACAGAAACACGACAAGTGGCTTCTCCTCCTGCGTCTTCTCAATGAGCTCTTAGAAGCCCATAGAGATGTTTGTTTCCCAGCCTTTCCTTACCGTCTCCGCGGGATGACCCTCCCCATCCGAACCCCCTCCACGCCGGTCTGCACCCCTCCCTCCTCACCTAATGGATCAAACAAAGGACATCATTTGTAGGCCAAGTCTTTTTTCTGAACGCTTCTCTCTTTCTCTGCATACCAATCCAATACAGCCCAAGGAAAAACGCTATGCCGTGTGTGCTACATGTGTTTGTGTGAATCAGGACCGGGGGTTGGAAGGTCTGTTTGCCTCTCCGCCAAGCATCGATTTATCCTTTTCTCCAATTTATTTCTCCTCCTTGCCTCGACGATACATTCAGATGTGCCTCTAGGGGAGGAACTTGGGATAAAGACGCTGTGGAGCCTCGCTGCTGCTGCTGCTGCACGCCTTCGTAACACTGGTTCAAAACTCATCTACAGGCCACGGGACCCCTTCACAAGGACAGGACGGGAAGGGACGTGCACACAAAGACTGTCAAATGATTGCGCATTAGTGTAATGACCTAACCCACAAAGTTAAAACATTATTGATTCAAATGGTCTCAAGATAAATAAAAGGATTTTAGGTAAAAACTTTTAATTACATTTTAATAGCTTATGCTAAAATTTTATTAGCGTTTACAAAGAATGTGCCAAGGATTTCAATTAGAGAGAATGCAACAGTTATCATGCTATAGTCCTTTGAACCAGCAGGGGGAGTCATGAGCTGTTGCAATGCTCTTCCTACACCTAAAAAGTACTAAAAATAAGAAACTGCTTAAGGATTTTTCTGTGGTGATTTTTTCATACAACCTAGGTTAATTTGGGGGTGTCTTAGTTGGTAAAATGCATACTACATAAAACGGTAGCATCTTGGGCCAGTTTGCTCCACGTTGTCCATTCTTTTTCTCCATGTTTCCTGTCTACCAATTATCTCTCTGTTAAATAAAGGTAAGTCAACATATAAAAAAAGAAAAACTTCTGTTCTTCCTGTTTCTTTGCAAGAAAGAGGACTTATGACGACAGGATTTATGATGAATAAAACAGAGTAACAGTCTTAACTGGTGTATGAAGTTAAAGTTTTACTGCTGCTTTTGGGGCACTTTCTGCCCACTCCACTCTGTATACTCCCTCTGTTGGCACTGAGTGTAGTTATTTAAATGTCAAAACATAGACACATAAACACAGGTAACACATCATAGTCCCTTTCATTTTAAAAGCAGACTGACTTCACTACTGTAACAATCATTATAAAAGCCTGAATAAAATGTAATTGTTCCTCATAATCAGGTTTAGACTGGGTGTACAAGGCGATAGGATCAGAATAACAATATCTCCAGTCTTGATTCAACTGCCTGATCCCTATCTCCGTCTGTATGATTCTGACATTTTCAGATGTTATTACTCCGACTCAAGGATTTGTATCCTAAAGCCTCAGCAGTGGCGGCTGTGTTGAACAGAAATGCTGCATGTGCACAAATCTCCTTGTATCCCCACACATACACATCCGCGCACACACAAGCCATTCTTCAGTGTCACAGTGAGCGACGCCTGGCACATCCTTACACCTGAAGTTGATCAATGCAGATATGTCCAGGGGGAAATTGAAATCCATAGGAAATTAGGCGGTGCCAGTGATTTATTGGAATAGTAAATCACGCTGTGTGGATGTGTGTACTGTACCCCTGTAGCCCGAACCTGTCTTTTCTCTCCATGCTGTAGGCCCGTTCAATCAGGTCCAGAGGGGGGTAAGGGTCCCTCTGGTGCACCCCCCAGTGGGATAGGGTGACGCGACCCCAGCGACACAAAGCTCGGCAGGGGTCCCGCTGCAGTGAAAAGAGGAGAGGCACTGTTAAAGTACTGTCTGTACAAATGTCAGGTCCATTTTTGTGCAAATGTTTGATATCACGCCCAAATCAAAAGACTCTAGGTCTCTGTAAACAACCGTGTGACAGCAACAAAACACTGAGACAAAGGAGAAGAAGTGTTGTCATCTGAAATCTGTTAATGATTACTTTGGACATGCACTATTTTTGGAACCTTTTAACACAAAATCTGTCTTCTCTCAAAAATATATAATTCTTTACTGTTTAGCTTCTACATTACTGATAATTTTTTGAGTTCATGTTTTGAGAAAACATCATTGGACAAGATTTGGTCCAATAGTACTGTATTAAATATGGTCTGTATCAAATAGTTCTTGTTAGCAGCAAAAAGTTTTATTATTGTATTTACTTACTTATTGTATGTATTTCTATGCAATAAAGATATGTATGAACGTTATGCAAATGGAGTTAAAAATCAAAGATGTAAGGCTTTAATAACGAGAAATATGACACAGATTATAATGCATTGCAAAACTGATTAAGATTAACAGAGACTATTTCTTTGTTGAAAGTGTCTTCTAAAGAAAACAAAGTGATGTCTTAATGTAATGGGTTTCCTTCATCTTTCAATTGTCTGTAAGAAATCTAACGATTTGACTAAAATATAAGACAAGTACAGTTACAGTACAATAGAGAAATAAAAAAAAATATATATATATATATATATATTTGACATTGAGTATAGTGTATTTGTAAGGCTCCTGGAGAAGATTGCATTCATGCATGAATGTGCAAATAAATCCAGGAGGTTTTTCTACAGAGATAGAATCACTTCCCACCACGCTCTCCCACACCCTTTCAATGGCAGTTTTTCTTTTTCCAGGTACACTGCTTGTGTTCGAGCATGGGTTTTGTCCTTCTTTAATTGCTTTTTTTTTTTTTTTGCAAAGACGAAGAGAAGACAACAACAAGCTGTGGCGAGGGCTGCAGCTAATGGAGAGGCTGTAATTGTGAATGGAGGCATTCATCTGGAGACGTCGGTGAATTGCAGCACACAATACCCAGCGCCGGGCTGCTCAGATCACCAACCAGTCGCCAAACACACACAAATACACACAAACAAGAATCAGTCAGATCGCTGGCGCTCAGGGAGGAACGTAATCACACCTCCACAGAGAACGAGACACCAAGGAGGGAGGAGACGAGGAGGAGAGGAGACGGAGGAGTCACACAAGGAGAGAGGAGGGACGGAGGAGGCGGAGAAATTGATGTTTCCTACATTTGATTTGGGCCATAGAGCTGATGAGACAGATCCGATAAACCCACTCATTACACAAACAGAAATACATGCACAAATGCAATAAACAGAAGGGTCTCTTTATTTACTGGTTAACAAATAAACATTTTAATGTATCTTTTACTTTGTTTACTTTGTATACTACTGCAATCATCATTGAGCCTTTACCTTGTCTTAGTGCCCACATAGCTTTTTTTAATCAAACATGCAACCACTGCCTATTTTCTAGCAGTTCCTTTCTATAAACTAAAAGAATAAAACAAACTCAAATGCAACCATGATCTTATAACTTGTTAAAACCAAATGGTAAAAAGTATATTCATTTTAAACAGCATCTAAACTGACTAACATTTTATAGTTTTTAGAGAGTGGTACAAATGTGTTTGTACTGTGTGTACTCTGAGGAAAAGCCTAAAACCCTTGATTTAAATACAGATTTACTACTATCTGGACTATCTGTGTGAACTACCTTTGGTTTTATACATTAGAGAAACCAGGCCAGTGATGAAATGGTATCAATATGTGGATGCTTTATCTATGATCTCCCAGGTTTACTTTCATCTAAGCCACAAGGAAAGAAACACATTACATACATCACAAAGTTGGTTTCATAAATAAATGCAAAGCCTGTATGGCTCACAAAGACATCCCTTGATAATAAAACACAATGAATATATAGATAGAAACTACTACATACATGCACCTTGTAGAGTTACTTCAAATACTTTTTTCTGTGCTATATTCACTGACCTCTCAATTTAATTCAATATCTACACTTCTAAACCATACCTTTTCTTCTGATTGAAAGGACACATGCCACATTTTCTGACACACACATTTGCAAATGGATGTGTCCACCCACACTGCCTGACAGACAGGTGGACACATCCACACAGTTGCATACATTAAAACCAAACATCTTCACAAACATTTTACTTACAACTTGTCAAAGCTTGGCAAACGATCTCTCAAACCCCACGCCTCTATCTACCTGCTAAACAGTAAACCCCACCGACAGACACACACCTCCCCAAACAAACAGTATTAAGGCAAAACACACAGAAACACGACTAAAAAAGACACAACAAAGCCTACGTGACAGTATAAAACTCTCATCTCACCGAGGCGAGACGAGGCACCTGTCAGCGCGGCAGCTCCTGCTACACTACAGAGAAACATCAGGAAACAACAACTCAATTAAACACACCATCCCTGTTCAATTACTGCCACATAATCACAGCAATTTACCTTCCGTTTCTGCACAGACACCAAACAAACACGCACGGGGGCAAGCACACAAAAGACGAGCGGGCTGGAGCTGCAGCTTCATCCTACACATTAAGTGTGTAAAGCACTCCATGTGGTGTGAGCCGCCAAACTGGCATAAATTACATGTGGAGGATGTTGGCTGAATGCAATTTAAGTGGACCACAGGTTCACTGAAGTTACAACTGCAATTAGTTTTACAAAGATGTCCATTACTGTATGACCTGCACTGTGAGTAGTTCCTATCAAATGCCAGACAACTTATTTCACACTATGCATTGTGAATACTTTAATGGCTCATGTAACAAATGGAAAAAAGGGAATACATTTCGTTGCGAATGCGTTTGTACTCAAGAGTGTTTACGGTATAGACACAGGTGTTTTAATTCCACTTTTTAAAGACTTGTATTGGTCTTTTAAAGTGTTTGGATCTGTAGTGTTTGAATTTAAGGACTGCTCCCTGCTCTCTCTTCTCAAATAATGCATAAGTCTTGAACCTAAGGTCTTGTGTTGGTCTAGTTTTACTTTAGCCTATATCTTATAAAGTTGAGCCTTGCATTCATGCGTCCTTGTGTTTTTGTAATAATCCTATTGAACTGTGGAGCAGCACTTAACTAAAGTAAGCTGATGCAATGGTGCTAGAACTGCTATATAGCAATAATCTTAAAATAATAATGTGTATTCATGTTTTGGATACGTTTTTTTTTTTTTTATCTGCAAGGCTAAATAAAGTACATTAGTTGTGTGGTGGTGCTGGGCTGAATAAAAAGCCCTGCACTATATCCTAAAAACTAAACCAAATGTAGCATAGAAGTAGTGTACATTCATCTAAAACTACACATAAATCATCATAATCATCTTAATCACACATCAATCATCTTAAATCACATAAAAAGTTGTACATTAATCTCAATTTAAATACTTATTGTGGTTATTTCTGGAGAAAAATGAATGAAATGTCACTAAAAATGAATGGCAACCTGTGAATGAGACGCGCTTGTGTGTGCGCGCGTTTGCGTGTGTGGACAGCAGACTGACTAACAGCTTGAACTTGGGTTAGATCCAGGAGCTCGGGGAGGGATACATGGATGGATGGAGAGAGTCGGGAGGAGGAGGAGAAGAGGGGAGGGCCATTGATTTCTCAACAGAGAGATCAGCATCTTGACACCGAGAGACGAGAGAGCAACAGAGTATAACACACAAACACACACACTCAGAGAGGGCTCCTACTGGGGCCCTCAGGTGAAATCGCACTAACTTTCCCGTCAGTTTCAATGTTTCCAGAATAAAAGCAGAATACTGTTATTCCCCCAAATATGAAAGCCATTTTAAATCAATAAAGACTCTTCTCTAGATTACCATACTTTATAGGCAACATTTCATAAACTTCTTGACTTTCCCTGACCATCTTTCGAACATCTATGATTTTCCAAGACCCCCACGACTGGCCCGGAACCCCATTGACAGGGATCAACAGGAAAGTCTGGTAAAATGTCTCTCTCCCAGCATGCCTCGGTGAGTCTAACAACCCCAAAACCCCCGACAGGGACTCTGAGGACGGGCTGTGGCTTCGTGCCGATGAGGCTAACGAGGTGTGGACATGCGTGGAGGTCGTGGGCATCGGGGGAGCTGACACCCACAGTGGCGAAGGAGGGGAGTGGGGTGAGGGCAGTCAGGGGTCACGCTGTAATTACACATCACAGTCCCAGTGGTCAGTGGCCCGACTGACTTCTCCTGACTACACGGCTCCAGACCAAGATGGCAGGTAGAAGTTAGTAAGTGGAAGAACTTGGTGCACTTGTAGAAACTTTTGAGTGACCAGCAGTGCTCATTTAAAACCCCACTCCTACAATTCTGTGGATACATTTATTTATTTCTGTTTTTTTAATTAACTTTTGTATTAATTCATTTGCCTTTCAGTGGGTGTTGTTTATTATAATCTCCTTGAAGTGCTTCACATGTCCAGCCTCTACAGAAGCCCTCAGCTCACCTTGGTTTGCATGAGTTCAAAGTTACGGCACGTTCCTGCACCTTGCGGGGTCCAGTGTGGGAGGAAATGGCGCAAAAGAGTCCGAATGTCTCCTCTTCTCGGCCTCTCCTCAGTGTGCTTTTGTGGTCAGCCACCTGGAAGTAAACACAAACAAAACTCTGTGGAGGAAGAGTTTTAATAATAAACCAAATAAAAGAATTAAGTACTAGTGCCTGCAGATGTCAGGCCATTACAAGGCAAGCACTCTACACATATTTTTAATAACATTTGAGTTTTTAGCTTGCAGGGGTTGAATGTTGTGCTTTAATGAAATGAACACTCAGCCCTCTGTGTGTCTGTCTATACGTGCGCTCTATATGTGTGACTCAAAGATGTGTGAGAGCACTGAGCTGACCAAAGGCCAAACACAGCGGCCCCCAGCTGAGAGCCGCATCGATTTGTTGTTGGTAAACAAACAGCTGGATGCTACAGGTGGATCAATACGCCTCCCAGCCTCCCAGCATGCCTTTCTGCTGGGTTGCCATGGATCTCTGCGGCGCTGCGACCCCTCTGTCATTTGGAAACCTCATGAATCAAATATTCTTAATAGTTTTAATCTTAAATAGTCAACTCTTTCTTCAAGAATGGAGTGTGAAATTATATATTCTGTTGATGGTTATATTACAAAAACAATTTATAATCATATAATAACTGTTTAAAGGATTGTTGGTAGAATGAAAAAAGAAAAAAAAAAATCACTTCTTATACACTAGATAAAGTGATTGTTAAGTACTGAGAGATACAGAGGCAGTGCATAAAGGAGAGAGAAATTAAACTGACTTTTAAACAAAGGGGCGGATTAGCAGAAGCAGGGGAACAGAGTGCAGAGGGTAAGGATTTCAAAGCCGGAGAGAGAGAAAGTACAGAGAAAAAGACAAAGAGAGGTGGGGGATTAGTAATGGGTGAGAGATGGCAGGATATCGAAACGGGTAAGTGTCAGTGAGAAGAGTCAGTCAGAGAGGATGAGCCCTAGAAGAAAAAAGTTCAAAAAGAGACAGTGATACAGAGGAGAGAAGAAAGAGACGGCAGAGACTGAAGGGAAACACCTTGACCAGCATGAGTCAGTACACACCAAAAACAACAGATCCAAAGTTTTGAGTTTGTTAGATTGTTGTTGCAAATTGTTGGAGACGAAAAGCAGCTTTCCCATGAGGACCATTAGTATGTGTATAATCTACAACACCTACGGATCTTAAGCTATGAGGCCAGTGCTCAAAAAACATTGCCAAATCTACAACAAATATGGAAGACAACTCAAAAATCTCTCTCCAAATCTCTCTTACATAACGGACAGATGCCGGTAATTCAAAATATACAATCAAATTATTATTTTAACCCTGTGCCTTTGATAAATTGAATTAACAGTCTCTCAGAATCAAAACAGGTATATAGTATGAAATATATGTGAGTAAACTAAACTGTGCTTTTTCTGCTCTGATGGAATACTTAGGAAAATCAAAATAAAATTTCCCAAAATGGAGCTTGTGCCTGTGTGGAAAGGGAGGCAGAGTCAGATGGGAGGGAGCCGGAGTCTTGCTGCGTCTACATATGTAAAGCAGCAGGGAAGCAGCAGTGTGTCAGACTGAGGCTCTGTCCCAACCTGAGCTTCTCTGCGCTCCCTCCAACACATCAATCATCCGAAACAGGGCCATCATGACCACGTTTCACGCTGCGAGACACGCACGCTCAAAGATACACACGTGCACGGCATCGCTAAACACAAACAGCACAACAAACACTTGAGTTTAAGCAGTAGCGGCCGCATAGTTTTGAATCACACAATAAAAAAGTATGTAAAAAAGTATAGTTCACATTATGCACTTCACACAAACACATGTAAGAATGTGACAGTAAGGTGCATATATTAGTCAACACATTCACAGAGCTAACTACACATACTCAGGCTCATGCTCAGAGTCACACTTAGCCTCTGCCTCTTAGTCTCACACGAAGCACACACACACAAACAGAAATAGGTATCCTGTGCCCACAGGGTGCCCTCGCCCACGACCATCTGTGACGGGTGCCAACACACAGCGGGAGATATTTACACGGAGACCTTCCCCCTTCAACACACATGCACGCAAAAAAGGTAAAAAAAATAAAAAGAAATACCCACAAAGGGCTGCTCGGATCGCTTGATCTCCCAAAACTCATTAAACATGCAGATATATGCAAATATATGCACCTCTAGAAATGCACCTTGGGCCAGAGTGAGTGAGAGGCAGTGTGTTATTGTGGGTGAAAGTACATGTTTGTGAGAACGAGCATGTGACTGTTTCCACTGCAGCAACAGAGAGACTTCAACTGTGTTTCTGACAAACTTGATGCAGCATGTCCATATCGATGTAGCCATATGTTGTTAGTAGAGTTAGCTGCATTAAGCTGACTCTGTTGTATAATAGCTGATTTATTACTTAAAGCTGCTGTGTAGAACCCATAACACTACTGACGGTCTAATGGTCTTATTATTTTTGTTCTTCTGTCCCTAATAGGAAACTGATTTGGGCACTGTTAGTCTACTCCAATACTACATTCACTTTAGGTGTTTATTTTGTAATTTTTGCTTTAAAAGGGGAGAAGTGGATCAACAGGAAATACAAAAGAGGAAGTAGATAACACACAGAATGTGGTTTAAGGCCGAAATCAAGTCTAAGGAAAGCCACTGAGGTGCTCTTCTGATCATTTTAAAGAAAATACAGATGAATTTAACACACTGATGAATTTTAGACACTGCATCTATAACAGTATATATTATAAAACAAGGAAAATAGGTGGGAATGCACTTAATGTCCTAACTTTTGACCAAATATCTGTATTTTAATTTTTTAAATGTAATATTTAAATACCACCTTTTGGATGCATCTTCAAAATCTGAAACAATTTGCACAAAGTGCCAACTTCTAATATTGAAAGTACAGGGAAAAGAGGAGGAGGAGCAGGAGAGACTTCAGACAAAGCAGTGGGTCTGACGATGGTAAATATATGATCTGTCAGTCATGGCCAGCTCGGGTGGCTGTTTGTGTGTCTGTGTGTGAGTGTATAGCCACAGTGCTGCAGGCTAAATAGTGCCATTATATTTCTACAGCAGTGCTAGTCACAGTCAGCTGGAGTCTCCAAGTCCGCTGGGAATCAGAGATGTCTCTGCTCAAAGCCACACACACAAACAAAAACACACACATCCACAAAGCCCCTGTGGGCATGGCAGCGAGGAATCAGGTGGGCTACAGGGAGCAATGCATGTGTGTTTACTGTATATTTCAGTGGGTTTTTCTGTCTGTGTGTGTATAGTCTGCTTGTCATTGTGGGACTGGGCTTCTCCAACACTAGAGCTCTTTGAAACCCTTTATGTTTTACAGATGAAAGCAGTAAGAACCCTGTCAGTCATAGCAACCAGTAAATTCACTCCATTGTTGGAAACACACAAGCTTGAAACTAACTTACAGCTGTGTGAAAGTTGTGGCTATTAAACCTACAGACACTTTCCAGTTATCCAAAGCATGTTTTAGCATTTTAAAGCTTACTTTGATCTTTAACCTTAAAGATGAACCAACTATAAAGGCATGATATGCAGTTGGTTTATCATTATCATTATAAAATACTAAACTTCAGTTCTCAGAAACACATAAAAAAACAACCTGCACAAAACAGTGTGATGTAACCCAAGGACAGCAATGTAATCCAAATGAAAGGACTGAGAGGACAGAGGCAGAAAAGGCATGTGGGGTAAAGTATAATGATCATCTGCTTTTCAATTTTATAACTGCATTTAATAGTCATACTATAGAAGATATGACTAATCTATTTCATATTTATTAAATATAGCTGTCAGTGCAGCCTGACTGCACACGCTATGGAATAAGCATATTGTTGTGTGCAATATTGCCAGCAATATTGTCTCTAATAAACATTAAAAGCAGTGAGCTGAGCGAAAGCACCACAGATGGCAGTAGAGCGAGCCCAGTGGAGAGGAGACATCCAGCCCTGCGGTCTGGTCTCCTTCACAGCACCCGAAGGTCAGCCGCGCCTCCAGCCATAACACACGCTCCCTTTGCTCTT
This sequence comes from Rhyacichthys aspro, assembly GCA_036850595.1. Taxonomy (NCBI): domain Eukaryota; kingdom Metazoa; phylum Chordata; class Actinopteri; order Gobiiformes; family Rhyacichthyidae; genus Rhyacichthys; species Rhyacichthys aspro. The sequence continues at coordinate 6,788,916 of CM072163.1, read as the reverse complement.
CAGTGCAGCTTTTATTCCAGCTGCAGCACACTGCTCTTTGACAATTGTCATCATGACGAATCAATATGGACCCTCCCCAGACCCTCTCTCTCCTCCCACTGCTGCCCTTGAGTTTTTTAAAACTGATCTAACAGATAGGCCAGTGAAAGTCTGTCTCCCACTCTCACTACTGTCTCGTGTCTCTTGTTCTGTCCTTTTTAATACTCCCACCTGTCCACTGTTCCCAGACTTCAAGATTTAATTAGTAATGCAGCTAATGAGAAGCAATTCCTATTTGGGTCCTTCATATCATGCCCAAAAATCTTACATTACAATGTACACTGTACTGAGGGATTTTAAACCAAGACTTCTGTTTTCTACTGCAACCAGACCCATTTCTATAGAACTAAATTACTAAGTGTGAATTTGAAACATAAGAGTACAGTAACCAAAATCAGTGATGCGTCAGCCTCATTGTCCCAGACACAAAATGTAACTCTTGCTGCCAAAGTGCACATAGATTTGCTCAGTTTAGGGTTTTCTACCTGGCAGTGCTTTGAAGAACAGGCATAACGGATTATTAACATCAACACAGATTACTTTAAACAATATCTGAGTAGGGTTTGTATTACATTGTATATAGAGTAAAAGTCAAATAATGGTTTAAGAAAACAGACGTTTACTGGACACAGCTGAGCAATGTAGTATTTACTGCTATAAATGGCTCTATCAGAAGACTGACTCTGGGAGACTTAAATGGGCACAATACCTGCAACAACACTAATAGATCTAAAAGAGCATATATACAGGGATGTCTCACATAGTTTTTTTTTTAATGATATACGTTTATGTCACAAGACATCACCCATGATTAGACTAATTCGTTGTAAAATATATTTATTCAAGTGTGCACAAATTGCTGGTTTAGGTTTGGGTTCTTAACCCTTCCCTAAAAGTCTTGGTTTTATCTCTCTCCATGACATGGTCTAGGTTAGTGCAGTCGTGACTACAAGACTAGATTTAAAGTTTAGAAAACAGATTGTAGCAAGACATGAGAAGAGGGCGCTGTATGTGAACCTGTAGCCCACCAAGTCAAACTATGGGAAACATAATTCTCAGCTAATGGAGCCTTTTATGGAAATGCTAAACACCCTTTAACACCTTCTAGAAAATGTCTCTGCCTCCAGTCTAGGTTGAGAATGAAATCCCAGAGTAAAACCAATCAGTGTGTATGTGCTCTGATTAGCAGTGTGTGATGGCATGCTGCACGTCAGATGCAAGCGTTAATTCGTGTTGCGAGCATCACGGTTACTCGTCTCGGTCCCCCGGTAATGAGCAGCGACGCTGTTATGTAGCTCGGCTTCACGGTGTTTCCTCCCCATCTCTGCGACACACTGGGCCTTGGTAATTGGTCACAGAGGGGACAGTAAATCCGAATGAGGACGTGGGAGAGGCATGGATACGGGAGCTGGAGGAGAGCGTGACTATGTGTGTGTGTGTTTGCTGGAGAAGGTAGGTGATAGAGGACAGAGGGTGGGTGTCTTTCATCTTCACAGCTTTTTCTCTATAAACCTCCAACTGTTTACAAGGACTGACGCCTATTTGCACACATACATGCACAGAGTGAGCCCCCGCCACTTGCCTGCTCCCACCCACACGTATATACAGTAAATGACCTCAGTGCGCTACTGTCTGCGAGTATGGATTCTAATCAGACGTCTGCAGTATTGTGTCTGTCAAACCCGGCCAAGGTTACTTAACCTTCCAGTCTTAATTTCCTTTCCATTTTAGCTTCTTCCTCCATATCAAACATCAGCACGTCTATGAAGGAAAAAAAGAAAAAAAAGAGCATGGGGAGGAAAATGAAGATTGCCATGCTTGGCTGAAGCTCGGAGATGAAAGTAGAGGATGATTCACATAGCTGTGGCAAAATGAACTGAACCAAGCTGAGCTGAGCTATGCCGGGCTATTTTTACACTTCTATAACAGTCGACTTCTGCAGGAGGACAATGTGAACCAGAGCAAATCATTTCTATATAATGACAGCATGGGAAATAGGGTTTCCAGAAAAGTGTGTTCAAATGAGTGTAAAAGTTACATTAGGGTCCAGTTTGTGACCATTTTTTTCATCAAACTTTGGATGTACTTTCTCAAAGTCAATGAAATGTAATGCACCCTATCTGGCACTTAGTCAATATTACTGGGCTCAGATTTAGTTTCAATTTCTTTCTTTTACATATTTTATTGCAAGTATTTGAAAATTACCTTGAGGTTTCATTTGTCTTGTGGACAAATGCCTCCTCAGCTGTGGACTGTCAGATTGGGCCAGTTTTTTAATGCAGCATATCATTGGTCCAACAGTTGTGAGACTGATTCATCTGGAGACTGGATACTTGTGGAGAGGTCTCTGACACCCTGGACAGTGATGTTTAGCCTCATCTGGTAAGACACTGTTGTCAAAACTTGACGACAAGCAATAGGAAACTGTGGTCATGTGACAGACAAAAAAGAAAGAGAAATGGGAAGAAATAGGGGAAATAGTTTTCTAGCTCATACTTTGAAATATACATATACACAAAACTATTGAGATAAGATATTAAGATCATTCTTGAGCCACTTAGAAAAGCATAGATAGATATCACACATCATGACACATAAATGAACAAACAGAGCCTATACTGTGTTTTGGAGCAGGCAAGTGCTGCATTGTTTCCTCAGTTTAAAGGCAGTCCAGTCAGAATTATCAGAGAGTGTGCCTGTGCCAAACAGATGAACAAGTGGCTGATCAGTCCATAACCTCCCAAAGATGAAGACAAAGAAATCAGAGAGATAAGACACAGTGAAAAAAATGACTGAGAAGTGTATTAGCTAAATGATTTAAATAAGCACATGTAGCCTCCACCCCCTGATTCCCACTCAGTAAACACTCTCGCTGTCCCTGTTCATCACAAGCAGCACATCTGGTGTGACAATGGCACATCGCAGAGAGAGCCGCCAAGCTGCAAAAAGACTGACAACCCGCTCCTGTTTACGGCGTGTTACCACGGCAACACGTCCATCAATCACACTTCGCTGCGATGGCCTGACCCACGCTTTCTGCCAGGGAGCAGAGCCGCAAAGATGAAGCCTTTTCAATTTACATGCTGACACACTCCCGCTCCTTCTCTGCTATTTCACAAGTACGCACACAAACACACAGACAACGCACAAAAAACCTGAAACACGCACGTACAAAGACATGCAGTAGTCAAACGTAAACACATTTGCATGAGGAGGGGGTCTACTCATGGTTTTACCATTTTCTGCAAATGGCAAAAGCAACACATTACACATCACAGTATGATACTTTTTAATGTAATGCCTCTACGTCAAGATAAAACTCATGACACAAAAACCTGAAAACAATTTGTAAGAAACAGACAAGCCTCTCTGACTGTAGCAAGAAGCAGAGCAGAATAGATGCACTTCTGTTTGTCTGGTATTATCTAAAGGGCAAAAGGAAACCCAAGACAAAGAAGAATTACAGTTTATTAACTGGATATTTAAGGAAACCCCTCAGTGGCAACAATTCAGCTTTTGCTTCAATTGACAGTTTTGACACATTAAAGTATTCCAAATTAATCTTTATTATTTTTATCAGTGTAATTCCCTGCTCTCTCAAACAGCTGCTGTCTACTCTAAAATACAGAAAAGCGTCCTGGAGGAAAATCCCTGACCAGTAAAATACTATCACTTCATTGATCTGTATGTTAAGGCATGTAAGGTTACATGTTTAAGCAGTGGTTACCTGTAACTTTACGGTGACACATTTTGTGGAAACCCTTCTCAGTTGACTTTAAGTGTGCACTTGTGTGGCGTCAACACTGTGGCCAAAAGGTTTGATACCATACCTGAACAAGAAAGAAGCACACAACCAAAGAATATAGGTGAGTAAATACCATTCACAGATTCACGTCATGGTGGTCTATAGACGAACAGGGTTTTTTATGTGGGAGGTTGAATTGTGGCAGGAGCATAGTAAGTGCTAATAGCTCCGACACGAGGAGGCAACAAGTCATTGAGGAAGATGATGTTGTCCTCTGACACAATCACTTCCCGCTCTGTCCGGGCCGAGGCTGAGGGCTGCTGTTTGTGCTGCCTGTAATTGCCAGGAGGATTGATTCTGAACAATGTGCCATCTCACAGACTGTAATCAAGCTTCATTATTCATTCTTTACCAGCCCAATCTGGGTGCTGGAGACACAATGGCCGGCCCTTGAGCGGCGGTGCTGCCTGGTGACTGTATGACCACTATAGTACTTTGTGTCCCCTCCTGCCTATCTTCGTCTGCCTCTCCTTCGCTGCTTCACCATCTCTTAACAACTCTTTTGAATCATCCGCTCTCATCTGTCCTCTTTGCCAGCTCTGCAGACTGCTATTCAGTGTTCTTCCCTCTTTAACTTGTCCTCCACACGTCTCCATCAAACCTGAATTTCTTGCATCAGAACTCTCGTCTCCTGCTTCAGTGATGTTGAAATCATAGCCCTTATAAGTCTCTTTGATTCTGCATCAAATCTTTAATTTTCTGGCACTTTTTCTTTCACTTTTCTCTTGTTTAAATCACGGTCATCAGACAAACAGCGGTGACAACCTTCATCCTGCCGAGCCCCCTCCTCTTTGTTGAAACCCAGAGGGGGTGACAAAGAGCTAATTTCTGCCATTATTACCATACAGACCTTATGCCGTTAATCTGCAATAAGTGAAATTCATTATCCTGATGACGGGGTCTCTCAGAGCAGCGGAGAGAGACAGAGACAGGAGAAAGGAGAAGCTGATCAATAACTCAATCTGCTGCCCTGCATGGGGCCCATCTCCTCTGTCTCAGACTGTCACTGAGTGTGAGCAGGAGAGGCACACACCGTCCTCGTCCTAACAGCACGCCGAGCGATCAATGGACACAATCTAATCAGGCACTATCACCACCAATGACTTTTAGCATGTAGGGCTGAGCATAATGGCATTAGGCAGACGGCTGTGTTGGGTTGAGGTGGTCCTGTCCAAGTTCAAGGTCAATGGGAGGAAACATTAATGAAACACACAAAACATAAATACAGTTCAGTTCAATGTGATGCAGCTACAGTGCTTTGACAACAGCACTGACAGATCCCTTTAAAGGCTTAAGAGAACATATGTATATTACTATAATACTTAGCTGTGACTGCTGTGGTGTTGCTTATTTGCAAGGTTGTAGACACAAGACCAAGTCATTGGATCCGGCAGTTTTTCTTATAACCAATAAAATACAGTGGTTTATATTGAACACTTTAATTATTGATTTATATTCTAATCAAGAATTAAATCTGTTAATTAAATTGGTTATAATGTTAAGTATGTAAGTAAAAAAAAGCACAAGCTATTTGTATACACAGTTTTCTCCAGTCTGAGCTTTAAAAAATTACAAAGTAGGCCATGTAATGTTTATGGTCTCTTTAACACCATCAATATAAACTTCACACATTGTATATTGATCTGATTGGCCGTGAACATGTTTCAACCAAGGATTTGATGTTTATCTTTACTATTGCAAAGAGTTTACCCTCACATTATAGTTTGGTACATGTATTAATTATCTCTTTGACTGATCTAATTGGATGAAAACATGTTTTAACTATTGACTGTATATATAAATGGAGAAGGACTGTCGTAAGCACTGCATCCTATTTCCCTCTGAGCTTAAGATAACATGGCTTTCTCATCACCATTTGTCACATGTTTGTTTAAAGTTTATGGAAATTGGTAAATGACCAATCAGCAATGTGCCTGACATGGATATCTGAACCAATCAGGATGCATTCAAGGACATCAGGCAGGTTTCATATGACATCACAACCAGAAAATGAAGGCAGGGGGCAGTGTGCTCCATCTACAGTCTATGGTTTCAGTGGAAAATACAGTTACCTTGACAATACCTTGATAATAATGGAATATTACCACAATCATCGGGCCATAACTTGTATCAAAATATGTTAATCTAGTCTTCAACAGAAGTAAAGGCAGTGATGTCAGCTGTTAATGCATTTTGCCATCTTACTTGTCTCTACATATATTTGTCAGCACATTAGATTGCTGTTAAGATATTCATTCACGTAGTCGTCCATGCCTCTGTCACTAACAATACACTTAGATTTAATTTTCTGATTTGCCTACATGTGATATACAAGGGCAATAAAAGCAGCAGCAGTAACAATAGATCACTCCGACTTTTTACATTATGGGAAAACTGATACCCTGACTTCTCATAAAACTGAAACTCTTGGTGACCAGGGCATGCCACTGTGCTCCCTTTAAGTGATTAAATGCCCCCTCCCCACCTCACACCCCTCAGCGAGTCCTGTGAAACCATTAAATCCTATAGCTTCAACAGATCGATTGGGTCAGCCCTGGCTCTGTGGCCATAAACTCACACAGACATATATCTGATAGCGAAAGCTGCGGGAAACGGGTTTACCTACGATAGTACATGATGGAAATGACAGATTTTATGTCCCCTGCTTTGTCAATGAAACACCAGAGCCGGGCTGAGCTGCTTTTCAAGAAAACTCCCAGGTCTATTCTATGTCTGATCATCAGAGGCAAAGAGAGTCTAGTGATTTCCCCAAATATAAAATGTGCAGAGGAGCATTGATATCTGATGTCAAATTCACTTGGATGTTATTAATAGTTTTTTATCTATGAATCCTTGTTTACAATTAAGTGTTGTCAGCATAAAAAACATCTACATGTAACGCATATCAAGCAATTAGTCAGGAATCAGTCATCCAATTTCCAACTTGTTCTTTCTCCACCTCCTGCGTGGTTGGAGGGAGGTTGAGCCAAGTCGACTACTGAGTGACAGCCGATCTTCTGTCCACGCAGCATGAAGCGTGTTAAACCCCCGACCCCCCGCCTCCACACATATCGAATCTACGGCCCTCGCATTTTCTCGATCCACTTTCACTCCTCGACGTCCAATGCCCTCGCAAACTCCGCTCCCTGCTTCTTTTTATCTATTAGGACGAGGCCACTCCTCCCCACCTCTCCATGGGGCCTCTTTGTAACTGTCGAGGAAGCCTTTTCACTTTTTGTTCTGCGGGCCTTCCCGGGTCCTTTCTCTGTTGATATTCACACCATCTGGCAGCAGCGGAGGAAGGTGCAAGCAAACTCTATCAACATCTCCAGGGTCGAGGTGTTTGTTTTGTCCTTGTGCGTGGCATTCAAACACATTTCTAACATCCGTGTGCCTTAACAAAAACAGATTTTTTTAACTAGTCAGCAGCTAAACAGGGACCTAGCTGCCGCAGTTTCACCCCTTGTTTGCAGTGGTCCGTCCTGCTAAGTCCCCCCCATGAGAAGTGGCTGTAAAGAATCACTCAAGCCTCACTAAGCAGCTGCCTGTGAGTTAGGTCATTTTCCCAGGAGCCACAGAGTGGGCATTGGCAGGACCTCAAAAAGAGGGGACACCATCTGTTCAGCGCCTGAAAAGGTTGGTGACACCTTCTGTGGTACCAACAACTTCTAATTAAGCAGCCAGGAATGCAGTAGCAGTTCACTCGCATGATTGGTGCATTCGCTTTACTTCTCCTGATGACAACACAGCAGACCCCCGGTCAGTTTCATGCACCTCTCCACCACATCTGGCAATGCACTAATGAACAACAACAAAGGTGGATTTTTTCTTCCTTTTGTAGCACTTAATTAAATGTTTATCAGCAGCATTAAATACTGCATTAGCCCTATGGTCAATCCCAGAGTGCTTAGCTTCTGTTATATCATAATGCGCTAATTTCATTAACATTAGGATTTAAATGAAATAACAGTCTTACCATTCTTCTGATTTTCATCGCTCTCGCAGCCAAATCTGCTGTTCAGAAATGTTACTAATTAGGCTTATTAAGTAATTAAGAAGAGGTCTTAATTATATCTGTGCCACTGGGACCAGCACGGCTGTAACCATGAAATGCTGTGCGGCACTACTCTGCTTTGTTGGTTTACATGTTGTACAGTTTTAGCCATTGAAGTATTGAAGTATTTTGAATGAAACAAGATGTTCACTAAAGATTAAGGAATTTTGAAATAGAATTAGCCAAATATCAGTCTGACTTAAAATTACAGAGGGAGACACTTAAAGACCCTCAATGAGTAGCCTCAAAATGTCAGATGATTAATATGATAAGAGTTGGACATTTAATGAAATATATTAAAGGGAAGGAAATGAAAGGTTTGGCACAAGCCTGGAATCGGTCTCAGGAGAATGTGCACAAACAGCCCACAGTTTCCACAGCCATCAGTCAAAGTAGCAGCCACCTGCCCCATCTCTGATACAAGGAGAAACCACAGTGATCTATACCCTGTGACCTCACTCTTAGTGCAACACATTTTGATTTGTGACTTGAGTGTTATTCAAACTCAAATTCAAAAGGAGATAAAATTCAGCAGAGAGCTTTTGTTGGACGCACACCAAGGTACAGTCCTTTTGGATGTGTCTGCCCTTGTGGGGAATGAGAGGGAGAAAACACAGCGTTACAAGCTCGGTATTAGCTTTCCTCCTGGGCCTCGAGTTCTCTCCGTTCACTCAGGACGAGGCAAACACTGGACCAGGAGCTTTTGTTTGCCTCTTCAAAAGAATCTTTTTGATGGCATATCACTAAATGTGATGGAGCAAACAGAATGTAACGATCAAAGACATTGTCAGGTTTATGTGTTCAGCAGTGAGACGTGCTACTGGATTCCTTGAGCGGCATCACATATAAAGATTAAAAGTGTTGAGTTTAAGACATTTTGCCAGCCCACTGAATAAAATACCTGTCAGCACTTTTCTATCATTGTTGAATATAGTGCAATTACCATATGACTTGAGGGAATGGAATTTCCCCTTAGGGATAATACACGTATTACACTGAGATATAAAAGATAATTTTAGTTTATGATGAAACTTGTAAAGTGTCAGTGTTGGGCACATAAAGGACTGTGTATTGTAGCTGAAACTACTCTTTTGTAATACATGTACTGTACATACATTGCATTGATATGTGTCCATTTTTGACCTTTTCCAGTTAAGGAAAAGTTAATAAATAAAGCCACTTTTCAATAAACGTTCACAAAAAACATGATTATTATTTTGAGCTACACCAACATTTACTTCAACATTTAGTATGACTTCACTCTAAATCATATTGTCAACAACTCCCCATCGGCTAATTTGGATGACAAAATAATTTCAAAAAAAAAAAAAAAAAAAAAAAGCCAAGTTAAAGAGGATGAGCATGCAAAACTTTATTTCATTTTTTTTCTCAGATTTTGCTATCCCCGCAAGCAAAATATCAAAATTGCTACTCGTACATGAATAATGCATAAGTAGAGGTTTAGGGGAGCATGGGGTCCCTGCATCCCCCCACCCAACCTTCTTGTAGCGCAGTAGGGAGGAACACAGCTCTGTGCCTGTGTGTATGTGAGTTTGGGCAGGGGGTTGAACAGGCGCCCCTCTGTTTGCCTGCTGCACCCCCCTGCCGGGAGACACGGCACCCCCTGCAGGAGGTGCAGCGCTCTGCTTCCCCCTGTCCCTCAGGGCGAGTCTCTGTATGTCACACACACCCAACACAAACACACACTTGGCACATTGAGCCCAGTTCATCTGCTGACCCATCAATCAAACGCACACACACGACTGCCATTTTGTTTCACGCTTTAAAATGATACTTCAAGCTGGAAAACATCCAATCCTATTGTGTGTCTCTTTAATGGCTCAGAAATCACAGAATAGTGTATTAATAATGCTGTTTCGAGCCAACAAAAACAGACATACCACCATGTTTTTTCTCATTTTGTCCAAACCCAAAAATTAATACAGTTTTTGTTGATAGGCAGGAGGAAGGCTCAGGTGGTGCACAGGACTAGTCATGGGACAATATGTCAAATTATGATAACACTGAGGAACAAAATCTGTAGTACAGCTGCAGAACCTTTGCTTGATTATAGTGTCTTTCGAAAAAGTCCCAATCGTTCTTCTTCCGAATCTTATTATACAACACACAGGTTAACGTCCTCATAGTAATGCCTGGATGGGACATACAATCTAGGACAACCCTAAATGAAGAAAGCTGTTATATTCAGAAAAAAACTTGATTAAAACTTTATTATAAGGTCCATATGAACATGTGCAAATATATGTATTTGATAATTATTGTGAAACACTGATACTCCCTATAGTGATTTGAGGAAATGTTAGATAAATCTTAATCAGGACACTGGTTTGAAAACATCAGTTTATGTTAGAATATAATGAGAAGGGGATAATTAGAATGAGAAAAACAGCTAAGAAGCAGTGCCTATCATGTTTAAATAACCAATAATGGCTTTTGGTCAAAGGTCAGTAGCATGAAGCCTACGTGCACTTTATATCTCCATCCCTCTGCTCATTAAGAATCCTAATCAACATGAAGACACCACAAACACTAGGATCCTCCGCTTCCTCTCAATTATCCAGCGATTACGCACGCATAGATCCACTTTCCCTTTCACAGGAATCAACAGGAATCATGAATCATTGGCCAGCTCCTCTAATATTAAGTGATAGTGGGATTGTTAGTCTGCAGATGAGCTATATCTTTAATTATCCAACACATACACACAAACACGCACAAACACTGATTCGCTCTCCTTAAACACATGTATATAGAGCACTGGCGCAGTCAGAGTAATTGGCTCAGCAATGAAAAAGAGGAGGTCTGGATAATTAATTAATCTATCTGGCTGGGGCAGGAACATAAGGCCAGTTTTACAGCCCCACCAGGGAGACCGGAGCAGAGAAGAGAGGGAAGGAAAGGACTGTGGTGGTGGTTGTGGATCCACTGGGCTCAGACGATCTATGGCTGAGCATAAAATGGAAATGCTCACCAGTTTGTTTAAATATATACAGCCTACAGACTATTATGCACATGATCATGATGTGTCCACAATACAAAACACATACATGTACCAGAATAAGGGCTCTTTCTGAAGACAGATCATATATCCATTATATAATGCACAAAATGGACAATGATTTATTGTAGTGTTTTAACATCGTTTGACATATATTTAAGTATTGAAGAAAATTTGTGTTGATCTTAGTTTCTGGCAGGATATGGATTCTCACAAGAGTGTAGCATGATTAGAGTTACTTAGTGGAGTATCAGTTAAAACTGATGGGGTTTGTCTTTAAAAGGGGCTTTTGTTTTTCCATATTATGCCATGTAAGCATCAAAATGAATTTCAGACTACTTAACCTTATTGATAAATGATTTATCCAAACATATTGCAAAGAAGGTAAAGTAACCTCATTTCGTTTGATATTCATGAGTAGATATGTTGCTGATTCTTGTAAAACAATACTGTTTAAATTGACTTGCCTTGGTTTGCCTGCAAAAATCCTGGCAGAGGGCTGAAGAGTGTAGAGTTTCCACAGTCTCAGTTTGTCTGTCAGACTCAGGGTGGGATGTGGAAGTTGAGAGCATGTCTCTCTTTTTAACCATAAGCCTGTGTTAGTTGCTGTCAGATCTCACAACAGTATGGGAGAGTGCACCGCACACACCTAGGCTGAGGAGTGAAGTGGCAGGTACATCAAGTCTATGGTAATAGAACAGCAGATGGGACTGGCAGGCACACTCTGCACCTTGCGCTTTGACACTCGCATAGTTTTGTATGTGCACACACAGATTTTCATGCATTACAAATAGACTCACACAAACACACGAGAACAAACTGCTTTTACCTTAGGGTGCAGAAATATCACATCTCAAAATAAACATATGTGTTGAACAAATGTAAGTTTGACTTTCTGTCTGTGTGTTAAAAAGTGCAGGTCAGACATAACTGATTTCTGAGAGCTAAATTCTCAGTGAGAGTTTGGCTGTTGTCTCTTTCGGACCTGTCTCTCCAGGCCACTGTATGAGTGACAGTGCAGCTAGTGGTCCTGGTAATCTGTAAGATAAATCATCTTTAGTCAGTCTCTAGAACTCTGACAGACAGACAGGCCTAAGTACCTGGGAGGGGAGCAAAGGAGCACTTTAAAACCTCCAGTGCCGAGGAGTATAGCTGTGAAGAACACAGTTCTGCCCTGAGCTCCCCGCTGTCCCCCACGAGTCTCTGGCTGCCATTTTGGCTCCGTCTCAAGGCACTATTCCGGTCCTATCTCATGTCACCGTCCTGGCTGTTGTTCAATTCTTACACTGGCTCCTGTTCAGCTTCCATTCTGGCTCAGGTTCAAGCTCCACGGTGGCTGTGTTTCGGGGGCTTCATTGTGGCTCTGCAGCAGAGATGCCCCCCTCCTCCTCCTCTTTCCCTCTTTCAGTTGGAGCACCCCAGGTAGCTGGCCTCCTGCCCGGCCTGCAGATCAGTGGGAGATCCAGGCTCAGGCCTTTTGTTTGGGGTGGCATTTTGCCTTTGTTTTCCCATCTCGCCTGTAATCTAAACACCCAAAACATCTCATGCTTGACAAATCGGCCCTGAGACGAGGGAGCAGCGGAAGACAAACGGCTGGAAGCGGTTCAACCCCAGGCAGGACTGATGGTGTCCGACTGGGCCTGACCTCCCAAAGGTTAAAGACACGTTCACTTACAAAGCAATCAATTACCCAGGCTGTGTGGGCGCTTTTAACCAACCTCCCCTACTGCCTCCACACAGCGGTGTTATTGATGAGGGTCCCAGTGTACAACACACTCAACATGGAGTGTGTATTACATATCACAATTGAAATAAATCTCAGTTTTCTGGTGCTCTGCCTACCTGTACTTCTCTCCTGCTTTATATTGTACCCCCACCTCCTCTCACCTACTCTCCCTCTCCTCCCTCCGTCTCCTCGCTGCAGGTTGTTGTAGCAGGTTTATTCTGGTAGTCGGGCTCCGTGGGCCCCGGCAGGCCCCTCAGCTGTTCCGCTGGGTTTGTAATTACCATTTCATTAAGAATGACAGTTTCGGGGGTTGAAGCACCATTTCATCCGGGTCTCGTGGGGAAGGCGCTTGCCAAATTTCCAGTGTGAGTGGCAATTATCTCTCTTCCTGTCTGCAATTCACCATTTTGTACTTAGTGGCTTGACAACAGCGAGGAACATTTTGCTGGAGTAATAATAGGTCTGGGATATTTACACTGTAGCCCACTCAAGCTTAGCTGTGTGAGCAGACTGATACGAGCTATCAGAGAAGAAAGAAACAAACTGCAGGCACAAACTAGCACTAGACACACTTTGTGTTCATACTGTGGAACAATAAGGTTTACAGTATGTTTTTGCTAAAGCTGTGAAACTGCTTCGAGGAAGGGCTGAGAATCACAGAGTACCCCTAAATGTGATTCTTGGTTGATGGCTTATGTCAGCATCACAATACAGTGATACTGTGATTAAAAAAAGACCATTTTAGCTCCAGCTAAGATTACATTTAATTTTGATACAAGGGAGGACAATGACAAAAACAATTCTTGACTCTTATATGCACACTAGTATCTCTCTTTATTTCATTTTTTATTTTTATCCTTCATTAAACACTAAAGCATTAAATGTGTTTCAACTTTGCTTAACATTTAAAGCCTTAAGCTTTTAATAAGTTCCAGACAGAAAATACATACCGTCTAATACTGCCACTTTGCTCGTAAACATCTATGATTTTAATGTTATCTATATGACCTTCAATTTCTTTGAATGCCACGTTTTATTATTGCCAGCTCTTAGCATTACTGCACATTTAAAGTGCAAACACACACATTTGTCACTATGCCAAGCAAGCATGTACTGTATCTGTGATGATGTTTTGTATTATTGGCGTTTTAAAACATTATGAAAGCCTGTTCTTAATGAAAAAAATTGCAGCACTAACTTTTTGTTATTAACATTTTGTTCTTATCACTGTAAGTAATGGACAAACATGTTTATGTGTGTGTCAGCCTTCAGCAGTCCCTGTTGTGTTGCGGTTGTTTTCTATCCTATAGGACCTCTCATAAGCACTCCAAAATGATTATTTTTACCACTTAAGGTTTTTCTAACCACAAGGCAGTATCACACAACACTTTTGGACAACATTTTTGTTTACATTATTTTTCCCAGAAACCATTTGCCTGATTACATGCTACAAACAAATCTCTTGATGGCCAGACTCAGCAGGTGGAATGATTACAGCAGCCACTAACTCTTTAAATGTACATATGTGAGTGTTACACTTAAATGGACTTAAAAAAAAGGCTGAAGTGACTGTGTTTAGGAAGACAGAGCAGCAGGAATTGACTGTACCAAGTGACAGTGACATGGCACATTCGATGCCTACTTCTAGTGACGGCTGCAGCTCTTTTAATTGCATGTCTGCGCTGAATGATGGGATAGTTAATTCCTACATATTCCACACAATTGCTTTCCGCCGTGGCACAGGCCCTTGGAGGCAGTTGAGGCTTTCTGTGGCCATATGGACAGGGAGACAGCTCCCAGACTGAATGATTGGAAGTTTACCGCCTCGTCCCTGCACCAGACTGGCTGCGATACTGTACTGTACCAAGGCTGCAGACGGGCACACGGAGTCACTCCACTAATGAAACACATTTCACACATAACATACTCGGCATATAGTGTCAAATGTAATTCCCCGTCATTTTGCTTTCGGAAAAACAAAAAAGCTTATTTACAGCAAGCAATTGTTTTCACAAATTGTACAACTTCATATCTACAATAATATGTTCTCGACTCAAACTGTTTAACACATAAACCACATGTAGCAGACTTACAGTCACAGACATTCGCAGGCAGCGGTAGAAAGTGCGTTTACAGTCTCGTCAGCTCGCAGTGGCACCATCAGGCTCCCTGCTGTCCCGTGAATGGGTCACTTCTCCTTCATCTCTCTCTTTATCACACTCTCACATCGCCAGTTTTCTGTTTGGTCTGGAGTTAAGAACCGTGCTCCGGTGTTAAAGCAGTTATAACTCACAGTAACTCAGTGACTCTAGATACAGTGATACTCTCAAAGGCTTCCTCTAAAATATCTCACACCGAGGGAACACATTTTGAAACAGTCAGAGCACTTTGTGGCTAGGTTCAGACTGCGGGCCGTCATTCTCATCTGGTATTTTTGCTCGGTTCCAACATATTCGCAAACATTTTTAAATGTATGGTGTAAAAAGGTATCAACCGTGTGAACTGCATGTGGCCCTGAACTATTCACATACTCAAAAACTATAAATACAATAACAACACATCACAAGCACTGGGCTGTCATAACAATAAAGAACAACGAGGTTGGTGTGGGCTTTTTAGACAGAAATACTACAATAAAACCTACTTCTATTGAAGGGCCTGCGCAGTTATGACGAGTTATAGTTACAAAATCCAAATAATATGAACACTACAAGTCCAGCCGCAAAACAAGTCCAAATTTAGACACAGATACAATATTTATGACATGTGCTATCAAACAGTATAAAAAACAAAACTGGGTCCCACGTGAACAAAGAAGCAGAAACGGGATGAAGTCTAAGTGGGGCCCTACATGTACTTTTTTCCAAATTAAACATCTAAAATGCCAGTCAACGTATTAGCTAAAGGCAGGAACAATTATATAGATATAAATATATATGTCTGAACTACAATAAACCGCTTGTATTGATTTGACCCTGGTTTTGCCATCACAGAGCCCTCATGCATGCAGAATAAGACACATGTATAGACTACACATTGAATAAGAAAGCCCCTAATGACTTCAATTGATCTGTATTAGCTGCAATTAGAGAGGGACAATGGGGAGAGCAGGGGTGTGATTCCTAATGACAGGTCAGAGAAGGTGAGCAGAATCATAGTAAGAAGTAAAGGAATACGTACAGTACTATAACTATTGGTGGAAGTATAGTTATATGTCTGTATTCTGCACAGTGCTTAAAATGAGCACCATGTTGCAATGTATATACTATTTACAAAAGCTCTAGATTCCTACACAAATCACTCTGGCAAGCCTCTCCACTATGTGTGCATACATTTACACAAAACAGTAATAAAAGCTCTGTTTTGCTTGACTTCATGTTTCTGTCGGATCCAATCTTTTTAAAAATCTTCACTTCTGAACTCTGCTTGACCAAAACACAAAGTAAAAAGTGTGTTTATTAGATATCAATATATGTATGCCAGAGTTTTTTTTTATGTTTCCCTCTGTGCCTTGTTATAGACTCTAAGACGTAGTTTTAGATTTTTGTTTGTCTACAAAATAAATAAATGAAATAGGTGGAAATATAGATGGCTGTATATAAATCGTCGATAAATCGTCCCGGTCTTAGTCCTGCAGTCCCCTTGTCCTGCCCGCAGTTCACCCCTTCCTCTCCCCATCAGTGTGTTTGTGTTTCTAGGGGAGCCAGCTGACCCCTGACCCTGGGCTAATGAGAGCGATAACGAGGATTAAAAGGGGGTGACTGGAAGGTGTCTGAGAGTGGGGTTTAAACAATTACACTGAGCTGCCAACACGCCTTTCTTCATGACTCAGGAAATTACTGTCTCCCTCTCTCTCTCTCCCCTCGTGCTCTTTCAGTCGGCACACAAAAGAAACGGCTTATGGAAAATAATAAATTATCTCAGGGCCACGTTAACTTGGATGTAAATCGGCGGGCAATTATGTTTTAATAGCCCTTTAAGAGAATGAGTAATTGGGTTGACACTAGTGGGGTTGATCAGGCTCACCCATCTCTCGCTGCCTTTGTGCCCAGTGGAAACGAGCTGTGGGTCTGTGTGTCGTCAACCTACGGCTAAACATACAGCCGGCTCCTCGATTGCATGGGTCACACTTTTTAGGAATGTGAAGGCAAGCAGCAAGAGCAACACTGATGTAAAAAGCCGCCTGGTTAAAATACGATAAGATCATGATAGTGTGAACCATATATCAAGACCATCGTTTATTAAATCGCAGGCCACTTCCACATGTTTATGTCCATTGAGATCAAATTTTGGGCAAACAGGGCAAATGCGAATTTATGAGACATCACTTATGAGAAAAAAAATCAAAGTGGCTCCTTCAAAACAAGTCACCTGATAAAACATCTGAAAAAATCATTAAGGCAGGCACTAAAAACTGTGTAACGGTTCGTGAATATTATTATTATTATAGGTACTCCTATCTGTTCTCAATCTATGAAAATGGACTTCCACTTAAGTATCAGGATATATTAAAGGTGAGAGTTAAAAATAGAGCGGTAGGTTTTCCTCCTGACATAATGCTTAATGCCTGAACCATAATTGTCACAACTAATGCACATGTCCACACAAAGGTGAGCAGGACACAGGCCAACTACTTTTGCCCTCTGACCCTTGGCCCAGACGCTGACCTATAGATGATCAGCCCGTGTCTTGATTTAGCCGAGGTTGAGGAACAGGAGATAGGATCGATGTGAAGAGGAAGGAGATCAGAAACAGACCAAACCTGGTGAGGACAACACTGCCAAATGAGAGTAGAGCAGCACACAGCGGGAAGAGGAGGAGGAACAAGCTCGGGAACAGATAAAAATAAGTAGAAAATGGTGACAGAGATCTAAGGCGAGACCAAGTCTGACACACAACAAGCAAATAATCAAAACCCCTGGCAGTATGTCGGACCTGACTGCAGCAAACAAGCAAATGGTGGGCTAAACCTGTATTTATCTCCTCTTCTTTTCATCTTAGGAGGAAGACAAACGGGGCAAGAAATTGATCAGATGAGCATCTGTTAGGCTTGGCAACAGACACAAGTCTGCAGAGACAGTTTTAAACCCCATTTTTCAATCTCATCTCCATTAGTGTCAACCCTGTACAGGCACTTAAAGGAAAATCCCACATAAGAAAAAAGAACAGCTAGAGTATATATGCAAATGTATACTGCACTACACTTCTTTACTGTGTTTGTCTTTTCAGATGTATATATATTTTTCTTTCAAGACATTGATTGTTCTTTAAATTGGACGGCTCCTTGTGTGTTATTGTGATGTTTTTATTGTCAATGGGTCTATGCTGCTGGTATAATTAAAACAAATGTTTAGATTTTCAAGTGAGCTTATATCTGTGCCTATATCTGTGCATATATGTTGAACAGTTCAAAAGAAACATGTTCTGCTTATTGTCTTGTATTTATACATTTTTTACAGTAACTAAGAGTGGATGTTCTGTACAGTGTTTCTAGTATGTACAGTTTGATGCTTCTTCTGGTACCAGTAAATTGAGTAATAAATCACTTTATCCCCCAGTTTGCAGACTCTGTGAACTATGGTGTTGTCCTTGATGAATGCAGTTACTGTAGTTTTGTTGCAAATCACAGTAGTTTTTGAGGACAGTAGATAAAATGTATGTCCACACATTTTTTGAAAGAATAAACACCAAGATTCATGTGGGAAACTCAGATTTATCGTTTTAAATAATAAATACTTGCATGTGTGTGACATTGCTACATCTGCATTGATCTAACAGTGTGAGTGTAGGCCACCTTCCCTACATCCCTCTCCTGTGCAGAGACTCTTTTATTCCCTCCTGAGCACTTCTGTCACCCATGTCGCTGGCGGACAAGGAGAATGTAGCGTTTTCACTGGATCAAAAATTTACGAGCAATTAAAAGTGGGCCAACGCCCGGCATCCATCAGCCCCGCGTGTTGCTGCCGGGGCAGGTGAGGGGGACGCGCTGTAAACCACAGGCTATATACTTTTATATCTGTTTTCTCTCCAAAGAGGGAAGGTTATGACAAAATTATGTTTTACTGTCCCTGGTTTCCGGATCGATGTAGGCATCTTTCATGAAACAGACTTGTTGGAGGTCAGAGCCTGTGGGAGGGAGGACACATCCAGAAATATATGTCTCTGAGTCTGTGTTTGGGTTGGGTGATTTCCAGAGCTGTGACAGAAGCCTTTGTCACAAGCTCAGTTCATCCAACATCTTCGAGGTCAAATTCAAGCACTTTTCAAGATGTGTTTTGAGCTTTTCCAGCAACTTAGGCAAACAATCTATAATAAAATGATTAGTCTGTTATTTTCTCAACCTAACACTGTGAGTTTAAGCACAGATGCATTTTTATTTTGTGGTAAACTGCTTCCGTTTTACTTTTGAATAAAATAACAGCGGCTCTCTATGTTGTTGTGGGGGTTGAGGAAAAAAGTTTTTGGTTACTGCCGCTTTAAGATGAAAGCACCTGTGTTAACCCTGCATGACGTGCTTTCATGGTTTGTGAGGGAAGACTGACCTAATTACTCTGTTGTTTATTACTGCAAACCTCTGATTTATTCCAATCCACTGGTGTAATTTCAACACTGTGTCTCCAATAAACCCAGAAACATTCTTTAAAGATGCTGCTAATGTGCCACATGATGGTAGCCAACACACACTTACGCTCATACACAATGATGCATGACAACACACCTAATACACAAAAAAGCACACAAACCCTCATACATCACCACAGTCACTCTTTCACTTTTCCCGGCTGCATGCGACAGGCCTAGACTCATTTGCATCCTTAATTGTGTTGTAATGTACTTTTAATTTGAAAATGGAGGCAATTAATTATTTTGATATGGAACAAAATGCCGCAAATGTAAACATTCTAATAGTTCTCTGAGAACGGAGTATCATTTTTCAAAAGAGGGATTGAATCTTATCTCATTTTTTAATGCCACACTTTTTTTTTCTTCAGATTCGGCTGCACCACTCATGCATTCTCCTTGATACTCACTTTGTCTTTGTGGAGAGGGCCAGCGTTTCTTTGATCTATTCCTCTGCTGTTATTTTCCATCTAAATCTCCCACAGGATAATTACTGTAGCTTCACCTGTGCTATCAGAAGAGATTATGTGAAATTAAGCTTGTTTGGACGTTACGCTTCTTTTCTATTTACACTAGCCCCAAGGAGAGAGCTGCTGTAACACCACACGCGCCACTTTCTATTTCTGGGTCAGACAGGCTTCAAGTGGAGATGTGAAACTCAGATTATTTTTTTTTACACTGCCAACCATGTGATCAATAGGTGTCGGTGTTCAAAAGATAGTGAGCACGGCCGTCGTAAAGGAACGGAGGATGATCCATTTCTACAAGCAGTGGTAAATGTGACACTCTCACTCGCTCAAGCTGATAAACACACAGCAGACTTGGACGCAATGGATGAGTATTATTTTTTTTCTTTTCTTTTCAATCGCCATCACTTTCCCCATTCAACACTGCCTTGTTCTTTTTTTTCTCACACCCAAAACTCACAAATTTTCTTGTCCTCTCCCACCTCAACCCCCCACTGTATCACTTTCTCCTCTCTGATTCCCCAGAGGGTGCTGACATCACAGCCGGCCCAGCAACAGCCAATAAATTATGAGTGACAAGTCTTTGGACCAATAAAAGCAGCACCATATTTCATGCACAGTAAATCTGATTGCAGATTGCCGTGGCGTGTGGCGGCTGACATGTTTATTGTCACCACGGCGATGGAAGTGAAGGTGTGCAGCGGCGGGAGGTGGAGGGGGGCAGCGAATCCTTACATCAGAGTTACTACTACAGTCTATGTGGAGGTCAAACAGATGGGAACTCAGGGAGCAGGGCGACCCTATCCACCCACTCGACAACCCTACAAATCCCCAAACACACACACATCTATATAGTGCCAAATAACCCCACGTTCTATAGGGCAGCTATTTTTCTATCAGCTTTAACAAAGCCATGCAGTTGGTGCTTTCATAAGAACCATCTGTCCTCAGCGCACACATGCTCCCTGTGAAACTTTGATCGAGATAATGCCCCGTGTCCCCACAGACTTTCCTCATTTATAGCTATATTGTGCCCAATATATAAAAAAAAAAAGTGGCAACACATTTACTTCTTTAGAGCAAGATATTGAAGAGATTTAAGCTGTTTCCGGGTTGGCACAATTCCTTCCAAACAGAAACAAATTGTATGTTATTTTTGGTCACACTTCAATAACTACTGTATCTATTCAGTGATTAATGAGGTTTGTCATTTTATGTGCTTCAGTTTTGACATTAAACTGCATCTGAGATATTATAATACTGTGTACAAAGCCTCAAAATGGTGAATAACTTTTATTAAAGCAACAACTGTATGTATAGACATATAATATCATAAAATAGAGTGGGCAGAAATGAGGACAACCTCAATCAATCAAATCTTTTATCTTTATGATTTTTCTTAGCTTCATTTGATAGATACAGTGTAGATGGACAGGAGACAGTAGAGAGAGGGGAATGACATTGAGCA
The DNA here is from genome assembly GCA_036850595.1 of Rhyacichthys aspro. Classification (NCBI taxonomy): domain Eukaryota; kingdom Metazoa; phylum Chordata; class Actinopteri; order Gobiiformes; family Rhyacichthyidae; genus Rhyacichthys; species Rhyacichthys aspro. Next base: position 6,767,717 of record CM072163.1, on the reverse strand, counting down.
TATGACCTAAGCCAGAATTGAACCTGGGTCACTCAGGTATGTGGCATGCACTCTACCAGGTGAGTCACTGAGGCAGCCTAATCTTTTACCTCAAACAAAAGTATAGCTAAATGATCATTTAATTATGCTTCAATATTACTTCTGTTTTGACCCAGATTATGACAAAGCCTCGGCAATGACTGTTTACAACGATATGCCACTTTTTTTTTTTTTATCTCATTAACATATTTAAAAAGTCTATAAATGACACCTGAAGCTTAAATAAGTAATTATGCAAAAAAAAAAAAGCTGACAAGGCTCAAATGAAGCAAGACTATATGTCACTAACTGTAAACACAAGGCTCAAATAAAGCCTACTGCAATATCAATGTTTGAATTTAACTACTACTTTTTCTCATGGTGATATTTAAGCTATTCCAGTGCTTTATAATGTCAGAGCATACACAAGCAGACTGTTTATTTTTCACTTGACACATTTGTTGTGAGAAATTAAAAGTTTAAAGTAATGCACGAATTATGTCTCATATGTTAAACCAGTCAAAATGTTTCAGTACAGTCAAGCAGCTAGAACGCCCAATAAAATTCACACATTTCCAAGGATTTAAAGCACCTGTAACAACAAGGAAGTAAAAAGTACACCATATACTAGTCAATGCGTGAGTCTGTCCTCCAACTAACCTGCATTAAGCTCAGCATTACCTTTAATTTTCTTAAACATGGATCCTCTCATTACTGATATCATTTCTAATTTTTAATGTATTGTAACAACCTCATTGATGCTAAGTGACCCCTGTTCTCATTGCTCTGGCTGCGAGTCCATCCGTCCTCACCCATGCACTAAACCATTCTTCATAATTAGCGTGGCCACTGCAGTATGATCAGGGCATTACAAGTCCTCTGCCACAACCCCTAAATGGACAGATTTCAACAGACGCCCGCTGGTGTGATCGGCATCATTATATTTTAATTAATCCATTCTTCTCACAGCAACACAGTAATTACAATCTATTTTATGACATGGCACGCTGCGAATAGCTGGGATGAAAGAGAGGAATAGGACAGGAAATAATAAGCAGGAAACGGCAGAACAAGGGAAAAAATACAGAGACAGGTGAGGACGGGCGGTGAGTTAGAGCCACAATGAAGAGAGTGATTTTTAAGGTGAGCCGGAGCAGAGGTAAAACATCACTGACGCTATGACTGATTACCGATATGTCATTGCCTGGCTGACATTGTAAAAGCATTGTAAAAGCATTTATACGATGTCTGGAGGAGCACAGAGGCCCCCCTCCCTCTCTGTGATTTTCTCCGATTCCCGCTCGGTACAATGAGAAGCAAGGAGAGGGAGAGGCACCCTCCTCTGTATAAATCAGAGCAGGTACGGACACTCAGACACGCTGTGGGTGTGATAATAACATTAGAGGATTACAATGACACTCCTCCCTAGACAAGATCACCTGTCTCAACTATCATAAAACAGGCTGGTGCTCTTCGCGGCTACAGCGCTTTATGAGAGGAAGTGTGTCGACATGAAAAATACAGCCGCAAAGATGTGTCCTCTTGATTCCTCTGAACATACAGATTAACAACAGCTCTGCATGGTTGAAATATGACATTACCACTTGTTCCAATACCAGTATGAGTGCTTACAATCGCAAAACCACTATTCATAAACCATATACAGATTTGTTGATTTTTTTTGTAGTTTCATTTAATTTTATTCAATTTATTTGCAGTAAATTGTTTCAAAACAGTGCCATAAAAAGGAATGTAAACACTGTAGTGAGTATGTACGTCATGTGGAAGTATTGGAGGAGGTAAACAAATACAAAAGGCTTACATATATCCAGTATATTGCGTAATGCCACCACCAGTATTTTGGCATCAGAGTAAAATACTATGTTGTAGGTTATGTTTTATGGATGTTTTTACACCCCCAAAATGACCCCAGCTTTAATATAACAGTGATGTAGGAAGTCTGTGTGGTTAAAGCGCGCATAAATGAGTTTTAGACAGTTTAAGCTGCTTGAAATTATCACAGCTAGAGATCCTATAGGGATAATTACCGTAATCATACATTTCATAGCAGCAACAATCATCTCGCCATGTTCAATACAGTACTGACGGTTTAACTATTCTTTTGTATACTATATATTGTATCTCTATGTGGAGTAAACACATTAACATGGAGTATTCTAATTTTTGATTTCTGTGTTATGTTATTTAAATGCAAAAACCTTTGTTAAGTATTTTGAAAGCGATAGTGGCTTACAGCCTTTTATGCTAATTATAGATTTAGTAATGTTTACATGTAATGCACAAACGTATTTAAGAAAGGTGCATGGTTAAATGGCTGCTGTGACATAACAGTTTGACTCCAGATTCATGTGTCTGCTCTGCAAACGCTGTGTACCTGTTCATGAATGTTCAACTCTTTAATGTCTGTCCTTTCCAAAACTTAAAACAATATTTAGTCAGGCACCAAAGAGAGTCATTTTCCACATTCAGTTTTACATGGCTGCGTACTTTGTTGAATTATAGAGGAGGCATGTAAGCTTATGAGGACAGTTTGAACCAATCCTTACATTTCATCAAGAAAGCGGGTAAAAAATAGCATAGTAGTAGTATAAAATGGGTAAGACACCTCTTGTGACCAGGCTGTACCATGTGTGTATTATTATGAATGGTCTTAAAGTGTGTAATGGCCATACCTCTGGTACATCTTGTAACCTTCTGTCGATGTTCAAACCAGGCTCTTTGGGGTCTGGGGTCTTTGCTGTGTTGGTGTTCAAATGCTGAACATCCCTCCACATCAGCACAAGACTGGGGAGAGACACATAAAACAGAATATCATCAAATGCATAGTTCCTTGGGTTGTTTTACACCCACCAAAACCACAGAGAAAACACTTCAACTCTGCATGATACTCTGAGAAAAACCTGCAGGGAGCCCAATGTGTGCTTGTAAAAAGTGCATTGAGGACTGTATTACAGGGCATATTCTGTCAGGGAAACATGGTAAAGCATTTTTTTAATGTTTAGGTTTATTGCAGCATAAACTTTCAGACATAGCTCTTAATGCAAGTCCTCGAGACATAAAAGAACATCTTTAAGACAAGCTTATAGTTTTAATAACAGCGTCAAAGTAAAACTGTGAATCCAACAAAGAACATTTGAGGCTTTAACAAAAGAGCCTAGAGAGTTGAATGTAGAAAAGTCTTCTTTTTAATCCCAGGCTGGGGAATTCTAATAGAGCGGACTCAAGTGTCATGTCAAGCAATATACTAATGGAATCCAATTAAGACCTTTAAACTGCGCCGAGAGCTGGAGGATATTAGCTCAGTTTTCTATAACAAAAGACCAAAGGGTCGTCAACGAGGGCTTTTTCAGGATATAAAAAGCATAAAGGAAATTGGGTTTTTCTGCTTTATCCACTCATTATTGTTCCCTAAGAAAATGACTTGAATGAAGCATAGGAAAATCTGTTGGACACCTATTCAGAGCAGCTTTTTACCACGTATCTGCCTCAGCATTTGTGCATGGATAGGTTTTACAGTACAGCGCTGAGGTAATTATAGGTGTGCAGCACATTTCAAGTTAATTTCCTCCATTATTAATGACATAACTGCAATCCATCATACGTGTCTATTCGACCACATGTTATGGTATTGTACTGTGACTCAGGATAGCTTTCCTTTGTAGCAAACGTGAAGAGGATCCCTCAAAAACAAAAACACAAGTGGCCTCTTCATTATTTTGCTGAAAAGGGTTAGGCGTCTCAGGAAGTATAAGACCAAGATATAAACAGATCTATTCCATTCACGTAGCGGCGAAAGGAAAAAAAACAAAAAAACAAAGCAGAACAAAAGGAGAGAAGCTTTCATTAGCAGCATAAAACAAAACCCCAGTAAGCAGCAGCACAGGCAGCTAAAACAACATGATGGGAATAATACCAGTAACACTAATAATAGACGCATAGAATGAAACAAAACACAACGCACAAACAATTATTTTAAGCTTTGATTTCAAAGGGATTGGAGTGCGTGTGTGTATGGGGGAGTCGGCTTTGTACTTTTGAACTGTTGCTGCTCACTGCATGTGTCTGAGCGCACAGTGCTGCGTGTGTATTATATATTAACAGAAGTGTGATTCTGCTGTGTGCAACCCTCCACCTTCATCAGCAGCACCACCACCACCATCACCCCTCTGGTGGAATCAGAGAAAGCCCCGCGGCCCCGGCTGGTTTGCATAAAGCAAACAAAATTAAATTTGCTTTGCTAAATCAAAGCATGTATGGTATTCCAAGCCGCTCTCTCTGGGACAAATTACTTCAAACGGCCTCCTTTGTATCATAACAGAATAAAAAAAAATCAGCCCAATCAGCGGCTCTCCAAAACTCTCGACTCGGGAATTAATTATTGAACCGAGGGCTTTTCTCTCTCCTTGCAGTCCACGACACAGATCTATTTATTTTGGAAAAGTCGTTTTGCTCTTAAAAACACACTGTTGGCTCCAAACCCAGTTTACTACTATCTCTCTCTTTTTTTGCTCCTTTTAACCGTGCAGCCCCTAAAGGGACATGTGAATAAGTTTGGGCCATGAAATTAATCTGAAACCCTGCGACCAACATCCACCATAGAGCTGCTTAAACAGAAGTAGTGCTGCTGCTGTAATGGACTTAAGATGAACTGAACTGTTAACTCCCTGGTTTCACTTGGAGGTGCCACCTTTTTTTCTCTTCGCTGGTTCTTTCATTCTTTCAGTATATACATTTTCTCTGTTGGCATAGACTGCAAAAATAAAATAACTTTTTACACAGAACCTGAGGTTAATGGAACATCGGGTCAACACTGTGGTGAGGTTCAAATGTAGGATAGTCACATAGGATAGGCTACAGTTCAAAATACAGGCTTCCTCAAAAAGAAATTACACTTTGTCCCAACACTACATTATTAATTTTAATGTCTTAGCTGTTTCTGGCTTGCATTTATTACACGGCATGCAGTAAAAGTTCTCATCTGGCAGTAACTACAAGCAATTAACAAATGCAACCAAAAAAATGCAATGCAAATCAAAGAAGCCAACTGATCTACGTGAGTTTCTGTCGATATAAAATTGTAGGTTGTGAATTCAGGACCAGAGTCTGACAGTCTTAACTGGATATAACAGTAACAGAAAAGTACATGCTTTGCTACACGCTTGAACACGATTGGGCCGTGGCTCATGGGAAAGAGCCAGGGCAGAGGGCAACAATATATGAGCCTGCTCCAGATCTGGGCAGCCTTCATCCTTTCGCCAAGGCTCACAAAGCAGCACAGCCACCGTCACAGTGAGCACACAACTGTTTACAAATCCCCAGTTAATAGGATCAGGCCTCATTGACTGGGCCGCTCCGATGTGTCTGATGTAATCTATTAGCTGTATGATAGTCAGTGTCTCAGTCCAATCGATAACCCTGGGCCTCCATATTGCTCCACTGTGGACTGTTACTCCTCTTTAGTGCTGCTTAGAATGCAGGCCAAGTGACTATAAAGTGGGCATGTGCGCATGAGGTTTGTGATCATGTCCTTGTGTGTGAGACAGTGCACTTGTGTGAGTTTAACGCCGGCGTGTTTATGATGTGATCTCTATTGAAATTATGTTAAGCGCTGCTACAGTTCATAAAGACACAGTTCTAAATCATTGAGCATTTAGTCACAAAGGGAGATGATAATATACTTTAAAGCATTAAAGAAATCTAAGATGCAAATATAAGGTGTGTTTACTGTGAGTTTGCAGCTTATAAAGACCTAGACAATGACTAGAGTGAAAGGAGTTGAAAAAAAAGAGACAGAGGGCTAACCAAACTAACACAATATGGTTTCACCTGAATTATAAATAAGTATTTATGCAGAGTGGGAATACCCATATCTTAAAATTATATAACACTATTGCAGTTCAAGCAGTCTTTGCGATCTCAAAATGGCAATAAAATGTTGATATATATTATAAAGTGTACAGCAATGCGTTTGTGCCCATTAATACCGCCTTAGAGTAGATGTCATGCCCTGAAATGTGCGTTAGTGCATGTATGTGTATGCGTACAGTGTTTTTGTGTGTCGGAGTGTGTCTGTAGCTGGTGTAACTGGGTTTCCAATTAAGTTGAACCACAGGCCGGATCAATGCTAGTCCTCTGTGTGCAGGAATGAGCAGCCCTGGGCCCTCCGAGCATGCCCACGAATAATTTATCACTCACACTGGGCCCAGGCGGAGAGCAGGAGGAGGAGGAGGAGGAGGAGGACCAGGGAGCACAAGGACAAAGTGTCCAGCCCAGGGGAGAGAGCGCAAAAGATGAGCAATCGAGGGGACAGAAAGATGGAGGGCTGAAGAAAGAGGGAGAGATCAGGACCCAAAGGAAAACACTGTCAGCTCCCAATCATTTAGAGGCATCACACTTTTTCTAGTAAACAACCATCGAAAATGAAATCCTGTTGGGAGCACAGGGCACCGTAATTCTTTTTAACACAATGTACTTGGGAATTCTATAAATAGTAAACAAAGAGGGAAAGATCAACATGGAGAGATAAGGATGGAAAAAAACACAGAAACAATCCAATAATTAAGCTGTATTTTACAAGTAAACTTATAAAAAAGTAATAGGAACCTAGATAAATTCTCATATGTGATACTGTATTGTGTGCTGTAACATACAGAGCTTATGTGAGCAGTGTTAGTAGAAGCATCATCTCTTCTACTCGGGGCAACAGAAGACACTATATTCTCCACGGTTTTTAATTAAATATCTACATATGGTAAACTTTTTTGGTCTATGAGATGTATTTGCATTCCACAATAGCTTTTTGCTACAATGGTTAAATATTTTCATCAGAAAAGACTGAGGCTTTTTACATTCACTGAGACGTTTTCTGTTGTCCAGTTTGTTCTCCCATTGTTTTCCACTCCAATCATTAAGCTGTATTTTTACAAGTAAACTTATAAAAAATTAATAGGAACCTAGATAAATTCTCAAACGTGAATTTGTGTTGTGTGCTCTAACATATAGAGTTTATGTGAGCAATGTAAAAGAAGCATCCTCACTTCTACTCAGGGCAATAGAAGATACAATATTCTCCACGTTTTTTAATTAAATATGTACATGCAGTAAACCTATGAGATGTATTTGCATTCCACAATAGCTTTTTGCCTACAATGGTTAAATATTTTAGTCAGAGGAGACGAAAGCTTTTTATATTCACTGAGAGGCTTTCTGTTGTCCAGTTTGTCTATTCTCCCATTGTTTTCCTTTTACTTTAACTGTAACTGAGCAAGCTTTCACTAACAGCCGAGCTTGTTAGACAGCAGGGTAAAATGCAATGGCACAAGACAAGCAGCAGTTTGTACCCCTCTGTCTCATCCCAGGCAGCACATCTTCTGCTTGGACACTTTGCATTAAGATCTTCCAGTGAGCCACACTGTACCTTTAGTTGAAAGAAATGTGTACACGCGTTTATAGACTTAGAAAATGCACATATTCACCAATAACTGTAATATTTCTGTGGCTGTTCATCCAATACAATTGATTGACCATAGCTACACAAACACATGTCACAGCTCAATGTTCCCTTTGTCTCTGTCCTGCATTTGTTACTATTAATCTCACAGTAGTGAGGCGTAGACTGGTACAACGCTCGGGTCGCCCCGTAAGCTTTCCTTAATGTGCTGCACTCTAAGCCTAACTGAACCCATTTGGAGTGACTGTGAGCAGACATTTCTCCCATGTTATCTGAACAAGTGTTACTAATGGGTTTATCAATTAGGCCAAGTCCAATAACTGCATGCCTGCCTGCAATCTCCTTTAAATACACTCAAGCGGCGGAGCCCAGATTTCACTGGGTAATAAGCTTGTGTGTGCGTTGGTTGTGTGTTGGTTGTGTGTGTGTGTGTGTGTGTGTGTGTGAGTGTGTGTGAGTGTGAACTCGTCAACTTTGGCAGTGTATGTGTAGTATATATCAGTTTGTGTTTATATAGACATATTTAGAAGTTTGTGTGTTCTTGACCATTAACAATCAATCAACATTAGAAGACAAATAAGGCAATAACGTCTCTGCACCCAACATTTAATAAAATTGCATTTCACACTATTTATTTTCCAAAAGTGAATGGCAGTGTCAAATTACTGTGGATCAATACACAATATATTTTCTCTCCTTTTGAAAAGAAAAGCAGATCCAAAGTTTTATGAGAGGAAAAGTATGTGCGGCAGAAAATGTCTATGTCAACATCAGTACAGGTTCATCAGAATTTAAAATATATGCATATAGTTTGTGTCTTTTCAAGCCAAAATAAAAAAGCTTTTTAGTGCAGTCTCTTGATAAACATGTACCCCAGATAAACCAATCTCTGCAGGAACTTAAGGGGTCATCACCCTTAAGTTCCTGCAGAGATTGGTTCATACACTATTCCCTTTATTCAAGATGATACATGCAGAGTGAGAATTAATACCTAAAAACTATGCTAATGGTACACTACATGTGACTCTTCTAACTCTAATAAAGGTAATAATCACTTAAAATTGCTTGACATACTTCTTAGTGATTTCAAAGATGCATTAAATAAGCACAGATAATAGAGATGTGTTTGAGGATATAAGCAGATAAACAAATCCAAACATTCGATGTGGAATCACAAACCGTCAAATTCGCTCGGAGCAAATGGATGGGACTGATCAATGGACATGGAGAAACAGAGATAAAGTGACAGAGAGGCTGACACGGTGATAAAGTGAACAAACAAACAGGCCGAGACAGAACGACTGACAAACGGGATGAGTGAAGGATTGATTTATCCTGACTCTCTGCCGGACAGCCATCAAGACGGATGGATGGAGACAGATGGAAACGCAGACGGACAAGCCGACATGAAATCAGGGAGACACCGAGACACTGTTAGACCTAGAAAACATTGGGAGCTATCAGACTATTACGGAAACACAAGGTTTTTAGTAGTTGTATTTACACCATGGATCTTTTGAATCTTAATAATACAATGAGAAGCATAAGTAAGTAGTTGTATTAGAGGCTTTAAATATATTCTCAGGACACTTTGCCATAATGGGGACTGAGCTGAGTTTTAAAAATGTCTATAAAGTCAATCAAAAAAGCTAAAATGCCAAAAGGAAATAAGTTTGTTTTCTAGTATAGTCTTAGTATGACTTCAAATCTTGGAAGCCTAAATATTTTTCTTGTTTAAAGAGGAGTTATCCCATCAATGTCCGCATTAAATCAAGGAAACAATACTAGAACTGATCTTGTGTTTGCGAGGTGAATTAGTTTGTCAAAACAGAAAAAAACATTATTGTAAAATGGACAGTTAATAAGGAAAGTAATAGCAATACTTCATCGCCTGTTTAGTTATGGATAAGTTATTTCTTCCTGATGAATGAAAAAGGGAAAAAACTTCAGCTTTACGTCTGAGAGTATGGCACATAATGTATGTGTTTATTTGTGTGAAATGTGGGAAGAAAGAGCGAGACGCAGAATGAGCAAGTGTGAGAAACAGAACGAGGGAGTGAGCCAGAGATATACAGTGAGAGAGAGAGCAGGCAGCTCTATAAAGACGTGAGCTGAATGCTGCCGATCTGCGCCAGAGAGGTGATATATAGTTTAGTCAGTAGCAGCAGGTCACGACAAAGCCTTTAACAGTAATGTCCTGGGAGTCGCCTCGCCCAGGGGACCCGCGCTCCATTTTACAGCCAAGCGACTGAGACTGAGACACTGTGGCATGACAGCTGGAGCAGTAAAGCCAGCCTCTAGTACCATCCATAACATGAAGGAGACGCAGACACCGCTGATACCTCCACAAAACACAAGGCCTGAGGCCACACCGACAGCTGGCGAGCCGAGAGGGATGAGGAAAGAGGGAGCTGGGGAAATTGGAGGAAGACTAGACAAAGGAAGCAGAGAAGAGCAAAGATATATATTTTGCAGGTTCAGACAAAGACAGGAAGAAAGAGTGGGAGAAGAAGATGGTGTACATCAAAGGAGGGTCTAGACAAACAGACAGCGCGAGGTGAGCTTAGGGAGAGAGGCAACGTGTGAAAGAGGCAGAATTATCATGTAAAAACAAATGTAGCACAAAGGACAAGGGAACCACTCCTGAACATTTATGGGTGTTTTTAGCTATTTTCACTAGCTAAAAAAGTAATGGTAGTTATGAGAGTATACATTATCTGAAATGAATATTAGCAAATTAGACATTAAGGTACTCACTTAGCCACAAAAAACAAAAACGCAAAACCTGAATCCCATCAGAAATATATTGCTGGATGTAACTGTGTAACAAAGCATTGCCCAGATTTGAAACTTCAGATCCATTACATAATAATTACTACAGTGTAAAATGTGTGCACAAGAAGCGTGAGTGATTAAATTTTAATTTTACACTAAGCAGTTCAAATGGAATAAATATACATATGCATCAAACTGAAAATCGTCCTCAGCAGTAACTGTAAGAGGGCTCAGTACATCTTTACAGTGATAGTAATTAAAACTAGACTTGTTGGGTTTGACCACCTTCTAATAAGGGCTGGAAAAGGGCAGGCGTCTCAGCAGCCAAGGTGAAAAGACACTGTTAAAATTGGCCTTTCTCTTTCTGTAGCCCTGAAGTTAGCACCACGTTTCTTCCTGGCTTTTCACTGTTACCTCCGCCATCAACACCTCAGCTTCTTCCTCTCTTTCTCAGCCAGTACAGCCCTGCTTTACCTCCAATTAACACTCGTTTGCTAGTGTGCGTGTATATCTGTGTGTGCGTGCCCAGCAGTCACCTAGGTCATTTGGCAGGCCTCTATAAATATCACACCAGTGGCTGCTCTTTAACAGGCTTCTCGCAGCTTATAAGAGCACCCACATACATAGACATATATATTCTCTCATTAACAATAAACACAGTCCTTGGATGTGGTAGGCAGTACGTGCACACTAACCACAGATACTGAGCCTCCCGCGCCGGCCCCTGTCACAGTGACGGCCGTAACCCCAGGGCAGGCCATGCCAAAGTAGGCGGGGTTCCCCTTTTGAGTGACAGCGCCCATGGCAATATTGTGGATGGAGTTGACATAACCATCAGTGCAGTGGTCATGCTGCAGTCCACCATCACCTGCTGCCCACACAAAGACACTGGCCTTTCCACCTCGGCCCTGAAAACACAAACAAATGGATGTTACAAGAAAAAAACAAAAAAAACAAGAGGTAAGTGGATTACACAAGGAATGATTCTATCCAGTGGGCAGCAAAGCTTTTTCTATCTCATAACAACAGGAGTCTGCTAAAAATAATGGCAGCAAGCAACAGGGACAATACAATTAAGTATTCTTTTATCTTGATTCTTAAGAGACTGTTTTTGTTTTTTCTTTTGTCTGGTTTTGATGTTTTTCAGATTTGTCCTTTTTCAAATTTACTGTTCTAAAAAGCTGTACAATAAATATCCTGAGCAAAAAAAAAAACATATTAAAATCTTCTTGTACTGCAGGTTTTCATGCCAATATTTTTGGACAATCAGAGGAACCAACCTAAAGCAGATATTATTTATATCTGTTTCCTATTAGTTTTCATAGAGGCAGACAACAATTACTACAACTTTCCCAAGTCTATGCAAGGCCCACTAGTACACTGACCCACACTGAAAGCAGTGTTTTGTAATAGTATGATCACCTTGTACTGCCGATAGCTTCTCACCCATCAGGTATAAATCATGTGTGTTATAGGCTTGAGAAAGTTGTTGAAATCACAGTAAATCCTACAACTTCTGCAGCGATGACACTATCAAGGTGTCTTTTACATCAGACAGACAGTGGAGTGGACTGGGGGAGTAAAGGCCTGCCTTGTGGGGCCCTATAGCCGCAGGGCCCGCTCTGTCAGGCTGCGCTGCCCGTCCATCACGGCCGGGTCGTCCCGTGGGCCTCTACAGCAGACACAGACGTCGATGAAGTGGACGCTGAAGGTCAGAGCTGTGGCCTCCATGGCTTCAGTGAAGGGACTGTCCAGCCAACAGACACCTGGACGAAAGAAGAGAGCCACAGATCAGAGTTCAGATGTGTGCGGAAGAAGGATTTGGGAACCTTTAGTGTTTTAAGTTTTACTTTTCTTTTCAAAGTTACAAACGAGCAGACGTCTAGCAGAGTCTGGCGTAACTCAGTTTCTTTCTGGTGGTGTCTGGTTTTCTTTGCCAGTTTCTTGAGTGTCTTCTTTTGTGTTATTTCTGCTTTTCTGTCACCTTCAGCTGCTTTGGTGTCTGGCATTTTTGCTGTTTTCCGACTGTGTGAATTCTTTTACTGTCTGTCTTGTTACTTGCTCAACACACATCTCTATACATCTACATCCTTTCTTCACAGCTGATTTCTGGTTTCAACTTTCCAGACAATAAACATGTTATTATCACAAATCACATAACAACATGTAAATCAATAGTTTCTGACTGTTTCATGTGTCACCGGCAGCATGTTTTTAAATTGCAGCATCCTGCTTTTACAGAGCCTTCCCACATTCAGACTGTCACTATTGTAATCTCATCATCAATGCTGGTGGATGTCTCAATCATTTATCACTTACCTGCAGATTCATACGCCATGCACTTAGCAAAGGCAGACTATTTGGTGCTTTTAACACTATTTATTCATTCAATGCTTCTATGGAAAAAGCACACTTCAATCCTATTCCATTTGCATGATAACAAGATCACTTTAAAACTTTAATAACAAGTATATTTGGCTTATACCTGAAGTGTATTAGGAGCTTGATCTTATGAGGTGCCTGCATAAAAGGAACATAATGAGTTATCATCATTACATCACAGCCCACAGTTATTGGCTGCATGTTACTGTTTGTAACATAAAGCATCTATCTATTACCCGGTGGTGGTTTTAAACAATTACATATATTTTTATGCAGTTTTTGCAGCTGTAATTCAAACTGTAACTGAAGCATTTAGTTAAATTATACATTTGTTTATATTCTGGGTTACTTCAGATTAACTGCTGCAAAATTCTTTTCTTCTTTTCTTGTTCAATTCTTCAAAATTTCTTTTATTTGCCTGATTGATATTGACCTAACAGTGTTTCTTTTTTCTGGCTACATTTAAGCTTACATAAAAGCTTACATTTATGTATTCATGTAAAATGTATACAGCTTAAAGATAAACTCTCAAAGCTAAGCCACAGAGGACTTGGGCATAGGTTTGGACCACAGCCGTAGTTCAGCATGCATCTTTCATACAGGGCTCTGGGTCTAGCTCCTGTGCTACGTTGTGTTTGTGAGCCAAGATAAAAGAAACTGATAAAATTAGGACTAACAGTGCAAAGATATGCCTGGTCTTGTCTCTGTTTCTGTCACTTTTGCAGGGGGCTCTCATCAGCTTTTGACAAATGTGGAAAGGTTAAGGGTTAAAGATCACAGTGCAGGGGTCAAATGTTGAAGTTCAAACTAGGGATTCCTCTTTTTATCGTCCATATTTCACGTTAATGACACTGATGTATGAAACCAGTTTTGAGAGACGTGAATGATGTAGAAACATCTCATGTTCAAACGTTATCAAGTCCTGCTCATTAACTAGTTACAGCATCCACAGTCTATCCTATAAAACCTTGTGTATTTGGTTCATTTAACCCCAGCCAGTGTTACAACCAACACTAAAAAAGCAATTATTGAAGCTCAAGCTGAAAAATGAGCTGTTAAATTAGGGTCAGCACAGCTCCATAGCAGCTCACAACAGCACACTTTAGCACGCAGAGGAAAAAAAGGATAACTCTCTTCATCAGGATTGTGTAAAAACTGCTAAATTCAACTTCATTATTTTAACAGAGGCATATGCATTTTCCCAAACATAAAAGAGGTTTAATCAAATACTAATGTGACACCTTTGTTGCCATGGTAACAGTTAGAGACTAACAATTAAAGACAGAACAAAACCTGCCAAAGTTTTGTTTCCATTAAAAATTTGCAAAAACTTTGGTCAGGTATTTCTGTTTTGAAAGACAGATATGAGGAAACACATAATTATGAAAAGTAATAGACAGTTAAATGCACTGTTATTTTAAGATGAGAGGATCCTAGCTGAGAGGTCCTATGGTCCTCCTCAAAGATCTCTGTCCAATAACACACTGCTATATTGTGAGATACCCCACAACAGTTTAATCTAGATAAAAAAATAAGGAAAAAGATGAGTATATTTGTTTATTTAAATTAACAGAAGAGGCAAAGGTGAGGTAAAACATATATGTATAGTTCATCAGTCTGTCACAAATCTAATGTCATTTCCTGAAGCAATTAACAGCAAAGAAATGTGTTGATCTATCTAGTGTCTACATATAGAAACCGTCTTTACTTCAGAGATAAAAAAAAAAAAATGAATGTGTTTACACAAATGTGACTTCGCTCTATACTTTTCCACTGAACTCCACAGATGTCAAAGTAGTTTTCTAAAGTGGCTGTTGTCTGTTTTAATCACACAGTGTCCTGGCCACAGCAGCACACCCACAATGCACTGCCTCCGACTGTTTGTATAAGGCTGCTTTGTGTTCCTCACCTCCGATCCTGGCACTGAAGGCGATGCCCACACCGCAGTGGGAGTTGTTGGCCTCCATGACAGCTTCCCCTGCGCAATGGGACAGAAAGACAAGCAGACAGTGTATTTTAGCCACACACTGAGGCTAAATTTGCAGAGAAGTTTTTTTATTTTTTTATTTTTGGAGATAAACCTAAGCAAATAGACGGACAATTAAAAACATAGAAACTTATTATGAGGTTTTGCTCGTCAAAACTACTAGCCAGTTACAAAAAGCTCATATTAATACATTTCAATGAATAAAGCCAAACTTGTAATAACAAAACATAAGAAAGGCTGAACTAAAGATGTTTATAACCTGTTCTTGTTTCATTTTCTGAAAGCCTTCAATCATGTGACAGTCCTTTTGAAGCACGCAGGTCAGCGCTGGTGAGGACCCACTGTAAACCAGACAGAAAACAAATGGAGTGCAATGTAAGGCAATGTAACCCTCAACACAAAACATCACAACGACATGACAGGAAATGAAGGAAACCCATAAAAAACTCTCCCGCTATTGGCACTCGAATTAGTCTGTCAACATATTTCTTGTGACTGACGGCAATCGCTGTCACCGCGGAGACGCCTGTGTCTGTGTGAGCGCGTGGTTTATGTGTGCGCCTCGTAAAAGTGAACATGTTTGAATGACTTATTTGCCAAAGTATATAGGCATAACGGGAGGAGGATGCCTTGGCAGCAAACTGTACAAGAGCAATTATGTATCTTTCCCTCTTTCTCTCCCGCTCTCCTTCCAGCCAGGCTTATCCATGCCAGACAATCTGCTCTGACAAAGTACAAGTTGGCCTGTGTGCTTCAAACTGCCTATAGGATTATAAATGACACGGCGAGCGCAAACAAAACTGCCACTCCACATATGCTTTACAGCTAGCCTGTGAAACACCAGAATTAACAGTTTTATCACTAAATAAATGGATAATTGATTCCCTTTTAAAGAAACACAATTAACTGCCAGATTTCACCCCACAAAAATAAAAGACAAAGATAAAATTAGCATGTTGAAATGTATATGTTTAAAAACTTTTCTGAATGCAGAAGATCAGGTTTTTGAGATCTACACCTGAGATTAGACAAGGACAAGAACCACTAAGAGAAAATTCAAACCAAACACTAAATGTTTTAGAGCAGAAAAAAGCCACTAAAACTAAAACATGCCCAAGTGCACTAATTACTTTCGGTAAAAGAGGTGCTGTTTCCAGTAACTTGCATTGGGTGACAGGTAATTAAAACTTTGAATTTTGAGTGCCCTACTAATTGGTGTAATTAATTTGCCAAAGTGCAATGGGGACGTCTAAGTTTTGTCAAGATTGGGGCTTTGGTGTAAGAAGGGCTGAATATGACTAATGGGTGTGAGACTGAACAAAGGGACAAAATAATCTGGTGCCCCCTCAATTTCAGTGTTTTTACTGCCACTGTTCTTTGCACCTATTTTCTTTTTTATTATCCTTTCTTTCCACATCAGTTGCCCACTCGTCACCCTCCTCCTCTGCTCTCCCAAACCACCTCCTCCTCCATCTCTGCTGCATCAGGGCTCCTGTGGTCTCAGCCAGAGACAAACGAATGAGGGCCCCAGGAGGGCTGTGCCGGCACTGCCACACATCACTCACTTTCTCTCAATCACACAGGACCTGCCAGCCTTTGTCCCATGCAGGCAGTGCCTCTGGGTTGTCATGGTAACCTACAGTAGGTTTTTGCCACTGAGGCCTGATTGTGTAGCGCTCGGGCAGGATGAAGCCCTGGGTGGGTGAAGCATCATTGGAAGCTGCCGTGCCGTGCCAGGTCTTCCTTTTACCTCAGTCTTGACTCACTAAGGATTCTTTTGCAACATTTCACACAGATTAGACTTGTGTGTGAAACCAGAAGTGCCAAATTCAAACTAATAAAGGCCCACATTGTATTATTATTGCTCTTTTGTTCTATTTTTGTGTTGTCAGAGATGCTATTTTAACAAAATAAAAATAAAAAAGTATATTCATCGGTCTAGAGTTGGCCCATGGAGCTTGAATTTGTGACCAACAATCGTGAATGATAACTTACCTTCTCGTTGCTCTATTGCAAAGCATATAAACAATTACAGTATTTCACAGAGCAGAAACACAATCAAAGCTGATGGTGCAAATTCTCAGTAACATTTTAGAATGACCAAAAGCAGTCTGTGCTGTAATCAAATGTCCTTTTAGAGATGAGTAGATGCTCCCAGCACATAAAAACACTGTGCGGTAATTTGAGAAGAATTGCTTGTCTGCAGGAGGCAAAAGAGTCAGTTTTATTAAGAGTTCATCTTTGTTTCAACTCAATTAAATAAAGATGTCTTGGTGTGAATTCACACATGTTCCTCATACGTGTGTGAGCAGCCCCACTCTGGCACAACAGCATTTAAAAGGTGCCACTGTCACTTCTTTAAGTTTATGATGAAGACATCTTTGGAAATTAACGTCAGTCTGCACGGGAGGAGGCAGAGTAACAATGTGTGTGAAATGCATGTACAGTATATGTGTATTTACCTGTGCATGGCCCTGAATAAAGTGGACAGATGTGAGTTCAGAGGAGATTTGACATGTGCGCAGCGTGAGCACATGTATACTCCAAACAGGGGTCAATCTGAGAATCAGAACACTGCACCTTCAAGTATTTACAAGGATGATCAAAGTGGAAAAATGCATTCAGTCAGGTGCTCACTCAGGTAGCTATATACCGCCATAAACACCACCATAAACACACTTCAGCACAGTCCAAGGTCTTGTGAGTGTGAAAAAGTAGAAATCCACATCCCACAGTTAGATGGAACACTGTAGGTGGTGGAGCCAATGCAAAACCTTCTATGAATACAAATGCTTTGAACCTGGCTGACCCAGTCTAGATTGTGATTGTGCGGGTGTCTATGCGCATATGCCTCTCCGCATGTGTGTCAGCATTCAGCGGCAGCAGCTGCACTCTATCTCCTTGCTCCTGCCGCATTCACGCTGGTCCTCAGGGTCAAACACGCACACAAATCAGACACAGAGATGCGTCAGGGGCCATTTTGAGCCAACGGTGAGTCGTGCCTGAGCCGCCACTGAGAAAATGAGCCAACATCACTTCAGAGGAGGCCATCCTTACACCTGGGGCTCCTGGCCAGCTCTTGCCACATCGCTCTCTTCTGGTGGAGTTACTGTACTAAAAGTCAGCAGGCAGCCACTGAAGGCCTTTTATAGTACTGTCTAGTTATGGGACAGTATGAGACTCTGACAGTACGATAAGGAAAAATATCACAGTATGACAGTTTTACAGTTTTACATTGTGACACGAGAAAATGCTTGGTTTTTAATGTACAAAGAATATAAAATACAAATTCTCTCAAATTAGTGAATGCAGTTTAATAACTTTGTGGAGGCTTATATTACAGAAACAGCTTTTGATAGTCTTTTTAGTGTTTTTTATGTGTGATTACGGTGATATTTTAAACCACCATAAACCAGTAATCATCCACTGCCTTGTTTTCTGAGCAAAACTCAAAACTGAGCATTAACACTCACAGACTGAATGGAGCCTAACTGAGGGTTTTAAACACTGACAGCAATATTTCTATAATGAGGCTGCTCATGGCTGATAATTTGCGTTCGCAAGTGTGAAAATGAAAAGGGAAGCTGTGTGAGAAGTAGCTGCAGAGAGACTGAGGTGTGTATCAGCGCACACTGAGGGTGAGACTTCCTGGACCTACACCTCCATCTCATTAATCAGCTCAGTATTTAAGACGAGATGGAGTGGACACTTGCCTGTAATTAGCTGGCTTTGTTAAGTGTCTGTGTGGTTTAAAAGAGACACAGTTTGATGACAAGGAGAGAAGTCTGATTTAAGGATCGAGACAGAGTGAGTGATGGAAAGACTGGCCGAAACGGCAAAGAGTGAGCCTGCGGAAAAGACGGAGAAAAAAAAAAAAAAGCACATTTGAGAAGCTAAACTAAAGAAAAGATGAAAACAAGATGAAGAGAGAGAGCAGAGGCGATGTGAGGCTGGAGAAGAGTTTGACACCTTTAAAGTGAGATATTAGTATTCAAGAGGCACCCATACTCCCCTTCAGCGCACCCTGCTGCCCCGCCGGCCCAGCGGTCAGCTCTGCTCCTGCCTCGCACTCGCATTCAGAGCGCGATGTGCCACAGGAGATGTGGGTGGACTTGTTTTTGTGTCAGTGTTGTGACTTGAGTTCAATGCAGGTCTGAGACATGGCCATACAACACTTTTCTCAATACAGATATCTTGACATCAAGTGTCTTTTATATTGACAGCTTTAACAGTGGGTTGCAGTGTGGACTTCTCACTAAAATGTTTGAACCACCTTGCTCATTTCTTGCATGTTTGTAAAGTTTCACCATATTTAAAAAGAGCTCTATGCCTAATAAGGATAATAAAGAATGAAATTTTAAAATGTGCAGACAGCAAAAGTGTTTAAGTTGGTCATAATTAAAAAGACCAGAGAGTGTCGCAACCTGAGTGAGGACAAATGTGCAATGAATGTGATCATCACCTGGTCTACGTTATCAAATCCAACTATTACCTATAGTACCTGTGGTCTGATGATTCAGCTAATTTGAGACTACATCAGAAGCGCTTCAGGGGCTCATCTGGAAGAATGCAGACTACATTGTACACTAGTCCAACTATTCTGTCAACAAAGGCAAAATTATACCATACAAAATAAGACAACATCACTGCCTTTACATGTTTTTACGTATCTGCTTTAGAATGAATGCATAATTACATATATATGTGAGCAATATACATGTGGCCTATGTTTTCACATTTCATTCTCAACACACTGACAAAAACATACTTCTTATTGCACTGATTGAATAATTGCTAGATAAATCATTACAGGTGAGTTATGTAACATTTCTGTGCCACAGGCAAATGTATTATGTTGGACATATACTACTCCTTATGTTTTTTGAGCAGATGCAGCAAATGTTATAAATTAAAAGAATGGTAATGGTGTATACACTGACATTTACAGACTTTAATGGCAAAAATCCAGTGGCATATTTCAGCTTCTCTAAAAATATGTTTGTTTTTCATACAATAGAGGACCCTCAGGAGGAGAGAAGGTCATTTTCTCTCTCTTCATTTGACATATTCACTGCTAATCCCATTTGACTGCATCAGCTCACATCATGTGCGAAGAAGACTCCATCTTTTTATCTCTGCCATTGACTGCATATATGTCGTACCAGTGAACAACTTCCAACTCCTCCTCTCTCTTCCGCTGCTTTACTCTCATTTGACTAATTATATTCCCACAGAATCGTGTTGACAAATTCATTTTGAAATCCATTAGTCCCGCAGCGTTGTTTAAACAATGTGCACGTTAATGTCCATTGCTTTAATACCCCTGATTCACATTCTAATAGCCGTCTGATAAATCAGGTTATCTGCGACACCTTCTACACACCGTGAAGAGCGGAAATTAGAGAATTATTAACTATCCGTGGTGTTCTGTCGTGTCCGGGTGTGTTAAGAAAGAGAGCAGACGACAGAGAGGAGCAGAAAGAGAGAGCTGAGAAATTAGAGGGACGGATAAGTTGAGAAAGACTAGAGGGAAAAAAACGCATCGATAAAAAGAAGCATGAAGCAGCAAGAGTAAAGTGATAGTAAGTATTTGAGAGTAAGACAAAGATTACAAAGGAGGAGGGGAATGAAATGAAATGAGTTAAATGGAATATATAGGAACATTTCATGCGTAGCATCGAGACCAATGTAGATTCATTCCACTTAATTCCCTCTATTCAGCCCTTAGCATTACTCTCTGAAATGACCAATAAACCTAATTGAAACATTTAAACAAGATGACTTTTATCAGCTTGACTGGAGAGCAATTGGCTAAAATGTACAAAATATAGACTAGTAATGTGGGTTTTTATGAAATAACCTTTAAATTACAGGAAAGATATCATAGTGGTAAAGCATTTTAATGAAGTTGGAGCACATGGATGGGTCACCAAAGCTTTGTTTAACTTAATTGCTTGATAAATGAATAGTAACTACTGCCGTTTTGGTGCTGCAATGAATGAAATGAATGAACAAAGCCACAGGGCACTAGTTTAACTCCACATCCTTTGCTTTTTACAAATATTGTGACCTTATTCAGAAAAGATAAAATGGATAAATGTTACTTCCCTAAGGTGTGTGATAAACTGGTCACAGTGTAATAAATGAGTGAGAGAAACTATTTTCTGTGCCATGTGTGGTTTTGAATTTTTTTAAAGATTTGATAAAATGAAGTTAGGCAAACAAAAGCCACAGAAGCAAGAGAATTTTTTTTTTTTTTTTTTTACAATATTCTCATTTAACACTTAAAATGAAATGTTTTTGGAGCTCTGTGATATGCAATAAGGAATATAAAGATCACTGCATTAATACAGAAGAAGAAATCTCAACTCAAAAACAACTCATAAAATGTGTTATTTTTTTCTTCTTCTTAATGGTAATGGATAATGACAATAAAGTAACTGAGGAAGTTCTTTCTGCTATGACTGATGCACTAATAGTTGCAAAGGTATTTGACAAATCTGAAAACCTATATTGAACGTCCCTTTTCCAGCACCACTAAAGCAACCACTGTGTTTTCTCTGCTCCTACTGTCTCCCACCTCCTCTTTTGACTCCATCTAAAGCCTCGCAGCTCTTCCTTCTGTCCTACCCTCTTCTGCCTCTCACCTGCTGAACGCTGGAGGTGTGTTGCTGTCAGTGTCCATGCCTGGGGCTTCAGGTTGTGTGCGGATTAAACACATAGGCCTGATTAGTTGCTTGTTTACTTATCAGCACCTCCACAACGACGACCACAGGGCTTCAAGGGCAACACCAGAGGATCAACTCTCCACAAATGCTCCAAAAATCTCTAATAGACACAGCGAGCTGAGCTGATCTCGGGGTTTGTGCCTGCAGTGCGTGTTTGTGCCATCACTTCCCTGTTGAGTCGCCCACAGTGGCACAGGGCTCTTAATTAAGAGGAGTGTGTGTGTTGTGGGGGTGGAGCAGCTGGCAGGAGGCACTGGGGCCGGAGAACATCTGCAGGAGGCCACAACGCAACATGCCTCGTACACCTGAACACACGCACATACAGAGTACACACACACTGCTGCATGCTAACATATAGATGATGGTGAATGCCTGTTTGTGTATAAATACTCACTATTTGGGAAGTCAGCGATGCAGAGTAGTTTTACACTATGCTGCAAATATAGCTGCGACTTAAAGCTAGACTTTGTATTATTAATAGATAAAGTGTAAGGTCTGGAATAAGAAACATTTGTAGTTTAACCACCCACAAATGCACAACTGTAAATGATGAACAGCTGCGTCCTTGATTCGTCCATTTATTAAACTTGCTAAAAAAGTTAAAAAAAAAACAACTTTCATTTACACTTTCATTTATTCCAGTGCTTCTCAAACTTTGCACACCAAAGTACCACCTCAGAAAATATTTGTCTCCTCAAGTGGCATCTTTATGCTAGTACAATAAATAGGTCTATTTATCTGCTTAGCTACATTTATAATAGAAGACACTGCAGAAAATTTCATCCCTATATAAAATATTAGATTTGTTTTATTATTTAGTTTTATTTTGGGCTTTTAATTTCTGCTGGACGGAAACACCTAACATCAAGTGACTCCCTAATCAGATACTACTTACTTACTTACATATATTTAATGGTTATTTAATCTTTACAAATATCCCCTAAACTAACAGTAAAATATCTTTCATAATAACAAGGGAGGTTACATTAAGTTTACCACACTTTTTATTTTTAACCAAATCACATCTTGAAAAAGGTGAAGGAAAAAAGTGCCTAATTTCCGCCACTGGATAGGATTACTCTGTCTTTTTAATAATATGTTTGAAAGACTGACACTCTTTTGGCAAAGATATGATCACATTTGCCTGTTATTCAATGAATCCTAATAATCTACATTCTCTTTGCCATGCCCAATTTCCCACATTTGAAAATTTACTAAATCTGATCATAATAAAGGCTGCTTTTATTACATACATTTTATTGGATGACCACCCTCTCCTGACCTCCCTAATATGGCGGCTAAAGACGGCATACAGGCGAATGTGGCATCTAATGTTTTATATCTACATTATAGGCAAACCCACTGCCATCACCACCACCATCGACGCCATACCAGTGGGACTGTCACCATGGCAACCCCCGAATGGTCATGTCACCCTGGTTTAGTGAGATGGGTGACAGCGAAAGAGAGAGTGAGAGATCGGCAGGCGATAAAAAGAGCAACAGACAAAGACGGGGAGCGAAGGGCATTAAACACCCTCCACAACGCTCGGCTTCAGTCGGGTTTTTAAACAAAAGGGTAAAAGAGAGAGAATCTAAAAACACGGCGTCCACTGAGCAGCTCTGGATGTGAGGAGGTCAGCAGCTTAGAGAACTTCAGACGCACCACGGGGCCCTCAGAAGTCCTCTTTCAATAAGTCAACAGGAGCCGTATACAGTAGAGCTGCACACAGGAGCAGGTGATGATGTCATTGTGGGGTTTTGTCCTTGCTACGGGGCAAAAGCTACAGCAGAGGATAAAGGATTAGTGAGTTTTCTTTATCTCCTGCGGTTATACGTGTCAGCCCATTTCAGGAATTTAGTTTTGCATTAAAGCGGTAGGGTAAAACATATGGGGCATTTAGCTGTGAAGTTAAAACCTTTCTAGCTTTACCCTTCCAAGAAATTGTCAAAAATAAATTAGTTCATTCGTCTACAGACACAGTAGATACTTGTAGGTATAATCAAAATTTTATTTAAAATCATTCATGCAGTGCATTTTTGCTTTTTATTACATTTGTATAAGGGTGCATGAAGTGTGGGTACTGTCTAATTTGGTGCTGGATGCACACTCTCTGGGAAGACTGACAGCAGTCGTGTTCAAAGTTCCTGGGGTCTTCACTGGTTGCCAAGCAACCAAATGGAGACTTTCTTAAAAACTCTGAAAAGTCTGAGGGTCCAGCCAGAATACACAAGAGCCCTTTAACAGAGACTCAAAATAATGATGAGATGTGCACAAGACTAGCAGTCCTCACTTGGACGGTCCCAAACATCTGGTGGATCTGGAAATCTTCTGAATTGGTCAATAAGTCCCTTCTGCTTATGCACCCAGCCAAAACAAACACACACACATATATTTCTTGTCTGACTATCTTCAGAAAAGCCAACACTGTAAATGAGGAATCTGAATTCAATTGAATTGAGTATCTGATGCCACTGACTCAAAGGCATGTGACTCAATCAAAAATGGGAGCAACATAGTTTGGAATCTCCTCTAAACAAAGATCTATAATAAAACTAAAACTTGCTGTTGCAAAAATGAAAATAGCAGTGATGAGGATACCTACTTTGTCAAATCCTGCCGTCTCAATGCTAGAACATGTTGATCATTTCAACAGACAGTATCAATCAATGTTTTCAATCAAAATGAAAGAAAAAAAAGTAATTTCTCCCTCATTTTCACTTTATCTCCAAACAACCACAGCAGACGCTAATTCGAACATTCATCTCTGTTCCAAAGTATTGACCATTAATCAGACACTAATCATATGTCAATCAAAACGAGGTGCTACTTGAGATTATCTCTAAAACTGTCATGTCCCAATGTGAAACTGTCTGATTGTGATTGATCGAAGAGGCCACTGACTCTATTCAAAGGTGAACTGCTGCTTCATTGTGAACAAAAATGTGCCTTAACTGCAGTGGCAGACAGTACAGTGTAGACAGACAAGTCCTAAAAAATGAATATGCTTTTTTTCATATGTTTACCAAATAATGTGTCCCTAATTTGAGGAATACAGCCAAACTTTTGCTCCTCAAGGAAAAATAAAACAACGTGATGTACTGTTATGCGTTTCTCCAGAAGATAAAGTGAGATACTAGCAGTCTTCTGGTTCATGGCCTCATTTATTTTTGCCTAATTGCACCAATGTCTTATTTTTATTTGTATAATGACTTTTAAAGATGTTGTGAAGAGTGTCTTTAAATCATCAGCTGTTTGTGTGTGTGAATGTTTAATCACTGCATTACATAACACACAATACATCAAATAATATATATGTCAAATAATTCAAAAGTGTGGCTTATTAGGGTTTACTGAAAGAACAAAGTAAGACTCATTTAGTTCAAAAGTTGGTGCAATAGAGGCTCTTGGTCTATGGCTGCAGGAGGAAAAGGTCAATAGCAGCTGTATGATCCCCTGAGTGCAACTATCTGGACATGAATTGGGAAATGGACCGTAAGTGCAAAGACAGACACACACACACTGTTCGTTTTCCAGTGGCTTGGATAAGCTTCTGCAAAAACCTGTTTGACTGAGTGTTGAGTGTTGCCTTCATGTGTGTTTATTTCAAGACGGAACGGAGCGAGAGCTGTAGTGTGACATGAGAGTTATACATATTCATCCATCAATATTGGCCCTCCATGCTCTCTTCTATATGGTATTGATCTGCAGCTATAACGTGGAGTATACACACTTGACCCTTGACACTGACAAAACCATAATATGTCGAAATAAATATAATGTTCCTGGTTTGACAAAGTGAGCAGCTGCTTAAAGCTTTAATGTAATAAAAGATAAAGGATTCAGACTAGACGTGGCCTGGGCAAAGAGACTTTTATTTCTCTCCAGTGTGCCATTGTATATTACCCTAAAACAGTGCAAAAAAAAGAACAGTGAAAAGAAAAACTGCACTGTATGGCACCAATGAAAAATGTGGAATCAAAAAAATGTACAAATGTGAAGAAATCCCTCAATCCTCCTTGATTTTATTGTTGTCACATTTAAAAAAGTGTGTGTCATATAGCAAAATCTATATTCTACATCTCTATACATTACGGGACTGCATTTGAATAGAGGAAATTAAAAACATGATTGCATGATTGTGCAGCTGAAGCACAGATTTATCTGTGAAAATGTGCTGCAGAATGTCTGTTTTGTTGCCATAACTAAACCAGCACAGTTAGACTGAGAAAATAAACAGACTATGATTTATTTAACAACTCTTAAATAGAAGATCATAATCAGTGTGTGCATGTACAGTGTGTATTCATGCTTGTGTGTGTGCTATACAGTAATGAAAGCAAACTCAGCCAAAATCAGAATTAATGATGGACTGAGATCAGCTTTAACCGTGGGATCAAATACTCCGTCTGTTAAATAATGTAGCGCACAGGGCCAATGACAGTCCCTCATGGACCAGACACAGAGGAGCCTAATGTATAGCAGGTAGTGGAAGTATGTCAGCAAGCGCAGTTAAATACTCTGGGGCCGACAGAGAGATCACTGCCAGTTAATACAGTATTCATACGCGTGTGTGTTCACAAGTGCACGCATGCCCTTGTGTTTGTGTTTGTGACTATGTCAGCAATGTGTGTCACTCATCAATAATGTACAGAGCTTGGTTCTCGGCTCTTCAAAGCTAGTGACGCTCCAGTGTTCCACATAATTAATTCTCTGGTTTTCACACACACCAGCATGTAATCAGAACATATACACAATTTACACATAAAAATCAGCAAAAAACTAAAAAGTCCATGTGCGTTATAGTGAATTTAAATGCCTTTCTCTGAACTAAGCAAAGAGCCAAGAGTAGCTCAAGGGCGCACTGACCTTTTAGCTTATACGAGGCAGCCTTATGAGAAAAATTTAACACTAGTGACATAACAAATGTAGACAAGTCAGTCTCCACAAAATGCTTCCTGGATGTAGGTTTTAAGTTTCCCCTTACACTAATGCCCTGTTGCAAATACTAACATAATATCTGCCTCCAAAGAAAAGTAAAGGAATAACAACAAAAGCTTTTGCGTCTCAAAACATGGAAACATTACAAATTATTATTAAAGTGACAAGTGCTGAAGGAGAAAAGTAACATCAACAATACCTGCCATGTTCTTTTTGTCCAGGTTAGTGTGTTAGTGAAGTAAACAACATGGAACCTCGAATGGACGGTTCTCACTAATATTGTCCTTGTACTTGCTTCTCTTCTCTGATACTGCCATGAGAGTTTCCATTTTCCTTTTATTCTCTATACAGCACTGCTCAGAAATGATCAAAACAGTCCTATACTTTGACTTTAAAGATTTCTCATGTAGCACATTTTTACACATATGTTTCTTTACTACAGAGCATTAATAGAGTTCGAAAACTAAAAGAAAGTTTATTTTGAGACACCCAAATGTTACATGCTACACTTTTTAGTCAACTTGAAGTGAAATTTTGTTTTTAAAAGGTTGTAATGGTTAAGGCTGCTAAAAAGATCTAAGCCAGCCAAAGCTTTTACATATAAAAGGACAGCCATTTAGATCATGAATACTCTGCCAATTGTATGGGTTTTGTGACAGACAGAAAAGTTAATCATTGTGATCATTTCTTAAGAAAATGACTAATAAAGAAATAATCTGGCACGAAACGCAATGATAGTGCTATTAACAGCAACCATAATGATTTTTTTTAGTGTGTCTCATTGGATTTTCCTTTTTGGGGCTTTTACTGAAATGGATTGAAATAGTCAGAACGGCGGGCGGCAAGGATCTATTTTCTGACAATTGCATGTGCTCTGAAATTGTGCTTCAGCTGGGGAGATGTGTAAAATACTCACAGACATGCAAAACACATCTGCACAAGTGAGTGGTGTTGATGCCAGCTTGGAGTGATGGTAATATCAGAGACTGGAGGAGCTGCTAATGAACAGTGCGAATGGGAAGAAAGGCTCCAGCTCAATCCACTAATTGCCTTAAAAGCTTTTCATACAATTTACCCTGTCAACAGAGATGGCGGCCGTGTGTGTGTGTGTGTGCGCGTGTGTGTGTGTAGGCTGGTCGGTGGGTGGTTTTGTGGCACAAGAAAAAGAGATAATTCTAAGAAAACATATTGTAAGAAAGCAAGAAAGAAATGCACAATGGTCTGACGCCCACACAGGCCCAGTATCAAACACAGTCTCTCACATGCACCGAGACTCAAGCCAGTAACCAGACACCGAAGCAAAAGAGCCGGAAATATATAATCGCTTCACTATAGTTTATACAGCCACACTAACATATCTGAGACACAGCTCACAAGGCCTGTGTCTTGTTGAAGTAAAAGCCCGCTGAGTGTTTAAAGCTGCATTAAAACAGCAGCTCTGCCATAAACGCATGCAGCTCTCCTGTACTCCTCGCTTTATTCTTGAGAACATGCTGCTCAAGGGTAACACATACAGTAACGCCACACACACTAAAAGAGGTGCATTCATTCATCTTTCACACAACTACTTAAACACTATTATTTATACAACAGACCATACTAAAAATAAAACATGAATTAGCATTAAATTTGTTATTCATGAGCTGTTTCTAGGAAATATGGATGACTTTACTCTGAAAATAAGTCTTAAAATTCTGTCCTGTCTCTACACTAAAGAATGAAACAGTAAATGCAGAAAAAAGTATATTTATAACACATTATAATATTTTTAATTAAAAGATAAGGTCTTTACTTTTTTCTGGTTGCCAACGATTTCCATTGGCCTAACTGTACTAATTTAATTTGTGTTTTGTTTTTTCATGGTTAGACAGCAAAATCTGCTTTGGATATGTCACGTGACTCTCTGTGAGCCAATAGCATTAGGTATTGGACATCACTGAATTTAAAAGAACAAAATTTGTGTTAATGTCATGTAACATTATTATTAAGGGGATTTAGGTTACTGTTTTAAATACATGTTTGCCACAGGGGGAAAACATTTGAATACACTGAATATGGGAAACTATTTTTTTTCCCAATAATTTAAAGAATCTAGAGTCCATTTCGCTGGTGGTTTTGTTTTTTGGCAATAGTGCTAATTCATTATTTCAACTAAGACACATAAAGAAATAAATAAATGGAAAATTTTGAAAAAAAGGTTAGATAAATGATTAGAGAATTAGAGAAAGTCCCATATATATATTTCTTACAATATACTTTGCTGTCGACAGTTGCAGTAGGATGAAAAGAGTTGCAATTTGGACAGAAAACCCACAGTGTCCTGGGACTTATTTCAAATTGAAATACCTTATTACTTACTATGTGAACTTTATATGCAGTGTTCAGGGATGGAGAGGCCCTGTATTGATCACATGTAGGAGTCTTCTGGCAGCAAACGGTGAAGTGACATGTGGCAGGTCATGACTGGTGAAGAGGGGTTTGGGGGTTAGCAAGGGGTCGAGCTGTCATGGGGCGTCTCCAGAGGTCGCAGGGGTCCTAGGTCAATTTATTACAGTCAATAGATAGATGGATGGAGAAATGAATTGGTCGGCTGATACCCCCAGAGGAGAGATGATGAATGACTGATGATGATTTATGTTTGGGAAGGTACAGAGCACTGCCTGTGAGGATATAGTCTTCTTATAAGGTGGGGTTGTCCCATTCCCCTGAGGTGTGGGTTTCCAGTCCGCACAGGAACCCCCCTAAGACCTTGGACTCCTCCCTTGACTCTGATGCCTGTCAATACAGACAGCACTGTAAGACGGAGCTGGCCCTGGGTCAACACCAAAGCCAATACCTGAAGACAGACAGCACACACACACAGCCGCTCACAGCCAGGAAGCCAATATCTGCAGCCCATTATCGAGCTGGCCAGGTCCAAGTTCTGACACGAGCTACAATTAACCCCTGAATCCCCACTGGGCTGCTGGATGTTCATTCGGAGCGGCTAACGAGGCTAAATGTGAGAGCAGTGGCTTCGGTAATGAGACAGGATAACTGCGCTGTGTTCCAGCTCGAGCAGGTCAGCTGTCACTGGCCTTGAGATAATACCAGACTTCCACATTCAGAATAGATCTGCTCTACTCTCAAGTTTGGTCAACAATAAATCACTATATTCCTTTTTTTTAGATCTTACAAAGTGGACTAAACTGTCTTTTCATGCTTTTGAGCTAAGTAATACTTCTGCCATTCATTTTATACTGCTTATTCTTTATGAGTTTATGAGCTGGAGACAGGGTAATTAAGCCAAAAAAAATCATTTATACGTGAAACAATGTTTAAGCAACTGATCAAAAGCTCTGAAAAAAGGTGGTTAATTTAACAATCACACTCACAGTCTCAATAGATAAGATGCCAAAAGTAGATCTAACATCTGTTACGTTGCATGTGTGTCACTAAAAAGGGAAATTACTGAAGTTGGGTCTCACATAATTTAGTGTGGGAGGCAAAACTCAGATACGCATTGTAAGACAATAGGTTTGGCCATCTGGAGCTGGTCAAATGTCTTAGCTACTTTTGGTTTCAGTACCGCACAGTGCACAATGTTGCTCAACAATCTCAATTTTGTACTAAAGAGAGCTGATACTGTAAACAGCGCGACAACACAGACTCTGTATACACTGTATATTCAGTTCCATTCCCCTCTTCTCCCTACCGTTTATTTTCCACTAGGGCGTTATCAGACGCAAGTGTGTGGTGAGCAGAAAAGGAGAACGCAGAGAAAATAATTACCCTCTGCCTCAGCCAGCTGGTTTGCTCATAAACACGCAATTATGATTTCATGGCAGTCCATTATACACAAGCCACTCCAGGGCAGAAAACTCAAGCCAAAGCACGATCACCGAAAACGTCTTAAACACTTTGCGATGGCTAATACCTCAGTTACAGAATGCAATTTTCTGATTTGCTTGGTAGCTTCTCAATAAGAAATCAATTAGGCTTTAAGAAATATGAGCAAAAAGTCTTGTAAATCCAATGAACTTAGCCTTCGGAGAAGATGTTTGTGCATGGAACCCAAACATTCAGGGCAGTGGTGAGAGGGCTGTCGGTGAAGCAGATCGTATTATTCTGCTAAACTTTTCTGTTAGCAGAGTGAAGGAAAAAATAAAAAAATCTTTCTTATGTTTTAGAGCTTTTGGTCATGAGTCCCCTACTGGATATTGCACAATTTCTTATAAAAAGCAACAAGTAATCTCAAGTGAAAGGCCAATTGTAAAACTAAACTTAGTAACTATAAGACAAAAGGGTGATGAATGCAGTCCATTTACCAATGAAAGTAAAACTAATGC
This sequence comes from Rhyacichthys aspro, assembly GCA_036850595.1. Lineage (NCBI taxonomy): Eukaryota > Metazoa > Chordata > Actinopteri > Gobiiformes > Rhyacichthyidae > Rhyacichthys > Rhyacichthys aspro. The sequence continues at coordinate 6,737,087 of CM072163.1, read as the reverse complement.
AATGAATAGAAAAAGATTACTGATGAAAATAGATTTTTAAAAGGATTGCAAATGGAACATAAAGAGAGTAGACCTGACTGGTTCTCATGTCTGTAGTTTCATTTATGTAAGATTAAAAAAAATATTTTCACTGAATTGTCTCTCTATTTATTGTATGATAAGAAAAGATTAATCGGACATAAAAGAAACGAGATGTTTTGGTTAACTGTATCCAGCATGTCTCTGTGGGTTCATCATGGTACAGAAACAAAAGGAAATTTACTCTATATTATATTTCCTCTTGCCTTTGATTGCTTTTGGTTTGCCAGCTTGGTTAGTACATTTTGTCATTTATTGCTTTCCAACATTTCCTGCCCTGTTCCTCCGTCACTTCTCAAATACAGAATCTCTTATTGAAATCTTTCATTGAAGTAAGTATCTGAGATTTATTTTTTTTCTCTCTCTCTCAAATGATTCACAAACACAGCTGGTGTCCTGGTGCACGCACCAGTTAAAGAGTGAAATGCTAGTCTGAATTGGTGCTGCTGAGCAAAATAAGGCAGAGCAATCTAAATTTAGGTCAAGAGCAGTTTCCACCCACTCTGACCCTTCATCAGTGACAGATTCCTGTGGACATCATCATCTCCACTCTCTTTGAAGTGGTGCGCTGTGGAAAGCTGTCTACAGAGTTTAAGACCATTCTCCATCCACTACAAACTGAGCCAGGGATCAGAGAGCTCTGTGAAAAGGAAATTGAATGCTGTGTCAACCTTGCCGTGGTTTATTCGATGTGGCTGTAAAAGGTTTTACGATGTACACAGGGCCACTGTATGTACTGTATTTATTCTTGGTTTTGCTGTCAGCCCTCGATCACAAGTGACCCTTGACTGAGAGTTCAAGAATGAAATAACTCTGAATCGAGAAAAAAAATCTAGATATAAACACAGTTAGCAGCAGGCTGACAGATGCACGGCAGCAGCCTGTGGTAGCCACCTCGGTGCATTGTGGGAGATGTGTCTCAGCAGGAGGGCGTGTCACTTCCTGGTAGGAGAGACCTCACTGTTAGAGCAACGTCTCCCGGGATGCAAACCTTTGAAATAGCGATGCATTCTGGGAGATGAGGGTGCATTGTGGGGAATGGTGGGCCCAGCGGGTGTTGCACATGTGTCTTGTCCCGATGAATGTGCAAGAGAGAGGCAGCAATACACACACGGGAAAGCATGCACCTCTGATCTATAGATACACAGCAGCACAGCAGGATCTTGCCTTTTGTTGGCTGGGAATACACACCACAAACACACTACACAGATTTACACAAGGTTCGCAGAGGGAGGAAATATCCCAATGCTGCTGCTGCAAACACATGGGAAAGAGATGAAAGACTTCTACATTCTTAGCAACCAGCTGCAGTAAAATCTCTTCAAGTTTATCCACTGACTCCTTGCAAACTATCAATATATGCCCGGTTTGCACATTTTCCAAGCAACATCCTCAAAAAAAGGAGGAAGTGTTGCTGAGCTCTGGCCATCGGACCCTCTGCGCAAACCCCCACCCCTCCCTGTTTCGCTTCCCCTCTGCGATCAATGCCTCTTCTCCAACCTGGACTCACATCAAAGTTCTTTTCAACACCCCCTCTCCCACCACCACACGCCCTTCTGCGCTGAAGGTTGGCTGAGCTACAGGTAACCTTTTTCTCTTTCATTCCTCATCCCTGCATCCCACCCCCCTCTGCCTCTCTCTCACCAAACCAGAGAGCATCAAAGACCGCTGGGCCTCACACCAGGGGCTCCCTACTAAGCAACGTATCCCGGACCCCCCGCCAACATCAGCCCCCCGAACGCCACTACACCTCCGCTGCTTCCACCCCAGCCCGCATGTAGTACACATACTGCAGTATCCACCTCCCGCCGGGACCATGATCGGCGATGGCCGCCCCCACGCTGGCAGCGCATACTGTAAACAACAAGCTGTCAACTGGGCTCAAGTGTGCCAAGCATCTGATGTGACCTATGCAACACAAGTCTGGCTGTGCAGTGGGGGCTCAGGGCGCAGCAGGGGCTCGGGTGGGGTCTGAGGGTACACAGCAACAGGGAGCATATGAGAGCAAGGGGGAATTGGTGTTGACTCTGTAGGTAATGATACTCTAGGAAATCCTTACAAAAGACAGTGGTATAAATTAGTATTGTGTGCAGAGTTATAAGTTATTACTACACAACACATGTAAAGACATTCTAGCACGTGTTGCTGCTGTCCATGGTGCTGAAATACAGTCTCATATTTTACAACCTCAAACGATTATGTTGTTAGAGCATAAAAAGTACATAATAAATGACAATATGTTTTGCACAGCTGCCAATAAAGTGATATTTTTGAGCAGCTATGGCATTTAACTGGATTTGACAATCTTTATAATCTAGTTATATACTATTCTTGTTCTGTTGCACATTTGATACACATTAACAAAAAAAGACACATGCTGAACTCAGGTAGAGTGTGTATTTAAGAATTTTAAAATCTGTTTAAAAAAATTTCAGAAGCATAAAAGACTAACATAAAAGGTTACATTAGCTTCAATGTCCCAAAGTAAATGTTCAACAGTAAGAAGAAAGATAATTGGAATCCCATAGCATCCTGGGATATGGGATATAAATATATAGTGTAAGATGATGTTGGTGTGAAACATAATTGAGCGTGCAGTAACAGCCGCGGATAGAGTTCCAGCTGTGACTGAGATAAGACATTGTGACAATGCTGCATTCAAGTCCTCTCTTCTCAAACCTAGACTTATGTCTTCTGATATGCCTTTTTTCTTCATATTCTGTCTTTTGACATGACTTGTACGACTAGCACTCAATTGCTGTCTCTCTCCCTGACTATTGTCTATATGCTATTATTACTGTGATCTCCGCACTCTTCCTGGCTTCTTATGCCCATCCCCCAGCTCTGTCTCCTCTCAACTGGCACTCAGATTTGTGGCTCTTAATATTGTATCTGTCTAGCAGAAGGACAGGAGCACGAGAAATGACATGTTTCCGCCTGGGGTGAAAAGACACACACTCATTCACTGACACGCGCTGAGAAAGTACACACTGAGCCAATGGAGACTACGTCAAGCTCACAATGTAATTATGGGGAAAGAGAGCAGTCAGTTACACACCTGAGTGCCGCTCGGATCAGAGCTGTGGAGGTGTTAGGCTGACACTGACGGGTAAAGCCAGGAGTTAGTCTGTTAAAACACAATGACAGACAGCTACATCTACTGACATGGCCGCACTGACAGACCAAATATTTGGACTGAGCAGAAACACAATTGGACAAGCTAGAACATCCATGTGGATATATGATGAATGTATGTACCCCAAAGAAGGGAAGAGACAACACTGGTCTGACAGGAAAATTTCAGAAGTAAAGATTACACCCCGCAGAAAAGTAAGGTGTATTAACAACCACAATGCCACTGACGTTACTTTGTGCTTCTATGTAATTATAATCGACAATTAATTTTAAAACAGTCTATGTAACTGCAACCAGTGTTTCACACGTCACTTTTCTACTTAGTATGACCTGTTTAGGCCCATTTTTGACTTTGCCCACACATTAACACGTCTGGCACACGCTCCTGTCACTGCAGGTATAACCCATCATACGAGATAAAACTTCAGTGCTAGTGATGAAACTGATTTCCAGTGTTTCCGAATGCAATTGATGTCTTTTCATTTTCTGACAGCAGCTTCTCTGTCTCCTCTACAGCTGCTTTAGAAGATTACCTTGTGACCTGACAAAACCTCAAACAGAGAAATCCCTCAGTAAATGGATAAAGGTTGTAGCTGCAACAGTTCGACCAATCCATCAACAAGTCTCTCCTTCAAAACTGAAAGCTGCTCTTGTGGGATTCTCCTGTCTGAACGGCACCTGGTTGAGCTAACACATAACATACTGATTATTAATTAAAACGCAACAATTTAAGTAATCTCTGAGCACTTAACAAGAACTCAACAGGGAAAGCGCTTGGCAACACTGGATATGTGACTTGGACATAGTGCCAGCTACCATTTGTTGTTCTTTTATGACAGGTATTTTATAAAACAGACAAAAGCAGAGCAGGTAAAACAATATGCGTTTGGGTAATGTGCACTTTTCCTTCTCTTTCTTGAGTTTACCGTAGGATTTGTATTCTTACCAAACCAAACAGAGGAGGTACCTTAAATGATTTCTTCCATTTGCACTGTAAAACATCCTTACATAGGCCTTACATAGGCTCAGTGCATATGTGTTGGACCACAGGGGACGAGAGGGCCAGCTTGATAAATGGCTTAAATAATGAGGAGTCCCAAGAGCGCACAACTTAACTACAGTCCAAGGCAGCTTCCTCAATGAAGATATAAATAAATCCGCACTGGAAAAAAAGTGTTGCTTGCACGGCTTCTTATCATAACTTTAAGTATAATTATTTTTACAAGGACCACATTAATGGCATCAAGTCAAGACATGTTTCTGATATGACAGGATCTGTTACATTTATTAGAACTGTATTATTATGAAAGAGTGATCTGGCATTGTGCAACTTTATTTTTCAGCTAAATAAAATTAAATATTGTGTATCTTTGTATGTACACAACAGAGTTTTTTATTTTTGGAACAGCATTAGACAGCATTAGCTCCCATGTTCCCTTTAAGTTACCTTGCCTTACAGCGTCTATAACACAAATGTGGGACTATAAGACCCGCAACTATCCTTGTCCAGCAATGTTAACGTCTGAGATAGCATTGTCTCCAAATAAGATAAAGAAAGCACAGTTCATAAGAAAGCCTAGTGTTTTCTTTGACAGAGGGTCTTAAAATGTTAAACCTTAGTACAGAAGCTGCTAATCTAAAACTACTAATAATTTAATGGTGTTAAAGTGCTACAATGCATGTAGCACCTTCACGTGTGCACATATTGTGTGAGCGTACAGAATGAGGTTGAGCATTGTGCCAACACATGAGAGAGAAAAACAGGAACAGTAGCAGACATAATGATCCGGTGAGGCAGTGAGAAAAGCAGCCGAGTGGGTAGGGCTCGAGCACAAGGCACAGGGTACAGCACCCTGCATGAATATCAAAAAGCTCCCTCCCTTTGACCTTGAGATTAATATTTAAAAGCTGGCTACAGTCTATACACACTTCCACACAGATATGTGCATGTGAATATACACACGATGTGCTCAGTGAGTGCCCCCTGGTCAGCAGCACACTCAGTCCTTCTCATTAACGCTGTTCGGTTCAGATTCTGGGATCTGAATGTAACAAGCCAAAACCAAAATGTGGATCTAAAAATGACCAGGGAAATGCTGAAATGTCTTTCAATGTTCAATGTTCTATTACTTTATTATTACTATTATTATTATCGTTATTATTATTATTTGACTTTTTAGTTAGATGATAATTCTTTTGAGAGTTGTGGTCAAATTATTTTCAGTTAACAGTTATTTTCAGTTAACAGTGACTAATTATATTCATAATTAGAGTTATACATTTAAATACCATTGCCTAAATTCAAAAGCATTTAGTGAACAAAGAGACAAACAGTGGGGCAATGACAAAGTCTGGAATGTTTTGTTTTTTTACATAACACTTCTACAAAAGTAAAATTGAAAAGTGTTCCCGTCCTCTCCCCAGCATGTCCAAACTCACATCCATCCACCACAGGGAGGGAGCCTGACAAACCAACAAACAAAAGGTGTAATGAACGGACGTGACGTCTGCAGCACAGCTTTTGTTTCATCTTTTTTGTCTGTCTATTCTACTCTGTCTTAAGCGCAGTGTGTGGAGCTGCGGTGAGCACACTTGTGTATACAGAGCCGAAAGGGAAGCAACCTCACTGCTACAACATGTTTAGTTTGCCAAGAGTGTGATCAAAGCATTTGTTTGTTCATATGTTGGACTGTACCTTCCTATTGTTTAACACAGGTGAATTAATAACTCACAGGAATGAATGTAAGCACTAATAGTTGTGTTAGTCCTGCAATTACCAACTCTTTCTTTTTTTAACATATACATGAGGACAACACTGTCCCTCGGTCAACTATGGTGACATAAATAAATTTAGATATAAAACACATATCCTGTGGTATCAGTATTCTTGCTTCGTGTCAGTATTGACATGTCACACAGTCCTAGTGACACTGAAGGGGCTCCTCTATGATTTCAACCTTGCCTATATCTCCTGGCCTTATCTTTCGTTCTAATGTTACTCCCGTTCTCTCGTACCCCTCCTCTATCTCTGCCCATCCTCCTCCTTCTTATCCACCACCTTCTCATCTGCTACGTCTCTCTCTCAGACATGTAATATCTGTTAGTATCTCCAACTCACTTCCTGTACCTTTCTGTTCTTCCGCTTCCACAACATCTCCACTCCCTCTTTCCATTTTGATATACCCCTCCACTGCCTACATCTCCTCACGGCATCTATGAACGCATCCCTCTTCTCCCCTCCCTATATTTATCTCTTCCTTATCGGGATCTCTCGCTCCCTTTCTCCATGCATGCCTATCTGTCTGTATCAGCTCTCTCCCAGTCTCAGCGGGCGCAGCTCTCATAAGGGGAGGGCGCACAAGAAGGAATGAACCCCAAATGGGAAATTGTTTATTCCTGACAGCTCCTGTTTCCACTAAACCCTGATGAAGGTGGTGAGGAAAAAGAATAAAAAACAAACAAACAACAAAAACAAGTCATATTCATCACAGTAATTGTGTGGGTGCGTAGGCTTTGCGTGCGGCCGGGTGCCGATGAGGGATGGCGCTGTTCACGGGCCGCGCTGACGTCCATGAATCACAGCTGCAGTCGCTCGCCGGCCCTCAGCCGCCATAAAACAAAAGATGGAGATGAAAAATGCAGCAATTAAGTGATTTGATTTCTGCTCTAGCCCCATGTCCTCCTCAACACCAGCCCCCCTTTTGCCACACACAAAACACATTCAAGCGCAATAGGAATAACTGGTTACTTACAAATACAAACACCCCTGCCACTACACTACTTGCTCTTATTAAATGCTTGGCTAATAAAATGCATGCACACAATATACATTATTCATTTTTTTTACCATTTTTGTCAAACTTCAGCAAATATCGATAATGTGGAATAATAACATTTGGAGCACAAGTACAATATTTCACAACATTCCTGGATACCATATTTTCTCTCAATTTGTGTTACAGAGTGATTTATAAGCTTCAAAACATTTTTCTGTTACACAAAGCCTGGCTGTGCATCCTTGTTCTCGCCTAAATATAATTATAGAGCCATACATTCCTATACATTTCACACACTTTGCAAAAACATCATGGTTTTGAATTGAAATTGAGTTTTTCAACTTGTTCATTCACAAAGCATTAAGTTATACCAATGTACCTTGAAAGATATTTAAAATTATAATAAACAAATCTTCAAATAAATAAATCTTACTCTTTCAAATAAATAAAAACGCAGTTTAATTAATGCAATATATGCCAATAACTTTGTTTTGTCATCATTTAAAGAATTAGAAAAGTGACAAAAGTGGCAGGATGCAATTCTCCATTACTCCCCAATTTAAATGTTTAGTTTTTCATTTGTGAGCCCTAATACACATCAGCAGGATAAAAAATTATGGTTATAGGTAATATTTACAGATATTGTATTAAAGTACATGCTACAAAACACATATAGAAACTTGAGAAACAAATCAGGACAATTTACCTCCTTTACACTGCTGCATGGAGACTACATTTAAACTGTGCTCTGTGAGAAATGGGGATGCTTTAACATTGTTTAGCATGGGGGGTATGCTTAATGGGACTTGGCTAAGCATGTGTAATTAAGAGCAGGGGTAAGTGGTGAGTCGCAGAGTGCACCGTGTGTGTGTGTGTGTGTGTGTGTTGGGGTGTATGTGTGTGTGTGTTTCAGAGGGTACAGCAGCAGCATCAGTCCATGATGGAGTGCTTTGCAGAGCCAAACACCCATTCAGCAAGCTGTGTGCTCATTAATCCTGCCAAACTCCACTTGTTACATGCACGCACAGGAAATCATGAGGCTAGGTAAACAGGGAACTGCTGCGATCCATCACTGCACACCAGCAAACACAGGGGCTCACCGGTCTACACGTGTGTGCACAAAACCATACGCTCATAGCTACAGAAAGAAAAAACTACAGACTTACAAACATACGTACAATTGTATAGGTTGCAATATTCATTAAGTCTAAATAAATTTTTGGAGGTGTGTGAAGTTCATCCACATCTGTACAAAATTCCAAATTGCTAATAAAAATCAACTCTTCAAAAACAGAATGACATAAAGTGACACATGCTAAAGCTACATATTTGTTATTTATTTATTTATTTAGTTTAATATTGGCTGAAGTTTAAACCTCTAAATGCAGGATAAATACAAGATTAAGAAACAACTGGTCAAGAATACTGTAGAATTTTTCTCCACCACAATTAATCAGAGAAGGCAACCAGCCTCTGTGTGCATTATCCTATTTCATAGCATTTTATCATTTTATCCATTCACAACACAAGCTTCAAGTTTTAACTAAGAATTCTGAAAACAATCTAGTGTTGCCACGCTGGACAATGCCTTAAACATTCATAACATTTACTGCTAATCCAGTAATAGTTCTCCACAGGAGCTACATTCAGCAGTGGTGAAGGCCTGCACATGCTATTAGTACAAAGAAATACCGCCACAAAGCCCGGAAAGAAATCAATAGAGCTTGACCCCAGGTTGACCTCTGGCTGAATGGAGAAGTTATAGGACCACACCGGCCTTGACATTAGCTTATTTGATGTGTATTTTCCCAACAACAGCTCTCTCTCTCTCACCTCTCTTTTCATACTCTTCCCTTCTCCTCTATGTCTCTGATTGCAACCATTGCTTTGTTTCCATCTCCTAAAAGCCTGCAAACACACACACACACACACACACCAACGTGCACATGCACTAGCACACGGACCACATGACAGATGCTGTATATGGCCAGTTACACAGCCCACTGGTTAGATACAGTGTTGGAGCAGATCTGTTATATCTATACGCCTGCCTGGCTGGTACATTTACTGAAGCCATCAGCGAAACGACATTCTATATGTCTTTGACAGAAAAGGGGAACAATACTATTTACACCAATTTAGCCCAAGGAGGGGGATTTCCACTTAACGGTCAACTTTTTTTCTTTCTTGTTTAAGCAGGAGGTTTTAAAAATGGTCACCCTTCATGAAAACAAATGACACAAACATTCAGGCTATGAACATGCAAATAAATCAGCATAAAATAAGTAACACAATGCGTCACATAAAAACTAAACCAAATACCGACATATTTTTTTTTACTACAATAATAAGTGCTTTGTCCTTGTGCAGCTGCAGGTTTCAGCCAATTGAGCAGCCCATAATATTTACACAGTGTGAGTGTTCTTCTTTGAGGTAGCCTGGGAACTGCACCTCTGAAAAGATCAAAGGTCGCAGGTCACCCGGGGGCCAATCAAGGGTTAGTGCTAGAGCAGGTTCAGGTTTGAACTGAGAGGAAAAGGTCGCCAGGGTCAGGTCAGGTCAGGTCTGGGAAAGGACATTCTGTCTATGGGGCTCAGTGGACGAAGACGTAATATGTCTATTTCATCCAAAACAAAACAGTGCAACAGAATAAGAATAACTTCAAAGTGTGACATGAAGGACATCACTGTTTCTCACTGATATTGGACTAACATGATTCAGCAGTTGTGCATAGAAACATCTTCTACCTTCAAAACTATATCCAGATGGCTTTTTCTTCATCGTTTATTGATTATGACATGGATGACTGGGGATATCTATAAATATAAATCTTCAGACTACACAATTAAATCACTGTAGTCAACGAACAACTGCATACACCATGGTCCAACATTTCACAACATAGCTAATGCAGTTTCTGTCACCTATTTATTTATTTTGTTATTTTAAGCTGGTTAGATAAATAGATAAATAGCCTACACAACAGATCTTTTATAGCAAGTAATAATAATTTGGGTGATTATTTAAATAAATATGAATGCATAGGTGCATCTGGGTCGCAGGTCAAAGAACAATTGATTACTGAATAAACTACTGAACAAAATATCAAAATGCAACAGCAAATACGTCAGCTTTCTTAGAGTACAATTGCACGTCGCCAATTAACAACCCAAAATGATTACAGAAAAGAAAAATGTAAAATATGGCCAGTAATTTTACTCTTTAAAAAAACTAAATGACCAAGTCAATACAGTAAAACTGCCTCTAATAAAAGTGCAGCTTTACCTCTCTCCAGAGGTAAGCCTCAAACCGACAACAGAGCCAACATGAATAGAGACCTGTCAATCACAGAAAACTCATCCATCATCGGCCAATATACAAATGATCACCTCAGAGCATCACATTCAGCAAGTGTAAGCAAGTATGCAGCCACACACACAATAGGCATAGTCAAAGGAAGCCATAATGCACCAGTTCACACAGAAATACACACTTCCACATAGAAAATGCACATAAACACACAGACGCAGCGCACTGAGTGTTGGCACCCAGACTGTAGAAGTCATCAGGGACCTGTAAAGCATTACCCTCTGTGTGACTCGAGCCACTCCAGAAATAGCCTCTGTAATGTATTCTTACCGCCACCGTCTCTTTTGCACAATAGTGCCCTTAATAACACACTCCATTTCTGTTGGCATAAATAAGGGCTCCATTTCCATCTTATTTCATGCAAATGAGTGCGACGGCGCCCAAACAGGTAGTAGGAGTAGTGTGTGGAAGTGTGTAGTCGCTGAGTGTAGAGCCATGATTGGGGACGAGCGAATTCAAATGAGCATTTGAGAGACCCCACAATGTGCCAACGACTCCCACGCTAGCCTGCCAACGGTGTGACAGACAACGTCACTTACGGGTTTGCCGCCTGCACCGGTGCCATTACAGGGGCCAACGCAAAACCAATATTTATCCAGGCAAATGGTTCTCTGGAGAGAGATTATTGATGCCGACACAGAGTTAAACTAAGGCTGTAAGCACTGCTTTGGTCCACCAGAGATTCAATTGGCTTACTGCTCTCCATTTGCATTACGATTGGCTCTATCTTGGTCACTAAAGAAGCAAGAATAAAATGTATAGTAGACGTAAATTTAAATCTGTAATGTTCTTTACTTTTAAACTAATATTATAATAATCTGACAGGACTTCTGTGTCCATTTATAAGAAATTCAAGAGTGTAAAATGCAAACAAAACAAACAAGAACTTTTGTGAACATCTGCATGTAGACGCAGAGCAGAACACTTCATTCCTAACTCCTACGCTCTGATCAACACTGAAATGCATACACATTTTTCCTTTTTGACCAAATACAAGTTGCTGGGTTTTTGGTTTTTTTTTGCTCTTTAAATGAAATGTCCTGTTTGACACAGAACAAAATGTCTGAGATATACATAAACATAACATTTTAAATGATCATATTAGCTTATATATTGCATTCCAAATGCAGTATTAGCTCTATGTTATTCCTGTATGTAGAGTGTTATAACTAATGCTGTCATTTCAGCAGCAATGCCAAAGACAACAACTTTTCATGTCTTAATGTGGCCTATGTTTCAAATCCACGTTGGGTTCCCTCAGATAGAAACACAAGACTTTGTGAAAAACACACATGCTGTTGGTTATAGTGTACTCAAAATGCAATGGACTTTTATTACATGAGCTAAATATGGTATTGGGTCACAGTGTCAGTTTATCTAGAATTTGCTAAAACTTCTGCACTTTTAGGTCAACTACGGGATAGGTATGGGTCACAAATGAGGCTATTGTGTGAGGTTGAAAGCAAAATCAACAATTTTAATTTACTTTTTACATTACATACATTAATTAGTCAGAGGACTGTAGAGTTTGGTGCACAGTTCCAGTCAAGTTTGTTTCCGTGTGTTTACTTTGCACTTCGGAGTGATTGCTCGTCACTCAAAGAGTGTGGGCGCTTCTTTGACAGCTTTCTCCTCAGGCTTTATTCTGTTGATGAAGTTTCTTCTGGTGGTGCTCCTCACTTTTCTAACCAACGAAGCTGTCAGGACTCATGTTTACCAACCTAATCTGCTGCCAGTTCCACGTATATAAAAAGAGCAGCTTCACTTCCTGCGCTTAACACCTACCTAGCATCAGGTACTTAAACCAAACTGTGACAAAAGTGAAAGTTGCAGTAATTGTAATTTGCTGCTTTTCCGAACAAGGTGTAAACAATGCAGAATATATTGTCTATAGGAGCAGCTTGTAAGAGTAGTGGAAGAAAAAAATGAATAAAGGTTTTCAGGGCTGGAGGGTGGTCAGATAAAATGGCTCCACATTCGCTTCAAGGAAAGGTTAATGTCTCTCTCTCAGTTTCTCCATCTTTCCCTGCGTTGCTTTCCCAGCTGAGGTCTGTGTGTGACTTACAGCAGGTCCAGACTGCATTAGATTAAATCATAAATTACCCACCCACCCCCATATCTGCATCCCCCCTTTCTCTGTCCCTATCGCACTGTACCCTCGCCCGTCCTCTTCCCTATCTCAATCTCGCTCTCCCTTTATTCTCTTATATTCCATTCCCCATGTATTTCTCCTGCTCCTCCTCTATTATTTCTCCCCAGCTCTAATCATTATTCTCCTTACTTCACACAACTCCCCCAACCCTCTTAGTGCTCTACAATACGCCTCTGTTGGAGGACTAGAGTAGTTTTGGTCAGCAGGGCATAGGGTTGTCTGCAATTGGGATGTGTGCTTTCTCTATTTATCTGTTTCAGTGTTACGAAAATACATGACAATACAAGTGGGAAGTGATATCAAAATTTTACAGCTGGTAGAATAGCAGAACATTAACATTGTTTTTAGTTCTTGCACAATTAAAAAAGAAAATCTATATTTTGGGTACATGCATGCTGCTTGTGCGCAAGCAATATTTAATATAATTTGGGTAAAGGAAATAAACAAAAGTGTGATATAAAAATAAAATTAAGAACTGGCCCAAATAATAATGATATACATCTAAATCTATAAAAATCTGCAAATGGCTTGATGTAACTTTAGCAAAGGGAGAACTTGGTGGAAGAAATCCTGCATGGGTTTTATGTTGTCTCCCTTCTGCTTTGATCCAAAAAAAAAAAAAAAAGTCTGATGACCCAATTGCAGAAATTTTTGCAGCAAGAACATTGTTATTTCAAACAAATGGTACTAGCAGAGACTTATACGTTCAAAATATGCAAGTTCATTAATGTATAGTTGATTGACAATTGGCTAAAAGGGACAATTAACATAATATTAAATACTTGACATCCATTATTTCATTTGTTTTTTACTTTTGGTTTAGATAACTATATGGATAATGCATTAATAAATGTCTGGCTGATCCCAGTTAAAGATCTTTTATTCTCTGCAACAGAGCTCAGAGTTTTTACAGATGCATTTTTACTTTAGAAGACATGGCGCATATTGTCTTAAACATTTCGCTTAGCTGCACCTTTTCACAGATGGCTGAGGTTTATTAATTTTTGTGTCATTTTTTTTGATTGGCCATGTTCTGAGTTTTAGGACCACATGTATGGTTCGTGCTCAACAGAGCGTCTGTGGGATAAGTAAGACAAAAATAAGGAAAATATCAAGTGTTCAGTGCCCACACACCTTGCTCCGCTGCTCCGCTGGAGAAAAAAGGGAATAAAATAGAGTGACCCTGCCACTAGCAGCTCTCTTTTCCCCCACTGCTCTCTCCTTCCTCCCCCTTGCCGTGTGAAATCAAATTTCCATGTGGCTCCCGTATCTGTTGCACAGCGAGGTGATTTATCAGGGATGCAAAGAGCATGCAGAAACAATCTTTATTACATCCATTTCCTGCTTGTCAGCCGGGATCATGTTGGCTGTTCATTAAAGGCGCGGCGCAGGTGAGGAGAATGCATCCCGATGCCTTGATAGATTGTCTGCTCCCCTGTGGTGACAGCAGCTGGATGGATTGAACAGCGGGGGTTAGGAGGGAAGAAAAAAGCGCTGACTCTGTCGCTCCCCCTGTCACACACACTTTTACGTAGCCGGCCAGTGTCATTTCTACCGAACAACACACACACGAGCACGCATGGTCCACTGACATGGGCTGGACTAAAGCCAAAGCCTGCCTTAATGCATGGACCATAAACAAAAGCACAAGCCTTACACAGTATCTAAGGGTTAACTTCTGATATGAAGATGAAGAAAAGGCAGTTTACATTACATTTAACATAAAGTTTTGCTCATTGAAAAAAAATCTACCCCCCCCCCTTTTTAATGCTACTATGATTTAAGATTAGTCATAATCTTGTGTTTTTAATTTACATCTAATGCAGTTTAGGTCAGTCCATAAGCTTAAAGTTTAGTTTATCTACATCTTCATCCACTTCAACATTTTGAGTAACTTAAAATTCAGACTTGTTACCGTGGAAACAAAATAAATTCAAATCAACTATCAACCATGAATGAAGCAATAGTTTTGAGCCATGTTCCCACCACATAACAACATTTATGTGGCAACAAAGATGAATATATCAAATATATATAATTATTTGTTATGTAATCTTTGTCAGACTCATCCAACACTGTAGAAACAGACTTCAGGACAATAGGAGCTGCGTCCGACCGCTCACTTTTGATACCTTAAACTGAGACTCACACAGGTGCTTTTGTGTTGCTTAGAAACCACTTTGTTTGTCTACTTTTCAGACACGGAGGAAGATAATCATGTAATTGCTCTTATTATTTTGTGCAAAGAAGTGCTTCGACAACATTAAGCAGTGTGTTGTCAGAGGCTTGTGTGTAATACTTTTAGAGGTGCATTGATAAAGAAAATGATGGCTGGTAGTGTTTATTCAGGTTCTAAGAATTGTACCTAACGAGCGATAAGTAATGATCAAAGCGACTCACAGCAGATTCTTTTTTTTCATCATGAATATTTACCCCAAATTTATGTTATACAGCTAATACCCACTGAAGCACAGGCGATGATGTAAAGACCAAGCTTACAGACAGTGTGCGACTAATTGTCACACTTAAGCAACTACTGCCACTATTCAGGTGTGGATCAATATCAACTGTAGAAAGCAAGTAAAACAGACAGGACCCATAGAGTCTGAGCATTAAAGTTGTATATCATATTCTAGGGCTCTGTCACAAACATTATAGACATCTTTGGGGTGACTGAGGCTTATGTTATAGTAAGAAGTGCAGAAAATCTATTCGGGCTACTTTTAATAACAGCTCGAGCTCAGACTGATGCCCTCCCGCAGTTATCTCCGTCTTGTTAATCGTTGCATGAATGGATTGTCAATATGTTCCATTTTGCTTCCCTTTTCTCTAGTCATGTTTTTCCTTTTTTACAGTGGTAAGCAGATGCAGTCAGAGTTCGAATGGCCTCTTTCCCAGTAGGATTTTCTACCTTTACGGATTCAATGTTGAGGAGTTGTGCAGCCAAACCAGCCAATGGGAACACCCCTTACTCAAGTGGAAGCTACTCCTTTAATGCCAATGTCAAAAGCTTGCAGTCATCTATTAAAATACTTGATAATAAAGCCTAGACGAGGTCACACTGCTCATTTAATGTTACACTGTTATCCACAAATTGAACAAATTCAGGCGTAAAACTAAATTAGCATCAGAGCATCCCCCTATAGCCACCTCAGTAAATAAGCTTTAAACCACAAATGTTTTTTCTTGACATTCCTACATGGACAAATCAATAGACAGCTTTACAGTTGCATAGACATCTTTTGATCCAGACAGTTAAGTGCTTTTAAAGGTGTTACGAAAAGTCCTAAAAAAGATGGTACAGATTGCAGCGAAGTGAAAGTGATGTTTACCCTTAGAGCATTAGGAGTATCCAGTGTTGTATAGCCATATTCAAAAGAGCCATTACTATGCTCTTTGCAAACCAGTCACATAAACGACCCCACATTATAGGAATAACCGCTTATTAAGCTCAATGACAGGGCTCAGTTTTGTGGGTGTAAATTATCCCCCAGTTTCTCTCCTTTCTTTCTCTTTCATCCGCCCATCCGTCCATTCTTGTAGCTCCATTTCCAAGTCTAATTTGAGCCACGTTGTCTCTCCGTGTACCAATGACATGTAATGACAATGGCGTAAGCGTGGATCGATACGAGAGTGCTTTTGGGCCACTCGGTCAGGAGGGACGGCGGATGGTGTTGATAGCAGGTTGATGTGGGACTGTCATGGGACAAAGTGGGAGGAGGGGGTTAGATGCAATTTCCCTGATGAATCTATATCCTTAACCCAGGCACCGGTCGTAATCAGCGGACGGCCGACTAATGACTACTGTTTGGGTTGATGTCCACTGCATGTGACGGTTGTCTTTGACATTTGAAAAGAAAAGGTCCAAAGTCATTGTTTATTTGTGCTTTGTAGAATGTGTATAGATTATAATTGAAACAGCCCTATGTATCTTATAATGATGAAAGGAGAATCTGTTCTAGATGATTTTCAGATAGAGCAGGGTGTATCGTATTGTGTAAACGCTAAAAAGGCAAAAACAACACATGTAGTAACACACATGTTGCTTTAAGTTATTATTATTTTACTGCTTTTACGAACGAAGCGACAGCTATTTAACAGTTACTTCTAATGTACTCTAAAATACAAGTAAATTATTTAATATAGCTAGTTATTTCCCACCTCTAAGACGGTATTGTACAATTATAAAGCCTACGCCATCACGGTTTAGGATTCTACTTTTATTGCTAACATACTAATATGGTGCATTGTGTCAGTCTTTCTTTCTACTCAATGGTAACTGATCAGATTAGAAAATTAAAACACTACATACACCATCCATGCATTTGAACAGTGGGGTGTACAGGCCGTTTTTTACTGTGCTCTGAATTGTTTGATCTATAATGAAACAGTGGAGTGCTCAGAAAAAGACAGGCTTATGCAAAGCAATTTGGATAAAACAAAAGTTGGCCTTATAAATAGATTTTAGATTAGGTGGAGTAGGTAAGTCAGTGATATAGAGCCATTAAATGGAAAACTTCCACCAGGATGAAATGAATTTATACAAAGTATAAAGTGTTAGCTATGTCAGGCATGTCACTAATAAAAGACACCCTGGCTTTACTCAATGTGTTTCAGAAGACATACTGGAATAGATCAATAGAAAAAAGCTAATGCAAACATATTTAATGCTGCAACAGTGAGACAATAATCTGAAAGAGTAGCGCCACAAGCACGCACACAGAGAGGCATACAAATTGAAGGTGGCACACTGAATGTGATGCGACATTTGTGGAGGGGCCAGCTTCAGATGCCAATTACATTATGTCTAAAACAGAGGGATTGGATTGAAGGATGGGGATAGAGCATTAGAGAGAGGGGTATTAGGAGGAGGGGTACTTTCACTCAAAGAAAAATAATTTATTTCATTGTGATATCAAAATCAATAGGCATCGATTGAAAGGTGGCTAAAGGTGAGCGTGTACATGATTCTTCAGTCGTGAGAGTCAGACTGTTTGAGAAGAGGAGGAGAGGACGCAAGGAGGAAGAAAAAAAGGAGAGAAAGAAGTCACCTCCTAGTTAACAAAAAGGGAACAGGGGGAAAAAAGAGGAACAGGCAAGAAAATGAGAGAACGAGACAGAGAAAGAAGGGGAAAGAGTGAGGGTGGAATCAATACAGAGAGGTGGAGCAGAGTACAATAGCCGGAGAGGAGAGCAGATTCACTGGTGCAAGTCTAATACTCTGTCTCTCACACACGGACATTAACACACACACACACAGGCTCGCCCTCTCTCCTCAATCCTTTTGGCTCTTGCTTTCTCCACACATTTCCCTCTGTATCCCTCCTCTATTTCATTTCTTTCTCTTTTTTCTCATTTTGCATCCTCCCCTTTCCACCGACAACTATATGTAGCATCTCTGCATTCAAAGAGATGCATGGGAAATTCAGACGGCCTGTTTACTCAAATGGCTAAAGTACTATATCCAATGATGTACTCCTAAAATCAACTCTGTCCAAAATGTTGTTAGTATGTCATCATTCCTCCAATCGACAGATGCATAGGTTAATGTTTGCAGCAGCACAACATTTTGAAAATACATTTGGTATTTTATAATTTAATGTAATCAGGTTATTGTGTGTGTGTAATAGTGGCTTTTGATACCCAGGAGTGAGGCACTTGCTCTGGCAGAATGAAATATAAAGCAGATCAATAAATATGC
Source organism: Rhyacichthys aspro (assembly GCA_036850595.1). Taxonomy (NCBI): domain Eukaryota; kingdom Metazoa; phylum Chordata; class Actinopteri; order Gobiiformes; family Rhyacichthyidae; genus Rhyacichthys; species Rhyacichthys aspro. The sequence goes on along the minus strand of CM072163.1, from coordinate 6,718,876 downwards.
GCACAATAAACACATACTACATGAATTTCCTTGAAAATGTTAATATTGCATGTGCTTTATAACTTCAACATATTTGATTTAGGAGAATAGATTAAGAAAAACACACGTTAGAATAGTGCTTCTTTCATGTCATGTTTTCGCTCCAGGTTCTGATATACTGCAGCGTAAGGCACTCAGATGCTAAAAAGTGTCACATAACCTCTTTAACACACACATAAGACACAGCGCACCCCGACACTACTCCAGCTCTATCAGCACTTGAGACTAGTGAGGCTTCAATTAGTTCTTGATGAATGAGCCCATAAGATGCCGCTCTCTCATTTCCCTTGTTGCCAGATATCCCAGCAATCAGAGAGAAATGAATTCTCATTGTGGCGTGACTGAGACGAAGATGACTGTGGGGGGATGCACTAACATAAATCATTCAACCTCTTCACTTAGGCTCAGAGTTCAGCTTCACACCAAACTTAACAAGACTTCAAACATTTTGTGTTCGGCAAAACTTGCTTACCTCATAAAAATGAAGCCATCAACTTTCAGAAGGTAGGTGCTAAAATTCAGTTGTAGGTGACGCTGACCCCTCCTTTTCCACCACAATGGCATCATGTTTGAGAGAAAAGCAGACAGACGTTTCTTTTGCCCTGTGAAAACAAAAAAAAGAAATATGTGAAATTGAAAACACTGACCTAACGTTGTTCTTTGTTGTTTCTTTTATGTAGATCAAATTGTACCATACCTACGTTGCATAACTCTAACACTCGTCTTGATCTTGAAAACCAACATGAACCAGTCCAGAAACACTCCCTATGTTCTGTTGTTGTGTTGTGTTGTTCATGTGCACATCCATAGAAAACCATATCCTGACTATGATCTATTTCTGCAGACTACTGTGTACACTCTATGATTGTGTGACCTTTCTTGCAAGAAATATGTGACATAAAGACATCTGAATTTCTCTTATTGTCTTCATTACACCTTTAACCTTAGAATTAATTAAAAATTCCCTAACATATGTAAATCAAAAGGATGAAGCAAAACCTTGTTGTCGAATCGAAGCTCTAACTTTTGCCCCTATTTAGTTCAGGTTAAAAAGTGGGATGTGCTTACACCATTGTTAGAGAATTAGTACAAATACGAGTACCTAATATTTTATAAGCCATACACAGATTTCACTCTGTTGATTTTTCATTTGTTTTATGACGTGACTTGTTTTGAATGGGTTTCTATGCCTCAGTTTGCTCTACCTTAATCCTCTTTCCATTTTATATTTCCAAATAGTGATATATAGACAAAAAGAGAAATGGACATTACACTGTGTAGCTATGTATTCATATGAGAGGTAGAGGAGGTCAAATTAGTATGATTACAAGTTCAAAAGGCATCTAGCTGCTGTTTCTTTAAACTCAGAAAAAGCTGCTATCCTTGGAATGAAATGACCAGCTCAAGGATGTTCTATTTATTTATTCATAAAGCCACAGTTCAGATTAACTGTACATGTAGCTTTCTATCTAAAAGACCTGTCATACATTTGTTGGTAACCTCCCACAGAAAAAGCAGCCGCAAACGCTCCTTACATTTCTATTAGCACTGCAACAAGGCCATCACCACAACTCCCATGAGACTCGCAATACCACAAATTACATACTCGCAAACGCATAGGCACGCGGGTTAAAAGCTGTATAGGCATAAACACGGACATGCTCAGAAGCACGTTATCTGGTCATATAGGAAAATATAGAACAAACAAACAAACAAGGCTTACTAAAAATGTCAGGAGTTGCCCCAAACTCTCCAGCCCTGCCTCATTTGATATTCAAAGTGGGTGTTTCAGCTCTGTTGTTGTTCTGAAGAGAGGGACAGAGATAGAGGGAGAAAGAATGTGCAATGTGAAAGGAAATACAAATCAGTAGGGGGCCGGTAGGAGTGTGTACGTGGCCGTATGTTGTGTGTTTTACTGGGGTTGCATCTAGGGAGCAGCTCTGCTTTGTAGTGGGTGAGAATAAAGCAGATGAATGGAGGCAGCTAGCAGGCTAACGTCCACCAGAGCACGACGACCAGCCCAGGGGAGGAAAATGTGGAGGGGAAAAAAACAAAAAACGGAGCCGCACTACTTTATGAACACGGATAACCCCACAGAGCCCCCTTCACATGGACAGTCACTGAAAAAATATCTACAGGATCATAAATGTTGGCTGAGAAAGATACATCTACACTAAAATAGTCATGAAATAGTTGTTAAAAAAAGCACAATTCAAATGCACATACTTCTGCTGTGTACAATAAATGATAACAATCACTTTTATGTCTTTATCTCAGAAGCCCCTCAGCTAAAACACACACTACACAAGCCACAACAAGGACGGCCAGAGCACAGGATGGATTTTAGCAGCTTTGAGCACGCTTCTCCGGAGCAGCTGGACTACGCCAAAGCCGGGTTTCTATGGAATCCAATGTGTGTTTGTATCATCAGCTTTTAGACACGTCAAGCAAGAATCTCACAAGCGCACACATACACTACGGTCTGGTCCTGGCAGGCTACCAACCCCGAGCAGATTACTGACCCTCAATCAATAACCACGTCCACCAGAGGCTGATTAAACACAGCAGAATGAGAGCAGTGGAGAAGAGGAGAAGAAAGAAGTCAAATCTCAATCTGTTATGTGTTTGTCTAACTTTTTTTTTTTAACTTAGAGGCACATTTATATTGATGGTCATAACTAAAAGGTGCTTCAATTTAAACTTACATACTCGGTTTAGAAATAGTCGTATCAAGACATCCCTATGTACTGCTTTGAAGTTAAAGTCTGTTTAACTTTGTATGAATACTTTTCTTTATTGCATCTGAGTTGCTTCATTTACCAGGTGTGAATGGGGGTCTCCAGTGGGTCCATATTTGAGTAAGCTTCATGATTTTGCCCACTCCACACAAATACTCATTTGTATCATTATTGTATTTATGCTGACTATCTGGGTTTAGTAGATCTGATCATTTCAACAGGACTTTCTGAATAAATTACTGTCTGACTGTAAAAACACAAGTTTATTTTTACGATAAATGATGTCTCCTCTCTTTCTTAATTTCTTTCTCCTTCTTTGTCGCTTATCACTTGCCCCAAAAGTTAAAATAATCCCCCTCCTTTTACTTGGTCCAGTGACTCCACCTTTATACATCAGTCCAGAAGTTTTGTATGGTGGCTTTTGTGATATTAAGTAATATCTTACAGCCAATTATATTAACATGATCAAATTTGCAAAAAGTGTTGATTAAAGGGTCTGTTTTACATGTTTCTGATAAACTGTTCAGGTTCAGCCTTATGTGGTTAAGACTATTTATGACCATTATGTAAGAAATCATAAGCTTTTTTTTGCACTGCGGTAAAGCTGAAATATGTGTATTTTAAACCAACAATTTGAATATCTCAGTTTTACAACAGAGGATGTAAAACCACTGTGTACTGAGTGAACTGAATATGTAAAGTTTCTTAATGGCAGCACAGCAGTAACTTTATCATTCTAATTTATGTGCTATTTCCTTGTGCTCAAAAACAACAAAGCCAGAGTAAGCACTACATTTGTAATAATTTTTTTTTTTTTTTAAGTAATGATTAAGAAATGAACATTGCATTTTTTGTGATTAAGGTGTTTATATTTACTTGGCCTACAGAAAATGCTGGTATTATGACTGCCACTCAGGCATCAGCGAGATCTCTGCTAGTATCATCTGTGCACCACTGTTTGAGTGTTGCTCCGAGCCTCATCAGTCCTCGACATCTGTCTTAGTTCAACACAGACAACCCTCTTTACCTCCCTCTCCCTCTCTGTTATTCCTGTCCTCCACCATAATCTCCCTTCCTCCCTTTGTCTTCTTTCTTCAAAGCCTGCCTGACTTATGCCTGTCAGAGGAACATCCTTCACCATGAAGACGAGCTGCGTAGAGAAAGACTCTGAGATAAGCCCAAATACAGCACACACATTTACACCCACCAATTCCCTCTGCACTGGGCCAGAGCGGGTCATCGAAGGTGAGGGACTGGTCAGTCTTATTCTCATCAGGCCGTCTGTCAGTCGCAGCCTCCTTCCACTGGGATCTGAAAACACACAGACCCATCATTCATGAATGTGCGTTCGTGCAGTTTTTTTCCTTGTCTTGAACTCTGACACCAGGAAGTCCCTGGTCTCCAACCAATGGCGAGCGTCCTGCAAGACTCCCCTCCTCTCCAGTGAGTGTGAATACTGCCGGCAGATTAGCATATTATTAGCATCTCATTACTGCAGCAGAGCTTGGCTCGCTGTCTGCCGCTGTGCTATCAGCTCATCAAGGCCTCCACCTTTTCTCGGGATATATTACATGTTACACTTGGTGCACCACCCGCTTCTTACACATTTTTCACCTCTGAAATGATGCGCCATATCACGGCTATTCCTTTTCTCTATTCTGTTTGTTGCAATACTGTGAATCACTTTGTTTTATAGATATTTGTGGCTTTAAAATCACACCAAGTGCTAATAGAAAGCTGTTTCCTGCGAGTGTAATAAAGCTTTCCACAGGGGTGTAATGGTATGCGTATTCATCATGAACATACGTAATGTTCTGTGCTTCGATACTCTCTGTGAACCAAGTAATTACTGTCACATTAGGCTAATACACCCTAATGAGGTCCATGTCTAGTCTGTGTTGAACATACATTTTAAAATTACCAACTGGATGTATACTTATGCACTGAATGATGTTGGTTAACACAAATGGGGCTTATTTATAGAAACAGCATTTGATAATAATCTTCAATAGCATTTTCCAAAATGAAAAGAAAAATTCTGAATCCAAATAACCACTGTGCTATAATTTTGTATTAAAAAAAAAAAAGGTTTAGAGCATGAAAAAAGTGGATTCTTCCAACTCATTTTGTCTTGTCATTTTCTTCTGTTTGTAAAAAGTAGAAGATCCATAGCACTAAAGGAGTTTGGTCTCCTCATGAAAGTTTCCTGTTTATTAGTTCAAAGAGGAATCACTTTCCTGTAGTGTCCTATCGTCCAAGGTTAAAAGCAACCAAATGCCCTGCCTCACCTGCTCCGTCCTCTACAACATACACACCACAACATGGATAACACACACACACCATTTCTTTCATGGGCCGCTTTGATCTGATAAGAGTCTGATCCTTGTAAAGGTGGGCGAACTGAATCAAACAACAGATCACAGACACACACACACAATCACGTATCAGTGTCAGGCCACTATTGTCCTCTCACACTTAAATCGGAGTGGAAGAGGTTGAAAATAAATACTATTGAGAGGCGGCTGGAGTCTTTTATGTCCTAAAAAGCCTGCTCATGTTCTTTAATTAGACTCAATTAACTAGAGCTGGTTTAAGCAACCTCTAAATGATGGTTTGGGTAAAAGGGATGACTAACATACAATTGATAATATTGAAATTCTCAGAGCTGATGGTAAAAACATGACCAAATTTGAAAAAGGTGAGGTTAATACAATTCATGACCCAAACATATAACATTATATACATATAAGTAGTACAATAAAATTTTCTAAATATATATGGAGTGCAGATCCAAACAGTAAATGGTATATTTATTTTATGAGTCTAAATGACTCAAAGAAGAGAAGGCAAGAGAGGGGTGTAAATAAACAGTCTTTACATTCATACTGTATGCCAACAAGTACATTTTGCAAGCAAATTCAGATATTTTTGTCCACCATAAACAACAGCAGGACTGAGGCTACTGTGTGTATGTGCCTTGTAAAAACCCCTGCAGCCCCTCCTCTTGAGGAGAAGCCAACACAGTGATCAATACACATGATAGGGAGCTAATCGCTCTCTGTCAAACCAGGGCCTGCCAGCTACTAATGGCACACACTCGCTGGGGAGCGTGTGTGTAAGCATGGGCTTTAATGGCATTCGGACTCTTTAGAGAGTGTTGCTCAAGGTTAGACTCAGGGGACGAGGGGCAATTGACCGTACTGTCTGTGACACTGACCCTTCCACTGTCAGCACATTCATCATCCTGCAGTGACATATAGGAAGCACACGCACATGCACACACATACACACCAAGATCAGCACACATTCACAAACAGACGACAATACAGATGATATAGATACAGACGTAATGCAAAATATACAACTACACAATAAAATATGAAAAATTACTGAATGTCTCATCAGAATAAAAAAGCTGCCTCATAGGAAATGTGTAATATATATATATATATATATATATCCTTCTCCTACATTTCACACAACTCCAGTCAATCTCTGAACAATGTACAGTATGAGATCAGAAAGGAGCTAAACAGTGAAATGGTATTCAGACTTCTGCTGGTGTGATGAGTTGGTGTTTTTCAGGATTAATTCACACAATACTTCACCATCAAACAATCAAACAATCAGATTGAACCAAGAGTAAAAAACAGGTAAGACTAGGGCAGAACAGAAATGTTCAGGGAACACACATAATAAATACAGAACAATGATTATTAGAGTGTGCAGATGTTTAAATGGCTTAATACTGCAGCAGTGAACGATCATGCAGGTAGTGAGGAAGCAACCAAGAAAAAGTGCGGGTCTGAGAGCGCGTTGATGCGTAGCCCCCCAGCTGATGTGTGCACACAATGCTCCCATGTCTCTATATGAATGAGTGGATGGGCTGGATGGCAGGCAGCTGCAGCAGTCTGATACGAGGCGAGCTGCTCAGATATCAGCGCTGACATTTTGGGCTTCGCTACCCACCCACGGCCCCCTGGGAAAGTGATGGCAGCGGCTGCGGCTGTGGTCACATGCCCCCTCGACTAACCCCCTCCTCCCAGCACACATCCAGCCTTTGGCTGTCAATCACAGCTCTGGGCTTTCTGACGCTCTGTCGCTTCAGCCTTGGATGGACCTATTGTGGCACCGCATGAAGGACCCCGCCACCCGGACCTATCCCCCTATCTGATCCACATACCACTCAGCCTACACTGCCTCTTCAATCTCTCATCTTTGGCTGCCAGATGGCCCTACCCACAAACAGACAAAATGAAGAAGGATGTGCAAACAGTTAAATGAACACAAAGACATGTTAAAATATAAATAAATAACGCTGTACAGTGGTGAGCCGCAAATAGTGGGAGGGGAATTGCATAAATAGAAAAAATAGAAAAAGATAACAGAGATACACTGTGGCTCCTCCTCCAGCGTTCTTTTAGGGCACCTCTTGGCCTCCTCTCCCTCCTCTGCTGCACAGCCCCCTCCCTGCCCACCCCCAGGCCCTCTGGTGTGTTGCTCACTCCATTGTGTCAGCCTTCAGAAGTGCTCAGTTTGAGTGGCAGGCCGTCACAGATCAGTTCCCAGCTAAAGCTGCCCGGCAGGCCGGGGTGACGGGCCAGGAAGGGATCTAAGTGGGGTTTATCAGCGCTTCTTAACGCCTCTCCGGCTCCCTGACACAAAAGAGAGGGGGTATTAAACATCTAAAGCAAACCAAAAAGCGTGAAAGCTCCTTATAGGGCCGCGGGATTGCGGATGTGACTGGAGTCTTTAAAAAAAAAGAAGAAATACAGTTTAAAAAAAGCACACAAACGTCTCAGCAGTGAGGAAGCATTGAGGGGAAATTCTAATGTTTTTTCGATCCCATGTGGATACAGAGAGTGGGTGGTGGAGCGATACAGAGAGATAGAGGGAGAACGAGAGGAAGAAGGACGGAAAGAGCATCTGTAGGATCAAGATGGCACTAAGCATGTAAAAACTAGCTTAGTAAAGCTTTATAGCCTGCCACCTGGTTTGTTAATCTGACCAAAGTAACAGCTTCTACTATATATGCAAACTATTATTATCACTATATCAAGGTGATCGAGGTTTAATTAGTAAACTAATGATTTTTTTCACATTAGTAAAGGAAAATGTCACTTCATTGTAATACATGTAATACATTACTTTGTCTCTGTCTTTTGCTTTGGAATTATTATCAATACAAATGTAACCCTTGAAATTAAGAGTCCAATAGCAGTAGACAACCAAGCACAGCAAGGATCACCATCAGAAAACCAATGTGTGAGACTCAACAAGTGCCAAAGCTTATAGAAACAATGAATTTATGACATATTATCACTGTAAATCATTGTAAAAACTAAACCCTATTTTTAGTCAAGTTATGGCCATTTACTTGGCGGTGATACAATAGGAAGGCATTCCTTTACAAACAACATAAAAATGAATAGTTGTACAGGGAAGTAAAAAGTGTCTAACACCGTCTAAAGCTGAAGACTGGGACATACAGTACTGTTCCGTACATACAGACAGAACAATAGCAGGGACTTGTGTGTCAAAGGCTGGCAGGGGGTTAGCAAAAGAGACATTTGGTAAAAGGTCAGTAAAGAGTTCATTCAGAGACTTGGATGTGTGTTTGAGAGTGTAACTGCAAGAGGTACCATAGTTAGGACAGTTAGAAGAGACGGTGATTGCAGGCGGTGCTTAAGAAACATGACAAGAGACCAGAGAGAACCACGACCAATGAAAATGTGTTTGTGTTTGGATGAAGCATTATTCTTTGTGTTTTTAATGCCATGCGTTTCTCTCGTGGTGTATGCATTGCGTGTCTGCCTTAGAGCTTTCACATGTTTTATGTTGCTGTTTTACCAGAGCCTGGTTAATTATGTCATTAGCAGTGTGATTAATACTACAACAGCTGATTGTTGCTCTGCTGACAGAGGCCTGCATGGGCTGGATTACATGGTGCCAAAGCCTCCTCAGAGAGACCACCACGGACTTACATTCTCTCAGTGTAAATGATAGGCTTATAGTACTGGCTCAGAGCAGCTCTCCCATGGACTATTGTAATCAAGCCAGCATTTTATATGAGCTATAGCAGCTGCTGCAGCCTAATTCAAGCAGCATGTGCATTAGCCCATTTTTTTCATCTCTATAAACTGAATTATGTAGTATTTACCATGAATTTGGCTTGTATTCTCATTTGAAGTATCCTGTGCCTAATTGGAAGAACAGAAGAATATACCAGCTTTAATTTGAAATGTTAATGGAAACAAAACATGATGACAAATTCAACTCTGGACAAAATAATTTAACAAAGAAATGTATAAAGAAAGTTGGCCTGATATTGGGAAACACACATGAACAGGTACATGCCCAGCGTTAGGAACTGTCCGTGGTCCTAAAGCTGAAAGGACTCCGAGGCTCAGGCTGTATGAGTGTGCTATTTCATGCTTTAGTAAAGTCCCTGATGCATATTAGTGGCTTTGAGTTTCTTTGTATCTTAATTTACTCCAGATCGTCTTTATTGGATTTGCTGATCCCCATGCGATTTTTGATTTGGTTTAGAAGGTAACTGTGGTGCTATGTTATTTTACTATATGTACAGTGCAATTTTCAGACTCTTTCAGTTAAACAAATAAATCAGTCTAGGTTCATAGTATTTTAGTTTTGTCCAATCTAAATTCATTAAATCAATGTCGAAGAATAGTTTCTACATTCGTTATGAGAATTAAAGTGGGGAGGATAAGTGAAATAAAACTTAACAAAAGACACTTTCAAGCTCCCAGCTAAAGTAAAGCTTGCATGTTGCTTCAATTAATGAGCCCTGGAAAGTAACCCACCTGCAATGAAATGCAAAGAGAAGCAGTGAACAGGTTTCTACAGACACAGACCTGGTCAGAGGTGGGAGGATAGAGCAGAGCTTTGGCAGAGGGCCAGCTTGTGTAGCTGACACACTGTAATTGTGTTTGGCAACACATAACCCACAGTAAATATACTTTGTGTAAATGTATTACCGAAGTGACTCTTTTCAGTAACAAATGTGTGCAGTTCAAGTGATTCTATTACTCTAAGTGGTTTAAGTTAAGACTGGAGAACAAAAGTCTATAAGTGAGCCAAGAGTGACCGGTAAAACAATGATTGTATGCAATTGTTCATAATCCCAAAATATTATTTGAACAATCCATTAAATTTAAGACTCATTATAAAATGTGAGCCATTTTTGGGGTAGCAAATTTATTTTAACATGAAGTTACAGAGAAAGAAAAGTAATTAAAGTTACAGTTTAATGAAATCATGAACCATACATGGAATCACTGGAGAAATTACTTCAATTAATCACACGCACACCGATTCAGATGGTAACTCTTAATCACAAAGTTTGAGATCTTCCTCTCGTTATAGTTTTGTTCATTTCCGTTGCTCTTGTTCAAGTGTTTGGTTTGAGTACTTTGAAGCACCAGGGACATCCAAGGTTCTGCTGCGTCCCGGAGAGAGGACCGGGCCACATCCATGACCCTACTGTCCTTCCCTCTTTCCTCACCCTGAGCAGTCACGGGATGTCACTGTGGGTGACGGTTTCCATAGCAACACAAGCCCAGCTAGGAGGCTACATTGTGCACTCCAATGCACAAGGAGTTTGTCGGAGGTGAGGAGGGAGGGGGCATCAAGTGATATCGGGTGGAACAGACAAGGTAAACAACTTTGTGCCATTACTCACCACATGGCTCTTTTCTTTTTTCTTTTTTTTTCTCTTCTCGCTAATCAACACTAGACCCTGATTAAAACAGCAACGCTAGCCAAATGAAGCTCCATTTGCATATACATGCTGTGTGAAATCAGAACCAATGCCTGAGTGTGAATTCACTTTGACATGGCCGTGTTAAATGTATCAAACAGTCACGTCTAAGTAGCTGAACGCTCTGATTTGCTGTAGTTACAAATCCATTTCCCGCTGAGTTACACAAACAGCACTAGTCAGGCCAAAATAACGTGACTTCTTTGGGGAACCTGCAGCTTAACTAACACTCACACAGTTAAAAATCTTCCCTCTCAATGTGAACTATGCTGTAGAGCTAATTTATTAGTGCACTTACCCCTGCTGTGGCTGCAAGACTCTTTCTGAAGGTGGCTCTGTCAGGGCGCCCCCTGCTGTCTTCCACAGTGTACAGATCTCCCAAACTACCAACCTGTTCATGTAAACAAAACACCGGTTTAAAACCTCTCATTTAATGGGCAAAAAAACTTCTGATCTGATAAAGTGAAATGCTCACTTGATAGTTTCCATCTATAAAAAGGTGAATTTGCAAGTTGTTTCATGAAAGCAATAGAGATACAGTGGGTAAAAAAACATCCCATATTCAACCTTAATCACCTACATGACCCTTTACTCAACATGATTTCTCTGAATCCCCTACAGCCATCTGCCGTGTGTGGGTTTTTCTACGAGGTGGACCAAAATCAAATAGCACACACTTTATCTAACCTTATCCTGGGCTTTTCATTTCCAAGCCTTATAAACTCAATCGTATTGACCGCCTGGGAGAGTTAGAACTAACTAAGTGAAATCTACTCGGCGGCAATTGTGTGGAAGATGCACAGTGCAGCGGTGTGTGTTTGTGAGTATGTGTGTGCGCTGCGCTGATTCTATCTTCCTTCACTTTCATTCTCTCTATTCTCTGTCCCTGAGGTGCATCAGGGCTGAGACTGCAGAGTAAATTGTCCCAAATTGAGTTCCTTCTTGCCGGCAGATACAGGCCACATCCCGACCGTTTAGAGCAAGACAGAGAGAGAGGGAGGAAAAACAATCACAGCGCACATCACTAGCCTGAAAATTCTCACTCTAATTTCTCTTTTTACCTTAGTTTCCTCTCACACTGTGTATGCCTCTTTTCTGTCCTTTACCGCTTCCCTTGTTTTTCCTTTGCTGTTCCTTACCTTATATGTCACTTCTTATGTTCCCTACACTTTTTTCTCCTTCTCCTTTCTCTTCTACCACCAGATTTTGCTGTGCCTCATGCTCCAGGGCAGGCTGTACCCAGTGACACGGTACCCATCAGCGCAGACCTCCTGGGTGGAGGAGTCTCGCTCTGACAATAATCACACAGTAAGTTTAGAGCGCTGGCAGCCCAGCTGAGCCGAGCTGAGCGCACGCGACTCCCTCAACGAAGGCACACTCCATTTAACTCTGCAGGGGGCTGCGGGCTGACTGGGACATGGGATGAAGCATGAGGCTGGGAAAGGTTGAGAATGTTTTTTTTTTGGGATGGGGAGAGCGCTGACGGGGCAGTGACTGGAGACAGATATGGAAATGAGAATGGAAAGCTACAGATGAAAATGGTGCCACAAGGCAAGAGACGGGCTTGGACTTATTGGTTTGGTCTGGGAACTGTTGTGCTTCAACATGAACAGATAATCCCACACTGTTTCCTGTCTGCTTTCTGTAAATATCCAGTTTTTTTTCACTGTCACCATGTGGAGTAGAAACTCTTTGACCCAGTAACTTTATCTTTAAGTACATTTACCAGTTCTTGCCTCATCATTTTGTGGCTATTTCATTTTCTGTTAATTTATTTGCATATTGTTACTCTGATAAAGCAATTACTTTTAACATTACCTTTTATAGATCAGCAGTTAACAAGAATGTGCCTATTTAAAAATGTAGAGTCATTGAGACCCAAACAGACTTTAATTGCTTGGATATAAGATCAAATGCAGCTCATGCAGCCAGTGATTGTGGGGGATGGAGATGGATCACTTTGCACTGAGTCTATGCTGAGTGGTCAGCTTAATTAATATATACATCATTGAAATCATAAAGTAACACTGCAGATTTCTGGTAATGTGGACTTCACCCACCCGGCTGGTTCATTTACTTTATGATGAATTACCAAACTAATGTGCATTTTAGTCACGTTTCCAGGGTACATCTTAATTTTACTTCATGTAATAAATAGAAATATTTCACTCCACACACTTGGGTTTCTGGGAATTTCACAACAGCATTCATTAAGGTGCAACAAAATGCTTCTTTGGGATCTTTTCTCAGAGTCAAACTTCAGCACTCACACTTACTTTGTGGCTGTTTTGGAGATTGTGGCTGTTTTGTTTGAGTCTATGATTGATGTCAATTTCCAAACTTGACTTCATTTAACACCAGGCCTGAACAGTATAGCAAATCCACAGCTGTAGATTAAAATCAGCGTGCAACCAAAACAAACATGCACGCTCCCAAACAGATGACACGCATCTCTGTGCCCCGCCAGAGCAGGTTCACCGCAAAACAATATGAGGCCAATCAGGGGGACCATTGGTATGGCTCTCCCTCTGCTAATGAAGGCACTTTGAAAAGGTAATCTAATTCACCAGCAGCAATTAAGGCTGGGAGCGCCTTGTCACTATCAATTATCCGCTCCTTCACTCATGTTCTCCAGTGCGGACGCTGAGGCTGCCTGACACACAGCACTGTTGGACAAATCAACCCCATCAGCCAGCCAGTCACTGAGAGCGCTAATCATGAGTGTTCAGACACACATACATACTGTACCGCGACTCATTGGTTGATGGACTAACGCACCCAGACGTAAATCAGCACGTCGTGGACCAAAGATCTTCATTTAAAGAGTTCTCTTCATTGCAAATGCATTTAAAACTAAGAAGTCAAAGTTAAAAGTCACAAAGACGCTTTGTCTATTAATACTTATGCATCGCCCTGACCTGTGGCCCTCTTCTCTCACTGAAAACATCTCCAACATTCAACAAGACCTTCACACAGCAGACAGAGGTGGAAGCCGACAGAAAGGACTATTCAAATCACTTTTTTCTGAAGCTCTTGATTGCTTAACTGGCTCTCTCAGACAGATGACCTCAGTCCAGAGTACTGATAAGGAGGTGATTAGCATGACGCTAGGACAGCTGACACAAGAGCACCGCAAAGCCTCCCAAGGATAATATCTATGTAGTCAAAACATTTGGGTCCAGACAGAGATTTATCACATTTTTATACCATAAGTCATTTGATTTACAATGGTCATGTTGTGGGGTGTAATCTCTCAACTACAGACAGAGTCACTATACCTCTCATTTTAAGTGAATGAATAAATCTAAATCAAAAAGAGAAAGGGAGTTGTTGCTGTCAAAGATAAAAGGACTACTCACATGAACAACTGATGAAACGCTCTCTTAAGTAGTAAATATTGGACTTTGGTTTTTCCACTCGAACTGAAAATCACTTAGTATTATGCAAGATGGAAGTCAAAGAGTTGAGAAAGAAGAGGAATTGATTATTCAATTAAAGTAGCGAATTTTAATTAAACCATAGTGGGAACTTCATCTTGGTTTAGCATCTTTCAGAGACATGAGTAGAAGTACAGCAGTAGCTTTAGCTCCTGTTAGTGTGTTTTACTACACAAGGGAATGCAGACAGCATCAGAGACATATGAAGATTAAGTTCGATCATTTATGTGTGATAAGACAGAAAAAACATCCAGAGGAAGTACAAAAGTGAAAAATGTGTTCAATTCGAACAGTCATATGATTACTTAAAGTTTGATACAGTCAACTTAAAAAGATTAAAGATGCAATAATTCATTATTTTTTATATTTTTGTTACTTAAGGCACTTTTGCAGAGGTCTTAAGTTAGGCTATGTATTTAACTGTAGACCAGGCATGTTTGCTGAAAGCCCCAATGACTATTTAATCAATAATCTGGTTTGGATGTACAACCAGTGAAGGACTAAACTCGTGCATTATGAAGTCAATTATTTTAATATTTAGGATCCACAATTTAAGGTTAAAAAGTTAAGTTGCTTTAACTAATCATAAACTACTATGTGGTGGGCTACATGTGCCATGATTGTGTCAGATTTAGAAATGAGAAATCTCCACGTTGCATTCCCTGCTGCGGCTGACGACCACCAGCAGGTTCCCACAAAGACACAGAGGCAGCAGTTGAGCGAGGGATGGAAGGAACGAGCAGACAGAGTAAACAAAAACAAACACAGACATCAAGAGTCATGGAAGCAGTGTGCGAGAGCCACGTGAAGTAGCCCACCATCGGCGGAAACAGCAGCTGGTGTGTACACTAACAGCCCTACGGGGGCGGTGGTCTCCACAGTCCCGACTACGCACAAGCTCGAGTGCATCGGTCTGATGGAGAGCAATGCTAAGGGCTAAATGGGGTGAGCAACTAAGGCTTGTACGTTTCAATACTGGCAGGAAATGCAGTGCAAAGCAGGGGTGCATCTTACAGATTTTCAGTGAAAGACTGTTTAAGGTAGAAGATGCACACTACGCACAATAACATAAGGCCCTATGACCCCAATCTTAACAAGGCAACATACTGTAAAACACCTAAATGCTTCTGAAAACAAAACCAACCAGCACAAAATGCCATTATTATGGCTACTTACTATTAAAGGAGCATAATAAAATAACCAGCAAGTGCTGTCATTTTCACAAAGAAAATAAAAAACTAATATTGTTTAGTCAGTCTCTAAATGTACATAAAGCAGCATAACATGATGAGTCTTTCTCCTCCACATGACGTTGTTATGGCAACTTACTTAGACCACATGACATTCAATAGTAATGATTTTATAAGAATTATGTAACATCTCCTTCAGTTTGATACTGTATCCTTCATCACTGGTTTGGTGTGACGTTAACACAAGCAATATTCTACACCCACATTGTTGCATTTTACATTGCTGCAGGTTATTTTGACCAACTCAATCAGGAATCACAGCCAAAAATAAAAGCAACTTTTAAGATCTGTTTATTCATCCAGTTCAATCCAATAAAGGTCACTGTTATCTAAGGATGTCTGCGTTTTATTCAACTTCAACTGAAGACTTAAATCCGTCCACAAAGATCGTATAATAACCACTTATTTCATAACACTGCTTTGCCTTTATGAAATTCATTACAAACAAACCTGTAGTAAAATCCATCTGTATAGCATACTATATGCATTTTAAGTATTTCTCAGTGCTCCTGTGTATAAGTCTGTTTGTGTGCTCCAGGCCCATTCACCATCTTTCTTTATCTTCTTTATCTTTCTCTCTCTCTCCATTTCAATATTGAAGAGAGTTTTATTAAGGGCTAGACTCGGGTGTGCTGAGGCGCTCTCAGTAATTTTCCTACAAAGTGCTTTAATCCATCACACGGCCAACATGTGGCCTTTGCAGCCATACATCATCTCAGCCCAGAGAGAGAGGGAGAGTGTTGTAGCATCGTTTCTTCCCTCCACCTCCTCCTCCATCCTCCTCTTTTTCTACCCTTTCTTCCTATACGCCTTCATCTCCCGCCAGAGGTTCCCACCTGGGAGGGAAACTGCATCTTTCCTGCACATTCCTCAGTCAAGTCCCCTCTACATTCCTTCGTTTACAAATGAGAGTGAGGTATGAGCGGGATGGGAGAAGGGTAGGGGTGCAGGGGGGCGGCGGTAAGCAAAGAGAGACAGCGAAAATGAAAGCGATGGAGATAGGCGTGAGTGAATGAGCGCGTGAGGCTGAGAGAGAGAAAGAAAGCGATAAGGAAAATGGAGAAAAGCTTACCGGAATGAATGAAATTGGGGACAAAAGCAGGTGATAGGAAGTCAGTGTGTGCATACTATATACACTCAAGGTGTGTGCATGAGGAAATAGAAAAATCAGTGGAGGGTGGGGGCTGCATTACCCAGAATGCAGCTGGTGCAGTGTTGCCCTCTATGTTGCCCCCAGCCAACAGCTGCCTCCATTTTGCTTCTCTGTGTTCGCCCTCGTCGCATCGAGGCGCAGTGGTGAACTCTGGGCCCCTGGACTAATGGAATGGGCCCTTGCTCCCAACCATTAGAGGATTGGTGTCCCTTTCTGTGCCCCTGGGTGCCCTTCGGTACAGAAAAGGTAAAAGCAAAGGCCGAGAGAGAAGATGTGGCACGTCAGCCCCTTTTCCTGCCGCACATACACACACCTGGTCGTAACATAACAGCTCAGAGTAATCCAACCACAGTAAGGCTTGACATAGCTTAGCATCTGACTGAGGCCATTTCTGAGAGGATATTTGTAATTCTGAATCAGGTGCAGCTGTACAAGGTTTTCAGAGAAGGAGCTCTCTGAATGTGTACGAAAGCGGCTCTGACTGATCGTGAAGCGTTTGTGTGATTTCATTTAGCTGGTAAATCCAGTGCTCTACCTCAATTACATCTGCTTTAGTCAGATGGAAAACACACCTCGAGTGCTCAGAGGAGAGGAGGGGAGGTGGGTACGGGTTGAGGGGTGAGGGAGCACCGGGCGGATTGGGGATTGAATCTCTCGATGAGCTGATAGCACGTCCACAGACAGCAAGCCAAGCTGTGCCGCAGTAATGTTATGCTAATGATATGGTAATGATATGGTAATCTGCCGGCAGTATTCCACCTCACTGGAAAGAAGGGGAGTCTGGGAGGCCTTTCACCATTGGTTGGAGACCAGGGACTTCCTGGTGTCAGAGTTCAACACACACACACACACACACACATACACATATACACATGTTTTAAACAGAGGAGTGATCTCAGCTGAAATAAAAACAATGCGGTGCACAGACCTAATCTGATCCTAATCGGATTTGCAAACTCTTAAGCATGCAAGAAATAATACAACTAAACAATGCGGTATCATGTGATGTAACTTAAAACTAGAGCGGCTTTATTATAAGTAAATCTGCATGCTTTTTATTCTTTGTCTTTTAATCAGCGAGTAACATCAAATCGCTGTGTTGTGCAGACCGGCACAAAGTGAAATAGAAAATTGTCTATTTTAGATGGCGATCAGGTTGTTTATTCTTTGTCATTGTCTGCACCTGTAATGGCTGCCATTACCTGCCTAGTCAGAACATCTCCTTTACTCTGTCTCTCGCTGGTTGCATTACAGGCCAGCCTTGGTTGGAGATGAGACTCACCATTGTATGACAGTAATCTCTGAATCCACATCAGCACTGGCATACAGTTGAGCACTGTACTAACAATTACAAGGCTGACCAGATACACTATAATTGTTGTGTAGCATTTTTCCTTTTTATATTTTAGTCTGCTACATTTCACAGCATCTCATATATTTTAAATTAGACAATTTACAATCTAATTGAAATCAATGACATCTACTTGTATTTGCATGTGTGTGCATGTGAGAAAAGAACAAAAGAAACAAGACACAAATGTGAACGTATAACAACAATAGAAAAGGTCAGTGTATTGCTGCAAAATTAAGAGTAACATTATCTGCAGTGCCACGCATCATTGTGAATCTATTCAGTATAAAGACATCATCCAAGCTATTTCTCTTTGTTTTTCCTCTTCTTTTACAGTTCCATAATGGATATGTCAGTTTTGCACAATGGAGAGCCATGGTGACATTTTCCTGGATGATGTACACTAAATCAAAGAGACCAACAGTATGTTGAGTGCCAGCATGGAGACATTTGATTCCCATTCGACTGCACGATTACCACTGGAATGCCAGCAGACATCACACTCCTCCCGATCTGGGATTGGGCTTGTCAGACTTTTCATTTCACTTCAGTGTTTTCAACAAAATTATATCACAGCAAACTGGAAAGAGTCAGCTTCTCCTTGATATACGATATTTGCTGCATGCAAAGCTCAAATCACAGGTGGCACAATTAAAATAGGTTTGACTTAACAAAGGCGATTTAGTGTCAGTGACATTTAGCATCAGCCTCTGGCGACAGACAGGTAAAAGAAGCTAGTCAGCACATTGGATCGGAGGTTGTTTGATACTCTTCTCAGGAAATAGTGTTGCCATTAGTGTTGGACTCACTGTATTAAAACAAAAGTGAATGATCAAAAATATTCACACTGTGCTGAGACACTCAATATCACACCTAATTTCCATTGTGTATGTGCAAATACAGCTTTAGACACACTGCTAAAATATGTTAACATCTGTTTAAATGGCTAATGCAGATGAATGCGGTGTCATGTGATAATAAGTGGTGTATGAGGACAACACACTTTATGAAATAACGAAGGTGAACATACATGAGGGACAATGAGAGAGAGAGACAGGCAGAGAGGAAGACAGAGAAGGGGGTGGACTGTCCAATACACGCCTGATAAAGGTCAAAGAAATGTTTTATTCATGATCCAGGCAGCAGCAGCAGGGCCAAGGTTGAAATGAGCTCACGTCACTGCTCCCTTGAGGCAGACCAGCAGACACCTCCACTAACTCGTATCAATAATGTCACAACGCACACATCATTAATGACAACAGATCACATTTATGATTGTCTACTAGAAAAAGAATCAGCAAAAAGGCAAAAAAGGAACCATTTTCCAATTCTTTGACATGTAGGTGTACTCCATATCCAAATAATGTAGATTGTTTTGTCAATGTCTGCATTTAAATGAAGTATTTGTGAAAAGGAATCCTCAACATATCCAAAAACAAGAAGAGTTGTTAGATTTAATTCATAAAGTCTCTCACCTTTTAAATCTTTCTGACTGTGAATGCTTCATAAAAGAGAATCCCAAGTTCATTTCAGATTCTCTCATGCCCCCGAACCTCTCTTTGAACTCAGACTGAGAAAAAAAAGCAAAGCTACTCCACCTAACCTAGACCTGCTTGGAGCTCTTATTTTTTTCAGCACGGGTGAGAACATTTTGAGGAAGCTGACATATTTTCACACTCAACAACCAAAGTAACCTTTAAAGTATTGATGCAGGTAAATCAGATCTCATCTTCAGACAAACAGAAAGATTTCAGCATGACAGATTAAAGCCCAAGCACAGACCAAATCCTCTCCAAAGACATGAAACTGTGTGACCAAATCTATCTGAGCCTTTGATAAGATAAATCAAATATTCAGAAATGCTGTTGTAATTTGATGAAAGACAGATATCTCTCGAGTAGGAAATACAAGTCAGCACTTTGGCAGCACTTGAAAAAAGACTAACTGAGAAGGCTCACGGGAGATAGTCATAACAGGGGTTTTAAACAGGCACTGACCTGTTGTATGAACATGAGTCCATGAGGCTCAGCCAAAGCTCTTCCAGCTCAGAAGTCTCTGTTCGTTTTCACTGCGTCGAAGAAATGGCGGTTGGTGCCATGATGCCCCTCTGTGGTCACGGGTCTCCTCTGCAGCAGATACAAACAGCAGCAGAACAGCACTGAACATGGGACATTCAGAAAGATGCAGCTCTTAAATGATGGTTCAACTCATTATTTAAATAACACTTATTTGTGACACTTCTTATAGTACATAGTATTTAGAAAACAAAAATCCTCACGCAATTGCAGAATATGGTGCTATATAAAAAGGGAAGTAAAACCAGTAAAATACGTGGTAGTATGGTTTTCTTGAAAATGTGTGTTTTTAATTAAGAGAATCTGAGTCACAAAAGTGAGACAATCCAAAGAAATGGGGCAGTTATCAAAAAGTGGAGAAGGTTGTGGTCAACAGATCTGAGGCAGCATGTAGTAAAAATTATGTTACTAATTGGCAAAAATGTGTATCTCAGAAAAAGGTAAATAAGTGATAGTAATAATGACGTGACATGCTAAATAACTTAATAGAAAAAATAACTTAATTGAATGTACTGTTTTGTTTTGTTTTTCTTACAGTGTGCCTTTTATATATCTTACAGTGTGTCTTTTATTTACTCTATTCAATGTAGTCACTAGGTCTGAGAGGAGAGTAAATAATACAAAAGTTTGGCAGAGCAGCAGAGGCTTGGAGTTTTTGTTTGAGAACTACCATCATTTAACTCTGCGGCAGAGTGTGTAAACGAACAGTAGGGAAACTAATGTCCCGACAGACCTCATCTTTTTATTAGTTCTTTACAAAGAACACTAAAAACTGACATCAAAAATACCAATCTATGAAAAACAAACACCTACGATTTTCAATATTACCATAACACTCCAAGCACCATCTAAATGCACAAATGAGTTTATGGAGTGTGGAACACAGCAGCTCTCTATTGAGCATTGGCAACTGTGAAACAATTTGCCCACAGCCACCTCCTCTGTACTTTTGCATGAAATCCACAGTGGCTGCCACCTACAGCATGTGAACCACCCACCTGTAGCCACAGAGAGTGAAACGTCCAGGAGAAATCTTTCACCCAACGCGATGAAAGCTAGAACTCTGGCATCAGGGGCCCCAAGCGAGACAACACACTCTCTCCAGTTCCCAACCCACACGTTTAATCTCCTGGCCTTGATGCAAATGCTTCTGAGAGCAAAGAGGCAGCAGTGCTCTCTCATTGTGTGAACTAACTTCCCTCTTTAACTGAGTGAAACAGCAACTTTATCAGTTATTCTTCATGCCACAGCATCCTGAGTGAACAGTTCAAAATGATGTCACAGAAATATCCTTTCACTTACGTTGTATCTTCAACTCTCTATAAGCTAGACACTGCCCTCTGACACCAAAGTGTATATCATATTTATTCTGCTCAAATTAAATGTAAATATTGAAGTGGCTAAAGTTTAGTGTATGTAACACACCAGTAATGACTTTAATATGTTCAACCTTAGAGTCATATTCAAGTCAGTTGTCTGTTTGACGACGCTCTGCTTTGACTCTCAGCAAAGTTACTTCACTTTGACTTTGCCAGGTATTCATACTTCACTTCTGTCCCAAGTAGTTCTTTTAGAATGTACTTCTACACAACATTGTGGGGTTTTTTGTATTTATTTATTGTATAGCTTGACTTGTACAGCACTATGGTAAATTGAGGCTGTGTGTAAATCTGCATGCTTTTTAGTCTGCTATATAAATAAAACTTTGATTTATTTACCAATAGGCCATAATTTGATATAGGATGGCATATATTACACAAATTTATCATTATCACAATATGAACAATTGCAATAAACGTATCACATAGGACTGCTTCAATTAAAAAAAAAACATGTAACAGACAATCACTTTTTGATTTTGACATGATTTTTTTTAATAAGAGCTTAAATTAAACAGGGATGGGATGTGACCATTAAAAAGGTGAGGGGCTTCTGAGAAACCAGTGGAAGTTAGTTAAGACTTAAAGTTCTGCTTTTTTTTTCCATGATAGAATTCAACTTTTAATCTGCAAGGGTGACATTTAACTATGGCAGGTTTTGTCTTGATGTTGATCCTGATATTGTGCAGCCCTAGTTTAACCAGCTTTATTTGTAACTGTGACTATTCTTTAAAGCATCAACAATGCAGCTCACCACTGTTTATACTTTACTGCATCATTCAGCTCCAATCTCCCAAACCGCTGATTGAAATCGATAAGCTCACTTGGGGCTCGAGCCCCAGTCAATCCTACAGAGGTGCAGGGCCAGCAGTGTACACCCACCCAGAGAGAAGCAGGCCTGAGGCAGAGACAAGGCAGACTGAGAGACTGAGAGACAGAGAGAGGGAGAAAGAGGGTGTGCATGGAGTACAGCAGAGCCACATTGAACAGTGTCAGGGCCTCAGGGCCTACTGGGATGCTGATAAAGTACCTGGACATTTTTATAGACAAACTACTTATTTCCGTCCTCATATCGCTTGGGAAGACTGATAACTTTATATTCCTCTCAGGCAGACGAATGAAAGGGGCGCTCTTTCAGGAGTTTAATTGATCAAACTGTAGCCACAAGGGTTTTTTTCTAGAGATAAAAGAGACTAGCTCACTGCCCTGTACAATGCAGAGATCTTTTAGAAACTAGACCCAATGAAGAAAGAGAATGTAGCCTAACTCATTATGCAAAGTCATTACAGGCTTTCCAACTATACTCCTACGAGGGGAGTTAATGGTGAAATTTTATCACACCGGATTTCCAGAGGTCAAACCAGCGGTCACTGGATAACATTATTTTAGAAGGGGGCACTTGAATATTGCTCCCACCAAACTTATGTCTGTTTGGAGGTCAAACTTAAATACAAGGATAATACAAAATGTGTAGTGTAACACAGACTTAACAGCTCCTGGGTCACTTCAGAAGGTCAAACAGGACAAGAGAGATTATGCCAATAGGCCAGTCTAACTTCAGAGACACTGAAAGAGACACTGCAGGCCACACACTTAACCTTAACAGCCAATGTTAGAGTCTTAAAATAAACAAAGCAACAAATAAATGTAGCCAAACCTTTTAATCCACACCTATAGTCCACTGGAATAATCCACACCTATAGTCCACTAGAATAATTTCTGTAAAACAACTTCCTGCCACCTGCTTAGTTTAAGTTGAATATGATTTTTAGTAATGTACAATGAAACACAGGGCAGGTAGGTTTACAAACACTTTCTCTGTAATTGTGAATACTGATGTATATGTTGAGCAATTGAGTTCCTTTTAAGATAATATTGATGGAGGAAAACTGGACAACCCACCTTTTTAGGTTACTTTTGTGAATTGCATGAAGAAACAAAAGTATAATCAAATGTCCAAATGACTGAGTAAAGAAGCAAACATGTTTGTTTATATAGTTTGCTTTTACACCATAGTGTTGCTCTCATAGTATGCATGTTGTTGCATGGATGTTTAGATATAAATGTTGAGATCTCTAAAACTACTTAGAAATTGGTAGGATGCTTTCTTTTTAACTATTCCAGTGTTATTTCAAAAGCCACTGAGATTAAGTAAAATTATTTTCAGACACAGATTTTTCAGTACTTCCTGGTGTAAATAAATGAGTGTCAAAAGTCTCAAGGTTTATTTTCAGTAATTGAAACTTAAGTGCAGTAATCAAGAGCTACATGGTAGGCTATGGCTGAAGGCTAAAGGGGGGCGGGAGTGTAAAGAGGTTCAAATCTCACACTCCCTCCATGTGTAGCCGTCTGTCTGAAGTCTACAGCAGAGACTGAATAGACTGCTGACTATGTAGCTTCTGTAGCATACGAACAGAAAAAAATGCCTTTACCTTTCGCCTCCAGACGACAGGGACGAAGACAGAGGACGATGATGCAGCCCATAGAAAAACCACGTCGCGACGCTCCCATCTTTTATCGTCTCCGCTGAATCCAAGTATTAAAACGTGCAAATGAGCCCACGCAGAAACGCATCTATGGTGTGTTTTTTCACTCGGCAAGGCAAATGTGCAGAAATATCGCACTGTGAGACGACAAAACGAGCACATCCACGGCGTGTGGCGGAAGGGGGATTTTGTAAAGATGTGAGAATGCATTAGGATGCAAGAAATGGTGCGATGGCGAGAGGGACTGTTGGGAGAGACGGATCTGCATATGGAAATTAGGGTTAGCGTGGATGAAATTCAACGAAAATACTCCAGTTATTTCTACATTCTGTGCCATATCATTGTAGTGATAATGATATGTCAAAGATTTCACTGCATCTGTTAGTGTTGGGAGATGATGCTAGTCAGTGCATCAAGAACTAACGACAAAGCTATTGTAAGCTGACAAGTGGCACATCGAATATAAGCACATTTTAACAATAAGGAAACATTAACTACCATTAAATGATTACGGTCCGAACACTGTTTGGTTTTAGTAGTAATACGTTCGTTTTAGCTCATAGTTTTTGATGAAGTAATACTGTAAATCTTTAAATAAGATGCAGCGGAAACACGTTTTCTCCCTGAAGCCGGAAGACCACGCCCCCTCAGAAACTTTGAGCCAATCATCGACCGACTCACAGCAGGAAGAAGGTGCGCATGCGCCTTGTGAATACGCGGGAGAGACTGAAAACACAAACAATGAATGTGACAGCTGTGCGATTGTAGTCTTATTTTCGTAGATTATCATCTCTTTATTTTTATGGTGTTAAGTTGCAGAAGAAGAGGGTTTGTACATATTTTATTTTATATGTGTTTAATACGAATCAGGATATTGTTATAGCTTAATTTTGTTACCGAGTGATAGACTTTAAATAACCACGTTGTTTTCTGTTGTTCTGGATCAGGCACATGACCATTGGTAAATCATCTTGCTGACTGTATTTTTTTTTCTTTAATGTCTCTCTGCAGTTTCCTTTTGTTAAACATATAAATGATCTGAACTGGGACGATGTCAGAAGACTTTAGTCAATCTCTGACCCCGCCAGTCTCGCCGCTCGCAGCAGCAGACAGCCTGTGTGAGCTGGCCGCAGCACAACCACCGTGCTTCAGCTGCTCCGACTCCAAAGAGGACCTAACACTCCCCGCAGATGGATATATTGCTAGAGGGTCACTGAAAAGGTATAGACAGCATACATCTTGTATTACTATTGTGCATTAGTGACTGACAACAAAAATGTGCAGTGTAATTCTAGTAAACATGTAACATTTTGTGACATATCTAGGCTTTTATTGCGGCTGGACCCTGCACCTGCAGAATATGAGACAGACACTGTTGAGATATTTGGGTTTCCCTGGGTGACAGAGACAGCACTAGTGCAATCTACAAAGCTCCTGTTTGGTCTTTTCAGGTAGAAAGACATAAAACATGTCACAATCTTGTACTACAGTCTTATAAATCCAATCCTTTTTTGCACCAAATATATTTCTTTTACATGGTCTTTTTCATATAGGTCATGATCAACCATAATACTATTTATTTTTTTATATTTCAGACAAAAGGTTTACAGAATGGAGACTTTGGTGCAGTCCGGTCCACGTGATTTCGGTAAGGTCATTTATGTGCTCCATATTGTGTACATGTTAGTCCAACATTACTGTTAATTTCACCAAACAGAGATTTTAGGAACTGTTTAATGGTATGGTGGTAAAATATTCTATCTATCTGAAGGAAACGGGGTTAAAGTATTCTCATTTTAGGTATAAAACTTTCACATCCTTGGCCAGGTCATGAGTAGTTTAGCATTATGGTGAACCCCAGACTACACTGATAGATTTAAAATACATAAGAACATTCAGGTAGTGTGCTTATCAGGAGAAAAGAACTATTGTAGAATGTGCAGTAGTCTCAGAAATCTCATCCTATTCCTAGTCTCATCTGGTGCCTTAAATTTATTTAAAAAGACTTTATGTTTATTGTAAAAATTTGATATAATGGGACTTCAGAATGTCCTTATTTTCCAATTGACCGCCATTGCAATGTGTTTTAGGTCAAGCAGGAAATCTCCACTATGAAGCTGAAGACCTCCGGAAACAATGTGTTACATTTTTTCAGTATGTCAAAGTATTTTTGCATAGGTATGTCTTCATAAAAATAATATATACATATAACATTAGATCCTTAGAAGAGCTTTTTGGCGTATGTTTTTGACACATGTATTTTGGCTAAACACATTTGTATCTCTGCCTAGATATATGGAACCTCCCAGTGCACAAGAGGCAGGTTCCTTACACCCCTTTGAGGAGCAGGAGGCTCAGCTCCCCTCTGCTCTTCTTGAAGAACTGTTTGGCGTCACTCTTCTCATAGGACGTCTCAAAGACCTCCCAGGAAACGTGCAATGTGCTTTCACTATACAGAACCAGGGAAAGGTATTCCTAATTAATAGATTGCACTGACCCATGACTAGACATCATTAGGCAAAACAGCCGCCAGGGGATGTATATATTAACATTTTTTCAAAGCACTCAACAAGGTTCTGTGTTCCTACTACAGATTTTTCCTCCCTCTTGGCATTTGTTACACCTTCATCTTGATATCCACTGGTCTATATTGGAGGTTCTTCATCTGCTTGGTCTTAAAATGCAAGGTTTGTACATGATTGAAAATCAGTGCTATTATGTAGATAGCAATACTTAACTTTGAGTTTATACTGAGTCATAATAAACAGCACGGGTTTGTTTTTTTAATTTACCTGTTTTTCACTGCAGGCCAAGTGGTGTACGCCCACCAGTTTGTGAACCTGACAGGAGAAAACCTAACTGATACAAGTCTGTTTGAAGAGCACCTGTGCTGTCTACTGTGTGACCTCACTGGTCTGGCCATGAGCAAATACAGCAAGGTAGGCGTCTGGCTGCAGCTCATTATGACTTACTGTTAGTGAGATTTGCTGTGGTTCATATTGATGAAAGTGATTTTTGTTGAATAATGTTCTGTAGAAACTCTGAAGTATATTCACAAAAAATTACAGCAAATCTGAACACTAAGAGGATGGACTAATAATATCAAATCTTTTCATGTTTAATTGTCACGTGTTTCCAAAGGTTCTAAACTATATCTCACAATTTTAGAGTAATTTTGGAATAGAGGTTTTCCTAACAGCAGTCATAAACACTGTGTGTCTAGGTGAGACCTACAGAGACTCTGACCATCCATCATTACCCATGCTCTTGCATTAAAGAGCTATGGGTTCTTCTCATGCAGCTGCTGGAAAAAAGATGTAAAATGTTGCACACACAGGTAAATCCAACAAATACACACACAGATAAAGACATCTCAATGTACTTAAAGACAAATGAACTTATCTTCTTCCACTGTAGTCCTTCTGGGGCTATATGAACCCGCTGTTGAGGGCTTTTGTTTCAGGAAAACCAGTACCGGAACAATATAGTGGCCTCCCCATGCACTGTAAAGATCCTCTGGGATTCACATGGTGGCTGGTTACACATTTAGCAATATTGGGACAATACAGCCATAGTGGAGTGATCCAGAATGAGGTGAGACAAAGAAATGTTATTACTTTCACAACTGTATTGCTAATACGAACAACACTGTATTATTGTTGCACCCACAGAAACACATGGGAGATAACTGGACCTTTGCTGAAGAATTACTCAAAATGACTTGTAATCCAAAGGTCAGTGTTGATTGGGCAGTTATTGAATCAAAATATGAATATAATAATGCATTCAACATCTTTAACTTTTTATTGAGTATGTCTTACAGTGTTACTGTTTTATCAGGGAGGTTTAACAGAGGAGCAGGTCCGAATGCATGTCCACTGTTTTCTCAGTATTTGTTTGGTGTGGGATCCCAGCACCAGTGCTGCCTCCACTCTTTGGGACTACTACAGCAAAAATCTGGTGAGACACAAGCTATTACAAAAAGAAATCTTATGTTACTCATAAAATCTTGCTTGATATAAATATTTTTTAATTCTTGAAAATGTATGGACCTCTAGAGATTTGAGCTTTTCAGTGAAATTCAGCGAACATTGATGCTGATTTTACATTTCAGAATGGGTCATTCACTGTTCCCTGGCTTGGTGTCTCTGGCCTTGGCACCCTGTGCAAGACCCCCCTGGCTCTGCTGGAGCAGGCCCGCAGCTGCTGTTGCCCATCTCCACTCCAGTCCCAAGAACACACCCAACTCTACCGCTCAGCCAACTCCTTCCACATCTTCCTTCGGATTCTGGCCCTGTGCCTTGGCCAGGACAGAGCAGGTGGAGTCCCACAGAGGCAGATCAAAGGAAGGTAAAGATGGAAATAAGTCCTTTCAGGCTCTATAGTTCACACTTTAAGACTTCCACAATGAAAAGTCCCAGCTCACTCAACCACACTCTATATGGAGAAGCATAAAACATGGAGTGGAGACTTTGAGAATCCATTGGTAATCAGGCCTGGGCTTTCTTCCTGATCTTCAGGTTGATAGTGTGATGTGTCTAATATGCTGTTTGTGTGTACCCAGATACACACAGCATGTGTTTGCACACTGTCATGAATTTCAGTCTTGTTTGTGTTCGTGCCAGGTGCACCGCAGTCTTCCAGTGTGTCTTTGATATTTACTCAGGCCCCCCAGTGAAGCAGGTGTCTCAGGAGTCAACCACCTGCTCTTCACCGCAGGCCAGAGCCAGGAGCCTCCTACTGGAGCGCTCATACATTTACATTATACACACTGTGCACCTGCTTTTCACAGCAGTGATGTGGTTTTGGTCTATGGAGGGCTGTTGGGTCATGGTAGACTGTGTCTTTGTGAAGAGCAAAGCTGAAGGACCACGAGCTGATGAGTATCCGAACAGAGCACTGGACCATCCTATATCTCAGGCCGGCTGCGTGCCAGGGAGAGGCAGCCATAGATAAATCCGCCTAATGACTTCCCTCTGTCTGGAATGTGCTCAGTAGCTCTGCAGACATGGGGGCTAATTAGCTAACGAGCGTGGCGGTTAATTCGCCTTAACGAAGCTGTGTTAGTTTCCAACACGGATAGAGAGGGGAGCTTAGGTGGTGGGAAGATGGGGGGATGGCGGGCAATCTGGCACGATTGAGACTGGGCTGGGTCTGGTCCAGATTTCCCCCCTCAGCTCCCTCACCAAAACTATCACCACTGCCTCCTCCCTTGTAGGAGGTGTGAGGCGTGCTGTCTGTATTGCTACAACATTTCGGCAGTGTTCCCACTCCTGGCCGGGCTCGGTGGGACCCCCGCAACGGTGGCATTAATGGGATCTACTGCAAGCATGTTGATCTCCAACACCGGGAGTTTAAAGCATCTGCTTGCCTGTGGAAAAAAAATCTGTCCGAATAAACAAACAGACCGACAGGTTGGGAGAACACAAAAATCCCCTCTGCTGCCTCCCAGTGTGCTGCTTATATCCCTGTTACATATTGCCTATTCATCTATTTAAATCTTCCTCCACTCTTACTTTGACTGCATGCTTGGCCGCCTTCGTCTGTTATAGTCCTCTGTGGGTGTAACTAAGCTGATTTCAGAGTTAACCTGGTCTTTTTCAGTTCCTTTCACAGTTTCCCACTCCTTTATATCAGTCATACTTCTTAGACTGAGTTTGTCTCGGGATGCTCACCGTTTGTGTTTTGACCCAAACAGCAGCTCTACTCACCTGTGTGGGCTGCATCTGTGTTTGGGGCTGTAGTGGAGGGATGGGGTGCTCCAGCGGTCTGTGTTTTCCTGCCAGGCGAGCAAACAGCAAGCTGGTTGTGTGGCGATGCATGTGTGTATGTGGGTTTTATTGATCTCTCTCTGATGTTGCAGTAAATTGGTTTGGCTGAAGAGAGAGGGACCAAGCGCCTACTGCTGTGTGTCTGAGTGTCTCTGACATTTAACATGATCTTTAAAGGCATTTCTCCACAGTGCCCGCAGGATCTAACAGCGTGCTGGGTGTTTGTCTATTCTTACGCTCTTTCCCACTTCTTTTTGTCTAACCCACATAGACTGACACACACACACACACAGTGCCAGGGTGGCCCAGCCACACTTCTGGAGGGTGGTGATGAAGTGTGCAGTGGATTTGGAAAGTTCAGTTAGTCAGCATTTAAAGTAGAAATTGACATTCAGATCCTCTAATCAAGATCATGTTTATGCTTAATTGTGACCATTATAATAATCCGGGATTGCTGTAAGATATGGGTTTTACATTAGGACATGTCTAAGAAATGAAAGATGATCATATTAACAATAGAAACATAGTAGGGTGAAAAGAAAATGAAGTGTTCATTCATTGTAATCAAGGTAAAATGTTTACTGTGAAATTGATTGGATGTTGTATTGCAGAACCTTAATAATATAATGTAACAGATATAAAATGAACTAATCAGTTAATATATGAAAATCAACACTAGATTTAAAATAATACAATCACTGTTCATAGTTTCGGGCTTGTCTTCCTCATTTAGATATCCTTTTTTGTGTTTGTAGGATTTATTCCAAGTTCTCTTCAAAGAAGATGCAGGAGCTGTCAGAGGCAGGTCTCATGAACTTCTTGCTGCTGTTTATGGTGGTGGCCAGGCAGGTAGAGCTGGAGGATGTAGCCAGCAGAGCCTGTGAGCTACTGGGCTTCCTTCCACCAAACTGCGCTCCTGGTCATCGCACCCTGGTTTGGAGAGGACAGTTATCACTGCTGTTATTGTTTCAGGTGTGTGACTTTACTAACATTTTAAATTGTGCACATTTTTATTCAGTCCTGGGCAGCCACAAAAAGCTTATTGGTTGCTTGTATTCTGCTGGTTGGTGTCATACTAACATAATCCGCTTGTTTTTTCAGGAAAGAGGTCTGGATGTCGGAGCTCAAGCTGGTTGGCTTGCCTCATCTTTTAATGAAACAGCCAAAGAGTTCTACAGTAAAACCACAGAGGTGTCTCGTAAACTTGCCCTGTGGGGTCCTCTTGGCTCCTACCTGGAAGGTGTGGCAGAGGTGTTTGAGACAAGTACAAGTCTCAACCTCTCAGAGGAAAAATTGCTTAATGAAGGGTTTGACTGGTTACTGCCTGCGTGCCGTCAATCAGAATTAAATTCTGCCCTCGGCTTCCTGCAGACTGTCCTCGCCCAGCTCAGGTAGGAAGCAGTATTTTTTCCTTTCTTTTATTTCTTGCCTGCTTTGATGATGGAGGCTAACCACATTCAGCTCTGTGTTCTTGTTCTAGGCCACAGCTTTTATTAAAATGTGATAAGTTTATGCACACTACACTGAGAAGAGTGATTTTTCCTGTTCCCAACACAGGTCCATAGTCTATTCTCTTCTGTAGCTAACAATAGGAGGATTGTACTTTCTGCTGTAAAGACCCTGTGTTGTGTTGAGGCCCCTGTTAGTCTCAGGAGGCCTGGTGGCCTCCAGGTCACCCTCACCAGGTGCTAGTAAAGGCCTGAGTTGGGTTACTGGTCCAGGGTACACTGCATGAAGCCTCCTGTTGTCATGGAGACAGTGGGTGTGTTGAGAGACCATGGTCAGCAAGGCGTCAGGACGGGTTCAGGTGTAGGACACAGGTGTTTGTTACATGAACGACCCCAGGTGAAGGTCAGAGAGCCTCTGCTGAAAGAGTGTCTGTTTATGTGAAGAGACAGAGACGTCATGTGACACTTTGGGAGGAGTAGTTAAATGTGGTTTCCAAGTATTACAACATTTGGAGATGAAGTCTAAAACTCTTAATACTGAACACACAGAAAACAACTCATTAGTAAAACATAAAAAAGCTGTAAGAATTACCAAATTGCTGCACTTACATGCTGCAATTATATGTCTTTCTTTAGGTGGTTTTCTCTACACTGTGTAGATAATTGCTTGGTATTGAATGTATTGCACTGACTGCATATTTATTTAGCTTACAAAAGTGAATAAATGAACTGAGACACTAGAATAAGGACATTGTAAAGTTAAGTGGGCTGATTTATGTAGGTGTGTGATTGCTTTAATTCTCATGTGAATACATTCCATCCTCTCCAGCCAGCTCCCAGACTGACCTACACACCTTCCCACACACCAAAAGTGAAACGCTAACCTGAGTGTACTTCTCTTTTTTCATTGCCTAGCTCCCATAACACGCTACCTCGTTAGCTTTGCTAATTCCCAAACTTCCCATCTCGGATCTCGGGGTTGGAGGGCACACATTTGCACATTAATGGCCAAGCAGAGAGAGAAGAAACATCCCAGAGGCCCTGTGTGTTATGGCCCGGACCACACTGACCCATTTAACCAAATAAAAAATATCATGCTCTCTCTTTCCAATCCGTCCCGCCAAATTAAACATAATTCCTCAGCCTGGCGATTCTCAGTATCTCTTTGTGATTAATGCTTTTTCTGTGACACAATTAATGTGTAATTATGTCGCTTGGCAGATTTTGCCTGTGCATCATTATGTCTATTAAGACCATGTGGAATCTGCACACATTAAGAGAATTATTTTGGCAAAGGAGAGTCCGAACACTCCTGTCCTGATAGCCATCACCATGGTACTGGGCTAGGAGCCGGTCCTGGGCATAATTCCTCAGTTTGATTCCTTCCCATCACCCTCTGCTGCGGGAGGCTTTGGGTGCTTTGGGTTTATGAGGTGAGCTGGCACAGGCACAACCTGTTGGATTTGTGTTCAACACAAACAATTAATCCCAATCTTTTTTGGTTTGACAAAATTCAGGCCTTGCTGAGAACTATTTACTTGGTGGATAGAAGACATTGAGCATTTGTAACTTAACTCACGTTCTTAAATGACTCACAGAATAGTAAAATCAAGAACAAGGCAAGACAGATACTGACTTTATAAATTAACAAAACTATCAAATAGAACAAAAGAATTCTTGAAATGCATGGGCATACAGAATGAAACATTTTTAGGAATATGTCATACAAACAGTAGGTATTGTTAAAGGCAGCACGTTGCTTTGCACAAATCTTTGGAGCTCTGACTGCAAATGCTCAGTCACCTTCACTTTCTTTAGCTGTACCCGTGATGATTAAAAGTCAGCTATAAGATCACAAACCAGTTTACTGGGCAATAAGAAGTGTCAGCTGATCACTTATTTTAATTTCACTGGCTGTGTTCTGTACAATCAATATAGCCAATACATCTGGGCTTTACTTTTCCACTCCACCTTTTAAAGAATAATAAGGCAAAAACCGTCAAGTTTAGGTATAACACAGATTGAAGTGTTTCAATCTGTGTTTTCTGGTCTATAGGGGGAGGTTAAACTGTGTTTCTAATGGTGTTTTGGCATCAAGTGTGTGTTGTGTGTACACATTTTAGGACGCTGCAGTGAGGAGGATTAAGTGGGGTCTCTGACGATGTCTTGTACAATGAGGGTTGATGGGTGTGAAAGGCCCATTCCGCAGTAGTAACGAGGCTAATGAATTCAGACTCTAATCGATTGTCTCAGCTCTCTCTGGATTAGATGCAACCTTGCTGGAAGGGAAGGCACCGCTGAGGAGTGTGCGTATGTGTGTCGACCATGAGCATGGCTGAGGATAGGATTGAAGGGGGGTTGCTACTTGCTGTATCCTTCCTCAGCACACCTCAGCCCGTTCACCCCCATCTGGGCGAACGAGGGGGACAGGAGGATCATCTCCAGTCTAAATGAGATTACAGCTCCTTCAGCTGCTTATCTGGGCTAATGCCAACCACTGTGGGGCTGCTGTGGCGGCTGGGGCCAGAGCCAGGGATGAGCCAGAAAGAGCCAAAGTATAGTCTGTGTACAAGGGATCAGCATTACACTCCACTCTTTGCCTATAATATCCTCCTCTCTTTCCCCACCTCCACACTACAGCGCACCGCCGCACCCAGTAATCCCCCAGGAGAGAAGAGAGGGAAAACACATGAAGAAGAGTGAAAGAAACAGGGGAGCTAAAGGATTTGAGAAAGTCGAGGGAGGAGTTGGGGGCTGTGGGTGTTGTACACAAGAGACACCACTGTGTTTGGGTTTAGCATTGGATAGATTTGTTTATCTGTTTTCCTTTGTGTTTTATGTGTTTGTGTCCATCCAGGCGGGTCCATCACCGCAGTGTCCATTTAGCACCCAACCTGACCTGGACTCCTGGTAACGCCAATGTGGGGAAAGAGCGCCACCTAGCGGTAGCATCAGCTCTGTGGGCACACTTCTTCCCCTTTCTTCGTGGCCTGCGGCTCTCTCAAACCCCTCCAGCACAACTTGCAGATGCTGCTGCAGGTCAGTACTACCAACTGAGAACCATGACAATTAATGTAGAGCAGGATTTAAAGAGGAGTCAAAGGAAGTAGGAGGAGAGTTTACATAGTGACAATGACTAAGATTTTACACAGAATTTAGTTCAACAAGCTTGATGCAACTATACAAACTAATTCCTAATTATAACTTATTAATGGTTCAGACATATGTGATATTCTGCTCCTCAGGATTCACATTGCTGGCTTTTGACCTGCCTGCCACTGCTCCTCAAGACCTTCAGCCCAACCCAGTCCAGTCTATCATGCAGTGCTTTGGCTGGGATGACATGGTTCACCCACTTTTAGTGACCCGTTACCTTCCCCATGTTCTTCAAAACAGGTAGCTTTTTTCAAGCATCTTTTTTTTCACACAACTCATGGGGAAACATCAGGCCAGACAGATGGGTATAATACATCTCTTTACCTGACAGCTGTCAAGCTTCAGCATTTTGCTCACTCAAATACTTCCACAGGAGTTCAAATGGTAAATGAGAAAGCTTCTACGTTTACAGTAGATGGTGATCATCCTTCGGTTTTGGGGTTTAATAAAAAATATACTGAATGTAAAACTACATCCTCAAAAATACACTCAGAGGTACAAAACATAAACACCAAAGGACTCAAAGTGGCACATGAATTTAACAAGGACACTTGGCCTATTTTTTAAGTACCTATCTGCCAGGGCTTCATTCATTCTACTTAAACTGTTGCTAATATCTTATTTATGAGGTGATCACACAAACTCAACTTCAAATACCACTTTCATGTCAAACTCATACGATCAAACCCTTCAAGATTCAGTGGTTTTTAGGACTGTAGTTTTTATTCATCCCTTAGGCTTGTCTCATATATCTGTCAATGTCATGTTAAATTCTTGATATTTATGTCATATTTGTATTGTTATAAATATTTACAATCCCATACAGTGAGGTGGTGTCGTCACTCAGCAGTGACTCTAGCCTTGGAGCATCAAGTTCGGCACAGAGCCTGTCAGTGAGGGCCTGGTTCCGCTGTGTTTTGCAGCAACATCTTCACAAAAACCAAGATGGGTCTGAAAGCAGAACAGGTGCACTTGAATTATTACAATATACAGAAAGTATTTTTTAATAAATGACTTAATAAAAGATATGTTTCTCACATCTAAGTTAGTATTACTGAAGATGTCTTTATTCTTCCAGGCAAAACAGTGGAGGAACAGTTGTGTGAGCTGACCCGTCTTGTCCTAAGGCTGCCAGAAGTGGACAGTGTCCTGCAGAGAGCTGGCCTGCAGCCCACAGCCAACAAGATAGAGCCCAATGTAGCTTTGGAGATGTTTGTTAAGGTAGAACACATTGTCATCTACAAATAACTATTACATCACGGTTTAAAAAGCTGTGATACATTTATAATTTTAAAAGTTCTGCTGTTGGATATAGTAAAACATATCTTTATTTGTTCTGTAATGTTTGTCAGTCTGTAGGTATTGTCTACAGTAGGCTGCAGCTTCTTTCTGAGCGTTCAGCTATGATTACCCGAGCCCTGGACTACATGGGAGACATCTTTAAACACATCAAACCCTCTTTGGTCAGCAAAAACCAAGGGGCTATGCAGCTCACCTACTGGGCTGTTGGTATGTTGAGATTCATTTTAATCTAAGCACAATGAGCCTTTAAATGAATAAATGTACATTCATTCTATGTCTGGGTTTAGACTTTAGAGTAAAGCTGTTTATTGTATTCATGGATAGATTTTGAGTTAGTTAGAAATGATTTTTCTCTGTTATATCTCCTTTTCTTCTCTGTAACTCAGGATGCATAGTGAAGCACTGGAGCCCCCTGTTGGCCACATCTAAAGCTCAGCAGCTGTTATTTCGCATTGTTGATGGGCTGCTGCTTCCCCACAACCTCCCACAGCAGGACAAAGCACTAAGGGACAGTCTGCCACTTTATCTACAGGTTGGGAAACTACAAAAGCGCACAATTTATTTATGAGTCTTTCTGCCTGAGATTTTTTTCCTCTTAACAATTCATTATAAATTCTCTTAAAGGGTCTGTCAGTGGCATCTAATGTGTCTCAGTCTCAAGGTGCCTACCTGAAACAGCAGCTGCGGGCTGTTACACGCAGGTATCTAGACCATTTCCTTCCTGCATCGCCTTCAGTGGGTGCTATAGCTAATCACCCTGTGCTTCTGAGTGCCTGTGAGTCCAACCCGACCCCACGAGGAGCTGCGCTGAGGAGAACCATCTTGGAAGTGCTGTGGTAAGTCTAAGATACAGTATCAACAGCAACAACAATGTAAGAATAAATTGGTGTCACAAGGATCTCATTTAAATTGTTTTGATTTTTCAGCGAGAGTTTTCTCCGGTTCAAAGGTCATGCCCCCCCTCCACGTTTGGCGTCGCTTTTGATGTTCCTTTTAGAGCTTTTGAGGCGAAACCGTGACACAGACCCCATTCTCCTCACTCTGCCATTGCCCCCTGTGCTTCGCTGTTTGATGCTTGTCAATGAGGTCTCAGGTAAGATTAGAATATCCATTTGATAACTTTGGGTTAAATTTGTGGGTCTGACTAACTATATCTCTGTGTTGTTGGTGTTTTTTGGGTGTGCGCTCAGTGAGGACGACAAGCACAGATGCTTTACAGCTTGTGGTGGAGCGATGTGCTGCTGCATCTGCAGAGGGACCATGCGAGCAGATGATCACTGTCTTACGGTAATTGACAATAATGTCTAGCAATAAATGCCTACACCTGCAGAGTTACATAGCTATTCCTATTCATTGCGTAAGGCAGTGTAATATATTAAGAAATAAATTTGACTTTGCAGTGAATATATGCATCGTTAAAACTAAAAGTTAATCTGTATTAAAGTTCTCAGTGTTTTATTATTAATCTTTCTTCTCTCAGGTCGTTTGTGGAGGAAAACGAGGGGGTCTATGACAGGCAGGTATATAGTGTCCTGGAAACAGTGGCTGTTTTAGATCCCACTGTGGTTCAAGCTCTCATTCCCAACCTGTCTTTGAGTCTGAGGAATACAGAACGCAAGCGAGGGCTGGGCAAGAACACCGCGTTAAGGTGAGCAAGCACATGAATCATATCTTGAAAGGCATGCAGACAGTATTCATCGCTATAAACTATTTTTAAATTGTCTAGACATCGAGGAAAGGTGTTACATGCTGAACTAGAAAATTGCAATGGTTCTGTGCTTCTTTTTTTCTTTTTCCATTTTGAAAATGACCACAATTTCTTTGTGCAACAGGAGTGCATATCAGAAGTTGCTGAGCCTTCTTGGGGAGAGTGGGCAAGCGGAAATAACAAGTCTGGAAGTAGACTAAAAACTATGAGTGCCAGGACCTGATGCCAGCCCTGAGAATCTCTTCTTAGTCTTACTTAACTTCTTTCAATTTTTGCCACATTTCTGGATTTGGTAATCTCTGGAGGGTTGTCTACAAAATATGCCATCCATTTAATTAGCTCTTGTGATGAAATAAAAAAAACAAAACACTTGTACAGTCTTAAATATATGCATAATCATGGACCATATGTTAACATAAATTGTATATAATGTGCATATTGTAAAAAGTGTATACATTTTGGTGACTGCATAATGAGAAAATAAAATATAAAAGTATCATTACTTTTTTGTTCTACAGTGACTTCAAACAATAATGTATATTTCATTGAAGAGTATTTGCGCTATTTAATCTGCAGGACTGCCTCTGTCTCTACTCAGCTGGCACTCCGAATTACAGATTTGATGAGAGTTGTGTGTGTGAAGACTTCAGCAGCAAAAAAAGGGGAGTAAAGAAGAGAGTACTGTTTGTTCCATTTCTCTCTTGCCTTTCCAAGTCACAGCAATCTCTTGCAATCCGACTTTAGTTTGCACCTAATCACATGAAGTCTCACTCCTGTCTCCCACAATCACCCAGTCCCATTTTCTGTCATTGCTAGTCATTTTCGAGCCTCATCAAACTGCAATGCATCCCTTCATCTAAGCTTTCTGCTGTGCTGCATTCCTTTTCTCCAACACTATCAGAGGTGGTGGGGAATTCGTGCAGAAGGGTAGCGGCTGAGGTGAAGCCTTAAATTAGTGTTCAATTATCTATTGCTGTGAAATAATTCTCCTTGAACGAGAGTCACTCTACCTTCTTTATAATGCTATAGTAAAACCCCTCAGAAATTCACCACTGTGCTATATTGTATACCTGTATGTAGGATGTTTATTCTGATATCCTTTCACATATTCTTTCACACACATTTGGACAAACAAGGAAAGTGCAGTGATCATATTTTGTTCATTGGAAAACAATACTGTTAGTGAAAAACAGCATCATACAGTATTTGTATATTTTATACACTTAAGAATATTCATATATTCTTGAAATGCTCTGAACGACAAGCAGACATTCATGTGAATTTCAACAGTTTAAGGTCCTGAGTGTATAAAAGTATTTGAAACACACTCGTTGATAACACACTCTGCATGTCACCTGTAAAGCAGTAAAATAAAGTTAGATGTATTTGACTTAAACACTATTTAGTAATGCAGCTCTGTCTTAGATTTAGTACCAGATGACTCATTCTCCACTTTTAAAGTGCACAACAAAAATATTTTCTACATCTTAGAATAAACTGTCTGCCTAAATGATAAAAGGGAAATGGTATATAATGTATATCATAATGGCTATTAAAAAAAGCTGTAGCCCTACATTGTCAAACAGTTTCACTTTCTTTAGACAGTCAAATGTGGCTCCTTAGTTGAACTACCCTGACCATATTTCCTTGACAGAGTCGGGGGAAGGGATCATGCTCTTTGATCCATCTCAAGTGCATTTTTAATGCTTGTTGCATCTTTATTGTACATCAGGCAGGGTGCCTTAGCCTTAAGGGAAATACAACATTTACTGGATTATTGTGCGAGCTACTTGAGTCTCCTATAAGCTTGCCCTGTACAGTAGTGTTATTACATCTGGATCTCAAGGAAATCCCTGTTCACTTTATATGACATATATGTGCCAGGTTCCACCTTAAGCTTAAAATGCATTTTCAATGTCCAGCGTTGAGGACTTAGTGTTTTTTCAGCAGTGGTTTAAACAGCACCTATTCTGTGGTGGGGGACTTGCAGAGTCTGTAGGTTTGGGCAAGTGAAGTAAGGAGCAGGAAGGAAACAAGTTGCTATTCCATTTGAGGCAAATGGTAGTGTTGGTCCATAGAAAACTTCCTCCTTGCCCTCTGTGCTCAGATCTAGCACCTAGGAAAGGAAAATAGATAATAGAATAAATTTGGAGCAAAACACACAGCTTCTATTTTACTTTACTAATAATAAAATATTTTAGATTCAGCTCATTTTAGGGGCCTGGTTACATACATTACATACAATGATGCTTTGACACCAGGGGCTATTATCAGCTCTTAACAACAGTGTCTATGTCAGTGTGTCTGATTACACTCAAGTGGTAAACAGTTTTGAGTCCAAGCCTTGTCTCTCACCTGAATGCACGCCAGAGGCTCGTTGGTCCAAATGGAGTATCCTCCAACCACATAGATCCGGTCATCATGGACAGCAACACCTGACTCGTTTTGACCTGGGGAGGACAGAGATGACAGTGCTTCACTCTGCTGAGCTAAGGGCATTCTCACAATATGACTTTCACATCCCCTGAGAGGCAAAAAGAGCAGGATAAATGGAAAAAAGGACTAAAGCGTGTGACTTTGTTGTGAACTTTTATAGATTGCATTG
Source organism: Rhyacichthys aspro (assembly GCA_036850595.1). Taxonomy (NCBI): domain Eukaryota; kingdom Metazoa; phylum Chordata; class Actinopteri; order Gobiiformes; family Rhyacichthyidae; genus Rhyacichthys; species Rhyacichthys aspro. The sequence continues at coordinate 6,679,198 of CM072163.1, read as the reverse complement.
CAGGAATATTCAATAAGGTCCAGTGGCCACACCTTTTTTTTAACCTCCACATGACTGGACCCCACTGGTTCTTGCGAAGAATATGTTACAGGAATTAAAACAATTTATGGGCTATTCTATGGGAACTAAAAACTATTAAGTCTGTATAGAGCTGTAGTTTGAGGCCCACTTGTATTTTAGCCCATCTTCGAGCTATCTGGACACATGTGCTGAGTTAGCTACGAGCACCACTTTGGCTGAAAAACACAACACCACTAAAGCAGGACGTGTCTCAATCCAATCCAATCCAAGACTTCTACAGAGACCCAAATATATTTGGGTATAAACGACCCAGGCAACCTCCAAATATGTGGCCCATACTTAATTGCGACAGCATTGACACATCGGCACCAGTTCTGTCACATACTGCCTTGTTGACATCTGATGCTTGTATAGTCAACCATTTAAATATGTATTTAAATAAAGTGATACATTTTGCTTAGCATAACTATGTAACTTTTTAAATTGTACAGCCATCATTAGAATATGAGATCAAGCTATGGACTGTATATTTTCATGTTGATGTCTGAATAGCATTTCACTTTGATTTTATCACTGTTATATAACATCTATAACTTTGCCCACCTGTGAGCAGGCTAAAGGAGCAGCGTGTCCACTGGTCCATGTCCATGTTGTAGGAGTCAATGTGGCGGACCAGTATGCGGTCATTGTTGTAGTCCAGGTCGTTCCCACCCAGTACATAGAGCTGCCTCCTCACCGCTGCCATGACGTGGTACACCCGCCTTTGCAACATGGGACTGCGGGCCAACCACTGGTCCTGAGGAGAGTGATGGATGGCGCAAGGGAAGCAGATGGAGGGATAGAAAGAGGAAAATGATGAGAAGGAGGTGAGATGTAGTGCAAGGAGGCAGCGAGAGAGAAACCGAGGGGTGGCAGGGGAAGAGGACGATGAATAAGAAGATTAATATTTAAGCATATCCATGCATGGGTAATTGATGTATGCTCAGTGCTAGATAAATAACGTGACACTGGAGCTCTGGTTTGTACTAATGACTTCCCTCCCTATTTCTAATCATATGTTTCAGCCACTCCATTTTACACCGAGGATCCCCGCTCATTTCACTAAGTGTGTCGAAGCTTATTCTGTGTCAGTGTGTGTGTGAGGGAGAGCGCTTGATTGAGGCAGAGAACCGGGATGTGTGTGCGTCTGCTGGGAGCTGACGGGTGGCCATCTGTTGAGGGTAGAGTGGGTGGGGGGTTGCTGTTGCTCTGGCAGGTGAATGTAGATTCATGGTGAATACAAATGAGACTCTCCCTCTCCTTTTTTGCTGGTTTCTTCGTTCCCTCACTTCCACATCGACATGTACAAACACAGACCCATATGGAGGTGCACCTTACGCATATACACTCTATACACACTGCACTCCCCCACATTATATACAGCCTTAACAAGATCCAAGCTTCTTCAGCAGCTGGCTCATATACATACACAAACACAAAGCTTCATACATTCCACTAGTGAGCTGAGTGTGAGTCCTGGTTATACAATTTCTGAGAACTGTGCACATAAAGGCAGCAGTAAAACAGAAAAAAAACGTCTTTACTTTTAAAACCAAATGGAAACCTACTCAGTTCTGGTTTGAAGCCTGCCATACCATTAAAACTTTTCCTTTTGTTCATGGGCAAGGACCAAAATGTATAAATATCCATAGATAAGTAACTTACTGTTGCTTTTTTTACTTAAAAGACTGTAAGTGAAAAAGACAGGGATGACATGACCTGTTTCTCTATGAGCTAAAGGTTGTTTTTATTGATATGTCATCTGTTTAAATGGTGCATGTGGTAACTGTATGGTAAGTGTCTGTTGTACATCCTTTTTGTTGAACATCCTCTGTATTTTTGTAATATTCCGTACAGTAAAGGAAAGAATAACAAAGAAATTTCCTCTCTATTACTCTACAATCCTTAATTATTACTGTCTCCATTTCAAACCATGAACTGTCTCTTCAACACTGTAACTACAGGCGATATGAAAATGTACACATTTCATAGCATGCTGTTAAACTTCACATTTTACATTTCTTTCTAATTCTCGCATACGCTATCTGCGTTTCTAAAATGCCACTGGTTTCTAATAATTTCCATATGGTATGAAAATCAATTAGCAGACTCTTGACACCTGCATGTTGTGTAATCCATCACAGTGAACAGAAGGTCTACATTAATTTTCCATAGTCTCATTATTGCTTAATATTAATGTAGTTTCGGTTCAAAACGCTGCACAAAAACCTGGCATGCCTCCTGCTTCCCAAGTTTATATTACATAAAAATGTAATAAGGCATCCGTAAATATCTACAATCTGTATGAGGGTCATGTGACTTTTACAACGTTCTTATAAAGTCAACATCTTCTTATGAGTATTTAGTCCTAATTACAGTTCATTTCACAAGCGTTTCCCAATAAGGTGAACAACTGAACAGTCTTAAAGTTACCTGTTCTGGGTCATACACCATCAGACGATTCTGGTATTGGGCTGTATTTGTCACTCCACCTGAAACACACAGAGGCTTTTTATCAGTAATAAAAGGAGGCTTTCTGACCACAACTCAGTGTACTTGAATGAAACGATTATTCCTCTCATAGAAGTGATATATAGATGTATCTTGCCGAACCGTTTTTACCTGAGATCCACAGCAGGTCGTCGGCCACACACCCAGCGTGGCAGGACAGTGAGCGGTCAAATGGCTGGACAAACATCCATTTGTTCCTCTTGGGACAGTAACGCTCCACAGAAGGCAGCACCTGCCTCAGCTCGTTCCTGCCCCCCACAGCATACAGGTACTGACCCAACGCTCCTAGGACAAAATGTTCTCTACAGACTTTCATTGGTGCAATTTCAGTCCAGCGGTTTCCCCGCGGGTCGTACCTACATGCAGTCCTTACAGCACACGTCCTTCCAGTGGCATGCTCCACCTCCCCTCCCACAACAAAAAGGAAGTTCCCCATGACCGCCACGCAGTGATGGCTGCGTCCAGTGGGCATGGGGGCCAGTTCGCTCCAGTTGGACCCTCCTGCCACCCGCACATGTTCCTGAGCAGCTGGATTGAAGTACCGCAGCTCCCGGACCCGGCTCACCTCTCGCTTCCTCCCACCGACAATGTACAGCGTCAAGGACTGAAATCGAGGCCTGGTGCGGGCCGACTGCTGGAGGGGCTGGGCGTAGGTAGCATGGTGGTAGTCCAGAGCCTCCTCCACCAGGGCAGCAGCTGTTGGACTGGACTGGACCAAAGGGTGGTTACGGGCAAGGTGGTGTAGCGTGGGCACATCCATCAGGCCATAACGCACGTGCTGCAGTAGATCCTCAGTGTACTGGTACCGACAGTCGTGTTCAAGCCACAGGACAACCAACTAGAAACAGAGAGGAAAAAAAGTTATACCCTGCTAATCAGAAAAGACCTATAGGCAACTGTGACATTCCAGCAAATCCATAGCATGTAGTAATCAGAGGCATTCAATAACGCACTGTAAATATCCACAGGCATGCTCTTTTGTTTGAAGAAGGCAAACCAGGTCACAAACCAATTTGATTTAACTGGATAGCAATGAAAGGTTATGTTCGTGCGATAACTTAATATGATTAACGAGAAAGCTGCATAATCTGTGCAGAGACACAGAAGTTACTCTAAACTTTGTGGAGGTAAAGGAAACAGGTGGTACATTGTTTTGAATACTGGGAAAGCTTGACAGAATTCACAGCAGAAGCCAATAGTGTATGGCGCATACATTATCTCATCCCAAACAATGCCACCTTTCTTTTCTTCCTGCTTTAATCCACTCTAAAGGTGGAAATATGCAACAAACGTGCAACTCTTCCTTCCTGTGGTATCGGTGACACTCCACTGTCTGTGCCTCCGTTTCGGCATCGCTCACCCCAGCTCGCTCTCCTCTTCATAGCTCTGAAGTGACAGCGTGCATGTGTGTGTGTGCACTACAGCAGCTGACTGTGAAGGTCACGCTGCATCACACAACTTCCTCAAGGCACAGAATAAATCAACTCCTTCTCCCTGCCTTTTCCCCTCCGCTCTGAAAAGTGTTAGTGTGTATATGTATGTGTGCGTGAATGAGGAGAGGGACAATACAAGGGGGGCATAAAGAGGGGCTGCAAAGGATGGCAAGAAAGAAAACTGAGGAGAAAACAAAGCTAGAGAAAATGCGATTTCCCGAGCATGAGAGAGTCTAGGAAAACTCTCACTGACGATGATTGACGGCTAAGCTATATCAGTCTGGTATTGGCGTGCCCACTCCCTCCGCCCCCACACTTTCGGACGAGGTTTGCCGTTCGCTTCCGTCTGATGGCCAAATTAACCTTCTGGGTGAAGTGAAGGAGGCCCAAAGCAGCCTAATCAGAGGCTGATTATGGCGGCGGCGGCTGGCTAAAGGGTCAGGGTAATTGTGCCATCAGAGGCCTGATTGTTTTCAATCAGACGGGCGGCCGAGTGACAGCTGGGGGATTGGGGCCCTGATGGAGCCGCGGTGGGCCTAATCAGAGAAGAGAAGGGGAGAAAGACACAGAGAAAAAGAGAGAGAGACTGTGGAGGGGGAGGCTGATTGGTGCAAATGAACAGTCAAAACCCCACCTTGCACTGGCCGCTTTTTACTCCACAATCTCTTCACACGCTGCAGTTCATCAGGCATGCATATTTCACACACCCATAGACCGGTGAAGAGTCTATCACAGCACACTACCTCTCTTTCATATCCTCAGTAATATAAACAAACAGCATGAGATGCAGATGGCAGAGTTTAATTTGTCAGTTATTAGTCTGCCTGTTCGCTACGTGTGCAGCTTCTTTGTATCTTGACTTTCTACGTGTGTTATATATGCTGACTGTTTTTTGCACCAAGAGGTAATTTGCACAAATTCACAAGCAGAAGTGATAGCTTCCCACTTCTCACCAAAATATTATTTTAACACTGAAGTTGAAGAGATCTAGACTGCAGTTTTTCCTGTCTACAGCTGGTGTCAGTACCTTCCATATCTCTTCCTCACTGAGGGAGGTGAGTCGGTCACTCTTCAGCACCTCCCGGAGCAGACGGTAGGGCAGCTGCAGGGCCTCCTCCTGCCGACTCTGGCTCAGTTCTGAAAGGTGCTCGACCAGGAAGCCCACCACGGCCTCCTCTAAGGCGGGCAGGTGGAACAGATCAGCCACGCGGTACAGCTCCAGGTAGTTCACACTGCTCAGCTCCTGAAAGCAGCAAATATAGACAAGCATAGTGAAATAACGGGACCATTATTATTACCTCAGGGTCTTTAGAAACTACGTGATGTGACATTAACACTTCTCTGTACTTACAGGCTACAAAATAGGCATCCCCTGCTCATGACAATGTAGTTATCTTAAGAGAGACCCTATTTTAAGCTGGCATTTTGTATGAATACACAAGTAGGAATAATCGTTTATATGAAACAAAATAATGAAGAACAAATTAAAACAGAAAAGAAACTAGGAATGGATAAAATAAACACACATTAAACCAGTGGAATAACACTGCCATCTTCTGGTCAGTAAAATAACAGGAATACAAATGGATATGAACATTTCCTATAGTCTTCTGAACCTTTCCTCAGCATGTCTCAATTCTAATAAAGGAAATTATTGCACAGATAAATTTCAAGGGGACACATGTATTCTGCAAAACAATAAATTTTCAAAGTGACTTAAAAGAGAGCTCATCATCACTACTCCTATTAATTAACTTAATGCTGAATACTTAAAAAAAATACTTTAAGATTTCAACAGCAGCAATGAAACCTTTTTCATTAAAACAGACTCTGTAATCCAACACAATCAATAAAACAGCTGACAAGACACTGCTGTTGGTTTGTCTTCTACAGAAATATTTTTTTATATGTGGTCACAACAAATGCTGTTTAGCAGCTTGATACAAGACAGATCGATACCAATTTTTTTTTTTTTTTTAAACTTTTACTTCATTGTGCATTTAGACCATAAATATCAAACAGCAGCAATAAGACCCAGTGGCCACCAGATGGCACTCGAGAGCTGTCTACTAATGTCATGCAGCTCTGAATATTCAGGTGTTGTAAAACGCATTAAAAGATTACCATCTGATGAGGAGTTAAAATTTAATGTTGCTCTTTTACTGCTTTTTGCATGTTCCATTATATATTTGTAAATGTATGATACAACAAAGTAACACAATCAGTGCAGGATGTAGACAGCAGCTATTACATAACATGAGTAAATCTGCAACATCCTTAACCTGATTTCCTTGCGTCTCATACAGCATCTGGACGTGTACCCACAGGACAGCAGCTTGACTTTGCTACTGTTCCAGCTGATCCACCTTGGTCTCAGTGAGAAAATAAATGAATCAACAGCAGGGTGGCCTATTTCCTGAGCAGGCGTACAGTAAAGTCTCAGACACCTTAGCTGACAAGAAACCACCTTGCTCAAATGTCCCTGGGTAGAGGATTAAAATATAGCAGCTCAATGGCCTCTAGTCTAGATGAGTGTGTATTTGTATCTGCCTCAAAGGGAAAAGCTTACTGTTACTACTACTACTACTACTTTGAAATAACAGCTTCAAATACATACAAAAGTTGCTGCAGTTGTCATTTGTGTTAAATTGTAACTTCAATAAGAAGATCTTTGTTTTCATTTCCCATTTACCTGGATGAGGTAGTGCGAGCAAAGGCCCAGGAGCTCCAGCAACTGAAGGTGGCTGCCCGCAGACAGGACGTCATGTATCACTGCTGGCTCTAAGAGAATCTGACCAGAGGGGACAAACAAAGTCAAACAAGGCCTGTTTCTGCTTACGTTTCTGCAAATTCACCCAGCTTGGACTTTGTCGAGTTGCAGCAATGAGCACTCGATATTTGTGAGAAACAAAATATGCAAGCCACAGTGGACCAAAGTGGTGGAGGTCACAGCTGAGTGTACATTTGGGATTGGTTGTGTTGAGAATATATTTTATGGTTCTTACATTAGCCTTGAGCCTCATTGTTTTGAATCATGTTGTGTTTGTATTTAATTTTTAGCAGGTTACATCTATTTTGGCAGACTTGGAGAGTGGCAGATTGCAAAGCATGATAGCAACTGCTCTACCATGCACTCTCAGCCTGATCATCCTAGCAACATATTGAGATAATTATTACATCGCTGATTCTGCCAAAAATACTTCCAGTTTGGATAAATGAACAGCAGTAAAAACACCAACAAATGAACTGCTACATCCTCCATAAATTAACCATCCATATGCGACATAATGATTTGTAGAGTGGACCCAGGTAAACAGAAGAGTTATATATTTCTGCAAAAGCTTTAATATAAAAGACCTTTCAGATCTGTCAAGGGGGACTTACCTACTCTTTAATAACGCGTTTGCTTTTGAGAGGCAGGTAAACCTTTGATAATCCATTCATCTGCTCTGCCCTACATAGCCACAGAGCCGTGGCTGCATCAGAGGTAAAAGTCTAAAAATTGACTTCATCATTTGTCTCCCTCGCCTCACTGCTGTTGAAGCAATGTTTAGCTATGCACTGATGGGTATCATTCACTGCTAAAGCCTATCCATTATTTAGCAGCTTTTTTGTTGTATAGAAATGTAAAAAACTGACTAAAACCTTTGTGTTGGCTGCATATGATTACACATTATTTGGGCACTTATGCATTTGTGTAAGCAAATGTAATAAATTCACCAAGCAGTGTGTTTAGGATGAGACTACACCCAAAGAAATGTAATGCTTCCTTTGCCATTAGCAGCATTTGCACACTTCCAGTCATCAAAGCATAATTTTCTCTCTTGTAACCACCAACACATCCTCCATATAGCCTGAAACAGCAAATGGTGGTGCTCTATTACACAAGGCCTGTGTGGATTAAGCATTGATTTAATAGGGCACCTTCCCTCCTATAATTCTGTCAGATACATAAATAAAAGCTGCTGTAGACAGGTGATGAAAAACAACAAATGCTGTTTGTTTTTCGCTTTAACTCAATCAGCGAGGACACACAATGATAACTATAATAAATGTAAGTGAGCACTCCTCACTCACATCCTGCTCTCCTCTCCCCACTCCAGAGGACCACTGCTGTTAGACCACTTCAGCCTCACACAGGAGAAGTCAGTTTTATGTCGCCATACCCGCTACTGTGTGGGAGTGTGGGGAGCTCTTGTGTAAATCAACATTTATTGCACTTTCTGCTTGTGCACTTTTACCTGGGGCAGAAGACAAAATGAAAAAAGATGCTTAAGTGGGGAAAAATTATGATATTATGGCCACTGATCTGGCCTTGTCTACTCCAGTCTGCTATCTGGTCTTATATAATCAAAATTATAGTTTGAAAATGGGATGTATTTTTCAATCCACAGCATTTTCCTCTAATCTGGTGTCTGTGTGCTCTGTCAAAGTCCTAAACTCTGGCCTATGACATGTGGCTTAAGGATTTTAGTAGGTCATTATTTACGGTGTCAGGACAAGCATATTGCCCTCATCTCATCTGCTATCATCTCCTTTAGGCAGACAGGAGCTGAGCCAACCAAAAGCAGGGCGGCTTGCACGCCTGCTGTTGACCTACTTATACTGCCTAACCCAGCCCATCTTTGCTCATTGTCACTGTGGGAATAAAATTAAATGTAATTACAAAGTTCATGTCCTCTTTGCGAGTTCTTTATTTATACACTTCTCAGTTCCTTATTCAGGTTAGGTTATGAGAATTAATTGCTTCTTTGAAACAGTAAGTGAAGTTCGCCACGTGAGCCTCTTGCAGTAAAAGTAAAATGGTTACAGCGATGTTACATACGACGTTTTAATGTGAGTGTGCGGCTCATTAATGAACCCACAACAAACAGAAACGATGTGATGGTAAAATAAGGGCTCATACATTTTGAAATAAGAGCATTTTCTGCTGCTGAGATTAGAACAGATAATCTGAAAAATCCATGTTCCAATCTACAGCAGTGAGGTTATTGTACATTGAATTTCTGGAAAATTATAAAAGAGATCTCAAAATGTGATGAATGTAGCAACGATCCTCACTTGCCTAATTTAACATACATTAAGGGGGTTTTATGTTGTATTTTACTTAGAATAATCCAAGAAATATCATGTGAATGTTAAAACCAATGATGTATTATGTACCAGTTGGGGGATTATAAGCTAATGTAGTGCTTAGCCCACTGGTCACTCCCAGTTCAAATCAAAGGTGAGTTTCCTTTGCCACATAATGTCTTTTTGTTTGTGTAATAGATTCCATAGGTTCTTGAGTGACTGCTGGGAGCTGGGTTATCAGTCTGACACAATAATGCGATCTGGTGTTTTTCAATGTCAAATGTCTTATTTATGGCTTTAATCACTAAATCCACCATGCAGGAAGACTACAGTTACGTATGCGATTAGTTTTCCACATAGGTCTGAATTACTGTTACACCAAACCTATTAAATCAATTATAATTTTCTATGCTGCTGTGACAAAAGTACTCTCTAATGTGGTTTCTAATCTTGTGGAGTATCCTAAATATGGTAAAACTCTTACTTTTTGCATCACCTTTTGCCCCAATACAGAACCTGTCTATATGTAATGTATATAGTGGCTTTTACACACTCACCTGTCCAGTGTAGGCGAAGTCTAAAGCGTGCTTCAGCCCGACGCTGGTCACCCCCTGCAGAGTCACTTCGTCCGCCTCGCTCTCCACCATGCACAAGCTGAACATGGCCTGACAACACATGAGCAAAACAAGGAGGTCAGCAGCAGGAGGGAACACCACTTATTCTGTAATCATCCCATAAATGTTTAAACCTGACACAAGTAAACAAGAGAATAATGGAAGTGCAACTGAGCAACTATTAAGAGACACTATTTGAAAGTGATTGATAAACAAGGACAATGGGAAAATCAATGTCTTTGTACTCTTCTAAGCTTTGTTCTTCAGAGTAGACAGCTGACTAATCATATAATCTAAACTGTCACATCAACAGGCTGCGAAACGAGGCTGTATGTGTATATGTAGAAGAAATAAGGCCATAATCAAACCCTGCCAGACACAATATCCTACATCTCTCCTTCATTGATTTTGCAGCCTTGGCCCCGGAGGTCAGCGGGAATAAACATCACAATCAGTACTCTCTGTTACATAGCCTCTAAGTTTTTCTCTTCTTCTTCACAAACACACACATATGCCACAGTCCATGCACAATCAAAGAGGTGGGCCCAGTGTCTGCGGTCTGGCCCTGCTGTGTGAGTCCAGTTTACTGCCTGCTAATCAAAGGTATTGACTGGTTTCACACCATGAGAGGATGACAGAGCCATCGATCAGGGCCAGCCAGTAGAGCGTGGCGGTGAGGAGGGGAAAAGTGAGAGGACTGGTCTGGGTCAAATGTAGTTATGATGAAGACTGGCTCCCTATTCTCAGGTGTGAAGGACAACAAGGTCACGAAGGCTTTATAAAGCTTTATACTTGCTCTAATGGGAGAGACAACAATGCTAGCTGTTGAAAACTAATTGTATCTGCTGTCAATACTTCCATTCCCCACAATTTTCTTTGCCTTTGGTCAGTGATACAGTTAATTTGCTTTTTTCTAGTGTCTTTTTCATCTGAGTAGCACAGTGCACTACACTATCTGTACTCCCAGACTGTTGTATAACATCATTACAAGACTTAAAGGGCCTCAAGGCGGTCCTCTTAACAGAGCAACCCATTTTGACATAAAAAAAAAAAAAATCACCAAATAACCCCAATACATAAGCGCTAACAGCTTTGGATTGTGGCAGTGATATGAAAGATGGGGTCAGCTAAAGGCTGAGTCAAGTCTGAACTAAAGCCTGTACATCTTTCCTCAGAGCACAGCCTGGTTGAATCACTGTGCTAATTAAAAGCCACTGGCCCAATGAGCACAGGAAGGCATGTGGTCAAACCTGGGGTGTTCTGGTGGCTGAGCAGTGGTCAACGTGGACATGTCTGTGTAGTAAAGACTGGATAGACTGATCCCTAGATCAGGAACTTATATGTAGTTTGTTTTGTGTGTGGAGACACAGGAACACAGAGAGGGCACTCTAAAAAAGACTGCAGGGCATCTCACCCCACAACAAAGCCGTCTGACACTGGAGCAGGAGCTGAGGGAGTCCTGCTTGTGACAGATGGCTCCTTCAGTTTGAGTACAGATCCAGCCCAAAGACACACTAAGCCCTGTCACTGCAGTCCGTTCACATGACGCTGCAGTGGGACACAGTGCTGCAGTTAGCCTGCCTGCTGGCAGAATTTGTGCGTTTGTTTGGCGTGATCATATCAGAGATAACTTGTGACTCACTGATCCTCCCTGAGAATTATCAGAATATTCACTAAGCTAGTTTCACACCAAAATATTTTCTTTCTCATTGACATGTTTTTTTTTGTTTTGTTTTTTTTAGGAATGTAAAAAATGTTTTATCCCTGCTCTCTCATGGATCACTTTGTGTAGTGCTATCTGTCCCAGACTTGATGCTAGTCCATGATGTCAGTGTGACTGATGTGTCCACCTCCATCCAGACCACTTAGTAATGTGATGATATTGGAAGAGGCAGGTGACACATTCAGGACAAGTCCCAGGTAAACAGCTCACGCTTGGAGGGGTATTTCATTACAATTACTCATGTCCACTGGGCTAGATAATGAGTTATAATCACTGCTATGTGTGCCTGGGCATCTGTCTGAGTCGGTGTGAAAAGAAGAGAAATGTTGAAGAAGGAAAACACAGTTACTATTCAAGACAGCACCTTGTGAAGCTCGTCATCTCTTCAATAAATGAACTGAATGAAACCCATTGGTGGAGTCAGATGACAAACTGGAGATAATGCTATTAAGCTCCGACCGAGGAACAGAGGAGAAAGGGCAGTATTCTTGCGTACTGTAGCAGGCTGATCTAATAATCCTCATGCTCGAACAACAGAGAGATGCTCAGCAGGGATTTTGAAAGAGCTACATTTAAAAATGGAGCAAAAGAACAAAAGGAGAATAAAAACAAAAGGAGAACAGTGTGATACGCCCACTCTATGTTGAACAAAAATAACCTTCATACACACACAGTGTCTCCCATAGAAGCATTAATTCCCCAGAAACTTATCTATTATCTACGTATTTGCATATTTAGTCTGCCTCTCATTTTCAAGGGGGATTAATTTGCACTTCCTGATCTGCTCAGTGTCCCTAAATCAAATCTCGCCGGTGCACTTTTCTCTCAGCACATCTCCTGTGTGACTGTCTGTTTCCACAACTACTTTTGTGACTGACTGAGAACCTAGCAGGAGCCCATATAAAACAAACACATTTATTTCGACTGCTTGAATTAAGTGTCTTCACAACTGGGAGTATATGTAAGCTTTCATTAAAACAGTGCGAATGAGGTCCTTCAGGTGGGTCAACAGGAACAGGTTTATAACCATCCCAGTTGTGAAGAGTGTTACATAACATCATATTGTCACCTGTGTCGCATTAGCGGCCTGCTATATCGCCTCCTGGCCTTTTTTTTATAAATCAACAAGCCTTATCAGACAGTGATGATACAATTTAGTGTTTCTACACATTCAACATTCAGTCCAACCGTGAATGAGACTCACCCGGAAGTAGTCACTACAAGCTGCCAAGACAGCCTTGTGGGCATGAAACTTCTGCTCTCCAGCCACCAGCGTGACGTCACAGAGCAGGCCATCCTTCCTCTGCTGGTTCAGGGCAGAGAGGACCGAGTCCTGGTGGGACTTAGAGTGGCAGAGCCTCTGTCCTGTCAGCATCTCCCTACTGCTGCATATGGACACAAATGAACATATTACGTACAGAGGTTAGTTTAGGTTAGACTTGATTAAGTTATGACTTTTGGCAGGATGTTATAGAGCTGTATGTATTCTAAAGGTAACAACACACCTATGAACTTCAGGTTTATTGTGTTAGTGTGTTTATTAGTAACTTAAATGTATGCAAATGTGTGGTGTTTTGCATGTTAACATGTTACATCAAATGTGAAAGGATTGTAAATACACTAATCATGATTAGTATTTCTTAGTCTACTGACACTAAACAAAGCCTAAAGGGAAAAAACACAAGTTGCTTTTTCTGTTTAGGATTTGTTTTTTTATATTTTCACACACACTAGTCTATGTACAAATATGTATATTTTTCATCACAAAAAAGGTATAGTATCTTCTCTCACCAAATATGCATGTCTATTTATGTGACAAATATTCCTCTAACCATTCTCAGCACCTCTCTTTCAATTAGCATGAAACCCTGTCTATCCAAATCCATCTCTGTCCACTTAGGCGACTGGACGTCAGTCTAAATACTGCAGTCTGCCAGGAGGCCTGCTCTGTCACCTTCATGGTGCTGGGGTGTAAGAGACCGAAATAATGTGTGTCTGCGTGCATGTTCGTGCTTTAGGCCAGAGGTGGGATGAACGATGAGTCAGGCTGTTTGTTTGGTAGTTCAACTCTGCTGAAGGAAGAGCTAACAGCGGAAAAGGACAAAATTGTCTTGTTAGATGAGAGCGGAAAGAAACACAGACTGCAAGGTGAGGGAATGAGGGATGTAGAGAAGTCTTTGAAACTCTGATTGTGTCGATAATAAAGACGGGGAATGTATGCTTCAGGGGTTTGCATTTTCATATTGTCAGCAGTCTTACTCGAAGAATATATTTGAGGGGAATTCCAAAAACACAAGAGACAGAAAGTTGATGACAAAACATTTTAGTGGAATTATTACTACAAAATATAAATCCTCTAATGTCTATGTGGAGTGTGGCCTACCGACTAGCAAGATGGTAAAAACCTGAGTGGAGAATGTTTGAACACTGGGAACATGCTTAATGAACAATGTATTGATCCTACATACAGTAAAGCTCCCTTAGGTTGAAAGAAGGAACAGTTCTCTTGGGTAAATGTATCTGAAATAGCTCAGTTCATTTTTCTAAGTGCATTTGCTGTAAAGTCTTTGAGTATCTTCCTGTTTGCCATACAGTACCGTAGGACTTGTCAGTTAATATAAAAATAATCAACCTCTAATCAACATACAATGAAATATATGAGAAAAAAATAAACAAAACAATCATTCATTAATCATAGTGAAAATATGATGCCTAATTAACTGTGATTAGGCAGAGCGATATACTGCATTGTTGCAACAAAGGCAATTCTGATTACATGTGACAAAGGCTAATTAAACTGCAGTTATGGGTATAGTGCACAGTGTTCACACTTTGCATTTTCTGTATAATTAGCAAATCAAAAAAAGGTTTAAATCACATTGCGGTGCTTCTAAGAGGCACCAGCACAACTGATGGATATTAGTTCAGAGCTGTCTGATTTGTGATATAATTTTAATCTATTCCTCTTTTACAAGGCCCAAGGGAACATACTGCGAGTAATAATGTTACTCATCATTCAGGTATCACACACACAGTTTCTGACCCTAATTATGTCATTTGACATGTATTGTTTTATGTCAAATTGCCAAGCCTTAGTGCACACTATGTATATGGACACAGCAGGCGACTTACCTGAGGCTGGGTTCAGAAGGCATGCCCCTTGAAAGAGGAACAGGGGATGATGGTGGGGGCCAAGAGGAGGTGCTATGTGGCTCCTGGGGACTGTAGCTTCCTCACTGGGCACATACATCAGCCTGATAGGACAGAACAGCACGTCAGCTTTGCTCAGTCCATCCACTTGACCCAGCTACAGCCTGACAGCCTCCTGTGTGATGTGTGAAAAGATGCAACCGGGTGTCAGCCCTTATGCCCTGACACTGACATTGACCTTGCCTCAGCATGTCCAATTTTGACTTTGCCAGTTCTTTTCTCACTGTAAGCTTCCCTTTCAGTCTTTTATGGGGTGGAGAACAACAATGATGTGACAGCTGCAAAGAAGGGAACAAACAAGTTTCTCACGTCTGGAAACAAGCAAACGAGAGTCCTTCTGGTGTAGCTACAACCTTGACATAATGTGCTACACACCTGAATCTGATATCCCACTGTCTCCTGCAAAATAATACCCACTCTCACAAGAGGGAAACAGAGGTCAACACAAAAGCATGCTGAAATCCAAGCCCCTTTGGGTACTCTGAAACACTACTCACTCCATGTGTATAGACCTTCTCATATTGAAAGAGCAAAGCTTGAACATATAGTGTATGATTAATATGGTCCAACTCAAGTGTAGGCTGACTATGCTAAAAACCTGCTCTTGAGAGTAGACCCCAGTGAGGCCTAGTTATCGATTTTTTCATGAGTGACCTTCATGGCTACAGGCATCTGCCTCAGACTGATGGAGGAGAGAGGAAGCTTTGCTGTGCTCAGGAGTCTAACTTTAACACAGGCCTATTGAGCTGCCACTGAGCACACTGGACATCTCGATCTAGAGATGTACAAATACCTTGAGATTGAAGTATGTTCTTTTAAGAGAAAAAGCACAAATATTAATGGATGTGACACAAAAAACATGGCCAGCATTCATTTTTTCCTTTGAAATGTGAACCAGTGTTCTTTTAGAATCGATTTCGAAGCTAATTAAAGGTATTTTAATTTGTATACAGTGAGTACGTTTTTGATTTTGTCTCTTTAAAGATTAGAAACATCTAGAAGGTAGTTATATTTAGGATCTGATCATCACAACAAGTAGGCCATTGTTCCAGGCACAACAGTATAATCTGCTGACTGAAAACAAGTCCTGGCTGAGGTAAATGTTGCCTTTTACGCACAAATACACAATTAGGATTTACGCACCAGCTAGAGCACGTATTCTGGACTGATGGTGGACTGAGGTTTGGGTTGCCGGATAGGGAAACACCATTAGTGCATTGACTGTCACTTCCCAAAAGCTCCCAGCTGTCAAAAGGTCTCCTAGCAACAGGCCAGCGCCTCGGTTCACAAACTAAAAGAAAGGAATAGCAGCCTCCCCCGTACGAGCACAAAAATCCTGTTGCATCCTCAGAGTGACACCAAATTGTATTTAAAGCACCTCACGGTTGGCTTCCCGACTGTATCCAAATCCCTCCTAATGTAAAACAAGCTTACGTACCTCATATGAATGTGTTAGGAGTCAGTGCCGTCCATTAAACAGCGCCTATGTTGTTACTGTGTCATCTGATGTCCGAGGTTGGGCTCACCCTCTCGACTGATCCGAGAGAGAAGAAGAGCCAAATGAAGAGTAGATGCGCTCAGTTATCGCGGACACTTTACTGGTTACACTACGGCACCCAAATTGTTACATTAAAACCCCGCCTCTTCACAGAGTCACATGAACGACAGCGGAGTAATTAGAGCTCCCCCGTGTGGACATTATCATAGACAGAAGTCATCTATGTAGCCTCCACAAATTACAGATGACTTATTGTAATAATAAAGTGTGCGGGAACAAAACCATTATTATTTTTTAATTAAAGCTTCAGTTTCCCACTTTGGAAAGCTCTTAGTTGCATGAGTTCTGTAAACACTGCATTCTTTGTGGTTTAATAGAGCCTCATCTTGTAAACTTTATAGCTCTTAGTTGCCTTATTATTTCAGAAGCCTATTTCTACAACTTCTTCTTCTAGTTTAGATGTGTTTTATATATTACATGATAGACCAAACTTGTTTTGAGCTTTGAGTCAGTGTTCTTCCAGTTTAACTCAGTACTGGTTTGTCAGTGGCCTCTTTATGTTTCATCTAATGACATTTATTTAAAAAAATGAACATTTTGTTTTGCCTTCTTATTTAAAAAGACTAATTATAGGTAGTATTGTCTCACAAATTACTCACGGGCCTGTTTTATGAATGTAATGTGAATGTTGCGTTCAATGAAATCAGGAATGTGTATGACTCTGTTATTCTAATGTGTTTTTTTCCCTATAGGTTACTGTTTTTACTAGAGACGTAGTGTTGTAAAAGAACTAGGTTAGTGTTAATGTAGTAATAAATATGCGCAAGTATCCTATTGCATAATAATATAAATTTTCACAAACACATTTAAAGAAGCCTATTCTACACAAGAGGACATCTTCGATTAAAAAAGGAGCGTTTGCATTTTGGTTATTTTATAAGAAGTATGTTAGGTAGTTATTGTGTTTAGCTGTGATACATTAAACGGCTGTCCATAATAAATGTTAACGTGCGTTTAAAACAGAATCATAACATTTCCAAATTTCATGAACGCGGCCTGAAAGTGAAGTCGCCACTCGCCAGTCAAGAAAACACGGGAAGACTCTGTAGGATTTTTTTTTCGCCGAAACACGCCACAACATTCCCCAAACAACCACACCTGCTCTGAATCCATGTAGCAGACTGTAAAAGAAACTTTGGGCGAGTTAGAGGTAAGTGCTCGTACTTTGTGATTCAATATTTATCTACTTTACCAACTCAATGTATTGTGTCGAAGTTGTGGGGCCCCGTCCCATGGCGACCGACCGGGACAGGGAACTTTACTGTAGCCTACTTTATCCCAACACTTCACGTTTTACAGTGGAAAAGCGTGTTAGCATGTTAGCATGTTGAAATAGGCTAAACTAGTTACTCACTTTCTGGTTGTTTCTTCGTAATAAATGCGCTATTGACACAGATGTTTCAATCACATGGCGCTTGTTGAATTCACTGCTTCTGCTCGTGTCATAAATTAGCTTTATTATCTTTTCTCCAGCTGCTGTCAATAAAAACTAATGACCTGCCAAATTCCTTTCACTTAGATATCAACATTATTATACCTACCTATTGATATCTGGAAACGTTTTAAAGTGCGTTGTGGTTTGATTAGATAAACTCGTACCACAAAGAAGCATATCAGCAAATTATAAACACGTTTCTCAATGGAAATATCATTCATCTATCAACTTTTAATGCTGTTTTTGGTGCAGTGAGCTTTGAAACAACCTCGACCAAAAGGTGGGCTTAAGCTGGGCAAGACTTGAACACGTTTTTCATTTATTTTGATGACTTTTTGCCTCAGGTTATCTCTATACTCTCTCTGCAACAGAACCAGTTGGTCTCTTGGTTACACACAACAGTGTTTCCTAACCCACTGACAAAGAGCCTCTGTACAACCAGTCATTTCTAGTTCAATATCACTCTCATGTTGCCTCAAAAGATTTAACACTCTGTAAATGACACCCGTTCTTTATAGATCCTCTATCAAAGCAGGGAAAAGTCCCCAAATCTGCAACTGGGGAGAAACATACCTGGAATTTAATGTGCATCAACATGCTCAGACTCATTCTGTTAAATCAGACGAGGGCTTTTTTCATTCCCCAGCCCAGGTTAGCACTTGCATTGATATTTTACTTAAATATTTTGCAAAAGTAGTCCCTCTCCATGTGGTGTCTCAAAACTTGAAGCAAGACTAACTTTTCAAGGTGTATTACCACTAAAAGACAAAAGGACACAGATGTTGTTGCAAACGCCTGAAGACCAATAAGTATCTTATATATTTATTCACACAAAATGGTAGACCGCAGCATAGTTTGTGAAAAAGGTTCACTTTGTCATAAAAAGAGGGGTTTGAGTCTCTTTTTCAGGTCAAGAAACTACCATGAATTTGACTCTAGAAATTGAGATGAACCTACAGTGTTGCTTCAAATGACAAATGGACAGACATACTTAACAAGCTTCTTAATAAAAGCGTGTGCAATAAAGTGTTTTAATGAAAGGCCCTCAGTCAGAAAGCCATAAAGGTCTTCTTGTTGTGGTTGCAGTATCCCAGTGCCTTGTAATATAAAGCATTAACTCATCTCTTTATAATTATTTTCAGGGATGTGGGAGTCCTGTTTTTGATCCAGAGGCACGTGATCCAAACTTGTGTGTCGATGGGAACCTTTTACCTTCTGCTGCATCCTCCCTCTTTACTGAGGTGACTCCAGGAGGAGCTGAAACCCAATCACAGTCTGAGCTTGGGTTATCTGATATCCTTACATCAAGCAAAAAACAAAATCTGCTGTACCTAAAAATCACAAACACACATATTAACGATGCTGATGCCAGGGCCGCTGTGGCTGTGCTTGGCTCTGATATGGGTGGGGCACTGCAGAGCTCACAGCCTGTTTACCTGTGAGCCAATCAAGGTCCATCGGTGTCTGGGAATGCCCTACAACATGACCTTTTTCCCCAACATGATGGAGCACTACGACCAGGATATCGCAGCCAGTAAGATGGAGGTGTGTTCATTTCATATTCATGGGGACCTACTTTGCTCATTTTATTGTTGGGTATTTATGATAACGTTTTATTTATATATTTGAAAAGCTGAGCAAGTGGGGCTCTATTCATAATAAGATAGAAGTCTTCAGAAGTTTAAGCTGCTGTTGACATAGCTTTACAGTAGAGGCACAGATCTGTTCATTAATGAGTAAACAAGTTGCTTACACAGGTGAAAATCTCAGTAGTTTTGTTTGCCATGGAGAGTAGTAATTACCGTAGATTGGCTTTGTCTGCGGTAAAACAAACGCTTCCTCTGTTAATGGACATTTTCAAAGGATATCATCACTGAACCATAACAGTGCTGTTAGTGCCATTCTGAATGCTTTTAGTGTTTACAGTCTGTAAATGTCACTGTCTATCGTCCCTCACAAGAGCGTATTGATTAAACCATAATTACCATTTCGAAATGGTCATCAACAAGCAAACACAAAATACCAGCCAGAAATCATGGCTGAATGTTATTGAACACAGAAGCATTAATCAAATATTAAAAACATAATTGAAACACAGAGGAATGACAACATAGAAATGCAACAAATTACTTCATGGTGGAACATTAGATTAAACTTCCTGAAATAGGAAAAAGGCAGGAAACTATGCTCTGTTGTCTTGTGATTTGTTGAATGGTTTTCTTGCAAACACGAGACTGAAACCTTTTTTATTCAATAACTGTTAATATCATTAAGAGTCAAGATAACCTAATAATTAAAATGTCAGTTAAGAAACCATAAAGAAAGCGTTTGTAATAATGAATCACTTCCTGTTATTTCTATTTTGGGTTTTGTAGTTTAAGTATAGTTCCTATTATGTGGCTTAATTCATCTTATTAAAACTGACTTTGTAGCTCTTTATTGTCTTAATCCCACAGCTCCTTAATGAGACATAGTGTACACACAGAGCTTAGCATATTTGGCGCACACTGTTCAGAAGACTTCATTTCTTGTATCACCTTCTTGTTTCTTGACTTTGCTAAAGGCTAAAGTATGGATTACAGTATTTGGTGTGAGAATGTTGAGAATGAGCAGGGATCAGTGGAGGGAGTCTTTTGTGTTGCATCTGGCAAAGGTATAGGCTTCTTATTTCATAGCAACCTTGGCCACAGGCAACTTCGCTGACTTTGTTGTTCACAGCCTTTGATTTCTAGAGGAAGGGGAGGGACACACCCAGTCCCACACAAAGCCCACCCTGCATACCACAATGAGTATTCTCTGTTAATCACTCACTCATTTCACTCTGTTCACAGTCTTACATCTGTGCTCTGCTCTCCCAGGTAACAGGCTCACACTTTGTGGCCTACATTACATACAGTACATAGAAAGTGTGCAAGGATTAATCGTGGCCTTGGCTGGATCCATCCTTTCAGTAGGATTTTCCAGTGAAAGGGACACTTTTCTCCACCCTTGGGCGCTACCAGTGACTGAAATTATATTTATAAAGTTTTAGGAGTAAGTCTTAAGACACATTTTGGCAAATTTAACATTTTTTCCAGTAGTAAGCTCCTTTGCTGATCCTAGTTGATGGTTTCTGAAATAGGGGCAGTTGTTACAGTTGCAGGCAAATAAAGGTCAGATTGTTGCGCAAAAAGTGCATTGAGAAGGAGTCCAAGACCTCCACAGGAGGGAAACAAGGACTTCTACTGTCAGAGAGGGCAGGCCCAGGCCCCAGAGCTGTGGGCCTGCTGCCAGACTGGATTTCGGGAAAGACAAGACGAGCAAACATTCAATAGTGAGCGTTGTTGGCACATGTGTGAATGAATACAAATGTAATCAAATATTAGTTTATGCCAAGAGAATGGATTTATAACTGTTAAAACTGGGACTACACTAAAGTCCTAGTCACAAAGCTTTGGCTGACCATTTCTTATAAACATTTGTGAATGTAGCAGATAAAGAGTATGTCATTTTAAAGGGAAAAAAACACACATTTATGCTAGTTTGCAAAAGCAGTTGAAATTTACCCCTGTGTTACTTTTATGTGCCATTTTATGTGTCATCTTTTTCTCACATCCACCCAAACCAACATTATTCTGGGTTCCTGTCCTTTCTCTCTGTTTCCAAACGTCCACACACAAATTTCCTGCCAGCTAGAGTGCACCCCCTCCCAGTCGTCAATTTCTTGACCAATGTGTTGAAACGGAAGAGTATCCTTCCCAGGCAGTGAATGGGGTCCTTTGTGTGGCGCTATAGAGCACCGCAGCTCATCATCTGCAAAAGAATCTGGCTATTGTGAGCTGGTTATGAAAATGTTGTGACTGTACACATATCCTCTCTGACTATTTAGGCATATCAGTTACATACATGGCACAAAGAAATCTGTATTTAGTAGTGATAATAATTTTAGCGAATATCATATTATCATTTCCCTTTGCAGTCTAACGTCCCTCTTCTGTCCATCCACAGCCTTTCATGCCCCTGGCAAACCTGCACTGTTCTCCAGATGTGCACCATTTTCTTTGCCAGGCCTTTTATCCCCCATGCACGGAAGAAAACAATGTGTTCACTCCGTGCAGGGAGCAGTGCCAGACAGTGCTGTCTGACTGTGCAGAGAACATCCGCATCTTTGGAATCACTTGGCCTCCTGAGCTACAATGTGACAAGTAAGATAAATGTAGTTTAAGACCTATATATCAAGTTGTTTCCGCAAATACTTATTGATTTGTGTGAACTAGATTACCACCATGCGGTCTGTCTGATTCTCACTCCTCTCCACCTGCAACCACCTCAATGATGTCCTCAGCAGCAAAGAGGGACTTCGGTTTCTGGTGTCCACTGCAGTTTAAGACCAAACCAGGCTACGGCTCAACGTTTCTAGGCGCTCAGGACTGTGCACCACCTTGTTCCAACATGTATTTCAAACCCCATGACATTGACTTTGCAAAGAGTTTCATTGGCGTCTGCTCTATTGTCTGCCTCGGTGCCACACTCTTCACCTTCCTCACCTTCCTCATTGACGTCAAGCGTTTCCGTTACCCAGAGCGTCCTATAATTTTTTATGCCGTTTGCTATAGTTTTGTGTCACTAATTTACTTCATCGGGTTCCTAGTGGGAAACAATGCAGCCTGCACTGAGCCTGTACATCCTTCAGGCATGTTAACTGTTGTACTAGGCTCACAGAGTAAAGGCTGTACTCTGCTTTTTATGTTGCTCTACTTCTTCTCTATCGCTGGTATTGTCTGGTGGGTCATTCTCACCATCACCTGGTTCCTGGCAGCTGGTCCCAAGTGGAGCTGTGAGGCTATTGAGAAAAAAGCGGTAAAGATTATTTTTAACAAGACATCATGACAGAAGCATGAACCAGAATAATAATTGTCTGTATCTTGTGTTTTCAGGTGTGGTTCCACTCTGCTGCTTGGGGAATCCCAGGGGCTCTCACTGTTATGCTTCTGGCTCTGAATAAGGTCGAAGGGGACAACATTAGTGGGGTTTGCTTCGTGGGCCTTTACGATTTGGATGCCCTGCGCTACTTCGTCCTGGCTCCTCTGTGCGTGGGCGTCATAGTGGGACTTTTCCTCATTCTGGCAGGCATCGTTTCACTCAACCACGTGCGACAGGTCATCCAGCATGACGAGCGAAATCAGGAGAAGCTCAAAAAGTTTATGATTCGCATCGGCGTTTTCAGCGGCCTCTATCTGGTTCCACTGGTCACCTTGTTGGCCTGCTACACCTACGAACTAAGTCACCGCAGCAGCTGGGAGAGCACATGGATCAGCGATAACTGTCAGAAGTACAGCATCCCCTGCCCCTCTAAGGTACTGTCTGCATATTTTTAACACATAGTCATTTCATTTGATCTAAACTTTTGATTTTTTTTTCTTCTCACAGTACACAGAGCCTAACCGTCCTGATCTGTCTCTGTTTCTGGTGAAATACTTGATGACATTAGTGGTTGGGATATCTGCTGTGTTCTGGGTCAGCAGCAAAAAAACCTGCTCTGAGTGGGCCTACTTCTTCAACAGGACACGCAAGAGAGAGTAAGACTATCTTTTGACCTTTTCCAAATACATAACTAAATAAAACCACTGAAACATGTTTTAGAGGTTTTCCCTTTGCTACTAAAAGGTGAAGCTAAACACTGTTGTTTGTTGTTAGATTAATCTTCACTTGTGAAAATGAAACTTAAACTGGAAAACACAAAACATATTTTCTCAAAAAAGCTTGCCACATACACCAATACCAAAGCATGCCTACTGACCCATACCTCCTTGTTGAAACGTTTATTAGGTGTGCACAATGACTATATTCTGATATATAACTGAACTACATCATTGTGAACTACAGTCCCATCAGTGAGAGTCGCCGTGTCCTCCAAGAGTCCTGCGAGTTCTTCCTGAAGCACAACAGCAGGGTCCAGCACAAGAAGAAGCACTACAAACCAAACTCCCACAAACTCAAGGTGGTCTCCAAGTCCATGGGCACAAGCACAGGTGGAGTACCCGCCAATGCCTCTGCGTCTGCCGTCACCAACCAAGGAAGTGCACATGGGCCCCAGGCACAAGGCTCTCACTCTGAGGCATCAGTCCGTGAGCACATGGAGCGGGGAACCTCCAGCCGAAGTTCCCGCCGAGCAGAGAGGGAACGAGAGAGGGACAAGGAAGTGTCAGAGAGACGCAGCAAAGGAGGGAGCTCCGGTAAAATCAGCAGCCTCTCAGACAGCTTACTCAGAGTTCCTGATGGGAAGTAAGTCCACATTTTACAGCTAAGCCTTAATTTCTTTCTTTCTGTATAACAGCTTTTTGCAATATATTTTTTGTTTTATATTGATGCATACAATAACTTCTGAATCTTTTCTGGCTTGTTTTAGGATGACTCCCAGAAGTGACCAGACGGAAATGAAGCAGATTTCCACTGTTCAGATTCCAGCTTTAAACCTATCACACAGCAGCAGCGTTCAGGACTCCAGCCACCAACTGGTGCACAAGGCTCCTGAGGAGAGTCCGGACACAAAGGACATCTGAACCTCATCTGATGGAGGTTCGGGCACCTGTTTCAAGTTACAGTGTCCATTTGTCTTTCATAGCACGAAATATATTAGCTTCAGAACATGTCAGGTCATATATTATGACTGTCACTGCTGTCTTAATGTAACATACCTGACATTTTTGAAACGGTATGTTTGGACCAGATTGTTTGGATTACAGGGGAGTCTAAGGGGTCATGGTTAGCAATATATGTTTCCATACATTTGCATAAATGTCATTAGCACAGCTGTATTTGACTAGTACAAACAGCCACAACAGTTCAAATCTTGGATGTACAGTTTTAGAGTCATTTTAAAGAATTAGAAAGCATTATTCTCAAATGCAATATTTATATAGACATTTTTTATAGAAATGAAGTCTTTTTGACTGGACTAGTCTTTACACTGGGAGTTTTCTTATGAAAGGTCATGAGAAGCCAAATGTAATCTTCCTGTGGTCAGCAGTTGAATGTTTTCTGTGGTTAATGATGCACATACTGTAGTGTGCTACCCTCTACTGTTTTGAAAATACATAACTTGATTTTTTTTACACTGAATTTATTTTATAAAAACAATGTTGTTTATTTTACTTCTCTGCTTTATACAAGGCCTCTCTTTTAAAGACTGTTGATTCTGAACGATGTATAACTTTTAAAGCTTTCAAAAGAATGTGCCTTTCGTGTGTAGCTTGTTGTCTTAAGATGTCCAATATGTGGGATGCATGCTGTCGGTGTGATTTTTAATTCGGTTATGGACAGAAGTCAGATGCACTATGTTTTTATCAGAAGCACAAAACGTTTGTTTTAAAAATATTTGTGGCTTTATTCAGGGTGTATTTTACATTTGGGTTTCAGACCACAAATCTTTTAAGCAATTCCAGATTTATTTCTGTGTCTACTTATCTTTAGTCTTCCATACAGTACTATAATGCTGTACAGGTGTTGTCTGTTTCTATTTAAAAGTCTGTGAGCATCAACACTACTTAAAGGGAAAGTGTTTTAATATGCCATGTGGAGTATAATATACCCAGGGCTGATCAGCTAGATCAGCTTTTGTTTTATTGTTCTGTCTTGTACTATATTTTGTGCACTCCATTTCATTTTTATAAAAAGCTATTAAAAATAATGATTTTATACTTGGACCCTTGTTGTCTATCTACCACATCACGTGCCATAATGGAAGGGTTACTCAGCAGCACCACTTCTCTGCTCTTTATATAAACTTTTTATGGAGATGTGACGGCTTCCCTCACAGTAGACTCCTGCTAGTTGACTGGCTCCTTCCTCGTCCTGCCCTCCTCTCAACTTAAAAAGTGGTTGGTGTTGGAGTCAAACTGTCGCCTCAAATCCCTCAGAGTAGCGCACAGACGCCCGTTGTCCCGGCCCGATGTCTCCTTTAGTTGCCCGCCTGCTGCTGCTTGTTTGCTTGGCTTTACCTCTTTATGGCGTGGAAAAGGTGAGAAATAGAGGATACCGAAAGGATCCTGATGCTGATAAGGTAAGTTTTACATAAAAATTTGAAAATGAATTCATTTTATTTTCTATTTTTAGTACCCCGGCAGAACAATTAAGATAAAGTTTCTTTGCGTAAATTTGTGTCGTTTTTATAGCAACCAAAATAAATCGTTGCGTGGAGCAAAAAAAAAAAAAAAAAAAAAATCTTGTTAACTTTGTTTGGATAATTATTAAGCCAGCATTTATACGCTTGCAAGAATGTCCCTGTAGTGATTTATTCACATAACTCATATACACTAAGAGTGCTGACCATTATGGCAAACTGGTCTAAGAAATTTCCTGCCACCGAAGGAAGGTTGTTGTTTTATTGGTCAGTTTCTTTCTATTATCCAATCTTTGGCTGCCCACCAATAGACCAAACAGGAAGTAAAAGTCTGAATCACTGTCTGTATCTCTGGGTTATCTATCATCCTGTCTACTTTACTTTGTTACTGTGCCTGTGTTTAACCTGTTATGCTCCTTATTTAATTGAATCAAAGTATACTCCATAAACACACATCATTGGCTCACAATTCAGAGTATTCAATGTTGTTCTTCTAGAAATATATTTGCCTAAAATTGC
The DNA here is from genome assembly GCA_036850595.1 of Rhyacichthys aspro. Taxonomy (NCBI): domain Eukaryota; kingdom Metazoa; phylum Chordata; class Actinopteri; order Gobiiformes; family Rhyacichthyidae; genus Rhyacichthys; species Rhyacichthys aspro. Next base: position 6,652,961 of record CM072163.1, on the reverse strand, counting down.
ATAACCCTGAGCAGTATGATGCTGAAGGAGCTCATTGTCTGGGCAGTCTCCTGGGAGTCCAGTGAAAGTGAAACTGGTGTTTATTTTTGTTGTGGACCCGGTCCCCACAGGATTTCTGCTGATAGCATTTGGAGAGAAGCTCTAAAGTATTTACTTTTGATGTTGTCATATATAGTGTTACCCAGAGTTTCTCTTTTAAAATGATACAATGAATAGACTCTTATTTTAACATTTTATATCTAGTGCTCAGGAAATGATGCAGAAAAGCCCAACTGCACTAGACACTCAGACGAAGGACGATCTGCTTTTTTGAAAAACATGGTAAAATGCTTCTTTGAACTCCATTGAGATTCTCCAACTCCTAGAACCATGCAATATAATGTGTCCTGCTGTGCATGCTCCAAGAGAGCTTGTGTCTATGCTTTGATGCTGACTTATGCATGAAATGCTGCTGCTTTCTCAGCACTGTGGGGCAAATGCAGCCTTTATGCTACATTTACAGTAATGGACTGTGCTACTAATATTCATAGAGTTGGAGTGTAATTCACACAGGCAGGCACCTCTGCTATAGAAAAACACCAGACTGGAAGCTAATATGAAAGTCAGCAGTGTAGCTAAGTGGACAGAAGCTCCTTTCATTAGTCTGCTTTGAAAAGTGTGTGACACATAATAAAATACCCCTTTCTGAATGTTACCAAACATATATGTTGATTCAAAAATCTGTTATATCCATGGTATAAGGCTATTTGTGTAGTTTCTACATTATAACAAGGAGATGAGGTGCTATTTCTTGAGGAGGCCAATTGGACATGCATATTAACCGACTGTCTGCTGCTTGTCTGCTGGTTTCATCCCAGGCTTCTCATTTTCCTATGGAGATGATGTCAGACCTCTCCTGGATAGCCACTTAATGGCTAAAACAGGATGCCGGCTGCTTGCTGAACCATCTGCTTCAAACCACCTGGCTTTAAAATAATGCCAATGACTCTAGGAATTTTCCAAATTCACATAATCTTAAATCATTTACATTGCTTTGTTGGGATAATTATTGGATGTCAGTTCTAGGCAAGCTCATGTATAAGCTCTTTGTTCTTTATTTCTCCTCTTCCCTTTTTGCTATGATTTATTTTGGATTTGTGCCCCTAGCTGCCCACAGCTGCAGGCCAAGCAAAAGGGCAGCAACAGCACCACAAAGACCCAAACTCTTTTGGCAGCAGTGTTTCTTTAAGACAAAGATACTTGCACATGTAAGCAATCTCTCTGTGACTGGAAGAAATTAATGGCTGGTATAGGTCACTTAACCTCAATTCAAATCCAACAACTGCAAACTTTTGCAACTGTAATCTGTTGGTAAAAATGTCTCATAGAATAACACAGAGCTATATTGGGCCGTTGTGTGTATCTGTGTATGTGGTAGGGCCGCTTTGGCAAGCTCCCCCGTCGTCCCCAGTGTGTGCTTGAGTCAGCTTGACTAAGAAGCTGCATCTGTTTAAACATAGCAGGAGAGAGGGCACAATGAATCACACAGAGAGATGTGTGGCCAGACACCTACTAATTTAGGCTGTCACCAAGCCTTCAGTTCCTCATTAAGGCCGTATCTGTCACTTGCTCATGTCTTCCTGATGCTGCTGGTGCTATCGTTGTAATGCTTTGGCTCAAACTGATCACATCTGTTTTCACATTTATGTCCACTCATAAACCAGCCTTGAGGCAGTGTTTTGTTTGAATGTCCCACAATGGTGTTTAATAGGACTTTGTGTCTGAGGGTTGAGCGAATGGTGTCTGTCTTGCACGTTGCCCAAACAGGGACTAATCCAACGGCAACAAAGAGGAAAATCCCAAACAGCAAGTTGGATTTCAACCCTACTTTTCCTCTCCCTTTCTTTCTCAGTTTGGCAGCTGCATGCAGGGTCCAGCTGGGACCCCTGGCCGAGACGGTAACCCCGGAGCAAACGGCATACCAGGGACACCGGGTATCCCAGGTCGCGATGGGCTCAAAGGTGAGAAAGGAGAGTGCATCAGTGAGATCTTTGAGGAGCCCTGGAGACCCAACTACAAACAGTGTGCGTGGAACTCACTGAATTATGGGATTGACCTGGGTAAAGTAGCAGTAAGTATCTTAAATTAACTAAAAGTTGTGAGTTATATTGGACAACTATTACCATAGGCTGCCTTTACATGTTGCAGGACTGCACATTCACCAAACTCCGCACAGACAGCTCCCTCCGAGTTCTCTTCAGTGGTTCTCTAAGACTCAAGTGTAAGAACGCATGCTGCCAAAGGTGGTACTTCACCTTCAATGGAGCTGAGTGCACTGGGCCTCTCCCTATAGAGTCTATTATCTACCTAGACCAAGGAAGTCCAGAGCTCAACTCAACCATCAACATCCACCGAACTTCATCAGGTACAACTGCAGCACAAAGAAAATAGAGTACATTCAGTTCAATGCAGCAGTTTTACTGAAATCTTTTGTAGTGGTATTGGTTCACCACAGGGTTAACCAGAGGAGCAATAAATGAGTGGGCATTTTGGGTGTTCCCTGAAATTGAAGTCTTTCTTTGACTTTTTTTCAGTTGAAGGACTGTGTGAAGGCGTCAAAGCTGGGCTGGTGGATGTGGCTGTCTGGGTGGGGACCTGTGCTGACTATCCCAGGGGTGATGCTTCTACAGGGTGGAATTCAGTATCTAGGATCATTATTGAAGAACTGCCCAAATGAATTTAAAACCATAACATTGAAAGGGAGGCTCCGGCCCTGGTGCTACAGCAGTGTATCATCTAGCTTTCCCAAATGATCAGGTGTGGTTGAAAGCCAGAATCACTCATGCTCACTTGAATGTGCTTTTGTTTTGTTTAAATACTATACTAGCGAACTGTCTTGCAAACATGGATACTGTGTGTTTCTGTGCAAGATTTAACCTGTTTACTGTAGCTTTTGTCTGTTGTGGGAGCAGCTTTTGTAACAAGACACTGACTACGCTCAGACTTTTATATTAATTGTTTCTGTTAATCAAAGTCACTTGTTGTACTGAACTCTGTAAAAGTGATTTTTCAGTGTACAAAACCTTATAAACCTTTTACAATGTCTGGTACATTGTATATCTTTCTGTGTTTGCAACATAAGGAAAACAAAGTGACAGGATTTTATAATATAAAGAAATATTTATATCTTTGTTCAAAAGCAAAACAAAAACACCTAGCCATGATGAATTTTTGACGGTCTTAGCTTTTAAAACAATAATTTAAATAAAAAAAAAACATAAAAAACAGAAATCCTATGGCCATTTATGGCAATCTCTTTTTTTGATGCCAAATGTAACCATATAAACATAGCACATATAAAATAGGCTGTACACACTCACACCATTGAAAATATTCTGAATAATCATTTAAGGAAATCACAATACATACTGTATTGTTAGAAGGACTCCTCATTGGCTTTCAGTGCAAATGAATACTTCTCACATCAGCACATTTACATGTACTGTGCACAATTCATTAGTCACTTGATGAAAAATCTCTGCTTTAGTCCAGTTTTTCAGACTGTGTGTAATGGCTCAGACACTGGGTCATTGTGCGTTCACAGTCCATGCTGCTCATGCCTTTTCAGTAAAGCCTTAATGAGTTTAGCTGATGAGCCAGCGGGACACATTCTCATAAACTACGAATGTGATGCAGCATGCAGGAGTGACTCGTATCAAGTTGGGAATAATTCCTTTGTAGAAACCAACAGCGCCCTCGTTTCTGCAGAAGATATACACAAAATAAATTTGGAAATTACTCTTAATGAACAGAGCCTTCTTTATTTCACTACGGTACAAAATGTTTTCTAATTATAAAAAACCCTAAAGGATCATACCTCCATGTTCGGCCGATGACATCAATAACTCCATTGTATCTATTGTGCTGGTCCTGCAGGCGGGCACGCACCACCTGATATGGATATGTCATCGCCACAGCAAATATTTTGGATAATGCTGCCATTGTGATGTATTCCAAAGGATTCTGTTGATACAGATACAGAAAGAGGAGTGTGGGGAGGAAGAGGAATGAAGTGGGAAAGCTGATGAGTCACTTCTTCAGGTAACCAACTGTGGGTTTGCTCAAAATTGCATTACACACACAAGACATCCTCAGGCTCTATTAGGGTTATGAGGTTACTGACTCACCAACTTTGCATCTGAATGCACTTTCTTGTATTTGTTGTAATCTCTCTTTAGCTCTTCATAGGCCATAAACTGCAACGCTCCATGAGATGTCCCAAACAGACCTGGAACATAACCCTGCAAAAAGTATTTTCTTTTTCTGTTAAATGTATTGCATACCATAACAAAAGTGTGTCACCCCTACCCTAGTAAGGCGTTTCAATTACTACAATTGTAATGTAATGAGGACCTCTAGTGGTCACTACTTATACCAACAAGTGGAGAGGTATGATGCAACAGCTATTTGAGTATTACATGGCACGTGAGAAAATGGACAGATGTGTAACCTTGTATAATCCAGGCAGCCCTTCGTGGCGGTAGATCTTGACCAAGGCATCAACCATCCCCTTGTACTGTTTACCAGACACATCAGAGTTGTACTGCAGCACAAGCCGAGTTTTGGTGACCCATATGGGGTTGGTTATAGTGAGTGTCAGGATACCTAAACAGGAAAGGCACCTAATTAGATGTGCATGACTATTAACAGAGAGTCTACTGTGTCTATTTCTAAAATCTGAGACTGATGTTTCCAACAGTTTCCAGTCAACAGAGCACACACAGCTTGTACTGGTGCTAACCTGCTTCAGCTGCAGATACTAAGTGCTCTGTTGCAGTCAGTTCAGTCTGGCGACCCTCCTTTGTGTATGCTTTTATAGCATTGTAGCTGTGGAGTACATGGAAGATAATAAAGTGTTACAGACATATAAGTCTGTTGCTATTGATCTCATAAAAGTGTAGTGAAGAAGAGCTTTACATACAAAAAGAAGTATAGACCCCAGGATGTTCCAGCACCCCAGACATTAGGTGTGACTCCTTGATAGAGTCCTCTTACTCCCTCCTGCTGCCACACACTCTTCATACAGTGCAATATACCACTGTACTTGGGTCTTAGCTCCAAGCCATCACTTACTGCAATAAAGGTACATCACAATATACAATAAAGCACATGGCCACTAATTATTGATGTGACAAATAAGTGCATACTCTGTTGTGAATAAAAATAATAGATATGTTCTTACTGAAATACTGGGACTTTCCAGCATTTGCACACACATAAGCTCTCTATCTGCAAATACACTGCTACAAAACTCACATGCGACTAATATCTCAGTATCTATCTCATAGAGAGAGAAAGGTGTTCTCAAAACATAAGAGCATTCAAAATGGAGTATGTAGCAAAACTGGGTACAATGTGCTTTGAAACATTCTCCCTTTTTTAATTTTACAAGATCATAAAGATGACGGGATTCCATAATTTAATGAGGTTTTGTATTCTATAGTTTAAAGTTACAAGTGTTACATGAACTTCAGAACACTATTATAATCAAAATATCAAGCACAAATGAACCTCTTTAACCATCAACTGTATCTGGAAAAGACTATTTAAAAATACACAGGAGACTTGTCCAAATTTGCTACAAAAACTATACAAACTAGTAATAAAAAGATACTAACTTTAGACGCTTTAAAATTAGAAAAAAAAAAAAAGAAATGTCAAGCAATAGGAATACAATGATGAATAGAGGAAACTAAATTAGATTTAAATAAAAGCCTCTGGCCCTTGATCAGAGTCAAATACTAGCCTCTGGCCCTTGATCAGAGTCAAATACTAGCCTCTGGCCCTTGATCAGAGTCAAATACTAGCCTCTGGTCCTTGATCAGAGTCAAATACTATCCTCTGGCCCTTGATCAGAGTCAAATACTAGCCTCTGGCCCTTGATCAGAGTCAAATACTAGCCTCTGGCCCTTGATCAGAGTCAAATACTCTCCTCTGGCCCTTGATCAGAGTCAAATACTATACTCTGGCCCTTGAGTATGAGTATTGAGAGTGGCCCTTAGTGACATTCAGGTTGAAAGCCATTCACAGTGTTTACCTCGTGGATTATTAAAATAGCCTACACTGTATAAACAACGTGGTTCCTTAGTTGTAAACAGAAAGTAATGTGGTACCTGCAAATCTGATTTTGACCAGATCCAGGGGGTGAAGCACCAGAGTTGAGACCACTCCACCGCTGAGCCCCGCCACCAGGTTCTCCACCTTCACATGGCTGAAGACCTGCTGGAGGTGACCGGCTAAAGACACTGTGGAGGCGGCCTTTCCTGTCAGCCCAGACTCGGACACTTTCACGGCGCCATGGTCTGAAGTGGAGCTCATGTTTACAGTCAGCTACCTGAGCTAGCTACTGTCAGCTAGCAAAATTTACAATCTCAAACAAAAAAACAACACTTAAATGATAACGGTAAAAGTCATAAACGTGACGCTGGTGTTAGCTCCTCGCAGTTTTCCCTTGATCTGTACATGTTGAGAGAGCCACGTTTTTGACATGAGGCAAAGCGAAGGCACTACGTCTAAAGATAACATTGCCCAAAATGTCAAGCTGCAGCATCTGACCTTGCGCTTCGTCAAAGTTCTATTCCAACAACTACATCCGTGTCAAAACTTCAAAATAAACGCACAAAATATTTAATTATTGCTGTGTGCTGGATATTATAATGAAATTTTAAGCTTGGAGGGTATAATTGTTTTCAAAAGATTAATATTTCAATGATACGTGCAATTTATATGTGTAATAAGTCAAATACTTGGATCAGGACCGTAAAGTGGGTCATTTTATTTAGGTTCCCAAATTTCTGTCAGTTCAAAATCACTGTATGAAAAATTTTGTAGTACTCCAAAGGCATTTAAACGCTGCTTTTAACTTTTAAATGATTCTTTTAATTTTCTTTTTCAGGTCAGGAAAAAGAAAACAACGATAATCAAGTGGTCAAAAGCAGGATGTTTGTAACCATTACATGAAATAAAAATTAGGAAAAAACAAACAAACTAAATACTAAATAAATAAAATAAATAAATAAATAAATGTGATGGTTAAAGGTGTATATTACTGAATGTGTATATAAACATTATTGACGCTTTTAAATTATGCCTGTCATTACATTATCCTTCTTATTTCAAACACTTGACATTTAATTTCAATGCTTCCGGTTTTTAGCAAGCTTTACTTTTGTAGCTTGGTTCAGCCACTCGTTGGTAAATCACGTCAGGGGGCTGGTCAATCCCACAATGCACCGCGGTGTTTAACAGCCTCCTCCTGCTCAACAACACATGGCTGCCTGTGTTCATTGCTGATGTGTTAAAATCTTACTCTAATAGCCGCATTTAGCGTGTTTTAATTTGTATCGCGACTCCAAATGAAAGTTAAAGTCCTGACGAGGAATCCGGACGATTATGTCCGAGAGACCAAACTAGATATTCAGAAAGGTAAGTGGAAACGACCCAACTGAGCTAAAGCTAAGCTAGACTGAATATACTGATGAGATGCTAGCAACACTAGCGATGCTAGCAAAACCACAGTGGAAACTACTGAGTGAAGTGAGGAAGGCTCAGTTATATTCTTGAATATGTGCGTTATTTACTAAGAGTAGTCTTCTTTTCTTTAGCATCTCACATATGAATCAAGTATGGTATATAAAAAAAATAATACATCAGGAAGTCATCATAATTGGCATCATATTTAAGTTATATGTAGAATATGCTAGCCTACCACTCATAACTATGCAAATTATATTCAGAAAAAGATGAATGTTAATGAACATATAAGGTTTTTTTTTTTCTTTAATGTCATTGTACACTTGATGCATCAAACCTTTGTATCATGAAATCAAAATAAACAACAATAATCTAACGATTGTAAGTATCAAAGAAAAAAAAATCTCTCGTATATACCACGGTGCATACAAGTGATGTGACCTGATCTTATGAAAATATATTAAATTCTTTGCATAATTGTCAATGCTTTGTGTGGTAGATCAAACTAAACATTTTTTCTCAATTTATAATGCAAACCAAATGCAAACTTGCTTAACAAACTAAAAATGTAAAAGTCAAAACAGACATTAGGATCAGACTGACCACTTTGCTCTTCATAGTCCCCAGAAACTATGATCCAAGCCTTCACCCATTTGAGGTCAACAGAGAATATACAAGAGCTCTAAATGCCACCAAGTTGGAAAGAGTTTTTGCCAAACCCTTCTTGGCCTCTCTGGATGGACACAGAGATGGGGTGAACTGTATGGCAAAACACACAAAGAGTCTGTCTACTCTGCTCTCTGGCTCCTGTGATGGAGAGGTAACAGTTGTTAGATAGCTGTTTTACAATGCTCAGTGTACTTCTTCTGTTAAACTGTGAATTTCTTTCACAGGTGAAAATATGGAACTTGACCAAACGAGAAAGTGTCCGAACGCTGCAAGCTCACGAAGGTTTTGTTCGTGGGATGGCAGTGCGGTTCTGTGGGACATCGTTCTTTACAGTGAGTGCTGCAAACCAGATATATTATTGTAAACAACGGCTTTTCTCAGGTGGAATCCAGCAGACCTTTCTTATTTATGCTTCTTTGGTACAGGTTGGCGACGATAAAACAATCAAGCAATGGAAAATGGAGTCTCCAGGATATGGAGAGGAGGAGGAGCCACTCAACACTATTCTTGGAAAGGTATGAACAGCAGTGTATTTTTTTATTCATCTGATCATTAGGTAATTGTCACTCTTACCTCTCTGGACTGTTTTTAGAGGGTTTGACCAACATCACTGATTTTATTAAATGAATCCATCTTGTTATTTACAGACAGTATTTACAGGGCTGGACCTTCACAGACAAGAGGGTGTGTTTGCAACATGTGGCCAGCAGGTGGACATCTGGGACGAGCAGAGAAGCAGCCCTATTCGCTCCTTTACTTGGGGTGTGGACAGCTTTAGCTCAGTTCGTTACAACCCTGTGGAGGTTATGACAAAAAATAAATATCTAATCCTGAATTTAATTATTTTTTTCTCTTTTTATTATCTTTTAACATTGTGGTTGTAATTTTCCTCATAGACTGAACTTCTTGCAAGCTGTGCTTCTGACAGAAGCATAGTGCTGTATGACATGAGAGAATCTACTCCACTTAAAAAGGTATAGTGCAGCCACTCTCTCTTTAATATCACTCTCTTACTTACATAAACATGGCCTACAAATTTCACTCCTAGTCCTTTATATTGACCTGGTTTTCTGTGTATATTTCTGCTTTAGGTTGTAATGACAATGAGGAGCAACACCCTCTGCTGGAACCCAATGGAGGCTTACTTCTTCACTTGTGCAAATGAAGACTATAAGTGAGTGAAAGCAACCACATCATGAGAGGCCATGTCATCGATGTGTTTTAAAACATTTATTTTCTTTTTAGTCTCTACACATATGACATGAGGAACCTGGAACAGCCAGTGATTGTGCACATGGACCATGTCTCTGCTGTGTTGGACATTGACTATTCTCCCACTGGGAAGGAGTTTGTATCTGCCAGTTTTGACAAAACTATCCGCATCTTCCCCAAGGAGGCAGGCCACAGCAGGTCAGTATGAACCTCAACACTTTCAGACCTTTACATCAAATGTGTGTGTTATTGTGACTGCTGAGTCTGACCTGATTTACGGTGCATTATGGTATATAGGGTAACTTTGAAGTTCCTCCAGACTTCATCTTCTGTCTATTCTTGTTTATACTCAGGGAGGTATACCACACCAAGCGCATGCAGCATGTCATCTGCATTAAATGGTCAGCAGACAACAAATACATTCTGAGTGGTTCAGATGAGATGAATATCCGACTATGGAAAGCCAATGCATCTGAGAAACTTGGAGTGGTAAGTCATGCTTATGTACTCTTCATACACTGAATAACACACAGGCTACCCTTCGGTGTCATTGTGTTGCCTTCGTTAGGTTTTAAGATTGCTGCATTTTTTAAAAGAGTCATGACTCTTTGCCTGCATAGGCACTGCTGAGTGTAGGTGACTATGCCAGGAGGTGGCCCAAATAGATGCCAAATGCACTGATGGATGCTGACTTAGGGTGGAATCACTCTCAATAAGTACAATGTACCAACTGGCACTGTGACACAAATGCCAGGTTGTATGGCATATAGTACAACTGCATAGACACACCAAAACGCCAACGAGTATTTGACTCACTGCTGAATTTACTGTATATTATTGCTTGTTTAAGGCAGCATTGTTAGAAATTATGGCCCTGGCATTATTTTCTGCTCAGCTGTCAAATACCTCCTGAATTTTACATCCAATAAAATGCTGGGAAGTGTTCCAGTGCTCCAAATACCAGTTATGACTGAATAATAAAGATCCCAAGCATCTTGTGCACCATCGCTCAACAGCCATCTTTCATCCCTAATCGGATTCCCTCTTGCTTATTCTCTTAATGCAGCTTCAGAGTGGAAAACTGGACTGCTTTTGGCACTTGTTTTACTGTCACTCTGCGAGGGGAGATTTATTCGCAAGCTTTGCACTTAAAGAGATCAGACAAGGTCTGCTCCTATCAGCAGTTTGAATTGGCCAATCACTTAAAGCGGGCTACTCCTAGCATAATGAAGCATTAACAATCAAGTTGTACTGAAAAGGGTCTTTAATTATCAAGAACTGCTGAGATGCTGATTCAGAGCTTTGCCAGACATCACACTGCTTGGATGAAAACTTAAATAGGGAATGTCATGTTTTTTTTTACAGTTTTTTAATTTAATAGTAGTCCATCACTGACACATGTTGAATCTGCTTTGATTGTTTGTTTCATAGAAATTGTAGCTATGAGCCAAGTTTTTCTGGGCTTTCGTTTATATAATATATAAAATCAGTTTTACTGGGCAAGAAGTAACATAACCCAGCAGAGAATCTCTTCTGAATATTCCATTATTTTATATTAAACATCTGGCAAAGCTTGATATTTATGAAAAATGAATCCAAAAGCACCAATATGCTGGTATACATTCCCTGTTAATATGGAGGCATATTTTTATATTAGTAAAATGTATTCTGACAAGCCCTGTTAAATTTGAGATGTGACTGCTACCAATCACTAGACACTGCCTTCTGTACAACACCCTCCTAACATTTCCCATATCCATCTTGTTAGCATTGTACAAACCGTGTGAGTGGACTAGCCACAAGTATGTCCAGGAGAATTAGTCTAGTGCAATAGGATCAGCATCTAACATCTTTCTCCCAGTAAATTGAATCTATGACAAATCATTGCTTTTAATTAGAATAAAAGCCTTCAAGCAGAGCAGCCTCAGCCAAGGAGCAAAGGGAGGGGGTTATGACTGAATGGACAGGAAGGGATGATGTTGAGCTGGTGTCTTCACTTTTTAACAGACATCGATTCAGTTTTGATGAGGAGGTCATCAAACTGATGCTTACTGTGCTGGCCAATGTTGAGACAGCAAAATGTTCAAATCTGTGAGGAAATATTGTCTGAGCCACAGTATAAAAAGTGTTTTAGCCTTTGGACTTTGTAGCTTTTTCACATAATATTACGTTACATTGAAGATATTTCCTCAATATCTGTGGCTGAGTAACCGCCCAAGTTTTGGTTTAGACAAATGCCAAGTTTTGCGGTTTATACATGAGACTTAATTAAAAAAAATAATTTGTCTGAATAATGGCATATAAATATCCTGTGTGTATGGAAATAATCTATCCCCTAGTATCTAATAGACCCTCTTTTAGTAAATACTGTTCACCTCTTTAATATTAATGACAATGTTATACATTTTCAACCCATCACCAAATATGATTCATGTTACAGTCACTCTACAAAAATACGACTGGCCTATACGTTCAATTCCTGCAATAGGCAGCTGACTCATCTCTGTGGCAAGTTTACGTAGTTCATTATCAGTAAAAGCACTGTAGCTGAAAATCACAACATCAATGATTTTAAAGTCTCTTTCATACTCACCTTCACCTTTTGAGTTGTATGTGACTATGTTGAAAAGACAGAATAAAATTGAATAATGTTCATCATAAAATACTGACATGTCAGTCTTTGAAAACCTGGAAAGGTTGATTGATTGATTGATTGATTAAAATGCCCAAATGCCCTGTCTTTTATTCCCTCACTTTTTTCAGGATCATATAATTTAGTTTCAAACCAAGTTGGCTTTATCATGCAGTATCACATGTATGCCCTTTATTAACACTTTGGGAAATGTAAATTTTAGTTTTGATCTCCTGAGGCTGCTGTAGTTTCTGGAGTTAAAACTGAGGCAGAGGGGACATGTAATTTCCAGGTGATGTTTACCTAAAGCAGGAAAAAAAAAACTATACTATATGACTGTTAAATTATATAACTGTTGAGAAAATATCCTGGAAATAAGAGTGGAAATTTGAATCTTCTTACAAACTCAATTTCTGATGCACAGCTGGCGCCCCGAGAGAGACAGGCTGCCAACTACAACCAGAAGCTAAGGGAGAAGTTCCAGCATCACCCACAGATCAGACGCATCGCTCGTCACCGACATCTACCCAAGAGCGTGTACCACCAGGCCAAGGAGCTTCGTGTTATGAGGGAAGCACGCAGCAAAAAGTGAGTATTAATTAGTTTGAACCCCTATCTGTTGCCCCCTGTGCTCATTTGGCTGTGACTGGAGCTACTAGGACACGTCTGACCTATCCAGTCACACTGTCCTAATGGAAAATTTCACAGATGGACCTGCCCTCTATGACACAATCTCAGTAGGGCTTGCATACTCATTTCCAACTTGTATGGTGGATTGATTGTCCCAGTTTGCCCTGGCGTCCGGTGATTCATGGCTCGGTCTGGGGCTGTTTTTGTAATTACTGACAGTATTGAGATAGCTTAGAGGTGTGTTTGGCCTGTGAATGATTTACTATCCTTGGTTTATGCATTATTTTCTGGGTACATTAGTGTAGGCAGTGACGTAGGTGTTAGGTCAACAGTCTAGCCACTTCCCCCACCTCCTTCTGTTTGCTTGTCTATCTCTCCCTCTGTCCTCCATCCTTTTCAGCAGACGACAATAACAACTGTTGTTTTTTTTCCCTTTTTCTTCTAGGGAGAGAAATGTCCGCAAGCACAGCAAACCAGGATCCGTCCCTGTGGTGACTGAGAAGGAGAAGCATGTTGTGACTGTAGTGAAATAGACAATTTGAGGAGACAAGATGACTCTGTGACCTTTGGGACCTTTGTATCAACACCTTGGCTGTCTGGACATCTCTAAGAGCTCGTGCACAATTTCATTCCCAATAACTTCTCTTTGTAAGAGTAAAAGTCCTACAAAACACATACATTGTATATTATTTCAATTCTTAACTCTTTAATTCCTAACTACTTTTTGTAATGTTTGACAAGGCTTCGTTCTAAAATTACAAATGTTAGAAGTCAAATGAAGTTGTGCAGTGAAGTTGTGCTGGTCCACCTTAAAAGTTAAACCATTAAAAGTTTTAATTTTCTTTTCTTTGCATTTAGAAGCCAGACCTCTTAACTCTATTCATCATATTACAGAGTATGTGTTTTGTTTTGGGTTTTTTTTACTATGTATATTTAATAAATGTTAATTTACCTTGAGACCCAACCATGCTTCATACTCACTTCTGTCTGGTTTGATGCAATGATTTAGATCTGTGCTAATTTACTTAACAGCACTAATGAGGTAGAGGCTCTATCCTCTTAATGTTGACTTTCCAATCCTATCAGCGCTGCAGGCTGAGTGAACTTAGGACAGACTTGGCACGGCACAAGACTATGTTAAAAGTGACAATGGCATCTGTGGGAGGTAATCAGATTTGACTTTGGTTCAAATGCACAGATCCTATTGATTCAGTTGTTTTGTTTGTAAAATTTTAGGATAAAGCTGAATGTGTTTGCAAGAACTTCAAGAAGTTTCTCTTATGGACAGCATAGTTTTAATTAAATATACAGTAACAAGGTTTGTACTTCTCAGTCAACATTTAACTGAGGTGTGGCTTGTCACCTGATCGGAGTTAAAAATACACACAACATTGACTAGTGACTGGAAATATAGCCACACCTGCAGTTACTGTCAGTAGTCATTTTCTGTATTTATCTTGCCACTTCACATTGCCCCTTTCACAGCCCTCATGATCTCCTAATGAAATATGCATGATGCTCTTCCTGTAACAGTGCTACACACTCCAGCTGCACACAGTGGCCTCCAGTCCGTGTTTTTGCGGCTGCTGTGCGCCTGCTGTCAATGAACAGCCAGCGCGCCCTCTCCCCTTCACCCGCTCGGGTTTTTTTCTTCTACGTGTTTCCATCGCTCCGCCTCTTCTTCCTATCTGGATTTTTTTCCTCCCTCCTCTCTCTCCCCCCTCTCTCCCCTCTCTCTCATTGCATCCATTTTTGTGCATTTAAGAAATCACCAAGAATTACGAACCTGGAGGAAAGCAAGCTAACCAGAGTGGAAGAGGAGGGTTAAGGACTTCCAAACAAATAAGGGCGGACGGGGCATCTTTTATTCCCACCATGAGAGGAAAACCTTTCTAAAGGATGGCAGCGATGGGTTAGACAGGATTTAACATGACTGCAAAATAAAAGGCAAGACTTGTTTCTCTAAATCTTACCTTTTGTCGCTGGATGAAGGCTTGTGTTGGGGATCTACCTGAAGGTTGTAACCTGCAGCCTGTGCACTTTGCTATTGCTATCAATCTATTTGATGAGGCGTTGTTTGATGTGTAAATTTGGTGTATCAACCTGCAACAGCTTAAATAATGCGAAATCCTCTGCGGTGAGCCTATTTGACAACCCCATAAACATATTTGACGCTTATTTATGCAGCACAGTGTAGGCTAGCTTGTATGTATGCATCCTATAAGCAAGATGTCATGCCCCCACTCCAGAATAGATTCATTGAAATGTCGCCTACAATGCCGCTGCTGCTTTGATAGTATTTCTCTTGTTTTGTAGCAAGCGTGTGTAAAAGATGTCTGCTCCACACGGGCCCCGGGGCGGCCCTGGCCCTGGCCCCGCTGCTGCTGCTGCCTCGGCGGCCAGCGCCATGCCCGAGATGCCGGACTTGAGCCACCTCACCGAGGAGGAGAGGAAGATCATCCTCGGTGTCATAGACCGACAGAAGAAGGAGGAAGCGAAGGAACAGTCGATGTTAAAGTAAGTAGAATGAGCTTTGGAGGGCTGTCAGCAGAGTGAATATCTTTAATTGTGTCAATGTTGAGAACTGGTGCCTCTTGACATCCAAGCCACATCTTAAATACTCGATGCTAGCGTTGTGACAAGGTTAGAGCGATGTTTCTCACGCTTGGCCATGATATATCAACTCCTCTTTGACAAAACAGTTCATACAGTGGTTGAATGTCGTTGTATAATGCGACATTTACATTATACCCTCTTTTTTCTTTCCCCCACTTGGTTGTAGGGCTGTATAATGGGTTGGGTTAGCAGCAGCGGGCGCCATTTTCACGTAAAAAGCACGCCAAATTGCTTAACCTTTCCCCACTGAACGTCACAGAGATTACACAATATGACACGGGCGAGATCATTTAAGGTGTCCTTTGTAGTGATGGCGCATGCAGGGTGTGGGTAGTGTGTGTGTGATTTCTACGTGAAGTGTGTGGAGCTCGGTGGCCGGAGCCCGTGTCGCTGTGCCCCGCTCCTCTGTGCACAGATGTCGCTCGGAGCGGTTCAGCACCACGGCGCTGTCCACTGTAGGGTTGGAGCCTTTTTTTAAGGTGGACCCAAGTGTTTCCGCTATCAGCATTTTTTTCTACCGTGGGTAAGAGCCATAACTTTACTTTATGGCTCGGTCACGTTGCCCTGGTTATGGTCAGGGGATGTATTGTTGATTAAAAGATGAACATGACCCTCTTAAAGAAGCCAAGCTAATAAGCACAGAGGACAAATGGGCGGTGGCCTTAAATATCTTCATCCTGTTGATTTTCTTGTAGTTTTCTTTCTTCAATGAAAAGGAGGAACGCATTTGCATACTCACAGAGCGTGACTAAGTGTAGCCATATTGCTCACTCTTTTATAAGCTATGTGCCTATAAGCTGAAGATGCTCTTCACTGCACCTTTAGCATTGAATATATTTACTTGGGTAGGTAGCAAACAGCATTTAATATGTTATTTTATTTCAGACTCAGAAATGTTAGCACATGTCAGTTGTCTCCAAATGGCCAGTGACTTTAGAGGGATGTATGCCACTGTCATTGGAAGTGTTTTAGATGAACCAGTGCTTGTTGTTTTCTATGATTAAGTAAATGTTTGCACTAAAGCAGCATTCCTAATGGACCAAAGTTGTGCAATCCCTAACCAACATTGCTGCATGATAAACATGACTCATGTACTCCAAGACATGGCTACCTCAGCTGCTGCGGTGCGTGTTGTGTGAATCATCCAGGCCTTTTTCGCTTTTGCTCCCCATTTACTGTTTCCCACCCCTCCTCCCCAATAGTCATTTTTTTCTCTATTTCTCTTTCTCTAAGGTAAAGGGATTGTCAGTTTTAGTCATTCTTAGTCTGACAGTGATGTCAAAGCCTTGTCATAACTGAGCACAGGCAGAAGAGGCTGTTCTTTGAATGGGACATGAAAGACGGACTGTGGTCTCACTATAATTCTTATAACGCAGATACCAAAAAGAAAACATACAATATGTCACGAGGCCCTTTTGTTGCAATGGCTTGTATCCTGTGATGCATGAGTTCTCTTTCAAGTATGGCTCCTGTCGTGTTTGTCGTGGTAACCTGGGGATTTATCTCGTCACCGGGCTGTTACAGCTGATAAAAGACAAAGAGTTAAGCCCAGGAGCCGGCTGCCATACTTATTGTTCGATAAGAGGTTGTAATTACTGAACATGGTGTACTTGAATTTTCTTGACTCCTGTTTAGACTTTTAGTGAAGTTTTGCCAACAGGCAGTTTATTATTTTATACAAAAAGTTCACATTTGAGGGCTTTTGTCTATAGGTGACTCATCATGAGTCATCAAAACAGTAATCCCCATTTCTTTACGTATGATTCATAACATATCCTAAAGCAGCATTAAGATGCTCAGGCCTGGCACAGGTACATCTGCAGCGGATTAACTTGTCATTGGATGGTTCACAGCATTTCCAGCAGTGTCAGAAACAAACACCCACTCTGCAATCCTCAACCCTATATAGTCCATGCATCTGTGCTGTCGCAGTCACAGTCCAATCCCTCAGCGGCTTGGATGGCTTTTTAGGGAAAGTGGCAGTTTGAACATAAAAGTGTGTAATCTAACAGAGGGAATCCTAGAAGGATGGAGGGATGGAGAAAAGAGGAAAAAGAGAGAAGCCTCCAGCTGCAGGGCTTGCCAACTTGCTGTCATCTCACGGAGGTGCTACAGAGAGTGTGGATGGAAATCCAGTGCTGCTGACTCGCATGTAATTAGCTACTATGTTACCCTGCACATTCTTAACAGGCCTGTGTCTGTGTGTGCCGGCATATAGCAAATGTGCTGCACCAGGAGATCCCTAGTTTAAGTCCACAAGGCACCAACCTAGTTCAAAATCCTTGCAGTCATTAAATCTTTCTAAGAATGTATTTGTAGAAATACTGTCAAAGCCGCTGACACTAAATAGTTTAAATATAGAATTAAAACAAAAGAATGTTGTCATTACAATAACTTCAGATATATCTCTCTTAAAAATAATGTCAGAGCTATCAGCCAGCTTGGCTTTCATGCCTCAGTGAGTCTCCTAGCAGTACAGTAATGATGGTTACGGGACCCCCGCCCCCACCCGCCTGGACTCCCATAGGCAGGCATCAGCTGCCTGTGAAGGGGTGACCCACAAAACTGCCTAGGGCTTCACTTCTCCTTTACCTTTGCTCCTCCAGTTCCCCTCCCGCAAAGGACATGTTGGGGTCAAGAGGAATTGTGTCATTATTTGTGTCATAACTGTCACCCCTTAAAATGCATAAATAGTACCTGTAATAGTAGTGTCTGTATGAATCAGCTACCAAACCTCAAACAAATAATGCAGCTCTTCCTCTGTCTCTGAGAGTTTAACTTTGGAGGGCTAGTTCATTTGAGGGCTTCCTTTAAAAAACACTGTAACAAAGACTCACAGATCAGGTGCCATTATGGCACTTAAGTAAATGGAGAGTATCCAGCCATTTATTTTATTTTATTTTTTTCTTCAACATTAATGCTAAGCACTTGTATGTTTTGCAGTGTTTTGTAGTGTTAAGCATTCTCTAGTGTCCAGTTTTCAAATAACTTAAGACTATGCTAAAAATATTAGAGTCAAGACACATTTGTTTGTTAACACCTCTTGGTTTCTGATAGGACTTAGTATTTCTCTGTTTTGGCTTCTCTCTCCACAATACGAATGGGAGTATTTGGCAGCAGTCAATTCAGAATTGCACTGTTTTTGCCAAACTATTATCTGTGTTTCTGTATCAATATCTGATAGAGTTAAGACAAGAGCTCTCTCAATAGGCAAACTAAATTTATGTCAGACTTTTTCAGACTTACTTTATGATTTACATAACAATTTCACTGGTAAGTAAAGTTTTCTCATTGGCAAGGTCTTAAATCGTGCAAATCTTCAGTAGTTAAGAAACTATTACCTTCTTAATTTGGCATGGCATTTTGCACATTGTTTACTCTAAATTTGAAGGTAGAGTGCAAGAGGTTAATGTGCCTTTTTCTGCCTTCTTTGTTTTTCACAAGCTCTGCTCTGGGTTGCAGATGTTATTAATGGAAACACACTCATTAAAAGCATTTCAAGCAAGGCATGTGGACATAGGTTTAGAGGTTGAAGATATTTTGGCATCAATGGGACTTGGTCAATTCTGTCTATTTATTGATATGTCCTGGATGACAGAGAATCTCCACGGACACATATCCACACTCCCACTCAGCTTGTACAGTTACAGTGTGAGGTGAAGACTGTGTGTGTTCAACATTATAGGAGCATTGACCTAGAATTAGCTGAGATTGATTATATCCCATTTCCTTTTTTCTTGCTACCCTTCCCCTTCCCCCATTGAACATGCACACGAACACACCCCAGCCCACCTCGCCCCCGTCGTGGTCATTTATCTGATGTGCTAGAGAGCCCACTGTACCAGCTGGGGTCAGAGAGACAGGGTGGCCCTTTGTCCCTGGAGGCTATAGGATCTCAGTCCCTCTGAGGGAGAGAGTGCTGAACAAATACAAGCCCACACAGGCCATTTTAACTCTTAAAACATACAGTAACTGATATACTTAAAGTAGGTTCAAACTATGCCTAAACAACATAGGTTTCCAACACTCCAACTTGCCTGAGAGATATCAAAGCACACAATAAATATGGGCCATACTGTCCAACCCATCTGCATGAAATTGACTTGTCCAATTAAAATAATGTTGCAAGAGAGATTGCTAAATACATGTCAGGATAAAAAAAAGGCTTGTCCACCAACATTCAAAGTTGACTGTACACACTGACTGCTAACGTATGTGCATATAATATGTACAGGCCTTGTACCAGTCCTATGGCTTTAATGTCAGCCCCCTGTGAAACTTGCTTGGCCCGATTTATTTTGAGTGGCAGTCAAGCAATTGCACCTTTAATACTGAAAACATGTCTATTATGGTAACACAAAAGCAACGTGGTTATGAAATGCTGTGTGATGCTTTCCACTGGGCAGCATACAGTATTCACAGTCACTCTCCCTCTCTCCAGCTTTCCTTTTATACTTTGCTCACTCACCCTTGCCTCCCCATGCAAAGAGCAGATTCTGTCATGAGAGTTCAAGAGATCCCCTCCCCCATCACTTCCCCCAAGGGAGAGAGAGAGAGAGGAAGAGAGAGGATGCTGTCTTGACTCTCTAAAGCAGAACGCACGCCAAATGAATACATCATCATGCTAATTAAAGTAACAATGTGTTTTGGTTATGGGAGGCTGGCATGTTGTCAAGTAGTTTGGCTCAGCTGGACAGAAAAGCTGGTTGGAACACAAAGGCTGTCATTAAAATGATATACATTATGTAATGTAATATGCAAGTTGCCTATAAGCGAAACAATGATGTGTTTCCAGGTTAATGCTCTTTGATTCTGTCGCATGTGTCTGAAAATAAAACATCTCTCTGTCTACCAGCTTTGGGAACATATACGTTTATTTACCTGCTTTTCCTCTCGCGAAATAGTGTTGTTATAGATTTATAATTATTGACTAAATGTGTTAACTTTCACTGGGTTGGATGTCTTTCTGCATGGATCGCTGTGGGTAAGAGTAGCCCAAACAACAAGGCTGATCACCGTGGTGACGCTTTGAAATTAGAGTGTGTACTTCACAGCCCTGAGCCCACAGAGCTTAAGACAGACATTTATTTACAGTGGGAAATCTCTTGATCTTGCTCTGACCAACTGGCCCATGAGTAAATCATGTGCCACAATTGAATAAGAACGTTTGGACATTAAAACTGACAGTAAACTTACCTTAACAAAACCTGACCGTTAAGAAAACTGTAAGTCAGGTTTTTTTATTTATTTATTTTTATTAGTGTACTATGAGCGGCCTGTGGTTGTTTGATGACACATCTAGGGTGCAGTAATGAACACTTTCTGGTGTTTGAATCAAGGATTGGCTCTCTCCTTCTTTTCTCTGTATCAATATGGTACTATCATTAAATTAAAGCAAACAACTGTATAGTAAAACTGAAATTAAGATTGCATAACTATGCTTATTTGTATTTTGATGTAGATATTTGATTTTTGATCTCCAACATCTACAAAGTTTAAAACTATTCACCCCTCTCTTAAGTTGTTGTTTTTGTGTTTGGTTGATTCCCCGACAGTCTTTGGAAGGGCAGGGTGAGACAAAAGTGCCGTCCAGGTTGGCATCGTAGAGAACAAGAGGAAATGAGAAGGGGCGAGAGGACAGGAAAGCGGGAGAGAACATCAGACAGCAAATGAGAAGAGGGACATTGACGTCTGCGATGCTATCAGGTCTCAGTGCAGATATGACAGCCTCAGTCCCCATTGACAGAGCAATCAGCCTGCCATCTCCCATAGTCTCCTTTTCTCCTGCATGGCACAGCACAGGGCTCTATTGTCTCTCCAGCTTTGTTCTAAATAACATCTGCATTCGTCAGCATCGGTTTTATTCTCTTCTAGGATCTTATTTGAGCAAAGTTTGAAGGGAGTTTCCCGCCCCTGGCTGAGCAGTTTAAGATGCCCTTGGCAGAACATGACAGTAGAAAAATGTTTTAGAAGTTGTATCAAGTTGTACCAATAAAATGCGAAAGACCTATGTACAGAGTTCCAGCCAGTTGATTCTTATTTACATTTTGGGTGTAAATCCACAAATCTCCCAGATGAATATGGTTAATCAGATTTTTTTTCAATTTTTGCTGCTCTGAGGACTGTGTGATTAGACTGACATAATACAAATAAGTGATGAGCCATTGTTGAGATAATTGGGCTAAGGAAAGTTTTGGCTTTACTTTCTGTTGTGGCTTTCCCTCTGGGTTTGTTTTGTAATTGTTGAACCTTAAAAGGTCAAAGAAAAAACAACAATCCACGCTGCTCAATAGACATCCCAAACTAGACTGCCTGAAGATACTTATTCAGATTCTCATACCTACCAAATGAGATGAAGTGATTTGCTTGAGTGATTTTTGTACAAATGTAGTGGTTAGTAAAAAAAAAACCATGCTATTTGGCTAGCCTGGCTTCAAGGAGACATGCATGAAAATGATTTGGATAGGCAGACTGGTGCATCACATGACTACAAAATAAACACAGCTAATCACAGGATGTAATAAGACAGAATCAATATGGTAATAGATTTGTAAGTCTATATCACATTGGTTTATTTTAGTCCGTGTCTGGCTCCATTCAAAGGTTAATAATTAAAAAAGGGGCTAAGGACAATCCTAGTTTATAACAGTCTATTTTATTTTAATCTGTGTATGAATATCTTTTAAGTTTTGGACTGTTGTTGGCTAAGGGATTGTTGCTCAAGCAAACTGAGCCAAGGCCATAAATTAATATTGACTGCTTTGACAAAAAGAGTGATTCAAATACTACACAGAAGACCAAAATTAATGATGTCCTGCCAAAGTACGGGATAGAAAAAGTAAAATTTTACAAAACTTGTTACAGTGATCCTTCCAGCCCCAGAAGCTGTGTGTGTGTGTGAGGTGCTGTAGTTTACACAGTGCGCTCTAATCTCCCCTTCTCTGCTCTGTATATATTTGTGTGTGTTTTCTGCTCATTCAAGACTCAGCTGGTCGAAGCAGGTGCAGACTGGTGACTCAAACACATGCACGCTGCCTAGGAGCCGGCCTTTCTAATGTAGAGCGCCTTTGTGTGGTTAAAAAACCTCCAAACAAACGCCCCGTAATGCTAGCCATCAATGAAATACGCACACATTATCTTTGTAAAGAACAGCCAGACAGTAGAATTATGTAATGGCTGGTGCCTGGAAAACTTTACATTTGCTTATGTAACCCTTGCTCAAATCATAGCAAGAATGAGGCCTTTAATGTAAAATTATCATCATATATCATTCTGTTTATTTTTTATTTAGATGTTTTTGTGTCCCTCTCAGACTGCCCACCTCTTGTCATTCTTCCTCGGTGCATTGTTCTTCGATGTCCATCTGAGATCAAGGGTTAGACCTTTAGTGGCATTACGGCTCTTTATGGCCTGTACATGTAAATGCTGTTGGGATAGATTACAGAAGCGGCCAACTGACATAAATAGGAGAGGATAAAGAGCAGCCGTTGTCATGACGTCACCGATTCAGGCACGGCCCTTATATAAGCCCACCGTTTGAACACTACACAGAGGCACTTGCATGTAACCTAGACTAACACACACTGTGCGACGTATAGAAACTGTAGACCACTGTTCACACTGCCCCGAGCTGAAGGTGGCTTTGTGTAAGCTTTGAATGTAATACTCAACACATTCGGTTACTGTATTTGTGCATGTATTCATGGTTGTTCTGCTTGTGTAGTCTTGCGTGTCTAGTACGGACCATAGAAATAACAGTAAAAAGGCCTGTTTCCACTGTCATGTGATTGTGATCAGGAGACACAGAGAGCTGATGTGGCGACCCCAGGACCCAAAGTCTGATGGAGGATCACCCACTAATCCCTTAATATCACTCGTCCCACTGAGTTACTGCCACCATCGCCATGGTGATGCTGAGATGGCCTGGATGTGTTTTAACACATGGCCTGTGAGTGGGGGTGGGGTTGTTTGCATTTTTTGTTTCTCAGAGAAGCCGAGAAATCCTGCTTTGCGAAACATTAATGTGATCTGTGTTTCTAGGCTGGGCTTTTTCATGATATATTGGGATATTTTCACACAACATACGGGACGAGAACATACAGTTTATTTTCGGTTCACTTCTTGACTCCCACGCTAACTTAAACAGAAAATGGCAGTAAAATGACTTTGCAAGAGAGATGTACGATCATAGATTGCACAGTTGTGTGTATTTTGTTTTCTTTCTTTTGGTCAGTGTTATATCTTTATATGAAGTTGGTGTTAGCACCCTTTTATCAAACAAGTGCCTGTTTGACATTAAATAGATGTGTTTATCACTTAAAAATAGATGTTGATAAATGTATATTTAATTCCAGCTAAATATATTTCATCTTTGGTCCATGTTGCCAGCCCTAAGTCTTTGCAAAGAATTGGTCCCGGTCGTGGGTCACTTTAGAGTCAGTTGAATCACAACTAAATTTCCAGTTTCAAATCCAGAAGCATGATAGTGATGTGCTTCCGACTGCAATGGTAAATAGTATGTTGAGGCAATGAGACACTATATTGGCTGTTCAAAAGGAAGAGAAGCTGGCAGCCTTATCTATGAGTGGGTTGCTGCTTGGACGGCAGGCTGACTGGACGGCTGGTTAAATCTGTGCAGAGAGGCGGCTAATGCAAGGGAATCCTTTGATTTGGGATTTGACAGCAGCCAAAGTCATAGAGATCTCTCGGCCGTCAGACAGCTGTTGAGTGACATAGAGTTCAAGTTAATTTCTCTGCTACTGTAGCTCGCTCACATCTGCTTATTTTGCTGAATGTGCTGATCCTTATCATGCCGAGCCCTCTATGACAAGTGTGTGTCTTATAACGCTGTGCCGAATAACCCCTTGGAGTAACAGATACCTTTGTTCCAAGCTGTTTACCAGATGCTACATGATGCTACCATAGTTTGAAGCATCATATGGCATCTGCAGTAATATGAAGGCAACGCAGTAGGAGTAACCTAGGGCTGTCAGGTGAGATTCGATCGCCCATGTACTTGTCTGTCTGTGTACACTGTATGCAGTTAAGTTAAGAGCTACTGTAAAAGTGACGTGCTGTGATGATGAATTGGGACAGGAAGGAGCAGTGCAGGCTAGGCCAACAATAGGCAGGGTATCTATTACCTCTCTATTGTTAGCCATGGACAGGCTATTATTATAGCCCCGAGAAAGACAGAGACACAGACATCTGACTGCAGTTTCAGTACAGACCACCTCCCAGTCTTAGTCAGGAGCAAAAACACTTAAAAGAAGCCCCTTAAACACATCATCCATGTCATATTCTATAAATAAATCTAGCTGTTACCAAGCTATGTGTTACATCATATGGCCTGTGATTGCATGGTAACATTTTTTAAAGAAAGTAGATATTGGAATTACATATTTTTGTTCATAGGATTAAAGGCCGACTGATAAAAGATGGATTATCACCTCCTGTTTTCTGAATGTGGCATATATCTTGGGATTTTTCTGGATCCAGCTGAAGTTAAAAAATAATAAAAGTAGTAGGCTGTGCTTGTAAAAACAAGGCTTTTGCTGTCTATGAGACCGGAAATAATCTGGTGATAGCGAGACTGGGCAGAATTGGTGCTTGAGATGTGGTTTGATGCGTCCACATTTATAGTTTAGGGGTTAGAGCAGGACAGAGAGAGCTGCCGCTGTATGGATCTGTCCCAGTCCCTGCTTAGCTTTTGCTTCTAGACCTATAGAGACAGGGCTAACCTAGAGGCCAGTAACCTAGGTCCATGACTGGGTTTCCAGAGTATTCCCAGTGGAGCTGTTCAGCCGTGTATGGGAGGAGCTGTGACGTTAGCATGAGACAATGTCAGCTGCCAAGGAAGTGCTGATCACAGCTAGAATAAAATGTATCTGTGTCAGGTTGAATAAAGGGGACTGACAAGAAGAGGCAACCAAGCATTCACACACTGGAGAGACACATTTGTACAACTGCCATTAGCAAAGAATTTACCAAAACAAGCAAATGTGTGACAGAATGAGCTTAACAAAACTCTGATGTTTCCACTCTACAGTAAACTATCCAAATATCTATTATACATATACTTCCATTCCATAGAAATACACTGGTGAATATGTGGGCTGCTGGGTGATTAGCTGACTCTTTGCCACTTGGAAATCTCTCTGGGGTAGAGATATGGAGCAGCTCAATTGAATCCTGGCAGGTAATCTAAGGAAACAGATGGATTTTAGTTATATTTGGCAGCAGATTAGCCCCTTCCCCGTTGCTCAGAAAATCTGCTGTTGCCAACTCCTGTTTGACAATCTGAATATTAGTCCTTGGTCAGGAGGTCTGGCGTGTGCACTGTTAGATTCTCTATTCTGATGAGTGCGCCCCGCGGATTCAATCCTATCTGTGCTTTCTAAGGCCCAGCTGTGGTTGCTGGCCAAGGCCTCCACACCAAGGTGCTTGCCCTTGTGCCATGTCTATCACACGGTGCCAGTGCCCGTCGCCAGAGGAAGTTATCAGCGCTCTTTGCCCCTGCCTCTAATCCTCTCGGAGGTGGAGAGAAAGCATTAAGTTGCACTTCTACTGCTATTTATTGGAGAAGTACAATGGAAAGGTGTCTCAGACTTAATCACATGTCTCACAAAAACTAAAGCAGCATTAGTGGCAGGTGCCCCTTCTAAAAGCCTAAAACCTGTGACAGATCAGACACAAAAAGCAAACTTTAATGTACAAATAGATTTGGCGATGCTATGAGATTTTAATTTTATACTGCAGAGAGGGGCTAATGTCAGTGTAAAGCTAATTAAAGAACATATGCTTTAAATTAAAATGATTGTTGCACTTGCATTAGATGAATGTTCACCTATGTGATAGGAGGAGTGTCTGAGGTAAAACAGTGAACAACACAGGAAAATATTACTATGTCATCAAAATGTTATTGTTTGGTTGATCATTTAGGCATTTTTATTCTTGATTACGTGAAATATTTTTACTGAAAAGATAAAAAATATATATGTAAACACCGACTGCACATTGCCCCATTGATCACAACTATGACTGGTGATAACACTCACATTTCTACATCATTTATTGTTGATAGTTGCTCACTTATTCCTGCATTGAATTTATAATACCTTTGACTTTATAATTACCTCTACACCTTTCTAGTGTCAACATGGCTAATATCTATCTATCAGTTCTGTAGTACTTGAGACAGGTCTTACAAACAACTTTAGGCCAAATCTGATCTTTTTTTTTCTCATTAAAATAATCCCTGTGGTTGAAAACTTAAAAAAAACAACTGTCCTCCCGGGTGTGTCTTTACATGTATGTTGCCTTGTTGTGTTCTTGACTCTATCTCTCAGTCTCTAAAAGCATCCCTGTGTCATATGATATTACTATTTTGGACATTACATCTGCACCATGTATATACTGTATACTGCATTCCAGCACAGAACGGTCTATTACCAATGGCGCCTGTAGGTTAGCGGCCTCTGAGTGATTTCCGACAGACATTAACCTCATCTTCTGGCAGCACTGACTGGCCGAGCTAGTGTTAATGATGTATGTAGTTGGTATTTACTCACTGAGCCAGATTACTCCCTTATGATCCAATTATCACTCAGTCTGCAGTGGACTCCGAGGGCTGCGGGGTCACTGCTTAGCCATCAGATGCTCTATTACAGATTTTTTTCTCCAGAGTTGCAGTCTCATCTGTTCAAATGGCACAAGCCTGCGTTTTCTAATTTGTGGGATGTTTTACTACGTTTTATTCGATGATTTATTGGATGTTAGCTAGTTCCATTAATATATATTCAGTTAAGAGCTTTGTTTCAGTCCAAGGCCTACATTCGTGTCTCAAGCCGTTTAAATTTCAGCCATGTGAGGTTTGTTTTTCTCTGCTGTGGGTAATCTGTGAAAAGTCACTTTTTCCCCGAGGAAAGCATTGCTCCGTCTGACCATGTACTGCTGAACTCAGTTTCTCACATCTGGCAGGTTTTTGAAAAGGTACTACAAAGGAGAAATAGGGTGTTAACTGGCAGTTTGTTCAGAGAGAGAGTCGTCAGTGGAGGCCCTGTTCACTGTGGGCCGGGGAAAGGGCGTAATTGGAACGTAATTACATCTCGGTGGCATGTGTGGAGGCTCAGTGTCACTGCCGAAAATCCACAGCGTTTTCTAATATCTGTATGATTTAGAAGTGTTTTTTTTTCTATTTTGATTTGTGTACAACTGCGTAAATGAATGTAAGTGTGTATCTCTTGCCCTTTCAAAGTGGTTTAATACACATTATCTGTTTATAGACCTGCTTTTTTGAATGTGACATGCTTGTATTTATATTGGGTAAGGCGATACAGCTGCTACACTATTGATATTTTTTAACATGGTTACTGTGGCACAGCAGTTTGTGAGAAAGGTCTGAAGTACATAATAACATTGTGTTTGTGTCAAAATTCAGGTGAGCAAAAATGATATTAGAATATTACACTGTATGGCTTTATATACCAATCATCAGAGTTAATTTTGAATGCATTACTTATTTTCTTGCAGCCTATAAAATACACAGTCATGCAAGAAATGAATTGACATGGTAATTGTAAGACACTCCCCTCTCAGGCTTAAGCAGCAGATCTGTCCACTAGAGAGCAGTGTAACATTGTTCATGGGCTCACTGCCTCTCAACGCACAGTCAGCCAAGCAAGAAAGTCTAAATACAGAACAAAAAGAAACAATAGACCTGAAATAGCAGCAGCACGTGCCTTATTAAAACTAAAGTAGGTAAGGGTAGCAGTCGAGTTACTCAGACCGGTTCCTAGTGGCTAGTGTGGTGTGTATTTAGTGGAGGTTGAAGAGGAGCAGGTGAAAGAGACGGGGGCTGGTTTTGCCCTACAGGCCTCCTTTGCAGCCAGGAAACTGAGTGCGTCACTTGTGACATTTTACACTCACTCATTTTACTGCTCCATGTCAAATAATACACTCTCTCACAAACAGTGGTGTCTGTCTATTCATGTCAGGACATCATTCAGACATAATGTGGACTTAACTCCCACTTTTGGTCATTTTAATTGAACACATGCCAGATTACTTCAACCAATTAGAAGTTTTTTTGTTACATTAATTACCTGTGGCTTACAATGAGTGGCTTTTAAAATGAATAAAGAGGTGTGTGCAGTATTAAATAAAATGCTGTGGAAGGTAATGTGGCTGCCATTTTTACTGTATATTTTGTTTATGAATAGCACTATTTACATTTTCTGCTGCACCTTTAAAGGAAAAGTGAGTGGCAAGGAACATTTCATTGTTAACCAAAGCTGTTGTAGAAAAATCACCATATTTACCTCATTTACCTGACAATAAACCTACCTGACTTACATGTTACAACTACTTTATGTGGAGTTCTTATTTGATAAATTGGGGATGACTGATCACAAAATGAGCTCTTCATTCTTATTTGTTTGATTACAGGTGCTGGGATACCAGTATGTTGTATGTATGTTTGAATTCGTTTATCTACAATGTTTTTTCATGTTGCATATTATCAAAACTAAATATAAACACTCAAAAGACCTGTTAAAGAGGACATGGACACAAACACACCCACTCAGGCACTTACGTATGCACACGTATGAGTACAGTACACACAGACTCTTAGACAGTAACACACACATGCACTAACCCAGTCCGGCAGCTGTCCAGGCAGGCAGGCAGCAGGCAGCAGGCTCGATCAGATAAATATGAG
The DNA here is from genome assembly GCA_036850595.1 of Rhyacichthys aspro. Lineage (NCBI taxonomy): Eukaryota > Metazoa > Chordata > Actinopteri > Gobiiformes > Rhyacichthyidae > Rhyacichthys > Rhyacichthys aspro. The sequence goes on along the minus strand of CM072163.1, from coordinate 6,623,970 downwards.
GCTTGTAATGCGACCACAGAGACAGGGCTGATGGGATCAATAGAGAACACGGCTGCAGGTCATCAGAGGAACACAGTGAGAGGATAAATATGGACTGGCTCATCGGAAAACAGGCCGGCGAGACTGACGGGTAACAGGACTATATCTTCTCTCGTGTGTTCTCTCACCTGTCTGACACAGATGAGGCAGGCAGATTTCATGCTCTGGGGTAGGATGGAGTAGACTGTGGAGAGGCTGCATTTCTGTATTGTGTTGCTTCCGTGCAATCTGGGAATCTTAAACGCGACAGACTGATCCTTATCTCCAGCAGTTTAGATATAACTTAAGCAATAACTTGTTTTATTTGGTTGAAGTAGGTCTTTAGATCTTGCTCCCGTGTGGTGTATGGCTTTTGTCATGTGCCTTCTCACCAGTCGGACCACTCATAGAGACAGATTTTGAGTTCTGATGTGCTCTGCTTGTTACCGGAGTAGACTGCAGTAGCAATTTTGCACGTATTGCCTGTGAATTTTAAACAAATGCATATTACTTACTTTATATTCCAGCTTGGAAATAACATGATAATTAGTTAATACAGTAATAATTATGGTTTATTATATAATTTTAATACTGTTACCAACATATATAGCAAGTTATATATATGTTATATAAAATGGCTATAATAATAACTATAAGTACCTGTTTATTATTATCTTATTACCAAACTATTACCGTGTTATTACTAAACTGGAATATGAAGTACTACCTATATTTTTGCAAAAATAGCTCAATTTCAGCTTTTCTGTTCAGATATTGCTCCATGTATTTTGATACTTATAGCTGACAAATATTAAAAATGTAATATTGAATGCATACGATTACAGCTCATTAGCACTGCTCAGTCAGTGTTGGTCAGAAACAAACAAAATCCCATTAACACATTGTCTTTCACACAACTATTTAAAGTCGGCGATGCTCTTCCCATAAGTGGCGATGAGTTGTGTGAAGTTGTCATATTGGATTCTCAGTTTGAACTTGTCTCTGTTTGATTATGTTGTATTTAGTATTGCGAATTCACAGATTATTCTTACTGTAATACTGCTCAAAGTGAAGTTTATATGTTGAGTAAGTGCCCAGTGCTATATTTAGGGAGTGTTGTGTTGCGCAAATGCTGTTTTTAATGGCCGGCTAGAATTAATTGTACTTTCTGAGAAATGTCTAAGCAGTATTTAGGTAAGCCATCAATCAAAACCTCATTATAACCAGAGATGCACTGACACCTGATACTTGGCAGCTGTAGAAAGTATAAGATCCTTGTCCATATCAAAAGGGTGTTATTCACATGAAGCACTCATATTCTTACATTTAAGTTTACCCATGCCTTATTCATATTTTAAATGTTTTAATTTTGAAATCGTCATCCCTCCAATGTCATAATCCTGTCTATGTTATTCATGTTGTCAATAATTTATATCATTTTTTATTTTCAGCCTAGCTTTTTTTTGACAGTATATTTATTTTCACATCACTTTGTGTTTTTTATGCTCAGCTGTGCGCACCTTTTATTTTTTTTTTATGTTTTAGGATCAAAGAAGAACCAAAGCCTCAGCCGGCACAGTAAGTAAACTGCATTACCCAGAGTGCTCTAGGCTTTGACACTTCTTCCTGCCAAACGGTGCTGTGTGCTTCATGTGGCTGTCTCCTCTTTGTCTTGGATGAGAAAACGAAAAAAAAATGTCACTAATGTCATGAAAAGCTGCTCTTTATAGAAAAACACACAGGGGCATAATCTTTAACTGTGGGCCACTGCGTTAAATAACCCTAAAGCTGATTTTCATGACATTATTGGCAACAGCTTTTCCTTCTTTAGTTTTGTAATAGTCAGGTCCCAACCCTTCTTCATGTTCCTCGTCTCGAACTGGCTTCTCATTTTCACCCAGTGTGTCGCCTGCACTCTGATTGGCTTGTGCGGCCTCTTACTGTACCAAAGCAGCATTTTGAACAAACCGACCCACAGAGCTGACAACCTGCACATCTTTAAAACAAATGACTCTCCTGTAGCGTGTGTTTGTAACAGCTATCATTCCCATTGGCTGCAGAGCTTTTTGCTTCTCCTCCTTACCGTCCGTCTGTATCATCTTTCAATCTTCTCTTTGTCCGTCTCTCTGTAATTCTGACACGTCGATGTTCCACAAATCACAGCTCTGCAGTGACCCGGCCTTCTCCTCTATTTGCTCCTCTCTGGTTGTAGTGAATGCCCCTGCTACTGTATTTTCCACTTCCTGGAAACAAAGCTGCTTCCCTAAACCCTTTCAGGACACACGTTTGCTCCCATGATGACTCACTGCGATGTTCAAGTCACATTTTGCTTATTTGAACAGGTGGTTTCCCTTTAGTGGGATCACTGAGCTGGTAAATAACGTTCTTCAGCCCCAGCAAAAGCCCCAAAATGACAAGGAGCCAGAGCCAGATGCGTAAGTAATAGCACATACTGTAGCTGTTTGATCTCCTCAATGTGGGCACAAATGGCTGGACACACATATTGTTTGATGCTAGTGTTGTGGGAAAGTGGTTCTATGGAGTGCACTGCTAAAAATGGATTTTTACTGAAACACCCAAATGTGCTGATTTGGCTTGTAGTGCCAGCTTCTTGCAAAACGCTATTAAAACCTATTAGCAACACAATTTATTTCTGCATACATATGTCTACAATAATTACCTCCTCTATTTATTGAAAATAGTGTAGTCTGATTCCTTGTTTATTATAATTGAAAAAAGAAAACTTATGAAAATCACGTCATTAAAATAAGGCTCCTATTTAAAACTAAATATACATCAGTTTATGTCTTGTGGCCAGCTAAGAGCTCTTTTACAGACAGATATAGCTTACGCATTTGAATAGGAAACATGAAAAGCTGCAAAGACCTTGCTCTTTAGAACCTACAGGATATGTGACCTCGGAATCAACGCAATGTAATGGCTATATGTAGTTTATGTTTATAAGTAACTTTATCCTCACTGTTTAAAAATCAATTGACCATCATGCTCCTGCTATAGATTTGATTTCGCCGCATATTTGCTTCCTGTACTTTAGGCTGCAGACTGAAACAGTATATTACGAGTTAAATTTGGCTCAGACTGTTTGTGCTGGATGTTGAGCTTGTAGTTTACCCTTGCTGCTGTTATGTTGGGTCTGTCATATGTCCAAGAGATAGTCTCGTATTACGGGCTGTGTGTAGCTGCTGCGGTGGTGCCTAGGGGTAAGGGAGCTCCGATATGCTGCCATGGGACGGGACAATGATCAGCGTATGATTACTCGTCAGCAGTGTCACCTACATGTGACCGTGTTTGACCCAATAAGCGAACCACGGGGAATGGGTAATGTGTACCATCTGGTAGCTAATAGACACACTTAAACTAGGATCTTTATGCGCTCCATTGTTTAGCATTTGTGCATTGTTTTTGTGTTACAGGACCATTTCTTTATTGTAGGAGTAAGTTTATTTTTGAAAACTCTGAAACTTAACCTTTTACAAAAACAAAAAAAAAGGTATTTGTGATCTTTCTTCTCAGTGCAGCCATTAGCTCAACTAGAAGATGACAAGCATGTCTCTGTAAGTGCCAGATTAAAGAAGAATAAGGCTTGATTGTTGTAGTCTTATTTGTTTGATCCTAGGAGACAGTGGCTTTATTCCTCTTGTATCACAGTATTCATCTCTCTCTTATCAGGCCCTCTGTCGGTAAATGAGATTTGATGGGAGCCGTTAAACAAGGCTACATACTAATCTGTGCGTGGAAAACACACAAAGGCTGTGACACAATTAGCCCTTTAATCCCTCAGTGGGTACAACAAGGGCCCTGCCAGTAACACTCAGTCTAATGTTTAAATGGCACAAGACGTCTGGCACACAATTACAAAAACAGATACTCTTCAGGTGTTGTGCGCCACTACATTTGGGCTCTAAATGTCTAGTTGTGGGTAAAGGAAGCACGATTAGCTCAAACACAGAGCTGTATGAGGTAAAAGGATAGCAGCTCCTCAATAATTCACAAGTGCTAATGAATGTTGCAGGGGATATGTGGGGCGAAACCAATTCTAATCGCCATATTATGAAGTCAGCCCAGTGTTTAGTTTCCAAGGAGACGCTCAGTTGACATGTGTCATACAAAATGCATGTGAAGAGTCCAGCTTTTTTCAGCAGTCTCTCAGGACCTGTTAGGAGTGAAGGATCTACTGTATAAGATCAGGTGTAATGTGACAGGAGGAGGCCATCTATAGGACGGAGGCAGTAACACATTACACTTGCTAATGCTTTCAGGGTGGCTTTTTTAGTGACGATCATTTACAACTTGTAAGTGATTGAGAGGGTATATCCTTAGTAATTTGTTTTCCACAAAATGACAGATCCTGTGCTTTGTCTCACTTTAGGGCTGTCCTAATGTATACACAGGCGCAAATGATACATTAAATGCTGGGCAACCTGAGAAAGTGGAATTAAGTGATGTTCTTAAACTTGCAAAGCAAATTTGATACGCACCCCCCGTTTTGGGAGAGGTATCAAAGAAGAGGTCATAGGTGTCTGCTTTTCCTTTCAACATCTCACACACTGCACACGTAAGGTTACATAAAGCAGACCAAGGAAGGAGGAGGTATTGTCCTCCTTGCAGTTCAGTGATCTTTTTGTTTTTGGATGACACTGGTGAGCCTATGAACCCTGTAATGTGATCAAATCTACTGTCCATCATGTTAAAACTTAAATAAATCTGCAAAATGTCAACATGTTTGATAATGTTTGCGTACCTATCCAAGTTTGTAGTCTTTGCTAATGAATAGAGATAGAATTGCCATAGTTTCTTGTTGGAGTGCATTCTCTATAAAGGGACTAATTACCTTTAATTGTCACAGTCATTATTTTTGTAATGAATCCAGATTTAAAACAACACTGTCTCTTTTTCTAAACTCTTCCTTATCACTTGCTTACAGGAAATTGCACCAGCAGTTTGAATCCTACAAGGACCAGGTCAAGAAGATGGGTGAGGAGACTAAGCAGGGTCAGGACCAGAAAAGCGAAGCCCCAACTTGTGGGATATGCCACAAAACCAAGTTTGCCGATGGCTGTGGCCACCTCTGTTCATATTGCCAAACAAAATTCTGTGCTCGGTGCGGAGGACGTGTGTCTCTGCGGTCAAATAAGGTAACCGGCTTGCATGCTCTTTTTTCTATCACACAAGCGCACATAGCACATTTCCCTCACGATGCACTATTTAAAATCCAAGGTTATGAAATGTTGCAATGAAATCATAATCTGGGAAGTGAGCCAACAGTGTCTAATAGCAACTAATGTTTTCAGATTATTAAAAACAACCCTAGTCTGGCTCCCTCCATGTCTTTGTTCAAATCTGCTAAATCTCAACCTCTGAAAAGTTGTTTCCACAGCAGAAAAAGACATGCTCATGTTTACTGTAACTTACAGTTGTTGTGTTTCACCACTGGAGGGAACTCTTCCTCCTTTTCCAACTAAGAATATGGCTGCTTTCTCCCCCAGACTAAGCTAGGGCATTTAGTATTAGGCCGCTTAAATTGAAATCATGAGCTTTAGTGTATTTTATTTGATGCAGCCAAATCCTTTAGGAATATACTGCATGAGATTACAAGGGCCTACTAATGTTTTTCACTGTCTTATTCTCTCCCTATTTTTTCCCTTTTTCCTCTGCATTTCTGCTCTCATGGAATTGCAACAGGAGGACAAAGTGGTTAGCAAATGTTTTTCTGTGTTTCTTGGGATAGTGCCGAGCATTTTGTTATTAAAATGCTGTAAAATGACATGTGATGTATGTCCATATACACATACAGCAGCCAACAATCACTTGGAGGAAATATGTTAGTAATAATAAAATGTCTGTGAGTCTATAATGCAATGATAAGAACATACTCAAGCAGTGGGGTTAGAGATACCGTCTTAAAACAAAGTCACCTTGAATGACAAAAGATCACAAGGAATAATAATTATCACCTTTTGTGTTACTTTTACAAACACAAAGATTTTGTTTTAAGCTAAAACTACTAAAAAAAAGTTTCCCATCACACAAGTTTTATGTGCAGTAACAGGAACGCTTCAGTGCACTAGACAGAAGTGCACACAGTACTAGTGGACTCCATCCAAAACCGACTGGCAGATACCGGGGTAGTCCTGTGTGCCGCTGCTCCCCTGAAGACCCCAATTGTGCTGGCTCCTTTTGTGCCCGTGTAGATAAAAGCTGGGGATCAGTTTCCATGTTGTACAGATGGTGTTGAGTAGTAACAGTGACAGCAGGTGGATGATGGACATTTGGAGCATTGGCACATGGGCCTGTGGCCTTAGTGCCACTGTTTGCCATTTACCTGGTGGTAGCCTGCCCCTCCACTCAGGGTCAGCCCCCTGCACAGCCATTGTGTGCTGATGTCGATGAAGCGTGTTGAATTTAATTACACTTATTTCATGTGGCCAGAGTCTGTAAGCTGTTAAAAAATTTAAACTAAGATGAATGAATAAACTGATGAAAATTAATAAATCAGTTGTAAGGCAGGACTCCCCTCTGGGCTTGGAAACCTACTTTTGCCTGAAAACTATATATTTTAAATATCTTTGCAGATATTTTTAATCTCACAGTGTGGCCTTCGCGTAAACTTCACAGTACAGAGCCAAAAGTAAAATACAAAAGTAGACAGCTTGATTGGGTTGTTGTCTAAGTGATGCTCATAAACAGGAGAAGAGTACAGAATACAGAAGATCAGATTATTTAGCCATTTATTTACAGTTGCAGTTCCCTTTTTGATTTAATACGTTCCAGGCAATCAAATAAGTTCTATGTAGGATTTGTGAATAATCGTTGCTCTCTCTCAAATTCTGTCTTTACTATATAATAATATATATTTATATATATATAATTTATATACTTACTGTGGCTATGCTTGTTGGAGAAACAAGCTTTGATTACTCACTACCACCAACAATGAGCTACATTTTGGTGTAGCAGACTGAAAGCTTGTGTGTCAGTGAAAGAGGTGCTGGTGGTGAAATCTGCCCTTTTTCCATCCGTCTACTCTTTCTCTCTCGCAGATGGTGACAGCAGTGGCGAGAGAGATCTTGTTCTGTGAAACGTCATTGAATATTAACAAGTCTCTATGTCTGGAGCAGCTAGCCTCACTATGGTATACTGGAATATGATATACTTCAGAGACACTAAGATGTAAACTGCTACTGAAGACATAAGACCAGATCTAATTGATGGCTGATTGTTGTGTCTTAGACTCATTTGATACTTGTTCAGTCATTATAAATCAGTGTGCCTTATCACGACAAGATAAAACCCCTGATATCATCACTGCTCATTCAGAGTGCCAAGTAAACTATTTTCAGCATAGGTTGTTGTGACATAAAGTACAAAACACCTTTACAACATTGGTGGTGGTGTTTCATCAAAGGGCATAAGAAAGAACAAGAGAGGCGGAAGTTTTCTGGCTTATGTTGTGAAAGGAGTTCGAGAATAGCTGAAATGTTTTGATTTGGTTGCGATTAGCGTAACTCTTTTACAAATAGCTCACAGTAAAATTCACGATCTTAGTGCAGTGTTGGCTAATAATAATAATTATTTTCATCACTATTAATATGCCCCAAAGATCCCCCTAAATCAGGAAATCACCAAGTTTGCCAATATTTGCAACTATAATTATATATGGGTTGTAAAGTGACCTATTATTGCTTTATGGTTGCAAATATGGAGCAAACTATTGCCAATAAAAAAGAAATGACAATAATATTTTCACTGCCTGGTTGACACCTGGCAGGTTTAGTGATGAGAATATACTTCGTACGTAGTAATATGTGAAGTTACAAGTTACTGAGGGCAGTGAATGTGTCAGGCAAGAGCAAATGTAAGGTCAGACGTCTTTTAGTCTTTTATTTTGAAAGTGGGTTGCACTGTGCACCTGTGTTGGCTGAGAGTTAGACAATGGATGGTCATTGCCATTCCTGTTTTAGTAAGCCCTGCAAACGTTTACATATGTCCGAACCCGAATATACTGTGGCAATGATCAAGCGTGATTATTGTCCACTGCCTGCAGTAGTCGATGTTTATTAACGGAAATAAACAAAAAAACTCCTGGTAGAGTCTTTTACCTCCGCTGACGGCGGCTGTTAGTTTGGCTGGATATTCTGGCGCTTTGTGCCCTCTTAGTAATTTTCTTGCTTAATAAAAACTTTGCTCTTACCAAATTGTCTCGATCACAAACTTGTCATTACTTGTCATTTGCCTGACAAAAGTGTTACTCTTGCGATGACAGCACAGACTGAATCTAAAGTGAGTGACTTGAATCGTAAGTGAGCTTGTTGTCGCGAAGCAGAGTGTCTCCCTCTCTCTCGCCCTCTCTTCCTGTGCTTACCTCTTGCTCTGCCGGACTCTGGGAGCAGAGCTGGGACGCCTCGCTCACGTAATGAGCTTCCATCAACTCTGTTGATGATGAACTAGCGCTGCGCTGCGCTGCATGGTGGGAAACGCTACGTTGACGCGTTTGCGGTCGTCTTACATGTATTTCTACGTAGCCTACTGGCGCTGACTCCTCGGATTATTCGCGTTTATTTGATGGATCTGCCGTAAGGATACGATATTGGAATGCGTTTAAGCTGCTCATTGGATGAATGTGCTGATACAGACGTGGACACGCTGCTGATTCGGTTGGATGAGTGAATAAGAGCCTGGTGTAACCTTCACTGTGCTCCGTCCTGTTGTCTGGAGCTGTCCGCGGTGCTGAAGGTCGGAGCACAGACTCGATGATGTCCCTCAACGTCACCATGGGTAAGCCGAGTGAATGAGACTGCACCGCTTTTCAATGGGCATTTTGGCGAAGCCGTTTCCGTTTTACATACGTCTTTACCGGAAAACTGTGCGATATTTTGGATAAAAATCAACAGCTAAATTGATTGCGTGAAAGCGTGTTTGGACTGGTATGTAATCGTGGATCTGGTAGACACCAGTCATCTTTATGTCACACCACATCGAGGATTTTCCCTCATTCTCGTGCCTCTGAACTTCAAACACGGCCCATACATATTCATCAAGTCTATTATTATTACTGCCGCGCAAACTAAAATTAGAAGCTCATTAAAATGTAATTCGCCACGTGCGGCCAATGTTGCAGCATGTGAATGTGGGCGCTCCCTTTGCTTCTCATTGGCCCTGAATTTGAGAATGGCCTGGAAGTTTTCTGGTGCTGTTAAAAAACTGTATGCAGTTTAAAGCCATTGCTGTTGATAATTCCTGGCCTTGTCTTTGTTAAACTAGAACAGATTATTTAGGTCCTTCCTGTTAATGCATGCTCACCTGACTAAATCCAGACTGTAATGTTCCTAGGAACACTCCACTCTGTGAAAAATTAGTCTTTCATGAGTAGTTCACTTCTCCTGGTTTCACGTGAAGTGGAGAAACAGTGAAGCAATATGACACCAATGACGGCTCATTTACATCAGTACTGAAAAAAGTGAGCACCTAAAACTTAATATGATGGAAGTAATAGAAAAAAAAGGGTTTTTCTGTAAACAAATGCAGATCTCACATAATGGCAACCAACTAACTGACAGTGTGGATGTTTTGCATGTTTCTCAGACTGCTGACACACCATGTAACCTCATTTTGCTCAGCTGGCAATAATAAATAGTCATTACATAAGGCGATTGGAAATATTAAGCATTTGAAAATGTCATCCAAGCAGTAAAGTGATAGAAATGGCCGCAGCAGTTACATCACCAATACTCTTAAGTGAAAATGTCTGTGATTTCATTTCAGGCTTGAGCCAGTTTTCCTTTTGCAAGCGGGATAGTCCTGGAAGGATAGTGCTGATTCACTCTACACAATGTAATAACTAAAGTTGTAGTATTGGTTACTGGCCACAAGAGAGAGCTCAGAGCTCTCTCAGTATAATGCAGAGTAAGCTTCTCATGAGATCTATATTTCACATGAAGAGGATATTAAGGAACATGTAAAGTACATGACTGAAAATATATATAAAATGTAGAGTCAGTATTTCTACTGATTGTTTATTACATTCTTTTAAAACATGTGACTTCAACAGTTTTTCAATTTTACTTTGTATAATTTTGACAGAATTGAAAAATATACTTGCCAGAATAATTGAAGATGCTCTGCAGAGAACTATTAGAAAGGAAATTATGTATTGATCCCATGACACTCAATGTTTGTTTCCTTTAATTCAGCGCTTCAGTAAACAGCCTACAGGGCATCAGCAGCATACATCTTCTTGGTGTTTGCAGGATGTGTTAGTTGATGTTTTTAGTTTTCTATTTTAAGCTGCAGGTTCAATAAAAGGTGCATACACCGAGAGAAACCATCCCGCTCAAGGGTCGCAGCTATGGCCTGCACTGAGCCATGAAGAGCTGAGCTGTGTGTGTGTGTGTGTGTGTGTGTGTGTGTGTGTGTGTGTGTGTGTGTGTGTGTGTGTGTGTGTGTGTGAATGACTGCAGCTAAAGTGGACATATACCTCCACCTATAGCTGCTTGACCTCTGTGTGAATGCAGGCGTGTATTGAATAATTATGGGAATGGTGGTAAACACATAGACACTTTCTTTTTTCCCATCGGTGGTGAATCTAAATTACCCATAATGAACTGATGTGAGTGTACGTTTATATGTGGAGGTGTCAGCCCTGAGATTAACTGGTGATTGTTTACCCCCGTCCTAAGTAGCAAGGGATACACTCTGGCCACCCAGTGACCTGTGTATTCATATATAAGTACAACAACCATGTGCTGGAACTGATAGGTGGGTGATTAGCAAGAAGGCTGGCCTTGGTGGCTCCTGGGTCTTGGCCGATGACTCATGGTTCACTGCAGAGCTCTCACTGTGACCCCAGTTAAAGAGGCAGTCATGGCCTCACTGGCTGCTCTCCTCTGGGACACGTAAAGCACAATTTGTAGCCCCTGTGCCTCCATTGTGTGTCAGCACATTTATGGCCCATCTGTAACATTGATGGCCAGTCATAAAGGCCTCATGTGTCAGTATCACACAGGCAAGTGCCCACTGTCTGTGCTCAAAGTGCTAACCTTCTTTGCACTGCATCTGAAATGTTACTGGAATAATTGATTGTCAGGAGTTACAAATGGCCCTCAGTGCTAATGCTAGCTTCTTGTGACTAGAGGGATTTGGAGATCTTAAATTGCAATATTTTCTTGCTATAGTTAAAAAAAGGTTTGCATTTCTTAGAAGCTTGCGCTTGGTTCAGTCAAATAGTGACTAGCAGTTGTAGGCTGTGGTAACAGCCTGCTAAAACCAGCACTGTTTATGCCTGTGCATTTAACCAGGAAATAGCATATTGTGCCATTTTATGTGGTCTGATCTGCTAGACTCAGTGAAAAAACTACATAGAGTAGATGAGATAGTGAGTGAGGCAGCATTGAAGGCCTGCTAATAACAGTAATGCACTGACTCAGCAGTGGGACAGTGAAGGCGAGCAGTGGGTTGTGGGTCTGCAGTAGCTGTTGGCTGCCCCTCGGCTGTCTGGCTGTCAATCACACGGCTTCTTGGACACACAGCGAAGGCAACTGTGGTCACTGGAGACTTTCATCCAGAAAAATTGTATAAAACAACATTTATACTGTGTGCATGGATGTGCTGATATTTGTTGTACATATGTGGTGAATGTTTGTTGCAGTGTAAAAGCACTACATCATAAGCAAAAAACGTCTTAGTAACCTGTGCTCGCAAACAATGTATAATTCACAGCAAATACCTGAATAACCTCTGTGATTAATATGTATAATACTGGATCAATTACAACAAGGTTTTCTGACTCACAGACTTGTATGATTAGTGTGCTTTTAGAGTTTGCAAACATAACTTAATAAGAAAAAAAAAGGCTGCTGCATGTGTCTGACATTTCATAATCACTTCATCTGCATACAGTAGACTGTTGCTGTGGGGTGAAACAGTACAATCTGAAATTACTTAGCTAAGATTTTTACAGCGCTGCAAAAGTCTTTTGAAACCTAAAATGAAGTCCTCTTTCTTGTATTTTTGGTGGAAAAAGATTTTCACTCAGCAACAGTACCTTTCCTTTTTACAAGTACAAACTCAGATGGCTCCATCACAGCTCATCTTTGGCTGTTTAAACCTAACCTGTCCATGCCCACCCCCTTCTCACACACCCTCTTCTTCTGCTTCAGGTTATGTGGGTATGCAACTTGTGCCGAAAACAACAAGAAATCCTCACTAAATCAGGGGCGTGGTTCTACGGCTCGGGACCTGATCAAGTGCGGGGTGTGTATGAGGGTGGACCACAGGGCAAGAAGGCAAAGCTACAAGACCCCACACCAGCGTCAGACAGAAGCAGACCTTACAGACAGGCCTCCCTCGACAACGGGTCAGGGCTGAGGTACTCGGGACCTGGAGACGCACCCCTCGACAGGTCAGTCTAACTCCTGCTTGGTTGATTTGAAGATCTTGAGAAGGAAATCCTGTTTCAAATATAGTTTACGGGTGATTAAAAGTGCTGCAAGTGTGAGCAGTTGTAATCAGTAACAACAAATCCATAAAAAGAAGAAGGTTTCCAAAGCTGCTGAAGACCCTTGTGTAAGCAGCTTGTGGACTGAACCCATGAGGCCTGTAAAAGAACACATACATACATTTTCTGTTACTAACTCAGCTATTTTCCTGCTTCCAACTTCCAAGTAGGAGTGGGACTCTAACCACTTTCAAGGGTTACTGTAGTTTAAGAATATCACAATACTCTAAAGTAAAGCCACTGATACCAGTACAGGCTGTTTTTGTAAAATAAGCTGATGAGATAAGAGCAGAGAGTTCAAAAGAAACCATTTACAAAACAATTTAACACAGCACTTCTCTGTGAAAATACTGCATTAAGTTACAGATTTGGTGTTGCAATAACTTCAAGTAAAGTTTGGGAGAAAACTGACTTGACATCTTGACATACAACAGAGGTTTCAAAAACCAAGTTACTGAGTACTGCTGCTGCTGCTGCTGCTGTTGTATAGATTTGAAGTGTCTTGCTCACAGTCCTTTCTTTCATTTGTTGATGTGATTCAATGAAAAGGTCAGTAAACCCAACTCAGAGAGGTTAAGAGGTTAAAGCCCTGCCTATAGGGACTGCATTCATTAAAATTCTTGCTTAGGGTTCATTAATTTAGAAAAAGATCTAGAGTTAAGTCAGATACACCATGATTCTGTCAAACTGTCATATTGTCAAAATCCCATACTGTCCCAAATACATTATATAAGCATAGAAATGGCAAGGTACTTTCCTTGAAACAAAATTCCAAGAGCATCACTAAAAAAGTTGTCAACAACATGTGTGAGATGTTAGTTAGTGAAGACATGTCCCATTGCTGCTGACCCTGATATGTGCTCAGTATTTGGACCTGAAGGTGATGTTTGTCTGTAAATCAATGAACAAGTAAACAACTATTTAAAGGAAATACCTTTCCATTTTGACACACAGTAAATGTGTTTTGTAAATTGTAATTGTAAATCAAGAATTCTCTCCTCATGTGGCTTTATGTTTTAGTCTTTTAAGTTCTTTTTGTTGAATTCTTTCAGTCTTCTTATCCACTAACCTCATGTCTTCAGAGGTAAACATGGCGCAGGGGAGTTCCCCTCTTGGCATCACCTACATTTGCAGTGGCACAACAAGAGAAAACGCAGGATAATGCAGATGATGGATCACAAAGAGTCCATAAATAGAGCCCCACTGCATAAGCAACTAAAGCTGCTTTCATTAATCTTAAAGAATGTTTAAATTAACTTCTGAATCTGTTTTCCTGAAGGAAGGAGAGGGAAGCTGGCAGTCTATTTAAAAGGAGAATAACTTGGGAAAGCTTCTAATTTATCTTGGTCTCAGAGGTGTCATTTAAATGAACGCGCAGATATGCACAGACAGCTGCAGTGTTGGCTGAGACTTATGAAACAACAATGATTAAACAGAGGCTGGAAAATACTCAGTGGATTTTCACTCAGCTTCTGCTCTTTCAACTAATTTAGCAGTGTTTTGTTTAGGCGACCAAACTAATAACACTCAGATAGACTTGGGCCAGCACTGCCAATGGACACTAACTCTACATTTTCATTTAACACAACACACGTAACCTTTCAAATTGTACACCAGCTAAAATTGTCTGTAAAACAGAAGTTAGATTCACTTTTTCATGTGAAGAAACCATCAGAATAAATTTGAAGCTAATTTTTCAGGCAATCTTTTCCTGCTTTTTATATTTCCTGTTTCATTGCCAAGTCAACACCTGGATTTTCTATAGATTTGTATAAGCTTGTGTCCTCCTTTTCCAGCACAGTCAGCACAGTATCAATAAATACAATCAGAATTCAATTGAACAAATGTAATCAAATACTGATTGCATGAATGTTTTACTCCTGAGAACTAAATTGGTGGATAAATTGTAGTCACTCAATACATCCTTTTCTACAGAGCCTCCTCTCACAAGTATAAGTGCCTTGCTCGGTTATTAAATGATGGTCTGAAGACAGATATGATTTAAGGAAGAAAAAATAGCCTCCCAACAGCGTCCTCTGTATTGTGTGCTCTATCTGCGGCGGCTGCGCGTCCCGAACAGTGCGTGAGAGGATGGAGAGATATGGCAAAGAGTGCGCACAAATGCATATCGCGTAGGGTGCTGTGCGAGTGTGTGCGCGCACGTTTGTGTTTATGCCTGTGTTAGCGCTCTTCACAGGCGAAGGGAAATATGAGTTGAATGTGAGGCAGCAGCTGAAACGCCGGTAAGTGATGCTGCTGCTGCTGCTGCTGCTGCCTGCTGCCGTTCGGTAGGATGCTGCTCCGCGTCTTCGCTCCCCCGGGCGTTTCTTCGCCTCTTTCCCCAAACCGAAAAGAGAGATTTGCGGTAACAAGAAGAGAAGCCTCGTTACCGGTACTGCCTCGTGTGTCTTGGTTCAGGTCGGGAGCATTATGACCGAAGGATCCCGCCCGGAATGCGACTCGTTTAAAGACACTTTTTACCAAGACCAGCAGGAGAAATATGGAACTTGATTGGCGTTCTTTTTGCTTTTAATCCGCCTTGGAGATAATAACGATACTGTGGAGATATATGTGTGGAGCGGGGCGTCCGGAGAGAGCTCATGCTTTGGGATGTATTTGTCGTGAAAGGAAGAGGGGTGATCATTTACTGAGGATAAAAGAAAACGGAGGAGGAAAATGCAGTTTGAGACATTGCGTCAGTTCTGTAGCTCGGTTTTATCACATTTCAACGGGGCTTTCTCGGCGCCTCAGAACATCTTACAGACGGAGCTGTTCGAGCAGGCGTTGAGTAACATCGGGTGAGTGATTCCTTTGTAAAGAAATGCCCTGATTTATGAGGAAGGGCTTCCCCGTTGGTATGTCAAGCGAGTACTGGGGGTGGGGGTTGTTGCGTTTATCGATCGGCAGCCAGCCTGCGTAATAACAACCTACAGTGTAGTACTGTTGCTGCTGCTGCAGATATTTCCTGGCCGGCGGATGTGGCGATCAGCGCCGCTGCCGCGTTTGCTCTGTGCGCGTGCACGTTTGGACACATGTGAGGAGGAAGAGGAGGGGGCTGGTAAAATGAACAGTTTGGGTACACTGTGAAAGGTGGGATTGTGCTATGTGCGTAGACTTGTCTGTAAGAGCGCGCGTGCGCATAGCCCGCTGTGCACTGCTGCAGCTTGTGCTATTTTGCCTCTGCCGCTGCTGCTCTCTGCCTGAGAGAAGGGAACAGAGAAGGGAACAGGGAACAGAGAAGGGAACAAGGGAACATGACCAGAACAGGCACACATTCACACAATCACCGGCAAATACAGTCAAGTACAGTAAATACACGTCACACAATCAGACACTGGTGGATGAACTACTGAAGGTGAGACAACAGCAACATTCATGCTCCTCGGTTAATGCTTTTACTCACGGAGCATTTAAGAGTGAGTGTAAGGGCAGAGCTAGCTCAGTGTTGGAGCATATGATTGGTCTGCTACAGTCTGCTCCCCTGTGGGTAGGCCTCAGGTCATGTGGCTGAGCATGGCTGTATTTCGTGCAGACTGCAGGCTGGAAACTTCCAAACAGCAGCACGTCCTGCAGTGGCAGGTACTGAGAACACGCAGGCCTCCTTTCTGTCCCACTGTGGACACAGACCTGATCTCCACACCATGCACTGTCTGTCTCCAGGGACTGCGAGCCTTTCCCTCTTGTCCCCCACCCTACCGTCAGAAATAATTTACAGCATTGCTGGGCTCTCTGCCACCTCACATTACATGGCCAGAACACTCAGCCACTGGAAGGGCTGAACGGGGGCTTTGTGATCCAGCAATCATTACATCTGACTCTTATTTTCCATTCCTCCCCCTTTCAGAAAAATATTTTAGCAGAGATTGACTTTGCCAGATAAGGGTTTTCCACCAAATGCTTACAACATTGACAGTCTCTTTATTTTTGGTTTTGTGTGTTGTTACTGGTGGCTGACCAGACCATTCATCTGTTCTTTCAGATGTTTGTGAGCCTGTTTTTCTCTGCTTTCTCTTTTTTGCTCTGACCTGGGTTGCTAATGGGCCATATGCTTTTAGATCCAGCTGTCATGTATTATGCATGTGTGCGTCAGCAGAGGTCCTAATGGGGTGCTGGGATCTGTTCTTAGAAGGACTGAATGGATTTGAATTGAGTGGTCACTACATTTTAACTGCGTCCGTACTGCCCCCTTTTAACACAAACGCACTCAAACGTCACTCCAGCTCAGTCCAGCTCCTTGTGACGGCTGCTCTGTCTCGTCCTGAGTCTTCTTTCAGACAGTTGTCTGAACTAATGGAGTTTGTGTTTTACACCTCGTGGTCTTCTTGAATACTTTTGTTGAACATTACTAAGGAATGTACTATGATATTTTAAACCCTATGCAAAGGTGTCTCATGCTCTTCATGCATTGTTGGTAGTACTGTATAAGTGCTACACTACAGCAACATGTCAAAATTCTAGGTTTAAATCAAGTATTTCAAATGCTAAAGATGTCTTATCATATGTATTTGTATGCATTGGTTTGTGCATGTGGATGTACATGTGTAAGTATGGGTAAATATTATTAATAGCTTGCATGTTTAAATTTTTTGTGTATAAAGTATGTGTATATGTAGTCATGCTTGCATACACTTGAGTATTTGTGCATAGGTGTATTGAATTGAGTTGAATGCCCCTGACCATTAAGGAAAAGCTTAATGGTCAGGGGAGAAAAATAGATTGGTATTGGTATGTAAAACTGTCATCATGTCATCATTGTGTTGCATCTACAAATGTTCTTCTGGTTTTTGCAGGGGCCATTTTTTCAAGAATTATGGGTTTCACTTACACTAAGATGCTCTTTAAAATGTGTCCACTAGACTGGAAATTTGACAGTTCAGTTGTTGGTTTAAGAAGCTGCATTGAACCCACCCGTGTTGCTCTTGCTCAGCACCCTCTGCCCCAGGGTGTTGTACCTGGGTGTTGGCGGCATCAGCAGTTGTAATTAAACCAGCTCCTTATTGGTTTTGTCCTCACCAAGGGAGGTGTATGCCGGAAGGAAGAAGGCCCAGGTTTATTGCGTGTGACTCTAAGAGAGGTGTTATTATGATTATACTCTGGAGAGGGAAGTGAAGGTTACGCAAAAAGATAAAGTAGAGAGTTGAGATGATGGCTACATGGACCAAAAGGCATGAGGAGTGCAAGAGAGATAGCGCTAGAGCCTGAATCGATATGCTTGAGTCCTCTCTGCTCCCCTCAGCGCTCACCAAATCATATCTCAGCATCAGCCGGAGAGCGAGAGGGAGAAAGGAAGAGAGAGAGGAGGAATTGGTTGCTAGCATTGGGCTTCAGATAAGCATCAGGCTAATGTCCCTAGCCTTAGGACTACTGCCAACAAACCAAGGCAAAATAGTCTTAGCTGTGAGTTCGGTTGCAGGACGACTGGGGACAGTGACACGACTACAAGAACATGTGATGTCACCCGGAGAGATAAGACACATAGACTAGACTATGTGGTCATCAAGAGCAAAGAAGTGATAGTTGAAGAGGAGATGAGGTACAGAAAGGGAAGCTGTGGTACAAAGAAAAGATGGAGTACTTTTCAGCAGATGTCGGTCTGTGCAGAGCGCTGACATCTGGCTCTTTTCATGCTCATGGAGCGAGAGTGATTCCCTCAAAGGCTGAATAGACATGTGTGCACTTCTCTGTGTATGTGGCCCTCAACCTTAACATGAGTTACAGTATAAGCATAGAGTCCTCTCAGAAAAAGTGCACTGAGATTGGCATTAGAGGCTACTTTTAACTGTGCCTCAGGACCTTAACATTGTGCTCTGTTTTTTGTCCCCACTCACTGATGGACTCAAGAGATGGCTGTGGGACTCTGGAGCCCTACTCTGGTGGGCATATCTTTGTGAGAGTGTGTCAGGACACTTGTACGTTCATGTGTTTCCAGCACAATTCCTAGGAGGTATTTTCCTTAAAAAGGGTTCTTTTTTTGCCAACAGATGTCTGATGTCATCTTGTTTTTAAACAGAGCCGAGAGGACATTGGCCTGATGTGTGCTGCTGTTAGTCACTGTCAGCAACCATTCACAGAGAAGGGTTAAATTTGTTGTTAGTGTTTTGCCCCAGTATTTCATCAACAGTCATATCCTCACTGAGGTAAGATCCGATTGTAACACTTCTAATATAACATTAGGACTGCATCATTTTTGTTTTTGAAATTTTTGTTTTCCTAAACCTTACTAAAGTTTAAGGCCAAAGGATGCTGTACAAAACTTAAATGCATTTCATTTGAAACTGTCATGAATTATGGTATAGACTACTACTACAGAGAAGGCACAAGTGATAAAACTGGAATCTAATATATACTTTCAACATGATTTTAGTCTTTTTAGTCTTTTAGTCTTGGTTGCACAGTATCTATGTGTATGTGCATTGTTTTATGATTGGAAAGCTGGTGACTTAAAATATAATCCTGATTCTGTACCACAAATCTAAGTCTATTTCATGCTTCACTTTATTCAATTACCCAAAATACACTTGAAAAAGCTATTTGATTAAGCAATAATGGAAAAGCTTAATCTAAACATCAGTGTCTGTCTGGCCCGTTGCGATCATCATCCTCCTTATCCCTAGCCCATGCTCAAATCCTCTTTTGCAACACTGATGGTATTTCACAAGCTCAATGAGATTAATTATTTTGTGAACACTGCACAGTTTGCAGCTTCCCTGTTTCCAACTCATGGACAATTAAGCTTGGTTCTTTTACAGTGTAGCTGAGCCATCCTCTCTGGTCTCGGTGCAGAGGAGCACAAAGGCCACGCTGTAACCAGTTCTTGAGCATTCACTGTGAAAGCTGGTGGTGTTTGCCTCTGTTACCTTGTCTTAATTGTTTCTGGAGTCAAAAGCCTGTGTAATATTGATCTAGTTCCCTGTGTTGCTGTTATTACCAGAGGTGATGCAGTTTTTCAAATTTCTCTTGATCACATTAGAAGTCCCGTCCTAACCGTTCCTAAATTTAGCTGTGCTCTGTTCTCTTCTGCTGATTTCTGTGACAAAGGAAACATGTTTAAACAGATAAATGAGCCTCAGAGACTAAAGACCAAGCTGAAGTTCACAGTTGTGTTGTTCCTATTCTCATAGATTAAACATTTTCTTCAGTCGTCTGGCTTAGGGCATTTGTTACTAATGCTGTCCTATGCAATTACAATTAACCCACACAGCCTTTTGCTTTGCAAAGGTCTGACCAAGGGTTCATCGATTGAGACGTTGGTTTGTCAATGCCATCGAGTGCAGGCGAAAAGGTCTTTTCTTCTCAGCACAGACAAGGCTTTTTCAGAGAAGGCAGTGAGGTAAAATTTGGTTTGACTTCACAATATATTTTTTAAAGAATATCCCACAAAAGCAACATGTTAAGAAAAACATTAACACAATGTTAAGATGTAAATAAAGTATAAAGCTACAGAAACGGAAGTTGTAGCACTGAAAGGATGAGCAAACAGCTAGATGCTACTAAATCAGACACACTGCAGTTCTGCTAACATGGCCTAACTTATATCAGGGTTTCTAAAGTGTGTGAAGAAATATTGATGACCGCGGCAGAGATATGATCAAGGAGAAAAGTATATGGGACAAAATGGGAGCTGTTTTCTGGACGGGGACACGGTGGGTGGCACAGGGTAATGCACTGTATCATGTAGGGCAGTGGGTGGAGGTTTGCCTAAAAGCAGTGTTAGAGGGATGCTGTTCCCTTGTATTAATAAAAGAATCAGCTTTCACACAAAACTATGGAAAATGTTGTGGTATGGATGCCAGGTCAGGGGGCAGGTGTGGGGTTTTTATACACTCTCTGCTGTGTCTGTAGCTAGAAAACAACACTCTTAAATGCCAGTGTTGCTGTTGTTTTCACACAGCTTCATAAACATTGGCTCTGAAATGCTGTTGTCAAGTAATTGAATTTTTATGCAAGGGCCAGTGCTGTGTGAATGACATCTAAAGAACATAGGAAACAAAAAAGCTTCTGGACTTTAATGAAACCCTGTTCTGCACCTGTCAGTCTGGTTAAAATTAGATTTCTTTTTAATGTGTTCAATGAATAGTGTCTCTATCCCATTGTGCTAGAAAGTTTGTTTTTTATCTTGTTATATGCATGCATGTGTGCTTGTGTGTGTTTATCTGAGTGTAGTGACATCTCTCAGACAGAAGTGTTTGAGAAAAAAGCTCAAGAGGCACCATCTCTTCATTATGCATCGTTTTCTGTCTGCCTCAAGGCAATCCTTCAAGCAAGTGATCTGTTTCAAACTTAACTTGGGGGAAGGAATGAAACTAGAAATGTGGATCCAGGAGGAGTGCAATACTTTACCAACATTTTTCTGAAATAAATGTGCAACAAGCATACATTTTTAAACAGAAATATATCAATAAAAGGGTCCCTTAAGCTAAACTATTAGTAAGTATTAATATTGTAAATAGTGCATTTTGACTTGATTTGGCTCTGGGCAGCCACAGACTCATAGTTTAGTGGCTTCCATTCTCAGAGGATGGAACTAGATACTGATTGTGCTTCTTTCCCTGGAAGACTTTGTCCTTTCCATTTAGCATATCTTGTGACAAACAACTTCCAAACATATCTCTTGGCAGGAGATAGGAAGTAGAAAATGATATGGTATATAGTTACAATGAGTAAAATACACCATTTTGTAGAAGTGTGAGGAATCGATGGATTGCTCGTCTGAGATTTCCTACGTTTTAAAAAGCAGTAGACCCCATTGCCAGTATTCAGTATTGTAAGGGTAACTGGAGCGTTATTATATGTAAATACATGAATAAAGAAAAAGAAAGACAGTGAAAGAGTAAGTAGTAAAGGAGGAAGCACCATCCTGAGGAGTATAGTCCAGTGAACTCCTCTCGTCGTCTCAGGGCCGTTGTTCTGTCCAGCTCCAGGGATGTTATTTTAGGGCGCGTGGGATTATTAAAGCATCCTCTGACTCACCCCTCAGCTTTTTTCATTACCTCCACATTTTGTGTGTTGCCAGAAAGCAGCACAGCATCACCACCTTTGATTTCAAATGCAGCTTGCTCACTGGAATGAAAAATGCATAGTTAGCAGAAGCAGGAAGAAATGCATGTAGAGGGAGAGGAAGAAAGAGAAAGAAACCGACTGACAGACAGACCATAAATATAAACAATTACTTCTAAATAATATCAATTAGACACATCTTATCATGTGGATTGCTTTACACTAATAATATATTACATTAAATAATAACATTAAACTAATTGTCAGTTTTAAAGTGTTTTTATGACTTTTGTTGACATGTTGACTGTGCATTTATGCACAGCATGTAATTTCCATCAATAAATACTAAATATGTTTCTATGTAGATCCCTCATGTATTTTATAAAATTGGCTACAGCACAACACCACAAAGTACAGCTCATGATGAACTCAAGAGGCATAATTACTAAGAGTCCTGCTCTGTAAATGTACCTCTGTGAAGCTCCTTGCTGCACAGAGGTATGTACTTGATTAAATTCCAGCTGTGATGTGCATTTTGAATGCATCAATGTTTTTTTTAGAATATGAACATGGTCTGCCTCTCTAACCTTTCTCTACAGGGAGGGAAATAGCAGGCAGCAGTGTAACATTCCTGACTTGCTAATCTTAATGGCATATTCTGTTGGGGCTTGGCCTACATAGAGCGTTAGCAGTGCCTTGTCTTTAAAAGGAGACCTATCAGACAGAAGTGTGCACAGGATGTAATAACCATACACAGTATAAACACATGAACACACACTGGATATCTGCTTATAGAAGGAGAGCTGGAGTCTGTCTTCTCGGAGCCAATTAGTGAATACCCTTTCAGATCTGCAGACACTGTCAGCTCCACTGGGCTGCACAACTTTATGCCCACTTGTTTCACACTTAACTTTTCACAAAGCCGGAGATGAATTTTGGGAGTGTCTGTCTTTTGTTACACTGAATAAAAGAGGGCTTCCTGCCCCTCACCAGCATGTGCACTTGCCAGGTTACGCATTCTTGGTTTGGAGATTTTTACTAAGTCGTAAAATATACCAGTCAGTTTGGATTCTATTCATTTTATTCTGTGTTTAACTAAAGAGTATAGGCATCAATCTTAGCTCAAAATATAGTACAAGATAATTATAACACAGTACAGATGAGCTGAGGACATTTACACAGGTTCAGTGTGGAGCTTTATTTTAGCTTGACTTATCCTGTGCAATCAATTTTTCTCAAAGGATAGAGATAACTTTTTTCAGCTGATAAAGGAATGGCACTCATGCAGTTGTTTAGATAACATGTAAATAAAAAGCAGGCCTTCTCAAGGTCTTTTTCAGCTCACTGAAAAAAAAGAAAAAGTGGTGAATAATGTGAAACTTCAAACAGAAATGATGCATTTGTAGTGAGGCAGATAGGACAGGGCCAATGCTGGACCTGCAGCCAGTTGTAAAAATCACATGATGTTTGTGTTAATCCCTAAACTTGGCTCGCATGTGGGTTCCCAGAAGTCTTTGTGGCAGCATCATAAGCCTTGTCATCTGCCCATCTCCTCAGTTTGTCGGGGACAGTTTGTGGATCAGACATCGGTAAAAAAGCAGGTAGTACAATGTTATTTTTGATTTTAGGAGTCATTGCTTTCTGTTTGCTCTTTATTCTACCTTGAGAGTCTTAAATGTGGTGTTTATCCCTGTGGACCGTTACAGGCGTTTAACAAATCTATTTCTCTGTGATTGCTGTCCGTTGAGCCATGCAAACTCAGCATGTTTTTGTCTACTCAAGCTTTCTGTACAGTTATCTCATTTCAATATGGACCCTTCCAGGATGTATTGTTGTCATTAGTGTTCCAGATTCGCTTTAAGAGGAGAAGTCTGCAACGCGGCACCAGTCATTTGTTCTCATTTGACTTCTCTCCATTATCTGCAAAGTAGAGGTAGCCCAATCCCCATGGGGGCAGCATTGCATTTTCACCTTGACTGCTTTTGGCTTTCTTATTTAACATGTTTCTCCAGCAGCAGAACAGGCAGAGCTGTCACATGCTTCTAATGCAGCAACTGTGCATTTACTGCGGCTTCATACAGTTCATATTTAGAATAACATAAGGTGTTTGTGTTGGACTGGACCCTTGCTGAAGTTTTGAACAGAAATCATGTGTTTACGAGGAGATCCTAGACAGAGATGTGAGCTAAACTCTGCCTCAAGAGCTGCCTGTTATGCCCAGACCTTAGACTTCTTTATCGCTTTCGTTAATGCCTTCCAATGTGAAAATTTTAAATAATGTGTCAGATTTATTAACAGCAAACTAAACAGGCCAGTGTAAAAACACTTTAGAGAGTTACTTAAGGGTTAGAGCAGAATGTATCCCAATGGTAATAAATATGTGGATTTCTTTGTGTGAGTTACGGAGCAAAAATTCAGTACATGTGGAGTATTGTATTCATTTGATATTCTGCTGTTTGAAAAAGCCATGGTCAAATTGTGCACTAAGGCTGGAGCTCTTATTTCAGAAAGTTGTTCTGTACAATGTCCATTTTGACTGATTAGATAATTGTAATACAGGGCTGTCTTAGCACAACTTGATATAGTGCAGAATAGACCAAACTGTCCTGCCAGGTCTCCATGGCCCTCAATATTGTTTTTAAAGACACAGGACATTAGATGCTTTTATGTTTGTCAGACAAGGGGCTACATCTGCACATGTGATCTCCCTCAGTTGTACTTAATGCAGTATTGCTTAAGATAGTTTTTTTGACATGTTAAATAAGTATTCCTTTACAGAATTATTTTTAATTATGTATTATCTTTTTTACTGTGTATAAATGTGGGTAAACCTCCAACAGTGTTTCTGTCAGTGTACTTACACAGTTTTGTGCTGACTCGAGCAGCTGAGTGCATGAAACCAGCAACATCTCTGAAGGGTTCATCACTCACTGAAAGCCTCATTATTGACTTTCAATTATTGATCTTTGAGCTTGTGGCATTCATTTTCAAAGGAATAGCAGCATGTTTATATAATCATAGAATCAGGAAGATAGTGTACATTTGCAACAAATGCAGAATGGCTTTAACTACCAGTAGCTTGAGTTAGATATTCACAGTTTTGATATTCAGCATTAATTAACTTGAGTTTGCTCAGTTACTGCAGCAGTGAACATACCATGTGTGCGTTTTACTACACAGTATAGTTTTCTCTTACATGTCCTAATTATTACTCCATTCAAAGAATAAACAATCTTTATGTTAGCATTAGTTTATTGTTGACTGACCAGTCTGGGACTAGTCTTTGTGTGAGAAAATGCTGAGAAGACTGTTGCCAGAGGCTTTCAGCCGTGGGTTGAAAGGCTCCACTCAGTGCTCCCACAATACAGTAAATTACTCACTAGGCTGTGTGTTGCTGATGCTCTGCGTTAATGTTTTTTATCATAACCCACATCAAATGTTAATGATTTGCAACCACAGGGGCTTCCTGCTTCATCTCAGGCCTTTTATCATGCTGCTCATAGAAGCAGTACTCATGCTCACATAATTCAGGCCCATATAGGCCGGTCCTTTTACAGCCCAGTAACCAGAAGCTGGTTGTTTTTGAAGCGTATTGCTGATCAGGACCACCTTCTGACTTCTCTTTACACCACAGTGCATTAAAATGTAAGTTTTATTTTTGTTTAAAGTCATGTGTTGTGTGGTGAAAAAATAACAGCATAACGGTTTTATCATAGCGAGCATGTCAGGTCACTTCTAATCTTTTAGGGTCACACTTTTAATCTTACTGGGCAGCAGTGTAATCCTATGATTTTTGCAAGCCGTGGATTTGATACACTGTTACCTTTGATAAGGACAGTGCTCTTCCAAACATGATTACAGTATTAGGACTGGAGGTGTACAGGTGTGGAGTGTCAGAGATTCAAAGCTATTTCTATTCACTTCTTTATCAAGAAGGTTTGTTGTAGTGAAGAAAGCGGTAATACTGCCTGTTTTCTTACTGATAGAACAAAGTATAATATGCAGTATAAAAATGTTCCTACTAAAATACCACTGCTATAGTACTAGTATACTAACTCTCACCATTTGTGTTACTGAATATGGTATTGTTAATACCTTGTGGCTGAAGAAGATTTCTGTTTGGAGAAGGACTGATGTTTTTCCCACAACAGGAGTACACAGACAGTAATAGCCAGTGCAGCGCATCCCTGTCCATTGTTTGACTGAAGGATGATTCACTGCTGGTGGATCTGTTCTGCAGCGTTTATGTGTGTGACATCACAGTTGGCACAAATACATTTTATAATGTATTGTACCGTATAAGGGGCCGTGAAGGGTGGTTTTACCTAATATCACAATATCAAACATAGTCTTCCATCCTGGCTCCTGTTTTTTCTTCTTTTCTTGTTTCAGTCTATTCTTTGTCCGTGTGGTTGATGCAAATCTCAGATCTGCAGAGTGTGTCATGGCAGAGCTGTAGAGAGCTCAGAGGTATCTGCAGAGGCTATTACAGTAGCACAGGCAGCTCAAGCAGTTGGGGAATAATGCACAGTGCTGCGCCACCACTCTGGTGTACTTACTGGGGACTGTTTTAGCAGGAGTCTAAACATTATGATGCAGATGCTGATGAGATGGACTATTTGCTTACTGCTGACATTTCTCTGTTTGGACAGGAAGGACATACACGACTAAATGGAAGCAGGGAAATGTGATACATGTGTCAAAATGTGTTAGTGCTTGTCAGTGGATGGTTTGTTAATATTTCTTGGTGGTTGCGCTGTGTACCTTGTGTAAGCATGTGCTCTGAGTGTTGGATTTCATACATCCTCCCAAAGGGGGCATTAGCCTGAAGCCCTGTGGATACACTATAAGAGAAAGAATGCATTTTGTACTGCAGCACACATGAAATACTCACAATATATGTGCTAACAGACACATGAGCCATACACAGGCACACACCAACCCTTCACACACATCCACACATTACAGTAATTCTCATCCAAGTCACACACCTGCCCCATCCCCACTATATAATTGCTGATTGATTGTGAATGAAGTGCAACTCAGTTAATGTTCAGGAGCAGGGCATGAATAATGTAACAGGTCTCATGTGCTCCTCCACCTGAGTCTGTTAATGATAAGACGTGAAACAGAAAAAAGAGGTCAGTGTATTCAAGATGCATCACCAACATAAAGTAGACTTGCATTTCTCTGCTGTAAATATTCTGCATAAAAATAATAGTTTGCACAAAGTTGCCACTGAGTGTAACTCTGTCAAGTCCCATCAGTGCTCCACTGGTCTCTTGTTGGAACAAGCTGGTGGCCACACTAGTGGAAGTCTCTGGTAGTTCCAGTTCGGAGCAACATAAGTCTAGTGTTATGTGTTATGATGCTACAAAGTGTCTGCTTTAATATAGGAGTATTAAAGGTTTAGATCCCATCTGAATTCAAATGTTGGTTGAGGCCTTATGTAATGAGTCCTTTCAGAGCCCAGTTAGAGACAGCTCAGGTGAGAGGCTCCAGTAGAAGTTACAGAGGTTGAACTGAGTGTCAGGTAGTACCATCTGCACAGGAGTCTGAGCTAGACTTTTTTTTGGTGTCACTTACCCTCAGAAGTAAACAGCCAAGCCAAAGGTTAGTTACAATATTTGTGCTTCTCTGTCCTTCTGTGTCCCTACATAAGAAATAGCCTTCACATTTTTGCCTATTGTTCCTCTCCAACAGTCCATATTTGTTCACAGTACTTGTCGATCGTTCTGTTTCTCCCTAAAGCCAGTCTTGACTCTTGTGAGCTTAAGTTAAATACATAAATAAATAAAAAAAATCAGAAGAGGAAAACTCAAAGCATCCACATTAGCTTTATTTTGTTGTAGTACTGTACTGCAGGAGCCTGCTTCACTGGGTGGGACCAAAAAAAATACATGATCAACTGAGAAATTGTTGCCCCAGAAACAGTACAATGGCGACAGCTGTGATTTATGAGGCCCTTTTATTCTTATAGAAAGTTGTCACGTACAAAATAAAGGGAACTTCAGCTTTTTTATAATTATGATTTTGGGAAAGGGAAGGAAATCCAGCAGAACAGTACCTGATTAATATTTTATTCGACACAAAAGAATTCATGCCTAAAAGCATGGTTAGCTTACCAATGATTTTTATGTTTTTTTTTCATACCACAGTAAAATACACACCTGAAACTTAATTTTATTTATTTTTTTTTTCGTTTTCAGAAAACGAAGCCCATCTGCATCCAGGGATCCAAACCAAAAATACGACCAAAGGGAGGGGGGTGACCACTCACAGTATGCCCCGACGGACGGCGGCATGCCCAGATCACCGTCCGACTATGGGGATGGGGACCCTCGGCGGGTGCGGGGTTCCCATTTGTACCCAGACGTGGAGGCAGCACGGATGGGCTACCGGGACCGAAGGGGGCCTGCACGCTGGCATTCACAGGAGTACCCCCTGGACCAGGACCTAGATGGACCACCCAGTGAGTACGACCTGCAGCGGCAGCGGCAGGAGGAGTTCCAGGCTCGCTACCGCAGTGACCCAAACCTGGCTCGCTATCCCGTTAAGCCCCAGCCCTATGAGGAGCAGATGAGGATGCACGCCGAGGTGGGCCGAATGAGGCACGAGCGGCGTCATAGTGACGTCTCCCTGGCCTACACAGAGCAGGATGAGCCCGGCCCCATCCGTCTGTCCCGTCAGCATCTCACCGAGCGCCGGCCGCCCATGATGGGACAGCGTTCTTATTCTGTTGACCGCTCCTCCCCAGGGCCTATGGGTCCTGGGCTGGGGGGGCACAGGACCTCCAACCACAGCCCCCCAACCCCTCACCGTAGCCCTGTGCTCGGTGACCGGTCTGGGGATCTGCGAAGAGGAGACCTGAGTGATCCCATGAGGAGGCAGCACCACCTGGACCCCAGCTCTGCTGT
This sequence comes from Rhyacichthys aspro, assembly GCA_036850595.1. Taxonomy (NCBI): domain Eukaryota; kingdom Metazoa; phylum Chordata; class Actinopteri; order Gobiiformes; family Rhyacichthyidae; genus Rhyacichthys; species Rhyacichthys aspro. The sequence goes on along the minus strand of CM072163.1, from coordinate 6,595,524 downwards.
GCGTAAAAGTAAAAGGGAGAAGATGGAGAGCATGTTGAGGAACGATTCACTTAGCTCAGACCAGTCAGAGTCGGTGCGGCCGCCGCCTCCCAAGCCACACAAAACAAAAAAGGGTGGCAAGATGCGGCAGGTGTCACTGAGCAGCTCTGAGGAGGAGCTGGCTACCACCCCCGAGTACACCAGCTGTGAGGACGTGGAGATCGAGAGTGAGTCAGTCAGTGAGAAAGGTAGGAACCACTCTGTCAGCTTCTCTGTCTCTGCACCGATGTGTTTGAAAGGGTTCTTTTGATCAATAATTAACAGCAATTTAACTTTACGTACTGTAATTAATTTTTTTCATCTTAAATGCAATAATGTAACTCTAACAGATTCTTTACTGCTTTTAATTTTATATTTAGGTATTCCACTGAAGTCTTTTTGTCTTTGTATGTATGTATGTGTTTTTATAAGGCTCATATCTATTTCTAAAGGATTTGTGAATTACAAGATTAACAAATGCTGCATGCTTTACAAGCACAATGAAAAGTTACTTCTTTATTTTACCATGAAAGTGGCAAGTGAAAAATCTATTAATCATGTAAAATATTGTCAAAATGAGTCTTATAATCAAATACATGTTTTTGGTGAATGTTTTGTTTTCTATGAATCCACTCTGGTGCCTTTGAAGAGGAGGCCAGCTTCAGTATGTTTCAGTGGGAATGTGTGGCTGTGGTTTCAATCAAAGCCCTTTTTTCAGATGTCACTGCACTTGAATATTAGCTGTGTTCACTCTGACTCATCCAAGAGATGTTACATAAGTAACACAGACTAACACCAAGAGGCTGAGGTATCAATATAAAGATGAATTAAAAAACATCTGCACAATCTATATACGATGATTTGTATACGTTAAAAAGGTCATAAGCTCAAGTCATATGCCTTATGTTACACATTTGATGAACAATGACTTATAAGCAAGTTACTGACTTGAACAAATTAGATTCAGATGTAGTTGTAAGCCATGTTTCAAATAGTCATTTGGCCCATTTTTTGATGGTGCTACCCGATTAACAGGGGTTGATTGACAGGGGCTGTTATTGCAAATTGTTTTCATTCTTAAATCTGTCATTACAAAGGCTTAACAATACAAATGTTGAAAGCCTAAACAGACAGGCAAAGGGAGGAATAAAAGATAGTGAAGAACAAAGTACAGCATTGTATTTTGCCTGTGATAATAGACCAAAGTGCCTGGCCTTAACTTAAAACGTTTAATCATCTGAAGGAATTCAGTTGGCCTGCCCTGTTATGTAACTGTTCCCCTCTAAAGGAAAGCAGCGCAGGCCTAGCACTGCATTATTGATGTGGGAGTTTCTAGGTTTCCAGGTAGCAACACAATAGAAATAGGTAGAAATAGAGGGGGTTGGAGTTTGTGTTTCTGTCTGTCTTGTGTTGCAACGAGCGTGAAACAAACTGCCCATGAACTATTGACCTAAATAACAATTATTTTTATAGTTTTTAGAAAAGTGTGGGCTTGGACAGGTTATATTTACATATGACACTTTAGAGTGATATTTTTGTGGTGTTTTTAAAAAAAAACATTGTTGTACACACACATAGCATGGCTTAGAGCAGACCTGGGCATTTTAAGGCCCGGGGGCCACATCAGGCCCTCGACCCTACCCTGTCCGGCCCTCAGGAGGGTTGTGTCAGAAAAGGAATTAATGCAGGAGTGTAAACCATGTACAGAACATAATACAAACTTAATACTTTTATGGTGAGGGGAAGCTGGAATAGACCGTTATTGTTAAAAGTGCCTGGTAAATGTTGAGGATAAATTCTGATTTCTTGGTTCAGGCCTTGTTTGGAAGGAGCTGTTATCATTAGTGTTTCTGCAGGAGACTAGACTTAACTTCAGTGTTTTTTGAGTCATTTTCTCAGGTGTCAATAACATGTTGAGCCAGGTCTGGTTTTAGAACAAAATGGAAAGAGTAGATCTTAAACAGAGGATGATATAACTGTAACGGAGGCATATATTTTACATATTTTTGCTTATAGTTTAAACTTAAAAGAATATGTCTTTTTATTAAGCGTGAGTTGACTGTGTTGGCCCGGCCCTCCACAAAAGTCCCAGGTTCTTATGTGGCCCTCGGAGAAAAATAATTGCCCGCCCCTGGCTTAGAGCAATTAACAGTGCGCTCAAGCCCTGCATCCAGAAATCGCCCTAACCATCATCAACAGTAGTGGCGTGTAAGGCCAGAGGATATAAATAATGGTAGAGAGCATCCTTTTGACCATATACATCCCGTCAGCGGCTTTTGGTCTGTGTATTCAGCTTGACTCGTGCAAGCTAAGCAGTGTGCACGTCATGCTCTAAAATCACAGACAAGACTGAGAAAGGAATAAGAAGTTGATCCAGTGGAGGAGAAGGCTGGAGGAGAACCAGCTCCCAACTGTAATGGTCCTGGCTCGTGCCTGCGAGCTCTGGAGACTGATTTATCACGACAGTCCTCTCGCTGTGTTTTCCTCTTTATCGATTCCCCTGATGTGCAGGCTCATAATAGTGCCGAACAGACAGAAAAGACGAGGTGCCTGGCTAACTAAAGCTCACAAGATGGACATTGTGTAGTGACAGCCTAACTTCAATCCTCTTTATTGGATTTTTGGGTCAGTGTTTGCATCTCACTAGAAATCTGGGTTTAGAGAGACCTGTACAGGTGGATCATTGATTAATAATATGTTAATAAGTACAGCTTTATTCTTGAACAGTAAGGAAAATACAAGGTGTTTTTTTAGGTAAGCACCGACGCAGAAAAAATGACTTACCAAAAATGTGTGGCAGTTTTAACGTGGCCAAACAGGACACTGTGGGACTGTATCAGCTTCCCGGCATCGGGAGCACGTTTAAACATACACAGTGTTTCATCCCAGCCTCTTTTCTGCTTTCGCCACTTGAATTGTAGTAAAAACAGCTTCAATAATTAATGATCCAATTAATAGTTTACACTGGTTTTTATTGAGCTGTCAAAGTGATGGAGAGCCTGCTGGTTGTGAACTCCGCCACTGCCTGCTCCCTGCTTCGACCTGATTCAGCACTTTGTGGGGCCTGGGAGCCAGGGCAAAACAGCAGGGCTGGTCGCAGACTGCTGAAGCTTACAATTTATGGCTGCGATGAGTTTCCTGCTCTCTGAAAAACCACACAGTGGCTCGCTGGCAATCAGTACCCAGTTGTGGCATGCCAGTATTCATATTGCTTAGATAAAGAACAGGAAGGAAAAGGTGATATGACTTCAGATTTACACCTTAATGAAGAGTAAACTTGATTTTTATTCACTGATTGATAATCATTTTGTATTTATTTCCGAGAGTTAATAAACAATGTTTGTCCTTGTACTTGTACTGAAATAGGCTCAACTATTCAAGTCAGGGCAATGCATTGGACAGTGATTTGCAGCACAGGTCTTTTGTCCCAGATCATAAATGCAGGTGCTGTTTTGACAATCATGGTCACATTAGCCAAGCACCTTGCTCAGTGGACAGAGCCCATTGTGCTGTGTTGCCAACAGAGCAGCAGCTGTGAGGCAAAGAGGGTAATCACTGTTGTCAGCTGTTGGTTAGAGGCTACAGAGGGCAAAGCCTGTCTGGGGACATCCATAATGTTTCATCACACTGCATAAGTGTTTACACTAAGTAGCTTAACTGATGAATGGAGAGTGATAGTGTCTGGCCCACCTTATACCTTGTAAAAGTGTAGCTAGTACAACACAGTCAGTTAAGTGGCCTGTTTTTAGAGGGTTGGACATGCGTTTCTTTCTTTAACTTCTCATGTGTCTGTGGCCCAATACAGTGCACTAAGTTACAAGCACACAAGTATAAAAAATAATGCGTTGTGTGTGAGCTGAAAAAAAAACAGAACTTAATAGCTATTTTAAAGTAAAGTGTTGAGTGAATCTATTCGCTTTAATTCCCTTTTATTGTCTTTTTCTCTCGACAAGACTTTTCAAGAGGCACATGTTGACGTGCAGTTTGTGTGAGAGCGTGTGACTGAATTAACTTTGTACGCGTCCATCTGGTTAAATGTCTATATGTTGCTGTTTGTGATGTCCTCACTGGTCCCTCTCGCTGTCCTCTCCTGTGTGTATTCCCGTCCACTTTACAGGAGATTTGGATGGCCATTGGTGGGACCATGCGTCATGGCATAGCAGCGAGGCCTCCCCAATGTCTTTGGTGAGACATGCGGAGCCCTGCCTTGACCCCTCCCTGCCCTTTATCCTTCATCTCTCTCCTGTCTCTCCTCTCCTTGTCCCTCTCTCCAAGAGTCTTTGTCATTTCATGTTTCCTTTGTTTTATTTACACCTTTGCATGTTGTTTTTCTGTTTTCTTTCTGTTTTTATCCCACGGCTGTAGGGGACAGTCAAAGGGGAAAAAGAAAAACTAATGAGCAGGCATTTATGTCTGAGCCGACACACACCTTATCTGAGAGGCAAAAGAAAATGGTGCGCTTTGGGGGACACTCATTTGAAGAGGACTTGGCATGGTGTGAGCCGCAGGTTAAAGACTCGGGAGTTGATACGTGCAGTAGCACTACGCTAAACGAGGAGCATAGCCATAGTGAGAAGGTACTGAGACAATCTAGCCTGCATTTTCTTATTTGATAACCAACACATTCAGACTTTGTTTGCTCTGTCACTAACTGTTAATAGGAGAGATTATTGTTTTTTGGATTATATTTGGCATTTCATAAATTAAAATTTCCAGCAAATATTTGTTTATTTTTTTGCGTTGCTTTTTGCTTCACCTTTTTTTTTTTTTTGGTGTTGGCGACAACCCTTTAGGGGCATCTTCTTGCTTGCTGCAGTAGTTGTAAAAGAATAGCAGTGACACACAACCTCTCTGTGACACAGGAATGTGGGTCTCTTCTAGTTGCATGCTCGTTGTCCTCCGTTTGTTGTGTTCTTGCTCTGCTGCGGTCCTGTTTAGTGCAGTAGGAACACCTTTACTTAGGCCCGCCCTCTCACTCTGCTGCCCTGTCCCACAGCATCCAGTCCAAAAGGAACCTGCTCCCTGTCCAACTTTCCACTCTCTCTCTAAACAAAGACCTTCATGGTTGGAAGCACACTAAATAGGAAAGATTGGATTTGTTTTTCACAAAAAAATTAATTGTTTTTCTTTTTCCCTTTCACTGCCACATCTGTAATATCATCCTCTCTCTGTTTGTTTGATGGCTTTAGTCTGCACTGTCCATCCCTACCTTTCACTCATCGTCCTGATCTTTTTACTGGCACCTAATGGTTGTTGATTACCCTTTAACCCTCTCTTTGCTGTCTGCTTTCCCCTCTCTGCCCCATGTGATGGTGGTTGTGTTTGTGTGTGGTGAAGCTCCAACGCTTCACTGTGAAGAGCTAGTTTGAGGAGGAGCGCTGGGGCTGCTTGCTTTTACTCTGCATGGGGCGCTGCATGACGCTCACTCCCCCCTCACACTAGCAGGTTCCCACAAACTAAAGTTACACATAATCAAGACGTCTATTCTTTTACTCAGTGTCTGACGCAAGATACATCACTGCATCAATTCAATAATTGAGAACTAATTACAAAACGCTTACTGAGCAAACAGAGTTTGTGTGAACTGTACTCCCTGAGTTAATTAATGCTTCCCACGTGACTCCCCCATCACTGTGGACAGTTTTCATTTTAAGTGATCAAATTCAAGAGGATGAGCTGTTCAACAAAAGGTGTATTGTTGCTCTGACCTTGTAGCACCCAGTGACGTGGCAGACATCCAAAGATGGAGATCGCCTAATAGGGCGTATTTTGCTCAATAAGCGCATGAAAGATGGAAGTGTGCCTCGAGACTCAGGAGCTCTACTTGGTTTAAAGGTAAGCTCTGCTACTACACTCTACTAAATCTGGAAGTGGGAACATCTACAACTTCCAATTGCACTGTTGAAATAAGCGTGTTACTGCCATATTGATTACTATTTTATGCTTGATTACGTTTCTCTTAAATGTTAGAGTTTATAGAAAAAACACACACTTAAGCCTATCACTGCCCTCAATGCAGAAATGATACTGCAGTATATGTCGAGATAAATGTGCTTGTTCATCACTTTAGACTTTTGAGTTTGGATTTGTGTCATGACGTCAATTATATTGTTATTGTATACAATTATCATTGTAAAAATATCTGTTTTGAGACAGGTGCTACTGTTAGCCTGATGTGAGTCTGTTGCTGGTGCAGACTATACAAGGCTGAGCCACTGAAGGGTGGGGGTGGTGCTGGGGGTATGAGTAGAGAGAAGACAGAGAAGCAAGATGGGGAAAAATCATTACTGATTGAATGAGGCTCCTGAAATGGCATGTTTGTGTCTGCTTAGTGCCTCTGTGCATTTCTGCCTGCTCAGCAGCAACCAATCCAACTAACCTATCCAGCCAGTCAGTCTATCAGTGCGGCTGCCAGCCTCGTCCTCACTGTCCATCTCTTTCTCTTTTCCTCTTCGAGCCTACAGCTCTGGCTCCTGCCAGTTACATAAAGCCATTTCATTTAGCAGACCTCCCTAAGCTCCTTTTGTATGTTGGCATTCAGCTGCCATTAAGAGGGATTTTTATTTGTATGATGCCCATGTAAGCTGAGTGGAGTGGACTATACTGTACAGTAAAAGCCCACAGGCCTGCTCAGTTACAGAACCACACAACACCAATATGGACCCAGGGAAAAACCAATGCTCTAAATTTTTTTAGTTTAACTCTGTGCTTCAATACTCACATTTACATAAACTGCATATTGATGAGAATTTAGATGTTGCAAATTGCACGTTTTATTATAAAAAATATACGTCTGTTCATTCTTCTAGGTGGTTGGTGGAAAGATGACAGAATCTGGTAGGCTTTGTGCTTTCATCACCAAAGTTAGGAAAGGAAGCCTAGCCGACACTGTCGGACATCTAAGACCAGGTAACAAGACACCTGAACTCATCTTGTCACTTATGCCTACTGTGTTTGAACGATACATATTTGTTTTTATTATACACACATCTAAAGCTCTTTTCAAACATTAATCATGCACTGATGCTTGTGCAGGTGATCAGGTGTTGGAATGGAATGGGAAACTTTTACAAGGAGCCACATTTAAAGAAGTTTACAATATAATTTTAGAATCTAAACCTGAGCCACAGGTGGAGCTTGTGGTCTCAAGACCTATAGGGTAAGTGCTAGTATATAGCAGTGCTAACAGTATATGATGCAGGGCATGTCAGAATGGGCTGATCCTTTTCTAACAGGCACAATCTTTTCACATTTCAGAGATATTCCAAGGATACCAGACAGCACACATGCACAACTGGAATCAAGTACGTCTGGTCAAATGATTTAGCCCATTTCTTTTCTTATCTAATATAATCATTTTCTACCATCTATCAGACACCCCAGCTTTACTATAATGTAATAAGCAATAAATAACACTTGTATGTGTATTCTAAACTCTCTAATGTGTCAGGTTCAAGTTCTTTTGAGTCTCAGAAGATGGATCGCCCATCCATCTCTGTCACGTCACCTATGAGTCCCAGCATGCTGAGGGACGCCCCCCAGTACCTGTCAGGACAGCTCTCAGTAAGTCACTTCAGTTCGTCACAATGCTTGTCCTTTGTGGCGAAAAAACCCACATTGTGCCTTTGCATTAAATCCACTTGACCTCTCTACCAAGAGTCTTTTCAGATTTGTATATCTGGTTATAATGTGTGTTGTCCATTCTCTAGTTTAAAAAAGTGAATGGGTAAGAGTTGCAAGACAGGGAAAAAGTCTTAACTTAGGAGTCACAATGGTAGAGTATCTTTTTAAAATGTGTTACTCAGCAGGGACTTTGGATTTGTCAGATACAGGATTTCATCATCTCTATTGTTTTAAAAAAAATATATTTATATATGAATCATGGACAACATACAGTAAACAGAAAGAGACTGAGTCATTAATATTGAAAGTAACAGAATTCCTGGCTTTAATCTCCCATCTAAAACTGTACACTTCTGTTGTTGTGTTTATAGTGTATTGTGGGTTTTTGTTGTTTTTGTGAGGTTTTGGTTTTATTGCATTTTTGCTGTTTAATTTTGCTTATCCAGAGCCAAAGCCTTAGTAGAAGAACACCGCCTTTTGCCCCTAGGGTCCAGGTAATGGGCCCTGTCTGCAGGGCACAATCTCTATTTGGTCTTTGCTCATTGACTGTTGACTGGCCTTTTATTTTATCATACTTTGGCAAATGCATTTCCAGGGAAATGACAGCTTTAGATTTCCCTTCTGGTGCAGTGCATTTTGTCATATTTTTTCTGTTTATTGCTTTTTAAATATTGTAATTATTGCTCATTTAACTTGTTCACATCATTATACTGAGATGCATGCTTAACTAATCTGAACTGAGACACTCTTCTGTAGTCTGACTGACACTGTTTCATAAACGTAGGAAACAAGGCAGTGCCGGAGAGTGTCTCTGTGAGTTTTACTGAGAAAAGGTGTGATTTGTTTTTCAGTGCGACATGAACCCAGGCCTTTTAACACTGATATAATAGAAAAAATAAAATAAAATCGATGAATTTGTGTTGATCATTACAATTACAATGTTTGTTGTCTTCTTGGTTTCATGTTGCAGTGAAAAGATACTGTGTTTACCAACTTTCTATTTTAGAAAATTACATTTCATAAAGTAGATTACTTAACAAATAAGCAAATTGTACCTCCTAAATACAGATCAGAAGTTTTGGGAGTTTTACTTAATTGCATGACAAGCACTTTCTTTATTCTTTAAAACCTCAGTTTTCTATGCAGATTCTGCAATGACCTATTTCATAATGACAGTCGTATTAGCATTTTATCTGCTTTGATCCAAAGACAAAAAATGTGTAAATATGTTTAATAGTAAAATATATTTTCCAGAATTTTTCACTCTGTGACAATTATCTTGAAATGTGAGGTCATTTTCAAATACATAAAAATAAGCTTAAGACAATCAACTTTGGTGAAGCCTGTTTAGCACGATGGGGTGTCACTAAATAAATACTGAAAGAGTAATTTGAATTTTATTGCACTGTATCAAATGTGCCATTGTATTCCAATGATGTGAAGCATGTGTGGATTGCGCAGCATTTCGTAAGCTTGTGACTTCATCTACTGAATATTAGATGGGACATGTTTAAAGCCTAGTTTTATAAACTCAGTTTAGTTACTCCTTGGTCTTTCTGGATAAATATTTGCAATAATGTTTCCCTGTGTGTTACTGTGTGTGGTAATATGTGGGCTACACTCAATGTCATAAACTGGTACAATTTGTTTCCCCTCAGCTCTCTACTGCCTTCTGGCTTAAATCAATACTTTGGATTTGTCTTGAATGCTCTCTTGCGTTCCTGCATGTGTAACTGGTAGTTTTAGTGCAGACCCCTTTCATGATCATTTTTATTTCAATGAAGTATGGACAACAACTTAGAAGTTTTACTTTTTTTTCACCTCTTTCCTTTGTGGCATAATTTGGAGATTTCTTCTAAGTGTTTTTTTCAGAGTCCATACTTCTCTGTAGTGTGATTTGGCAACAGCATGGCTGGTTTATGCATATCAGGCTCATTAACCACCATATCTGTGTACTAGTGGAGACAAAGTGTCTCATTTTAATGGGGCATCTTTACCTTACAGCATATTGACGATTCAGTTAGACTCCAGTGTAGATCAATTAGCTGTTCCCCAAATAAATACAGATACAAATTACAGTAAAAAAGTATAATACGTATTTACTGTATAGTAGGTTGTCTAAATGGTATTTACTTTTCATGTTTGTTTCAATTCAATTTAACATTATTAATCACCAGGAGGAAATTCAGTTTATCGTATTGTTACAATTTAAACTAGTATTTCTTACACTTTGTGTTTCTTAAACGGACACTGAGATGCCACATTTACTATTGGACATCATTTGATCAAAGAATCAAAACAATAGACATCATTATGTGAGGTGGAGGTTAAAGTGAAGATCATGGTGAACTCTAAATGGCTTAATGTATTTCTCATAATTAATTAGGTTTTTGTTTGGTTTTTTGCATATTCTGCGAACAGTTTGTCATTCGGCTGTCTGCTCTACGCCTACAGGTCAAACTGTGGTATGACAAAGTGGGGCATCAGTTAATCGTCACCATCCTGGGCGCCAAAGACCTGCCTCCCAGGGAAGATGGCCGACCCAGGAACCCTTATGTCAAAATCTACTTCCTCCCAGACAGAAGGTAGGAGTAGGAATAGTTACTTCTCTTAAATGTATGAAGTTAGTCTTTCTCATCTATGGTTGAACTTACAATTTTTATTAGAAATAAATGATAGGTGGGTTTTTGTGGATGTGGTCTCTGGTGTAGTTAAGCACCTTAAACCTAACTCTTTATCAATGACTGCGTTAGTGATTTATCATCTTCTTTCCCTGCATGTGGCAGTGCTGTGCTGTGCTGTGTGCTGTCCTGTTATGTGGTTGTATTCGTGGCTCTTCTCTGTCATGATTGTAAATAAAAACAGTTTGAATTATTGTTCCTCCAGTGACAAAAGCAAGAGAAGAACAAAAACAGTAAAGAAATCCTTAGAGCCCAAATGGAACCAGACCTTCATGTACTCTCCGGTGCATCGGAGGGAATTTCGTGAACGCATGCTCGAAATCACGTTGTGGGACCAAGCCAGGGTGAGGGAAGAGGAAAGTGAATTTCTTGGAGAGGTAAGGCAACTTAAACTTTTTTCCGGGGTCATGTACACAAAAGAGATCCATTCAGCATCTACAGCAAACTAGAGCTGTTTTAAAGTAAATGGATTTAACCCTGAGCAAGAGTGGGACACGGCTGTTATTCTTTGGTGTAACTGACAAGTCATTGCACGTCTGTCCTGTTACAGACCTCATTATTGCCTTTTGCTGCTGTTGCAGATTCTCATTGAGCTGGAAACAGCACTGTTGGATGATGAGCCACATTGGTACAAACTGCAGACCCATGATGTGTCCTCCATGCCACTCCCACGTTCCTCCCCAAACACACAGCGCAGGCAGCTTCACGGAGAGAGTCCCACGCGGCGCCTTCAAAGTATGTAACTCCTGTCCAGTCTTTCTCATAAGTAATCCATTACACCTTACTTTATAACAGATCATTGCATTAAAAAAATACATACAATTTTCTGTTCTTAATTAGGATAAATGATGTCCATATACAAAAACACTGAATTAAATTTAAACCTAATATTTGGTAATTACTGGTGAATGAAGTGTTTCGTTCCATCCAAACAGGTGCTTTAATTCAGACTGTCATTACTTTGGACATTGCCTACATTTTGCTTAGCTTGTACAATTCTATTTGTGACATGTGCCACATCACCTATTGCTTCTGCTTTCACAGACAAAGGCTCATGTTCGTATAACTCAGGTAAAGGACCTCTGCACTCCCAGACTCTGCTGCTCTGTGGAGTAACTGAGTGTTCTCCTACCCTCTTCAAAGATGCACCTCTGTGCTCTGATTCTCCGGGCCTTTTCCATGAAAGATGCATGTTTCTGTTGAATTTTTGTTGTTTGATTTTTTGTACATTTGAGTCCACTGACTACAAATCCACTCAGTTTGACAGAAACATGCAGCCTTCAGGGAAAGAGGTTTAGGACAGTGTTTACCCTGTTTGTGCTCTGACCTATTGACTGTGTCACAGTTCTGGCCTGCCACCCATGACTATGCCCTGCATATCTTTACCCAAACCCAATCTTAACTACCAGCCAACCTCAGAAGACAGTATGGTTTGATGTAGACCAGTAGCCTTTCCTTTTGTGCTATATACTGTGCTTATTACTTTGCCCACACTCAAAATTCTCCTTTTTTCAATAATGCACAGACCACTGGCATATCCTGCTTTGCTTGTGTTTGTGTGACATTATATTCAAAGGCAGTGACCTCCTCATATTGACAAAATGTATTCGAATGTTGTATTTGTCTAAAGTTGGTGTACAGTCATTTTACAGTATTTACAAATCTCCCTCTTACTTAGAACTGCATCATGGTTTTTTGTTGAGACTCGAGGCTCACTCTTCTTCCAAATTTATTAGTATTTGTGGGACGGGAAAGAGCTGACAGCTGTAGAAAGTTGAGATGAGAGGGTAGAGGGAGGCACTGAAGGATATGGATCTCGTTTGAAGCTGACTTAATGTTGAATGAATAATAGTTTAGGGAACTGCTCAGGGTAAGGGGTCAGACTTTAAACAGTGGATGTAAGGAATTTGTTTTTTCAGTATGTCAAATTAAATTGTCAGTAGGATTTGCTCCTTTTGTTTAAAAGAAAGGTTGGCACATATTTCTGAGCATACGGATTTACAAAATGTTATCTTAAAAAAAGCAACAAATTATTGAATTATCTTTCTTTCTTTCTCTCTTTCCTTCTTTCTGTGCTAAGGATCCCAAAGGATAAGTGACAGTGAGATCTCAGACTACGATTGTGAAGATGGTGTTGGTGTTATAACAGGTAATGCATTTACCCTCATAGTGTTATATTTTAATACATACAACATCGACACAACTGAGATGGCATCAGCATTTACTCACTGGTTTTCTTATATATATGATATTAGAAGGGTAAAATGCAGGAGCAGCACTGGGAAGGGGGAGCAGTCAGCTTTTGTCTGCCTCTGCACTGGTCGCTGCTGCTGTGCTGTACTCTCAGAGGTTCTAGCTGCACACCCACGCTGCGTTCAGATAAGGACAGACTGAACTGTTACCAGCAAAAGACACAGATGAGGGCAGAAACATACAAATTTGCTGCTTTTGTTATATTAATTTTATTTACGCACAGAAGTTTTCTGTTTAGTGTGAAAGGCATATAAAGTATATTTATTCTAAACTGAAATGTGTTTCAAACATTTTGCAAATGAGATGACAGAAACAACTGCCTGACAGGTTTATTTAGGAAGCAGTAATGTCTTTTAATATCATTAATGTGTTATAGCTGTTTGTTAGCAGAAGTAGGTAAACCATATATGTTCTGCTACAGTCCTAGAGAGAGAGCAGAGCTTTGCTGATGATACTGTAGAGCAGGGAAATCCTCCTTTAGCCTCTTTAATATTCTCATCACCTTCTCACTGTCTCACCACGCCTGTCCCTGCACTTCATTGACAGTAAAGGGAAAACCCCTTTGCTCGTCTCTGGTTACATTTACTCTGCACTGATGTTAGCCTAACACTATTATTCTAGGCCTGCTTTTCTGCGCAGCTTTATGTGCCAGCTGAATGAATTGTATATGATGCTATTTAATAAAAAAAAGGTTATTTTGTCATTTTATTTCTCTGTTGTACAGGACTCTCTGCATGCAGTTACACACCACACATGATATTAAAGTTACTTCAAACAAATCCACTTGTTAAACTGTTACTTTCACTTGTTGTTTTATTTTTGCTCAGCAGGCAGACTACACTCATGCCTTAAACTTTATATGATTGTATATTATAATAGATGTATTTTATTAAGCTTGTTTATCTTGTGTTGTTTGTTATTCATTGTTTTCTTCACAGACTACCGTCCAAACGGCAGAGATTTCCAAAGCTCCACCTTATCTGTCCCTGAGCAGGTGATGTCATCCAACCACTGCTCACGGTCTGCAGATATAAACAGGGCTCGGTCTCGCTCTCCCAGTGTTCCCCCACCATCGAGGTAACTAACATACAGGCCACACCCACCGACTCTTGTCTATATACAACAACAGACAGTAGGGCACAGTGTTTAATTAATGCCTTCAAAAGGGCAGTTTGTTGCACTTTGTTTTATGCTTTTATACTTCATGCAGTTTTAGTGTTAGTGTGCCTGATCTCCTCAGTTTGAACCAGGTCTTGACCTTTCTAACCTTCAGCTCCTTCACTACATTGGGCTGCCAGTGTGATTCTGAAGACAGCTAATTGTACAAATCAGTGGTTCACTACTAGCTTTTTACCCATGATCAGGATGAAAAAAAAAGACTTAAGGAAAAGGGAATCAGGTGGATATTCAAGGTTTTTTGAAAGGGTTGAAAAATGTTGCACCAAGAGTCCAATCATAGCTTTGGCAGTGCCAGACTGCAGCTACTTTACCGCTGTCCAATTAACTTTATTTGATATTTCTGAGACTTGGCCTAGATCAGTGTCAGATGCAGGAAATGCACTTATCTAAATTGTCTGAGACGGTGCTCATTTTATTGATTTAATTAACAACATTCAGCTATTTACAGTTGAATAAGTTAAGTCGCACAACATTGAGCTTTATGTACAAATCATGTGTTTTTGTGTTTGTTCGTTTTACAAAACCTTGTGTCTCACAAACCAGTGCCTTTGACATATTTATCTTTGAATATAAATATTTAGTTTTTGTTTCTAATTTACATGAATTGAAGCAAGATATGGCAGATGTTTAATTTATCAGTTCTGGTTTGCTCATGTGTTGTCTGTGTCAAAATGTTGCCATTTCTTGCCCCCTGGCTGGAAGTGCTGCTTAAAGAGCGGGATTATTGCACATATGAACCTCACGCTAAGAAGCCTTTTATTTCCTTATAAGAAATATTTTATCTTTCATCTTTTGCTTCAGTAAAAATATATTTGATTAGTGTTTTTGTTCAATATAAGTTAGATTATTTTACACAGCCGTGGTGAGGTTAACGTTATAGGACTGCTTTGCTCGTTTTAAATGCTGCTGGTGACTTTGGTGCACCACTTTTATATTCCTGAGCAAGACATCTTTTCACGACCATGTGTCTCAGTCTCTCTCATCTCCATCTACAAAAAGTCTCACATTAACCTTTCCTATGGGGTTTATTATTACCTGTACATCCTGTCAGTTTCCATCCATCTGTCAGCATATGCTGTTGCCCATCCTCTTGTTTCTTCCTTTTCTGCTTCCTCCTCAGCACCATCTCAAAACCATCTCTGTCTTTTCTCCTTCCTCCATGTGTTTGCAGCCATTTTCTCTCTCTACCTCGAACCAGACATACTCAGCATCTTGGTGATCCTCAGCAGGACCCCAGGTAGACTTTTACCTGAACATGCATGAAGCCCATTACCCTCATCATACTCATAAATACACCTCTTTGTTTTCTGGAACAAATATGTCTTGTATTAATGTGTTAAACACATTTGATTTGAAATGGTGCAGATTTGTTTGACCTATTCATTGACAAACACTGTGGCTATAGTGAAAATAGATCTGTGCTTGATGTTGATGGTTATGAAGTTTTGTCCAGCAGAGGTTATATTAGGATCTGTTATAACCCAGTACATGCCATAATCTTAATGATACAAATAAAATTTAGAGATCGAGCTATTTCTTTACTCCCTTTCATTTCTTCAAAAAATAAAATATTTACCAGTTGTGATATTCTTTCGCCAGCCGCAACCACCGTGTGTACCCTATCTGCCGAGAGGAAGCAGTCAGGTTACTGCGTTCCACTAGGATGGCCCGCGCCTATTCTGAGGGTGCCTACTCCTCCGACTATGACTATGAGAGGTATTGATATGCACTGCCAAGGCGTCTGTGCATCTGCCATCCTGTGGTCCCCGCAAGTTGTCTGTCGTCCATCTTTGATTTCTCCGTGATTGTTCTCGTGATGACAGAAGTGATATCCTGTCTGATATCGGTCTTTGTTGAGGGGTCATCACAGCTCTGAAGTTGTGTAGGTGCATACAGTTTCGACACAACTGCCTCTATGTGTGGAGGCTCAGAGCTACTGTACTTGTGCTGCTGATTTCAGCTGATGTTCACTGGTCGATGTGTAAAGTGCAGGCCGGTGTTTTACTGTTTT
The DNA here is from genome assembly GCA_036850595.1 of Rhyacichthys aspro. Lineage (NCBI taxonomy): Eukaryota > Metazoa > Chordata > Actinopteri > Gobiiformes > Rhyacichthyidae > Rhyacichthys > Rhyacichthys aspro. The sequence continues at coordinate 6,579,759 of CM072163.1, read as the reverse complement.
TTGTTGACGTCCTTGTTTATGTACCCATATACATGATCCCAGTATGAGTTTATCAGTGTTGTCTTTGTTTGAAATATTCTTGCTATAGTAGAAGCTGTGTCCTTGCCCCCCAGACATTTTTGGCCTTACAATAACAACTGTTCAGATTAACCAAAGAAAGCCCCTCACTACACACCTTCACCATAAGGACTCTTGACAGTGTAAGATTTAAAAGAAAACCTCAAACTAGAATTGAAATCCCAGCCTCAGTGTCTTTTACCACTGGACAATATGAAGTTTTACTTTTATGAGCGCAAATTCCTAAAAAGGCTCTCTTTTATTGTGCATTTTTGTTTTTTGCTTTTTTGTTTTTTAACCCTAATGCTACATTGCCCAAAGAGGGAATGCGGGGCATCTCGGAGGTGCCAGTCTTTGTTTACAAAAGTATTACTTGATGGTCATTTATGAACACAACCATAACTTGTTGGTAGCTCATGATTATATTGATTATTGCAGTGTCTGTCTGAACCCGTGGAAAAGGAATCTCTTCTGCTGGACAAATGTTCATACTGCAAATACAATAACTGAGTGTTATGAAATCAGTGTGCACTTCAGCACATTTTGGGTGTTGAAATTAAATTGACGAATAGATCCAAGTATAAAGTTAACAGTCAACGTGTATTTGGTTCAAATGAACTACACACAGTGTTTTTTTTATTTTATTTTATTATTTTTTGTGTGTAATATGTGTGATGTAAACACGGTTTTCCTCTGCAAGGAAAAAAAGCCCTATTGTTCAGGAAAACTTCCCAGGCTTTTTCCTGCAGCTCTTTAGTGATTATCCTCATCCTCATTGTGCCAAAAACAATAATAATGTAATATTCACAATGTACATTAGCACATACACCTCACTGTCTTCACATTTCACTCTACCTCAGAGTCTTGATTCTTATGAACACTGCCCTTCACTTTTAACACTACAGCACAAACAAGTGCCTGCTGTTCACAGCCTCAGGACTTCTGTCAGTTTAATACAAACCAGATCCCATGGCCAAACCCAGTTTAGCTGCTTGTAGAGAACAGTGGACAAAGCTATAGTGTTAAAGCTGGATTAAAACATGTTAAAAAGTGAAGACACCAGTGCATATACATTCATAGACACGGATGTCATAACATGATCTAGCTTTGAGGGATAGCTAGACTTGACTTACCTGTCTTTGGTGACACATAATAGCTGCTCAGATTTTATACTTTCCCAAAAACTCAAAGTGCTTTAGCATTTTTGCATTACATTGAACTATTTGGAAATGATTCGTAAAAATAGTCATTTGTATGTATTTGAATTGCTTGATGTTTTAAAATATTGACTGCCTAACTTGTATAAAGTGTGAACAGAAGTCATGGAAAGCCTGGGGTCTGGTTCCTAAATTCTGCACCTCATTTGATGGTGCTCTCCTGCCAGCCTGTCCCACCCTGAGGGGCCCCACTGAGTGCCTGCCTATCTCTCAATAAACTCTTTAGGAACCACGGAGCCATGGATAGGCACGAGTATCACATCAGGTCCCGCTCTGCAGACCAGCGGCCCACTATAGAGCGCCCCACATCCCGCTCGCGCTCCACTGAACGCCCCCACGACTCTTCGCTCATGAGGTCCATGCCGTCTCTGCCATCTGGGAGATCTGCTCCCCCCTCACCTGCCTTGACGAGGTGTGACCCAGATTGGAGAAGCTAACGACTCATTACAGTAGCAGATTAGAGTTTTAGTTATTCTATCATTGCACTAAGGTGTAGCTGCTAACGTGGTGATGGCTGCCAATGTCTCTTCATTTAGTCGGATTTTCAGTGAGGTGGTCTGTCGCTGGCTAGTTATCTACCTTACTGTTCACATTTGGCTTTTTATTGGCATAAGGTAGGTAGCCTGCTGGCAGTAAAATGGCTCTAGATATATCTTTACCTCCTCTGCAGCTACACCTTTATGTAATGTGCATAGCTAAAACCAGACTAATCCAGGACTGACCGTGTCCCATAAGCTCCCACTCACCTTTAACCTGACTAACTCACAAAATACCCAGAAAAACCACATCACTACCACCTACCTCCAAACATCCTTTTCCCTATCTTCACACCACCCCACCCACCTCCCCCTCACAACTACCCCACCACCCACTTTATGTTTTGTCCCCAAAAGCTCCCGTGCTGTGTTTTCTTTCCACATGTCCCAGGCTCAACAATGTTGAAAGTGTAAAAGTAGTGCCAAGTTGTTTTCATTTGGGCCACACTGCTGATACACTTGTGTGAGTATAGCAGTGATGGGCCACGTTTTTTCTTTTGATTTCATTACTAACATCAACTGAAGCTGTATATTCTGTGATGGCATTCTGTTCTTTCTTTCTTTCTTTTTGGTTTCGTTTTGTGTTCAAGCCTTTTGGGGACAGCCTGATCGCATGGTCACACTGGTCTGCTGTTTCTGCATTGAAGTTTTTCTCTTTGCAGCTTGATGAGTCAACTGTACATGCGATTCACACTTGGCATTTTTTATTGCAGCTCAGTTCCCTGTAGTTGATGTACCCCCCATGCCATGTGCCAACAATCATTGCTGTTTTATACGTATTATTCTTTTTCTTTGTTGAATGTCCCTGCAATTTTTTTACTAACTTGGTGATTACATTCTTGTATGTAAGGGAATTATGGCAAACATTTACATGCACCAATGTAACCACTGTCGGTAGCAAATGAGTTTACTCATTTGACTTTCCTACTATAGAAAATACACACACATTTTAAGTGAATCCCTTAAATGCTACTATACTGGTATTTTACAGGGGTCTGACATAACCCCTCATTCAGTGCCTTTTGTATTTGTTAATGCCATTATCTAATGCTTTATGTTATCTAGGGCACATCCTCGTAGTGGTTCAGTCCAGACCAGTCCTACCGGTACACCAATGTCCAGCAGAAGAGGTCGGCAACTTCCACAGCTTCCACCAACTGGAAAGGATAGAAGTAAGTCCCGAGGTTGTTTTATGTCTGTATTACAGCCCTAGTCTAAATGCTACAATACCCACTTTCTTTTGGGGATCTTGCAGCTGTAAAGTAGTTTTGATTTGGCTCAGGAAGCTTTAACTTTAAGCACAGGTTTAAATGGTGTAATCTTGATAGTCTATTTGATTTACATTTGTTGTTTTATGTGTCATTGGTGATTATTTTGCCGACCATCCATAACATCTCTGCTCGGTTCCTTTTCCATTTCTCTCTCAGAAGATGGAGACGAAGGAACAGAGCCTTGTGAAGGTCTGTACCTCAGTGTGTGGGTTTAGTCTCTCAGGCGGGAAGTGCTGGTAGTGGCACTTTTCACTCTGAAGGCCGAAACCCTGTCTGCAACAGTGGGTGGCTGGGCTCAGTTTACTTCTCGACAAGCCGCCCTCCGCTGCAGCATGCGTCATAATATATTGTTCAAATATCCTGTTTCTTTGTGGATGTACTTTACCTGAAGACCTGTCTAGACCCTAGTACTGACTGTGGTAGTGTTGTGTTTGAAATGTAGCATCCTTTGTTCTAATGTTTATGAAGTTTGTAGACAACTATAGTAATCGTCCATGGGTTTGTTTTTTTAACATTTTAAACTAAGTAAGGGATGCTTTTGCTAAAATGGTTCAGAAGACTAAGAAAATGAATAGAAATGTCCACTTTGTGATGCCTGCTCCTCAGCACTCCTTTTATTAATGTTTTGTGTTGCAATTGTGATGGTTATGAAAGAAGAAGAATTGCAAACATTGATGTAGCTTTTAGTAATTACAGTGAATGACAAAAAAAAGCGAGGGAAGCTCAGGCATTTGCAGAGAACTTGTCAAAGCACTCACAATACTCTTTTATCTTTGCCTTGTCCATGAGGGCTTTCCCTGTCTTCTGAACAGGCGCCAACTAGTCCTCTCTGTCTCTTGTTTCTCGCTTCACTTTGTACCCTTTCCTTCTCTTTGTCACTTTTGAAGAGCCTTGTGTCTGACTCTCTTCTCTTTTCTTGACTATATCTCTGGCCACTTTGTCCTACTCCACTCTCCGTTTCTCTTTTTCAGCTTTTCTTGACAGTGGCAATGTGTGGGCAGCGGGGGGAGGTATCGATCTGACCTTGCGCTGTAGCCCCCAAAGAGCCACATGACACTGGACTTATGTAATGCAAATATGTGAGAGTCTCAGTGTGCATACTCAGCTGTTTATATGTTTATCGACTGAATCTACACTATATCAAGATGATTATCTACTAAGGCTGTTGATATATCCTCTACTTATTTGCTTTGTGCTCCATAGTTTAGGTATAACTTAGTATTATTTATCAATACAAAAAACATTTTTATTTCTTGATTGAGTGCTGCTTGGAAACTTTCTCTACAAATTAGGGAAAATCAATTAAATTAGTGAATTGAACATGCTTAACTATTAAAGGATATAGTTTGGTTGACACAGTGGGATTTGTACAGAGTAATGCTGTATCGTTTTTTCATGCACAAGCTTTAATGAACAGAAATGTTGGCAGAAATTGGAGTTCCTTGCAGTTTCCACTTCCTACTTTCCCATCTGTTTACTGTGGCCCAGTGCTGTCCTGCTCTGGCTGTGTGATTCTGTTACACTTCTCCGATTATGTGTATTGCAATTAAAATGTCATTGTGTTAGAAGAACATGACCAAAACATGATTAAATGTCACTTTTTTGTGGATAAACTATGAAGGAATGACTGTACTGAGATTTTCAGAGCTCTGTGAGTCAAGTCTCTCACAAGAGCTTCCTTTTGTCTTTCCGAAAGCTGTAGCTACAGACTCAGAGGAAAAACCCCAAGCTCCACCAGTAAATGGCAGGAAAGGCAAGTCCTGTGTACAGTGTGATGGTGTTAGTTTGCTGTGTGTGTGTTTTAAGGAAGAGCTCTATGATGCTTCATCTTTCCCGCACTTTGTACAGTTTGTAGCTTGTATTTTAATCTTCTTTCAGTTTGAGTGGAGTATATTGTTACTGAGTTGATTTGAAGGCTTTATGTTGCAGAAGGTAATGTTAATATATACAGAGTGCTGTCATTGTTATTTCCATTGGTCTGTTCTTCTCTGGTTCCACTTTGTCTTGAAAGCCCTAATCTAACCCAGACTTAATGGGAATTAATTCTGGTCAGTCACATCAGTAATACAAAGCTCTCCATTTTCATTGTGAAATTGCCAATCATTTTAATTAGATGTGGGTTATTGACCATACCATCACACATCCTTCTGCCCCGTACACACAGGAATACTGTATAAACCAGTATCTTTCATAATCTCCAAAAATATAAGTTCTTAATGTTGTTGATGAGACAACTTGCACTTTTACTGCAGTTGCCCCTGTTGGCCAGCAGATGGTGCAAAGTGTTAATCTTTGATGAGGAGCTGTCCGTGTTTTTAGTCCTGAAACAGTGTGTTTTGGATCTGCGTACTGCTATGCACCATACATAGGAATAATGCTGTGCAGTTGGATGAATTAAATACATTTGTTATCCCATCGTTGAACAGTTCGTGTGACTGTGTTTGTTAATGTAGAGGTGACATGGGAGGACCAACAGAAAGGGCTGAATGGTTCTCTGTCTGATGGAGGGGCACAGCCAGCCCCCTGTCTTGATGATGCAGGTTGGTCGTTTGGTGTGGATTTCTGCCGTTTCACTACTTTCTCTTTGACTATACTTTTACTCTGAGTTGTCTTTGAGCAATAATCAACACAGTAAATACTCTAAACTTAATGTTGGTAAAGTCTGACAAAAAATAAAATTGTATTTCGTAAAATAATGAGGCTCATCCTCAAAGTTAGTAACAAGAATGATTATTAAGCAGGTTGTTTGTTGTTTAGAGACTCACAGCTGCTCTGTGTTTTCATAATAGATAACTTTGGTTTGAGCGTAAGACCTTGACACACAAACAGTGAAACAGTTTTGTTTTATTCTCTCTAAAGACTGCAGACTCATTTAACAGTTGCCCAGTTCAGCCTCTGGATGGCGTCCTGTCTTCTTCTTTTCTCCTTGTGTGGTGTTGCTATGCTGCATTGAGTTATCTGTGCTAGATGTTTTAACACTGTTCTTCTTTTTACAAACTCTTGCAATAGTTTTGTTATTCTGAGGCAGATATACTGTACATTTTTACAATTTTGCAATAATAGAATAATAACTGAAGATGCTTTAACTGAATTTATAATGTTTAATATGTCAGGTAGAAAAGACAATTCTTTACATAAAAATATATGTGTTTGTAAATAATGCTAAACTGTCAAATCCCTTTAGCTGCTTTACGGTGGTGCCTATGGGTGTTGTTGGTGAGACTAGTTTGCTGGCACCATGAGCTTTGTGAGCTCTTGTGACAGAATTTGTCATTGGCTTTTATCACACGTAGTTTTGTCATTAAACAGTATTTCTTTGAGTGGGTTTAATGTTTTATGCTTGAATCTAGAAATGGCAAGTCATACAAGTATTGCCTGTCACTTTGACATTACAGTGACCCACATGACGCCTGTGAAGTACATGAAACAAAATCACTTCTTCTGATTATGACTTGACCTTCCAATGAGATAAAGCCACACAGAGATGAAAGCTATTGGGGCAAATGTCTTTCATTTAATGTGATACTTCATTATTCATTCTAATGAAACACTAATTGAGATAAATGCAAATTCACTTGAAGAAGTTATGGAAATGAAGTGTGACCCGAGCTGGCTTATTTTGCCCTCCCAGCAGCTGTGTCAGATTCTTCAGGGTCAGATGCTAGAAACTACAATTAAAACTGAAACGTGGACATATGCCATTTACATGTTTTATTTACTATATTCATGTACTGTTGATGTTTGGGGAATGCAGGATTTGAGTAGATGCAGTCGAAGGCTCTGAATATTCAGGGATAAGTGTGATCACAAACGGGGGAATGCTGAGAACAAGCTGTTGTGTTTCCTGTAAATGACTTCATGATCTTGTGAGAATGTGTGTGTGGGATTTGAACATGCACTCAGGTTACTTTGGTGATCAATTTCCACGTGAAACTCTTGAGGTAGTTGGCTCTCTCTTTTGTGCGCTTGCTGCTCTGTGCTTTCAGTTTGTGTTGATTTGTGTTTGTTTAGTTATGTATCCTTTGGTTTTTCTTATTCCTTTATTTTTCCAGGCCGTCTTCCCACAGACTTTGCCCCATGCAGACTCAAGTGACATCCACTTCTCCTTTAACCCCACCCCTCTCCCCTCTCCCCACCTTACCTTCAAGGTCTCCAGTTTCTCTCTGGGTGGTCAGCTCTGATGCATTAACATTTCTTTACTATTTCAGCTCTTTTTGCTTTGAAAGCACAGAACCTCACCCTACCAACCCTCACTCTTTCTAATATCTAATAACTAAACTCTGAGACCCTACCTCAGCCTCTCCCAGCTCCCTCCGACTTCTCTCTGTGCCCATGGTGATGTTTTGTGTTCTTGTTGTACTCTATGATTTCTTTGTGTGTTCTGTGCTTGTTGTGTGTTGTTTTGTCCATTGTCGTGTCGTATTGTTCTTGTATTGTGTCCCTTCCCCAACCTTCCATCCTTGTCATTGTGACCCTTTAAACCCTCTCGGCCTGACGGTGGCGTGGGCTCCCTCTATCCCACCTCTCCTTTTCCTCGGCCCCTCTGTTACCCTTCGTGCATCCTCTCACATCCATCTTCCTCTCCTCTGTCTGTGTCTGTCCATCTGTGATGTGATTCCAGAAGACACGGACTCACCAAGTTGGACGAACTCAGGTCTGTCCCTTCTTCTTTCCCTTTCCTGTTCTGCCTCTGTTTCTTCTTCAGCTGTTTTTCTCTCTGTTATATCTTCCTGGCTTGCCCTCCCCACAGACCCCCCTCATCCCACTCCAACATTTCTTTTCCAGCTTCGTTCATCTCTGTTTTTTGTTTTTTCTTAGTTGTTTGCACCTTTTCTTGTTCTGTAAACGAAGCAGATGCTTCTGGCTTCTTTGTCATCTGGCACTTGTCTTTGGTGTGGATGGACTGGCTGGGCTTATATTTTACAGAAGCATGATCATGGTTGTGCCTGTGCAGGCTCTTTTGTTTTATAGCCTTGACAAACATTTTCCAACAAATAATTTCCAATTAAAAATATATTGTTGTTGTAGAAGTTAGTATTTAACATCTGATATCCATTATTATAAATAAGCTCAAAAAAGGATTTGTTACAATAAGGCAAAACAAAAGTAGTCCTAAGAAAAATAATAACAATAATAAGACATGTTCAATCTCTGCACACTCAAGTTACCACTCAAAAACCTGATGCTGACTTGACTGATGAGTAATAGAGATATTCCGCAAGAGTTTTGTTAATTTTTTTTAATCACTTTTACAAAATAAAATCAGATTTAATTTTCTTCAGTCTTATCTCATATAACTATGTCTCATTTGTCAATAATAAAATTGAAAATATCAACGCATGTTGGCTTTGTTCAAATTTTTTAAAGAACATAATGAACTAAAGTAGAGTGTGCACTCTGTTTTCACAAAACTAGCATCACTTTGGGTTGTTTGTTTTGCAGCCATTGCTTTACTGCCTTTCTGTTGTGTGTATGAGTGTCTCTGTGAGGCTGCTGGCATACTCTATGTGCGCATGGCACAACATTTTGTATCAAGTCCACTTCACTTTCCCATTGCCATCACTTGACACAAAAGTAGAGACAGAGAGCAGTTGGTGAGAAAAAAGGTACTGCAGTTCGGAACTAGCTAAGTGTTGTTCGAGCGTTTCCCGCTAATCTGGTATCAGTATTAGCTCTTTCATTTCTGACATTGTGTCAGTGTTTGTTTGCATCTGTGGTACCAAGTAAAGATGTGTCTTGAATTATGAACTGATCTATTGTGGGGTTTAAAACTGTAGCATTAATTCATGTTCTGTGATGATAGGATGATATACAGATATACATTCTACAATCTACAAATCTTCAGCCTGAGTTCTGTCAAAAGTTTATGAACTTTATATTAGTTTGCTATTTTTATTAAGTTTGTTATTTCATTTTTTAAATGTGACAAAAAGGTTTCTTTTCCCAATCCAGGGGGCTATCACTATCTATAATTTAGTTAAAAGGAGTAAATGCTTCAAAATGGTTCAGTAACTTTTATAGTTATATCATTTATATAATTTCACAGATATGTTAAAGATAAAAGCATGTGCAGCACTTGTTGTGTTTGTTTTATGTTGTAGGGCTCTTTTCTGTTTGTTTTGTCTGGTCCTTTGTTTCCAAATTGAGCTTTTTCCATAAGATGTGTCCCTGTCATAGCTCATGGCCCATGGTTCAGCTGATGCTTGTCTCACCATAACTCCTGTGAATCCTTCCACCAGGCCTTCATCAGTTTCTGCTGCTACTGTCTGACAGAAGACTTTCTGTTGCAGGTTTAGACATGGAGGAACGGACCAGACAGATGAAACTAAAGATGAACAAGTACAAGCAGGGAGCCGGCTCTGACTCCAGGCTGGAGCAGGATTACCAGAAGGTAAAATGTGTCAGATGTATTTTTATGTACAAACAACAAAACCTGCATTTACTGTTCACATGGTTGGTCTGTGCTGGCCACATGGACTGTTTTGCTATCGTTCAAGCATGTGCACAAGCACATATCATCATCATACTGCACATGTGCACTGCTGTTTGCAGAGAGGCACTTCAGACAGGTTCACACATAAACAGGCTGACTCTTTGTCACCTTTACCCAGGTTAAAGGTTACTTTTCCCAAATCATAAAGTAAGATGTTTTTAAGTAAATATTAAGAATGCATGAGAAATATACTAATATTTAATATTATATTTTAAAGAGAGAGAAATGTGCTTTGATATTTGAGTTATTGAGTATTTGAGTTATATTTTATATAAACCTAAGATAATGCAAGTAGTGAGAGAGTGCCAGAAGTTTACATTAAACTTATTTCATCAGTTAACTGTTAAGGAACGTGACACTGAGAGTTTCCAGAGTCTGGTGTTTAGCTTGGCCTTGGTGTGATTCTAGCAGCAGACTGAGCCGAGTCCATGTGTACAACACAAGGCTTTTCACAGCTGTCCTTTTAAGTCAGTAGTATGTGAACTATTGTTCTATTGTTCTTTCTTTAGAGTCTATAAAAAGTAAATTAAATTGTGAGAGGTCCTTGCTTGTTAAACCTATTCATTGGAAGTGCCAAAGAAAAACTATTAGCTTTCAGTAATATTAAACAAGACATTTAAAGTAAATGTAAAAGTAATATCAGTAAAGCTTTGTTCAAGTTGTCTTATATTTAAAAAGCCAACTGTAAAAAAAATACAGAGCACAGTTTGGCAATTATTTAAACTTCACAACATTTCAAGCCAAAGCAAGAATAAAATGAAATAAACGTTAATTGTCTGTATAACCACACTGGCTAATAAAATGTGTACTTTTAAACAGTTAGCACAAGTGTCAAAGCGTGTCAGTCATCTGCATCGTCAGCATCTGCACACTTTTTCAAAAAATACATTTTGGTTTGGGTTTATCCTTTGAATGCATGGAGCAGTTTTGTTGTTGTCCCTATGTAATATTTTTAGTAAGTGACTGCCACAATTTAAGTGACTGCTCAATGCATTAATTGCACCAAATATTTTGTTTTTGTGTCTCTACAGAGGTCAGGCAGAGATCCACGGGGCTCTGATAACTTGTCGGCCAAATCTTCAGACAGCGATGTCAGCGACGTGTCCGCTGTGTCGAGAACCAGTAGTGCCTCTCGATTCAGCAGCACGAGCTACATTTCTGTCCAGTCAGAAAGGCCACAAGGAAACCGCAAGATCCGGTAGGCTCCCTCTCCAGCAGGGCACAGTGACACTTGCCTTTCTGGTATCAGAATGGACAACTTCTCCTTCAGCCAGCTACGTGTTTCAGTGTATGCACCAATGTCTAGACCATTTCAGCTGTGGAAATGGTTTGCACATTGTTTTCATATAAAGGAAAATGCACAGCCCATAACTGTGTGGCATTTTCTCCACGTGATGAGTTCAGGTTTGGCTCTGTTTCAGAAAAATGTGGAACCAAATGGTGGAACTCTGCTATTTCAGGCAGTGGGGGAGGGTTGTCTATCTCTGAAAAAACTGAAACATGATAAAAAATCATTTTGTGTGTTGCATTTTATCAATGCAAAAGACAAATTCATTTGTATGGTGCTTTTCTGTTAGTTTACATTTGTGCTTCTGTTACTTTGATGTTACTTTCAATGTGCTTTTGCTCTTGGCTGCTCTGTCTGTCTTTCTCTCTCTCTTGACATTATCCATGCTTTTTTTGAATTTTTTTCTGCTTTGCATGGGCCGCTTTCTCGTCTCTGTCTGCATCTTCAGCCAGTTGCGATCAAGGAGCCAGTCTCGGGAGGGGGAGGAGCAGCTAGAGGAGGTGCGGGAGGAGGAGGAGGCAGGAGTAGGTGTGGGGCAGGAAGGGAGAAGGGGCAGTAAAGAGGGCACAGTGCAGGAGGGTAAGAAGGGATCAGGGGCTAAGGCAGACTCAGACAAGGAGCAACAGGACGAGTTGGAAAAAGAAGATGAACTGCACCAGAGGAGTATCTCAGAGACTGACCTAAGGTAACACATCTGTGGCAGCCTCTACATAGACTCCTACTAACATGGACTTTAGCCCCACAGTTACCCTGATGTCCCTGAAGTGACAATGTGGTGAATATCCTCCACCTTTCACCTTGTTGATGATATAACTGTGGCCCTAATGAACCCTAACACCACAAAGACAAAAGACAGGACCATCAAACATCAAAACAAAGAAGCAGCAACTGTATGGCAACCTGTGCAGCTTATGCCAAGTATTGTTAGGGTTTTGGTTGGCTTTACCCACCTGTAATATTCTATGTGCCTTTGATATATGGCCATTAAGAGGCTTTAATATAGGGCGGGGCAGTATTGCTTTTAACTTCTATAAAACAGAGTAAAAGGCTCACTCGTTATAACATACATATCTGAATGTGGAAGTCAGTGCATGAGATGACTTTAATTATGACCTGTTGAGATTATATTTAACATGGCACTATTTTATAGCCACCAGAGAGTAATGTTTAATTTCTATAGAGAGTTGGGTTATAGCAGGTCTAAAAAGTATGTCAAGATCAAATTCAAGAACAAAGCAAAATCCTAAAAGAGTCCAGAACACTGAAAGCTCTCTTGAACCTAAGAGACAAAACAACCTGTTAAAAGCTAAACCTCCTTAAGTCTGATTAAGGCCTTACCTGTGGGTACAGTCTGAAGCTGGACTTACATAAGAAAAGCACATGGCAGGAGCATGAGCGGACAGAGGCACTTTGCAGATTAGAAAGAAAGGGAAAAAGATGTCAGAGGATTCCTAAACTATTCTCCTCTCTGCTCTGAGGTTGCACTATTTGTTGCTTTACTGTTTGTCTGTGCCGCTGCATTGTTAATTGGTTTGTCAAGCTGTCTTCACCTCATGTTTCCAAGTGTCACTTAGCGTCTAACCTGCAGCCATTCATCAATGTTTCCACACCATTTCCTCTTTCTCCCACAGCCCAAATACCTCACCTAAGCTGCAACCAGCAATCAATTCACTTTCAGTAAAGTTAATGAAAACAGCAGTTTAATGAGACGCTGTGATGCACACTGAAAGTGACTTGAGTTGCTTTACTAAAGTCTTGTGATTGAAAACATTTCCTCTCTATGTGACCATCCCCACTTTCTTCATGACAGCTACAGTATAAACACCGTCACTTCTTACTTGTACATGTATGTTGTACATGTATTGTCAAAAAAAAGTAAAAAAGATATTTGTTTAAAATAGCAAATTCTCAGCAATAACACTCTCATAAAAACTTTACACCAAAATCAAACGAAACAGGAACTAATAAAGTAAGGCACATATATATTTTTAATCTCTGCCATAGCTTCAATTTATCAGCAAATAGGAAGCAAAACTAGGAACACAGTGTCAGTACATGGAGCAGTCAGTCGTTCTATGAACATAAGGTCCTCTTAATTCAGGGAAATGATCCAGTCACTGTCCTGGGTTGATTCAGGCCTTGCTGTAATGAATAAAACACTATCTGCCTTCAAAGGTTTATTCAGTAATGTATGGTGTATTGGGTAGAAGCATCTAGTAATCACTTATGACTCATCTCCGATATGTTGAGGTCGTAGTGTAAATACATAGCTTCTAAACATTAAACAGCCCAGTTTACATTAGCTCAAAGTCGACGTATATGATAGCTATATGCGGTCTTGAATGTACATTATGCACTCACTCGGACTGATCTAAGCTGTGGTCTCCAGGAAGTAAGGAGCTTTCCGTCAGCAGTTTCAAATCCCACCCCACCTCTTCTCTTAATGTCTCTTTCATCCAATATTGTTACCCAGGTAACGGCTCAGTCATGTGAGGCAGAGTAAAGACCGCTGCTTTGAAGGGCATGGACTTATGATTAAAAACGGAAGAAGGAGATGTTTACTCTAACCTTCATACATTAGAGTCACTGAGCAGCCGGCCCAATGCAAGACAGTGTCTTAATCTCCTCCACATCAGGATCGCTTTTTAATATGACTTATATTAATCAGTTCACTCCTTACTTCCTTTTGGATGTACTGTGGGCTAACGTTGACAGGTGTGTTTGCATGCTAATGTTCAGGTCAAGGGCGCAGTTTCCGTGGAAACCATAAATCTTGCCTCACCTGATAAAGAAGATCCTCTCTGAGTAGCATAAAATTATGGGGATGTGAGTGAGAAAACAAAATGAACTTGTCTAACCTTAATGTTTTAGACTAGGCAGCCCTGTGTAAACGTTCAGGACATATATATATGTAAGTTGTGATGTAAGTTCGTGTTGATGGGTTTTGGCAAGATATGTGCTCTCATGAAAAGGTAGTGCAGTTTGTTTTAAGTATCTGTCAAACCAAGTTCACTTTGTCTTTAAATAAGGATTAGTTTCCCTGTTTTGTCTCAAGAAACCAGTAAAATGCACTTGTTGATATTATTTTGTGGTTAAAAGTTACATAGTGTCACTTCAGCTGGCAGATAATTGCAGTAACATTTCATTGCACAGCAATGGACTACCCCACTTAAAGGTCTGATTCACATTAAAATCTGTCAACACATTGACAAGACAAAAACATGTTCAGTTGTTTTGCTTCGGGAACATCTTGCCCTAGATGATAATGCATGGTGAGCAATCTGCATGATGAGTAACAGGACGTTCTTTGGCTTAAGTGGCAGACTTCTCCGGAGAGTCCTTTAGGGCCAGTTCTGCTCAGAGAAGATACAAGAAACAAACAGATACAAGAAGAGCAATCATAATAATTATACTTAATTAAAAGTGTAACAGTAACAACTAGGCTTAGCATGTGTTTTACAGCCTTTGTTTGTTTTTTGTGAGCATGACTGTTGACCGTCTAGTACAACATATTCCCCAATGTAATCTTATTTTCCAGCTTTATAAATCTGCATTGGGATTTGTTTATGTAGTCTTATGTAATTTAAGCCTCAGTAGTCCGTCTGGACTGTCCTGGCCTGGCGTGGCCTGGCCTCTGTGCTGATACTGCTTTAATAACAGAGGCTCCGTGCTGAGCTGTTGAAATGCACCTGACTGAGATGATACTGAAAGAGAATATTTTATAATGTCATCTCAAGCACAGCGTCCTGCGGTGCTGTCAGCAGTTGTGGTGAATACTGCATGCCTCAATATTTCTGGACTGTATTAACACATCAAAATGACCAAGTCAGCCAATGAGCATTCAATATTTATGTTTCAAAGTACAGACAGATCCAAAACAGAAACCAGTACAGACAGAAGGAGCAAGGTTTTTGTGAGGAAGAGTTGGACAACATTAGGCTTTGGCCATTGACATAGAATAAGATATTAGAGCCTACAGACTGGTTTCCAATACTTACTTTAACACTAATGAACATAAAAAATAGCATGCTTTTTAAAATATAATTGAGGTAATTAATGAATTAATTGTCACAGTGAGTTCTTTCATTCTCATTTTAGGTAGCATGTCTCACCGTGACTTGTCTGTACAAGACAGTGACATGTTGAGGTCAGACACTTTAATTAATGAACAGTAGCCTGGAGGCTCCACAAGTAACTCACCCCATTAAGAATGCAAGGCCCATGATACAGAAAGTAATTTGTCTCTTAAAGATAATTTTACTGGCAGAGCTAAAATAAGAGCTTAAATTGGATTATGTCCTACTTCCTTTTGAAGGTAGAAGGAGGACAATGATGATGGAGCCTTTTCTTTTTCTCTGTGTGTGGTCACAACTTAGAAGTTACAAGTTACACAAGTGTGATTAGTGCTGAGTGTAAACAGGCCTGTTTTAAACATATAAAATGCACAAAGGCAGAAAAATAAATAATCAGGTGGCCTTTTGACAAGAAAACACAATTTTACAACTGACACAGTCCGAGAGAGAACAGAACTGATGATGATTGGTCTTTTACTGAAAAGTCCAATTAGTTTTTGACCTGGACCTAGATTCTGGGACAGTTAACAGGCCTCATGGGACATAAAGAGGTAAAAATGAACTGATTTACTCCTGGTGCCTGCCCCAGTAAAGTTTTACTGCGCACACTTTTAGAGTTGTAGCAATGAGACTTGAGTAAAGTGAGACATGTTTATAAGAATAAGCACTAACCGATCTTCAGCAGTGCAGTTATTTACCTGGAAACAATGTGGAAGATGGTTCCAATTAAATATTTACAATGTAGCAAGAATTAAATGAAAAAAATAGTACTTCAGTTCCCTTATTTTTAAGTATTTCAACCAAAAGTTCATCATAAAACTACACCGGCACTGGATCACAGTCATGCCTCATGCTTGATTGTATGGACCGCCATTAAGTTACACATCACTTCAAACCCGAACATTAATTATACTGTAAGTCATGAAAAGCTGTACCTGAATTCTGTCCTTTTGTCCCTCTCCACCCCACACCTCCTGGTCTCCTATTCCTGTCCTATCCTCTATCCTTCACCCACACTCCCTTTCCCATTGCTCTCCACGGGCCTCTTCTCTCCTCCTCTGTCCCTTATTCCCTGTCCTTGCCTACCTCCTTTCAATGGCGGTGGCTGACAGTGACTTTGCATCCAAAATGAAAAACAGGCAAATGGGCTCGTCCGGTGGGATGAACATGACCAAGAGCACAAGTATCAGCGGCGACATGTGTAACCTGGAGAAGACGGACGGCAGCCAGTCGGACACGGCCGTCGGAACGGTAGGCACTGACGACAAGAAGAGGCGCTCCAGCATTGGTGCCAAAATGCAGGCCATGGTTGGCATGTCACGCAAGAGCCGGAGCACCTCTCAACTCAGCCAAACAGGTAGGACATCGACCACCACACGGATGTCTCCTTTTCCAACTTTTCATGTTTTTTGTGTTTCATGTTTTTACCCTCCAAGTTCTTTCTTACCACAAATGCAGATAAAACAATATGGGATTCCAGACTCCAGATGAATGAAGGACATAATAATAAAAAACTTCTAACATTTTTTTGCTTTTTCCTTTAGGTATGAGCAGTTTTGACTTTCTTCTAGGTTCTTTGGGATCACATTATTGCAGCTGTTTAGAGATATACCTCTGGTCATACATTTATTCATTCAGTAATTATGTATTGTTTCCTAATTGTGATACCTCCTGCTTTTATCAAGACTTGTGTTGTTGATCACTGTTATTCTAATTTGCTGCTTTTATTACTTTCCCTGCGCAAAATGCTGCCTCAGTATTTGCCGTTGTCCGCCTGAGTGCATGTGCAAGTCTATTTGAAAGTTAGATTCAAGCTTCTCCTAGTTGTAAACAGTAATGCTTGCAAAAGAAAACACTTTACATCAGATTGTGTCATTGTTTTTTCCAAGGGATTTTCTTATCCTACTTTCTTTACCAAAGCACTCAATACCGGCTGCATTAGCTGGTGCAAACAGTGTGAAAAACAACATAGCAGGTGGCGTGCAGTGATGTTTCTGGCTGACTGCGATTGGCATAGGGTCAGCCGATGTTGTTTGCTCCACAGCCGTGACTCCCCTGCGGGTCCCTTAAGTGTTTAGAGCCTTTTCATCTGCCGTATTCAAGGCTAAAGTGGTCAATAATCACTTGTGGGTCTGCTTATGGCACAGCAGAGTGGGAAAGGATAGGTGTGGTGGATGTGTGACTGGAGGAGACGAGAGTGGAGCAGGGCAGGGGCTCACGTGGCACTGCGCTGGCCCCTCAGCTCGTGATTTGACTTCACATGGTCCGTCTGCCTTATCATTCTTTATTAATAATTCAGTATTATTCCATATTGCAATGTTAACCTGTATATTTACAGGTTTAAGTGTTTTTTATTCATTATCTGTTGACTCCATGCTGCTGAGTTTAAAAAAAATAGTTGTGGGGCAGTGTAAAGCAAAACAGTGACTTTATTTTGAGATTTATTTTGGACATAATCACTGCCACTCTCTGGTCACGATGAGAGAGCACAAACTCAGCAAGCCTGACTCTCAGTGAGCTATCAATATGTCACTCAGTGCTTCTAAGTGCATCACATGAGGCTGTGAGAGCAGGCCTATGTCTGCTCTTCAATATTTTAAATCTTTATTCTGTTCTGTACCGGCACAAACACGGCCAAGCTGCCTTCTGCCCTACTTTGTGGTGTGTTGGAGAGATGAACTGAGAGGCTGGGTGGTTCTAAGAGGTGGTCTGACTGTTTGTGTTACTGCCAACACCTAGTCAAGAGAGGACAGAGCATCTACTTACTTTATTTTTTTGCTACAATAAACCCTCTGTACGCCCCCTAACACATTCAGAGTTGGATACAGCAAAGAAAATATCAGTTAAAATTGTGAAGTGTAAAGCATATTGTTCATCTGTCTGTTGGTGGCACCTAGGTTTATGTGGCTTTAATTAAACAGTAATATAAAAGAAATGATGAGACACTTGAAAAGAGACTAACATACAACAATATCTTCTATTAACACTTTCGATTTATTTTAAGCTGCATTAACAGAAATGATGCCATTTTTTAATTACATGAGTTTAGTTGGTACTTTTTACGTTTATGATGTTATGCTAAGTGCATGTGTGTACTCCTAAGAAGATTATGTACGTTACTGTGGTCATCATGAGCAAGCCGAAACATCAAATTGATTTATTATACTCAATTGTCCAATCGACCACTCAGCACTCTTCTGGGGCGGGAGCCTTATGCTGTACGCCTAATAGAGAGCCACTTTATTCCCCGTACACCTCTAGCGAACGGCTGCTGCACGGTCTGACTCAGCTAAACCCGTTCAGCAAAACTGAAAAATCCTGCAAGCTTATTGAAAAGCTGTCTCTCTTCATTAATGTGTATGCATTTATTCAGATTTTTCCCCTGAGTGGGCTATGGAACAGACTGTTTTTCTGCTTCATGTTCTCTTTGGATAAAAATCCCTAAAACCATGCTCATCAGGAACTTAAATTAAGATGGAGTCATTATTTCTAATCATTAATCACTCTTGATGCTCCACATAGAGGCACATTATAAACTAAACATTCACGTTAAGCAGAACTTAAATGTAAATTCTGTGATATACCAAGCTATCTGTCAAATACAGAAATTGGCATGGCAGCTCTTACAGTCCTATTATTCCTAAGCGCTCCTTGTATTTCCAATTATAATAAAGGCAACTGTGAACTGTTTTCTGTACTTTTCCACACCCTGTATTTTTTCAATATGAAACACAGTAGGTGTTAATCCATTTCAGTACGTTTTCTTGATAAAGCATCTCCCATGATTTTTTCCTCTGAAATTGAATTACACCCAAGCCTCAGCACTGGCTCTAGCCTATTAAGCACAAAGAGTAGAAAGTACAGGAAAATTGTCAATTATAGAAAAAAATGATGAGTGAAGAGAATAGAAGCAGTGGGGAGGATGTGTCGAACCAGGTTACATCTGGTTCATTTTAATCCCGTGGCCTCAACCTTCAGATCAGTGGTTTGTGTGATGTCCTGATTTTTCGCTATGACCCTGGAAGACTATTCAGACAAGGTAAAAGAGCCTAATGTGTTAAAGAATCTTTCTGATCAGTTGTTTTGCTGATACAGACTATTGATCATTTCTCACAATGTTGTTCCACTTTTTCTTCTCTATTGTGATTACACTTCTTTTAGGTTATATTCAACCTGACACTAAGACTTATTTTAAGGCTATCTTGGACTTAAAAGTGTCCCAACAAATTGCAGAGTATGTATAACGCTGAAGTCAGTCAGTGCATTGTGCCCAAAATAGCTGTAAAGAACAATGCAGACACTTCCCCTCCTTCTCCGAGTCGTCCTGCGCCTACACCAGGTTCTGACGCAGTTCTGGACCTCTGAAGTCCTCCGACGCCGCGTTTCTACTGTATGTGGTGAAAAAGCTGAACTTTGAGCTTTCAGCCGAGGTAATTTATCATCACTGTTGAGTTGGGTGCCTATCTCAGCAGCTCCTCCGCTAGCTGGGGCCACTAATTAATCTCCTCAGGGGCCGTCGTAGACATGCAGCTCTCAGGATGATGCATGAACGTAACACAGCAGCGCAGGTACGAGCAAGGCACCGCGACACCAGCAACTACAGTTTTTGCCCTGTGTTTTGCTCGCATAGTCTTTCATTTGCATTGTTGTATTACCGCACGCATTTTTGTTTTGCAGTCGGCCAGAGCTCTTATTTGGGCCAGCTCTGCAGTAACCTAATTAAATGTGAATATTGTCTCAGGTCTAAAGTGAATGTTACATAAAGAAACAGTAAAACCCACTTGTTTTAGTCGTGCAAAATGTATATAGCACAAAATTTGTACATATCACTTTTAACTTTGTGGTAATCTATTATACAGCAAGTTATGTGCAAATGGAAAGATGGATAATTTTTATAAACATTTACACCCAGAATGCGCCTGATAGAAAGACTGGCTTTCATTTTGTATTAGTTCTTTGTGTGAGTCAATAAATTAATCCTAGTTTTTGTTTTAAAGAACATTACTTAGTTATGATACAAGGAAAGGATTATTTTACACTTGTGTAGATCTACTGTAACTCACAATTCGTGGAAGTTAAATGCATTGCATAAACCACTATTTTTTATTTCTAATGGGAAGTGCAAGTGTAAGATTTCCTCAATCCTAGTATCGAATCTCTAAAGCCTAAAGGTGTGGATTCATCTACTAGACCCTGTCAAAGCACCAGCTGCTCAGTGTTTTTTTTCCCTGCAGTTTGGCTCTGGATCCTCAGGCATATGTCTCCTTGGCTCAGCGTAAAAAAAACATGGGCACATTTCTGGATAAACTTGAAAAGAGTAGAAGTTCCCACAGTTGAGTACAGTATTGTTATTATTTCCTCATACTAAATATAAGCTTCCAGTCTGCATTTTTAGATTTGAACTACTTCCCTGTGAGATTATTTTGTCTATGAATGCACCACTGTGTAGGAGTCGGTCAAAGAGGAAGCACAGTGAGGCATCAATATTGTGGGCAGTTCAGTCATGTTAAGAGAAGTATGACTTGCAGATAATTGGTACTGTGTGTTTGTTCCTCTTTCTATATGAAAAGTAATCACACAAGTATACAAGTATGCATTATACATGCCGATTTTTGTTTTTTCTGTGTTCTGAATCTGTTGTCAGCTCAGTGTTTTAGCTGCGAGACCTCATCCATCATTGTCTCAGATATGGCCTCACACCCTTTTCTAAGTTTGTTCGACAAATGGGTGAAGTGAAAAGCAGGCCAGTGTAGATGTGGCAATATCTCTTTTTAGTTTGAGTTCTGGTTGATATGGTTGAACATATTAAATATAGCCTCCTCTTAGTTTCCCACATCAACTCAGAATGGACCTCTAAACATAAATATTTAAACTGATGAAAAAGATTGTCCTTAGTACCATGTAATGTTTCAAGCATTTTAGGCTTGTAAAAAAAGACATGTAAGAGCAATTTAAGTGTGTTTGGTTGCAGTTGTTATAAAGTTTACATGCATTTGTTATTTGCTATTGTACTTCTGTATAGCAAAGTAACTTCAACAATGCTGAACATGGTACAAAACAATCTATCAAACTCATCAAACTCAAATGGGAAGCTGCACTTCCAGACTGCAGGAGTGGTTTAAATCAAGGTAGCAGCAGAGAATGTAAACTGAGGAAAAGGCCAGTGTGTTTGTCCACCTTTGTGCATGTATTGGTGTGTGCACATCTAAGTGCCCGAGTGTGTGTTTGGCTTAGTTAGTGCCACGTTTAGAGCCCTCCATTAGGCTGT
The DNA here is from genome assembly GCA_036850595.1 of Rhyacichthys aspro. Taxonomy (NCBI): domain Eukaryota; kingdom Metazoa; phylum Chordata; class Actinopteri; order Gobiiformes; family Rhyacichthyidae; genus Rhyacichthys; species Rhyacichthys aspro. Next base: position 6,558,556 of record CM072163.1, on the reverse strand, counting down.
GTTTACACTTTGCAGGGCCACTGTCTTGTTCTGACGCTTGGTCCAGTCTCTGCTCATCAGTCAAGAGCCCTTCCAAAGGGGTCTGTCTAGGATCATGACGCCGGGGGGTGGGCCTAACACAGGACTTCTGGGATGTGACTCTCATTGTTGTACTAGAAAATAGAAGAATAGATTCTTTGGATTCCAGTTTTGTGAGATAGTGGGATTTCCAGTCAAACAGTGGCTGTCTAGATTCGTCATAGTTCGGGACAATACCAGGCAGAGTGTGCAAATACATGAACTGTTCTTTACTCGTCACGCTTCTGTGAAACAACTATACGTTCATGACCAAAAAGGGAGACTGTTTTTACAAGAGCGCCGACAAAAATCCAGTACATTTTAAAACTCCATGACCATCTTCAGTTTGTTCTGTTCAACTAATCATTTTTCTGCAAATTTAACAACAACAAGCAACTGCTAAACCAGCGTTCTTGTTTGAATTAATAAGTTGTGACTTGTGTGATGACAGTTGTTTTAAGTAAACGTGGCCAATTGTAATTAACCTTATTTTTCTCCTTATTTTTCTTGGAGTTGTTGTTGCTCAGGTGTAGTGGGCGTACATGCCTCATGTCTTTGTGCAGTAGGTGGACGGGAAAGTATACAGAGTTTCAAAGGTGAGAAAGTTAAAACGACAAACACGTGCTGAAGGGGTTGTTTGAGTAAATGATATATGCAGTTTGTCTCGTGTTTAATGACGCATGAGCTGTGACTTACAAAAAGGTTAATAGCAAACACTTTTTTCTTTTGTGTTATTCTATCATTGAGGTTGTTATGAACTGTTGCCATTACAAAGCTGTTTGGGGATGAAAAGAAGAGAAGAAAAATCAGTGTTTAAAGTGAATTCAATTTAATAAAATGTGCAAAATATTATACCATTTGTTTTTTTATGTTTGAATATCTATTAGAAAAAACTATTTGTTTGTAATCAAGATTTTTTTTGGCCCTTTTGCTTTTATTGATAGAGACATTAGAGAGACAGGAATAGTGTAACTGAGCATTTGACCCGAGCTGGAATCAAACCTGTGACACTCAAGTACGTGGTAGATGCTCTACCAAGGCGCCTCATGTTGGTAGGATTTAAAAATCAAGAGCCATCTTCTTCTGTCATCATCAGTAATTGTAGTGAGAGTGTGTAGGTTTATTAAGATTTATCTCTAAAAGGCCCATGAAACCTTCCCAGAGGGACTCTGTGCTCTTTAATATTGGTTAATTTTTTTGTGTTGACCTAGATGAAAAGTGCAAATGGTTGTCACACATAAGTGGCTCCTTCTTAGAAGTAGGTTGCTATGTCTCTTCAAGAGGAGCGTTTTTCCTCAGCTCTAACACGGCAGGGATCTTGTTATATTTAATATAGCACCAAGCTTTATAACGGCCTTGTCCTGGGCCTCTTTTGCCAGAGAGGTATTCAAAACAGAAGTAACACCCTTGTGTTTTATGAAGTGCGTCACAGCAGCAGATCTTTACTGGACAGGGCTGAGGTTTATGCTGCAGACATACATGTGATGTATAGAGTACATGTCTGGGTATAGTTTATTACGTTTTAGGGGACCACCTGAATCGAAACATGTTTTTCTCTTGTTGATAGAAAAATGACTTTAAGCAGAGTAGATTTGGTTTAAAGACTGGTAAGGGTGGTAGGTTGAGTACATTCAACATAATTAGTCACCCTGGGACACTCTGAGAAACATGCCAGACACGTGAACAGTGAGTGGCCGGTGTGTGGTGCAGGAGAAGTAAGAACAGTTTGTTTAACAAGAGAAATGAGCAAGGCCACAGAAAATTACATGAAAGCAATGAAAAGGACAAAAGGCACATACAAACAAGCAAAGAAGACAACCTTAAATTTTTTTTAAAGAAAGACAATAATTGTGGAGAACAGGTCCAGGGAGGGGGTTCAGTATCTCTGGGTAGAGCTCGTTTACCCTCAGAGCCAGCCGAGGTGTGCGTGAGCAGCCCGGCCCTCTGATTGGTCGGGAGCGATGCAGCTTTTTCCCCTCCCCCCCAGAAGAAGAGGTGCTGCAGAAACGTCAGGCTCAGACAGCACAAGACTCAGGCTAGTGAAGCAGCACTCTGTACACCTCTGTGTGATGTGCCTTCAAGAGCGTCTAGGGACAGACTATAGCATCTGATCAACTGAAACGCAGTAAAGATTTAGCTTGAATGTTAATATTAGACTGCTGCATTTAAAAAGCTGACATATTTGTGAGTTGAGAAGAACGTCCGACAGTGACCATGGGCAGGCAGGGCCACGACAGCTCTGCTCCGGCTGCAGGGATGCGTATCCAGCGCTCCCAAAGCAAGATGAGCCTGTCAGCATCGTTTGAGGCTCTGGCCGTCTATTTCCCCTGTATGAACTCCTTCGATGAAGAGGATGGAGGTAAGAGGAGCTGCAGAGATGTGGCAGGGTCCTGTTTATGCTGAGGGGTGCAGTGCAGAGATGGATTTAGGATTACGGGCAGAGATATTGATTGTAAACTGGGGCAGAGTGAAACTGTAATTAGTTTAATTGTCATTTTAATTAGATTGAAGACAGTGCATAGAGGCTTTAATTGTGTTACCTCTGCTGATTTCTGAAAGTTTCATTTCTTTATTATGTAGGTTATTAGCTTATGGACTGTGCTGTAATTGATGCTGACACGGTCAAAGAGAATACTTTGTTTGCAGAGTTTCTCACAGATGGACAAAATCTACTCTGTGATAAGTTTCAAAACTAACTCATAGAGTTAATGAAAGATGCTATCCCTTTTTAAACACAGTGAATGCCTGTTGTATGTTTTAGTTGTCCCCAACATGACAGACAATGCGAGACAAAAGGTTTTTTTTATCTTCAATTCGTGCCACACAGCCTCTATTTTAGCTACAGTTTCACACCTCAAATTGTCCTCACACTTGAAAAGTGTAAGTGCGAACACTAAAAATTTAGTTGGTCAAAGCCTGCTGCTTACAATGCACTGTTTCACACTTCTTTCAAATGTTCGACATAGTAATGCTTTAGTTTAATATTTTTGTTAAACTTACACCAAGGCAGTCTGTCTAAATCCTGCTTTACTTTTTACATATTAACATAACCTTTAAAAAAACACAGGTAAAAATTGAAAAAATCTGTTTCACAGAATTAGACATATTTTGTTATTTGACTACAGTTAAAATGCATAATACACCAAATTGTTCATATTGTTTTCTCTTCTACAAATTAACTTGAATATGAACATTTCAATGTGAAAGAAATAGAGATCAGATAAAAACTTGGTCCTTCTGACTTTAGTGTTCATCTGTTGCCACCCAATTGATGCCAAAGTACCTTTAAAGCATCTCAATCAACAGAATGACATTGTAAATATATTGGTTGTTCTTTCTAAAAGAGACACACACTCATTTGTACATCTAGGCCACAGTAGAGTAGACCAGCCTAATTAGTAACTATGCTTATCCTTTTGTGATCACAAAATGCAAACATCATCTAAAAACACATATAGCTCTTATTGACATCAGTTTCACTCTTCCTGGTAAATCTGAATGGAAGATGAGGTCTTTGAGCAGAGATTTGCTGCGCACGTCATAGTCGACCTCTGTGGCTTTTGGTCTATTGTGTGTTGTGTGAAGAGCAGGAAGAGGAGGCGGAGGCCGGCTGAATGACTGAGATTTCAAGGTTGAAAAGCTGTGGGTCTGTTTATGCTTCTGTGAGATAGGAGCAAGGATCATGTCAGTCCTGCTCAGCACCTCCTCTGACGACAAAAGGAGCTAGACTAAAGACAACCTGCGCCACAATATGCCTCTGACGATGCTGGATTAGCAGGGCCTAGTCAAGACGTGAATCATCCATTCAAACAGAAATTATAAGCCCAAACATTGCATAAGGACGCGAGGAATAGTTGTAGGAATGTCATCACAGTGGAGCCAATGGCAAAGTGATGGCTGCTTTGTGTTTTTAGTTCTGCGTGACTTTGCTATGATTATTATCTGACTTCTGGGAAATAACAAGCCTCTTCCATTTTGCATTCAGAGCAGCATATAGAGCAGGCAGACGCTTTACTGGTGTAATGTTCACTATAGTATTTAGTGATGCTTAGGTGACTAATCATTTATTGCAGTGTGGTGCAACTAGAGGTGCAATAGGCCAAACAAATCAAATCTAATGAACATTCAGGGCCTCGAATGGACTTAATCTGCTTAATGGCTATTCATTTATTTATTATTAGATGAGAAGAAAGCATATAGACTCCATAGCCACAGTACTGGTGATCAGTTTATTTTTGAGTGCTTTCTTTGCAGTACCTTATCAGTGAACTATGAGGACAAAATTGTTGTTAAAATGTATGAAAATTTGTTGTGTTTTTTAACTCGCGAAATTGCCATGTAACTGATGGAAAAAAAATCCTTATTTTACTATTTTGTTGTTGTATGACAAAGCTCATACTGTACTACTCACGCAGGTGGATGTGATGCGTGTACATTTGCCCCAGGCGCAGCCACGTGGTCCACACACAGGCAGCGGGAGATGAGCAGCAGCAGGCCAAATGGGGCGAGTCAGCTGTCGTCTTGAATCAGCCAAAAGTCTCTGTGGGGGGTGTGCGGCTGCAAACATGTTTGTGGGTGGAGCTTAGAGTCACTATGGCTGCTGTAGACACAGACACAAGGGACACTGCAGATATGGTTCTGTTCAGAGAGACGAGGGGTTGGTCATGTTCTTGTCACAGTCGTGGTGGTTTGTAAAAATGGACTTCCTCTTACTTCTCTGCGGTGTGGTCTTTAGGCTGTGACAACACGAGTATGTCCTGAGCGATCCATGTGAATGCACCTCGCTGTGTGACTCATAATGTGATTCACTGCCGTTGATTGACAGTTTCACTCTTCTGCCTCTTTCGCATGTATCGCCGTGTGCATAGAAGCAGGAGGGAAGAAGTTGCGTAGCACTATCCAGAGGAGCACAGAAACAGGGCTGGCAGTGGAGATGAGGAGCCGGATGACTCGGCAAGCCAGCCGGGAGTCCACGGACGGCAGTATGAACAGCTACAGCTCCGAGGGAAAGTAAGGACACACATAAAAGTCTGAGTATTTCTTCCTAACTTTGTCAATGAGTACAGCTGCTTAACAATTTAGTCTTCTCTGTTCTAGTCTCATCTTCCCTGGAGTGAGACTCTCCTCAGACGCACAGTTCAGTGACTTTCTGGACGGCCTTGGTCCGGCCCAGCTGGTTGGACGACAGACACTGGCCACTCCTCCAATGGGTGAGAATATTTAAATGACATGCATTTTAATACATTCAGCAGTTTATTCAGATCGGACGTAGATTAGATGACTATTTCTTATATTCAATATAATAACACTGGCCTTTCTGTTGTCTTTTTTCTCAGGTGACATCCAGATCGGCATGGTGGAGAAGAAAGGAGCTCTGGAGGTGGAGGTCATCAGAGCCCGTGGCCTTGTGGGAAAACCAGGTTCCAAGGCACTGCCAGGTAATTGCATTTGGCTGCTTCAAAAAGATTTAACAATCCCTTTAATAATGGTTGTGCAGCTGTTAACTCTTTTCCTCCGCTCTCTGAACTCACAGCACCATATGTAAAGGTCTACCTTTTGGAAAATGGGGTCTGCATAGCCAAAAAGAAAACAAAAGTAGCAAGAAAAACCTTGGATCCTCTTTACCAGCAGCAACTGCCGTTTGAGGAGAGTCCAGGAGGGAAGGTTTTACAGGTAAGATTATCACTTTATCTGTTTGGTGCTCAAGTCCTCATTTAAGAGAAATGTTGACGTTAATTTTATTATTTATTTTGTCTTGTGTGTGCCTTTAGGTCATTGTGTGGGGCGACTACGGACGCATGGACCATAAATCGTTCATGGGAGCAGTTCAGATACTGTTAGACGAGCTGGACCTGTCCAACATGGTGATTGGCTGGTTCAAGCTCTTTCCTCCTTCCTCATTGGTGGACCCTACTCTGGCCCCACTGACACGAAGAGCTTCCCAATCCTCACTGGACAGTTTCTCTCGGTCATAGCAGCGCGTGGACTGATAGCGTTGTTGTAGCAGCCAGTGTTGCGATTACAGGTCACGCCCCCGGTTACACTGCATGCTTGATGTTGTGTCTTCTGAGCCTGTTTCTAGGGGTGCAAAAGTGATCCTGTTTTTTGAGCAAAAACGTTGCACACATTGTGCACACGGCAAAGGGTGTTGCAAGCGCCTGGCAGCCGGGACTGCCAGGTGGCACCGTTGTTGTTTGGAGGAAGCTGGAATGAACTCCTTAGCACGAGGAATCTGTCAGTTCCAGGTTTTCATCCAATTCAAAGCCATGGGGGTCAGTACTGGGAACCACTTAATGAGTTCTACAGAAGCCCTTTTTGAATGAAAAATAAATGTTTTGCTTTAATTTTGTTTTGTTTTATTTCTTTTCTCCTTTTAAATGTCTATGTACTTGTATCTGAAGGGGTGACAGTTTTTCTATCCAGATGCTTGGTCACGCCATGCCAACAGACCTAGCTGTGTAGATGGAGTTCTGGAGACCATCACTTTGGGTGAGGTGTGTCCCAGCTTGTATCCACACTTCCCCCAAAAACTCAATTAAAACGTCCCACATACTGCATAGGTTTATGTACAAAACCAACCTTATGGGAAACGGCAGAAAGACTACAAAGTTTAATCAGAGACATTTTGGAAGTGACTACCATCAGCACTTCATGACACATAGCAATGATCAAATCCCATGAAAAGATGTACAATCTACCATCATTCTTTCTCTGTTGATATATTGTATGAAAATTAAATGAGAAAAATATTTTTTCCTTTTTAGTTCATTTGCATGGACACAAATTTAGCTGAATAAAAAAGAAAATTATTTTCTTGAGGCTGCAACTTGCAAAAAAAAAAAAGATGAAGAAAAATAAATAAAACAGATCAGCCATTTTCAACAATTTATATTATTTTTAAAAATAAATTTCACTAGTGCATGGTTTTCAAGGGGAGTGAATGCAACATCGTGATTTAAAAAAGACATTGTTTATCATTCCTTAGACCATTCATGAGTCTGTGTTTTACAGACATGCAGATAAGGGAAACTTAAAGGAAACTTTTGGAGATATTTAACAGAAAATGTTTATGTGACAAAAAGTGATAATGAAAAATACATGTAAATTATTTATTTCATTGTAAAAGGCTCAGGCCTTATAAAGATAAACATTATGTGCAAATTGTACATGTTTCTCTTTTCTTCCTTGTCCCAGGGTACTTACCATTGTACTATTCATGCTACCATTGTCCCCTGATATTGTCCAGATTTTAGGACTGTTGGTTACGTTACAGTTCTGTATTGTTTCCGTATGTTTTTTTTCTTTTCGATTTGATTTTTTTAACAAGCATGTTGAAAAGGATTATCTGCAACATGGCTTGGGCACACCTTACAGTAACTCAGCATGTTTTGATAAAGATGATATTTGGAATTTTTGCAGTTTCTTGTACAGTGCATGTCCGCGTCATTACTTTCTCCCTCACCTTAAATTGAACTCTACGACAAATTAGTTCTTCTTGGTCTTCAAAGGCCACTTATCGAAGTTTTGACAAACATTCCACCCCCAAAGTCATGATTTATTTCAGGTTTTTGAGAAAAAAAATAACAAGGACAAGGAAAATATTTTATATTCAACAGAGGTTGACGAAACAGTTGTGATTGCAAGTGTATTTTATTTCAGTATTGTTGACAAACATGCAAAAATAATCTGCATTGGTTCCAGCGAGAGGTCTATAGCTAATCAAGAGGCAGCGGACATGCCGAACGTGTGTCGCTGTGGTACAATTTACAGGCACTGTTTAAGAAGATGAGCTAATCACAAGTTCAAATAACAAGGGATATTGCCACAGAAAATGTCTTTTTTCTTGTTTTATTGAAAATGAGAATTAATTTACTATATTTTTGTTAGTTTTATTTAAAAGCCAAGACCAGTTTATTTTTTATTTTCTATTTTTAGTAATTATAAGTACTTCTCATTTCTGGGAAGTATATAAATCTTATAGTTGCAGTATGTCTGAATGAAATTGAGCTGAGGCATTGTTCCTTTTCCACGTGACGATAAATGCATTTTAATGTCAGAGAAAAACGTTGTCGCTGTAATGAGCTACAGTGTATATTTACAGTGTATATTTTCATTTGATTTTTTTCATTGTACATACCTTTGATGTCAGAAATGGCATAAATGAGCTACCACGAATAGACTGAGCAGGAAGAGGAAGAATGCCTCACGTGATGACAAAGACATATGTTATTTATCCTTTTGAATGCCTTTTCATTTTCTCTTTTTGGTGCAATGTGTTAATGCCAAGGCTATGTCTTGGTTAAGTATGGTTGAGTACAGAGATTTATGTAAGTTATTTTTCAAATTAAAAATAAAAAAATGATATTACACTGATGCCAAGTGTTGTGTGATGATCAGATCAAAGACACACTTGCTCCTTTTACATTTTCACTAAATCAGAATACATTTATACCTACATTTTATGTTAACTTTTCACCTTTTATTCAAATGTATCAGGTATATTTATAAGAGGGCAGTCAACAAACTCTCTTTCACTTTTAGTTTACTTATTTACTTATTTTTTACACTAAAACTGGTCAAACATTTCTTACCCTACCCTGAAAAAAAGAAAATGATGGGATTAGAAAATTGACTGATTATTAGAGCACCATATTTAAAATCATTCTTATATTTTGAAATGATGTACTTTATTTGAAGTAAACATTTAATGGTATAGCATTTGTGTTGAAAATGCAAAGCTGGTCACAAGAAACAATGTAGATACGCATGATTTGAAAGTGTACTAAACATATTTTGGTACATTATTCGTGCCTTATGTGTCTTAGACCTTCAGAAAGAAACCACTGACGTTATATTTATCACTCAAATCAAACATCTTACAGCTACCTTTACTAATGTGCTGGATGCTCCATGCTCTGGTGGACACAGATCCAAGTGAGTTTGGCTAATCGCTCATGGATTTCATTGCATTTATGGGATTCACTGAATACATCAACAGAACCATGGATGCTGATTATTATTGAGTATACACACCCAAACAACATCATCCAAATACTTGTCCTGCATTATTGGTGCTAGAAGTATAGTTGATTTGAATAAATATTGTGTCAACTTGACTTTGTGTGACTGAGGTGCGTGGGAAAGAGAGGTGAGTTACTTTAATGAGCTTCATGTGCTAATATATTACATTGATCTGAGTTACATAAAGCATGGCATAAATAAACAAATCCATTATAGTTATTCATTTGTTTCTTTGCATCTGGACCTCATTGCAGTCTATTCAAGTACAACATTGTCCATATTTGGGAACTGGAGGCTGGTTCTTTCTGTTTCTGGTTTAAAAACAGAGGTGACTTAGAAATGACCAATGATTTGGAATAAGTTCCTGTTTCCGTGCTACTTAAGGAAACTTCAGACCTCATGCTTGAGGCTAGAAGTCATGCTTCATGCGGTGAGTTGCGAAGACATGCACTCTCCAGACTAGACAGAGATTGTTTTCTCTGATTGCACTAGATTAAACCTCCTGTCTTATACAGATTTTACAAGATGTTTTTTTCATGGATTGCAATAAAAAGGAGCTTTGAGGACAGCTGGAAACTAACTCTTGATGTGTTTACGACTGGTAAAAAGGATAACATTAAGAGATCCGTAGTTCTTTTTGTCAGCTGTAGTATTTTCAGCCTTTTTCTGGGCTCCCTGCTGCTCTTGTACCTGATTTACAGTCTGCACTATGACTTGAAAGTGGCTGGGGGGATTGCTGGCTGCTTTGGATTTCTATTTACTATAGCCCTCTTCCAATCAAAGAGAGCACGGTGCTTTGGGACTTTATTTTTTTTGTCAGTTTTCATGAAAAAGAGTCGGAATCTCCTTCTTACAGCAGGGACAAGTCTGGTTATCCTCCGAAATATCCGTAACACTTTGGAGAACCTTACAGGACTTTCCAGGAGTATGATATGCAACTTCAGGGCAAAGAAAGAAGCCATCACGTCTCCTTTTAGTAACTACAAGAAGATGCTGACATGGCTGGGGAACATACTCAAAGGGGTGACAGATCTCGGTGTGGTTAATCTCGACTCCAAGCTCAGGATTTCACTCAAAGTTCAATCAGAAACACTTGATGAGAGACTTATCGAAGCTGAGCAGAAGCTGAATGAGACAGTGAAGTACACCCAGGCCATAATGAACACCGTCTCGTCTGTGACCAGCAGGATGTTTCCCGCTGTAAGCTTCCTATTCCTGTTGACTGTTATAATGCTGCATGTGAGAAAATACTGCAAAGTCACAAAATACAAAAACAGGTTCATCACAAACAAATTTGTACGTTTTGATGAGAAGCAAAAAGCAGAGGGGAAAGCCTATGTGCTTCCGCTGACACCAGAAGAACAGAAGCTGTACACAACGGTGCGGTTTGTTCGTCCCACAGCTCAAGAGCGGAAAGCAATGCTGAAGTTTTGTGTTCCAGTGGTTTCCCATTTTGTAGCTTGGACTATAATCATAACAGTGGACGCCTTATTGTATGTATTTGTTGACATTGTTACAACAAAGTTATCGGAGATGGAGCCATTTCATGTCCCCTTGATAATAAGCATCAAAGTGAGTAATGTTACATCTAATAAAACATTTGATTTGTGAATTAGCTGCTGATAGAATATAACTTTTGTCTTTCCAGATGATTGCATCTTTAGTGGGAATCCCGTTAAATGAAGAAAACCATGCAGAGGATTTTTCTTACTCTATCACCTTGTTTGAAAAGAAGTGCCTTCCCAAACCCAAGCTGCTACTTTTTAACTCTATTGCTCCTTTAGTTGCCATCTTGTTGATGTTGCTCATTATGGCCGTCATGGCTGGCAAACTGTCCCAAATGAGACTCCTGGTGTGTGAGAGGTTCTTCTCCACCGCAGCAGAGCAGAGAGTGGAATACCTGCACTCTAAAATACTGAGGAAGAGGACGAAGAGGAGGAAAGAGAAAGACAGTGAAAGCAGCAGGCTGTTTTTCCAGGTAGGGCCATAAACGGTTGCAGTGAACCAAATAATCAGAGGCTAAAGGTGAAACACATGTGGCTGACTCCTTTTGTTGAAAAAAATGTGCCTTAACTGGCGCTTCTTTTGTTCACTTAAATAACAAACCCTAAATCTGTAAAACATAATACAAATCTATGATAGCTTTCCAGATTGTAGTTTGTATGAAAAGTATTCCACAGGCTTTTGCTTCCAACTATTTAAAAAACACAATTTCTTTAAATGTCTCCAAACATTTTTTTTTTTAACAAAATCAATACCAAAGCTGCCTAACTGAAATAATTCAGTGCAAAAAATGGCATTGTATCAAAAGAAAAAGGCTACAACTATTTTCAGATTTGCTTATCCACATTTAACTTTACTTCTTTTTTGTCCATTTTGAGAGGAATACGGAGAAAATATCACATTATCTGATGTCTGCCATTCGGTGTGTTTACCAAACTATTTTCACAGTCCAGTTCTTTCCAAAGTTTGTGCACCTCCGAGCCCTGTCACACTTATCCTGGTCATTTAAATGGCAAAACCAATAGTAAATGTAGAAATTTACCATTGGTTTTGCCTTCATCACATGTTTATATGAATGACATTGCCTATTGGTCCATTATTCTTCTATTGTGTGTGATCTAATAATATAACTAATCTGTGTTGTCTTCCACAGCCACATTTCTGGTGCCCACTGCTCTTCAGACCCAAAGAGGATGCACCAAACACACTGTGAGATGCTGCTCTGACATTTTCATGATGTGATCTTGACTGTACCATTGATACCGCACAGACTTAATAATAATTAATAATAAATACATGCTCCTCAGACATGCCTTGCCACTTTGTTACATGATCGCTCTTCTTCTCCTTCTTCTCCTGCCGTCTGCTGCAGCAGTTCATTAAGTTTTGTCACATTATGTAATAAGCCGACCTGTCAATTAGCCACGATAGTAACCAAGGGAAACGGTTTATAAAGGGGAACATTCACCCACTTTCTCGGCTAATGAGAGCACAGTAACCAAGGACTGGGAGACTTTTCACACTGGCTTCCAACATTTCAGTTAGCAACTAGAAACCAACACTGGGTCCTACATCACAATCTTTTATATAACCATTTCCAGACATTATAAACAAGATGATCCATCCTGCTTTATTAAGTTAGACATGACAACCCAATCATTTCACACTGTAGAGTTGAACAAAGATGTAACTGCATGCAAACAAGTAAACATTTGACCAGCAGCTTCTTGATAGCACTGTTGTGTTGTCCTTAAATAATGCTAAAGAAAAAAAACACACATGGAAAGAATAATGACTAATGTACAGTGTGTATTTTTGGCAGCCTCTGATGGTGACATTGAAGATTCCTACATCAAACTTGACAACTAAAAGAAGTTCCACTAGGGTCTTATGGGCACCTCAGTGGCTCATCTGGTAGTACACATACCACATACCTGGGCGTCCCGGGTTCTGTTCCAGCTCGGGACATGCGCTCTATGTCACTCTCCTACACTGTAACTATGAAAAAAAGGACTATTTCTATAAAGATATGCAAATGGAGGAAGCGTTGTGGTGATTATAAACTATAAAAAGACGCTTTGACTCAACAGTTGACCAAAAGTTTCTGCAGTGCACCATTAGAAATAATAAACTTCACAGACATGACTGAACATAATATTAGGACTGTCTACTTTCAAAACAAGCCCTTGGCAAAAACAGATGCATGCCTTTCTAGAACAGTCTTTACAAGCTTGAAAACATCTGAAGCTGTCGGTGTTAGACATCGTGGGCGGTTCAGCTGGCACCGGGTATTTGAGTGAGTGTTGATCCCTGCTCCACACAGACATCCTCCTGATGAGCACGATAAAGGCAGCTCAATCTTTGTGTAAAATGAGACTGAGCTGAATATTCTGCTAATATTTCCATTCTTTGTTTGGAGAGTTAAGTATAAGCAGAGTTCCTGAACACCCAGTAGAGAGCACACTGATATGTTTGCTTATATAATGTGAGACAGCTGTATGGTGTGTAAGGGGGGAGGGTGGTGAACAGCTCTGTCCTCCTTCCATTTACACACTGTCACTGTTATTTAACATCCTGCAGGTGTTACTGTCGGCACCGAACATGCAGGAATTATGATATACAGTAAGATATATGACAGAAGCAGGATAGAAGGCCTTGTGCTGTATAAAAAGGATGTTTCTTCTTATACATATAGTAATCTTTCCTCACGTTTCAGAGTAACATGCAAGTTATATATATATAAAAAGTTATTATTAGCACAGTTGGCCATGAACAACATATTCTCATTCAGTGACAGGGAGCATTGTATGTGGTAGTGTAGTAGTACTGCACTGTACTGTAAGTACTCTATGTTGAATAAGTCCTTTAAAATGCAATCACCAAAAGAAAACACATTTGAAATGGTTATGTTTTTAAGCTATGTTTTTTCCCCTTAGCATTGTGACCTTACGTAACCACAGAGCTTAATCAGATGACCACAGTGGAAGGATGACACCTTGTTACCTGTGGGAAAATATTATTGCTCTGATGGAAGTCAATTTAATGTGTCTAGTTATAACAAACACATGCTGTGATTCAACTTCTTCCCTGTTTGTAAAATTTCCCAGTTCCACGATGCAATCCCTCCAGTGCTCACACCGTGCCGTCTACTGTGAGAAACAAGAGGAAGGAAGTGGTACGGCTCAGGCATGAGTAGGCCTTCTGTGACTCACACGCCGCCACTGACCCGTGTGGCAACCTGATAAGCTCACATTATGTCTCAACTGGCCCCATGGCAATGCAACGCCAGCATGGCAGCCCAATAGGAAGCCTTCACATGACGCTCGCTGACAGCCACAAACCTTTAACCGTGGAAAGAAAGGAACGTTTTCCATACATGGGCATGCAGAGAGTAAATATGATGAAATACAATCCTGCTGAATATGCAAATACAGTCTATCTGGGTCAACAAAGGAAGCTTAATGCTTTGATGTCAGTGCATTTCCTAAATGAAAATGATATCAAAGGGAATTTAGGGGGAAAAAAAGAAGTCAAGATAGTGGAGGCAACAAAAATGTTTTTTAAATGTTCACAGCTAAATGGTCTATGTACAAAACAAAAGCACAGATAGAGTTAAATCATGCATGAAGTGTATGTGAGATGTCCTCATTGTACTTATGTTGAAATATGTGATTGCATAATATATGTTAGGAACATAATTAGCAGCAGAATGGTTTTAACTGACCTGTGTTGAATTGAGCTGATGTGAAAACTTTACTCTGAGGTATTATGTGTAGATTAGTGTTGGCCTAAACATCAATGACCCCTGCCTTTGCTGTGCCCTGTTCAAGATTACATTTACCCGCAATAATTATGCAAAATGATATGTAAAAACAGCTATCAAAGAAGACATTCTGTCATTTTGGCTTTGGCTTCTCCTGAGTTTACTGTCAACACACAGTGGGACATTAGAAGTGGCTTTCATGTTCCAGGTCAGCTGTTCATACAGATATGACTTTTCCCTCATAGGGCTTTCTGATCACAGCTGTAGGTTTGCCCACCTGCCGACAAAATACAAAGCATAAAGAAAGGTTAGATGGCCTTTGTGTACACCATCTGGCTGCAGCAAAATTGAATTCCAATTTTCTGCTTCAAAGTTATACATAGGACAAGATAAGTACACATTGTTACTCGCAACACTAAAGGAAAAGTAACTGATACATTTAAAAACGATGTATTATGAAGAAAGGATTAAAGTTTAAACAGATAGGACTGATACTGTCTCCCTTTTATCACATCAGAAGCAAGAAATGGACTGTTGCTTTTGCTTTAAAGTAACCAAAACTAGGTATGTTTTCTGCATTTAACTCTACAAACAGTTGTTTTTTAACTTAAGGCTGAAACACATTACCTCTTCTCTTTGCTTGATGCGTTTATAGACAAAGTCAGAGAAGGGTTGCCTGTGGATGAATGTGCCATGGCCCGGAGATACATTCAACTTTCCATCCTCATACACCACTTTGCCTCTGGAAATGGTGACTACTGGAACACCATGGCACTCCATACCCTCAAAGATGTTGTAGTCCACAGCCTGGTGGTGGGTCTTAGCTGATATAGTTCTGCAAAACAATATCTGATTACATGTAACACACAATCACAAGTCAAGCCATACAAAGAACAAACTCCACATTTAGTGAAAGCTTAATGCATCCTGGACTAATGTGAAACTGATTGAATGGGGTTGAAATGTACTGCAGCTCACTTACTGTGTAGAAACAGGGAATATGATACATTATTTATCATTCTGCTCATGTGATGCTCTCTTCTCTAAAAAGCTTACTAAGCACATCCCAAGCCTTTAGTAGTCCATACAAAAACCGCTCCACATTTTCAGCACTGCTTATTGCATTATTGTGGCAATTATACAAAAGCTACTGCACAAGCACAATTCACTGCAGAATGCCAGAAAAGAAATGTCCAAGACAGAGAAGCATATGGTTCATTTCAAGGCTGACTTTGGCCTAAATTACAAAATGAACTCACATGCACAACACACATTTTGTTTAGTCAGCTTATATAACATGTATTCTCACAGATTCTTACTGTCCCATTTGTCCTCTGCACACACAGTTTGGTTTTTTTTACCCCTTTTTGAAAGCCTTCCTCTGTCTGTGCACTTACAGGCAATAAAGATGACTGTCTGTCAATGAATTTCATATCCAGCTCCATTCAGTATAACAATCAATAGGTAAAAAGTATTAACTGATTAAAACACATGTTTTCTACAGTGTTGTTGCCCTTTGACCAGTGTGTCCTTGGTTTTTACTGGTCTGATTCAATTTGCTTTGTTGTTTTGTTTTGCTTTATTTTAATTGGTATTATTCAAGTCTCTTAATTCTGTTTCTTCATTTAAAGAACAGTGTGCTTGGTGGCTAAACATGCCAACTAAACATGGTTAAGCACTGATAAGAAATTATGACATTCACGTAACAATAACAGACACTGACTAATTTCTTTTCTTGAATAATCTTTCTATTTTTACATTCACACATGTACATTTCCTGTGGCTTTGTGAATCCACACACCACGCATTGTGCACATTCGCCAAAACAAGAAGTGTCCTCATTCTTTAAGTAGCCTAATTATGTGACACACGGCCATTGACTGAGCTGCTGATTACACAACTGCGCCCCGGATGTTATGAAGCGACGTTTATGCCAAGAGCAGTTAATTACTCAGTTTCACAGATGAATTCATGTCTGTCGCAAACACAAGACACGCTTCGAAGACATTTTCAGCGATACATTGGACGAAAACTAACGTATGGCGAACTATGGCAACACACTCCAACAGTAATCACTGACAGACACAAGATTCCCGGAGTAACCAGTGAATTAATTTACTGCAAATTAATCCAGAGTGTCATGTGTTCTTGTCCCATTCACATCAGTGGCTAGCGTCTTCCCTAAGGCTAAGGAAGCAGAGCAGTGCAGTGGTCTTGTAGGTTACGTAAGCCTAATGTGCTGCTACAGTACACAGCCTACACGAAGGCAAACTGTCCTCAGAGTCTGGATGTGTGCATATGCTCCATAGAACAGCACACTGTCCCCAGCTGCGTATCTGGGGCTCTCACATAAGAGAAACAAAATAGGCACAAAAGAAACTGCGTCATATAACCTTATGGTATATATAACAAGTCTATTCCTGAAAAAAGCCTTAAAATAATCCAAGAAAACAGGTTTATCTCCCACTTGAAAAATATGTCATTCTTAAGATCCTCACCGTGACCCATCAGCATCATCCCACTCACGCTGTGCATCTCATCTGGGCTTATATAAGAGAGTTCAAATCCTTCCCGAAAAATGAACAGCAGGCGCTAAAGCATTAATCATAGCATCAGTCTTTTAACATAAATGATGGATATTATTCCCATAATAAGAGTTAACAGTGCTAGACTTTTGACTGAGGTATTCCAGTTTCCACAAAGTCCATAAAGTTTAGTTGGGATGTTTTTATAGTCTTTTCTTATCATACAAGTAAGTATGTATAAATGTATTATACTTAGTTACCTTTCAACCTAAAGCTAGTTAACAAATTAGCTAATAACAAGTCAATAAAACATAAATCATATATAGAGTGGTATATTGTGATGATTAATATTGGTTAGGGTCTTTAATAATAAGGCTCATGTACTTCCTGTAAACTTTTCTTCCACACTGTCGAAATGTCCAGAGATGGCCCTCACCTCGTCATCTTGGGGTCCCATACAACCACATCAGCATCTGAGTTCTTGGCGATACGGCCTTTCTGTGGGTAGAAGTTGAAGATTTTTGCTGCGTTGCTGCTGGTGACGGCTACAAATCGATTCTCGTCCATTTTGCCGCTGTGCTAAAGGGAGGAAACACACAGGAGCCATTGTGGTGAGTAAAGGGCTGCAGTAAAGAAAATTTGCAGACAAAAGGTCAGTGCTCAGCGTGCAGCAAGCAACCTGATTCGGCCAAAATATCATATAATGTGTGATTTGTAAGCATTGCCGGTCATAGTAAATCTTCTCATTGGCCTCGGGGCAGCCAGGCTTTCTCACATTATGTCAGGAAATTGCAACATCTGCACTCTGTAGCACTCAGCAGAAGTCTTTATTGGGTTTTCTGTTTTACTATATAAATTAGTTTAAGCTGTAGGTGTAAATAATTATTGAACTTTAAATGGATCTGAGTAGTTTGGAAATTTTAAAAATCATTTTATTCAAATACTCCAGACGGCAGAGGGATGTGTTAATACAATAATTTTTCCAGATGTCATTTACAGTTGCATTTAGCATTTCACAGTAATATTTTCATATCATTGACAAGGCCTTTTAAAAAGCCTGGAGCCAATGAACCACACAGGAGATCAGGACTCCCTCTAGTGGTACAAAGTGACATAACAGGCCATCCAGTTGAGACTTTTCTAAACTGGCAATGCTCTATTCCAGGCATATCTCTCTATGCTATATTATACTTCAGAGGATAAGTTCAGAGCAAAGTTATAATAGGAACTTAAAACGTACCACTCCCTTCTCCCAGATGACAGACATCCGGTCCTCCACACCGTTCACTCCATTAGGGATCTTGGTGAAGTCGTCTTTGCCGAGGGCCTTTTGACAAATAGAAAAGGTGCAGTTGTCCGTCCCAGTCACACTGAGGTCATCACTGGAAATATTAGATTGGAATAAAAATCAGAGAATAGGAGTTTATTGTAGGAAACCATCCATCTTCGGTTATATTGTCTGTAAGGAAAGTGCATTTTTTGATACTACAGGGAAGGGATATAGACAGAATCTCGACAGTCTTTCCTCTGCACTGTCAGGACTCACTTGGCTAGCAGGTCCATGAGGTACCCAGGGGTGCTGGAGTCCGGTCTGAGGGGAGGTCCCATGACAAAACCGGCTGCATGAGCCCATTCTTTGTTCCAGTAGTTGGTTCCATCAGTGCCCAGTCCAGCAGCAATGGGCTCCCCAAAAACAACACGCCCTAATAAGAAACGAATCACCCTAGTCACAGTGCTGCCCTCTTTAAACAGCACGGTGCAGCGTCCTGACACTCACCATCTCTGCGAGCGTTGGACACCACCTTGGCCGCAGATTTGCTCATGACATGGACTACATAGAGTGGGCAGTTGACGGCGTGTGCGATGGTGATGGCCCGCTGTGTGGCCTCAGCCTCCACCTCCTCTGGACGACACAGCTCATGACCCTCGGGTCCCGTGATGCCCATTGAGAGCATCTTCTTAGCCCCCTGTCAAGTCCAAGAGCAGAGCAAGCCGTGATGAGTGTTAAAGGAAGTGAATGGACTGGACCATATTATATCTGTCACAATTGGATCTACAATGTTAAATAAAACAACAACAAGCCCAAAAGCTCAATTCTTTTTGCAGCAAAATCAAGCTGCTTTGCCAGTTTTTGATTTGGCATAGACTACCCCCTAGTGGTGCAATATTACAATTGCATTAGAAAGCAAAAAAGGAAATATAATTGGAAACACCAAAAGCCAGTGACAGAAAAAACTAGCAGTTGTGTCTAGTGCTGTTTAATAATTAAAGGTATCATTAGTTCTCAAATATATGAATGTTATCCAATTGTCATATGTAAATACTACATTCAGTACCAAATCTACCTAAAAAGTGGTCATGTTTCAGGATTACCTGAAACATGACCACTCTCTGCAACGCATAGGTTTACAGCAGACCCATGTAGATATTTTTGCGTCTAGACAATGTCCCTTTACTTTTTCTAATCTTTACTACCATTGTGACCTTCCATTCTTTTATAACACAAGATGTTGCAATAGCTGCCTGTTGGTTAAATATGCACAAATAACAGGTGTGTAGTATTTACTCTTTTGGTTCATCTCATCAAGACGTCTGTGATGTGTAGAAGAAGCATTATTTATCTCTCTTTGGAATTATTATGGATCTCTGTAACTTCTCATAAATATTTTCACTAAAACACTGCAGATGATACGGGAATAGACATGATTTACTCCGACAAACCTCTGCAATCAGGTCTCCGTTCTCGGCGTGCACCTGAGCTACAGCCCCGATCTCTTTACACCGAGAGAAGGCAGCGTATAACTCAGAGTCCTGCAGCATGAACACATCCTTATAGGCCATAAACATCTTAAAGGAGTTGACACCTCTTTCTTTGGCCAGAATCCTCATCTCTCTTTTCACCTAAAAACATAACCAGTGTTTGATTGTGCAATGGTCACTTCCCTGCGGATTGTAAGAGTGTTTGTGTTGTAAAGGTGTGCTTCTTCACCTCTTCACTCCACCATGTGACGGCTACATGCAGAGAGTAATCGCAGCAGACTTTGGGGTCAGCTGTGTTACGCCAGCAATCATAGGCCTCTAAGAGAGACTGACCCTTCTGGGGGATGACAAAGTCCAGGATCATTGTAGTGCCTCCTGCTAGAGCTGCCTGAGTAAACACACACAGATAAAGTTGAAGATTAACGTGTTGGACTTGTCAAAATTTGGACTGATATGATAAGAACATAAATGTATAAATGCAAAATTGTGCTTTGTAGATTTTTAATGCTACAAAACTCACATCTAGTCTTTAAAATATATTTATGTAGGAGTTTTTTTTGACCTCCTACATTGATGTCATAGTAAAGACATGATCAAAACTCAGATTCAAATCTTTAAAGTTGAAATGATCCAACAAATAAAAGGCTTTATTATGCTACATTGGCTATTATTTATACAATAGTTCACACAGAGCACTTAAAATCAAAGAAACTGATTTGAAATCTAATTTAGCTGCAGGTAAATTCCATTAAACAGTATCAATAAATAGTCTTAAGTGTTGGATAAAAGCTAATGTTCTTGACTAAACGCTCTTTTCTTCTGAGGACACACGACACTGCATCACCTCTGATGAAGTATCTGCACCATTACGCACCGGGACGCTTTTATCGCTCGTTTTCTCCAACACAAAGCGGAAGTGACTTGCCTTAGTTCCGATGTGGAAGTCGTCCACGGCCTTGGTGCCCATGAAGGCCAGCTCCATGTGCGTGTGCGTGTCGATGCCCCCGGGGATCACTAGTTTGTCGGTGGCATCTATGACTCGCACCCCCGCTGGGATCTCAAGGTCCCGGCCAACTTCCAAGATTTTCCCATTTTCTATGTAGACATCAGTGATCACAGAGCAGTCCTCGTTCACAACTTTACCTCCTTTTATAAGGATCCTGCTGGGCTCTGCCATCGCTGCTGGATTCACTCTGAAGAGTTGCAGAACTGTGGCTCTAGTGTCCTGTCAGTAAAGCAGGGGTAGACCAGAGATAATGAAACTTTTTCTAGCTCCGCCTCCTTCAACCTGGTTAATAGCAAAACTCTCGTAACTTATCCTTATCATATCGGGGAAGCAACTGAGGGGCTTTCAAAGCTAATGGAGTGAATATAAACGCAGACCTGACCTGAAATCACTGACTCAGACGTGTTTGAACAAAGCTCATCAGTCCAAATAAAGATTCTGAGGTTATTATTAAGTATTATAGTATTAATTTACACTAAACACAACCATCTGACATACAATTGCTGCTGCCCATGATGTAAGAGCACTTGCACTTTGCACATTATCTGCATTTGACACAGTTTGTGGAGCTTGCAGCTTTGTTCATACTTAAGCATTTTCCACAGTGACCTTCACTTAACTTGGGGACATCTTCACCCTTGCAGCCTAAACTCAACCCTCAAGTGGAAACTCTGAGGTGTAGCTTTGGAATCACTGTTATCCTCGAAGCTAACACTGTTGAAGGAATTACCAGCAGTGTTTACACTATAACACTTGTTAAAATGTGTTTTTTATGACAAAGGCACTGCTCGATGCCTGTGGAGTTCATCATGTCTGAGCGAGGACACAGACAGAGGACAGGCGTGTTTCCTAATTAAAAACAGACTAATTAAACCAGAATGAGTCTGAGCAAGTTCTTAGGATGTATTAATGTAAACCATAACAACAGCATCTGATCGGCATTTGTTATTTTGACAAGGTGAATAATTTATCATAATAGTTTGGTAAATTATTCAAACCAATGCATTGTTGAAGGTGTTCGAGATCAGATCATATTTTTGGAATATTAAATATGTTTAATGTTGTACTTAATTAATCATCATCTCAAGTTCAACTACAACCAAAATAAAACGGAAAATAATACACAAAGATCCTAATTTCTTTAGCACACAGACTTACTGCAATTATTTCGAGATGACAAAATATTTGATTATTTGATTTGACATTTGGAATAGCACAATTTCTTTTCTCTATTTTTAGAGAATTCTATAGAGAAATATGAATTATGACTAAACATGTTTCTCTTCAATTTTGTTTGACTTGTGGGACGTTTATCAAAGTTGACCACACATATCCTTTACATTAAACCTAATCCATTTCCTGCAGAAGTGCTTTTTCACCCGTGTCTTCAAACATAAAACAGTTTCTACTTCACTTTTAATCTTGCACCAGCCATCTTTCAGAAAACCTGTTTCTGTGCCAGCGCCCAAACACGTGACTGTGTGTTGCATTGTTTAAAGCCAGTATTTAAAAAATCCCCCCAAAATACAGCAGGCTTTTGATAATGGAGTGATATCCCTGGAGCATGCAACTGCCTCCCTTTCATGAAG
This sequence comes from Rhyacichthys aspro, assembly GCA_036850595.1. Classification (NCBI taxonomy): domain Eukaryota; kingdom Metazoa; phylum Chordata; class Actinopteri; order Gobiiformes; family Rhyacichthyidae; genus Rhyacichthys; species Rhyacichthys aspro. Next base: position 6,536,332 of record CM072163.1, on the reverse strand, counting down.
AGTTGTTAGCCACTGGGAGAGATTAGCATTTGACTGCAGTGGATTGGTTGTCTGCGCCGCATCAGTCCAGACAACTTTTCCTCATCCATTAGTGTATTACGAAAACAAGACACATTGGAGAGACAAAGATGCATGCGCTGGTGAGATAAGCACACGCACAGGGCTTAGGAACACCTAACCTTCACAGTTGCAATAAACAATAACATGTGACTTAAGAGGATTTACATAAGATGAGAGGAGTAATCAGAGGGAGTGAAAAAACCAATGAGGCAGCAATGGCATCTCCTCAAAAGTCTCGGCGTTGCTGAAAGAGAAAAGTTGCCATTCTGCTGGATTTAGAGGAAGCTCTGTTATCTTTTTATTTCTTCTGCCGGTGTTACAAACCAACAGAGATGTCAGGTTATGTAGGAGCAAAACGTAATGCAGTGAGCACAGTGCAGAGTGTTGACATGGTAAAACTCAGGGTTTATAGGGGGACAGCATGCACAAAGAGGGAGACAGTGAGATAATGCTTAGACAGATTATTGATGCTTTGTGCTGAGGCAGAAGGAGGCTTTTGTGAGTGGGAACTTCAAATGCAGTGATGCTGTGCAATGTATCTCACACTGAATCCCATTTAAATAGACAAATTACAAGATGATTTGATTTTACCCTGATTTCTCTCACCAACCTACAGTATTATAAATCATACAAAACCTTTTTCTGTATTTTTCCTCTCACAATTCACCTTCTTTAACTACTGCATGCCCCCTCTACAATTATTAGAACTGATAGAGCATAAACAGGGCTGGCAACGGCTTGAATTTTTACTAAATTTAGAACTTAAGGAGGAAGACTGATTGTCATTGTCTGTCTGTCAGTAAATGCAAAAGATTGGTGTCTGAAAAACGACACTGGCTGCTTTGGGGTTGCTGCACTTCCCACACCAGTTCAGTTTTCAGAAATAGTATCACATGTCACAGTTTTCCCAGTACAGACTCGTTGAGACCCTGTTTAGATATGTACACAGAATGACGGTCAGAACAGAACAGAACACACTCCGTTCAGCTTGTGTGCTCCTTGCTCTAAGGACATTGGTATTCCAGTGTTTTGCTGTGTCTCTACTCTCTACACATTCACCTATTATTGTTTCTTCTCAATGAAACGTGGCATCACATCGCACAGACTTTAAATACTCATACAAAAATATTCATACACTTGAACATGATGGACTGCACTACCGCTAATTGCAGCCCAGATGGCAGTGTTCTCCTCAGATTGAAAATGGAAAAATTGAGATTCCAACAAATAAAAGAAAAGGCTGGTTCGAAAGAATGCAACCTCCTGGTTCTTGCCACAATGCACTTCATTTAATGTGATAAAACATGAATGAACTGTAATGTGACTTTATACTGTACATTGTGTCCAGTCATTTTACATTTATTATACACGACATGTAAAACTGCTATCATTGGCTTGTGTTAAATTCAACTCATGTTTTTACAAAAATATGAACTCAGTAATATCGGGAAATTTAGCAACAAATGGTGTGGCAAGTAATATTATGCAGCATTAATTTCAGTGAGCAACATCTGTGTAATAAGGCTTCAAATGCATCATAAAGCTACATAAGATTCCCTGACACCGGTCACAGAAAGACAGTGGGAAGTCTGCAGCTCCTTCTAAACATTTGTCAGTCACATTGTTGCAGCTCAAGCATCACAAGGCAGCTGCTAAGCAGACTCTAAAAATGTTAAGCTTCCAACAATGGGAGGCAGAAAATGTGAAGGGAAACAATTAAATTACGCCTTGCATGAAGTTTGCTTTTCATTTTGTGAGGCAAATTTAGTGCCTTGGTTAATCATTATGCTGTTGAACACGATTTGCAAAAAATATTCAAGAGCTTTATGTGCCTCAGTGCCCCTTCTGTATTGAAAAATAATGGGCCTCTATCCAATTAAAAACTGCATTAAATCTCTTAAGTATGACATGCACTTTACTGGTATCTCTCTGATTAGGCTTTTCTGCATGTGCAGATGCTGACGCTACACAGAGGGAGGCAGCTCTGACTGACTGCCCCATTTTAAATCTACCTCAGGATTTTGATGTAGACACAAGGTGCAGCCATTTGCACTGTTTATTTATCACTGGAGACTTTTTTTATTCAACAGCACCAAATGATGAAAGCATATAGAAAGAACATTTATATTGAAATGCATATGTTTTAGTGGTTCTTTATAAATAGTCATAATTTTTTCTTTTTTTTTTTCAGCCACTTTTATTTGTAGCTTAAACATATTCAACACAGTGAGTGCTGTATTTATAGCTTGTTCAGATGGACTCAAGGTGAGAAGACCCACACCAATAATTATTGTAATTAATCAGCCATTAGTGCTTTCACATACACAGTCAAGATTTGCTTTTTATTTTTTTTAATGTTCTATTTTTATAATATTTAGTTTATTAATAAAAATGCATTTGAAGGCCTAGATATTACATTTGAATGGGCTGGACATTGCCCACAGACCTTAAGTTGGACACGTGCACTGTACATGAAAAAACAACAGGAGGAGAGCTCATTTTGTTCTGACTGGTGCATTGATAGGCAGTGATACATTGTTCTGCAGCAGAGGCACCAGTCCAACCTGAGAATGGATGATTTATGTGACCATCTGCTTTATTTTGATCATGATTTGATTATCTCTCCTTGTGCGATGACTTTAGACACTGAGAGCTCTTCTGTCACATACACACAGCACTCACACAGTCAAATATTCATAAGCTTTTTCCTCATCACTGACGTCCAGATTTTTCTTCATAAAACTGACCAAATTATGATTACCAGTAACGAGCAGGATAGTTGCACAACCGACTTACACCCTCTGTCTATTTAATTAAAAGATTTGCAACTACATGTGTCTGCAGATAATCAAAATGTCTTCTTGCAGCCGCGCTCCCAGATGCATCAGCACTCCAGAGCTCATTTGCTCGCTGCGATCTCATGTTTGTTTAGAATTAATCAATCCACCCACAATTGAGTTAATTAATTAGTGTTTTAATGCTACTCTTTATAATTGCAGTCAGATGAGTGTGCAGACAAAGCAATCACATTAATGCAAATACAACAGATAATTATTATCCAAACTTCCTCAGCCTCAGCAGCAGCAGCGGGGCACAGCTTCGGTTCGTCCTGGGTCGATGTGAGGAGACACTAGATGGCACCATTGAGCAGAGTTTCTCCTCGCTGTCCTCTTGTCACTTCGAGATACTGTTCAATTAACTCCAATACAGTGTGTACATCTACGTATATGCACCGGAAGATGGACTGTCACTTGTACGTATTAAGTGTTGGAGCGTTGCATTAAAAAGGTCAATATTTCCCACAAGTGCAACACGGATTTTGGTTTAAAAAGTGATATTTGCATCTATCTAGTTTGAATCAAAAGGAGCATTTCTCTGCGTCCACTTGCTGCACTGATAATGTTTAATTTTCACAAGAGGAATGACCTTCACTGCTTCTTTCACTAAATGTCACAGTCGGTGTTCTTTTTAGGAACATTTTCCACAAAGGTTTCTCTGTGTTTAGAGCAGATTGTAAACATTAGATTTATGTATGAATGCATTCTAACAATGGTTCCTTGAAGGAGTTAGTGTTTTTTAGTAAAACCTATGGTCTACTCTCATTTTGTTTACTATATTCACTCAGACAGGAAAAGAAAACTTTGCCAACAAGCTTTGTTTAAAACTTTCCATCATTCAAATTTTACTCACTGCATCTTCCTCATCATTATCGCACCACCATCATCATCATTAACCGCAGCTTATTTTGAATTGCACGGCTTTGTAGAGTATGTTTTTTTGTTTACCCACTTCCTGGTGTTTTCTGGAATGCACTTGTATCGTTCGGCAGCCTCTCAGCCATTATTCCCTCATCTCTTTAGTTTATCTCCTCTGATGATCTGCTCAGATAGATATGACAGCTGAATAAATATGCAAACGCTGCTTCACACTTCACACCACTGAATTTCTATCACGCTTTCAGATTTAGACGAACACTATATTGAGATAACAATGAGACTCTATGGGGATTTGGTTGAATGGGGGATTTCTTTGCCATTATCTCATGATAAACTACAGATATCAGCTAAAATCGAGACACTTCTTACTCATTCACTAAGACTAATTAAAAGTCTCTTTTCACAAATCTGCTGTTGATAATTTCACAGAGGAGCTTTGAATATGGCAGAATAAAATCAGTGTGGTTAATTAACTCAGTCAGCTGGTGTCATGTCACAGCTCTGCCGTGTCCTTCACCATCCTTTTGATTTGGAAGAGCGATCATCACAGACGTCTTCTCTGCTGCTACCTAACCTGTGGGGCTGTGCAGCCATTCAATGGAATAATGTACTGCTAAATTACATTATTAACAATATACATTCAGGTTGTAAGCTCATCGCTGTTCACCTTCATGTACAGTCAATGTATTCAAATACACAGCTGAAAATATCAATAGTTATTATAATTTAAACACTATTAGTGTTCATACAAAACGTGTTAATGTTAAAAACAACAAAAAATCTGCTGTTATGTTCCTGCTCCCACTTGGTTCGTTCACTTTTGGTCTTCTGGGTAAATGCTGCCTTTTATAGCAGACTGGTGACTATCTCTGCTTTAATACTTTGGACTTTCGCCTGGCCCCTAGCTCCCAGTATGCTTTGAAACATGTAAGTCTCTTTCAATCATTTTTTTTTTTTTTTTTATGCATGGCATCGATATTGGCTAGAGTCGTGGCTGAGGAGGCGCTTTGGCAGCTGCGTTTGAGAGAATTATCAGGGGAGGGGTCGGCTTGACCCAGCTTTTATGCAAAAAACTGAAAAGGAGAGGAAACAACAACAAATACGCAGTTCTATATTTAACCAAATCTGCAGCTTACTTGGGAAAACACAGGATAATGATATCCTCTTAACACTTCCTTACTGCAGAATTACAGTCCTGGCCACGGCAAGGGCCAAGATTCAAGACAAGAGAGAGAACACGGTTATTACAGAGCAGTCATTATGTCGGGACGCCGTTTGTGCCTCAGTTCACCTCAGCCGGTCACAAGAGCACGACTAGAAAATTAGCAGTTAATGAAGCAATGCTAGTGTTGTTTGTTGAGGAAGGGAAATAGTCTTTTTCAAAAGTAATTATTGTCCTCATTTTAAGGGCTGTGTTTCTCACTACTGTATTGTTAGAAAGCAGAGAATGCTACACCAGCAAAACTATTTCTGTCTGCAGAGCTTCATTTGGACTCGATGTCCACACACAGCTGCTTCTTAAAACAATCCCCTAAAACAGATGTATCTTCCTTGACCGACCAGTTTCTTGTTGTTTTTGCAAAAGCTTAATTAACGATTAGTTGTAATAATTCTCACTTATTTTTTTTTCCTTCCTCAGCGGACGATGGTCTGTTATTTTAATTAAGCAGAGGTCAGATTTATTAACTCAGCAGGACAACGTTAAGTGAAGGAAGCAGTTGAAATCAGTAAAAATGCTACATATTAGGCCACAGTCACATTCAGGTAGATTTTTAGTTGTTGTTTTTTTTGTCAATTTTTATAGGAAAGGATGTGGTTTACAAATATGAAGAAGATTACTGTGAAGAAAATAAAGTGACAATTAAGGATAAGTGAGTGATGGCGAAGGATACATCTAACTCTAAATCAAACGTCTCAGCTGTGTCTGGGTTCAGCTCTTTTGACAGTTTATTGCCTGTTTTCCTCTTGCAGCATGGCAGCTGGCTCTTCATCAAGTGGAGAGATGTACAGTAAATAAAGACTACAATTTCAATCCCATCTTAGACGCTGAAATCTAAAACACAAATGTTATCGAGCCTGTCCAACTCAATCAAGACATTCCTCATAAAAAAGCCTTTCTTCTTGAGGATGGCTCACTCTTCAGTTGTATACAAAGTTAAGACGAAGAAGAAAGGCAGATAGTTTACAGGATATAGTGATATAAATCCTGCAACTGCCACACACACCATCAGAGACAGAGTTCATTCTTGGGTTTTATTTGTTGGAAATCTCTGCAGAGAGAAATTGCAAAGTGTTGTCCATTCAGCCAGTGGCCAAAAGGCAATTACTGCCAGAAAGCTTTTGACTCCTCTTGATTATGTGATGCCTTTCAAAAAATTACACAGATTTCACATCACATGCTGAGCATACCTCGGCTTCGGACGGAAATCTCAGAAGAAAATCTTGACATTCATGTCTCACCAAACCCCACAGAGCCCTCCCCTTAAGCCCCCTGCATCAAGTATGGGCTTTATTTTGTCTTTGGGGACATTGACAGAAAGAGGTGCCACTTTTTTATGGTCAGATCAGCAAGAAATAGTCATATTAATAACTCATCTATTGTAGTGTGTAACGTTGTTTTGAAGGAACTGTTTGTTTTTGGGGGTTTTTTTAGACAGTTTAAGTTTTATTTAACAGAAATAGAAAAGTTAATATAAATAAAAACTATTATATCAGTTTGTACCAGTAGATGGAGTCATGAGCTGCTTATGGTTAGGTCTGAAAATGTAATTTAGAGTTCTGTGGTGTGTTGGGTTTATGCTTTAGTGATATACTTTTTGATCCATTGAATGATTTTTCGTAATAGTTAAATTCATGAACAATGTATTTTTAAAAAGTTGCTAACAGAAATACTATACTATACTAATGCAGCCACGGCAAGAGAAAAGATCATTTGGTTGATAACAATTGTGTACTTTATACTTAGTGCTGGGTATTTTAGTTTCTTGCCAACAGAAATCTTGTAGTAAATGCTCTCTGTTAAGAATGAAACTCAATGCCAGATATTTTCCCAGTCCACAGTTGCCCGGCGTCACTCAGGGGCCTCAGCCCTGACTGACACTGAGCGAATGATAGTGAAATCTAGCAGGTGCATGTGGCTTGCATACCTCTGATCAGTACACCACTGTGCTTGTCTTCTTAGCTCGCTCTGTAATAAGCTCCTTCAAAGATCAGTATGTACCCCCCTCCGCCTCCCGCCACCCCTCCTGATAACATCTCGAGTATGTAGTTCTCTCCTTCCCTTTTATTCCCAACTCTTTTTCGTTTTTCTTAAGAAAATGTCAGTTTAATCATATCTTAATGCTTTGATAATGGGGTTCTTTTACACGCGCGGAGAACAGTCACTTCAGTGTCTTAAAAGCCCAGGATGTGGAGGGAAAAAGAGAATGTCTCTAAATTAAATTTGCTCTGGCCCTGCCTCTGTGCTGTGTACGTGCATGTGCGTGTGAGGAAGTGAGGCTCGTTTTCACCCCTCTTGACAATCACACAAAACATGTAATTGTTTCATGTGCGCAAGTGGGGACTATTAATATTAAAATGTCAACTTGCTTGATTTAAATAATTGTGAAGTTTAAGTGGGGACTGAACATGGCTGTCACCGCAGGCCTCTTCAGAAGTATTAATACATAACCACTACTCTGCTATTGCTTTTCTTATAGGGGCTTTTGCTTAATTTTACTCATGTATGAGTGTTGTGTTAGTAATGAGAAGTACTTTTGAGGATGCAATGTAAGTGTAACAGTTAGAGTTATAAGCCTAGACTTGAAAATTAAACCAGCAAAAATGTTTTTTTAATCTAAAACTGAAAACAAATCTATTGTCTACTTAATTGTGTAAAATAACCAGGTCATCCTGTCCAGTTCAGAAAGGGAATCTGGTCTGTTTTTTTATCTTGCATATGTTGGTGCTGTCCCATGTCTGTTATTTAGTTGTTTGCTTATGCAATAACGAGGCAGTTTAATACATGCCCACTGATTCCCAACAGGAAATCCAGTTCAAATCTGCAAAGACTGACTAAATCTGTGTAGAATAAAATAATATTTTGGACGCCTGGCAGGCTAGAGAAGGTATTTGGTGTTGATATTGTGTTGATATTATGTTATTTGGTACATTTTTTTTTTTACAAAACACATTTATTTCCATAATATATGCACTCACAGTAAAAAAGGTGTCTGACATTATAAGCTGCTGTAAAGGAAGCTTTAGTGGATGTGAGCTGAATTCACCAGCAACAAAGACAATAGTACAGCTAACGTTGGTTCTCTGGTGCCTAACACACCACCAGCTGAACACTGACTTTGACCTTATATGAGACATACTTCTGCCAAATCTGTGGCTTCACACGAGCAATGGGACTCTAGACAGTTTACTCGCACACCCTTTTTACTGCCTGGTTGTAATAAACCCTGACTTACCACTGTAACAGTAACCCACCAACCCAATCCAGTCCCTTTAATCCTCTCTGAGGGCACACTGACCACTATTTCCAGTAGACTTTACAGTAGCTGCTTAAAGTACCTTATAAAACCTTAAAAAAGAACTATCATTTAAGCCCTGACCAAAAACAGCCCACAAATAATAATTAGTGTAATGTCACTCTGAGCTAGAAAAAGGAGAAAACATCATGGTCCCTAATGAAAATGTGTGTATTGGGCTGTACAGGTGTGAAGCCAGCTGCTGGGCTCCTGAACGCCCCCCACTTCCCCTGTCAGTCACAATGACGGGCAGGTGAGGCGGCACACACACAGTCTCACAAGTTGTAAAGGTGTGTTACCAGCGCCATAAAGGAAAGGTGCACTGAACTTCTCTGATGGTAAAAAATGTTAGTCAAACAAACCCTGAAATGAGTTTGCATTACAGAGAAAGAAAGTGCCAGCCACTTTTAGCCTTTAGCTCGTGTGAGAGGAAGAACCAGAGGGCATTTTTAAACAGCCCTGTGGCTTTTCCATGTTGCTGTCAGTCCACTCTGAGCCCAAGTTACCGCTGCATGCTGCATTGTCTTGACCTACTTGTGACTCGTTATTGCGCTGCATTAGAAGGATGGCTGACAAAAACACGCCTGACAAAGGGAAGTGTGGGGGGAAAAACAGCTTAAGAACCAATAGCCATTTCTGGTGGAGTTTGGAGTTGTAATCAGTGAAACAGAAGCCAGCGGAGAGCAGGGGAGTCTGTGTGCTAAACATTATCTATGTCTCAAGATGGATCCCTGACTAATCCTGCAGTCGAAGCTCAACGCTCCCAAGATGCTCCAAGAGGAGAGTTGTGGAGGAGAGGAGGTGTCATGGGGGAGGGACACACAGCACAGATTCAACTAAAAACTCAGATTTTAGTCCTCTCATGAGCCAGTGTCAGTTCAGGGAAAACATTTTCGGCCCAATTTGCACTCACTTCGTCAACAGTAGATCAGACTCGGGCCCTGTACGTACACCCTACAAGACTGTTAGCCCTGCTAGATCCTTATTAGCGCTCATTTTGGCCAAAGACTCCAGTGTTACCATTGTAGGAGGAAAAAAAAAAATCAAACTGCTAGAAAGACACCCCCCTTTTATCTTTTAATTAGTTAGTTTGCATTGGCTGGTACAGTAAGCGGCGGATTTGTTATTTATTTGGTGAAACACAGGCTGCCACATTATTGTGCAGCTCCACGCAGGCTGCTGTCCTCTTTGATTCAAACTAATGGAGTCCCACCAAGCAGCATAATATGTGCTGTATGAAAAGCCACTAATTCCAAATCATCTTAAAGGAGCGACGTGTACAGCAAGAGAGAATGTCGGCACAATGACACATACACAAAAAAGAGAAAGGGGGGAAAGAAAAGGGGACACAAAAACTCCATGTGATTTCGCTGAGACATAAAACCAATTTGTTCAGAGACTCGTTTTAGCACCATTCGCTGTAAATGATTAAAGGCGGCTACTTCTTGGTGATCTTACATAAGCAAATCAAGGGAATGCACAGATTTCACATTCTGACTTGTAATGCTAGGGCTTTTTGAAACACAAAACATATACTTATGGTACAGCTGTGATCCTGTATTTGATGCTTATACATGAATAAAATGCATTTACAAGTGAAGGGTTTTTAAGGAGAAGAAAGAAACATTTTGTGATGTTTGCAACAGTGTCTAAGCTGTTGCCGACTGCCTCTGCTTAACAGGACTCTGTCACTAGCACTCTGTAAAACTGTCAGGGTTACCATTGAGATGAATCTAAAACTGGCCATGGGGTTATTTTTAGACTTGGCTGCAGGATAAAAAGTTTCTGAGCCCCATAAGTAGGTCAGCTCAAGTGCTGTTCAGATTGCTGTTATGTACAATTACTGAAAAGTAGCATCTCTGGTCCGGAGCAACTTTTAATCCAAAGTACTCAACTGAATGAACACTTCCTTCTTCACCAACTTTTAAAAAAATCTTCCCTAATCCACAGACAGTTTGTTCTATGAGTTGGCGTACCTAAGTGTCAGGGAACAGCTGCTGCAAAAGTGCGCCGCTTCTCCAGATTTTCTATAAGAGATCCAATAGTTATTTTGGCAGTCTGTTTCCTTTAGCTCCCTTGTTAAAGCTAATGCAGCAGTACAGTGCTCTGTCTAAAGGTATGTGTTCAAGCATTTTTCTTCTCACAACATATGTTTATATTATAGAGAAGCACATTTCCGTGGGGTTAATTTGCACTGCGGGTCATGTCTGACTTAAACTATGCAGGCTTTCCTTTTAAAGTGCTCTCCTGTTAATGGCCACAGCGCAACATATCACACATTCCCAACTGCTTTTTATCACAAACCACTCCACTTTGATTTGGTTCAAGAGCAAGTTCCCATATGTTCACTGAAAATGATGCCTCGCTCGGTCAAATAAAGTCCTCTCGGTGTAAATCAGAATTGTGTGTTCAATTGCATTAATTGAAAAACAGGAGGAGAGCAGGTGACAGTGTTGGAGTGAAAATGATGAGTGACTGTTACAATGGCATGGCCTCTATAACAACTTTGACAGGTAAACAGTCTAATTGATTTTCCATGGCGTCTTGCTGGACTGTTCGATGCCATATTTCCAGTCTAAACGCCGACCATTCTCAGTGTTTGCAGAACAGACAAGCCCGTCATCTGTAGCACTGAAAACATGTCAAGTTAGAACGAGTAATTTGTGGTGATGAATGACAAGTGCAGGCTCCTGTTCAGTAGCCTGAGCGCTCATTAGAAAACACATTTTCAGATGTCACCAGGCTTCTGTGTTTTTGTACTTTTTGGGTAGAATAAACAAATATTGCATGAATACTGCAATGTCACAGAAACGAGCAGAAGGAACTTAAACCTCAATTGACATGTCTCTCGCAGCCGACTTTTTTGAACGTTGACAGCCATCTGTGTGGATTCCTTTCACTCTCCGCTAATGAGCTGTGGGTTGAGGAGACCCAATCTACACAGGCCTGTCCCTGGGGCCTCGTGCAGCTGCCGGGCACACACACACACACCCATGTACACACACAAATACACAGCAGCCACAGCATCCCTCTACGTTTGAAAGCCCGCTTTGGCTAAGTAAGATCTGAAGTCGTGCAACTTCACATGGAGTATCTGTTATTTTCTTACACTGCTCCTATTCCTGTGCGCCAGCCAGAATATATAAAAGTGCCAACTGCAGTGGAAAAGAGAAGCTTCCACACAAAATGTTGTGCATAATGCGTTTGTTGTGTTTTTGCCGAGATGTGAGATATTGTATTGAATCCTATGGAGACAGAGCATATAATTGTGCTCAAGTGTTTTCATGTTTCGGAGCAGTAATGATGTCAGGGCGAGCGACACAGAGAGCCATTCAAACTGACTTTGTGCAGAAATGGTGACGCTGTGAGAATATGTTATTAAGTCAAAGTTTCCACTGCTATTCACGCCGTCCCCTTCCTCACTTTGCTTCACCTGTAAATGCACTGACAATGAGCAGAAATCTATTTGATCCCTATCAGGCACAAAAGCAGATGAGCTGGAATACCACTGATACAGCGTGAATGGGAAATGACAGGAAGAGCCTAATCAATGTCCTCCAGCACTGGCACCCGCCTCGCCTTTGTTTCTTTTTGTAAATACAAGCCTCTTTAACATCACAATATAAGCCATTATCTTCCCTGGCAAGGTAAATTTTGGGGCGAGCCACACAAAACATACATTTTCCTTCCGCTTGGAGCAGATCAGTCGGGCGAGATCTAAAGTCATGCAAATGTTAGAGAAGAAAAATACTGGCAAAACTCATTCTAATTATTCCATATCAGCACATTTGCATGGAATGGATTTTTTTTAAGACGGGAGAGTTTATGATCAGTGGAGCTTGGGCATAGGGCTGTTTAGGAATTCACCGCATTTTGATCTAATCACAAAATCAAAATATTCATGAAACACAATGATATCTCCCTGAAGCAGGCGGCTGGCCATTAATTTTCAAATTCAGGTAATTTATTAACACTTATCAGAGGCTGAAAAAGCCTTGCTCTGTGTTTGTAAAGTGGGCGAGAGGGAGAGAGGAGTTCGAGAAAACTGATTCCAGATGATTTATAACGGTGTGCCGGGTGCATTTTCAACCAGGTATTCAATTAGAATGTATGTCCAATTTTCTATTCCAGATCTACAGTTAAAAACTCTATTAAAGCACCATTTTCCTAAGCATACATATCTATTATCAGGCTCCACTGAAAATTTGATAACTCTGGCTCAGGCTCGGTCATTGTCCTCATTGGTCTCTTATTAATTGGAAGATGTTTGACTATAACCAGAAAGATGCTGCTCTGACAGATTATTTTACTTGGGAACAATTGCTTTTGTATTTTCTTTCTAATAAATAAAACGTTCAGTAAAGGATTATATTTGACCTTGGCTGACCAACCCGAACAACTCTATACTGTATACATTTGTACAGTAGCCTTTCACTAACTTACCCAGTCTTTGTTGCAGTCTCAACAGTGCTTTATGGTGGAAATCAAACTTTGCATCTTATGAGTTAAGTTCACTCTGATAAGGTGAAGCCTTAGCAGCAGCGTTACATGGAACAGACTGACAAGCCGGGCCATCTGGGTGCATCCATCTGGGAGCATGTCTCCTGAAGGAGGCAGCCAACTTCTCTCAACTGTGGCTCATATAAGGATGCCGTACTTCTGCAAAGTACTGAATATATTTCAAATATATTGCTCTAACTTCCTCATGTTTTTGATTGAATGTTACTGGTACAAAGGCTGAGGTTCATTTTTGCCTCTCTAAGTGAATGCTGCCAGTCTTAATTTATGTATCTCAGCTAAATGTTGAATCTGGACTGATTCAATTTTAACAAGTCTTCGATGGCCACTATTAACATATTCTTACAGGTGTTGCATATCTATCGTTTCTCTTTAGTGCTCATTAGTGAAAACTCCTTTAGATTTAATGTCCTTTTTGGATGGGCCCACTATTGCCAGTGCTTGGACAATAATCTATCTCTTTCTGGAGCAGAGGTTCTTGACTAGTCTCATCGTTGGACCCACATTTTGATCAGTGAGTAGAAAACCAATTTTTATACAGTACAGCCAAGTTATATTTTTTCTCACATAACACAGCAGAGCATTTAAACATTTGTCCACAATTGGTATGGAATAAGGGATTTACACTGCATGAAAATTATTATATATTTATTCTAACTCCTTCAGCTTGGTGCACTGATTCTAAATTAAAAAAACAAAACAAAAGTGATTGTAAAACACTTGATTAAGATATTCTGAATCATATCTTACAGAATGAATACAGTTTCCCTGTTTCGAATAAAGACTCTTGCTACAGAATCACCACTGGGACTACGGAGGTGTTTTTTTTCTTAATCACTCTACTCCACTGTGCCAAGATGATATCTCATACCTCCCATTGTATATTTAGTCATGGCACGGAAACAGCGGTGACACATCTCCCACTGTTCCCCAGACAAAGTGGTCCGGGGTAAAAGGATGATCCAAGGACAGGGTGGAAAAAAAAATAAAAAGGCTGGATGTCTTTGTCTCCGGCTAATATCACACGGTGGATTCAAACGGCCCCTGAAGCTGAAGCTGAGCTGAGCCCTGAGCCTGATCATTGCGTGATAAGAGCCACACGGATCAATACATGTGTTGTAAAGGTTAAATGATGTTATGTTGTGCGTTGTTATTGGACAGGCCATGTCACAGTGCATGATACTGACACTGTTTTTTTCCTCTGCCCTCTCTCTTCCTCTGCTGCAGGTTGGAGCGAGGCTGGGGCCCCTCAGTGATCCCGAGAAGAGGGTCAAGCACCGGACCCTGCGGCGGAGTCTGCAAGTTGACCGTCACAGCTGACCAGAGTGATTCAGCAGGTCTGCAGGTTAAAAGGGCCAATACTGAACAAATGAATGGCCTAATGAGGAGGTACAGACACAGACACACAAGCCAACACGAAAAGAGTCATCATCACTTCACTACAAAATCCAAAAGCAATAATTATTCATTTCTTTATAGCATTATTACATGATATTTTGTGAATTGTGTTTATCCTGTCAGTACCGTTTTGGGAAAAGCACAGTCAGATAGATATTTACAAACAAAATTCACAAATTGCATTAAAAAGACTTCACTCTGCTTGAAGCTTTTAAAAAAAATATGCATTGAGTGTAACAATATGGTCTGAAAATGCACTTTAATAATCACAATTCCCTAACCCTACATTTTTTGAGTATTGACTGCATTCATGTCTTTCATTGCCAAACCCTGCTAGGCTCTCACACACAGGCCACAGCTTTGGTGCAACTGACTAATGCACAATACCAAAATGTCAGAGTTGATGGTTTAATGTGGGCGAGGTCATAAAATGATTTATAAAAGGACCGCAAGGAAAAGTTTGATGAGCATTTAGGCATTTTTTCAAAAGTGTGCAAAAATGTGTTTCCCATTACTTATTATGATTTGACCTAAAGCTTGCACTTAAAAATACCTCTTTTTTTAAACTCTTTTTTAATGAATAGAGGCTGTGCTCACTTCTGTAACAGGTGATGGAAGTGTAACTATGATAGATTGTGAGTTTATGTGTAGTCCTAAGGCAGGAAACATAAAAAATATCACGTAAAAAGACAGTACAACATTGTCTAAAAGAGCTCAGAGATCTGGTTTGCTTTAATCTGGTGTGAAATCTTAAAAATCTAATTCGTCTGTGTTGCACCTCACAATCCGCTCATGTTTTAGTGTTTTAAAAATGTTTACATGGTTTATATCAATGTCACTTTGTTCACTTGAAGCACAACAGCAGCAAAATGTGTCTATATTTTAAACAAGATCCTCGCTCCAAAGTTTATTACTTAGAGCTTTTCCTGATGTTACTTAAGTTGAACCTTTTATCCACCTTTTAGATTTGAACAATGTAGGTCTCATTTACTGTATTTACTGTGTTATTATTATCTATTATTTGCGTATGTTGCGTACCATGGCTTCCATTACGAGTCACATTAACACACCAGGCAATTAGCAGCTTAGATTGTACTTGGCTGCGTGTTGACGACCATTCTTGTTTCTGAGGTGCGCTGCAACTTGGCAGTCCTGGAGGATTATCAGTGCTCCAAATTACATAACTGAACTAATGAGATACATACTCGCGCAGTTTCAACCCCTATTCCCAGCGGGGGCCTCACTGGCGGAGTGAAATATTCCACAGCTCCCTATGGACCCCCTGCACATCCCTGCCTGTCTGGGGAGAGCGGAGTAGAGGAGGCAAGCAAATGTAGCAGGGAAATAAATGGAGATGTATCGTCACCAAAAGGTCTGACTGACAAGTAGCTAATACGCTGTAATTATTTAGTGAGTGGATTGGAGCATCACTGTACAGAAGGTGTGTATGCAGCTGATGTCTCGTTAAATAAAGGCTAAAACGTCAGTGTATACGTTTGGATGTGTTTCTATCAACAAGGGGAAAATAGGTTGTTGTAATAGTCGCCTGTGGACAGCAAGGGAATGTATAATATATTACTTCAACAGATTCAATTCTAAACAGTGTGATTGTTGACTCTGTGATAGGAGTGAAACTGAGACCAAACAAGCACTTTGGGATGGAACAGCACTTAAACCAGAGCTTTCCCTTCTGCTCACACACAGAGCAGAAAATTGAGGTCACGCTGTCATTTATATTCATGGTAATATTGAGTCGCAAATAATACTGGGGTTTGTTTAAAGTTCCATGCTTTAAATGTGTACATATGCTTCTCAACCTGGCAACCCATTCATTATACAGACAGTGCTGCTTTTGTAAATCTGGGCTAAAAACTCAACCTATTGATTTATACTGTATAAGAATGTATTGTTTTAGTACGGAAACCTCAGGTGGAGCCAGATCAAACACAAAACACAAATTACTGCTTGTTATATTTATACCGTGTGGCAGTACAATCAAAGGAGACTTAAACAAGTGTAAACATTTCACACAGTTACTGTCATCAAGGAATGTACGTCTCGGAGAGCTGCTAAGATTTAAATGAGCACCTTATCATCAAATGCATAAACTTTACTTAGAAGAAAGATATTTGCCTGAAAAGCTGCTGGTGGTGGTCCACACTGCACTAAGTGGATTTTATCTGAGTTCACATACGACAGCCATGTGTTACTTTTTGACCCAGCAGCCAATGAAGGCCCACAGTCTAACTTTACAGGCTGAATTTTTGGTCCTAAAATGTAATATCACAAGCACTAATAAGCAGAATAAATAAACCATAATGTTTTATTCTCTACCTATAAATTTCTGTGCAAAATACTAATACTTTACACCAAACTGAAGTTACCGAAAAATTTTAGCTCTGACTTTAGCATCACATGGAAGAAGCCGACAATGATCCATTCACGTTGCCTTCATTTTCTCTGTTAATGTTTTTGTTTTTATCCAGTGCTGCATATACACGTTCTTTGTTTCATCGGCAGCTGCTACTTCCTTATTGACAAGTGGCATCAACCAATGGGAGCGCTCTTTTTTTCAGAAGCAAGCTGTGATTAGTCAAAGCTCCCATTCAGGACTGAAAATTCTTCTCTATTAAAATTCTTGAAATTAAAGCCTACATTACATCTTAAGGTCTTGTTTTTTTTAAGTGATGAGTCCTATTACAATATGATATTAGGTGATTAAAGGTTCTTTTTGCATACTCTCCGTTGGAGGAAGGAGCATATTATATATTATATATACATGTTATTTGTTACTTATATTACTCTACTGCTACTCTACGGTAACTTAATAAAGATCAAAATACATAACAAATACTGATTCAGTAATTGGCATCTACTTCCAAAAAAGACATCATTTATTTTTTTCTCCTAATGGCCATTACATTTTCCAAATCGTATTATTGCTTTGTAAACATGAAATACAAAAAAGTATAAGTATTTAGTTAAGAATGTTTGTTAAGGTTCTCATTCATCCAAGTCATAGTAATTATTAATTATTTACATGTTTATATTATACAGTTACAATAGTTCGTACAATAGAAATGCAGAGTTGATGCAGAGTTACAGCTATTAATAATTTTCCATTGACTGTATTAACAGCAGACACAGTAAAATCATGAGGATATATACATATATATATGACCTACACCAAGTCACATGGTCACACCTGGTCCTTGTTGAGGTTTGGACACAGCACACACTGTAATACTAGTCCATACATGTCCAGCCTAATAAAACAAGGAGACATTGTAACTGGAGGGGACAGATTCACAGCATTATTTATCATGTTACAATAAGCTTATCCCATAATTACCGCATGCTAATTCCCTCATGGATGTCAACTGTGTTTTTCCCCCCTCTCTCCTCATCCAAATTAAAATCTACACACGCTTCTTTATCATTCTAACTACTGTATATTACCTCTAGTGCTAATAATGAGGCTTTTAAAAGACACTTACCTCAAAAAGCTAATTGTTTTTGTTTGATTTTAGTGACATTTTATCAAGACCGGCTGTTAATTAATAGCAATTATACATTAACTATTAAAGGAGGCACCTTATTAATTAATAGCCTCAGATGCAATTAAATTACAGATGCACACACCAATTTAGCAACCAACTTTCCTTAATCCTGCGTAATTTCAAAGGGATTTCAGAAAGGGGGAAAAGTGATTCTATTATTATGGCTGCAGTAGGTGTTAATTAAGAAGTAACTAGCGGGTGCATCTAATACGGATGCTGGGTATGTATGTGTGCATGTGTGTGGATTTAGTCTGGGTTTGAGGGGTGTTGGATATTTACGCTACAAACACAACATGGGAATTCACCCGGTGCAATAAGGCCACATTTAAGACTCTTTCACTCTTATTGCAGTTTGACTTCTGCACTCTTCTATTCCTGCTCTGCCACTGCTTGAGGTGAAGCTTCTATTTTACTTGCAGCAATAAGAAATACTTTATATGTAGTATTACATATTTTGTGTTCATGCTTGAATGCATTGTGTGTGTCCGCCTTTCTTTCTTCTGAAATGAGGTGACTGATTTTTCTTTCAAAGAGTCAAGGCTACAAATTAAAAGGTAACTACGCACCTGAACATAAAGAGCTCCAACGATTTTCTACATTTAACCGGGCAAATGTATTTATTTATTTTTTTCACTGTTCTTATTTGGCTTAGTGTCACTGTGTCAAAAATAAAAATAATTACAGAGGAACAAAACAGGAGGGCTGTGTCCCAGGATTTTGAGCATGAGGACTAACAACTCAAAAAGTGTGTTTTAGTAATCGGCAAAGCTGAATACATTTGTTAACATTTAACAACCAATAGCTTCTCTAACATGTCCCTTTAAATAGAATTAGAACACAAGCAGTGACAGTGTCCAACAATAATTAGCAGCATGTCTATGACCCTTCTGATTAAAAGAAAGTGTTATGCGTTAAGTCGATATGGCATCAGACAAACACAGAGGCGCTCCCGGGACCTGGATGTACGTTCTTCTGTAGAAGGTTTTGAGGAGTAGTGCATCTCAGAAGGGAATATCCAAGTCAACACGCTCGCTGTCCGATTATATTAATAGTCAATCCAATTATACACTTCCAGCAGAACGCTTGAGAAGGTAACTAAGCTTGTTGCCCATGGGCTTCTTCAGTGGAGGAGTCAGTCGACAATTTAATTTGCAAAACAGTGGAATGAATATATTTATTTCACAATGGTTTGAGTTATGGAACTAAAAATGTTGGAACTAAAAATGATGGAACGAATGATAAGTTTTCGCTCCACACAAATGTTAGTAAACTATATGGGGTTTTTATTTATTTTGCATAAGATTTTTGAAATATGTTGTAAAACATTAAGGCCAACTGCATGTTTTACTTGTTTCTGTATTTGTGCCTAAGCAGCAGCAGCCGTCCTGATCCATGTGATTCTGACATTTGCTGTTTACGCCGCACATGAAACGCCCTCTAAAACACCCAACTGTCTGTGTCCACGCTAATTAATGTTTACTAAAGTTGAAAGCCTGTATAGGATACAGTGGAAACCATAATTACAAATGTGCCTTCAACAACAATTTGTTTCTTGGGTGACAGAGAACATTAGAAGTCGGACTTAAATGAGCGTACAAAGCCAGCAGACACATGTATTTAGACTATTTCAAGCCCAGTTTGATCCCTCAAGACATCCTATCAGTAACAAGTCCCTGATCGGAGAAGAAACTGCACAACACAGTCAAACCGGCAATTAGTGCAAATTAACAGACATTTTCAAAAATGTCTTTGCTTAGAAAATGGCTGCTTTGTAGTTCAAAAATTCCCACTTTGGCCTTAGAGTGGGAGTGTTTCCAGCAAATGCTTAAATCCTAAAATAAGTACTGCAATCTTCTGGCACAGACACACTGTAATGCTTTAAAAACAATTTAGCAACTGTCATCGCTGTAATTACAGTAACTAATTACCATCCTCAGCAAACAAATAGCTTAACATAATGCGCAGGCCCAATCAATTTTGAAGAAATGCAAATTCTGAAAGCAAAAAAGGACATTTTGGCAAACCTGAAAGAATTACAGGGAAATAATACACTTTGTTTTATCCACACATAATTCCCAGGGAATATCATATCATAAATATTTGCATTCAGTTCTTATCTGGACATTTGCATTTGCCTCTTATCAGTCTGCAAGCCAGGCACTGGCAGATAGGGAGAGCTGCCTCCACGCCATACACACATTTCTAATGAGTCACGTCGCAGGCTGATATCATATTTTGGCTAGAACTTTATCACCAAAACGAGGAGGTCATTTTCTCCTGGAGTTGGCTCATCTTGGAACTGTCTTTGAGTTTTTTTCTCTGATGTGATTCAACTGAGATTCATTTTTTAAAGCCCACAAAAAGGATTATTTCCTCTCCTCTCCCAACCGCAACAGCCCCATATCAGTGGCACGTATGCTTGCAATGATTATCATTCTGTCATAAAATATTTCAGTTTTATCAGAGTATTATTTTATTTGCCACAGCATCCCTCGGAACAGAGACTCTGGGGAAGGCGGGAAGAAAGAGGGAAAAAAACAGCTCATCTGCATGAACAGCAGTGGATGACAGGCACAGACTGGGCTCCACCATCTCATTTTAGTAGACATGTGCAACAGTTTCCAGGGGGAAAAATTAAAGTAATTGTTTGATAACATTTTCAAAAAGGTATTCCACAATAACAATTTCATGGTGCATTGCAGAGTATAATTATAAATCAGCCTTTTTTGCTTGGACAGCCGAGGAACACTGGAGGTCAAGTAAAGTATCCTAGTCAAATTCTCCTCTCATTAGCACAATCGCTTCTCTCTGCTAATTATTTCTTCCTCTCTGTGCCTTTCTTTCCTTCTCTCTGGATTATCCTGAGCAACACGTAGCGTTCGCCCATCATTTCATTTTTATTAAAATGTGTTGTTCTTGCAAATATGTTTTGCATTAATTACAGCTCGATGTGACAAAATGTTAAACATTCTTTTGATGTAATGCAATCATGCACATGTCAAAATGCATTTAAATGCATCCCCTGGCTTTTTAATGCAATTGGACAGTTGTTGTTTTTTTAGTTTTGAATGCAATTAAGAGGCAGAATGCATTAGGCGTCCGACACTGAGGGGGAAGAGCGGAGGAAATAATTGAGAAAATCCAAACATACAGCTATCATTAAAATGTGCTGTAAGGAAAGGATGAAACACATAAATGATTTGCTCTCCAAGTAATTCACATGTAAATCCAAAACAGAAAATGTTGGTGAAATGACAGAGACTTGTGATTAACGGTCAACAACAGCAGAGGCTCCTCAGAAACAAACCGCAGGAAAGATACGAAAGAGTGTGACAAAACTCTGAACACAGTCATCCCTCTTCCTCTCATCTGCCTGCTACTGTCCCTTCCTCTGGAGAGGGGGGAACAGGGAAGGTGTGGAGGTGTGTTTCCTCAGTTTTCATTATGACTGTGTACGGCTGCAGCTCTGAGGAGGGCAGCTGGATCACCTTAAGGATTCTCCTTAAATCTTATCTCAGGCTTTGTTTAAACAGAGGAGGGGAGACATTCCTCCATAGGCCCCAACACGGAAGATCTATCAAGCAGCAATCACAGAATCAGCAGCCCCCTTTTCCAAGCAGCAAATGAGGATATACGGTGTCTAATGGCATTAAGTGCAGTAGAGCAAATACACACTGTATATCTTTGACACAGAGGAGCTCCAGTCCCTGTGCTTAGCAGGTACAGTACTGTTGAAACCACGTTAGCGCTTGTACGACTTACAAAAGAGGCATTTTATTTTTGTTCCATTTACACATTGTCCATATTGTTGCATTTAAGGAACATGGTATTTACTGCAGCAAGACCAGTGTATTCCAAATCTTGTGAGTGTGAAAACTGGTCTGATTAAAATGTGCAGTTTTAATTTCTCAAATGCTAATGTGGATGGAGTCAACTTTTCCTGGTGTTGTACTAAAATGACTTGCCACAGCTCATGAAGCAGGTTAGCTGGGCGTGCCTCAGCCTGCTCTCACTGCTCTCAATAGATGAAGATGTATTTACAGTAAAGGGTGTGAGTTCTTTAACACAGCAGTGGAATAGTTCAAACCATTGTACATTGATGTCTTAAAGACACATCTCACTGTCTGTTTCTCACAAAAGAGAACTGCTGATTTAAGTACAGTTCAAAACTGCTGGGCTTGCAGTGCAATAAATTCATTTAAACACATGATCAGTTTTCTAGACAAAAGTGTTTTTACAAACTGGATTTTTATTTTCATGAAAATAACAGGCTTTGACATTTAAAAGTGATTTGAGAGTTGGTTTCACAAAACATTGCAGGTATCAGCTGCAGATGTCCTCCATTCTGGCCAGTATTTACATTGAATATTTGTGCAGTCTGTGGTGTCATTATCTTTCAAAATGCTTGTAAGGCAGTGTTATTGCACTGGTTTTGTAGGGACACTTGGGCCTGGCCCGCTCTGTTGTACATGTGGGGTCGGAGCATTAGAGGCCAAGTGCGGTCTCAAAGGGGGGCCACTGTCCGTGCCGACTTTTACAACTGGTGAGCTGCCATCAGACCAAAGTGCTGCTAATCGCGAACTCATGAACAGCTAAAGGCCTTGCAAATGAGAGCAGAGATTGGTGTTACGGTGTTTGCAGAGAGCTGCAACCACATGCCTGTTCAAATTAAGAGGAGTTTGGGGCCAGTCTTTGTCTGTGGATCTTAGTTTGGCCAGTGGTTCTGCCCCAGCAGGGACTGGGATCTAGAGCATTTGAGTAGAGCTTCGGCAGCTTTTCGAAATAAGCTTGTTGGGGAGATGGCAATGTACAATACAACCACAGTTCAGTGAACGGACGGGAGGTTAGAGATAGCTCCAGGATTTGTGCTATCATTATTTGAGTAACTATCTTGATAAATTCAACACTGAAGAAAGCAGAAGAGAAAGTAGTCTTAAAGTGGTTTTGCTCGTACACAGACGTGTGTGACTGTGTTAGCGTACTGAGATCACTCTGTGTTATCATGGTAACATAATGTGTAGTCATTGCCCAAATGTTTAAGAGCTAATACAAGCACTTAATACTTGATGTGCAGTGTACATTCATTTCTTATGCTGATAGGCTTGTTATATGAGTTTGATGTGTGTAGTTTTTACCCTTCACTTAAGGACCTCACCTGTTTATGGCCATCAGTATTGTTTACCCATGGAGTATATATAAGCTACGTCTTTTCTTTATTTACAGGGGAGCTTTGTTAATTCAAGGCCACCCTCCACTATGACAGAGCCATCAACACTTTCTGTTACCCTTTTACTCCGAAGTTGCCCACACGCACATGAAATTGACCGTTTGGAGCGGGGGAAATAGCATATGATGGAAGACAGGGCCGCTGCCGGGTGGAGTCTGGCTGATTAAGTGATTGGGCCCATTCTGTTACTGAAATGCTTTCTTCAATCCTGCAGATAAGATCATCCTTGGGCGTTATCTTTGTTCTTGAACTTATTTTAAACATTCCCCTCTGCTCTCTCTTCATTACATACTGTCCTCTTCTTTTGACATCCAGTTTCATTACTGCCGACTTATCTCATACATCCTTCCTTTCTGTCACTCTGTTTATTGTGTGGCAGGGATTTTAAGATTAGCTGTTCCCACATACTCCTTAGCACTACTGTATAATGAAGACTGGATGCACCAACCAGTTCTGGCCTGTGTGCTTTGCAGGGAGAACTAAATATTTATTTATAGTTGAAGTAAATTAATTAGACTATCTAAAGAAAGATAGCAGAGAAAATGGCTGTGCGTTTAATTTGAAATGGCATATCTGCAATGCATTTTTTCATTCCATAATCCCACTGCAAATAAGCTGTCGGCACCACACGATATTACCCTTTGCAGTAGATTATTTGCATATAGGTTGCAAAGTATGAAAGGATGTTGTTTTGACTGATGAAGAAAAGTGTGCATTGATATGGAGACACCCAATTAGAACAAGAGGAGGCAGATAGGATTTCTGGGACATTTCTCAAGAAATCAAGCCCTCATCATGCTTGTATCTGCAATACACATACAGCAGTGTTGATAAATCGAGATTGCCCTCTTTTGTAAGACCATGAATGTTGTTTTTGAGGGGCATTAGTGGAGGCTTTCAGACGATGGTGGCGTGTAGAAAAACAAGTGCAATATAGGTTTCTTGGATTTGACTTTGACTGTGATCCAGTAAAAGAGAGCTCTACTGATTGGCTGTGGCTCATCTTCAAGAAAACCATTTTAATTTGCAGGACTACTCCATTTGACTAAATATACTTTGCACAAATTAGACTTCTTTGTCAGATTCCCGGAAAGCAAGTCTAATGGAAAAAGGAAGTAGCAGCTCTCAAATATACATTAATACAATTTTACAGTTAATAATACAGTTTAGTTTAGTTTAAAAGCACCTCTTACACAGCCTTTGATTCATTACCACATTTTTATGGTGAAATAGAGCAATAAATGACGCTCAGGCAAATTATATAGCTTCTTTCCTGTAGTTTAACACAGGCACAAGCAAAAATTTTACAACAATATTTATTAACTAAATGAGTAATCATAACAAAAAAATAGAAACACTGAATTAAATACAGTTTAGTCACACATCTGAAAGTCATAGCTTCAATGCGACTTAGTCATTTTCACTGATCCAATGAAAAAAGCTCACCCCAAGCTCCCGACTCCATGATACCATCGTCGTTTTGATATCTAGAAGTGCTGAAGCTGTGGAAAGCTTGGGACTTCCACCCAAAGTTATCTGGGTGTCTTTTTCATCTGCGTCCTATCAACCCTTGTCTGCACCACACAGATGTAATTGCATCACTCAACAAGCAGGTTAAGAGACAGGGTTGGAGAAATTAGCGTTTTTTTCTAATATATTGTAGATTTCCCTAGTTGTTTTAATAACCCATCTCAAACCTGTGATCTAATCTACAGGAACAGTGGAAGTAATTAAAGTTGAAATTAATTACGCTCTGAGCCTGATATTCTAATAACGGCTTTGAGTTTTGTAGCAGGAAGTTGATATTTTGTCATCCGTGTTTTATCTCTCACGGCCGTGCGTGATTGTCTGCTCTTACAGATTATTAATGTAGCCAGGAAAGGAGCAGGAAATGGCAGATAAAGGCGGACAGACTTTCTTTTCACGTGCTGCTCCTGACCACAGTGGCCCCTCTTGACAGCTCCTGGCCCCTCCTCCCCGTCTCCTCCACAAACCCTCTTCTTTTAGCAGTGCCTTTATCATGACAGTATTTAGAGGAGATACCGTAAGACTGAGCAGGCCTTATGACTGCTTTTGATAGAAATTATACCATTCTTCATTAGTGGCTGAGATAATGCCCCCCTATAGACACGTAGCCTCATCCCCACTTCTGCTTTCCCTTTGGGATCTCATTTAAGACCTGCAGCAATCAGCAGTGCATACTGCAGGGTCTGGAGATGTGACACCACACAGGACCCACCGCAGACAGTGCAGCTGGAAATGTCAAGTTAAGTGAAGGGAAGTGTTCGGCCTGCACACTCTGGTAAGCAGGGTCTGCACGTCCCTGTGGGGGGGACAGCTCTGTCACTCTTACAGTGGCTATCATGTTTTTAATGGGAAATGGTCAAATCAAATCTAATATTAAGCTTTGATAACCACGGTGCAAGAGCAGTGCCTTTTCAAGTGGAAAGAACCTTTTATATTGCAGTACCTTATATCAACGCCGGAGATTCATGTGGCCTTCAGGATCCTTTTGGTGACTTTTCTGTTTCATGTTATTAAACATTGAAGAGTAAAGATTGTGTTTAATACAATGATTTTCACCAGGGAGACCAACTTTATAGGATAAAGAGTGGAGACTACTTTTTGTTTTGCTTCTTTTTGTACTGTTCACCTCTCATCAGGGACACTGTAAATAGAGATAAATCAAAGCCAGCTGTTAATTGCAGCAATTTCAGAATTAAGCTATACAAAGCTATTTTTCATTGCTTTATAGACATGGTTTTATTAGGAGCATGTGGAATATGAGGACATTATTCTGCTTTTAGGGACATTTTGGGGCATTTCTACAGATCATTTGGAACATGTCTAATGACTGGAGCTTTTGCCACAGTTTACACAAACCAAAACAAAAACACTTAAATGATAAACTGCATAAAAACAACAGAATGCAAATGGTGTTGGTATCACTGGGGATTTCACAGTTTGTCTACAGTGGCTCAAACCATGTGGAATAACTGGTCAGTCTGTCACCATAAAGTAAATAAATAAATAAAGTGGAGAGAGGCACAGTGGAACTCGTCCTTTCTGCCAAAGCTGAAGTTGGTGACAAACAGCCACTTTCCCCTGTCTCCTGGATCAGCTCTAAGACGATTTCAATGACATGCAGAAGATCAACTGTTGGAAGAGTGAGGACTGCGAGACAGGGGCTTAGAATCGCGGCCGGATCAGAATGAGATGAACATACAATCAGAGGCAGAGCCACACGGGCTTATCTGCCCTTTCACGATGGCTGTCATCATTTGAGAGTTCCCTCGGCTGCTCCTTTGCCAAGATGAGACGGCTTTCTGGCAGAAACGGAAAGTTACTCTTTCTGCTGCAGGAAAAGTTTTAGAGAAAACTTGCAGCAGACCACAAAGGAACAACATAAAAGTTGTAGAGAGGGAGGAGAAGCAAAAATGAGAAGTCAGGAGGTGTCAACCTGGGCGCCAATAACAGAATCAAATGCATGGAGGGCAAGATATCAAGCTGCAGGGCATACAGAATAAGATTAAATAATGTAGAGATGTGTGAGGCATGTCTGTAGAACACACACTGGGTTAAAGCCAAGTTTTTCAATTACAAGTTGCTATTTCTTTTAACCAGAGGAAGGTAGTAACTACTTCCACTTGCTTTTTACATTTAGTTTGTTTTTATTCTGGCTGTGGTTATTTTGATCTAGTAGACAAAAGTAACTCAGTACAGTCTATAGTGAATAATGTCTTTTATTTTAAAGTAACACCTCTGCTGTTCATGAAAATTACCTCCCAAATGCCCCTGCTGCGATATTTCACGGTCCTCTGTGTAAACCTGCAGCACCATTTAAGAACAGAGACTCATATCTAAGAGTGATAGTGATGTGAGCTACTGATGCACTGCCGGCGAACCCAGCATATGTCACATATACTTCATACAAAACCCCATTTGGCATTAGTGTTGTCAGCCTGGGTGGGAGATCTGTAACATGAAATGGCTCTATTTCAGCGCACATCACTGAACATATCCCGTACAAGGCTGTGGCCAGTGTTTATAGCTTACCCCCTGTGAGGTGCTGGCATCCAGTAGCGGCTCTGTATCGCAGACAGTATGGTGGTCGTGTAGTCCTCTCCCATGTGAGCCCTGCTATGTGAGGTGATTAGAGCATCTCCGTCAGCGGCTGAGGAGACAGATGGAGCGACAGAGGACTTTCTGGAGAGGCTATGGTAATTAGGAGTGAAAGGAAAGAAAATGTCCGCTTCAGAGCATTTGGGTTCAGGGACAAGCTTTAAACAGCACTATTCAAGTGGAGCAGGGACTTGTATGCCCTTTGGTCAGTCAACATGGCATTGTTGTGTTCATGTTAACATGTTTTCACATAGTGTGCAAGCTTCTCCCCAAAGTAGCACTGTTGTATATCACACTTATGCAGTGCCCAAATATTATATGTTTCCAGTATAACCGGAGGAGAAGTAGAAGAAGGAGGCTGACTATTTTCTCTGCACTCTCCACTTGTACAAGTCCATAAAGTGACATTCTGTTTAAAAGTTCTTTAAAAGTCCCTAGCATGTAATGTAGATAAAAAGCAAAGTCTACAACTGGTTCGCTATGGCATCAAACTACCCAGAGCCAAATGTGTTTATTCAACATTTAATTTGAAAATGTAAAATGAAGCAACATCAACATTTTTTTCCTGATTAGTTTTCTTTCGTGACTTCACACTTTAAGCATTTTAATTAAGCACTTAAAGCTCCAGGTCTTTGTGGTTGTTTTACTAAATGTACAGCACAGATAACCTCAGGAACATCACTAGAGTGAATGAGCTGCTGGAGACAGAGAGAGGAACAGTGGAGAGAACCCTGACAGACCCAGCCTCAGAGAACTCAACCGTCTGGATATGTCTTATCTATATATCATCTGTCTATACTGAAGCAGTGCTACAAAATGCCCCAAACCAATACAATGGATTGAATATCACACGTAACGAGCACCTATTATTAGTTTGTACGTAACATTTGTACTCGACTGTAAGATCAAAATATTTCTCAGGAAATCAGTAAAATGTAAATCTGGGTAAATATTCAGTCTATATCTGTTACTGGTTGCAATTTGTAGACTATAAATCATATTCTATTTTTAATAAAAGTAAAAGAAAATAAAGGCCAGCTGTTTCTTAACTAAATGAGAAATGCAGCATTAGCTCATCGCTGATGAAAATTTAAATAATCATTTGTCCTGCTGCTTCACACAGACACTGAGGAGGTCCTTCTTTTGTGTGATTAATTGCTTTGTCAACTATCAATCTCTAGCACCATAAAATAGCCACAGGACCTGCAGCGAGCAGGTTTCTGGTGAAATGATGGCACTCAAATCCCCAGGGGGCACATATTAATGAGGCTGCAGCCAGAGTTAACAATTCACCATTAAAATGTAATGCATTCTTTAATTAATTAAGCACTCATTTATAAACATCCACCACTTCTCGCTCACTTCAAATTTGACCTAACAATAGAGTATTTAATGTTTTATGGTGGAGGCATAACATATTTAAATGTCATTAATACATGAACACCAAGATAAACATACTTAAAAATTCTATTAGGAATAATAGGCGCTCTCTTTGCAGAGTGTCCCCCTGTTTTTAACCAAATAATTCAGACTTCATTTCTGACATCTCAGTGGAGAACTTGAGTTCATGTTCAGGTGTAGTTATAGCCCGGGAGGAGGTAGGTGATCACTTCTGTAACATCAAATGATTATCTCCCACTCTTCCAGATATCAACTAACTGTGGATCTAATTTCATGTCACACATGCTCAATAAAAAAAGTTAAATTGGCTCCAAAATTGGTTGGTCACTCCAACACCAAAAAATAGGTCAAAGTTTCTGCAATCCCAAGTGTCCACTAGACTCTGTGATTGCACATCGATATGTGGAGGACTTTCCACATGTAAGAGAAGAAGTAGAGACACCACGCTCAGCAGGGGATGAAGGGAAGGTCCTTCTGCTTCACTTCAACTACCTATTAATGTTAAAATGGTAACATTAATAACAGTAATGTTTCCAAAAACTAAAATGACTAATGTCAGAGGTAAAGGTTGGTGCTTCTTTCATGAATAAATATGATTGTGTGATTCATGTTGTGGGACGATTATGTAGCAGCCGGGACATTCATGTCATGTTTGAGATGTATGTCGACATCTTTATGCTTTTATTCTGCCAATATGCAATGAGTATTTCCAGCATCATTTAATGGGAATTGGTTAAGTTCAGCCGAGCCAAACGGCTCCACCATAATCATTTCGATGTTAATGATGTCTGCAGAACTGCGGAGTCACCCCTGTGATTTAATCAAACCTAATTTGGGTCAGTCCATTTTGGCTGCAGCTGAGCACCTCAACATCATCATTACACTCCTTCAACCTTCACCTCCGAGTTCACCTTTCCTCCACAGAGCCCGGCCGAGCGTGCCAGGCCAAAACAGCTGCTCCTCAGCTGGTTTTGTCACAGTCCGTCCGGCTTTGGACATGGACTTGTACATGCAGCAGTTTGGTTCTGAATTTCACCATGATCCAAATCAGAAATGAGACTTTGTGTTTAAGATTTCACTTCCAAGCTCTCTCTGCCTGTGGGACCTGCTCCTTGGGCTTTTCATCAGCTGCCATTTTCGACGGCATGCAGTAATTTCATGGCTCATTGCAAGCGCTGAAAACCTTTGAAACTGCAAATGTTAACTTTGCCTGGCCTGGAGCCATTTAGGAAGCGATTAATTTAGCAAACAGAAGTGAGCCACTTTCTCCTCCTAGCCTGCGCATAATTTTTTGGGGCTTCTATCTGTATTTGAGTAAGAGTGAGCAATGTAATGACGGTTCCTGTAATTGTGGCAGTGTGAAAATGGTTCCTACCTTAGCCTGCTCTATCTCTCTCATCTCTCCTGGCTCAGGCTCGATGGGCTCATACAGTGAGAGCACACGCAGATTGAGAAGAGGTGGAATCACTTATAACATGCTTGACCTTATTTCTTGTTGCGAGTTGTTAAAGCGTGTTAAAAGAACATGTTTGTTTGCAATTTCCCCACCTCTCCTTGCACTGTGCCTATATTTGCAAGCTGCTGACTGACTGAACAAGCATTTTCTGATCATGACAATCCCATATCTTTGAAAGATGTGATATGAAGGCAACAATTCAATTTACCTAAGCAGTGGAGAGAGTATTGGAGGCTTTTTGGCAGTGCTTCTCGCAGGAAATCGTGTGGCTCCCAGTGAGAGGCTCTCAGTGTTTGCCCAGTATTCCTGGAGGCTTGTTTTGTCACAGACTCTGTGCAGCTAGGCATGGGAGAGGCAGAAGGCAGCGGGTCGGCCAGCCTTCCCCCACAGCTGTCCTCCTCCATCCTGGCACTCAACTCCATAGAGCCAATATGAAAACAAATTCTCGCCACTCTTTGCAATTAATTTTCCTTTTGCGGCTGAAAAAAAATCAGTCTTGACAACATAACATATAGCAGGTTGTGTACGGGAAATCTGGCCGTACACAGGAGCAGAACAAACTCACAAAAAGCTGTTTGTCCCCCAAGAGTAATTTCTCACTCTGCTGGGAGCGTTAGTCTAGCACATTTTTCCCCTCACATGCATATAGATCAATGCAGTGCAGGGAAGTGTACCTTTTCATTTCCACTGCATGCCTGTGAGTGTTACTGATACGGTTACAAGAACAGCAGGATCACTTTGCATTTCAAGGAAGTATATAGTATTTTTTTACTTGTTCAGTTCAGTCATAAAGGTACACCAAAAAGCCAGTGTGTTAAATTGTAGAGATATCAACAATGACAAAGACAGTTCTGGGCAGCTTGTTTTACCTCTTTATACCACTAGATGTAGTCATGAGCTACTGGGCCTTTGTTGTCATCCCAATTCCTGCCCCATCTTATAATATTTTGCCTCAGGATTTTGAGGTTTTCTTTTCTGACCTATCACTTCTTTGCTGTAAAACCTTGTAGTATATTTATTTCAAGTTAAACCTTTACCAAAATCGATCAAAAGGCTTTATAATGAGCATAGGCCATGCTTCAAAAGCACACCGGGACACACATAGCAGTAGTATAATGAGATGTTGCAGTGACCTTATGTTGGTATAATGTGGCATAATACTTTCATCTGGTGTTCTAAAATGTAAGAAGTACAGTTGAAATATACTGTTATAACTCACATTTACATAACACAAATTCAGTTGTATTTTAAGAAAGTGGAGGACTGTCACAGATATGAATAAACAGTATAGGTCCAAAAGCAGATCCAAATCCTGTTTAGATTGCTCCATTAACAGCATGCATCGACTTTTGTGATGCGTTCAGGAAATGACTGCTTCCTTACCTGGATGCCCTGTAACCACATCTGCATCCTGTTTCTCCCCCACACCATTAATTTCACTGAAAGCCATTCACAATAAGCACGAGATACTGGGCAGCGCTGTTCAAACGTTTTCTTCCCCCTTCTTATCATAAAGGTCCCACATGTCTTGGCAATATCCCCAAAATAAAAAAAAAAGATAAATTTGTCCTAATTATGTCCCTCGAACAATGTTGTTTGACGGCCAAAGACGTCAAATTAAATAGTATTTTGATTCTGCAAAGTGGTGTCAAGGTCTTATATTTTCATTGCAGGTACATTGACTGATAAATATGAGGGAGAGAACAGTAATTATAGGGTGGAAATGACATCAGAAATTAAGCAAATTGTGAAAGGGGTTGCTTTTAAATAGGTTTGAGCAATGAATTAAAAAGACCATTAACAGGAGAGAAGCAGGTGTTATCCTCTCGGCCCAAAACAAAACAAACAGAGGGGGAGGTGAGTGTGTGTGTGTGTGTGTGTGTGTGTGTGTGAGCGTCGGAGCTGGAGATGCAGGTGTGTGTTGTTATCTATGAACAATCCCATGTCATTACAGAGTGAAGCTGTATTTAGCTGATTTTCCTCACTTTCATACTGTGGTAATTTGTAATGTATTGTTCCATAAATAAATCATGCAGCAATTTATTACTGGAAACACAATAGTTTAAACCAGTATTTTTGCAGAATTTTATGGAAACATTTGTAAGAAAGGAGATATTTTCTATATTGTAACGTCATGTTAACGTTGCCAAGCCAAGCCCTTTACGAACAATGAGGGATAGAAATAGTCATTGTCACTCATCTAATGCCATGAAGCTCATTTTTTCCTTATCAGTTGCATCTTATCTTTTAGAGAAACCCAGCAGAGTTATTTTTCCCTAAAGCCTACTTCTATATTGTGTAAATTCATACTGTTTTTGCTTCAGAATCCTATCAACAATTTTGCCTTTTATTTCATTGCTGCTACAAAGCCATTAGCAAACAACACACGACATATTAAGTGTCATACAACATTCAAACAGTATTTTTCCCCGATCCACGCAGACCATGCTGCGACCCACTTTTAAGTCCCAAACCCACCAGTTGAGAACCCCGGCCATTTTACACTTCCCAAAGTTTAGTGGTTCTCTTTCACCCCTCCTTCTCTACACATCTGAACCAATTCAAATTCAAATTGTACTACACATAAATCACTGCATATGATTCCAGCAAATATCAAAAGGCAGAGGATCAGAGTCTCATTTCACCCCATTTTGTGTTGCCATATTTCTTCTTTCATTTTTTTTTTTTTTTTATCAAACTTGTGTCTGGTCTTTTCATGAGCCCAGAGAAATTTAAAGGTGATGAGAGGTCCTCTGCCTGATAGGACACTGGGCCGGTGTGGTGATCAGACAAAATTACATCAACCCCCCCCCCCTTCCCAGACTGTGCTTGTCTTTTTTTTCATTTAATCAAAGTTCTTGCAGCCTGATGGTGCCCTCTCCGTGGGCCAGGTGTCAAACGCTTTCCCATTGATGTCAATGCAGTGGTAATCACAAAGTCTATCCACAGATGCCTGCTTGCTCCGCCGTTTCACTGGGGCATCGCTTTCCCTGCTCAACACCTTTGAGGCATGTAAGATTATTTCTGCAATCTAAAAGAGAGAATAACCTCTAGGAAGAAACTAAATCACAATATAAAGTAATTAAGCACATTATCAACGTGGAGGTTAATTAGAGAGACCCTATATACCAGCACCATTCGTAGCATTGCAAACAGGCGAATACTTCAGTTTTCTTCTCTTTTTGACCACACTCATGCACATACACACATGCACATGCAACTGCAGGCGCTTGATTGTCACTGTTTGGGGCTCTGAAATTGATTAAACAACTTGCAATCCAGTTTAATTAATGGGAACTATCTGTAGTTCAAAGCTATTTAGCTGAATGTTGCGCCCCTCTGTCTCATTTTACTGAGACAATCGTAGAAATTAATTGAATTCTAGCATTACTGTATGGAATAACCTTAAAACAATCTTTGATGTTACAGCCTATATTAAAAGCCAGTACGTGTATAAACACAGCCAACCTGAGAGTTGATATACTGTTAGGCAGTGTTTATCCATTTACATGAAAGAACTGTGCCAAGCTGAAATATCACAATACAGCCTCGACAACATGGCCAGCCTCTATATCTCTCAAGTGCAGCCGAGTCCAAAATGGCACATTGACAACAACATACATAGTTGCTGCATAAAAACAAAAGCAAGGCATTCCTAATTATTGACAAGCAACATATATTTACTTTCCCTCATTTCAAAATGATAAGTCCTTCAAGCTCCAGTCAGTGTCTGCAGTGTGAAGATGTCCCTATCAAAAGCTACAGGCGTACCTGTTTGTTCAGGAAAGCTTGGCAGGAAAATTCCTTCTGTGGTAGCGCTGGGTGAAGCCATTAACCAACTTAACTTTCTTTTACACATCATACTTTGATTACTCCCTTTGTGCCTTTTATCTCATTTTATTGGATTGTAAGAAAAAACATTTGGCTCAGACTCAGCTGGTGCTCTTTCTGTTAACAGTTGGTTAAAGTTACTGTCTATGACCCATTAAATGTGCTTTACTTTTATTATTGGTATCATCATTAGTATCAGTCTTTACTCACCATTTATAATCACAGAAAATACATGCATGTGCAATGTTTTCATTCATCTGTCATTCTTCTGTTCCTTAAAACATACTCATTGAAAATATAGCTGTTAATAAATCAGATTTTATCTATGTGCCCAACAAAAACATGTCAAACAGCTGCTTGCTCGGTCTTAAACTTAAAAGCAGCATCGCCGACCCTTCTTCACCCCTCCCCTCTCACTGCTCTCTCTTTTCTCTACATACGGCCCCTTCCCCCTCGTCTTTTCTTAAATGGCATGAAGGTTGAGATGGCTGCAGTCCAAGATCATTGCGCCTGAGACCACACAGATGGGGAGAGATAAAAGTTGTGTGTGAGGCGCTCACAGAGCTGCCATTTTGCACACGAGTGGAGGTTGAGGAGGGGAGAGCCACCTGCGGCCGTGACATCACCGCCTTATCACATATATCATGTATCACCTGCAGCTCCACGTCAAGCCCAACGAGACAGATTTCATCTGTCATTTCTGAGAGGATCTCAATATAATTTACTCTGCTGATGTGACATCCAGAGGAGAGCAGGGCAGTTGCCAAAGCTAATCTTACACATGAGGACTCTCCTCTTTCTGCCCAGTCATGTCCTGGTGCGCATCACAGCATCAGACGGAACTGTTATTCGAAGAATTTTATGTTAAAGAGGCTATATTTGATTTTGGCATTCAAAGTCTATTCGGTAAGTCCAGCTTTATTTCAGGGAAATGTAATTATTGTTTTCTCCTTCAAACTCTGAGCAAGCACTCTGTATTATTCACAACAATAAAACTGTCTCTGTGGAAAACCTGACGGAGTTGGTGAAGTAGTTGAACAGCAGCTGCTGCTAACAGCTGGGTAAATGCTGTCAAAACAAAACAGCCCTCCTCGCTCTGATGTGAATGTGCTGCTGCCATCATTTGCAATACACTGGAAGAAAAAAAGAGATTTGTGTATTTGAATACAGAGATTTAGAAATGCAAACTTTAACCAAATATTCTCTTGGTACCACTTATGTGACTGTGGAAGGGGAACTTTACGAGCAAGTATGCAAGAATGAGATTATCACACATAAAAGCCAGGAGCAAAAAACACAAGCAGTATCAAAAAGCATAACCTAATTAGAAAGACTAATCAACTTTAATGTCTTCATATTTAAGGGAGTGGGAAAGGATAATTAGTCTTGGGGTGTAGTGTCTTTCCTCTGCAGTCATGCTACTAACAAGAGTTGATGCTGTCTAGTTTGGCCACCCACATATAACAGCTAATTGCAGGTCTTCGCCCTCAAGCTCCCTTCTAGTCATAGAGACAACAGGGAAATTGGCCATTTCAGCGAGTGCTGGGTATCATTAATAATTAATGACACTTTCAAGAGTCAGACTGTCCCTAAAAACCTAAGTAAGCGTTGGTGCGGGAGCAATGCAAGTGTCACATGCTCTGGTAGCAAATACAGTCTTTTTACTGTGGAGCTCACTCAGTACTCACTTCTGCATTTCAATGTGAGACTAAAATTCTAATTAGTATCCCACTAAAAATGTGATTTAATGAACAGTACTCACCCTAAAGATAAAAGAGATGCTTTTACATGTCTGACCATATGCCAGCCAATCATTAAAAGTGTCACTTGTTTGAAGAGGCTGCTCTAGACTTTCAGCTGCTGCATAAGAGAAACGTGACAAAAAATGTTCCTTTCCTTATGGCAGTGTTCAAGGGTAACGTCTAACGTCTTATAACTTTATTATTCTTTTTTAATCACTTTATAAATATTTATGAATTGCTAAAGCCACTCTGAGATTGAAGCCCAAAGTGAGTGTGAACAATCCAAGGTGGCCATGGTTTGGGAAGTGCGAAGAGAGATAGTGAGGATGTACAGATTTGTGACAGAGCAGGGCATGAAACCCATCAGTTGATGAGTGGAAATCCCTACTTTCTAATTAATAGAGGTACACAGGCCACAGGGATAAGGAGGATCAGGGAAATGAAATCAGCAAAAAGATAACATCACTCATTTCTGAGGTCCATTGTCACACTTGAGGATCTGCTGTAATGAATCACTCAAGCATTCTGCAGATACATTTGAATGGTGGAGGAAAAATTCATTGTCCGGCAGAGAGCATTCGATAAGGATCTTTTCTCTTGCCTCTCCCTCTTCTTCAGCCTCTTCTTTCTTTCCCTCTTTTGTCAAAGGGCCGTCTGATCAAAAAGCGAAATCAAGGCTCGAGCAACAGGTGTGCTCGCTCTGAAAGGCTGCCACCATCTGCAAGCGAACTGGAACGCTATCTCCGGATAAAAAAGACTGATTTGAGAAGTTTCGAGGGATTTGCCACTCAGGGTCAGCTGGGGGAGTCACGAGGGGAGAAAGATGCTGCAGTGCTGTCATAATTTACTACAAAAGTGATCGAGCAATTACAGAACAGCATTGTGCACCACTGACCTGTGAATAAATGAATGTGTTGATCTGAAAATAAAGCACACATTGCACCATATACTTTTTTTTGTTTATTGTATTTTTTTTAACACTTAGTTTGGTAGTTTCTGTCAGTTTTTAAATCAGTGAGGTTAAAATGATATTAATATGTATCCAACACATATCCAAGTACATATGTAAATATATCAACAAATGTTAAAATAAGGCTTAACCTCACATTATATCGAATCAGCTGGTTTCCAAGGATACTGTGCCGTGCAATGGATCACGACCTTGAGTATTTAAACCTGCAGTTTTCAGTTTTACTTTTACTGTACTTTCCTTCTAAATAATGAAGTGGACAGTATACGAGAAAAACAGCAATACTTTTATGATAGTTGTAGAAAATAAGTTATTATTAAGATGCAGGATTATCTTTTGTTCTTATTACAAAGATGAAGTGATTAGACATTGCATTCACACTAATACCCGCTAATAAGACCAAATCGTACATTATTTTTAGCTGTTAGTGAAGGATCCCACATTGTTTCTCTCCAGTGCAGTGTTTTTCAATATCCTCTCTTTCTATTCACCGAGCATTCAAGCTAAAACTTTATTGTCCTATTTCCCAAAATGCTGGAGTAAACTGGACATTATGTGGAAAATATCAATAGTTATGGATTTGATAATGATCCTATTCAAAACCTAAAACATTAAAGTCAGTGGATCCATCTGATGACATCATTAGAGTAAGAAGTCATTAAGAAGTCACAGAGTTAGCCTTTGGCCTCAATGCAGAGTTGAGGGGTCTGAGAGACAGGCCGTTTTAAAGCTCCAGCTTGTTTGTAGCCGGCTGCTGTACAACAGTAACAGTTTAATCTGCTCCTCTAAGAGAAATGCAAGCATAAGCTCTGCACATATTAGCTGCTGCTCACAGAGCTGGCAGCCTGAACACAGCTCCTCGACACTCGCAAAGAGGAGGAAAAAAAAAAATGATGGTGAAATCTGACGACGACATGAAATGAGAAACAAAATGCAGCATATATCTTTTCATATCATACATCCTCAGAGGGGATTTAGCACCACTGAGTTTACACATTATTACTGTTGTTTGCAAAATGCATACGCACCACAAGCATGTTTCAAAAAATCATTCAGTAAATATTAATTTTTCCGTCTTTTTAGCCTTGTCTTTGTTTGCTTCCCAGAGATAATTTAAGTTTCGTTTTTCTAAGTAGTTCAGTCCAACCCAGGGGAGCTATACCCCTGTGAAGCTAGATTTTTTAACTTCCCTTTTCTTTAACTTCAACCCTTATATCCAAATGTAATTATTTAATATACACCCACTCATAGTGTGCATATGAGATATGAATATAATTGTATGTTACTTTTTAATTACAGGAAAAATCTAACTTGTAAGATGATGGGCTGGAAGGTGCCATTGCATTGTTATTTTTTTCATCCTCGTTTTCTGATTATGTGAGCTGGGCTCCTTTGCTAAGCGATGATAAGCAGAATTTCCATGTTCTCTGCATAATTAATCCATCTTTGCCTCTCTTCATGCCAACTCTGCCGTTATCGCCTGCACATGCCTGAATTGCAAAAGAATCCTCTCTTCAATTGGAACTTATTGATATTCTAAAAAAACTGGAAATCCTCAAATTTAAGCCACAGATTGTTAAATGGATTAATTTCGCGGCAATCGCAAGCATCTAACGCGGGGAGACAGGCACAGCAAATTGAAAGTGTCTCCTGTTTGTGGAGTTTTAGTCCCAAATGATAGGGTTTATTGGCATGTTTTTTCCTCCATAGAGAAAAATTACCATTTATTTGCATGCCATAAAATACTTTTATATGGTTGAAAATTCAGAGGAATTTCTTTCAATGCCTGTCGTTGGCTTCATGATAACAACTTCAGCTTCCCACATCTGGACGCTTTTGATACTGGCTGAAAGGAATGTCTGAATATTTAATATTTTTATCTGTTCTCATCGATGGTTTCACCATTAAGGATGGCTCTGCTGTTTGCATGGAGCCTGGCAGATGTAGATTTATTTTCTGAGCTGTCTACGGCCTGCCTTTCTCTGAATATATTGATGCATTTTTCCATTTTGCTTTGCACTGATGCCTCTGCATATGTAATAAACCAGCAGACACACTTATAAAATACATCAACAGACTGTATTATAATGCTGCGTTTAGATGTGGGGGCCTCACTTGCTCATGCATATATAGGGAGAGGAGAGAAAAATCAGCTACACATATCAAATATAATTTAGTTGACCTCATAAAAATGAATCATGTGAAATCACAGCGTGTCAAAACACACAAGGTGCTCATGTTTAAAAGCAGCAAATATGTTATTTGTTCACTTTGCATAAAAACCTTTGACACACAGTGATATATAGAAACATAGACGTGAGCACCACAGTGAGCTGTAATGTCACCACTCATGGGCTGGACACAGAAAATGAGAGCACTAGACTTCAGAGAAATGTGACATCGGGTCGTAGTTAAAAACTGAATATAAGAGAGAACCTGCTTTTACTGCACTGTAGGAAATACTATTGAAATGTTTGAAGGATTATTTCCATGTGATAAGACATAATAAATCACATTTTATTATTAGATTGAATAAACTAAATAGTTCATGTAAGGTAGTCTGGACTGAGAGTGTGTTAATTTATTTTAAGGAAATGTACTGATTATCACAAGAGCCATGTTATGACTACTCAACTTCACTCAGTAATACTATGTGTGTTTTATCCTGTCACAATATATTTAACCAGAAAAGCAGCTATTGTCCATTGAATGTACATGAACTATCCTAAACATGCATTTTAGCAAAACTGGAAATTTAGCTGAATACGTTGAGCTGCAAAAATATTAGATCATACACTCAAAAAGACATAAACATGATGAATATTTAGGTTTATAGGTGCAGGTCAGAACTACAATTTAATATAAAACATCTACACAAATAATGTAAACGTACTCATAAATGTAAATTTGAAGTAAGTGGCAGTAAATTTTGCCTAAATTCATTGTGGCTAATGTTAGATCCCTGCAGATTCCACAGGCTGCATTCCTTCACCTAATCATTTTCGCCTTAATAATGCACCACTATTATTTTACGTGATACAAACTGGGAAGGAAGGATATTTATGATTTTAATCCATGAAAGGCTCAGTGTTTATCCCCTGGAGGTGTCGCAATCTCAGCTTTTGACCACATAAAAAGACAGTGAGATTAGCAGGAAGAAAATACTGCCCGTCGTTCATGTCTCCTCCTCCTTCTCTTTCTCCAAAAAGCCTTTCTTTACAGATTTACACCGTCCCAATGGGAGGAGCATAGTTTGTTCATCCCGCCCTCTTTTAGCATTTTCATCTCTTAATTTTGTGGTGTAATCTTAAGATGCTTTGGGGTTTTGTGGCATTTTGGGTTTCTTTTTTTTTTTTTGAGGGTTCCGACTTTTTGTCAGAGGGATAGCTTGTTGTGTTTTGTTTCAAAGCATGGCACATTATATTTCTCCCCAGAAGATGGCTTTCAGAAAGAGAGCGCGAGGGGAGAGGAGGAGGGTGGTGCTGGATGGTGGTGTGGAGAGTGAAGCCTCCCTGGAAAGAGCTGGCACCGAGGCCTCCAGGGCCGCGGGTGGTTTTGG
Source organism: Rhyacichthys aspro (assembly GCA_036850595.1). Lineage (NCBI taxonomy): Eukaryota > Metazoa > Chordata > Actinopteri > Gobiiformes > Rhyacichthyidae > Rhyacichthys > Rhyacichthys aspro. Next base: position 6,496,258 of record CM072163.1, on the reverse strand, counting down.
CAGCGTGGCCGGCGGAGTGGGCACTCTCTCAGACATCTGTTTGCTCACTGCTGCTGTAGCTGCTGCTGGCTGGACGGACAAACGGGGTGGGGGGGCCGGAGAGCTGGAGCGTTCAGCCACAGCCGACACCGACACCAGCATCTTCCTCAGAACAAACAACAACTTAACACTGGGGCTGGAAATAGTCATATCACTACAAAGTTGACAGAGAGGCCGCGGTTGTAGCAGGCTTTGAAGAAAAGGCTGCATTCTGAATATCAGTGTTGTACATACATTTGAATTAAGAAAAGTGAAATAAGTTAAATAAGTTTACATGTTCTAAAAAAAAAAAAAAAAATCAGCAATAGTTCACTTTTGCAAATCTTGAAAAATTTCACAAATATTACATTTTATTGTTTGTCTCTTCAAGTTCTTACCTTTAAGCCTAATCTTTTCTCATTTATCTGTCACATTTAGTTGTGATCATTAACGAAAGCCTGCAGCTAAATCCTACTTGAGTTTGACCCTAGCTCTTTTTACTGGTCACATGTCTATAGTTGGTTAGTTAGTAAGTTACCTATCTATCTCACAATGCAACAGGAAGCTATGTCGAGTCTGTTTTGGGAAGAATACAGTTTTGGGGGATATGCTGCTCCATCTAACTGTGGGTTTAGACATTGCAGGCTTTTAACATGAACAAAAAGACTCCCATTCACCAAAGCTGAAAGAAATGGGAACCTTTAATAGTACAGAATGAAAAATGTGCATTAATGTAAGACAGACAGTACAAATATTAGAGCCTCAAACAGAGATATATGTCAGTGTGCAGCTCTTGTCTCACTACACTACACACCCACCCACACACTGGAGACAAACCAATCCCCAACAGCCAGAGGGTTGCACCGCAGCAGGCGAACTCATAACACTGATGTCCAAGAGGAGCTGCTGAGGCTGCTCCGCCACGATGGAGCCCCATCCAAGCGATGGCTGTCACTCGCACTGCCACCGGACATGTGTGATCCCTAAAAGAAATCAACCTAGTAATTTGTCACGGTAGACACCCTGGGATATCACTCAGTCAGCACATCAGCCCACTTCCACAGCAGGAGCAGAGGGACTGCCTCTGTAATTACAGCAGTAATCCCATTTAGCACCTTCCTAAAATAAATAAATACATACAAGCTGTAAAGGTGTTTTACATTTAACAACCAACACCTGGACAAGTTACTGCATGAAACTGGGGTATTAAATGCTATTTTAAGAGGCAGTTGTGTGTCCTATGGGGAAGTACACTGGGGGTTTGTCAAAAAGGGGTTGTTGTTTAACTTTGTTGAAGGAAAAAAAAAGCTAATATTAATTTTCTTAAGAAAAATCAGCCAACTTTTTTGTCTAACTTTACGTATATTTACTCAAATATAAGTATTTTAAAATGTTTTCTTCTGGGATTCATTTCAGTTTGATTTAATTTAAGAATTTAATTATTTAATGTAATATTTCAATTGTTATAAAATTCATTCACAACTTGAATCATCTCACACTGTGCCAATTAAATGAGAGTATGTGCAAATATATTTTACTGTTATGATGTATTTAACATGTTTCACACAGACACAGTGTGTGTATTTTATGACCCAGTGCAAGTAAAACTAAACATATAGTCTATAATAAGATGTCAGCACAAAATTCCTTTACTTGTAACTTCATTCCAAAAATATTAAATGGCATATTTAGGGCTCAGGTGGTGAATAAATACTGGGTAATAATATTGCTCATCCTTTGTCAATGAAGAGACAACAGAGAAGCCATTGAGTTAGAACAAAGGTATAGAAAAACATCTTCTTATTAAAGATGAACATGATGCAGCCACCAGACAGGCCACCTCCACTGCCCTGACACTGAATGGCATTCCCCAAATGTGACTTGGCAGTTTTAATCAAATGATTTAGCACATTAAATCAACCTTTCCCCCTCTAATCAGATTATGTGAGTGCACTGCGTAGCATCTCCACAGCATACAGTATACTTTAACCTATTAATATGACCAACCTTGTGTCAGTGATTTCCCTTGCGATGGAAACAGTATCATGTTAATTATCACAACCATCTGGTCCGGGCAGTGGAGAAAAAAAAAACACACACACACTAAAAAAAAACCCCACTCACATTCTCTTCCTCTCACAGATTTGTACCTGTCAATCAAAAAGGGCTTCAAACAAGCCAGTGGGGCTCAGGAACAGCAGAGAAGAACCACGCTCCAGTCTCACAGGATTTAGGAGTGGCGTTAAATTAATCTGCAGCTGGCAATTTGACTCTCTTCTCTCACTATGTTGTTGCTCTTACCACAAGTCATTATTGATTTGGGCGCTGAGTTCCTAATTTGTACTGCTATTTATAGATGTTTAGCATGGTAATTTTGGGTTTCCATTTTAACATTCAAATATTATACTCTTTGGTTTTACGTGTGCCATTAAAAAATGTAAAAAAAAGGAATATGCCAAACAAAAAGTATTTAATAAAAGTCACAAATTCTACTCATTAATTATATGTTACTACAGTAATTTTATTCCATTTTTTACTATCAAGATAATGATTTATAGCAAAACTTAACCATTAACATCACTGTGTTTGAAATATGACCAAAGCTGTACATAAAAAAACAGGAAGTGAAGAAACAGAGGGGGCTGCGGGACAGATGCTCTCCTCAAGGTGAACCTCCACTGACCCGTCTGCCACATCAATTATTCTGTAGTTTCAGACTCTATCCCAAAGTTGTGGAATTGGGTTACAAGATAATTTCACAGGCCACTTGCTTGTCTTCCTTGGCAGTCCAACTGGCTAATTGAAGAGGGTGATTTCCAGTTTGGGCAACTATTCAGAACATGGCAGTCAAATCGTGAAGGCACTCACTTATTCGTACAATTTTTCTATTAAATATCATAAATATTCAGAATGTATTTTTTTTTCATACGGACATACAAAATGTAAGCAAGAAAAGCAGCTTGATTTGTGAGTGACAGTTCAATCACATGTTGGTAAATACACAAAGAGGAAAAGAGAGAGCACTTTTACATTTACTGTAAAAGGCTGCAACTTAAGGAAAAAAATGAATTTGACAAAAAAGTGACGTGTTTCTTGTGAGTAATATTTTAAATTATATGTTGTTTTATAAAATCAACATTGTGTCTTTTGTTAAAGGGTCGCGCCATTTGAGGTCATGACATCAGATCAACAAATGGGATCAAGTGCATCATGGGAGAATGAGTGGCTAAGCTGCTACTGGGCTAATCCTGGGGCATTTACCAATATCGGCTCAGATTGGACGGTGATACGACAAGGACCACATGCTATAACAGCAAATTACCCTGGGCCACTGCGGGTCCTTCATACCATTTCCTCTTCTTTGGGGATGACAAGGAATGTAAGTACAGTGTCACCTGAGCAGCTCAATCATTAACATTGTGTACATTTTATAGTAGACGCAGATTTCTTTTCCCTGACGCGCAATAGTAGAGTTCAGTTTGTCTTCTTCTGCGTACGTTTAGCCCAAAACCTTGATACTAATTAAGACGACTAATTAATAAAAAAAGTAAGTCTGGATCAAGTGAAGTTCACCAAACCGCGGCTACGGTACCCGGGGAGGAACAAACGTTATCTTCAAACAAAAGCGCGAAACGCGTTCACCTCCCCAGTCAGTCCGTGCGGATCGCGGCGAAGTGCAGCCTCGTCGCGGAGAAACGCTGCTGAGAAAGAGTGAGAGAGCGCACGAGAGGAGGAGGAGGAGGAGGAGGGTGTGTATGTGTGTGTGAAGGAGAGAGGGAGAGACAGACAGAGAGAGAGAGAGAGAGAAAGCAAAGCCAGAGCCAGAGAGACGAGAAAGATAAAGGAAAGACAGACGGAACGATAGACTTGTGCGTAAAAAGTACTAGTGCCCCCTCTTTTTCTTCTACTCCTTCCTCTTGTTCTTCCTCTTCTTCTTTCTCAATTTCCATCAGACAAAAATCCAAACCGGCTGCTTGGATGAACCAAAACCTATCGATCTGTCAGTACTACACCTGGATTCACTGACCAGCCGCACAGCAGGCATGTCCCGAAGGAAGCAGAGCAACCCCAGGCAGATCAAACGTAAGTTTCTGTTTTATGTTGTCTCGCCGCTACGCTTCGTCTCCAAACCAGCTTATTAGACTTTGTACAATATTGTAACGCTACTGACCACACTGGAGCTGATTCAGCAGCGTTGAACTATCGCCACGCTTGTGTAGCCTGTCACGGTCCGCACGCTCCAGTCTTCCCCAGCTCGTATTTTCAACACATCGTTTTCAGTCCAGATCCCCCGGTGCTGCTGGCCTAAAAGTTTCACTTACTGCCAAGCTACACTTATTCTGCGATAACTCTGTTTAGATTTATTCCAAAATTGTTAATTGCTTGTCAAAATTACAGGCTTTAACTCATCCAACTCAATCTGTATTTATATTTTTGGAATTTTTGAACAATATTTATCTAGACTATATAAAGATTTTGTTTTTTATATTGTAAGAGGCTGGGCATGTTTTGATTACACATGTGTCTCAGGTTTTTTTTCTTTTACAAGTATTGGTCCATGCACACACACCTACTGCTAAACTACAGTAAGGCCTGTGATTGATACTCTATTGATTGATCAGTTAATATTGACAGCTGGAAATGTATGTTGTTGTTGTAACAGGGCAAAAGCGTGGCAAGTTATGGCTTTTAATTTCTTTATACTTGTCTCTAAATTATTCATTTTTCAAATGTGCCTCTTTAATCATTTAAATAAAATGTAATCACTTTTTAAGTGGACAATTTGTAACAATTTTCAAATAAATTATATCTTTCCTATTTGAATTTTTTACATTTATTTATTTATTTTTAGAAATTTAATGATCAAAATTGCAAAAAATCTGTTTTCAATATTTTTCAATATGATGTGATTTTTGGACACACACGTCACATACACAAACGTAAACACACTTTACACACAGATTTAAACGCTGTCACTTCTGAGGCTGAATATAGTTTTCTCTTCAAGATGTTGTTGCAGAGGTTTTGAAAAGACTGTGGAAGTATGAGCTTTTAATTATTACAATACATACAACATTTTCTCATACATTTATGGCTCACGTTGTTATGTTCGACTAGAATGAAGAAATGTGTGTAGGTGTGTGTGTCAGCACGTGTGTATTTGAGCTCATATGGATCGTTTTGTGATGAGTGTGAGATATCACATGTATCTGTAAGAGATTAGGGTTTATTATTTTATTAAAACAATATATCTATGTGTAAAGCCCTGAAGGTGTTGATAAGCATCGTTATTCTTTCAATAAGGAATTTCTAATTGATGTGTATTTAAATTATATGGTATATGAATTATTATATTTTAAATAAATATCTATTGTATATTTTATAATAAGGGATAATTAACCACATTACTTCATCTTGTTCAATATAATCAATATGTGTCAGTCATTACTTTTTTTTTCATTAATGAAGTATTTGAAATTTCAGTGCAATAAAAAAAAACAAAAAAACACTAGAAACCAAAACTCTAGTTTGAAAAGGAAAATTTCAACCAAATCTGACTTTACTCCAGTATGTTTTGTCGTTTATTTTTCAGTCATCTGGTGCCCTCAGCAAAACATTTCTAATCAACGTAGAAACAACTTAGAGACAGCGGATGACGTGATAGGCCCACTTGTTTTCAGGCCAATCCAAAACCTGCATCCAAATTTTTGTCGTAGAGTTAAGTAAGTCTAACATTTACGTTATGGTGACCTGGATTTGTCTGAATTAGTATGTCATGTGTAAGGTCTTGTTAATATGGAGCCAGTGTGCAGTGGATAATCAAGCTGTGGTTCAAAACAGAAAGGTCACAAGGAGCCTAGATCCTCTCTCCTGCACCGGGAACTCTGGGAAAAAGGCCGTGGAGGCATTACACAGAAAGTCAGCACAGACAGTCATTCTAAAGGACAAAAAGGTTGTTGGGCGCAGTTCCCCCACCCCTCCTGCATACATTGGACTGTTATCTAAAATTGTGATTTATGCAGTATTTTAATATTTTGCTTATTCTTTCCCCTTGGGTGCTCTCTGAGCAGTGATAAAAAGGCGATGCTGAAAGAGCACCATTAATTTGCTCCGATGACTGGGGAGATAAGGCCAGATAATGGGAAAGATAAGCAGAGAAGATATACCATCAGAAACCCGATTATTACCATTAAAATTCCAGCCCAGCAATCTGCAGCTGGCTGATAATTCCTTCTCCGTTTCCACCACTTTGGATGATAAGGCAAAAAATAGTCACTCAGTGCTCCTTGATTAGGCTGCCTGGATATCCCGATAATACAGTGATAAATTATGTATTTTCCCCCTTGTTTTTTTCTGTGAAACGTTACATCTGATTTTTTTTATATATAAATATATATTTCTGGGCCCCTCTTGTATCCCCCTCCCCTTGTTGCTTTTCCAAGAAAGCGGAAAAGAGCCATAGACTTTTATTGTAATAAGAGTTTGATAGAAAGAGCAGATAGCGGTGGAGGTGTTTTGTGTGGGAGCACATATCAATGTTATCAGCTCATCTCCCAGGGCCAGCTGCTAGCTGCTGTTGTTTTTAGCCTTATCACCCTGTGCCAATATGCCAATAAATTGCCCAGATTGTTAGCTGTTCCAAGACAGGTCAGTAGAATTTGACAGGAATGATGAAAATATCGCTGATGCTCGGAGGATTGCGATTAGCTGCTGTAATATGATGTGTGCATTCCAGCGAGCTCCAGCCTGTCTCCCCCTCACCCCTCGTCCCCTCTCCCTGCTGCTGCTGGTGTCCATACTCCTATTCGTACTGAGAGGAGGAACATTTTGATGCTTAATAGGAAGAAAAGATATGAACAGGCTGAATTGAAACCAGGCCCCTCAGAGTAATTTTTCTGTAAAATTGCCCCCCAAAGTTTCCCAGCGTAAAGGGGAATCTCGATGATGTAGGGAGCGTGCCTCTGCCAGTGTTTATGGGAACATATTGAAGCAGCCCTCTGAGGCCAAGCGCGGACATCTAATGTCAAATGTGCTTATTAAACTGACTTAGTGTTCTCCCCCTTTCTGTTGTCTTCACCATATGGACCGTCTGAGAATTCATGCAGCTTCCTTTGGCTCTTTACACTGTCCAAGCACAAGTGAGCCACTGTAATGTGGTCATTATGTTGCTCTTTTACAGTAAGTTTGTATAGCACCTGAGCGGTAAATCCCCAGAGTGTACCTACTGTGTCATACTGTCACAATGCTTCATCTGCTCGTGTGATAGCCATCGTACACCTGTAAAGCTGGACTACTGCAGTTCACAGCATTGCTTCTTTGTTGTTTTTATCTTGTGTGTAAAGCTTGAACTAGTGCAGCAGTATTTCTGTTACCATTGTGTTTTCACATGTACAGTATACATTTGAATGAAAAGATAGGAGTGTTTTTGTTGAAAATGTTGCCTTTATGTCACATGATAATATACGATCTCTGTGTTATCCTAATGACTTCCCTGTTTTTCTGCACTAGTCAGTTTGGCATAGCTCAGAAGTATTTTTTATCGTACTAACCTTTTTTTCACATCTCCTCTCTACAGTTAATCTTTCCAACTCCTTAGCATAAGGCCACTTTATGTAGCGTCAGCATACTGTTTATCATATCAGGTGACATTTCTATCTTTGAGGGGCATTTATCAGAAGCAGATTACAGTAGTAAGGGATAAGGGGAGTGTTTACTGAATTGACTGCCAACATTCTGGACGTGTGTGTTTGCTTGTGTATACATCAGTGTACGTACTGTATATGTGAGGAGCATGTGGTAATGTGTTTAGTAGAAGGATCAGAGCTGTTAGCTTGATGGATTGATGTATTTTTATATATTTTTTCCCGTTATTCTCCTTCCCACTCTTTAGCGTTTTAGCTCAGCTTCAGTCTGTATGTAAACCGTTATAGTCATATACCCAGCATTTCACCCTTGCCCACAAGACACTGCCAGCTCCAGCAGTCAGATGTTTTGGGGGTGTGAAATCAAGAAAAATGTTTGCACGCCAGCCTCCTTGTATATTTAAGGGTCTCTCTTTCATTGGGTGACAATCACGGCGTGTCTCTTGTGTTTGTCTTGTTGATTTCTGTCAGAAGAAGAATGGTTGCTGAATGCCAACTTTCCCTCAAACATCTGTTCGCTGCCAATAACAGCTTGTGCAGTTGCCTCGTCTTAGCTGAAGGATCCCCAATTGCCTCCTCACTTTTGACACAAAACAACAATGCAGATGAATGTCATCTACTTATAGTGTTTTTCTATTGTGTCTAAAGTAAAGTGTTTTGCATCAGGAATGCCTTCATAGAGCCTGTGCTTATATCAGTGGTAGACATATCCCAGCTGTGTGCTTCCTTTGTTGAAATGTGAAGTGTTGGAAGTGCAGGAGCTGGCAGCCCATGGACGTAATGCCTAGCTCTGCCCTCTGGGTCCACGTGGCCCGCGGTGACTGGACAGCAGTGTGAAATGTGGGCAGGGTGCTCACAAAGGTGGAGGTCACTTCCTCATGCAGTTTCCGCTTTATCTTCCTCTTTCCTGAATTCCACTGCTATTATTCCAATAACCCCTGGTCCAAGCTGTCTCCATTGTTTTTCCATTCACTGCACTGTCTAAAACAACATCATCTTAATTTTAGAAATGCCCTATTTCAATTACTAGCTAATTTGTTATTGTTCTCTACTGTGTGAGGTTCTGCTTTCTGTTTATTTAGATTTTATATCAATGATGCCCATTGAGCCCCTAGGTAACAATTGACTTTCAGCCCGCTTTAAGTTAATAGCCTTGTCTCTTGCTTGTACGGATCAATATTGGTATTAATTAATCACCTTTATCATGAGTGGGATCTGGTTCCATTTGTTGTTACATCAGCAAAATATCAATAGAGAAAGTGGACTCCCTGATCGTCATGGCAACTTCATCTCTCAGGTCAAAGAGAGTTTATCTTATCTTGCTGCCGAGAGTGGCAAACTGCTTAGGAATCTAGTTTAGACTCAAAGATCATCGATTGGAGCCTTTTTTTTCACCCCACCTTGTTGTTTCGGAAAAGAGAGGGGGGCAGCATTCTAATCACAACTTAGATGTAAGATTTAAATATTGATGTCCAAAGGCCATTACAGCAAAGAGGGCCTCTGGTCTCGCTGTTGTTCAAGTACGTCCTTTTAAGACCCAGACAAAGCTTTGATTATCAGAGGTGTCACCGTGGAGTATGTCTGTATAGCTGACAGTGTAGGACTGCAGGGGGGATCAGTTTCCTTTAGCCGCCGCCACATGAATGTTAACACAGCTCACTCTACATCCTGGTCTTTATACAGGCCTCAACCTGTATCCTGACACTCACTCTTTATGGCGCTCCTATTCATGGTTTTATGTTGCATTCTGTGGCATTGTTGTTGTTGCAGACTCTAAGAAAATGTGTTTCTGTAAATCACCAGATGCTGCGTGTGGAATAATGTTTTCAGCACCAAAATGCACATATTTTAAAATGCATTTGTGTCCACAGAGTCATTTATAAACTTTTTACTGTATTTAAACCAGTTATTGTATTTAATTGAATTACCTTTGGTCGGTATTTGCATTAACACAAACACATTAACTAATGAAAATAGAGAATACTGCATGTATATGTAATGTATTTATTTTAGTAACAGTAATTTTCCATTGTACCTGTTTTTTGGGAGACTGGTTTCATACACTGATGGTATTATAGTATATAACACATTGATAATAAACACAGGAATCATGAGTGTATGTTTTGTGAAGTGACAGCAGTGATCAGTGTGTCTGCCTCTTGTGGGATGTTACGTCTGGTGTGAGCTATTTGGGTAACAGCAGGCCGGTTGCTTGGATGTAGCTCATCATGCTGCAGAATGCTCCTCAGGGTTGGAGCAGGGAGCACGGCCACTGCCTGCGTTTTCTTTTCCTTTTTTTCTTCCTCTTTTTGCCTCCGGGACACAATTGCCTCATTTAACATTCTCTATTTGGCCCCTGCCAAGAGGGGAAATAGCCAGGGTGAGTAAGAGAGGCCGCCACACATCATGAATTCTTCTTTCATTTAACTTGCACAGTCCCTTTTCACCTTGGAGATGCACATGGATCAGGAATGAAGATATTGCTCAATTAAAAGGATTTCTGAGGTTGCTCCTGAGGTATTGCAGTTATTTCTGTGCCATGCCAAGGTTTTGATGTATCATGGATATGGATATTGGGTTCATCACATTTGTGTGATGCTCTGACATTTCCATAACCCAGAAGAGAAACAGTTCTCTGCCCGCAACAGCAGCTCGCCTCAGCTCCATTTGTGAAATAAAGTCCAGAGATGGAAATATGTCAGTCTTTACAGCAAAGATATTAATTACGTAAGTGTCTATTACGACTCTTTTGTTTGTATCAATTTAATTAGCCACAGTTGATGAAAACATTTCCATGGGATATGTCAAAATGAAGGAATTTGACTGATTCTTGGCCTTGGGAAAGGATGTAAGAGAGGAAAGGGACTCCTAGGAAATATGACTCATATTTTGCTGCAAAATATGTCAGCATCATGCAGTAAACATAGTGGCCAAGTCACTTTCACCCACACAGCATAATCATTGTATTAAAATATACGTGAAATGGACTGCATGAATGAAAGGGGGATAATTGGTGAGCTCCATTTTTAGAGCTGGATGGTTGCTGCCACAACAAAGTGACGTCCTAATAGCTGTTCAGTCTAAATCTCTGCTTGGCTGGATTTACTAAGAGTGTATTTGTGTGGGGCAGCGTGATGCACAACTTTGCATTGGGATCAAATGCAGCAGCCTCTATAGTCAAGGGATAGGTGGCAACAGAGGATTAAGTAACAAGCTTTTCACTTCAATTTGTACATCAGCATTTTCCACTCGACGAACAGCACACAACATGCAACATCTTGCGCTCAGTGGAAAATCTCTAATGACAAAGCTTTGTAAATAGATAAACAATTTATGGCAAATATGCAGAAAATATAAAACAAACTTCAAAACATGTTAATACGTTAAAGAGGCTGTGTTTTGATTTGCACCATTGCAAAGCTGGTAAAGCTGTTGACAGCACAGCTTACACATCATGTGATCACAGGCCATATCAGCTGCATGTGATTAGCAGCAGCAGAGCAACATAAATAGACAAAATGGAGTAATATTGCGATTGAAAGTAGACGCTAATGATCGATTACAGTGACAGTAAATTATGCAAATCAGATTAGGCCTCTTTCTGTGACGTGTTGCAAAGTGCATGTCTCCTGCTTCGTATTATCTCAAACCAGGCTTTGTGAAGTGACAGAGTAAACATCCAAAGAGAAATGCAGCTGCTATTATTTTGGAATCAGCCAATTTTCTTTCTCTGTGTATTTCAGAGAATGCTTATCTAGTAATTACTAAAAACTGTTGACACTGAGCAAGTGCTGTAGCCAACTAAAATGCCTTTTTGTCTTATGATATCAGATGGATTTTTATCTCAGTTTTAAGCAGTCATGCATTCCTGAAAACCACCGATAACTGACTAAAAGTCCTTATTCCTGATGCAGAATAGAGCTTCATTTTGAAAAACTACAATCATTATATTTTGCATTCAAGTATAAAGAAAATGACTGATTATTCTTCCCTTTCTGGTCTAGTCTAGGATGTGTCTGTGAATTTCTGAGACATACATTTGACCATAATCAAGTTTTTAAGCTTCAGAAAGTGGATAACAACTGGGTCAGATGATAAGCCTGAGCAAAACAGGGAAAAAAGCCTCCTCTGATAGACGAGGAGAAAATCTGATTGATTGATGTCTGCAGGCTTTGCCACCATCACAAGCGAGTTGACAGTTAGTTTGGGATCAGATGATTTCACTCTTAAAGATTGGGGTTGAGGGGAAGCTAGGCAAATATGAAGGACACAAAGGTCAATGGCTTCTCTCCTCCTCTCTGTATCTATCTCTCCCTCGCAATGGCTTGCTTTGACAAACTGTAATATGTTGCTAAGCTTTGTGGCAGCAGGACACATGGTCATAGTTTGTACAGTAATATCCTATTGCAGTAATCTCACAAGGAATGATTGAAAGTGGTGGAGGAATCTGGTCCTAGCAGAGGCCTGTTGACATCATCGACGGCTGTGGACTGGCATATGTCTCTTGACTTGTTTGAACCAAATTTTCCCATGGGACTGAATAAGTTAAACAACAGCTTTGACTTGAAGTGAATCTGTTATTGTAAGAAGGATCTGATAAGACTGCACAATATTATAAAATTGTGTAGCAAAGAAGCCAAAAATGGAGTCTGCAGCCAGTGTCTTCTTTGTGGTTTCGGAAAAAGATGAACATGGAACAGTGTCAAAGGATGATTGGATGCATATTGTAAATAAACACCCAAGACTTTCACGAGTCCCTCCAAAACGATGTTCCATAAAACATTAAATCCACTTTTGCTTCTTAGATCAGTGTATCACTAAGATGAAGTGACAAGGCTTGCTCTGTGTTTGACCCTGTGTGGTTAAAAGCTACTAACATTTGCATCAGTTTAACCAAAACAAACTGTTGGAGCTGTAATAATGGCAGTGTTTGTCATCTGCAGCTGAAATGTAATAAAACAGACCATGGGTGCTCTACTGCAGTGTCTGATAATAAAGGCAAGGTCTTGTTCTTTTATTAAAGGGTTCATCTTGAATAGACGTAACATGCATGCCCATCAGCTTTACACAAGACATTTTCAAGATCAAGGTCTCTCTTGTAATGAAGTGGCTCTGCAAATGGAAGTCAAACTCTACCATTGTGAATCACATGTTTTAATCAAGTTTTTATTGAAAGAAATGTAGCCGCCATTCAGTGCCACTAAGTGAACAATAAAAAGGATAATCCGAAGACAATTCCCCTCCAAATGGAACCGGACATCATTTAGGAGAAGAGACAACAACTCTTTGTTTGTTTGAAGTGGTTGATATGACAACCTTCTTGTCAAAGACTCAGGGCGAATAAAAAGGATTTGTAATTACCATAATTATCTCTTATATGTTTTCACCTAATGATGTCCATTAAATGCCTGAGGCTTCATTTAGAGACTGCCTCACTGTAGGTCGGCCTAGACTCATAATACAGCATGTTACATTACACAGAGCACAAGTAATGAACTTCTTTCATCAAAGATGTTTATCGTGCAGTGCTTCTGGAGGGAAAAGCCAATATACTTCAGCTTTTTGTTACAGTTGGATTATAACAATTCTCATAGTTCCCACTTATCTTTCAAATTTTCTCTACATGTGATATCAACCCAATTGGCTTCATGTCTAAACAGGATGGCTCTCTAATCTAGACCGCTGTTCGTTTCATGTAAAACATCTCATTTTGTGGCTTAGGCTGGTGGCTGTCTTATCGTTACATAATTCTCTGGCCTCAGTGTGATTTTCTTTGTGGCAATTTATTTAAATTCCCCCATGTTTATATATGTATTTTCTGTCTCTTTTTATTCACAATGATTGCCTTTCATAAGTTCAAAGACTCATCTAGAAGACTTTTGGTAACTTTACTGATAGGAACTCACAGTGGGGAGAGTTTAAAAAAGCTATTTTGTTGGAGAGCAGAAGAAGGAGTGTTAGTGCATGTCCATCTCGGTCTCAAAGCTGAATCCAGGTCGAGCTAACCCAGATCAAAAGCCCAGATATAGCTCTAACAGTCCACACCTCAGCAGGTACAGCGTTTGAGAGATCTCAGCTGAACATGCGTGTACTCCTAAGGTCCCTCCGTCCAGCGTGTGGCTCGGCTCCTGCTTCCTTTGGTCTTTGTCTGCCACCTATCAGCATATCAGCAGTGTCTCTGAAGCCCAGTTGTATAATGCACCATTTATGGCTTTGTGGAGGGAGATGGCGGTCGGTTGGCGGAATCGCTCTAGGCCTTCCCCTCAGTGAGTGGATTAACCGCGGCCTGCTTTAGCGCACTCTACCGCGGTGTGAAATCGGCCCCGCTTCGGCCGGCGCTGGCGATGAGCGAGCCTCCCTCTCCCTCTTTCTCCCTCTTTTTTCTCCTCTCTCTGTTTCCTCACCTCCATGCAAAGCTTCTCCCAGCCATCTGTGAAATGTGGAAACTCTGTGTCTAAGTTGAGTTCAGATCCCATCCCCTCCGTCAAGCTGAGGCCAGGAAGCAAATGGGCAGGCGTTCGATGGAGGGAGGAAGAGGAGGTGGTGGTGGAGGGGGGATCAGCTCACTGATGTCTTGCCGCGTGTGCAGGAACCTTGCCTGTTCTCCGCGGGCGAGTTGGAGGAGGGTCCGGGCCAGGTCCAAATCCCCCCTCCCTCTGAGTGTGTCTGTGGAGGCGAGGCGGTGGCACAGCTCCCCTGAGCCCCTGCCCAGTCCTTTGAAGATAAGATGGTGATACAGAGTCCCTTTCGGTACGTCGCTAACCGATGGTCTTTGTGCGACACACATGCTTCTCTCCATTGGAGCCCGCAGCTAAAACACCTATGGTCTTTACTGAAACGAATCGGCTGTCTGGCCCCAGGTCAAATTAGATTATGAATGGGTGACAAAATCCTAGATCGTGTGTTTTCCCGCTATTTCATGCTGATAACGTGGACTTCTGCTGTGGACGATATTGTATTTCTACTCTGCTCTGAGAAGAATCACTTTTATAAATTTCTACACTAACCACTGACTTGCTGTATTTTTTCTTCAGTTTTCCATGGCAACGAGTTGTCGTCTTAACTCGGCTGATCTCTCTGCTGTCTGTGGCTTTATTGCTCTTGATTATGACAGGTTTTAAAACATGTTTTTGCTCTGCATTTATAACCATATTTTGTGGCTATCGCAGGCCAATTCTCCCACTTCTGGCTCTCCACAGCAGCTTTTCACAAGAACGCCCATCATAATCAGGCTTTGAATTATGATCTCAATATTCCCTTTATTTTTTGTTCTGTGGCTTTGTGGTTCAGATCTGTGCATAATGTCTTGTGATTGCAAGGCATTATGGTGGTTTGGAAAGCCAAGTCGAGGTCCAGCCACAAATCATCTTTCCATAGACAATGTGAATCTCTGTCCCTTTGAGCTCATCAGGGATGGGGCGTTGATTGCTTTTTGATACCCCTCCAAAAGTGGATGAGGTCCTGCATACATCAGCTAATTAGAATGTACTTACTGTGGTGTGTTTGTGTGTGACAGACCACACACTTCTCATCAGGTCCTCAGCCTGAGTGCACTAACCACACTCACTAAAAGGTTTATCCAATTCTCAACAAGAAAAGAGAGGCTACACAAAGAAGCACTACTGCTTTCACTGCCATCAAAACAGAAGCTGCAACATTTTCATAAAGCAGTTTCATATCAGATATCTAAGTTCAAACATTAAAAGCTGTGTGGTACTGTAGCAGCCCAACATACTGGCAGCAGCTTCATCCTATAGTTAATGATGACTTCACAGTGTGAAGCTCTGAATGGATGGCAGCAGAGTGGAGGCAAGTTGCGGCAGCTAATTAGGCAGCACAAATGAGTGACTGGTATCATCTGGAACACCTTGATGAAATTACACCGATGACTGAGGGACAAATTTTTGCTGGTGCTACGACAATCTTAAAGGAGGCAATACCATTGTTTGGAGAATGATCTGTGTTGGTCGTGAATGATGGTGCCCTTTAGTGAACTGTGAGGATGCAGCTTTTGATTGGAAAAAAAATTGCTTATGAAACTGGAGTTACAACTGACTAAAAGATAGATCCATCTTATGACAAAAACATTTTGAGTTGGCCAACAACTATTCCTAAGCTAAAGTAGAATTTGGTTTAATAAAGCACACAAGGTCTGCTCTGGGAGCCTCAAAAGCACACACATAAAGTTCTTCTTGCCACACCAAACATCTAGCCCCATGCTATGATCTGTGGAAGGTGCCAGAGAGCCTCTATATATTTCATAAAGGCATCCTATTACACCCCCATGGCTTGTGGGAAGCAGTACACTGTGGTCTGGTCCCCATGCAGCAAGAATAAAGTCTAGTATGTGGCACAGGAACAGAAATCTAAGTGCTGTTTCCTCAGGTAATCTTGACTTGGATCTTAATTCCAATAAAGTGTTATTTTTTCACAGCATAAGCCAGATCCAAGCAAGAACACTCCACTCTGTATTTCTGCGGTCATACTTTATTGAATATCATTTCAGATAAGAGGTGTAATCCTTTGGGGGCAAAGTGATGTATATTGACCAGCTCAATGATAGCAATACAGTACAAGCCTGTGGACTGAGTAAAGTAACGATCTGTGTCATCTGAGCCACTAAACCTGGGACATATCAAAAAGAGCCCCCTTTTTGTTGCTCTTAAATTTGGTTGGTCTTAACTGAAAATGTCAGCCTGTTCTTTACCTGCTACAGGCAATGAGGCTTTGCTTAATAGTGAATGTAAAGTGAAGCAATGAATGACTGCTTCAATTAACCCAACATGAAAACATTTTTCAGTTTTAAAAGTTCCAGCAAACATTTGAACATTATCTGTCAAATCTGTTACCATTCATTTAATGCAAAGACATCTTATCACATATTTTGTCTTGTGTATGAGCTGTATTCATCTACTAACAGTGTCAAAAGGGCTAGTTAATGGACTCTAAGGAAGAGTGGTGTGGAGTTCAAGCAGTGAGCCAGGTCACTGGGGTCAATACGGCGCTGTTAGAGTCTCACCTCTCAAAGTGACTGGGTTTCTTCCATCAGCACGGAGCAGCCCTCTCTGCTGCTACATGGTTCATTTCATCAGGACTCCTTTTATCTTGACTGGCCAGACCCATGACCCCTGAGCACTGATAGTCCAATAGAACTGCAAGAGAGCCTCACTGGGGGCATTGTGCACACCAAAACTAAACTTGACTGGGTTAACTTTACTTTTCTATTTGGTTTGTGTGTTTGTTTTTCCTTGTGTGGGTCTATTGATTCCCTGACCTGTAAATGTGAGAGCAAAAGTTTAGTTTAAAAAGTTCAAATAGGTTTTTTCCAGACTGGCACAAGAATGGCAGCAGACTTTTTGTGGAATATGTATCATGTGGAAAATGCTAATTTGTATTTGAATGTCTTTTTAGTTAAAAATATGGACTGTGTGAACACTACGGTAAAGCAAACACATCTAATACTAAAACACAAGAAAGACTGTGAACTGTTCAATTTCATGACTATGGAGAGAGCTCCATGTTTACTTTCCTTTGCATAGAGGAAGAAAAATGAATGCTCTGGGTTCCCCGTAAAAACAAACATGAAAGGAATCACCAAGAGTTCTTTAGGCCCTTTCTCTGTTGTGCTTTGTGTAATGCATCGTCTTTACTGTCTAGGTAGCTGCTGCCATCTGACTGCTTTTTGAAGTTTGGCAGAAGTCGACAATATTTGCTTTTCCAGACATTTTTGCCCACTGTGTCTCTATGGTGTTTGAAAGTGTGACCAGTGTGGAGTCCCTATCAGTTCTCTCTTTGGAAACTGTAGCTCAAATTGTCTGTTTGGTTTGACAATGAGTCCTTGCATCAGTGTTAGTCCAGGTCTAACACTGTTACTTGGTGAACATGATGGACAGCTAAAGGATGGAGTGGGAGGTGGCGGGCGGCGGGGCCAGGCCGGTTGGAGGGTGCACAGAACCAGATTGGGCCATTAGTGGCAGATACCCTTATTGGAGAGCTGCTGGGGTGCGATCTCACCAAACTAACAATGACGGGCCAAGAAAATGTGAACTGTTTGGGAGTGAGAGGCCATCTGAAGACAAAGACCACGATGTTGTAGAAAAGGGGGAAGATACGACAAGAGTCAGTTCATTTCTTTGTACTAAAGACAAGTCTACAGATATTTAGCTGAGTGTTTATGTCTATGTCTGCTACACTGCACATCACAATCAAAAGAGGTTAGAACTGAGCTTTAAAATATTGACTTGCAATTAATGCTAAAACTTGTAACTTTACATATATATTTGGATGTGATGTGTATTAGGAATGCTCTGTTGTGAATGTCTACCCAACGCCGCTATATCTATGTCTATTCTTTTAAAATGGTTAATTGGTTGCTCTTTTGTTTTGCATGTGGGCTTTAACAGAAAAGAAAACATGTATACACTTTTTTGTTCTGCACTTGTCAAGACACAACTCAAATATTTTTTTTCCAAAAATGCTCAGTGTAACAATGTAAGTGTGTATGTAAGTGTACACTGAGCTGAACACTGAAAGAGAAAAGATGCTCAGCCCTTTCACTGTACACTTTCCTACTTGGGTGAGCACATCTTTGTGGATTTGAAGCATGCAGTGTTATTTCTAATGGCATTATCCAGTGGGTCTGTTTGAAAGCTGCTCCTTGTCTCTTGTGGAGGTGTGTGTTTGTGTGTGTGGGTTAGAGGGGAGGCTGGGGGCTGCTGAGACCCCAGCGTTATCAGCACCAGATGCAGGTTGACTTCAGACTTTGAATGGAAGGTAAAGAGAGAGGGGGGGAAATTAATGAGAGCCATAAAGCTAGCAGGATAAATAATTAGCCAACCGGTCCTAAGATCTGTCGCTTCATTTGTGGCGACAAATAAATTCTCTTTGCAAACTTTGTTTGTCAAAAGTGCAGGCTGATTCCATTGGCTTGTTTAGTGAAGGCTGTGTGTGCATATGTGAGGTTTTTGTCAGAGTTCTGCTGTGTTGTCCCTTCTTCATTTGTCATGTACATCCCAGTGACAGGTTTTGCTGTCCTGCCACCGATAATTGGCCGGACCAGTGCTTCCTGCAAATGTGTGCTGCACAGACGGACAGGAAAAAAGACAAGTCAGCTGTCATAATGCGCTTCATAAATCATCTGGATGAGAGAGTGTCACAATTGTGTCCATATTTTTGTTTAGAATAATCAGAAGGACATAATGTAGCTTGTTTACTCAAGGTGCATGTTTGCACTTTTAGAAACAAAGGAGGCTGTAAAACAAAATTCTTTGTGCAGACGTTAAACCCACGTTTACGTCAGACATGTGGTGTCATCCTGCTGAGGTGATTGTCACTTTACAGTGCCCTCATCGGGATCAAAGCTAATTGTGCTGCATTAAAGGGACACTTTGTGCCACTGTAGCATGTGTTGATCTTGAGTGTTTACATGTTTGCTCCTTGAGGTTTTTATATTATTGTTGTTTCTCTCAGCACAGATATTTGTATTGTTCTAACAGTTCACTGGTAGATTGGGAAAAGGCTGAGCAATCACTGAAAGACTTACATTATCCTGCAGTCTTTGATTGTTATTCATGTGTCTCTGCTAAATAATCTTCCCTTTTAATCTCTTTCACAGAAATAAATAAACAAGTAATTCTCCAAATGAGTGGGAGCACATGAGTGAGCATTCAGAGGATTATGGTAATGTGTGGACAAATAGAGGTGTTAAATGTGACTTTTAGTTGGAAAGTTGTGGATTTTCAAAATGTTTCCATTGCCCTTTTGCTGCAAATTTTGCATTGCTTTAATATGAACCAAAATTTTCTCTTAAATAGACTTCAAATATTTTGAAAATACTTGCCTCATGCAAGTAAAATTCCCTGGGGAATCATTTCACTCGTATTTATATTTCTCTTTTACCCATACTTGATAAATGAATGATCAATTATAAAGAATATGTTATATACCGCCCACATCCGTATGGCCGTATTGCTTATTGATTTTTTGGGACATTGCTCCTTTTTCTAATCTCTTCCAACTTGACATTTGGAAACTCAGAAATCAATTATGTCTCCTTCTCAAATGAAAGGCGGAAAAAAAATAGTATATGACTTTAAAGTCAGCCTAGCTCGCCTTTGACACGGCACATTACAAAGGGAAAGGAAAATCACACTGCATACCTGATCCATGAAAAAAGCCTTTGAAATGGATTGCTGGGTGGGATCCAGTCTGGCACAAGTCATGGCATTGATGGCACAGCCCCTGGGCGCAACGATACTTGGCCTGGACAAGATGGTTGCTGGGCCCATATCAGTGGGCACTGGCCCATCCTCTGGGAGCTCCTAAGCCATGCTGTCTGAAGAAGAACTGATGGGCTTGGCAGCACATACGGGCATGTTACGGGTGTTATTTCAGTCAAAATAGCCCTGATGTTATCGAATTTAGTCAGCAGCACAGCACATCACTGCCGCTGACCCTAATGATTGGGCTTCATAGAGAGAAACCCCTGAAAATTAAATATTTGTATGTTTATAGTGTATGTATACATCCAAAGTGGTCACATAACTGCCCACCATTTTCTCTATCTTACATATTGTGTTGAGGTGACAATTTGTTCCAGCTAATTGGAAATTTGCGTCCGCCTTCCTCAGCACAAAGCATCAGCCTATCACAAATGACAATGATATGATAAGCATGGTTTCCGCTAGCCTCCACTGTTTTTCAAGGCACGACAGGAAGTTGACAGCTGCAACATTTTTCAGAAATGGTTAGTTGATAACCATCCACCGGGTAATGAAACTTCCACCTTTGATGAGAAGTTGAAAAGAGAGGCTTTCACTGTTGGCTTGGCAGAACATTAGACATGGCTGCAGGCAGGAAGGGGCAGGCGAGGGATCGAGCTGTTTTAATAGGGCTCATCCAGAGGTGACGAGACTACTGCATGCACTGAACTAGAGGTGTGAGCCGGGGCTGCCAGTACATATCTTTTGTCTTTCATTATCTTTATTTCCTTATTATTTTAAATGGCCGGTGTGTGTGTGTTTTTTCTTCACTAGAAGCTTTTTTGATATCCATTTAGATTGGTGCTTCATTAAAAAACCTCAGACAATGGAGTGACTTCTAATTAAGAAGCGCCGCATCTGGCCCCTGGCACCCTATCCCGTTGTTCCATCTATTTTGCTGGGGAGAATTCATTTGTTTCTTAATTAAGAAAAACACCAATAGCGTGAAAAATCTGCTTATGGTACCTGAATCCTAATTAGTTAAATAGTGAGGGGAAGGGGAAAACACATTCCAGTAGCCCTAGAAATGAACTCAGAGCTGATAAAAATGAACTAACTAGCCTTGCATAAATCGAAGCTGGGGAGAAAGTGTACCATCATTATGGCTAAGACAATATGCAAACTATCTTCAAAGAAATCAAATTGCTGGAATGTTTTCATTTGCATGTATTAACCATTAACATAATGAGGAGAAGTGACATTGGACCCGGATTGTGTGTCTGTTCGGATTGATAACTCTGCTGCATCTGCAAATAGTCTCCTCTGCAAAATTATGCTAGCAGTCAAATCAGTGTTGAACTGTGGAGCGAGAGAGTGATGGAGCGAGTGAAGGAAAGGGCTTTTTGCTTTTTTTCCCATTTTATCATGGAGCTGAGTGCAAACCTGCTGCAGTGTTGAATCAGAGCCATCATCCTCTGACAGCTATCCTTAAACAGGAAGAGGCCTCAAGTCATTGTCTCTGAGGCTTTGCACAAAGCTGCTGCCTGTGTATTTATGAGTGTCTGCTGAGAAACCCAGGCTCCCTCATCAAATATCCATGTGAGCAACATTTCAGAGGAAAAAACCCCCAGAAAATTCAAATTTAAAGACACAATATGAAGGATTGCTGTTGAAAATTAAATGAATCCTCGCACAGTTGACAACGTTTTACTTTCACACATATTGCCCACTAGAACAATGTGGAGGTGAATTTTTCAATAAATCAGTGTCTCTCTGTCTGTACATCATTCTTTTACCCGTTTGTTTACATGAGAGGGATGTTTTGAGTGTGTTGCTCTCAGCCAATCACAGCTCACAGAAGAAAAGAAAATACAGGAAGCTGGAGTTCATTCAAAGCATAGTGAGAACTAAAAGAGAAGATGGGGAGCAGGCAAACATTAGCCCAGAATCCAGCATTTTATCCCTAAAATCACCACCTTAAAAGTCGAATGCACGGCTGTTTTTTAAATGTGGATGTCCTATGAATACTGAATGAGGAGATTGCATGTGTGGCCAGTAGCTCATGGACCTAAAGTGGGCACACTCCACGGTGCTCCCCCTCCCCATCCCTGTACATATCGGACATATGCACACACACGCCTGCACACAGATCCAGCATACATGTGTCGCCCACCCATCAACCTCTTCCAACAAAACACACTGTGCTTCCAGGATACCAAAGGCTCACTTATCAGTTCCGTAAAGACTCGCCATGGCCCACATTGGCGAGTTGGCGGGCACGCAGCCAAATCCGCTGTGTGTTCTCCTACTGCAGGCATCATGCAAAACACTGCACTGTCTTCAATATTCAAAATAATTTTTCCAACATGCTATTTCCCAGGATCAGCCTCTTAGGTCAAATTATTCAATTAAGTGTCTGTTTATTACTGATACCAAAGCTGGGTGGCGGTTGTACTTATCACCTTTTTTGCAGATTGGTGTTCTTGCAGAATACCACCATAAAGATTGCCTTGGCTGTAATTAAAATGGCACAGAGACAAATTTGGCGCCGGGCTAAGACATGGGGAAATAGAGGAGGTAGGGGGAAATTGCAGGGGCTATGTTCTGTCATCCAATAAAAAAGTTGAGGAAAAATTATTGTCAAAGCGCTACTGTTTGCTACAAAGAACAGGTAAAAGAAAGAGCCTTTTGGTGGCGTTGTTGTCATCGCGGTGTTATGAGCAGAAATGTGTCTGGATTCAGGACTCTTCTTTTAGGCTCAGACTAAAGTCAGTAAACAGAACTCTGGTTGTGTGGAAGTGGATGTGGTTTAGACGTCCTAAACGGCAGCCGGGCGTCTGTCCATCCATGAGCCTGTGTGTTTGATGAGCTATTGGCAGGCAATGGGGACACGTGTTCCTGTGCCTCGTGGCAAACATACCTTTTACCGTCTTTGACTCCAAAAGCCTGTGTGACTTCTCTGGGAAAAAATATGAAAGAAATCAAAGCGCCAATAAGCTGATGGTGTTAAGCCAAAAAGAGGAAAAAGAGAGAGAAAGACCTGAGCGACTTTGGATTTTGTCAGAATCTTCATGCGCTCTCTGACAAAAATTTGCATTGTTATCACAGATAACTGGTGATGTTTTTACTTGGTTGTACATTTTTGTGAAATATGTAAAATGTAAACCGAGCCTCTAACGATTGCCTTAATGACGCGGATCTTGCTTTTCTCCCCCGAATCAGGTCTTAGCGGGCTTCTCAGTGCGGGATGTCTGATATCTGAATATTAAAAGGGAGTTTCAAGCTCATCTGCAAATGTGATTTGCACATATCACACTTCTGCAGTCGTCAAGCTGCTTCATCGCCAAGCTTCAGAGCAAAGACGGCTGGGGATGGGAAGGAGAAAAAAAGAAAGATGCACATATGGGTTGCTATTGATGTATTCCATTTCTGACCTAATTTAAATCCCTGCCAACAAGCTCATATGCATACTGTACATTTGCTAAATTACAGAGTGTAAACCTTGCCTTCTCACTGAGACAGGTGTAAACATCAATGTTGTCATAATGCTCCAGCGGTAAATATGATAATCGCACCATGCTGCAACAGAGCACAAAATAATTTGGACATCATTTTGATGCCTGAGGGGCCCAGGGGAATGCCCTCTAGAATGAAGGTGGCCCATTGACATGCCATACACGCCAAGATATAATTATGGCTGCCTGTCTTTGTTCCTCCCAAGCTTCCTCTCAGAGCACTAGTAATTTGCTTGTGATATTTTGGTATTCTTTACGATTGAGTTATTCCCTGTGGAGCTGAGTATTAAATGGGTGTAAATGAAGATGCACTACTTTCACATTCCAAGTTTGGAAACAGTGTAAGCTGGGGCTACAGTTGATGCTTATAGCAGAGTTATTTTGAATGCATTTCTGATTCTGACACATGACGGCTCCTCTCGATTTTGGCGTGTGCTCTAAGTGTCATCGCTAGCTATCTGTGTGGGACATTGCAGATAATAAGGGGCAATGCCAGAATATCTTTAGGGTATGCAGTGTGTCGAGCTGCGGTTTGTTGTCATGATAATCCCCTCATTTGTAATGTTGGGATCAGCAGGTTACCGCTCTCCACTTGCCTGCCATGTCAAGACTTGGGACTGGCGAGGTAGATTGTCATTTCTGAGGCAATATTTTGACAGCGCCTTCACTTTACTCGTATGCTTCGGCTCAAAGGTCAGAGCTGTGCCACTTCCATTTACTGTGTGTGAACACTCAATCCCTGAGGACTGGAGCTCTCTACAGCTCCCCTCGCCGCAGACACAAACACACACCCATGCACACTGTCTGTCTTGCTGCCTTTACCATTTACCTTGCTTGTTTTAGGAGGTACATGTCAAGCCTGCGCCACAGAGTCATTGTACAATAAGTTGGATTAAACTTTTGTTGTAGGTGAACCATTAATTTTGAAGGCAGAGTGCCATAAAGCTGGGAAGTCTGAATTTAGGGAACATTTTATTGAATTGTACTGATTACGTCTAATTATTTTTTCTCTGTTTTTTATTTAACCTACTACATGTTTTGTGATCTTGCAAAGAAGAATTACTTGAAGTCTTTTTTTTTTATTATTGCCCTGTAAGGAAAACACGTTGATTTTAATTGGACTATGCAGGATATTGCAGAATTGACAAGAGGCGCAGTAAGAATAGGCCTAATGAATAAGCCAAGAGTTATTGTTAATACGCCATATAAATGAAAACGACACTATATAGGTTTTATAAATAAATATGCACATAAACCTTTTGGGACACACATTTGCTTGACAGACAATTAGGGGGGAAGAAGAAGAAGGAGCTAATAGCCTCAAGCCAGGATTCAAACCCTCTTCCTTATGCCCCCCAGCTAAGCCATTAAAACGATTTCAAGTTGCCGTTGTGTTTTTAAAATTCTCAGGTAGAACAAGTCTCAAACCCATTTCACATTGACTTGACCCAGAGGTTTATATGGCTCTAAAGCTGAGTTTATAGACCCTATATCCAGAGAAGGGGGCTATATTTATTTTCTTCAGTGTGATGGCTGATTACATTCAATTATCAAGTATCAGCTATTCCTGTTTGCCCCACATCACGCCAAAAAACACTCAGGTATGATTGTTGCAGCTGCTCAGTGTCTGCAGTGTCAATGGTGTAGCTGTCATCCATTTTGCCGTGTGCTCAGTGGCACTCCTCAGACACCGAGGCAGGTTATGTCAACCAAATAAGGCACTTGTCAGTAATACAAAAAGACATTGTTGCTGCTCCATTGTTACCTGCTCTCCCAGCTATCATATAGAAAGTGATGGAGTGACGGTGTTTGGGAGTGTGGTGCTTCTCCCCGAGCCCCCAGGGGTATTATGGGTGTAAATCTCCCTCACACAGTTCTGCTCCAGGCCAAGGAGAGCATCATCATTAGCCGCAGCAGATGGAGGGGCTTCGGCGCTGTTTCCCCGTCGTACTGTCGGGCTATAGCTTGTACTGCTGGAATCTGGTTTGATACAATGCGGGGAAGAGGAGAGCAACAGCCGAGCCAGACAATAAATGATGAAATCCACATGAAATCAGATGAAAGCTACAGTACACACACGAGAGGGGAGTCTGATTCATCATTTATTTCTGAGATGATGATAGTAGAGGTTTGGTATGTGTGAATACATGCTCTTTTGTTTGGCTGGGAGGAATAGTGTGAAAAAAAAGTGCTGGTGTTTGACAAATACAATGATTTATTTTCTCAAAAATAATCAGACATTTTCTCAACTCTTTACCTGTGTTAGGATAGAGGGGCAATAATGTCTTCTATGTCTATCTATACTTCAAAACAATAACAATAACATCTCTAAGTTGAGTTAAATATATGAAGTGTATTTTCTCTTAGTATCCCATCTATTTAGCTTAAATTATATTGTTGGGAAGCACAGCAAGCAGGAATTGTTAATTTTTAAAACAGTTGTGTGGATTTAAGGAGTAAAAATTACATTTATGTAAAAATGGAAGAAAAAGTGATGTATTCCATTGGTTTCCATTGTATTAATGTAGTTATTTTTGATGCTTACCTTTACCAAGAGAAAACTCAATACAATACTCCAAACATTCATGTAATATTTTATAAAAGGTTAATATTAGCCAATATCTGTCCAAATATTAACATGGGCATAACTGATCAGTGCAATTATTAATCAATAAGCAGTATTTATCTTCAGCAGCTACTAAATCCATTCATGCAGCAGTATTTCAGTGCTACAGGCCCACTTTCCTGAGAGTGTGTGTGTGTGTGTGTGTGTGTGTGTGCTGTCAGAGGCCCAGGCTGAATCCTAATCTTCTGCGAGAAGCTTCACATGGCCAGATCAAGAATTAGGCACGAGGCGGCGAGTGAGGGAGGGGGGAAAAAGCCCATCTCAGTCTGTGTTTTAAAGGACAGTGCTTTGAATGTCATTTGACAATTTCCTTTTAATTAGAACTAATTTACAGAAAGATGCCCACCAGCTAATCTTTACAGGATAATTAACTTCTATTTTCTTTACTTTTAATTAAAAAGTGGAAAAGATTTAGCTGATCCATAAAGAATTGTTCTTTTGAAATGTTCATCAGACTTCACACTTCTTTTGGCATTGGTAATATTTAGATCCTATCTGCGGCTCACAGTCTCCACTGAGCTATTGCAGTGATTTTCTCCCGCCTTATCCGAGGTATTAAGAAGTGGAACTATCAATAGTAGAAATGGGAACCAGAGGCAAATTAGAATTGAATTAATGAAGAATTTATTGCAAAAAGAACCCCCCATACTTCATAATACTGGAATGAAATTGACATCTTAGATATATCCATTTCATAGAAATTCCTTGATGGGAAAATATTGTTTTATCTACATTATTTGATGCAGTAATCATTTCCACTCTTTTCTGAAGAGTCCCATTAAATTCTTTGAAATGATGCTCCAGTAAAAGCTAATTGTTGCAGAAGCACTTCCAGCGTTTAGGCTACCATATTACTATTTTAGCCCCCACAGGCTCACTGACAACACAATGTGATGAATACAATGCTTTTAGGTTAAACAGTGGCTCCTTATTAAACAGTGAAGAAAACTCCTCCAGCCTCATCAGAGTTGGTACAAAAACGGCTTTTCTTGCCTCTGTTAGCACCTTCCAACAGACTTTACTTAGTGGAGATAAAGTGGGCCAATATGAGGGGAGTGCGTGGTAGACAGAGCTGAGCAGACGAGCCAATGGCTGAAGATGGATGCCCCCACTTAACCATGATAGCTCCCTGGAGGAGCCTCACTCAATGGCTTCATTAAAAGTGAACGTTCTAGTGAAAAGCTCACTTATAAACCAGTAATTAAGACCACACATATTTTACCTGCTTTGTTTCAGCTGTCACTTCTAGTGTACAGGCACATGCTTAACTTTTATTTCCTTATAAGTAGCAGAATGACACTAATAAATCATTGTGGAAGGAAGAACAACCGGGCTGGAAATGACTACATGCAGCATAGTGGTCTGAACAGTTTTAGGGGTATTTCAATATGCTTATTGGACCTCCAAAGCAAATGTTACTCTACCAGAGAAGCCCGAGCTAAGACCATATTACTTGGAGGACAAGCTTTGTGACTTTTATGGACCAAACATTTCTAGCAGCGTCCACTTGGATGCATTCGCTCATGTCTGTGTGTGCGTCTATGCTCTAGAGAGACAAGTAGAGGCAGTAGAGTGAAGCAGGACCTAGCTAACTCCACAGAGAAACTGTCTGGCATCTGCTGAAGCCCTCGGGCATGCTCAGAGGTGCCTCCAGCATTTTAATGGCATAGTCAAATGCCAGCATGTTTTCATGCCATTCCAATTCCAATTCATTGGATAAAGAAGTAAGAGTGTGTTATTCCTCTTCAACAGAAACACTGGGCGCAACAACACAGAACTTAGCAACTCCGCAAACAAGCCGTGATCCAATGTTGTGTCTGATTGGAAAGAGATACTCAGACAGAATTATGTGAACAGTACAAAAACAAGTCCCTGTGTTTGAGAAATAACACCATTTCATTATGTGGGAAATGCATTTACAAGTGTTGTGTAGAATTAGACAGTGAGAGTTTTTTCTATGGGTGTGTCTCCATCTTACTGTGCTGTAATGTAAACTTAGTGGGCCATCTAAAAGCATGATGTCATCAGATTGGATTTAGATGCCTTGTCATCTCTAGCACTGCAGCCTCACAGAAGTCAGCATCTGTATATACAAAGATTTATTCATTCTCCCTCTGCTCTTTTTTCCACTGTAATTTCCAGGCGATAGTTGAGTTTTGAAGCCGTTTGTTGACTGTTGATTGTAAGTGCCCGAATTTAGGAAGGCAGCCATTTCTAATCATGAGAATTACATTGCTTAGCAACCGGAAAATCTAGTTAAACAATACCATTGCTTATTCTTGGTCACAGACCGCGGCTCCGAGAACACATCAGTCTCCAGTGAAGCTCTTCCATGCTCCTCCCAGCGCACACACACAAGCATCACCCTTAACAGAGAATATAGAAATGGTAATTTGCTTCTGAATTAGCTCCACATTTAGTTTGATCACAGTGTACAACTTGGACAATGCTTTTTTGTGAGATTTAAAGGTTTTCCTCTAAGAATTATGTTGTATAAAAAAGATGACTGAAAAATTCCTCTGAGGGTTCCGGTAGCATATTAAGCCATTAGCAGTTGCGTAAATGGTATCTATTTCATTACAGTGATCAAGGATTAAATTAGAGACTTGAGCCCTGTAACATATACACTAAGTCTCCTCTAAGGCTGAGGGAGCCCTCTGCTTCCCAAAGGTCATTAGAGCTAAGGAGAGAAGATGGCCCCCAGTCTCTCCTCTTTCTCCTCCTTCCCTCTCTCGCTGCACTCACACTTCCCTACCCATTGTGTTCAGAGTTCAGACCACATTTATTTTTTGACAGGGAGCATTTTAATCCCTTTTTCCTCCAGCTGCAAAGGTAAACATATGAATGTGTATCTTACCTGGCTGAGAGCGAAGCTGCGACTTGCAGTTTGAGACAAAGTCTATATGTCTTTATTCCCACCCTGCAGAGGTTTGGAGAGTCCTGCCGAGTTTGAGTGTTAACCTGGAAGTGAGGAGGGCCCCGTATCAGTATTGGCACAAAGGGCCAGTCACAGGGAGCGCAGTTGGCAGGGGTTGAGCTGCATGGCCCGGTTGGATTTTAGGACCACATTATGCATTCATGTTTAGTCTCAGGTGCTACGTTTTATCCCCAGGCCCAGGCTTGGACACATTTTCAATGGACGTTTTGGATGAAAAACTGTATAGGTGGGAGCAAAAATGATTTTCTTGCTTATAGAGATCTGCGGCTTTGTTCTGTCAGATTCAATTACCTCACCTCTAATTAGAGAGCTATAGAGAAGGCTGGGTTTGTGATCCACACATGACACAGTGGAGCCAGCTGATAATGTGAGGTATCGCTATCACAGCGCGGCCACATGCACCCCACATCGCGGACGCGAGGGAAAAAACACAAGCCGTGAAATTAGTAGTAAGTCACAAACATCAGTGTGTTTTTCTATTTTAAGTTTAAAGCAGATCAATGCATATTTTGTGTATATATGTCAAATACCTCCATGTAATGATACAAATTCAAATCTCCAACAAGTACCCCACTCTTCAGCATAGCAAAAAACAATACAGAGAGGACTGTTCAAATGTTGAGCTGCAATGAAGTTCAGTTGTTTAGTACAAAGTGGGGATGACTGCATTATCTCATGAACTTGTATATGTCCTAATACCTGATTCCACGGCCATTAAAACCTCTTATTTATGTGCAGCTACATTACACAAAATGCAAAATGAACATATGTAATTTTGTTCTATTTTATATCTAATGGTCAATATTTTATCTAAAAGTCAGTTTTACAGCCTGAAAACATGGTTGTGTGTTTTCCGGTACAATATGCTCATTCCTTCACTTCTTTCTGAACCGGTCTCTTCTCGCTCCCCTTCCTCTGTGACTCATTAATCCTCTGTCCATCATAGGGTCTCAGAGTATCACCCCATTTTATAGACTCGGCGGGGGCATTACCATATCCCTCTCCGCAGCTCCACTCCGCATGGCCGATCTCTATCAGACAGAGGCCACGCCATGAACAAAAGAGCTACTGTGATCAAGCCTGAATTCGGCTCGCAATGTCTCTATTAGCATTGGCTGCTCCTGCCGCTGCCCCTGCCGCACCACTGTTTGAACAGGGCTGAGATTTCTTTCTCTCCTGGTCAAGAGGAAGCGCCCGATGAATGCGGATGATACAGTTCAGGGTGGAGGGTGTGGATGGCACCGCTGTGGAGGCAGAGGGTGGACTGGGGGCAGGTTTTCTGAAACATTTCTTTAAATTGCAGTAGACAAAGGAGACTTCTGGAGCAAAATTTTCCTTCTTCACCTTCTTTACCAGTTACCTTTGTTACAATATGAATTACTTCAAGCATTTTGTCTCATAATTTGCCTTTTCAGTTCTATTAGTGACAGTGATGAATGTGTCATAGTTTGGGCTAGAGTTAAAAACAACTAGTACTCCTGAAATCCTCCAGACACATGCATTGTTCTTTATGCCAGTGTTACATTGGTTTCAATCACTCATTCTTTAACATTGTAACGCTCTAGATAGACTTTGGGCATGAGTATTTTGTTGAATGACACATAAACAACTGTGGAACATGTAGAAATAGCAACACTATCCTCATATTCAAAGAAAGCTTTAAACTCACTACATTAGTGAGTGTTGTAATGAGCCTCTGTTTTGTTTTTTCTGCTGTAAGTGAACCGCGGTGGCTCTCTGTGGTGTCGTTGGCCATCTGAACTCCGGAGGACGCATGATAAGAGGCTGAAGCAGCACACATTCCTCCGGCCCAGTTCGTCAGCAGAGCCTATAGAAACGCACCAACAAGTGTGGGTCACACTGTGAATGTGACAGGATTTTAAACAGTACACAACTAAATATAGCAGGAACGCCACTATCAGAAAATGAGTTAGGAGTGTGCTGCTAGTCGTTTAGAAAGTCATTATTCTTATCATTGCTGTCTCTGAAATAATTTCAGGTCTCTCCATGCAATGAATACTGTATAATAAACTAAACATGTGAGAATGCAAACAAACTTTGGTAATCTACCCAGAAGTAGCCATCAGAGCTCTTTAATGTGTGCTGAGTATTTCATTTTTCCATATTCAGTGAGGGCCCCATATCTCCATCAGTTTGAAAATGCTCCATTTAGTTGCTATCTGTTAGAGTGGGGAAGTGAGATGCCCTTATTCTGAGTCTATTAAACCTCAATTCTATCTCATCTTATCTACCTAATCTTTGTGTCTTATTGACCATGAAGTTTATCTCTGATCTCCCGTTACCCTTATTATCTCACAACACTGTAGCTCTATTTGCTATGCTGCAAAAGCGCTGCTGTATTTTCCAGCAACAAGGAAGAATGGTTTAGTTGTACACACAGTTCTTATTCAGCTGCGTAATGGAATGTGTGTATAGAAATGTTTTTTTTTTTTCTTCTTTCTTTCACGCCGTCTTCGATTGCCTTGGCAGGAGCTCTTAACGCCACTCATACAATCTCCCCTTGATACTGCGATATTTATCTCTCAGTATCATCTTAAGTGATGGTAGCCTCATCGAGTCACTTCACGCCTCACTTCACTCCTCGGCGAATCAGCAGAAGGCATCAGATAAGATCATAAAACTGTATCCTCATTTAAAAGCACCACTCTGCTGCTGCTGTGTCTATTAGAGATCTGTGTGCTAATTCTTTTCATGTCCGGAGCTCCTGCAGATGTACGCCACTACAAAGGAGTAATTTATAAGACTAATGAAAAGAGCACGCAGTTTGTGGACATCAGGGGGGTCTTTTATGAAGCTCAGTGTGGGAAGAAAGAGAAACAGGAGAGGCGCACTAGCCCCACTTTCTGAACTGAAATTATGGCTATATTAAAGCTGAGAGGCTGCTGCTACAATAGAACAAACACATTGAAAGGTGTCAAGAGGATATCAGCGCGGTGCGTTCGAGCCGCAGGATGATGCACGCGAAGCTGCATTATGTCTGACGGAAACGGAGAATGCATTCGAGTCTGGCAAACAGCACTTTTGATATGATTGCTTACTAAATACACCAGGAGATTTTATTTTTAAAAACAACACAGGTTTACTCAGAGCTTATTATTCCCAATCTAAACTCACTTAAACTTAAAGTCAGGTCTGCTATGGTAATTCATTTGCAGACATGTTTTGGAGGGAAGGAGACACACATTATCTTAATAACATTCAAATGCCGGTGAGATGTTTTTCAGGACTAATACAATTCAGGTAGCAGTACAGTAATTCCATCAACGCCCTTGATTGAAGCAAAATAGTAATATGCAAATACCAAAAGAGATGTACAGCTACAAGCAAAACTCTGAAATCATTTAGATTTAAAGAAATAATATTGCACAGAGGGGGGAAAAATTAATCACACGGAAAAGTGTCTCCTTTAAGATTGCACTGGTGTATTACCCGGAGGCATGGAATGTAAATGGAAAATCAACATTGTACCCTGTGATAAGGCTAACAAATTAATAAAAGTATTTTCTTTCCCTCTCCCATGCTGATGCTTGTATGAAAAGTCTGGAAAAGAACTTTTGCTTTTTTTTTTCCTTTAACTGAGAGTGGTTTTGTTTTGCAGGTAGCAGGATTAACATCTATACTCACCTTTGCTGCATGTCACCTTGTTTCTCAAAAAAGCCTTTCTCAAGAGCTTTAATAGAAGGACATTGTGGTAAAAAAAATACCCGACATAGACACGGCCTTATCTTTGGTTTTGCTGAATAACATAACTGAACATAAACAGACCAATACAGCACTGAGCCACACTGTGAGTTGCATCTGCATTTGCACTAACTCCAAAAAGAAAACAAGGGGAGGCAGATTTTTAAATAAAGCCTGTAGGGTGTGATGAAAGCGCTGAACATCTCTCCTGTGCCTGTGTGTGTGTGTGTTCCCTCAGGTCCTCTGGAGGATGGCCTGGAGGAAGAGGAGGAGGAGTGCGTCTCTGAAGAGAACGAGCTCCTGACCAAAGACGAGTTCTCTGTGGAGGAGAACTTCTCCGCCGAGTTTGAGACGGAGAACATGAGCTGTGAAGAAATGGAGTACTTCTGCAACAAAGGTGAGGGCAATAGAGTTATTTTAAACCAAACTAAAAATCCAAACTCCTTAAGCAATGTACACTACACCCTTCTTCTTTATTCCTATTACTAGACAATATGTTAAGCAGCGATTGTGCCAAGCAACTTCAGCCAACGGCATCTAGGAATATTCCTCAGTGTGTTAAAATCAAGCCTGGCAGAACTTGTATCCACTTCAGAATTACTCGTGCATCACTGCGGAGAGTTAAAACTATTCATTTTGATATTTGATCCCTCCATCCACCTAAGAGCAGTGGTTTGATCTGGGAGAGAGATGGCATCGTCAACACTGGCTTTCTCTCTGTGATAGTGCTGTGAAGGTGTGCTGCGCTACACCAATGCACTGGAGAGCCTAGCGCTTCCCTTTGAGCCAGCGCTAAAGCTCTGTGAACACTCAGCAGCACCTGCTACTGCTCGGAGGTCCAGCACTATAAAGCGCCTCGTGAAGCCAAATGCGCCCCAGTCCTCTTTGAACTCCAATTCAATTAGATTGCTTCTTTGTATGTTTGTTTCATTTCGGTCACACCTTGCCATCACAGGAGCTAATTTGTGGTCTGCTCCAGGTTACAGTGCGAAGATGACAGACTTGTCCTGCCTCCCCCCGATGTACCCCCACCTTTCCTACCCCCCGGTCGTGTGGCGTCGCTACCCCAGGTGTCCCCACTCATACTGACGTGCGGATGCCACAAATTTGACTTTTTAATGAAGAACCAATGCTTTGAATGTCTGCCTCGTCTTTCTCTTTTCAAAGGGAACTGTTTAGAATTATTTCTTCACACTTCTAAACTGATGTGCCTCGGGATTACATTATTGAAGGGAATAAATCTTTCATGTTTCAGGTAGGCTATGCCCCAGTAATCATATCAATAATTCTTTTCCTTTTGTTCTTGGGCAAAAGTTGAACGGTGCAATTGTTTGGAAATTGCAATTACCAGCAATGCCTCGTTTGCTTTAGCCTTTGTCTCCCTCTTAATACGTCGTTCTGCAAACTTCAAAGTGGAATGTATGTCTCTGTAATAACCCGGTAGCTATTAAAGCGATGGTTTAGCACATATTGGTAGTTACCAATAAGAAAAAGTACAACTTGAACAACTTCAAAGAACCTTGTCAGAGGCATTTGATATTTCAATTGTTTTGGATAAACCACTCCAACCCAGATCTTCTCCCCAATCCCTGTGTTTGTGAATAAAGTCAACACGAAATAGCAATCCCGTATGTCAAATACTACTTTTCGAGACACTGTTAATCTGTTTTGTGTCATAGCCAAGCCTTGCTATCTAAGCTTACAGTGGCTAAGTCTCGCATTGCTTTCTAAAATCCTGTGATGTCCTATCCAAATTTCCTTTCTCCTAGTGGCAAGTGGTGTCCAACCATCAGGTGTAGCCATTTTCTCCATGATCCCTTCCGCAATTAGATCTATTTAAAAGTAATGTCGGAGTGGCTTAAATTTACCCCACTTATGTGAAAGTGCTGTGAATTAACCAGGACACAATCCTGGCAGCATTAAATGGTTTAAGTGTGTTATTCCTCGACTATAGGAGGGAAAAGAGAGCCCCCTTGATTAACTAAACCCTCTCAAATGTGATGGCGTGCTGTAATTAGCCCTGCGCGGACTCGAACGTGGGTTTTAAAGCAGCCACTCATCCCATGGCCTTTATCATCTGCTGCTTCCCGGAGAATAAGGTCTCCCGTGTAAGGTTCCTCCACTGAGCAGTGACTCTCTGGTCTTAGCTTAGCCTTGTATCTGTGTAGTCACTCTCTGAAATGGGCTTGTCAGGGGGACCTAAAACCTCCATTAAAAGTTTCAGTCTATAATAGGTATTAAAAAGCTGTAGGAACACAAAGAGGAGTACCAATTTTCATTAACATATGAAGCACTTATTAACTTTGATCAGAGTGCGGTGAAGGAGCAAAGCTGCTTAAAGGCGCAAAGGTCAGGAAGTTGAATGCCACCAAAGACTCAGCCATTTGCTTTAGCCTTGCAGAAAAGGGACTCCCTAGATAAGTGTATGGAGCACCTTGACGAACCATCATGGTCCAAGACTTGGGAACGTCTCAGTTGGGTGATGGTTGACTATTTTTACCTGTTTAGTTCGTAGTGTTAAAGCTTCATTGCCTTTTGGTGCTTTTGTGGAATGGTTTGGATGGCACACACATTTGCCACACATTCACACTTTGAAGGCCCATATATATATTAATTAACCAGCTGGACCAAACTCAAAGCAGAAACACATTTACATAAATAATATTTGATTCACTTTTAAAACTTTCAGCATCCTCCAAGGAGAGTTCAGTTTTATTTTTTGAAAAATATTTTAATATCATTCTGCTCTTGTTTGTGGCTCTGCAAAAAGGCTGTTCTGGTGAGGTTAGATTTAAATGCAAAGAATAAATGTCCCTTGTCAGTAACATTGGTCTAAAATGAAATGTAATATAGTTCAAAATACTCAGTAAAGAAATGACCTTGCTTTCTCTTGGGATTAAAACCAAATCTTGTGAAACAACTTTTTTTCTGTTTGGTCGGTTTCACTTTTATGAAGCTCTTTTTGTGAACAGTCACAGATAAACTCACTGACTCCCCAGCCAAGATTTATACTCTATTGACACACCTGGTCCTGTATTTGTGCGAAAGCTGCCTTTTTATACTCTGAATGGGATCTTTTTACTGAAATTGTGAAATTTCACCTTGCTGTTTTACCCCCTCTTTTATTGTTGGCTATCTGTGAAGTTCAGCAGGGTGTTGCCACAAGCTGTTCCCTCTGTGCGTTCCAAGTGTTGTCTGATGACAAATGACTTCCTTAGTTAGCTCTGACAGTGAATTTACATGTCATTTCATGTGTCTCATTTCCTAGATGTAAAACAGCTTTCTGTGAAGTCATTTGACTTTTTTTTTTTCAGCTCAAACTACTTGATTGTGGGGGTCTTATAAATGTTTGTGTCAGAGCACATCAAGCACAACAAATTTGAACATTTTTACTCTTTTTGAACTATTGCTCCTCAATAAAAAGGAATTATAATGTAGAGAAAACATGTTATCATGGTGCCATGTTAGAATGAATGGTTAGGATAGCATAGCAAGGACTTAACACAGCAAACAACAAGCGTACCTTGACCCTTCAGTAACCTCGTAGTGAATAATTTGACATTGCAGCAGTCAGAGACACACAGCAACAAACAGAAAGTAGCAGAATTAATTATGCCACTTTTTGTGTCACACAGAAGTAATCAGAATCTCCAGCAACTGTAGAGAAAGATCTCCTTGGCTTTTTTCGCCACAGCTGCCAGTGCCCAGAATGGTAAATGTGGAATTTTAATGCACAGTTGAGGCTGGAGAATATGGGGAAATGCTAATTTGTGGTGCGATAAGATGAATCGAGTCATCCCTTTAGCCCCATTTGACTCAGTGCAGGAAATTAATCATTAATGTTTGTTAAGTATGACAATCTAACTGGGCCAGATCTACATGCTCAGAGACTGAGGCAGAGTGAGATAAAGACCCAGGCTGCAGACACGGAGGAAAACTGCCAGATTCTGTAATGATGGGAATTTATTGGCATTTAAAGAGACAGTGGCAAAGCATTTCACTAATAGCCTCCCTCTATTGGAGTGCTCTGCCTGCCACAAATTGCATGCAATTCAAACCTATTTTTCAGATAGCAGAAGTCTTACAGCTATGCTTGACTTTGGTGAAAAAGGTTGCTTCCTGGAATTGACTTTATCTGTTGCAGGGTAATCTGCATCAACACCCAAATATGCAATATCAACTAACAGTGCGGCTGCTGGGAGGGGGTGACGGGCATCGCCCCAATATTACTTTCTCCAAATCATTGCCAAGCTCCAATACCAGCAAGATTGTGGTGGCTTTAGAAAAGTGGCAGTGAGTTAAAGTCATTGAGCTAAGAATTCAGCCCATATAGAACTGTGCAATCCTATACGAAGACTTAAAATACTTATACTCCATTTTGCAGAAATTGCGACCTGTCTGTAGACTTAGTGGTCAGGATTAGAGTGCCCTGAGCTCCTTAAAGTCACACGCTATAGAGATTGACATTTTCAAGGGCTTCCTTGGCAGAGACAATGCTAAAAGGGAGAGAAAAAACCAATATGACTTTGTTGCTACCTTGCTCGAGGAATTGTTTGTGTAAATCGCCTATAAGCTTATTGACCTGAATGTGTGGCATGCTGCGTGTGACTGCGATTTGGCTAGAGAGCTGTCCTTTGATAGAGCAGTGATAGGGCTGATTTTAACAGCTCACTGGCTCCTCTTGCATGCCCGCCAACCCTGCGCCCAGCAGGCCGGCCCGCTCCACAGCCCCCTCCCCCATCGCCACCCTGCCCTGGTCCTTCTGTTCTCTGCTGCCTTCGCTCACTCAGCCTTAAGTATCTCCATTTGATTGCTGAGGGAATGGATCCTGCCAGATGTAAATTATGATCTAGGTGATAATGTGAAGAGTAATCATTGACAATCGGTCTCCCCTGATAACGTTACAAAGGGTTTCAATTCAAATCATGAAACAAAGCACCCTATATTACTTTGCAGATCTCTGTGGATGAAATGGAGCACCACAATCAATCTATTCAGACATAAGTAGGGTCAAAAATAGAGTCAGACAGCCACATGTTATCATTGTTTTTACTCTAACACAGTGAGCAAAAGAGTGCTGCTCCAGCACTTCTTCCTCTGCTCTGCTCTTTCCTAGTGACATTTGTGCAGGAAACTTCATCAAAGCCTTGTGACATTGTTCCCTGTGAGGTTGCCTGAGCGATTGTGTTTAAAATGCATTGCAAACTGTGTTAGATAGAAGCAGAAAATCCTTAATCACTGCTTAATTAAGGAATCATCTTGTAGCTTCATTTCCCGGGCTGTAATTAAACACTTCCAATACGTTTCGTTACAGGGCTTAACATGTTCGCCTGAGATCAAGGTAGTGCCTTTAATGTTATCTCCCCAGCTTTTTTAAACTCCGCTCCATTGGAAGGAACTGTTGATATGCGCCTTTGTTATCCTCATCATAATACGAGCCTAGTATGCTAAAGAGGTTCTCCAAGCCCAACAATAAATAGTGGGGGAATTTAGTTGCATGGGCTCTCTGATAATATACTGGGAGAGGGTGGGGGCAAGTGTGCCCAAACAGACACTTGCATAAGCAAAACTGGGTCATAATGACCTCATGTACTGTAACTAGGACATTTCTGCAGACTTCCCTTTAGTATCCCATCATTCTTGTGTACATCTTCTCTCTTAGTGCAAGGCAGAAAGCTGACATCCTTTTGGCAATGTTTGCTACCTTCTTTGAAGTGAGCCATGTCAAAAAAGCTAAACAAGCATGGTGTGTGTTCTTGATCTGGAGATTAACCTAAGTGAGGATGGATGGTGGAGAAGTGTGTGTCCCAAGGCAACTGTCACCACTCTTGAACGATAACCCAGTGAAACCCAGTTGAAATCTGTAATCTATGCAAACCCTATGTGCAATATATGAATACATTTGTATTACTCCATATGATTCTTCTAAAATTTTGTTCTGTCATTCCAATATATATTCACATTTGATATCTACACATTCCCCTTTCGAGTGTATGAAGTGTAGTAATCCATTGTGGTAATCCAGGCCTGTCCTTGACCGTTCACTATTGGGTTTAAAACATCAAAGGGATGAAAATGATAAGGTGACAAAAGTGAGAGAAATGTTTTTCTGCAAACTATCGACTAGCCCTACATGCCCCAAGCAGGTTTGCTCCTAGGTGCACTTTGGAAAGACTCTATGTCAGCCACATTGGATTTATTTAGAGCACCACACTAGGGGCACTTACTAAGCACTGATTTATGTCCCTATAAACTTGGAGTACAAACTGTGCTTACTGTATGCATACAAAAATAGCTTTTTAACACTTGGAGCTTCTAAGAACACTCAATAAGCACTGCACTGTGTATTGTTGTCAGTATTATGGCTGCACAGATGTAGGTGGAGACTGTTTAACTAGCCCTATAAGCATTTACATCCTGGATAGAGATACCCAAATATCCCTGAGCATGGTCGATGTGAGCCCCAGACTGTAAATCAGCCCAACATCCTATAACACACATTCTAGCTGGCTCCACAATAGATCAAACGGTAATAAATAGCCACCTCGCTCCCACACATTGCTTTCCTTCCTGTTCTACGGGCCTTCCTCCTGTTCCTGCAGGCACTCATGGGAACCCCTTTTACATAAAAGTGCACAGCTGGACCTGGAGAGCTCAAAGCCAATGTACATACACAGTACAGCATCTACACAAAAACACACTGACACACAGAGACAATAGCTTACATCAGCCCTATCTCCCAAATGTGATGCATCTTTGTAACAAGTTCCATAAGCGCTGATGAACAAAATATAAATGTTTGGAAGAAATAGAAGATATTTGGTTTTAATGTAATTCAGTCATGTTTTTTTTTGTTTTTTGTTTACAGATATTAAAGTTATCATGACAAAACAAATAATATAATAATGTTTTGGCAAGCCCTGCGTTTACATGACTTTGTTGTAAAATAGATGAATTATGAACACTATATTTTTATTACACACTGGTCTTCTGTCCATGGGCCACCAGGTCTTTCTAAACCAGGTGGTTTGTCATGTATTCACTTTGAAATAATAATTTTGTTTAATAATTTTTCTGGACACATCCATTCTATGTATCCAATGGAATAATATGTTCCTTACATTAAACAATAAAAAAGTTGGATGATTGTACTCTTTGCAAAAGCAGCTCAGTTTATAAAGCATCTGAAACACTGAAGTTGGACTGACTGTTGCTCAGTATGTGCCTTGAGTTTTGTGAGACTTTATTTTTGTGCCCAGCAGGGGAGGAAGACGGCAACCGAGAAGCAGGGGAATCAGAGATGGAGCCGGGCGAGAAGACCAGGCATGGTGCAGTGGGACCAGACGAATGGGACGGTCCAAGTAAGTGAAGACTGTCCTCACTGGCACCAAATGTATTTCATGTCGAGAGAAAGACGCTATAATCAGTTTTTAGACAGAGGAGGAGAGTAGTATGAATACAAAAACTACAGATAAAATCAAAATTTACACAAATAATCAACAGTTATTTGCTGAATCTGAAACCTTTTTTCTTTTATTTCAAAGTTATTAAACAGGTTACCACATATTTTTATCTTGTTTAGTCTTTGAAAAAGATTTACTTCATCAAAGTGATGGATAATGCACTGAATTCCCAATTACTGCTCAGCAATACTCTGCACCCACACTGCTGAATTCACAAAATATGATTCCTTTTAATGCACAAAATGACCTCAAGAATTTATTGCAGGTACATGCATTTGTCAAAAAAGAGAACAGTAGAGAGAGAGGGAGAAAAAGTGGATTTAGGCAAGTTGTGCTCGCTAGCTCGAAGCCCCCCGGGGTGTGTATTTTATACTGACAGTGAATCAGTGTTATCGCACCTATCAGATAATGCATTTATCATTAAATTTCACATTTGCATTTAAATCTGGGGAAGGAAATGAGCATTGCTGGCTAAAGATAAGAGCGCAGGGACGACAGTAATAAACCATCACTGTGATCAGTCAGGAGACAGGGCTGAGGGGGTCAGCTTCAAACTATGGGGGCCATGACAAAAAGAAGGCATCACACATGGAAAAAGGGCCTTTTGGGCGAGAAAATGCTGAGCTTAAAAATACCACTTTGAAAAGGAGGGATGTAGCATGACTAGATGTATGACTGACTGTAATTATGCTTCTACTTAGCCATCAGAATGAGAATTAGCGGCTCAGAGAAACACAGTGGCGGCCGGCAGCAGGGAGAGAGGATGGAGACTTATGAGAGGAAGGCAGTGTATGGCTGAACAGCTGAAGAGGTGATGTGAGACATGATGCCCATTTCATGTGTTACTAAACCTCGGCCTGAGTGCTTTGGAGTTATCAAGTGATATCCACTCTGAAGACTTGAACACTGTCCTAATCTCTGCAGTATTACATAGTGAAAAATAACACAGAGCACATGGCTGCCTCTACCTCAAAGGAGCGTGCTTTAACATACATGCTCGAGCCTCTGTCTGATCTCCAAACCAACTGCACTGAAAGAGATCATCATTAGGAGCATGTGCCATTGATTTAAGTTTGCTAACATCTCTATGATATACCAACCAATTAGTGAGTGACTTGCACTGAAGCATCTGTGCCCCTCCTCTGTTTTCTCTATGGGCTGCATAGAGTGGGCAGAAATTAATCTTGGCACATAATAATGCCATTCACTCTCCAATCATGGCTGCCATGAAAGGTCATTTCCCTTTTTAATTTTTCCCATTGTGCTCAAAAAGTCAGATGGCCATGTTATAATTTGAATAAAGCAGGGAATCAGACAATCAGATAACATTTGAAATGACATGACTTCCT
This sequence comes from Rhyacichthys aspro, assembly GCA_036850595.1. Classification (NCBI taxonomy): domain Eukaryota; kingdom Metazoa; phylum Chordata; class Actinopteri; order Gobiiformes; family Rhyacichthyidae; genus Rhyacichthys; species Rhyacichthys aspro. Next base: position 6,454,804 of record CM072163.1, on the reverse strand, counting down.
GTTCAAAGCGATTAAAAGCAAATTTATTTAGTTTGGAACTGTCTCCCTTTTAATCTTTTTGTAAATGTTCAGATAGTCGGGAGTTGAAAAGTTCTTTGTTATTCTTTGGCTTAAGTTTAAGCAGGTGTGATTATGATCACCAACAGATAATTTTTAATCACCGTGCATGTGCATCTGAATAGGATGTGTAATGGCCGTTACATAAAAAGAGACTGAAGCCTTTTAATGAGGTGGGCTAACTCGGAACATGCCCACCTGCTTTAGTGATTCTATTGAAGCACCTCCATAACATTTCCCTTTTGCTGAGTAACAACAAAAGCCTTTACAATCTACATCCTGTAATTGAACTTTTTTGTCCCTGTATTTCATCTCCACTTTAGTAACTCATGTCGAGTGCTGTCCGCGATTGCTCCCTGTTCTGTGATTGTCTTTCTGTGTGGACCAGCAGAGAACCGTAGAGAATGACTCACTATTAATCTGATAGCTAGCTCTTGTGTGTTGTTCAGAGTGCTGGGTCTCTGATGTGGAACACCCAGCGAGTTCCCTTTCTCTCCTCTCGTCTCCACAAGTATGTCCTTAAGCGAATCGGCACACTGATCTTGTGTCTCGTGTTCATTTCTCGTCACGGATGTTTCACAATCAGTCTGTGATTTGGGAGATAGCGTTACATGCTATTCTATTCATTTTCATGGACTAGTGGTGATATGAATCTAACTCTGTCTCAGCTGCTCTCCTCGAGGCTAATTGGGAATAGTGTGTGTGTTAGAAAGCTAACTCTGCTAATGAACTTGTTCTCATTCTTATCTAAATGATTTTCATGTAAACCACACCCCCTCATGAAAGTCGAGAAAATTCCAGGGTTTGGTTAAGAACAGTCTCTGAGATCCCAGACATTAGTGGTGAGACTATAAAGAGGATCTTCTTTATACTATTTAGCTCCATATATCACAATACATTATGAAGAATAATAATGCTCCAGGAAGAGCCATTTTTGATTGGTCGGCCAGACCAAGAGGATGCAATTATTTTTTGTTGTCTTTGTAAAAAGCGGTCAACCAAATAGCTTGGTTTGCTGCTCTTGGTAAAACTAGAGGCTTGAAGAAAAATGTGTGTCTACATTCATGACCAACAATTTAAAATGAATAGCCAAATTTATGTTATGTCTATCATACAGCAGCAAAAAAATAAACATACATAGAATTAATCCAGCCTTTAAAATGAGTGGATTATGTGCACAATGTTCAAAAATTACAACATTTTCTAGTGATCTCAGGTTTTTTGCTGAAAGACAGAGCAGGATCTGGCCTCTGAGCCACACAAGGCCTTTGCCCCTTTAATGAATGAAAGTTAAAATACAATTAATGTAGTCGCTACAGAAAACAGTTCTTCAAAAGATAAATATATCTATTGTTGTTGAAGCTTATTTACATAAAAATAATTCAGTATAATTCAGTTGATGTCATATACTGTAAAACAAAATTAATTATTCTAATGAAAAAAAACATATAATTTAGTGTGAACATTTGTGTGCTTTACCCCTGGTACATTGTATTTAGATAAATGAAAATAAGGCGCTCAGGGGCAGCTACTGAAAAAGGAGGAGAGTGTGACAGGGAGGTAACAGAAGCAATATGATCACCTTGTCCGTAAATCTCTTCTCTTGGCTGTTCCCGATGGCCAATGTGGCCCAGCATGCTCAGCGCCTGCTGCCAGCTGGGCACGGGCCAGGCCGAGGCAGGGGTCAGCCCAAGGAGTGTCCATCTGAGAGGCTTCCTGACGGCGGCACACAGACAAGGCCCGGGCAAAGAGAACCCTTAAGACAATATCCATCTCACTTGCCCCCATCCGTCGCCTTCAAGACATCAAACATGCACACGCAGCTTCAGTCAGATGTAAAAAGTCTTGAGTCTCATTTTTGACTCCAGCCAACCCAGAAGTCTCTGTGGCCATCCGTTTTTCTGCAGCTTCCAAAAAACAGCGAGAAAAAACAATAACCATTTCAGGTTTAATGCGCATATGTCATGCTAGGAGAATTGGAGGAGCAGATGGCCACGATACTGTGGCAGGTGCCTCAACAAATGTTTGCGGTCGCCCGCACTGCTATTTATATCATGGTGAAACACAGAGACATGCAAATATTTGCAAAAGGACAGTGGGCCCTTTTTGTTGGGAGTCAAAGTGATCACCAAAATAAACAGATGGGATTAAACCTTTTGGCCGTCAGGCAGCAGAACTTTGAAATTCCCATAGTTCCTCTGAAGAAGCCTCCCATTCTGCTCAATATATGGGAAAACACAAAATGAAGGGTATGCATATTTCACTTTTCTTGTGAGATACTAAATATGCAGTTTGGAATGATTTTTTCACATTACTTGAAAGAACATCTTAACATTTGCTTCTTAAAGAAAGAAATTCTCAAATACAGGAAAAAGTTCTTCAGTGTAAATGCTTGCACAGCGACCATGCGTTTGAGCAGAGTTCAGTCAGGTTGCTCTCAGTAAACAAGGCATTTTCTAACTCGGCACCCAAGTCCATTATAAAGTCAGGGTGTCGTCAAGAAAGGAGGGGCAAGTTGAAATGAGGGAGAGAGACAAACGGAGCACCCAGATGCAGATTAGGCTGCAGAAGATGAGGGTGTAAAAGGGATTTAATGGTAGGATGGATTAGAGAAATCCTTGTAACAATGTTAAATAATTATGGTTCCAGCCGAGATCAAAGCGCCATTGATTGAACCCCTCAAGCCTTCAGCACACAGAGTCTTGGAAAGCAAAGATTGGTAAACTAGTGCTCAGACCACTCCGGCTGCTCCAGTTAAATTGGATTGGAAATATTAGGATATAGATGAATCCTTCAGGAGGCTTTCGCAAAGCTTTTGTCACCGGAAATGTAGCTTGGGAGCGGTATGAAAGGTTTGATAGTGTACTGTCTCGACAGAATCATAAGACGAGGGTGTCGCAGCTGTCTCTGCTGATACCTAAGCGTTTTAAGTAGACTTATAGACACACTTGACGGTTATATCAGCAAAGTGAAAACTTTCAGCACAGGCTTTCATTCGAGGTTTTATTTTTTCTGCTTTCCTCGTCTTGTAATCAAGAAATTTGGACGTGCATCATGGCAATTCTGTGTGAAAAAGGCTGGTTTTATCTCCCTTCTCCAGGGGTTTATTCAAAGTCTTCTGTCAAGTCTCACAAAACATGAATGACACAGAGATTTCTGATAGCAATGATGAAAGCCCATCATCAGCTTTCCTGTGAGTTCTCGGCTCTGAGTGATGTAGAATTAAATTGCAATCAAAGCGCTACATGTAAACATTGTTTGTCTCAATCCTCCATCCTCAATTATTTTATTTTCTTAAGACATTGTTGATTAAGGCTTTATAATTCATGCATCACCTGTATTTTGGAGGGAAAAAAAACACCTTCCCCCACAGCTACTCGCCAATTTACAATGTGCGATGATAATGATGAAATATGCAACAAGAGATTAGACAAATCACTGTACTCCAATGCTGCATGGCCTTGATGCAAATTTAGTCACTGATCCGCTATACTAAGAGGCTTTATGGAGGAACTTCATGGTTGTTAGTTATACAATCTAAAATAGGGCAAAATGCAATCAGTGTTCTTATCATCCGAGGAAGATGTCACTATATTCAGTTCTAGTTTTCTATAGATACGTGGGACGTGTTAATAAGATAATTCACTCCCAGTATATTTGTGCACATTTCATCCCAATTTGTGTCCACTAACAATAGTCTCCCTTTTACTGTGATTATTATTTCACAGAAGAACTCGTGAGATCTGTTGCTAAATATGAGTCAAAACCCAGTTGGTGGTGCTGTTCCTGCCCCTGGGGACTTGACACCCATCGCGTCTTTCTTTAGCTCTTTGAATATGTTTGTTCTGCAGTGCTTACCCTCCCAGGCGCTGTAGCTGCGAACGTTTTTCTAAGAGGTATCATTGTAATTGGGTGAATATTTGATGTGTGTATTTAGCATTAACATGGAGACCCTCGTGCAGACGGCGCTGGGGGGTATAATTCTGGGTAAACTGGATTGCTCAAGTGAAACTGGCATGTGGATTTCTTTATTCTTTTGGACTTAAAGTAGAATCAGACAAATTTGAGTAAGTTTGCATAGCTTTTCATGGGTCAATATACACCCTTTTTGACAGAGCTACCACTGTGGTTGTAAAATGGTAATGTTTCCAGAAATCAAATATAATAAGTTGGGTTTTTTTAACTGTATCTGAAATGTTGTGATTTTATGTATTTGGAAACATAACATCTGATTTAAGAGAATGTATTTTATTTTATTTTTTACACCGACCCCCCACCCCTTAAGTCCCCCTGGTATTCATATCTGAACATTGTGTGTGATGCATCAACATCTAAACCCCACTTGCCCCACTGGTCATGCCCATTCCACCTTTTTTGTGCATGGTTGATGGGGGGTGGTCCCCTCTTGTCAAGTCAATGGAAGAACCAAATAATAGTTATAATAATGATAATAAAAAGTTCATAAAAAATGGCATGTTCTCTCCTGATTGTGTGAGTGTTGTGGTATTCAATTATGCAATTTTCATTGGCATATTAATCATCTTTTCAACAAACAAGCCGCCGTTAATTAAAGCAAAGCATGGATAAAGACGTGTTGCCGGATCATCACTCCGTTTATCACCGCGTGCAGACCCGCAGTTAAGTAAATTCAGGCTGTGAGATGAATTTCAATGATTTCCCAGTTTCTTTCATTGTACATTTGTGTGTGTTCACTGTGCTTGTGCGTGTTGTGTTTGGAGGTGGGCTTAATGACGTTTCATATCGCTCTGTTTTTCTTCTATTAATCATTAGGTGGGAATGTTTTAATTGTTTCAAACAGACTTTCTTTTCATCTTTTGAAGTGAAATACTGTTTGCTGCAACTACCCCCTGTCAGATCAGTCAGAGTGATTCACATATTCTGATTTCTGTGCCTCTCAGTCGACATATTGAGTTTGTAGGAGCCCAGAGGGAACTACATGACATCTCTGTACACACAGGACACTTCTGCCCGTTCTCCTTGTTGCTTTTCTTTGGCTTTTTGTCGCGCCTGTGTGCTTCACTCATTGGTGCGAAGGGATGGAGATTATTCAGGATTTGGTAAGATATGGGATTCTCTAATCATAGCTGACTGCCTCCACTGTCATTCAGTCACTAAATAGAAGTGGGAAAATGTCTCGGTGATGGGAGCAGCCAGACAGCCATAGCAAGCACTAGAGTTTCTTGAGCAGAAAAAGGGAACTCGAAGCATCTGTAGACATGTCGCTTGTACCCTGTCCCTCTTTGTGAGGTAACTTTATCAGCAGCCGCCGCTCACCTACTTGCTAAACTGGAGGGTCCAGTCGCCTCTTAACTTAAACATAAGATCTTTGTGGTTTGAAGCACTCGGCTGCGCTGCGCTCGACGTGGATCTGAAAGGCAAACAAGTCTCCAGTGTCGCCCATCGCTAAATCACACCTCATGGAAAACTTGTTTCTGCTGTGTAGGCTCAAATCTAAATGCACTCAAACAGACTGTTGCACCGGAGCAAGATTCACCCAACCCCACCCAACCTCGTGGACCCCCATCACAAGAGGGACAGAGCGAGGACGAGGGTGAGCGGGAGAGAGATGGAGATGGAGAAAAAGGGGAGGAGGAAGAAGAGAGAGGGGGAGAGAAAAGTCAAAAACCTCCACATAACAATGCCAGAGAAAAATCAGAACATTTTCCACCGAAAGATGGGCCATTTCCAAATCCTTGTGCCCTATCAGACAAATTAAAGTAAATCAAGCATGAAATGAAGCAGAAGAGCCCGGAGATAAGGCTCCTTTAAGTCGTTTACAGATTAGGACAGAGGGAGAGAGGGAGAGAGGTGCATCTGGTCGCTGCCAGTGAAGGAGGCTAGTTTCTCATTTCACAATAGCAGCCTGTGTATAGGATTACTCTCCCCTGTCACCAACATGAGCAGCAGTGGGGGAATACAAGTCCTCAAAGTGTGTCCCCCTCAGAAATGTTTCCAAGCGAAAATCTCCAGATGTGATAAACAAAACATTTTGACCCCTGTTTATCCAACCATCAGTTTTGTCTATTTGGCCACCTCTTCACCTTTTGGCTTCATCACAATGAGGCTTAAAATGCCAGGATTGGTCGAGGTGTGTCACATGATTGTACGGTTGTCACTTCCTATGTTAAGCGCAGCGAGGATCAGGTTTGTGTTTCAGGAGTATAGAGAGGGGGGGAAGAAGGGGGGCTGCACAAATTATATTCTCAAATTTTGTTTTAATGTGGCATGGCTGTGTGAAACGGCTGGTTTAATATGTGCGTTCTATTTTCTGTCTTACATCAACAGATTAATTGCTGTTTTATTTTAGTCCTTGCAAATAATCAAAACATAATTATGGAGCTAGTTGCTCATGGAGGAATGATTTTTTTTTACACACAGCCGTTTCATTCATGCATGCAGGCAAAAGCAACCCCCTCCCTCTTTTTGCACACAAGCCCACCCTCCCACACGAGGCAAGAGTGCACCGCTCTTTGATGCCACCGTACAGCTCTCTTACTGGATTTTGTTTCACTCCTTGCGTGTATCTTTTCTGGGAGTGTTGAGAGGTGGGCTCGGCAGCGGCGCTCGGCTCGCTCCGACAGAGACGGAGAGCTTGGCCCCCGTCGCCGGTTAGCTGCCATCCAAAGCCCCGACCTTGACCTTCCCCAGCGCTAGACTTAGGTTTAGCTCCTTTATCACACTATCTCCAGGCATTTAAAAATACTCCTGAAACTCAACGATTTAACCCGCTTTTACGCTGTTCACATCAAAACTGGATGAAAAAAAAGCTTAATCCATCTTATCTGTTGACTGTCAAACTGCTCCGGCTAAAACCTACTCACAAAAGACAACTAGGTCACCCAGGAAAAAAAAAAAAAAAACAGTATTCCCCTGTTACCGAGAGGAAGTTGCAGGATGGTAATTGACTTGGGAGGAGATTCAGGAGTACTTAAAAATAGTCTCCTCCTAAATCAACTGCACATTATCACAAATAGAAAGTAGCAATGTTTACTTCTTGGCTAAAAAGTTGTTTAGATATTTCACAGCACAATCCTATAATTATATCAAACCAATTCTCCATACCTTTCACTAAATATTACCATTACTCAGTGTGCCTCAGACTGACAAAATACCATTTTCTCTGCACTGTTTTTCCCTCTCAGTCGCAAACACATACTTTACCAGTGAGCAGACCATCAATTACTCATCCGTGGTGACACATTCAGGTGGAGTAATGTCCTTTTGATGCTTTTGAAATTTTAAGAAAAGCGTTTAAAATAATCTGATTCCTGCCAGACTGGTGTGTGTCCTCTAGATGTTGTCAGCGATACAGAGATATCTTTGTCTGAGGACAGTCATTCTTTAAGTTTTGCTGTCTTCCTTTACATGCTATCAATAGAAATTGCAGTGCTTCTCCAAAGATGGATGTCTCAGAGATTGTTGTCTGCGCGCCTGCCGCTAACTTCGCCCGGCTTTTGATGAAATGGAGCGTCTGACAGCTGGTATATTTCAATTGTTCAATGACACCGAACAGCAGCCTCAGTGTTGATAATGTACTGCTGGACCAACTTTGTGTGTGAGAGAGTGTTGCTCTATTGTTGTATTCTTCTTTCTTTATTCTGAACAATATATCAGTGTATAGGTGCAGAACAAAAACAAGGTGGGTGAAAAAGTAATTCTATAAAATAAATCAAACGTGAATCGTGCAGTTATAAAAATTAGATGCATTTCCATCAGCTGCACAGTATTGAACTATCTTTGTAATGACGCCAGAGAAAAGACTGTATACACTGCTGTAATAAATAAAGCAGAGGAAAAGGTTTGTGTGACATACGGGTGTTCAAAATGAATTGGTCATCTTCAAATGAGGCTGTGCTCATTTTATTTTGGGCAACTCATAGCTGTTGCTAGTGACTGACCACACTCATTGTAACATATGGCAATGAAAGAGTGCTTTTAATCTGTGACGCAAGGTCTGTAAAGCCTCGTTTCCACTGGAGCGCTAGAGTACAGTTGGGGTCAGTACAGATACGTTTCCATTGCCAAAAGGAGATGAATTGTACCATACAGCAGTACTTTCTCAACCCTTTGACCTATGGTTCATTCAGAGTGGTCTGTTAGATGATAGATAATCCTTATTTGGGTGAAAAAAGAAAACAAAAGGCAAAATATTAAACTACAGTGTTCATCCAAATGAACCAGCCTTTTTCTGGGTTCAGACAAAATTGACCTTGTTTGGCTCTTGCTACATGAATTAAAATATTGTATGTATTGTCAACATTGCATTAAACACAAGCAGAACATGTGACAGTAAAGAGGGAGTGCCTAAACTGAAGGAGCCTGCCACAGAATTTACCAATATTAACCTGTGCCGTTCTGACCCCACCAAACCTATAGCTCAACTTGTCAGTGGAAACAAGTCTTAAGTCAGCAACTCACTTGAACAGAGGGAAAAAGATGATCTGTGTTATCATTTTCCCCCAAAGTATCCAAAAAACAACTAAAATCTGTGAAAACAAGATGAGTGGGGTTTTATTTTAGTTGAGAAAACATCACAGATTCATCATCACACTGACAAACTTGCTGATTTTGTTATTTCATTTTTTGGCCTTGTATTATCATTTTGGGCAGCCGCTCAAAGGGGGGCGTCAAGGTACCCCCGTCCTGTCACTAACCGGAGACTATAGCATGTTGTTATGTTGCTGGGGTAAACCGGAGACCCATCCAAAAGCTGTGAGAAGATTTAAACTCAAAACGAAAGGCCCTATGTTGGTGACCATTCTCAATGCTTTCCATAGACATATTCAAACATATCTAAACCCCTGCTTGTCTTTCTCAACAGTATATTATAACAGTTTAGACAGTGTGTTGTGTTGGGTTGGGTTACTGTAGAAGTGGGAGAGCAGGGTGGTAGGGGTCTTTACTCTTTTAAAACAAGTGCCTTTCTCAGAGATAATAGTGAGGGCTGTGGGTTATAAATGATGCATTTTACTCAGCAGGACCTGATAATAGCAGTTTGGGCAAGGGGGAGAAGAAAGTTCATCGCTCTCTTATCAAAGCTCTGTGACATTTCTCCTTCAGCTGTAAAATTTCATATCACATATCTGCTTTAAAGATGTGCCACCTTTTGTTGAACTGATACAGTGCATTCCATTTCACCCCATATGCCTCGCTCATGGTATATTAATTTATAGCCCATTTGCCGCCGCTATAACACCGACTATCAGCGGAGATGACTGCGATCCAGGGGGACATCTGTGAATTGCCACTCACAGGTTATTGAACTTTGAACAGCAGACGTTTATATGCTTTGATTTAACGACACCGCATTGCTCAAATCAAGAGCTACAGCTTACGTTTAACTTTCTTTTTATAAAATATCCACACTCTAGGCTGGGAAATGGTGACGTCAACATTGAGATTTGTCAGTAATGAGGCTGCGGAGTAACAAAAATGTCTTAAATCTGAATGTTAATCGGCTGTAGCAGGTTGATGATGTGATTTGTCATTTCTGTCTAGAAGCAGAGGTCTCATTCCAGGCCAGAGACTATATCATGAAAATGCATACTTACTATTATAATGACTCTGTAAGCATAGAGTTTTATGGCTGAGTATATACACTTGTGTGAAGAATGCACACAAATAAAAATAGTTTTAAAGCTGCAGCACAAGGAAATGAAAAAGGCTCCTCTAGTTTTTTTTTTTTTGTTTTTTTTTTTTTGCTCTGAGAATAGATAACATGTAGGATTCATACCACTGCAGAAAAGTAAGGTTTTTATTTATAGGGCCAACAAAAGTTATATAGCACTGAGATGTAAGGTGTCAACTCATCTCATGTTATAGGTTCTCCAAGTTCAGAGAGAAAATTATGGAAAAATTACTAAAAGCTTTAACAAGTAGTTGGAGTCAAAATCAAATGCATTTAAAAACTCATGGTTCATGGTGTTTCCTTAAGGTCTTTACCTGACATACAGCAACACCCTTCTTCTTCTACACCTTTTTTTTTGATACCAGACTGGCACTGTGCCATTGAGAAACCCATTATTCAAACGGATGCCATTGAAGCTAGAGATGAGGTTCCTTGTTCCATTGCACCATAACCCAAAAGAAGGACACAACACATGCACAAAGGAGAAAAAATACAAACAGATGCCAGCGTGGAGCATCTTGGGCGCTATCTGACGAGGATCTCTCCACACAAAGGGACATTCATTGGTCTGCCAAGTATCTGTGGAGTGCAGGAACAGACCCTAGACTCCTAGCGACAGATGATGATCTTATCGAGGGAGGGGTGGGGGTGAAGGTGGTGAGGAGAGGGCTCGGTTGGTTGGGGTTTTGGAGCAGGAGGGGCTCTTGAGCTACATCCTGAGGCTCCTTTTGCCAAGTGTGTGGTATTTGAGAGCGGGCTGATGGGAGAACACAGGTGCTGGGTTTGTTAACCAAGCGCCATTTTAGGCTTTCCTCTCGTTGAAACACGATAACCAGTAAATGCCAAATTTATCTACCATTTCCATTTTAGCTTAAGGCAATACTGTGTAGATTTGAGTCCTTATCATTGTGGCATCTTAACTCAATTAGAAGAATTGACAGTTGACCGGCTGATAGCAAAACACATCTGTCAGTATGTTAGTGATGTTTGCAAACTTGTAAATGAACAGAGTAGAGAACATACAGACAGTCTCTGAATGGAAACTCATTATTCATCCATGGGAGTTTTTTGTGTGGGGATCTTCCACTAGTGTCTGCAACAGATGTGACAAGCCATCTGTGAGCCAAGGTCCTCAGGCAACATTTGGTGTGAGATACACACAACTGGCACCTAAACATGGTGGACGCCGTACTGCACAAATTGAATCGAACCCCCTTTTTCCCCCCTTGTTGCACCTACACTACTTGTCTTTTTTTTTCTTTTCTTTTTTTTTTTTTTAACTCCCCAAAAAAGAAGGAGAAAAAATCTGAATGGTTGGCTGGAGGAATGGTTGGAGCTGTGTGTCAAGCGGGGCTAAAAAGGAACTTGCATCCAAGCGGTTAAAGGCCGTGGGTCTTATCTGAGGACAAACAGAATGCATCAAGCGGTGGCTGTTGCTCTCAGTGATGACGACCAGCTGTGCACCAATGTTTAATTATTTCTCTGTAATGAGCTTACCCACCTTCCACTGCAGCACCAGGAAGACAGCGCGAGCACAGGGGGGAGAAAGGAGGGAACGATAAGGCAGTGTAGATTATCTTACTTTTGGCCCAGCACCAAAACTTTGCCTGTTTGCTCTAATATAAATGAAAAGAAGAGTTTGCAATATGTGTGACATTTTCCCTTTTATTGTTATGAATGTATGATCAGCAAGGTGTTATTTGTACGGGCAATAACACTAGCCTCATGTTGAGATGATGTTTATGCATGCAAGGGAGCACATAAGCACACATTTCCATAACGGCACAAGAGACAGACACAAAAGCGTGCCGCAGATACACAGCTGATATTTACAGCGGAGAACGGGGCGGAATAGGTCATTATAGCACATACGCATCAGAAAGTTCAGTAATCAGCCCATTCAGCGTGAACCAAATGCCCTGAATACCTATTAGCCACACGAGGAACAAATAGGTTCAAAGAAGCAATGTTAACAACTTGTGTGGAGTTTTGTATATTAACAGTGTAATAATCTGCCTGTGTTTTGTTCATGCAGTTCAGTGCAAGACTGATTTACTTAGTTATTATAATTAGTTATATATATATAACATAATATAACGCAATTTAAATGTAAATGTGAACAGCACCAGTTTATTATGGCCCAACCATGACCTCTGACCTCGGTCCAGACCAATGATGAAACTGTTACATAAAAATGAGGTCCCGAGACATGACTCATTCATTGCCTGTGGAACATTTTGTGTCTCGAGCGTTGATAAAAGCCGATAGCACTTGTTACAAATGTCTGATTCATCAACTTCCACCAGGACTTCTTGATGTTGTCAGGGCAACCACTTGTAAATCCGTGCTTCAAGAAACACCATACTTCCTTTGGAAAGTACGCACTTTCTCAGACACACAAACATCCTCCTTTGTAAACTATGTCATGGCCTGCCACGGGTTTATCATAACTCTGTGATTAATCACCATCCCTAAAAAGTCCAGTGAATCTGAGCGATAAGAGCTGGGGGTGTCGGGGAGGTGAACACCGGTAGTACTAACAGTGCTATCCGGTTTCACTGTTAATTAACTCAAGCTCTGCACAGCACTAACAAGGGCCCAGCCTTCCTGGAACAACAGAAATAGGCCTGCCACGAGCTGATCTTGCCAGCCAGTGAGCCTGCAGTGTCTCACAGAGATTATCTCAACAGAAGACACCTTTCAAGTAAGGTTAGCGCGCCATGTGTCTGAGGAACACCATCAGATGGATGCTCACTTGATTTGCTTATCCATTTTGAAAGTGCTTGGCTGTAACCTTGGCTGTTTATCGCAGGCTCAGAGGCAGCGCTATATCTGCACATGTAGTGAACGTCACAGTGATTTTATGTGAAACTTGTGCACTGTGTGGAGAAATATGGCTGATTTCTGTTTGCTTCTTGTGTGCTTTCAGGAGAGCTAGACGTGTTTCTTAAAGATGGTGAGCGCCGGATCCACAGTAGGCAGCAGCTTCCCGTGGGCACTACGTGGGGGCCGTTTGAGGGCAAGATCGAGATGAACACTGACACCAGCGCACTGGTATGTTTGTTCACAAACTCATATCTATTTATTATGTGTTTAGTAGCTGTACTTCTGCCTTTTACAGAAGGTAAGTCTAGAAGGTATACACTTTTGGAACATCCACTCACTGTAAAGTTAGGTATACTTCATGTAAGCAGTCTAAAAAACATGAAGTTTATTTAAACCGATCTACCGTAAAACAATCCTTTCTGAAATCAAACATAATTACTAGAAAGTCCTGCCATACACTGAAATAATCTATTAGTGGTGAGTCTCACGATTCCTGACAAAACCTTTTGAAGTGCATTTATTTTAACAATTTAAGCTGCATATTGTATGACAAACCCTTTTAATTGGTGGATTTTTTGCTCAGTCCAGGCTTTATTTGAATGAAATCCACTGTATTTTTATGTTTCCGTACCCTGCAGCTTTCTATCTCTTCTTTCAAAGATCCCTGGGCTTGTGCTGACCCAGTGCTCTCGTGGAGTGACAAGTCCTCCATGGGTTTGATATTTCACTCTACATTAGGATTAATTAAGAAATTCATATTCATATTGTACCACTCTTACATTCATCCTGTTAAAAACATATAAAGAAGTCCATGAGGATTTCAGAGGCTCTTCCCTCCATTTACCCAGATTCCTTAAACACACAACTTTATTAAATCATTTTCTGAACTGTTCCAACTGTTTTCTAAGCTTCCCTCATGGTTTTGAAGTCATCAGTGGCTTTAAATAACTCTGGCCGTATTATAGCCATGAAATATGGCTTCTCTCGGGGTAGAGCCAGTTATCCTTGGGCGGAAAAGTGATTTGACAGAGCAACACCTCAAGTTGCCTTCCAAAGTAACACGGCCCATATATTTCCCCAGCCATCTCTGCATGAAAAGTATCCAAAAACAGCCTTTAGGTTGTCCTTCACATAACCCTTGAAACCCACAGATCTTTAACAACACGTCTCTGCCAAGAAGTATTGCTCGGTTCAGTTTGGCATGTAATCTGACTATTTGGTTTTCTTATAAGTGGTAAGCGTTGTATCCATACAGCAGGAAACCAAAACTGTGGTAAGGAGACAAACCTCAGTATATTAATTGGTTAATAAAGAACCTTAACTCAGCTAAAACTGGACAAATGCCTTGGAAGAAGACAAAATAATAATAATAATTGTGGATCCGGAGTGTTTACTTTTTGAATTTTTTATTATTTATAAATCTAAAATCCTCCTCCTGGATGTTGCCTTTCCAAGTCACACTACGTTAAACCAAAGGTAGGCTGCTGTACCTCTTGGTGGCAACAAAATTTCAGAAAACATCTTGTTGATTTATGTTTTTGCTCAGAACTTTTGAACAATTTTACTGAAAGTATGGCCTTAAACCTATCATAGGACTGCTGATGGCAAGACTAAGTGCTCTCAGAGGAATCCAGGCTGATCCTAGTCAAGCTTTTCTTTTTTAAAGTGAGCAGGTGTTGGTCATCACCTGTAATGGGCTGTGGAGGGGTTACGGAGAATGCCAAACCACCCCTGCAATTAAAATAAGAGAAAGAAGCGCTGGCATATTGCCTTAAAGGATCTCATGTGTATCTATTCTCACGGGGCTCCTTTTCAATGCTTTGCTGCTTGCCCTTCTCCTTGCCTAAGTTTCATCTCTCAAATAGGGCACTGGCTGTTAGCAGCTTCTCTCTGGCTCTCATTAAAGGCTAGGTCATCCTAACTGGCGTCTTTTGTTTTATTGAGAATTTTTTTTTTACTTCATTTTTTGGACAAGACTAAAACATAATGTATTTTCGTCCATCATGGGGGAATAAACACATCTGAAGCTGCATACTTCTATATCTTTTTTTTTCCAGCCCAAACCTCATCGGATTGTTGTCTCGCTAAACATGCAGCCGCTGGCAACATCCCTAATATGGCGCTGCATTTATCTCAGTTATTTCAGTGGGAGGCAAGGGAGTTGTGTAAATCTTAAAACACTGACACATCAAGACTGTAAGAAACTCTGAAGCCTTACCTGGAGACGGAGAGAAGTTGAAATGTGGTTTGTAAGGGGGAGAAAAGGGGGCCTGGCTAATTTTGATGTATGTCAGGGTGGCCAGTGCAGCTGAGGGAGGTCAGACCGCTGGAGGAAGTGTTGGGGTAGGAGTAAAGGCTCATTTCTTCACATATTTGTATTTCAACGAGCACTCTTAGTCATTCATTATAGGGGTGCATGTGTGCAAGTTTGTATATATGGTTAAGAAAATAGGATAATGGGTCAAAAGTATGTTTTCAGTGTTTTCATCTCTTTGTATTTGCCATATTGAAAAAGACAGTTTAGGTCAAAATATAATGAGGCACAACTGAAGCCCCTCTCAAGCTTAAAACACAAGCCGCTGGTGAGACGTTGATATTGATACAAGTTTTATTAAATCACTTAGAAACGTCAATCAGTCATGACTTCACAGAGGTCAAGCTATTTTAGTAAAGCCTGACAAGCAAAGGTCTGTTTCTCATTTCTTGGCTTGGCGCCCAGACAGGGACTAAAGTGTAATGACTCTGCAAAGTGGCTTACAGTAAATAATGAGAGAGACTTTAAGGAGATTTGGGGTGAAACTACAGAACATGAACAGCACTCTTTGGCCTGTTTTAGGAGGAGGAGTTTCCTGGAGCAGCCCACCAATCAGGACCCAGACTAGCTCATGGGAAGAGAAACCAGGGAAGAGTTTAGAAATACAGCACAGTCTCTTTATGTTCTTCTGTGAATGAGGACAGGGAGAGATTATCAGTCAACAAATCAAATAAATCAAACTA
The DNA here is from genome assembly GCA_036850595.1 of Rhyacichthys aspro. Lineage (NCBI taxonomy): Eukaryota > Metazoa > Chordata > Actinopteri > Gobiiformes > Rhyacichthyidae > Rhyacichthys > Rhyacichthys aspro. Next base: position 6,439,275 of record CM072163.1, on the reverse strand, counting down.
AAAATTGCACTGTTGGTATGAAAAGAGTTACATTCATCAGTTGTGTTCATGCCTTTCTTGATTTAAAAACTTTAGTGTTTTAGACCTAGACAAGACTGATTAAAACATATATTTGACTCTGAGGCTAAATATACCTATAGACAGCAAATACAAGCCCTGGCTACACGTGCAGCATTTACTGGAAGTGTATATGACAGACCTCAGTAACTGACTCGAGTGACGGATGATGCAGAGAAAGAATAGTGAGTGGAGCATTACACAGAGTTGTCCATTCAGGCCGGGAAAGAGAGGTATAAAGCTTGAAAAAAGAATGAACAGAGAGTGAGAGAGAAGGTAGGAAAAAACAGAAGGGGAAAAAGCATGACAGGAAATCTGGGCATCTGCAGGACAGAGATAGGGTCACATCTCGACCGTTTATCAAAGAGGGAAGCAGATTTCACAGCTGATGGGTCGGCCGTGGAAGGTTTGTAGACCCCAGGGGCTCGGCTTGGCATCAGCGGCTAGAGTTATAGTTATTGCTTTTGCAGACCTGTTAACCCAATCATATTGCTCTGTATTAGGATGATCATATGCTGGGCCTTGCTGTGCTATTTTTCTCCTTTTAATCATTCTCACGATCAGTATATTTAAGATTTGTTGAATATAGTTTTATGACATGCTTAAACGCCAACACATCCACATTCCTTACACATAGTTCACTGATGTTTGGAATATGGCCCACTGTGGATACTGAGAGTGCCTTTTTTTATTTAGACTTGAGTATTTAACATTCTGCCTGTTAAAGCTGCATAAGTCAAAAGTCAAAGCTAAATTTATGTAGTGGACAATCACATCAAAATAACATTCTTTGCATTGTCTTTCTTTTAATTTATGCTCTGTAGAACTCAGTGGAAGGAGTTATTAGTGTCTCTGCTTCCTTTTCTAGTAATAGTGAGCACTGTTGGGGGAAAAGCACCCTAGAGAGCAAGCACCTTTCACTGTCTTAGAGGAGTGGGTCTGCACCTATTCCATTCAAACCTATTTCCACCAAAATAATCCTACTGTACCAGTCTGAGCCCTTTACCAAAAATGGTGCGGGCTTTATGTGATGCTTTGTTTTTCACTGTTTGGTTTTGTGGGGTTTTTTTTAAATTGTGTCAGTCCAAATGCAGTTTGTTTTGTGTTGGTATTGCCTGAATTCTGATTATATGTTTATCTGATTACATTCAGAGATGGTTTAAAAGTTTAATAAGACCAAGTGAAGGCACCGTTCCAAGTGAGGTAAAGTGAGAAAGACTAAAGAGGAGAGAAGTGTGCCTTTTAAGTAAGACAGCAAAAGACAGAATTGGGGAGAAAAATCAGAGTTAAATTGTGTTTGTACTGTCAGCCACTTTCCCTCCTCTGTTCCTTTTGCTCAGTCTGTGTGTGACTGATGGAGCTGCCAGAGCGCCGACTCATCCCTCACTTCTCCCACTGATCAATCAGACCATTAGAGTCCAATTACAGCCCCAGCCCCGGTGCAGGTGAGGGACGAGCACATTCAGCCGACTGCCGACAAACGCCTCCGCCCGGCTTCTCACATTCTCTAAATTAACGCAAATTAATAGTGACACTCAGACATAAATGTCTGCAATCGGGGGCTAAATTAACAGTCTGGGTCGAAGCTATTGAGTAGCAGGTGTCTTTAAAAGCCGTAATTACCTATGCTGGACAGAACCGGGAGGAGAAGCTGGCCTGTGGTTTGCCTCGAGTAAAAGGCCTGGCCCCAGTGAGCCTGGCTTCATTGTAGGTGTTAATAATTGATTGGGAGGCAAGCTATTAATGAGCAGCAGATTTAGGGCTCTGTTGTAAATGTGTGTTGATGAGGGTGTTGCCGCCTCTTGTACAATGCCTTACCAATGCTAATTACTAGGGCTTAGTCAAGGTGCACTGTAATGAGTCTGGATTCAATAGAATACTGGATTTTATGTGTCTTGAGGACCTTTTAGTGCAAATTACACGCTAATTGAAATATAGACTTGTGTAATTCCAGATTACAATCTACCAGCAGCTTTTCATCTTGTTTTGCATCTTATTTGTTCATTACCTAAAAATGCTTTAAACATTAGCTTTCTAATGAATTAAAGTAAATATAGATATATATATATTTAAATAATATAAAGGAATAGTTTTACAGCCGTGTAGTAATTACAATAAAACGTAATATAATCTATACATAATATATTCAGTATTTATTGTATTGTCATTAAAACAAACAAATTCATTTATTTTTCTAAAATGTGCACCAAAGCAGATGCTTTATTGTCGTGTTATCACATGGAGTGCATGTACTGTCAGTGTATTTGTGTTGTGTCCGTATGTGGGAGGGCATGTGAGCGTGCCAGCGTGCATGTGCACACTGCGCTGCTTTTGGCTGCGAACAGAGAGCTTTAGCTTGTAGACTACAGAAGAGTGAAAATGTCAAGATACTGTCCTAATTTTCACCTGGGACAGAGAGAGAGGCAGAGGCTGTCAACCAATGGACTGTGATTACTGTGTAATTTAGTACAAGGGTAGGAATATGGACCATGCACCAAAAATGCTCCAGAAATTATTCAGCCCATCACTCAAGCCATTTATCTCACCCCTTTGCCCACCCTTTCCCTCCAATATGTTTATTGTTAGCTACCCCTAAACTTTACAAGTGGTGGCAGATTTTTCTGTTTTAGAAATTATATTTTTCTTCTTGTCATTGCTTCATTAATCAAGAGGAGGCATTCTGAAAAATGTTTTGTTTTGGAGGCTGCAATCTATTTTGTGTGTGTGTGTGTTGTAGTTAATCTGCGCCCGTGGCAGGTTTCCCCTCCGAAACGCAGCGCTAAGCAGCGGTATCGCAGGCCTATTGTTGTAGCCTCTGTCATAGCAAGGAGAGCCTGATGCAGGCCTGGGCTCGCCTGATAAGGAAAAGAGGATTCAACATGGCTGGAAAGGAGAATCAGTGGGACTTGAGAGTGGAGTACGGATGGGGCAGATGCGCTCGCACACACAGACATGCACATACAGTACATACAGACGACTCCACACAAACATACAGAGGAATACACACAAATCATCACCATCATCGCACTGGCACAAGCCCAGGCAATTATTTACAGTAACATCCAATTACATATGCAAGAAGGCACCCCAGGATAGGACCTCTCTGTAGCATAGCAGCTAAATGACACACGTCGACAGGACACAGCCTCATATATTCACAAACAAACACTTTCTAAACAAGGTGATGTACAGTTTGTGTGCATTCAAAGATGTCTGCACTGTATGAGGTTTGAAAAAGGCAGACACTATCAGGATTAACAGGATCTGAATTTTTGTGTTGGACATACAACTAATTTTGGCACAAAGAATGTGGTTTCATCTAATGAAATAATGGGCCCAAATTTTAGGCAGAGAACCAATTTGTGATTGCATGCATCAATTATTTCTTGGGTTTAAACCAATATCAGGGCTGGGGTCTCTTCAGATGGGTAAAATGGTAATTATCTGGCCTGCTTTCCTTTGCTCAATGTCATCTATATATTTATTATGGAAACGATAAAAGGTCTTTATGTGCTACTTTAAAAAGGGGGACATTTTAACAAACACCACCACAACATAAATATTTATTTGAGAGTCTGGTGGAGGACTGGTTGCAATGTGTCAAAATAAACTCATAATCATTGCTTGTTTTAGTTATATGTCTTTTCCCAAGTCTTCAATGCTCAAAGCTCTCGGTGCATGGCTGGAACTCATTGCCGCCCACGGCTCCATGTATTAGCTGTGAAGCACTCAGTCAGTCAGCTAGTCAGAGCTATTATGGCCTCAGCCAAGCTCCACTGTTTGAGAGATAATGCATGGTTGACTTGATCTACAAGTGAACCTGACATTTTACTGTCCTTACATTGCAACACAACTACCCAAACTGATATGGCGGGTCCCTGATAAGCACAGCAGACACTCACTGGTTTGCTTTTTGCTCACTGTAATGGCAGCAAGCTTTCCTAAAACATGCTGAGGTTAAACAGACTAGATCTAAACACAAGTATGTAGAAGGGGACCATTTTCAGCTTAATTCCTGCCTCTCATATTTTTGTTTTGCCACAGAATTACATTGTTTGAAAAACTGCAGATTTGTAAGTCAGGGGTCTTATCTGTAAATACGTGATTATCTTTGAGCAAACTACCAGTAAAACCTTGGTTAGGCTTGTTTTTAATTAAGATAACATTCATCATAAAACACGTTAATCCTATCCCAAGGATCAAATAATTATCTTTATAAAAAAACACAAACACATTTTAATAATCAGATATTCTCTCAATGCTTATAGTGTGGATTGTGATGAACGGTTATAATCTTTCAATCGCCACATACAACAGATGCCCTTTGAATCATATTATTTACCATTTAGTGACATGCAAATGGACTATATTTTCAATTATTAAGGGGCTATATGTATATTGTTTTAAAATAAGCTAAGAATGCCTTCAGTGGGGCTCAACAAGACGTCCTTTGGTCAGAGACACTGTTGCCTTATAAATAATGTTCTCTGTTCTGTATAAGTGTAATAATGATTTGTAATTCAGAGTTCTGCAGCTCGCTGGGATGCACAGTACTGACATCTGCTGCTGATACTGAATCATTTTAAAACTGTCACAGCATGTGTTTAGGAAAGCACCAGCAATGACTACAAATCCCTGAGTAGCTCCAGGTCCTGGGGGGCTCCTCTCACAGCCACAGGGCTTTAGAGGATGAGCCTGGCGTCCTTTACCCCTCTCTGCAGCTCTCTCAGTGAGTTTTCTGTCTGCCATTGGTCCGTCGGGAGTGACACGGTCTGGATCACAAACTGTCACACTGATGAGATGTATACTCTGCATCTATGCTTTTTGTATGTCAAAAACGCACTCATACAGCTTGATATGCATGAACAAATGTTCCATATGGGATAGCAAAACACTTAAACAAGTCACATGCTATCACTCACACACTTATCTCAAGAGTTCTATGAATTTGAATGACTGCTTGGAGCAGATTTGGTAAGATGCCCCTTTAGCTGTGATATTCCTACAACAAATAAGCACAGATAGGTTCCAGTCTTTGCAGAATGTTAGTCTGACAGACGACAATAATCAAGCTCACAACTCCCTGGCTTCACACATGACGCCTTGTTTTACAGTACGCAATATGTCTTCCCAAATGAATGATTCTCCAACACTTCAATACACAACAGACCTCTACTGCAGCAAAGGCACTTGAGGAGGATGCGGAAGACGAAGCGAATAGAAAGAAAAATGAAACAAAGTTGAGTGGTGCCAGCTGCTTTGCCATCTGTCACTGTCATGGCTGTAACTGTGATATGTTGACACAACTTTCTTGAAAAGTGCTGGAGATAAAACCCTTGATTGTTTCCATTCACCAGTCCCTGATAGTATTTTTGGCATTTCAGCGTGAAGTGAGGTCACAGTTTTAGTCAAAGTTGTAAATGGCTGACCATTGCCTCGGACAACTGTCCTTTTAATCTGTTTTAAAGAAGCTTAAACATCGCAAGGTTCTCCTTGTCTGGCTGTTAAAAAGTGACAGATTGAGACTAGACCAAAGGCTTAAAAAGTGTCACATTTTTTATTTTATTTAGACTATTGTGTAATAAAGGACTTGTCTCTGGTATATTTCGTTCTCCTGACATTGAGAGAAGCAGAGAAACATGGAGGCCTCTCTTGCCTCACCTCCTTCAGTAAAAGATGGACAGGCACCCTACAGGGAGGCAGACCCCTGCTGGTAGACCTTGATAAGTCCTCACTGTCCCCTGTCCTGGCCTTAGTGCTGTGATCTTCAGCCTAGTTGGCTCCAGGCCTGCCAAAGACAAAGCCCTGTCAAAATGAACCGAGATGGATAAAAAAAACAACCAGAAAAATTCCAACAAAAAAGGTTAGTGTTGAAGATAAAAAGCTGATAGGTGCTTGAGGAGATGAAGGTCTGGACAGTGTCCATTGGCTCCATGGTGGTCCACCCGCACCTCATTTAACAAATGTGTATGAGGCTGTCAAAGCAGGAATATTATACTTAGGGGTCGTCAGCAAACTAATTGGGTAACAAAGACCATTTCCAGCTCAGGAATCCCATCTTTTAACAGTCCGTGTGCTGAGACTCTGATAAGAGAGTTCACGTCTAATGCATTTAGTGAGGGGCAAGTTCACCATCTTTATCTTATTTACTTAACTTGGTGTAAATATTGTTGGTCTTTTACGGTGGATTTAGTGAGACCCCATTTCTCTGAAGTGCAAGCAAGGATCAGTCTATCACACATCACCACATATGCAGATGATCATGTGGTATGCAAATTATTCCCGCTTTGTTCAATTTGTTCATCATTACTACAAAGTTACAATTTTGATGTGCATCTTTCCTTTTTTCTTCATTCTTAATTTGTGATACTACTGTAATATGTTCTTTGCTCACACATAAATATGAATAGAGTGCTTTTTTTAATAGTGAAGTGAGAGCGCAGCAAGTTGTGAAATATAAAAATCACATACAGTAGATGCTTCTCTAATGCATCATGAAATTTATGACTCGACCAGAGAAAAGAGAGGAGTTCAAAAGAATATTAAAATCCAATACCTAAAGGGGAGCACAGAGGTTTATCTAAAGTCAGGGTTCTTTATTCGAGCATCATGCCTGCTATTTTATTGTTTGTCTATATTTGCTGCCTTTGACTGATCCTAGTGTGGTTATGAGAGTAAGGATTTGTTGTGACCCCATTGACTGATTGACTCCCGGGTTCCCTTTCCTCCTCTTTGAAGAATTCTCCTCTGTATGTTTATTCCTGACAGAGAAAGAGCGGATCTGTCCAGAGTATATGCCACCTGCCACTTTGACCCCCAGGGGCCACAGTAATATCCATACAGGTGAACATTACTGGCTCCAGGTTCGCTATTATGATCCTTCACACAGCTTCTCCTTGCTCGGGGAGTCAACCCTAACTTACATGCAAAAGATCAAACAAGTAGTCCAATTGAATTCAAATAGGAAATTTCAAGTAATTCAAACAGTGAGTAGTGAAGCGAGGTGCACTTCTGTCCCCTGACCAAAGCCAAACACAAGAGGTACACATTTGCACTGTACCTCCAAGAAATGATTGAGTCCCGGAGCACATGCATTAGATATTCAGCCTCCACTTGTTTACTGCTTCAAATAGTTCCCAGGACATACACATTATACGAAGTTATGGTGCTAGACACACATCAACTTTGTGAAGTTGAATTAAACATTAACCATTATAAAGAAACTTGAACAGTGCTGAAGGGCTGAAGGAACAATACAGGGATGATTCTTTTATAGTAAGGACTTGAAAGAAGACTTGTTTACGCTGGGGAAGTCCTGATTTCTCTCTAATAAGGCTCTATCCACACCTACATGGTTAAAGATAAACCATTTTTCAATATATTCCTATCCACACAGCACAATAAAGTTAAGAGTGCACTCCCACAGAATATGATGTGCATATGCAGAATGCTGACAAGGCTCTCTGTGTATTATATTTACCATCTAAAGCCTAAGTATTTTCTCATCATACATTTCAAAACACTCGCTGTGACCGTAAAAATTTTGATCTTGAGTTGTGATTGTCCCCAGGGCCAGACTTTGGACATGACTGTTACAGAAGGAATGGAAAAGGAAGAAGAAGAGTTAGGGGGTGGAGAAACAGAGTTGTTTGTCTTCGGGGCAGGTACAGCTTACACTAAACTGTTTGGCTTTAGAGTTGGAGCACCTCGATGTGCCTGAAGCTCTTGAAGAAAGGGGTTTGGATAGACCCCCTCCATCCTTCTCCTAAAGCTCTATTCTTCACTCTTCTCCTCCCTGATTCAGAAGCTGCCCTTTCTATGTTGAAAATATATCTCTATAATTTTATATCCCAGTTGGTAATATCTATGTATTAAATGTGTACAACAATCAAGCAATACCACCCTTGGTCAGTGTAAATACAACCACAGTGAGCATTTCAGCTGAGTGAAATAAGTAATAGCTAATGCAGCACATGAACTTTGATGCTTACAGTCTAGTCAGCAGGATAAAAGGTGATTTAAATGAGAAAATATTTATTCCCCATAGTGCCGCCATGATAGCAGCAGCTAAATAAAGGCACATGTGCACAGTGATGGGTGTCCCTTTAAAGATTCTGGGAACAGTAGTGACTCTCTCTCAGTTTAATCGATTTTGAAAATGAAAAGTCAATTTAACAAAGTTGAAAAGAGAAAGATGGGCTAAGGGAAGAAAAAAGCATTCTCTTGCACTCAAGCAGTAAACTAACTGCTGCACATAGCAGGCAGAGATTTCAGCCGAATTATCTCCCACCTCACATTTGCTCTTAGGCAAGCAGTTTAAAAGCCAAGCGATTGAGCCAGTGATCCAATTTGAAATGCAGAAATGATTAGAGCAGCTTGCCTCATTTCATATCGAAATTGTCTGATTTATGACAGGGCAGCAGCCAAGATCTATCTCTAAAGGGAATTAGTGTGCAATTCCTGCATATTCCTGTTATTTAGTCTCCCAATAGCAGATGCTATAGCCTTAGAGACAGGAGGAGAGGGGGGAGAAAGAGGGAATGAAAGCAGCATATAGGTATCTTTTCATTTGAGCAGATGTAGCTATAGCCATTTAGAAGAAGAAGAAATGACACAAAAGCCGACTTGAGAAATGGCTGTATTTTCTTTATGTAAAATGTTGACAGAGAATCTTATTACAAGGTGCAATGAAAAATATGCTGTAGCTAACTAAGCTATGCACAGCTTTTCCCAGCAGAGGATAGTGAAAGACTATGAGGTTAGCTTTGGCCGTTTATTCAACAAAAAGACCCCTTGCAACCCATCCATCCTTGAGGCTAAGAAAATATTAATACGCAGCGCGATAACGAGGGCTGGAGGAAAATCTCCCTTAATGAAATTTCCAGTTGACCACATGCAATTTGTTTCATCGCACTGAACAACTAATTGCAATGGACGTTATCAAGGTGTGAGTGTGCTGTCTGCTGTAAACTGACTGGTAAAACAGGTACAAATCCTTTATCCCCACTCCCATGTCAGAAGCAGAGAACATATAAACTTGACATAACCCATACATAAGCTTGTTTTTTATATTGTTATACTGCCAGCACTGATGAAAAAGGACAAATCAAAGTGATTTGAGACATACTTTCATGAAATAAAAACAGTGCTGGATGAAGATTGAAAAGAAAAACTGTTTAAATACGCAAGAAAATTTAGCATTAGAGAAATTGATTAAAATTTACTACATACGTGGTGCCATTTTGATTAGGTCTGGGCAAAAAGCATATGGTTTTAGCGAGGGGCAGAATAAAATAACAATTATAATTAAATATTAACTTTGCCTTGCATCACAAACTCCAGTCTTTCTGTTATATTCTTACAAAGGTAGATATTGTATCCTTCTTATGTTTTGTATGAGGAATGTTTCTGCTCCTCAGCTGAGACTGGGTTGGTTTTGTTTCAACATGGCACTACTACAGTGAGTGGGTGTTGAAAGCACCATGTTTAAAGCCAATGAATGTCTTGAGATATTCAGACGGAGTGGTTTTGATCTCTCAGTTGTCTAAATCCTGCAGCTGGGGATCAGGAAGGATACAGTGCCAGTCAGTGACCTTGGTGGGGGAAGAAGAAAAAAATCGAAGAGGAAAATAATCATTCCCACCAAGGTTTGTATCGCTTTCACCTGCCCTGACCACAGAGCGGGTTAAGAGTAGCCAGTGGTGCTGAAATGGTCAGCGGCGATATCATTAGCTTGTTGTTTACACAGTGAGCCGGGGAGTTAGGAGAAGGCTGAGTGTCACAAGCCACTTTCTTCTTCACCTCCTTCAGCTGATCAGAGGATCATGGTATCAAGGAGGGATTAGTAGCGACTTGGGATTTGTGTGATTGGTTAATTTATTGCGGTGATGGCAGGTCTTTCATCTATGGCAACATTTAATCAGCGCAGCCACAGAGGCTATTACAGGTTAGCTCTTTTCTGGAGTCGGTCCGGCTGTGCCATCAGCTCTATCACAATTCCCCTGAAATTTCCAAATTATCTGGAACAGGCTTTAGCTTCTCAGTAATAAAAATTAGAACAGATTCCTGATAGAAGCTTTTGCTCACACAGGGCCAATTATAAATAGTACAGCCCTGCCTTGGAAAAGGGAAAAGGGAAAGGAAAAAATCCAAGTCTGAGAGATGTGCGCGGAACTTATCGTTCAGCCCCTGCTCCGCTCTGATCCAAATCCGTGTGGCTGAAAATTTATATTAGATTTTATCACAGAGGCCTAAGTCTAGAAAAATCAATGAAGGTTATCTTTTATGTTGCAGCAACTTGTGGAAATATTGATTTTCATTTTATAGCGAATTTGGAGCATCAGTTTGTAATCACTTCCTCGCTGACTACACTGTTTTGGTCACTGTATCTCTTACACGCTAGAGGAACGGTAACAGAGCTCAAAAAGAGAAAAAAAAGAGCAGGAGAGTATTGCAACCAGTGGAGTGAAGGCAGAGGTGGATAAACCATAACACATTACATAGAGAGCAAGGCCAGAGGGGCTTTACAGCCTCTGACAAGGATGATAGTCCGTAAACTGATACTAAATGCTCAATATAAATGTAAGCAATATTGACCTGTATTTAAACATCAACGTTCATTAGACATGTCAGCAGTAACAAAAAAATAAATGTCAGTTTAGCTTGATATAATACTAAAACATACAAATATAACAAACAAAATATACACAGTATGTTCGGTATACATAAACAAAAGGTTGGCATTAACATGACGTATTGTTATTATAAGCAAAATTTTCTGGTCAATTTAATGATATTAACATTGTAAAATGTATTCTATTTGTAAATATGTAATTATTGCAAGTTCTGTAGTTGCAATAAAAAATACATTTTATGTGATGACCATTGTGCAGTTTTTGTCACTATATTTGAGAATGTGTTTTCGCACACAAAAGGCCTCAACATTAAAACCTTTGGTTCCTTCTCTGTTACCTGTAGTAGCAGTTTGTTTTTTATAAGCCAGTTCATCATGTTTTTCCCTTTGCTGCAGGGAAATCATCATTTTCTGCCTGTCAATCTGCATTGCTTCTGGCCCCGACCACTTAGACCAGCTGATCTGCTCGTACAAATGTTTTCATTTGCATTTACCAGACGCTCCCTCCCTGCAATGAAGCTACTGCGCCTTAATCCCAACTATGTCGCGTGCAGTGGCTTCTCTGCACGTCTTTGTCTTTGTGACGGCTGCTACATGCTTCATGCTTACAAAGCACATAGGCCACTATTGTCAATATAGATGCATTATGTAAATCTGTGCTGAGACATTGTGCTGTGTTGTTGCTGCACAGTTTGCATTGAAAAGAGAGCTTGGAAAACGGTAATGATTGACTGTAAACTCAGAAGAAATGCATATTATTTGTAACCTTTTAAGCATTTCCGCTACAAAACAGTATGAAACAAATACGAAATGATTGGTAACAATGAAAAGGTGTCTAGTTAATGCAGTGTTTTGTCCCTGTTGGCTCCATTAAGAGCAGCTGGAATATGGTGAATTCCCAGCGGCTCAGGGGGACAACGGAGAGGCCTCTCGCCGCTGAATAAGAGATGGCTCCGGTCTGGAGATCTAAGAAAGGGTTAATCTGATTCCCATTTCAGATAGTCGTCCTAGCAACAATCGGCCGGTCTGCTCTGCTCCTTTGACAGGGGTGTGAGATTTTCAGGTTAGCCAGATAGAAGACTTTATTGTGAGGCTAATTTGAAATGTGAAATGGAGGATGACTTAAATTACAGAGGTCTTCTCTCTCTCATCTGCTGCCAGTGTGGGATAAGGCGATGCCAGGAGAAGGAATAAGAATATCAACAGACACAATTTACTGTCTGTGTTTGATCAGTTTGGCAGTGCACTATGCCAATGTGCAGAGCTATATATAAGGAATATGTAGCAATCTCTCTTTATTTAGCATCCCTATTTGTGTTCTTAATTTTGCAGACAAATCCCCAACAGATCCCTATCTCTTCTCAGAGATGTATTTGCTATTTCTAAATAATGCTCTCTAAAAAAATCAGTTTGTCCTCCAGCCTCTGACTAGATAGAGTTCATGGAAAGAGAAATGGGCGGGTGGAAGAGGAGGAGGAGGGGGCATGCGGGTGCACAGTGCTCATCTCTTGTGCATATCTGTGCCAATTCAGACCTTTAACATGCTCAAGTGACATTTGCATTTATCCTTGAAGGTTGTTGCCTTTTGCGGGGGAGAAATAAGTGAAAAGCACAGGAGAGGACTGGTATTTTTTCTGCCGTATTAGGCAGATGGACAGTGTCCTGTCGATTTGTGGCTCCGATGGAAAAAGAAATGAAGAGTTGAGTTTGCACCCCAACCTATTTTCCTTTAGCTAAACTATTTCAGTAACAGCCTAATGAAGGAAGGCCCCAGGGTTCAAAAGTAATGGCCTTGAAATACTGACATTTTGCCTTTGAGTAATAGGCTACTGTAGCTAGTAGTCTGAGATGTTGCTGCCACCCCCTCAGTACACCATTTTACCAGTGCAGTGTATCCTGCCCTTTAAAAACAAACAGCATTGTGTAAAACAAAATAAAGCAGAATAGAAAATCATATGAGGATAAATAGAGCAAGCCAATCTGGTGACACTGCGCCATGTGAATTAAAAATGAGGGGGTTGTTGCACTCTATCTCCCTGTTTTATTTTTTTCTTTGCAAGAAATAAAACTCTACGTTTGACCTCTGACCAAGAAGAAAAATGACCTTACACATTCAGAATAATTTTCCGGCATATTATAAAAACTCTAACCTCAATCGCCCTTTGAAATGGATACTGATTCTTTAAATTCTTTCCTGCTTGTTTCAGGAAATAGTGAGATCCTGGTGATAGTGGAGGCACAATGTGCCCAAAGTTCACTGCTGAGTGCTCACTTCCTTCTCTCTGAAAGTCACAGCCCTTTTTTTTTTTACCTTGTTCTTTCTTCTTTTCTTTTGCAATTCCCAGACACCTGAGATCAGAATCTCGGGGTTAAATTCTAAATGATAAGTCTTTCTTTTAGATATAAGCTCTTGGACATTGGTCACCACTCCACTAACAATGGCACTCACTGGAAATTCATCCTCAAATCCCCTCAAAAGAATTGTGGCTGACTTGAGTTGCATGCTGTACAGTTTCTGAAAATTGTGTTTATGGCCATTCAAAGCATAACTGTGTGCTTATTAATGTTGCTTTAATCACCAAAATAAGCGAATGATTAGTGTTTGTTATCTGTCCTGGTGCAGAAGACGAAGAGCACGGTCCCGGTGGTGCTGAGCGCCGGCCCCAGGTGGCTGCTGGATGTGACTTGGCAGGGAGCGGAAGACAACAAAAACAACTGTGTGGTGTACAGCAAAGGTAAGCAAGCAGGAAGGCGAGCAGCGCCGGCATGCTGTTATCTCTGAGCAGCGCAACACACCACGCCAGCGCACCGCCACAAAGACACTGACAAGCCTCCATCCACTCATCTCCTGCCTCCCTCCCTCTTTCCTCTGCTCTCATTCTTTTACTTTAACTTTTTCTTTCTCAAAGTCACACATCCACACACACTTAGCACACACAAAAAAGACTCCTTTGCCCATATCTGTTTTTCTCATCCAGAGAGTAATTTATATCACTAAAACTGTGATTAGGAACTGAGAAACATCACTTGACACACAAAGTTAATGGTCTTTAGATTTCACAAGGTAATTAATGCCCCTTTTTTCTCTTAAGTGAATCCCTATCTCAAAGCAGATAGGGCACGAAGCATGAGTGGAGGATGGCTATTCCATTTTGCTTCATATGTTCTCTATTTTAGCCAAGCCTCAACTCTGGGGTTTGTAGAGACAGTAGGAAAAACCCACACATAGACGGTACATTTTCTGTTTTACTGTTGAGGCGGAAAGAGAAGCAAAAGTTGAACATGTTACTTGAAATAAAATTAGTAAAGAAGTCATCTAAATTATTGAGTAATAGTAAGCATGGTAAATGTTTTTTTGCAAAGCACCCTGTTGAACTGAATTTTAATTTTTTGGTTTAAAAAATCCCTCTAGTGAGATGAAAATGTGTTGGGAAACCTCTAACAATTTCACACTATTATTCAGTAATTGTACCTTCAAAACCTGTCTCTTTACAAATCAGACACATGTATAAAAAAATCCATGTTGTTTAAAATGAATTGACCCCTAAAACACAAAACTAAAACAAGCCACTGACAGATTGACTCCTTAGTCTGACGCACTGTGTCCCTCTTTAAAAGAGTTCATCTTGGATCTGCAGAAGAGATGCTTAGTCCAAGGTCTGTAGCTTCACTTTTTATTCTAAAATTGCACCTTGACGGGTGTTAACCACAGAGACAGAGCCCAAATACGTAAATAAATATGTTTTGGTTTCCAAAGGGTGAAGGAAAGAAGGCCTCCGTTTATCACTTTTCAAAAATGATTACCCCGTGACAATACCCCAAAGCTGAAATGGAGCTTCTTTTGCCTTAAAGTGAATAAGTGGCAGGAGTGGGATTTGCAACCCGGATTTTCAGTCTCCCAATTCTCATCTACTAATCACTAGACTGCACTGGGGAGTTATCCTCTTAACCGGCTACTTAACTTTGTGCTCTTTATCACCAAATCATTAAAGTTTTGATAAGCTGTTAAAGCAGATTATGCACTTCTTTAAAATCTTCTAATCTTTTTGCTCAGAGAGTGACTCTATGAAACAAAAATAGAGCAATAACAGGATTTCTCTGGTTTTGTTGAGTCTGGGGAGTTTCCTCAGCAGCCACTTTTCATACATGTATCATCCAGATAGCATCGCACCGCGCCATCACCTCCACTGTTTGTCACTGACAGCGCCTTTTGTTTGTCACTTCCTCCATGACCTTATTAAATTAAACACAATAACTTCTGCAGACATTCCCATATGAGAGTTGTTCTGTTTTGTGCTGCATGAGTTTATTACAGTAAATCCGCCACAAGAATCATCTGATGGGGAACGATAATAAAACAGAGCGTGCTGAATACAAAGAATTAATTTAACTCTCTAAGTCGACATTAAACGCCTCGTGTATCCTCACATTCAAATCGTTATTGTTGGAACGTTTTTAAGTGTCTCCAACCAGCCTGACTTTAAATCTTACATCAGAGTAAAATAATGTTCTCCAATCATTGGGTCAGGACACAATGGTGGGTCGCTACAGGTGGTCCCACAAAATGTACAATTCTTTCATTGAAAAAACAAAAAGCGTGTATGTGATAATATGTAGTATGAGAGAAGTATGTGATTGGCCAAAGGGACATATTTATAGAAATAGGGTAAACAGGTAAGTAACAGATTATTACTCATTATTACAGACTATATTATTGGTCTAAATAGCTTTGTATTTACCTAAAAGTTAAACTCCTGATGTAACGTTTAGACTACTTTTATGAAACCAGTGCTGAACTTCATCATTTCTTTCAAAATGTCCTTATTTCTTTGGATAACCTGGTTAAGTGAATGTGCGGCCTGAAATTGTTCCACATCTTTCCTCTTGCTGACTTTTTTGCTTCAGAAAGTAGTAAAGCGTTTGATGGTTTTGAACACTTCCAGCCGCCTGACTCTTACGTCTGCTGTCCAGACTGTGACTACATTTTCTCCCATTCATTCTTGGCTGGCTTCTTTTAAATATTCCTATCTGCATGTGTGTGCACCCTCTGGAGGTGACATTGAAATTGAATGTCCGTTCGCTCTCTGTAAAAATATCGAATCTTTGTCAAATTCCAAATTGAATTTTTGCTCCAAGTTGGAGTGGAATCGTGTTTATCATGTTAACACCAGTACGAACAGACTAAAGGCTCTTCGGTCCAACTTTCCGACCACCTAGAAAAGCAAAGGCCTAGATTGTTTATATCTGCACCGTGAGCTGCTTCCCTTCTGTAGGCTGCTTCATTGCTCCCTGAGATGCGTTACTTATGGAAAACAGTGAATATCTCAATACACAGTATGCTCACAGAATATGTTTTGGCTCACGTTTCAGTGGTCCCGGCTTCCTTTATGGCTGCCTGCAAAGATAGTAGCAGTTCACTTGGATGTTTGCCAGTGTGAATCTTTGGGGGGGGTATGTCTAAGTGAGGGCTGGTGATTGGTTTGAGTGGCTCACAACTGGCCGCTCCATCCTATGATTTCTGCATTACATTTTGCACAATCCTCTGTCCTCAGCACTTGTCATTCTGGAAGTTGAGAAAGTGTGTGCAGAGCGAGAGAGGATAGCATGCAGCAAATGATTCCTGGGAGACTTGTATTGTGTGCGTGTTATGTATAATACATGCGCTGAAGTATGTAACAAGCAGCAAGGTGGATGCTTGTGGTGGCCCCGCAGGGCGCCTCTGGTCATCAGCACCAACACAAGTTCACCTCACAGTGCAGAACACTTTTGGGTTTGGTGACTATTTTTGGAGCTTGGTTCCACTAAATGTGTGTATTTTACTGCAATTTCCTTGTGGTTTTCTTGTCTGTATCAGTTTATCCAGATAAACACGACTGTCATTGGAAATCAAATACTCTAAAGATGCTCTAGAAAGTTGGACAATTATGAAAAACTGATAAAAATGTCTCATTCTTAGAAGGAGAGGGAACAGTAAATTTGATAAAATATAAATTAAATAGCCGTAAATAAAACAAGACTAAAATGCTTCTTGCCAGAGCCTGTAAGACTGAAGAACTCTTCCTCAGTGTTTGTGGGTGGCTGGTCCTGAGTACAACTTTAGTTCATCTGTGGTTTCACAAGAGGAATGACAGTAAATTCACCTTTAACCTTGAAACTGTTTTCTTTACTAAATACATTATTTTATTAAAAGGACACAAACCTAGTGATATTACTGAAGGTTTATTAATTGTTTTAGAACTTCTAATCATTTGTGATTTTGATTTTGGGTCAAAACCTGTGTGAATTATCTTTGACAAAGTTATTTCATTAATGTAAATTCTTCTTTCTTTCTTATTTTTTGAAATGAGAGCAGGCGAGAGCCTGGAGTGAAAGTGGAGAGTGCAGTATCTGTTTTTCCCAGGCTGTCAGCATGGCCCTGTTTGTTTTACATTAAACTCCAAGGAAGAAGCCTTAGCAGCCAGCCATTACTAAAACTCTCAACTCTACTACTGCGCTAACTCATTATCGAGAAATCCACCTGGAACTCCCACAATGCTCTCCTCCACACTCCGACAGTTTCTTTGAAGCACTGAAGTTATAGAAACAGGCAGCAAGTCTGCAGAGTAATTATATGTTACAGTAATGCAGGAGCCGAGCAGCGAGGGAGGGAAGGATGACAGACAGGGACCCAGAGAAGCTTTCTGTACAGATAAACAACAGATTGATAAACAATGCAGCTGGAAAGTAGGAGAGCTTTCAACACAGAAAAAAGATCTGTGTCATTTGCGTCGCTCCACTTGAATACAAGCATGTTATCAACAGAGACGCAGTGCAAATGCTGATGGGAAGATTTCTGCCAAACGTGGCCTTCTGTGATGCGTTGACTGTCTGACTGCTGATAGATAAAGAAAGTATTTTCAAGAAAATTTTTGGGAACAACATAGACCCTACTCTACTGTTTGGGAGAAACAAAGAACAATGGATCTAATGATTAGTAATGTTAACTTATATATTGCAGTGTATCAACAGATGTAGTTTGTTTGTTGTAAAGTGAAAAATGAAGTTCTTCTATTGCAGTATTTCTATACAAAGGTTAAAGATGGTCAGAAAAAAGGGATTAAGCATTGCTAAAACAAAAAAAGACACATTATTTTACTCTCTTTAGCATTTTGTTTCCCACAAAAGCACATGGTCCAGTTGGAACTGTTCAAGATGCAAATATTTATGTGTCCTTTTAACTATCTTTGGCCATTGTAGTTGCACATATCACATTGAAACGGAGTCTCTAAAACTGTCACTTTGAGCTCTTAAGTCGACATTTTGGCGCGAACCTCCATTGTACTCGGCCCATTGTCACCTGATATCTGAGCCTATTGAAACTATACTCCCTCACTGTGACCATTATATGTAGCATTATTCAGAGGTCACCTAAACTTTTCAACTATAAGCCTCTTAAGCCAGACCACATTCAGATACAGCATGTCCAATAAGTCTCCCGAGCAACTTAGCCTATTGTTCGAGCTGAAATTGACCAATGTAACTAGGCCGTTTTACATAAGCCCAGGCAGTGCAGAATTAACCAACTCTGCTGTGTCTTTGTATTATTTCATATTCTCTAAGTCCCCTCAATCAGATCCCTTTTTATGCCTTCATTTTCTCTTTCCATTGCTCCACAGCAGCAGACCTCTAAGGCATGAGATGAACTAGCATGACCTGTCTGGACAGATGTAGTCTCTGAATGTTTCCTCAATAAAACCAGCCGTCCAACACTGCTGCTTCACTGTGAAAGGGTTTCTCTTTTAGCAGAAGTAAAAAGCATAATACCTGCACTGCTTCCTGCACATTCCTCTGGCAGCATGCAGCACGAAACAGAGAGACGAGAGGAGTCTTACAGTTCACCATTTAATTGTTCATTTCAACCCTCCTCTTTTAAAATGACTGCGGCGAAGAGGAGGTGCGAGGGTTATTATCTGTTATCTGGGAACATAGCGAAATAGTGTGACTGAATAATAACTAAACAACTGACACAATGTAAAAATTTCATTATCAGTGTATTAAAACAAAATTGTACCCTAAAGGAGTCCCCACCACAGCTCCGAGCCGCCGACTAATTATGTTTAATTAAAAGACAACAGAGATCAACAGAATCGTTTTCATTAGGAAATTATTAATGATTCCACTGCAACAATAATTGATTGCACTGAGCCACACGATAAGTAGGTACGGTCAGGCTGGAGTGAGCCGGGTGCAGAGGAGAAGCTGCTGGTTTAGGCATTTGGCTGCCTTCATGTAAGTGCGTCTTGTAGCTAAAGCTTCCACATTAGCAACTGAAGGGAATTTGTAAAGCTGGCTTTACAGAGAAGAGAGAGCGAGGAGGAGGAGAGCGCGTGGTGGGTTAAGGACAGCAAAATCCAAATCATACGGCCATCTGAGCGGACTTAACATCCCACACATGTATTTAGGAGCACGGGCATTTGTGAACACACAGGCGTTCACATGACTGAAACGAGAACATGCATTCGTATTATTTCCAACCCTCAACCGTTTTCAAAAGGGCGTTGCTGTCTCTTTTTCCTTGCGTCTCACTCCTAGGCATATGGGCATGTATAAACAGGGCTGTACACACGTTCACGCTGCTCCATTCAGCTCCAGACGCTTCCTCCGACGCTCTTTTATGTGCATTGTTCTCCAGTTTCCCGGCGCTAGACGTTATATAGCAGAGGCACCAGACAACACACTCTGAAAACAGCAAACGCCATTACCCAAAATTCACATAATGGCTGCTGACACATATATATCCATCTGCATTCATCGTGGACTAAGCCCTAAGACAAAAAACAACAAAACAGCAGAAGAGTGAAAGAAGTGATGGGCACTGATGAGGGCGATATTGTACTTTAAGATGTAACACTTTCTGTGCTTTCTCTCTGCATTTTGTGAGCTTGTGTTGCATGTGCGAGTGTGTATAGCTGCCGTCCTTGTATCAGTGCCACGGAGGGTGTCAGGCTAATGAGTGTGGGCTGTCCTTAGAGCAGGAGGGTTTGGGCTGTGCCATTCACTCTGCATATTTAAATGCCTTGTAGAGCTTAAGTAGGCCCACTTTTCCATGTCAGGGCAGCGTTCAATCCTGCTGCGACCATTAATTATGATACCATTGTGCTCCAGTGTGGCTAATAAGAGTGATGTATTGCACCACCGTGGCATTATAATCATCTGAGTGAATACCTGGGCTACACCGAGCTCGCTTTAAGCATCATTTTATTAAATAAGGGGAAAAAGCTGTGAGAAATTGGACAACATCCTTCCTCCTCTCTGTCTGTCGGGTTATCACATCGACATGAGCGCCTTTCATTGAGTTCACTTCTCCATAATTGCATAATCAATGATGAAAAATGCTTTGGTATTGATCATGTAGGAAGGCTGATTGTATTTCTAAAGTGAGGGCATCAAACACACAGTGTGCACATAGAAGTCAAACTATAAAGACATGTTTGGTGTGTATTTGAAAAACACTACGACTACTAAAAATGTACTGATAATATTTACTTTGGTTTGAGTGTTTTACTGATTGTTTTACTGACCAAAAATGTGTCCTACATGCAAATAACAGCAAGAAATGATTTGTGTATAGATCACATACATTTATATACATTTCATATAGCACTTAATAATTAAAGTAAATCAATTTTGCGTTTGGTTTCTTACCATAGAAGTCATTTGGGCATTGATTTCTTTGCCTTACAGTGCCTTAAACATGATACTTATTAATACGATCAGAATGGATATGTTGGACCTAAGGATTTCTCAAACCACAAACAATATAAATGATCAAACCAATGGTCAAACAAAGCACTGAATTGCATCAATGGGTTCTTGTCAATGTCACAAGAAATGGTTCTGAAGGCCTTTATATTGCTTCCAAATATTCCTCCATACATTAAAATGTCTTGTATATAAGCCTCACACAATAATAAAGATAGATTCCTGATGTATTTATTTTAGATCGATCAGTTCTGTGTATTTTTGCTCAAAGTTCAAAATTAAACTGATGCCATAGATTATGTGTAGGGTTAAAGATTTTTTTCCCCTCATCTATTCCTATGCACTAATGTAGCTTTTCCATATTTGCACTACATAAGCATTTTTTATGAGTTATCTGTGTAGCTTTCACAGATGTCTTTGAACTGGTTAAGTGGATTTTGAGGACCGCTTCTTAACATTTGGAGCATGTCCCTACGAATGTATTCAGTGCAGATGTAGGGAATAGATCACATTTTATTACATTAATCACTGCAACTTAATGTGATTATATGTACTTTATATTTCACTACTTAGCTTCCCTCTCTTTACGGCATAATCAATGACCATTTTTATATTCATTGAAAATTTCTGTGGAATGAAAATAAGCTTCTGTAAGTTTTTTTTCCATCTTCTTTTTTAATCTACTCTGGGATCTTGAGTCAGTAATTAAAGAGTCCATTTTGTGTGTCTTCTAAAAGCCCTTAGCCTGCTTTTAGGCCTGAGTATGATCCAGCCCACCGCCTCCATCTCTGCTGTGGTAAGTAGGTGTGAAAAGCATTGTCAGTGTGCTTCAGGATAAAACCCTGCTGCTGGATGCCATTGGTCAGAGTCAACCGGCCCACATGCACACAAGAGATCCAGGGGCAGGTTGGGTTTGTATGGGGGCTGTAAAGGGTCTGTGTGTGCACGGATAATCAGAGACAAAAGCTGAGAGCTGGAGAGAGGGGCCTTTCTGCACATCCACACAGCTTTTTTTGGGGGAGGCAGGGGGGCTCTTTTATCAGGCTTGAGGGGGGTCAGAGTTGGTGTGTGCGTGGAAGAGAGATGGAGGGGGAGCGATAGAGGAATCACTGGGGTGGAGGGCTGTTTAGATCGTCAGTCAGCGTGATGGAAAACCATGCGGTGAAAGTCTCTCTGAGGGTTGACACGGGACTGCAGCGAGTGCAAGAACACAAGTCAAACTGAGGCAAGGTGAAGCTCCGAACAACGACGGTGCTCACACTGAGAACAAGAAATTCAGGATCCAAGAAATTGTGTTGTGCGTTTATAGATGCTAAAGTATAATGGAAAATATGATATGGAAGATCATAGTTTTATCTTGTGTTTGACATATGCATTGTGTAATATTTTGTTGTAACATTAGCCAAATGTATTTTTTCCGTTACATATTTTCATATCCAAATTGCACTCTTTTGCACTTAAAACTCAAATCACAAATAGAAATCAGAGTAAGTTCTAATACTGCCTGTTCTTGTGTCTACAGCTGTCCAAAAAGGACAAACAGAGAGCAGAAAAATTTAGCACAGAATAGATACACTGAGTTCTGCTGCAGGAGAGGCACATTCACATTTTCACAAAAAGACTTAGGATCTATGTGTAAATGTTAAATTAATTGGATTTGGTTTAATTAAAAAGTTAAAAGCTAACTCATCATCAAACATAATTTTACTAACTATTCACAGACAACCCCACGTCCCTGCAGGGCTACCATGAGGTCAGGAATTGCAGTTTGTAATTTTGCCACTAGATGCCACCAAAAACTACAAATTTCAGCTTTGAGCAGGGTCAGACTGGAGCAATAGAGGAGACATAAACCCAGGACTTTGCAGATATTAGTTAATTTAGTCTCCCACAGTGGTATGTTCATGCATTAAGGGTTATCTTGATTATGCCTGCTGGTTAACCAACATTTTTCCAAAGGCACAAGAATTTAGGTAAATGTAAAAGAGGATAGACAAGGACAAGAGAGAAATAAGATGTGGCATAAAGGAAATGGGCAGAAAAGTCAGAAATCAAACACAGGCATCTGCATCGTATCAGTGGCACAGACTCTACCATAAAACCAAATACATTTGCAATGTACACAATGTACATTTCTTTCCTTAAAATATTAGTATTCTGCATGGATTTTGGAGACATGGGTTGGGGAAAAATCCTACAGAGAAAACAGCGTGACAGAGGTAGAAAAACACTGCATCCTTTAAAGAAAAAAACACACACGATAGGGCCAAGAGAACAGAGTCACAACAATGGCACTGTATCCTATAGGCTCTGCAACTAGGATCTATTTTTCCTTTGATAATGAATACCCCTGCAAATCAATTTTTAGGTAGAGCAAAACATAATCAGATTTCCTCAGAAGAAATAGCTTGACACATTACAAAATTGTTTTGCAGGGTCGCCACTGTGTTCATGCAGGAGAACTCCGCGATAACCTTTATACATACCTTTGCAGCTAATCCATTTTATTGATTGTACACCCACCTGCATGAAAAAAACACACAGCCCCATAGTCTTTAGAGCAGCGTATCAGTGTGATATCACAGTTTTTCTTTTCTCATTGCATAGAGCAACACAAGAGCGAGCCACCTCTAGCACCAGTACCTTATCTATGGGTTGTTTTATCATGCAATCTGGTCGGGAATCTCAGCTCTTAAAGTCCAATGCCATGGGTAAGGACACAGAGACACAATAAGTAGGTTCAACCCTGAAGTGCATAGCTACGATTTAAACATCTTTGTTCATAAGTGTCCCATTGATGGAGCTATTATTTGAGTTTAAGAATATAATGTTTTACAATGAATTCATTTGAAGGAGTGTTTACTTACATGCTGTACACTTAGAATATTTTATCTTAAGTTATAGCATATTATTCATACAATGTAATTTTGTTTTTGGGACATCAAAAAAGAGACTGGAAAGTTTAAACATGAATGAGGGAAATGTCTTATGTTTGGAAATATTTCATTAAAATTGTCTTCATAGTTACATTTATCTCTTTCTGGTATGTTCATATAATAATGATTTGCTACTTTGTCCTCTGAACTGTTTGTATTGTGGACATGTATATATCTATAATAGTAGTTCTCTTTGATTAATTTAATGTTATTTAGTTTCAATGTAATCAAAGCCTTCTCTATGACAGTAATACAGTCTGCCTGAGGTCCAGCTGAGGGAGCGGGAGCAGCTGAACTGTACTGACCTCTGCCTGTTGGTGCTGGGTGACAGAGATGGGTGCCCCTGTTCCTCCTGTGCGTTTACTCTGTGACTCTGTGTATATTAGAGCGAGACAGGCGTGCTGTAGGTACAGTAGTGTAGAGGACTAGACATCAGTGTCGTCCAGGTCAGACAGGGCCATCCATTCTCTAAACCCCAGGGAAGAGAGAGCGAGGGACAGAGGCAGAAGACAGTGTAGGAGAGGAGTGCAGAGACATGAGAAGGGAGGGGGGCATTGATGCACTGTTTCTCTTAACTCTGTCAAAGCCACTCCATTGTGCTCCCTCGTGCAGTGAGTGGAAACCAATCTGTCATCGCTCCACTAGCCAGCCTACCAGGAGAGGGCTAGACCACTGGAAACACAAGTCTATTCAATGTGAAATGTAACTGGAATCAGAGCACTTGGATAGTCGGATTGAAGGAAGAGGGGAAAAAAATGATGTGAGATGATTTTTGAACCCGTGCTCACCCAGCGACTGTGAAATGGAAGCCATGAGTACAGTATTTGAGTCTTGGCGAGATAGGTTTCAGTCTCATATCTCGTGTATTTTCACAGAGAAGTGATTGACATGTTTTGTTGATGGAACTCTATCCAAACCATGTGAGGTTTGCATAGGCATGAAGAGCTCAGTTAAAACCTCAGACATCCTCAGTCAGTATTACCCAGCAGAGTTGGCCTCCTTTGCCTAAAAATCAGATTTCATTTCTTATGCCAATATTTAGACAGCCACAGCCACAGAGAGGGTGACAAAGAAGCAAAGACAAAAGTCCTCCTCAGAAACCTCTTTATTTCACAGAACCTGTTTCTCTTACACCTGCTGCTTATGGAGAATCACCTGACCGGCCCCGCAAACACGGCCACTTCTCTCGATGCCCTGAGCTCACTAAGCCTGCATACAGTTGAATAGTGGCCGCTAATGCTATGTTCCAATGCCTTTTGGAGTCACTGCTTCCCCTCTACATGCAGGATTCCCCCTTGCGCCATTTTCCCTGTAATCTCCCCACTCCTCTCTGTCATGGGGTGGCTCGCCCGCTGCTCCCACCACTATTCCTCAGCCCCTGTCCTTCTTACAACCAGCACCTCCACCATTTTAATCCCTTTGACCCAAACCCTGTGTGTTTCCCTGTATCAACAGCTCCTGGAGATTACATCCTGCCTGCCTCCTCACAACTGCGTGCTTCAGTCACTGTGGTTGTAGCCAGCCGCTGCACGCTATAGGGTCTTAGTCAGACACTGCTGGCTGTGATAGCCACTGTTTCTAGTTAGTTTGGCTGGGGTTAGGCCAGATGCAGGCAGCTGGAAGAGGAGTGAGGCTTAGGTCGCCAGAAGGAGATTTGTTGAAAAGGACATTGACCAACATTTAAAATCATGGATAGAAATCTTAAATGAAGTTACTCTTTTGGAGGCCTCTACACATTGTTCTTTAGCCAAAGTTGTGGTGCAAAATTTAAAAGCCTTAGGGTTTTGCATCATGTGCCATCTTAAAAAGCTGAATATTTAGTAATCAATTTTCTTTAAATGCTTAGACTATTAATATACACTATAAAGACACAGGACTTCCTGCTTCAGTCAATGTCACATTTTTCCCAATTTAATTATGTATAAATTCTGTGTTAGAATAGTTTAATTCTATGTATGGATGTGTATGATGAACAAACAAATAGTCCCTTCAGAGTTTGCAAAAGTTTTGACTGTTTTGGTCAATACTTGAATATTATATGCATTCAACGAAGAAACTAGATGAACTGAAATGTATGTACTAATATGATTATCCAGAAATTTGTTTTCTAAGCTACTTAAAGGAAACATAAAAGGGAATCAGAGTAGAAGAGGTTAAGAGAGTTATCTGCACAAAGCCTGTCAGAGGGGCGCACTGCCTTTGCATGGCTTGTCAGGGAAGTGAAGGGGCCGCGCCAGGAGAGTTTGAGCTGCTTCTGTCGCCAAGCTCAGTGCCCCCACTCTTTCATGTAGTGTTTCTGGTTCTGTGTCAAGGCTTTATTGATATGAAATTATGTGATCATTACATAAAGAACTACACTTGCTCTGTTTTCTTGTGGGCCACAGTAAATCAAGCCTCCAACCCAGACTTTAGTTGAATTAAACCATATCAGCATGTTGCTCTCTCATTTCGCAGAACCAGCCTTTATATAGTCCACATGTAAACAGTGATTAGTGAGCATTTTTCATTAAAATTCAGCCCCATATGTGATACTCTGAAGTAGCCAATCATATCAGTCTCTCCTTGTCTTCGGAGTCTCTTTCACATAAGCACACATTAGGATGTACTTCTCAGTTTCCCACATCTTTGTCTGGCTTGGTCGGATGCCTCAGGAGAGCACAAGTCTGATTTAAGAGCCTGTTGCAAACAGGAAGGTTGCTAGTGAAGACAAAAACCAGAGACAAATCATGCCACAGCAGTCTCAAGGTTTTCTGCTAAACCTATTCAACTGGAGGCGCACAGTGAAAAATATATATACACTCTATCCTGTCAGGACGCTTTGGCTTATCTTGAGTGACTGTCAAGGCTGGAAATATCTGGGAATGGACAGAAATATATAAAATTAATAAGCCGCTGGATGTTGTCGGGAGTTATGATGCTTCATAAATCCTGGTTTGATCATGGCGGACAAGGCTTAAACCCACAGCTTCCTAATGTGCACAGCAGTGTTTTGGGCTGGATTTTATTCTGTTTGGAAGATAGAAGCCCTTTGCTGGCAAAAGTAAGATTTATCATCTCCATATCCCTCCTTTTCTTTCTTTCAAGAGTGACAAATATTGAAAACAGGGCCTGAGGGAAGTTGGCAGCCATTACCACCTTTAATAGAAGGGCACAGGCATAGCAAGGTGAAACTGGGGCCAAAGGCAGTAAAATGCTATTCAAGAGAGACAGGCGAAGAGAGAGAAATAACTTATCAGTTGTACTTTCTTTGTCGGGTCAGGGGTCTTGGAGCTTTTGTTTGTTTGTTTGTTTCTTATACAGAAAGGATGGATGCTATCTCTGTCACCATCCAAGCAGGCCTGCTCCTTCAAGAGATGCAGGTAATATTTCATGTCAGGAATTAAGCAAGTCTACCAACTGGTTTCTACAGTTAGATGGCCACTGCATCCATCATAGTCCCCTCCTCAGAATGCTGGCTTTGTGTGGATCTCTTTGCTTTCAGAGCCTTTGAGTGTGTAAATAACGAAGGAAGAGACTAATTAGACCACAGTGTCTAATCTCCGGGGCTTTACCTGTCAATAAAATGTTGTCAAGAAAGATGAAGTCTCTTTAAATGAAAGGCTTGGCAGTTTTGATATGTAAAACACACATGACATTGTTTCAGTCAAGACACAGCGATGTGACAAGTTGTCAACAAAAGTAAAATGGCAACAAAAACATCTTCAGCTGCATCAAATCCAAATAATGACACTCTCATTTGGGAGTTGCTGTTGCTACCCCCTCCTTGCTCTGTTTGTGAGAGGTCATGCTTTTTGATCACAAGTTGTTGTAAGTAAATTTATTCCACTTATTTCTTGTAACTGCACAAAAAAGTAATGAGGTGTCAGAGATAAATTTATGAAGACAATAAGCCACGCAATCTTTTCCTGTAGCTGCTTTCGAGTCAATTAGCACATTGCAGAGACTCCACAGAATATCGCAGCCTTATGTTGCTTTTCAATATGCAGCATCTGACTTTTATCCAATTACATTATGTGAGGTCTGTGGGCACGCCGGGCACAGTGCACATAATAGAGGATGCCATCTTTGGTGTGATATTCTCCAACACTTTTCCGTTGCATATGCCTATGGCTCTCACTATGAATTATTCAAAGGCTTCCTCTACACAGAAGAATGAGGAGCCCGGCTCTATAGTAAACAGATTTTCTGCTCACCATCCTCAGAAATCTGAAGTGTATGGTATTGTAAGTGCCAAATAATTACACGCTGCCCCCTTCTCCATCTTGTCTGTGCTAACCTGACCTCACAAAGGCTGCTGGACTGAATAATATTTTGTCATTGGCAGAACTTGGAGTTAATTAAAGTTTTACCTTACTGCAGGAATAAATAGATACAACCAAACGAATATAAATGTCACATTATTAACATGTAATTCCATGTAACAGTATCTACTGTTTCAACATGGTTTAATCAAATAAGCAAATAGGCCCCAATAGGCTTACAGAACATTTGTGCACACTGTCCCTGTGTTGATTTATTAAACTGTAGGAGATAGCAGCAGCCCTAGAGTTTGACTTTGGCTATGTATAATCACTTTAGTTCCTCACTGGCTATTGTAGGAAATATGAATATTACATGGGGTTTAAATCCCTGCAAAAAATCATATTCAACAAGAATATAGCCATATCCATGGCACTGTAGTAGCGACCATCATTGGCTAATGGAGATTTGACATTATTGCACTGACATTACAGTACCATGAAATCTGCTGAACATTTAAGAAATGAACTTTTTAAATAGTGTTGAGTGTAGAGAAAGGTTTATGGGATTGTTCTGTGTCTTGTCTGCTCTGGGATTGGCCCTGACCTTGAACTCCTGCTATCGTCCGCAGCAGATCTGTGGCACTGACACATGTCATGTGTTGGAGAGGATTGAGGAGGAAGCAGGGGAGACAAGAGGGAGTGATCTTGGTCTGGAGCCCAGTCGGTGTCGGAGTCCGCCCTTGTGTCAAAGGATGGGCATGTTTGGCCCAAAACACAGACTGCACCTCATCCACTAATCTCAGCACGAAAACACCTTTGGGTGGCTGACAGCACAAAGAGCATGCACACGCTGACACACATTGTACAATGTTGAAGAACACTGAGAGGGTTCAAAGCTGCCCTTAAATTCCTGTGCTGTGGGGAGGGCTGGCTGTATGGGGGAAACAAGAGAGAGACGGAAGGGGAGGGGGACTGTATTTCCAGATTGTCTCATAAAGCTGAAACCTGGCTGAAGGAAAGCCAAGCTTCTTTCTGTTTCCTGAACTGCTTCGTATGGGAACCCTTTACATTCATTGCCACGCTTCTTCCACCACAGACCACTGGAAAACACAAACTACAAAAGACTTAAAACTTCTGATAGAGAGACAACATCTTACGAATCCCTCCCCCGCTACAATCAGATGTAGTTGGAGCACACATTATCACATGTGAATGAAGTTAACACACAAATCGACCTTCAGTGCTCCTTTGCTTGACTGAACACTCCTTTTGTACCTAGACAGATTGTATGAAGGCGGTGGAATAATTTGTTATCGACTTCCAAGGCTCTGAAATGGAGATCAAAAATATGCACCCCCCCAAAAGCTGAACATCTGGATTTTACAAAGCCTGCTAATGTCACATGGTTGACAACTATCATTATGTTACTTTTGAAAGAATATACCTTTCATCATCAAAAGGCTGCCCTTTACCTATTGTTGTGAGCTAATTGATGGACTAAGACCTTGTTGTTTGCATGCACTGCATCAAGCAGCCAAAGTCACTTCACCGTCTGTAAATAAATAAGAAAGTTTGTTTTTTCTCTCGAGTCAAAAGAAACCTTTTCTTTGTCTTTCTGTTTAGTGCTTTTTTACATCGACACGAGGCTAAAACCCTGAAGACTTCAGCGTTTCAGAAAGCTACTAAATAGCGTCTCTGAAGCTAGGTTTGAGCTTTGTCATCACGCTTGAAGAATTTCCTTTTAATGTACTGTAATGTGAAATTCAGTGGGGACAAGTTTAATTGAGTTTTACACAAACCAGTTGGGAGTAGCGCTGGAAGCTAGGTGATGTTGAGGTTTTTAATCTCTGGCTCCGGAGAGGCTTGTTGACGGAGTGGTTCTTTCTCTTTGTGGAGAAAAAAAGAGGAAGCCTAAGAAATGATACATCCATGGATAAAACCAATTGGCAACCCTCAAAGGGACGGGGGGTGATAAGGCAAATCCAGCACTTGTAGAGAAATAAAAGAATCCAACTGTTCATTAAAACGGGAAACAAAACAGGCGATTGAGAAGGACGGCAGACTGCTCAGTGGAGGAGTGAGTGGAACAGACAAACAGAGCCAGATATCAGAGGAAAGGATTGGAAAATAATCAAGGATTTGTGAGGGGAATTAATAAGGAAAGATAGGCACAAATAAGCATTTTTCTGACTCTCTGCAAAATTAGGAGGGATGGACCACAATTATCAAACAGAGAAAATGGCATAAGCTACATAGACACCTAATTATAAAGGATAACCTAGATATGAAGGTTGCTGTCGTTTTATTTTACAAACTGTGACTGAGAGGCTGTGGGGTCTTTTGTGCTCACCAAAAGAGATATTTACTGGATAGAAAGTATTCGGATGAATCGCTCAGAAACCATTTAATAGAGGAACACTTTCTATTCTCTGCCAGCAATATACTTTTAATAAGAAATATATCATCCATAGATTTGTTCCATTGATTTTCAGAGTTGTGTAGAAAGATCAAGTAAAGTTAATAATTGAATGTTTTCAAGAATATAGCTTGCAAAGGTTTTACATTTATAAGATGAAAAAATATATATCCTGAATACAGGTTTTTGTTTTTTAACACCTAAGTGTTTCTGTGGCAAGGACACTGTCCTGTCTTTGAATGACTGAAGTTGCTGAGTTCAGTGGTAGCTCATAACCTCTTCTAGTGGAACAAAGCAATAGTCCACACTTTGTTATTATAAATTACATAATTTATATAATATCTATTATATCACCATTCCCCCTTAACTGCCGTTTACAGATACTAAAATTAAATATATTTTTTACAAATGTCAAAGTCTTAATATTTTAGAGAGTAATGTTGTCCCTTTAACATCTAATATTTGTTGTTAAGGAGTTGGGATAGACTCTCTTTGCAGGATTGTGTTATTATATTTGCCGCCGGGCTCCTTTCTGACTGTAATTCACCTTTTGGAGGTTAGTTGACTCTATCACCTGACCCAGCTCTCCGTAATGAGGTTTGGAGTCAGGGACATGAGGTGATACAAACAAAGACCTAATGAAAGGCTTCAGCAGAAGAGGAAGAAGAAAATCGCGAGGAAGGTGCCGAGGGGGGTTAAAGCAGTAAAATAATCAGCACTTGTATGATCGGCCACTGAGACATTCCATTGGTGTTTTGTGTGAAAGAGAGCCATTCATCAACATATCAATAAAAATATGGAGCAGATTATTATTGTGTTTGCTTACTATGGGCCACCATCGTAAATAATGGCTGTGCCGCCGCTGCCTGTATTAATTATAATTAGAATGCTGATAATGTGTGTGCTCTTTTATTACAGGGGCTGAATCAATTTTACAGTCTTATTCAGCACTACAAGGTCACGCAAAGTTGCCATGGCTTCCTTGTAAAGTGTTTGTGCAATCAGGACCGAGGGGCTCGATCCGCTGAGGCCAGCATAGATGTCTCAGCATCTTTACACCATCTTTTTGCCTATAAAGAGCCCAAATTAATGCAAAAATTTTTAGTGCAAAAATATGAATACTTTGTTTGCCAACAGTTTTGATTTATTGTAGGTCACTTGTTTGGCCTAATTTTGGTCTCTACTGTGGAGCTTGTATGAGAGGTTCACTTAGGTCTGTGCTAAATGAAGCTGTAAAAGTAAGAAAATGAAAATTGTGATTGTGACTTTCTTTTGACAACTACAATCACTGTATTTAAATCTCTTCTAACAATCTTATAAAATGTTTATAGCGTGTCACGTATTACAGCCCTTTTAGCATGCTTTTTTTTCCTCCACCAAACATTGCTACTTTAGTTAACCCTTGATAAGCAATTTTGGCACATGTTGTCACTGTACCCCCTTTTAAGACAGATTACAAAGAGGCCCCTGCAAATGGATTTCCCCAGTCCATTTCTTGGTGGTTTTGGTTTACATTTGTTGACAGTTCACAGGAGAGAGTGCGCTTTGTCCAAATGTTGCATCTCAACTTAGTCTAAATTCATAAGGCACCCCACTGGCATGTTCCTCTGTTTCCCTGTTCCTCGTGAGTTACTGTCAGATGGCCCAACAACAATAGATCCCACCAGCCTATCAGCCTGCTCCTACCTTTATAGCTCGCTGTGTCGCTTTAAAGACGTGGATTTAGCACGGCTTGGCAAGGTTCAAATGAACAAAGCATGCCACAGATTTCTCTTTCTAAATCTACATATCTGTTTGTCCCATTTTTCACCTTTGAAATGCACTGCTGCAAATCAGTCCCCTCCCACTTGGAGTATAAGAACATAGAGGTTTGTTCCTAATGCGTCTTCTCTGAGTCACCTGTTAGAACAAATAAGCCCATAATCTTTAAAATAAACATGATCATCCTAATTAATGTTATGCACACACTGGGATTTGCCCAATTAGAGACGCATAGTTATATCTATAGGATGCAGTGTTTCTAAAAACATACAGCAGAAGCTTCTCAAAATCTCAAATATAGCTACACAACATTGGTATGTGTATTAGTATTTTAAATGAAAAATATGTTTCAGATATGTACATTTTTTTTGACATTTTGTGTAATATATTGTAGTGCTAAATGCTTTATACACTCAGGTCATTAATATGAGATATAACCGAAAATAGAAACTTTATCCAAAATTTAACACACACTACAACATCTTTTTCCATCTAAATCTTAATTAAAATACCTGGAGTGAACCAGACAGAAAGTATAATATTTAATGTCTTATTCACCGCTCCAACCTGTCTCCTACTCACTGAGAACAAGAAAAAAAACATTTTTTTTAAATCATATAGACGCATTTCATAACTGTAACTGTAAACATTAATATTACATTTACAGATGAATCTAGAAACTTTCATTGAGACTACATCAAGGCAGCACATACTGTATAGACATTTGTACATTTGCATATTAAAGATAAGATCAGTGGACAAACATTTTACATATTCACATTGTTATTGCATCTTTTTCCCGTTAATAATTGGGTATGTATTTCCTTTCAAGGCTAAGTTGTATATTTGCCAGTGAATGTTAAAATGACCCTGTGTTCCCCAGTGAATGCATGCATCTGTCATGAAATTATACATTCCATCAGCCCTCATTGAACCGGGCATTGACTCTGAGCCGCAGACTCCGACTCTGCCACTGAATCTTGATTATGGATTCTGTGATACTGTAAATGACTTGAGATTCCTCTGAATGTTTCGGATTAATCGGTTTGTGCAGATGTGCTTCCATTTTTCTCTTTTTGGTAGGCGCCATCTTGAACAGTTGCTCATTTCCATTCCGCCATCACATTCTGCATACAAAGCAGATTTCCAGATAGGTAATCCTTGTAAGGTTTTTAGAAGACAGGTTATTAGAGGATTGAGTGCTGTGTGCGCGCGTGGTGGAGGAGGAAAATTATGTACATTTTTTAAGTTGCCGACAATGAGCTGTGTCTCAAGGCAGGAGACATGGTAACTGTCTCCTTTCACTCACACTCTCACCTAACAACATCCCACCCCCTTAAAAATGAGCAAGCATACACACAGCCCCCAGCCGCCCCCCTTTCCCCTCCAAACCACCACCAAGGATTCTTTGAAATGCCTCGGGCTAAAAAGCTGGTTACTTGCAGCGAGGAGCCCTAGATTATTCCTGAATGCCAGCGCTGGTCTGCCCCCATCACACACACCCCACCGCCTTAGCCATCCCTGTCTTAAAACCCCGACTCTACCTGTCACCTGTCAGACGCACCACACCTTTAAGTGGCCAGTTATTTTCCATTGGTTTTAGATGTCTTTCATATCATGGCTCATTAAAGCGCAGCGCAGTAGGCAGCATATTTACATAGGCTACTGGGGAGGTTTTAATTTGCGTCGGTACAGAGCATGACCGGAACTGAAGAGTGCACCGCCAAAATGACTTTTTCACATGGCACCCCCGCCGCCCGCCGCCTTACTCCCCCACCCCCCTTACTCCCTCTGAAAACATGGAGCTGGGCGTAATTGCTTGAACGGGGCACGAAGACAGCAATGGAGGACAGAGGTTTCTCCCGAGTGAGAGACCAGAAGCGGGAGATGAGCAGTCTGCCGTTGTGATCATTCTACTGGAGATACACCATTAGTCTCTTCACAAAGTCCCAACTGTTTGAGCCCAGCAGTATCTGGCTGCTATATTCAGAACTGAGTCCAGAGTCGGACTATTCTGCCATCTGCGGCTACACTTTTATCCCAGTAATGGCTGTTTATGTTTATGTAGTTAATTATAAGACATTTCCCACTTTTATATTGCTACTTTAATCATTGCAGTTGAGCTTGAGGTTAGTTTAGAAGCAGTGAAAGTAGTTTTTATTCTGACATTCTTCTTATCTGCCTGTGAAAACAACTCATGCATGCATCCTTTAAGTATTCTTCCAAATTAGGCTGTAAGTGCTGTGTTTTACAGTTCAAGGGGTGTAGTCATTTTGAAGGCATTTTGAAGGATGGCCCCTCTGTTATTTACATGACAAGATAGTCAAGCTGCCAACTTCTTTTATTCTATCTCATCGAGCAGAGGAATAACATAATTTCCCTCTGACAAGATTTCTAACCGAGATTCCTCCAAAACAGCAGACCTTTCCCAGTCCGCAGCACCGACTCCCACATCACTTTCACGATACCATTATCAGTGTCTAGTTCAAGATTGTATTCAAAAAGACAAGACAAGAAAGGATCGAGGCTAATGTTGTCATAAGATGCTCTCCCAAAATACATGGAGCACTGGGAGTTTTCGCAGTTGCAGAGTCCGCTCCTCAAACATTTGCTCTCCTCCCACATTTCTCTAAGGACCCTGCGCTACAAACTGGCTCCCGCAGATGCACTCCAAATAGCAGGCTGTTCATCATGCATTGTCATAGAACAGGCTCGTTCCCCAGCTACCCCTCCAACCCCTCCCTTATTTTCACCACGTCCGCCGATGCTCCTGCTGGCCCTACATCCCGTAGCAGAGCTTCGATATCAATCAACGGCAATGAGGCTGGCTCGGGCCTCCTCATCGAGCCCAAAAAACAACAGCGACGTGCCTGTCTCCTCTGCCCGGGCAACCACACCCTGCAGTACGTGGCCATTGGTGGGTGCTGATAGACAGACAGAGAGGCAGACAAACACGTGGCCATGTGATTTCAGGATAATTTTGGAAAGCATATTGTCTAATTTTGCCATCTGTCCGGGAGGGAGCGATGGCAGCGTGGAGCTCATTTGCCGTCTGCTTGCTTTATTGCAGCTATACAGAACAAGTTTTTGGAGCAGGATGCAGGGCTGGGTGTGCAGCCCACTGGAGCTGAGAGGCGTGTCGATACAGGCATCAGGTTCCCCCCACTCCATCATAGTTGTCTGACATGGAAATAGCAAGTAGACCTGAAAATACCTCAGTGTGAACGCCTGAATTTAAAGTGATATTTGTAGATTTGAGTTGTATGTGGTATTTCAACAGACCTGTTGTAGATTTCTGTATGAGTACAGTCTGGAGAACGGTTAAAAAAATTTATTCAAAAAATTTACTTCCTATGTCCGTTTAAATATATGATACATATGTCTTTTAACTTTTAACAGTAAATTATTTGACTCTGCAGCATGCTTAGTTGTTTTTAATCAAAGGGATTCATGGCTGTGGTCTGATGTTTGAAACAATACTGCTGCTCTAACTAAAAACGAATTATTAGTCTCACAGAAAAATAATGTACTTAAACTATATAAAATACTATTATATACTCTTCACTAGTTGGTTCAAACTGAATTAGACTCAGAGAGTTCAGATCTATTTAAGACACACTGAAAGGAATAATTCTGATGTGGTGCACTTTTTAGGTCAATGTGAACATAGCCTAATGCAACTTTAAAGTAAAGCCTTCAAGTTTCTAAAGACGGATGACACTTTAAGACAGTTCAGAGCCCGTGATGAAAGTGCTCCAGTTTGCAGCATGCATGGTCATATAGACACACATACTATACTGACACACATGCATCACTGTCACACATTGTAGAGCACGTCTGGTTCAGCTGCTCCTTGGCTCTGACATTAATACAGAGCAGATTGGTGGAGATCTGCAGCCCTTGTTGTTTGATCTTTCCTCCTCTTGCCACATTTCCTGGCACTGCCCCCCTGCCACACCGCGTGGCGCAGGCAGGACTGGCATGGCCTCAACGTGCCTGCCAGGTTTGTTCTCTGTCTTCTTCCCCTTCCAACTTATTCCCTTATGCCCGCTCCATGGATTCAGTTCTGCAAATTACAAGAGCTCCCCAACCCCCAGTGACAGCCTGCATTCAAGAGACCTTCAATCTAGCAGTTTGTCTTCCTCAGAAAAGGAGCGGTGCTACCTCGGCCTACAATCACTAGCTTTTTTTACTTGGAAATTGTCCTTTGCACCGATGATAGTCATTGCCCTACTTCTTTAGTTGAAATTATCCTTTCAAATGCTAGAAATAAAAAAGATGTAAAGTAGAGACTAAATGTAGACTGTAAACCAAGCTTCACCTTGATACATAAGACACTACTTAGCCAGCAGCATACTTGAACAAATACTGAATTCTCTTATCATTACCCCATCCTTTCACATTCTCTGTTTGCCCAGGACTGTCATTTGACCCTTAATGCATGGAGGCTCAATAGAGAAATTGTTTAAAATGTCACAATCAAATGCAAGAATGAAATGTATGAAAAGCAAATACATCTTAGAAGTAAAGGCAGCATCAGTGGCTCCTGTGTAATCTGAATTATTTGTTCAAACAGTAATGTGTGAGCGCTACACAACAGTGCCCTTTCACTGCTCTTCCTTGGGGTTGTGATCAGCATCTACAGGAAAAAAAAACACCAGAAGCTAATTTAGTAATAACATCGCCTCATGTTGTTGGCACCCAATTTGCACGGTCTATCTGCCATTTTACAACAATCTGCCTTCCCTTTTATGAATCAGCATCAGATCTTAGCCTTATCTTCTCCCTTTTTGCATTAACCACTTCATTTGTGACTAATGGCACAGGCGTGATCGTTATCGTTGTAATTTATTCCAAGTTTAAGATGAAAGGCCAGATAAGGTGCGAGAGACAATACGTTGAAAAAGCCAGTGTGATGCCTGAGTTAATGAGGCACATCGTCTCGTTGTGCCCCCCTCTTTTCTTTTGCGCTGCCAGGGTCAAAAATACTTGCTGATTGGGAGTGAAGGAAATAAAGCTGAGATGGCAGTTCAAGAAATGGGACTGGAAAGAGAAGAGTGCCAAAAATGTCTTTGAAGGTGATAGAAGATCATGAAAGTGTTTGAAACAGAAACTCAGTCAGTTCTGGAGAGGTGTGGCCCAGATGAAAACCCATTGTTCTAATAAACACGATTTGTAAGTAAATGTAAAGTAAATGTTGATTTTTACTTTTGTTAGACACGTTTCTTTTCAAGTTTTCATTTCCAAGGATTTTCAATGAAGTAAGTCCAAAAACACATTAATAATGATGAACACAGTCTTGGCGTCCTGTCCTCACTTTTCCACCACATAATGCTCTCAGGGGTGAGCACAGTGTCTCCCAATCTGAAATCAGTCTGTCTCTCAGGCCTCCTGGGCAACATATGGAGCCCTCCAAGTTAGTGTTCAACTTCCCAAAGGCTGTTGTGAAAAGTGCTGCACTAACTGTGGCCCTCAGAGAGCTAATTACAAACCCTTGTGCATAAACCTTGCTTGGATGTTGCTGTGGGCTGCACCAGCCCAACCAAGGCAGGATCTGTGCTGCCTGCGAGATAATAAACAACATTTGCATATAATGTCAACGTTTGGCATCCTTCAGTGATGGCCCAGTCGCTCTTGTGGCAGCTTTTTGAGACACATCGATCAAAAAAGTGTGGGCAAGCATCTGATCATTTGCAGCCTTTGTATGTGACAGAGATGTTTGGATTCAGCTGAGCGTATTTCTATTTGAATTCTGGATGCCTAAATCCTCACTAATTATCCCTCCCTCCCTCCAGTGAGTTCAACCTGTGATTTGTAACAGATAAAAAGCCACACATAAGGGATTCTTACAATACATATTTAGCTGCAGAGTAATTAAGCTGTATTAGACTTCATTCATACCTGCCAGAGTGTACCACCGCAGTGTTACACAGTGACGCTTTCAATTAATGAAAATGTCTAAAGCAGCGTACATCTGGGATCACTATGCAGGGTCTAGCCCGACTGTATTTGTCATGCGCTGTAAGCCAACACAATTACACAGACCTAACATAGTAATTGCTACATAGCAGCTCCTTACAGTGGTAGAAGAGGAATTACCTTGACAAAAGCACCAGTATGTCTAGTGGAAAAGTGAGAAAGTCTGGATGGAGACTGGATGGAAGAAAAAAAGCACAACCTTTTACCAAACGGTAAATCATGCTTCACTTTTAAGAGGTGGAAAATAAATAATGTCTGAAAGTGCAATGATTTCAGTGATTTAGGGCAGCTTTTGAGAAGCGTATTACTAGAGGTGACAGCTTGTGGGAGATAGGCAGGTTGTGTTGAGAGGGAAGGATAAGAGGCTATGACATTATGTCTGCAGGGTTAAGGTGTCAGAGTCAAAGCGTGCTCCACTATTACTGGATCAATACTTCTCAGTTTTGTACTTATCTCTGGCTCGATGGTTAGCAGCCGCTTTTCTGGATGTACACTGGGAACTAAATGCCACTACTGAGGAGAGGGGCCTGAATACCTGCCTTGTTTCTAGGAGCACTGTGGAGAAAATAAAACATGTTGACCCCCTTTTTTATAAAATGTAATATAATCCACCCATTTGGCAAAGTTTACACTGGCTTCAGTTCAATCAGGTCTGATTCGGTCTGGTTTTTAGGTTAGTGTGAACAGGGTAATCAGATCAGATCTCTTTCACTTCCATTAAATATTTATATCTATATATATTTAATCTATAATTGATACTCACTCTTTGTCCTCGGGTTATTTTCAGCTCATTGAGGCCTGTGTCATCGTTCATTTGCACATGACCAACACCTCAAAACCAGGATTTATTCACATTTTGTTAAAATACATGAATAAAAGGGTCAAAAATCTGATCGGTAACAAAGTGTGAATATTGCTTGAGATTTTTGTGAAGGCTGTGTAATATTAGTGTACTACGATTCATATTGGATATATTGTTTGTTTCAAATACTAGTCTTGTTTTATTAATATACAATTGGTTTTGTCATATTCTACTGCTGAAATGTGTTCTTAAGTCTTCTCCTTCATGTTTTAAAGCAGAAATCATGTCATGTCCGCTCCGGTTTGAGGAAAAAGAAGCAGCCAGAAACAAGGAAAAGTGTGTGTACTTTCAAGTCTTTCATTAAACTTCTGAAGCGTCGAGTTAATCCTTGCTGTACACAGAACAAAAACTCAGCATTCAACAATTTAAAGGCAAGAGAGGGAGAGAATGAGGGGAGAGGAGGAGAGAGACAGAGGGGGGAGGGGGGCTGGCCTGATCGCTACATATTCATATTCCTATGCAGGCGTTATCACTTAAAAGGCTTCCTAATTACAACAACAAGACAAAAACTCCTTGGATTCCTTCCAGACCCGCTAAATGATAAAATAAGCTTGCACTCTCTCTCTCCGTCTTAATCTCTGCAAAGCACCTTGGAGCCTCATCTCCCAAATACAGGCGAATGAATGTGAAAATGCCATTTAGAGATGCAGGTGTGACATTTGATAAGAAACTTCTGGATTAAATATGTTCTGCTAATGAGGAACCCAGCTACCCCATCAGGGCAAACTATTGGTGGGATTGTGTGCGCGCTGATAACATTCCACGCGCAAACATCCAAATTCATTATTAATAAACAGCCGCAGTCTCTCTATCACACACAAAGTCTGGATTCTTCAGTGGAGAGACAGGGATGTTGCGTCTCATTAGGAGAGGCTAAGGAATAGAAGGGGGAGGGAACAGGCAGTGCATGGAGCAGGGTAGGGGTATCAACTGTTTTCATATTTTGCTGTTTAGGGCTTTTTTGGGGAGGGGAGAGACACTATTTCAAAGCGTATGTTAATGGTGCATTGAATGTTGGAACAAAAGAGTTGAAAGTTTCCAGGGATCTGGCACTGAACGTAATTCTCTCGCTAGGGCTAATACGGAAAAGAGGGGAAAGCAGGCTAAGCCATCGGTGCAGAAGAGTGGGAAGTCCCTGGCCCCAGCTTGACATTTATAATGATTTGGAGAAGATTAAAGCCGTATTACTGCTGTAGTCCATAATGTGGCTCTGTAATGAGGTGTGAGTGCATTACCGTCCCGTGGAAGTTAGCCGCTTTTTCAGACCTTTAAAAGAAAGACAGCGAGCGGTTCAAAGAACGGGCATACTTGACTGTATTGTAGTCATCTCCTCTGGCACAAGGGGGAGAGAGAGTGAGGCTGGGGGCCACTGACGGGAATGAGAAAGGACTCCAGAGGCTCGCCAGTGGAGGCTGAGGCTGCCACCGTTGAAGACTTGTCAGTCTAAACCAGCTTAGTTCACCCAGCCAGCAAAGTGTCTCAGTTTGACAGGCAGCACTTTGTTATTCGGACCAGTAACTGAGGTCCATGTCTGCCGCCTGGAAATATTTTATATTCAAATAGAAATTAGAAATGGATTGTGTTATTTCAGGCAGGCAATATGGCACTTTTTAAAGAGTGCACACAGACTCGTGTAATTCTGTAGGAATTTTGCCAGCACTCTGCTTTGACAATTATTATTTTGGCCTGCTGGCTTTTTACAGTACGTCGTCAAAATGACAGTGGTGCCAATTCTAAAGTCAGCCACAGAAAAATGAATATTCTAAAAGGTGTTAAAAATGCATGTGTTATCTGTAAAAATAAAAACACAGGTAATTCGGCTACCGCGTTTGCAAATGAAGGTTGCAGGTGTCGTCAGTCCATTTAAACGCTCTTTATGATGTTAATTAGTTGTTAGCGTAATTTCCAGCCTCCGCCATCAACCGTGAGAAGTTCAGAGACCTGCTGTTAACTGAGAGTCAATGCCATGGCACCGTTTCAAGAGCTCCCAAACAGGACGGCCAGTGATAACGAACAGGTGATGGGGCCTGATGCCTATGGCAGTAGGGTATTGCAAAGACAATTGAATTTGCAGGGAGAAATGAATCTTCTGGACAGCATATCAAATGTTAAAACAACACACATTGCATGCAATTTGCTTATGCAGGAGGGTGATAAAGTGTGCTTATTTAAAAGATAAACAAAGGGGGAATCTAGTGCAGTAAATTGTGCATGTGTGTTTATTCCCTATGAGTAACGCCAGAGGTTTATAGTCCCAGACACAGGGAGCCATACTTTATGGCCACTCTGTTTGTGTGATAGCAGTATTTATGATATTGGAATTTATGTTGCACTGTATTCTCAGTGTCTGTGTGGATGTGCCTGTCTGTATTTAAATACACTTAAGTAGATTTGCTGTTTGTCTTGACTGAGTGCCTTTCAGTGATGTCTAGTCTGAGGTCAGATTCATTATCCCTGTTGTACTCTTGCCTCCCAAGGTTAAATTCAGCATTCCAAGTTTTTTTTTTTTCTTCATGCCATTGGACTATAGGAGTCTCATCTCCTCAGCCTCTGCTACAGCTAATCTTAACCCCTTTGCAATAACATTTCCACTTCGCTTACCCCGACTACAGACATATTTGCTCTCCCTTGCTGCTAGTGTCCTGTTAAGATTTAAACAGCAAACATAAAATGCAAAAGATAACCTGTGAAAAGCTTTGGAGGGACTTGACTCCAGAGACATTATTTTAAAGACCAGATCTAAGAGCTTCAGCGCAGCAGTCGGGTGCGATTATCTGCTGTGATCCCTCTCCGATGCACCAAAGTCATTCATCTGCCGATCCCTCGCCCCCACACACAGCCCTATGCAAAGGCAGACCCCTAATCATGTCGACACTGTGTGTCAGTGCCGTGGATGAGCAGGGCCTAGAGATGAGAACGCCTCTGTAAACACGAGCAGGCAGCGGGGAGCTTCCCTCTCCCCCTCACTGCTCAGAATAAGCAAACGGGAAGATTTAGGGATTTTGCCGGAGCCCAACTTTGTAGTATCGGCTCACAGTCTTTTTCGACGTTTTCCGGGTGCTGCCTATGGGATATTGTTCTTAGCTTATGAAGTGGCCGCCGCTCGTTATAAGCCATGAGTCTTTTGCCAATAGTATTACAGTTTTGGAGCTGATTCCAAGTCATTTTGCTTCTGTACTGCCTGGATTTAACTCTTTAATGCCTTGTGAGGGCCACATACAATATTCTTTACAGATTCTGTAAGTGACCTTTGCTGTTGACCTCTAACATTAAGATAACACAGGAGTATCTTTATTAGGAACTTGTATTATAGCTGCAGCCATTCTTCACTTGACCTCTACCTTCACAGAAGTTTTTTCATGTACATTGATTATAAACTATCATGACAGACTAGTAAATCTAGTATGTATCAACTGAGTGTATTCCATAAACAGGCTAATACAATTGGCTGTATCAAATGGGATGTATATTCACAACACTCAACTGTACGCGCCCCTGTCAGGATTCTATTATGGAGCATGCTCCCGCCCCTTGTTTTGATACAGCAGTAATTTAAAGACTGATCTTAATTGACTTATTTTTTCCGCATGCCTGTTGGAGCTTGCATGCACTGCAAGAGTCTTGTTTCTTTATTGGGCCACACACAATGTACTGAGTTCAATTTTACCATTCATAATGAATGCAGCCTCGCCATTCAAATGCAGCCATAAGCACACAGCAGATAAGAATTTAATTAAATGTAGATTAAAACCAAACAGGAAAACACACTGGCTGATAATTTTTTATCACGTCCCCTGGTCATATTTTTTTCCCTCATACTTTCGACTTGTTCTTCCTTGGGCTACATCTTTTCAGCTTGCCAAAAGTGGCGAAACACCTCACACATCTCACCGTGGCGCCGTGAGATTGTGTAAAATGCAAAACGAGGGGCGGTCACACGATTAATCAGAATCCTCGTGTCTGGGGAGGATAGAGGCTGGCGGAGGATCGAGGGAGTGTGGAGGGGGGCTACAGAGGTGTAAGGGAGGAATTAGTTGCTTCATCCCAAATTTGCATCATATTCGAGAGGACAACCCCAGCACTGTAGGCAAGGGGAACATATCTCACTCTCTGCAGGAACAATTAAATATTTCCTACAATGCGGAAGAAATGTCACCTTCAGTATCAAATTGTCCATAGTTGCTAAACATGATGTTACAGTGAGTGCCTGGAAAGCATGCCTGGGCAGTGCAATTTTTTGAACATGGACTGCAGCATCAGCTAACATACTGTAACACGTATTGAGGAGCTGTTGATCCTCAGGCACTAATAGTGTGGTGAACTCCACTGGGGATACAAGCGAGCAAGAGACAACTGCAGCCTTGTCAGGGATTTCCTACCAGTGAAACATTATACTACACTGCATATTCCATATTAAACTCATAGGAAATTAAACTTTTTTAGAGAGAGTTTTGAATTTTTTTCTTTTGCATTTTAATTAATGCAAAAAAAAGTGTTCAATAAATGTATTTTTTGTTGAAGAAGTACATTACTTTGCCACCATCTGGT
The DNA here is from genome assembly GCA_036850595.1 of Rhyacichthys aspro. Taxonomy (NCBI): domain Eukaryota; kingdom Metazoa; phylum Chordata; class Actinopteri; order Gobiiformes; family Rhyacichthyidae; genus Rhyacichthys; species Rhyacichthys aspro. Next base: position 6,396,101 of record CM072163.1, on the reverse strand, counting down.
ATACTTATCACATTTTTCACTTGCATCCAGATTTTTAGCACTTTTAGACAGCTGTTGGTGAAATGAAAATAATGAAAACAAAAGTCTGCTCAACAAATTACTTCTTTCAATCAAAAGTAATAATGAATGCATTCAGAATGATGTGCGTTTGGAAAAGATAATTTGGAAAGACTCTCTTACAGTAAAAGAAGTCCTGCTGCTTTATTAGCACAGGGGTTACAAACATGCTCTCTCTGGCTTGCTAACATGGCAGCGGGCTTTTCCACTCGTGCCATCCCCGCCACCTCCACAGCGGCCGGCGTGGCATATATAGCTGCCTGGCTGTGCCCGGGCCCGCACGCCTGCCCACCGCGATGGTGCTGCATCTCAGTTCCACTCTATTACCCTCACACAGGCGATTGGCCTTTTCTGTGGGGAAAAGAGCAATTTCCTGTCGCAGTCTGTTTGATCAAGTGCTAAACCCTTGTGATCAATAGAGAGACAGATGTCGGCTCCAGATGGCCGCGTGGTGATACCTGGGGCATCACAGGGGCTTGCCAGGACGACAGAATGGCAATGAGCAAGGGCAGCGGCTGTGCTCCCGATGCACCAGCCACCGAGACACAATGTGACAAACGCAATTAGGCCTTTTAGCTGCAAATTATTTATTACTGCTGCAAACTCACAGAAAATTTAATTAGCACATACTTTAAACATTATGTAAAATTACAAGGGGGCTGAGGCAGAGGGCATGCTGGGATGTTGCGGGGTCTGGGGTTAGGTGTGTGCAATTAGTGCGAGAAATAGAATTTACAAAAACTCACACAAATTTAATACTAAGGCCCAAAAATTAAATACAAATAATACATAACTTCATAAATTCCTCACGACCAGATCAATCATGTTGATTTCTAAAATGGATGACAGGTGCATTTTTCTGGCTCCCTGTCTTTCTGTAGAAGGAAAAATAACTGCCAGCACCAGAAGGCCAGAATAGACCTTTTTCCAAAGAGGAAAGACAGAGGAGGAGAGAGGCTCCCATTTTTTTAGACAGAGAGCATTTGCATTAGGGCTGGCATCCACCATACACCCCCTCACACACACACAGTGTGGCCAGCCAGCCCATGTGGCGCAGGGCCGCAGCCATGTTGGAGGAACCACTGAGGCGCGTGGCAATGGCGCGCTGCTCTCCCAGGAAAACCAGGCTCGCCGACGTTGGCCCTTTGCCGCTCACCTGCTCCCGCTGAGGCATGATGGGTAGGAGGACATGGGCCATGGGGCCACAGCTGGAGGGGAAGGAGGGGTAAGGTCTGCTGTGGTTCTCAACACCACGTCCTGTCATGAGGGGTCTTCTGGTCCCATTAGCAGGGCTTGGTCCGGACGGGCCCCCAAGCAGCCTGCCGCCTCAGCGGGGGCCGCAGTAAACACATGTCGACCGGCCACAACCAGGACACATGCAGCACTACCCGCAGAGCAGGACAGCTAATAGAGTGCTCAATGGGACAAACCTGTCCAAATAAAGAATAAAGCTGAGCGGAGAGGAGCCAGTCAGAGCTTCCTTTAATAGTCTCCTCCAGTTTGTGTGGACGGACCACTCCACTGTGTGTGGCAGCTAATGAGGGAGAAAAGCTTTGTACTGCTACCATTATTGTTTCAAACTGACAGCAAAGAACCCAGAGCACTGGCTGTTATAGAAAGTGTAAAATGTTTTCATCACACTTTCATTGCTTATAATTTCATTTCTTTTCAAAATGACCTATTTTAAATATGTAAAATCTCAAAGGTATTTTTGCATAAGCTTTTGAAAGATTGCATTAAATACAAGTGTACAGATGTAATTAATTTTAAGTTAAAAAAAAAAAGAGAATTATGAAAATTGTCAAGCTTCATAAAAGCAGGTTAATAGACCAAAACAGCTGCTAATTTCAATTTTTCCTGAAAATGGTTACAGCACTATTACCAGGAAAAAAAACACCCCCTGCCTCTTTCATTCTTGCAGCAGTGAAAAAGCTGCACGACTCCCCAGAGACCAGTCAGAGGAATGTCTGGATTTCAAAGCAGAACATTTAATTTTTACTTAAACATTTGCTAAATCACGTCATTGCTGCAGTGTTTTGAACTGTGTCTTGTCTTTAAAACATTGCTAAATATGTATTAAATGACAAGTGCAGTGTGCTGTGCTGCTTTTATGCCTTTGTTGCCTGTGAATGTATACTGTAGAGGTTGTGCATGAGGCTCCCCTGGGAGGACTTTTTAATTTGTGGATTCTGACCCACATGCCATTCGCTCAAGGCCATCCATGAGCTCTTGGTACTGGCTATATCTGCAAAAACACTTGATGCTAAAATTAGTCTGGACACAGTAGAGTAAAGGAGTCAAATGTGGGGTTTGGGATGTCGGGCAGACAAGGCAACTGGCTCTACAAATACATATTTACCAAAGAAACCTTGTCCAGCTAAATTATTTAACACGGTTTGTCTGTTATATTTATTTTGTGAATCTAAAAAATAAAAAAAATATTATTGTTATAACAGAACTTTAAAACATAATCTCACAAATATAAAAGACTAAATAATACAACAGTTCCGACAGTATCTTGATTGTATATTGATTGTATATTGATTGTTCCTCATGGGAGCGAGATATTTAGCTCATACCTCGGAAGACGTTCGGGCAGACTGGCTGCTGTGCTGCTATGCCATGTCTAAGGTACCTTTTCGTGTGCAACAACAGACCATCTCTACAACAACACAGCCATCTACCGAGGCTTGAGCATGAGAAGAGTGCCTCCTAGTGGCTGAGACGACACATGATTGGAGCGAGTTGAATTAGAGAGAGAGAAGCTCTGACAAAGTGTGTCAGAGCTTTAGTGAAATAACAGTAGTGTCAGCTAATTCTAGTTTAGTGTAGCATCAATAATAGTAAGCTTGTTTGACCCTGCGAATGATGTTCCAACTCAGCGTTTTCCTCTGTGCTCGCAGCGGCTCAGATTGTGACAGTTGTTTGACAGCCGTGAGTCATCCTAATGTGTTCAACTCTGATGATCTTGAAACAGTCCAAATATTTACCAGTATTCATGAGATGGATTTGTTTAGTGTTTGTCAGTGCACCGTCTGCTGTCAGGTGCAGATACAGATATTATTCACCTACAGACAACAGAGTGATTAATGTTTTCATAAGATCACAGGTAAGTTTATTAGGTGATTGTTTGTGTATGTAGTGTCATATTGCCATAATGGACTTTTGTTCATGTAAAAAGAGAGCTGATGACATGAGGCTACTTGATATTCGTAGGTGTGCGGAGCGTGTTCCTATTTGACCAGAAGGGGCTGGAGCTGATTGGGAGACAAGAGGAGTAGAGGTCTTTAATTACAAGCCTGTCTTTGGCTTCAGGCATCACTGGCCTCACTTCACAATTAAGACCAGTAGTTAGTGTGCAGCCAATAGACGGACAGGGGCAGTGAAGAAAAGGAAGTTTCAAATCAACAACAGTCTTGACAAAGAAAAATGTAAGCCTCTTTCTGAATCCAAAAACGTAGATTGAAAAGCTTAAAGTTTTAATTTGTATTTAACTGGAAAATACATTTCTATCAAAGTTAATATCTTCAAATACTTCCATTTCTCTCATTGCTCTCTGGCACTTTTATTCCATGGCCTAGGATCCAATCAGATGATGCCATAGGGCCAATGTTAGTTTTCCCAAAAGCCCCATTCAACCCCTCCCATTATGTGTGGATACGGCGCAGCAGGACTGTACTCCAGTGCCATAATGGCCACTGCAATGGTAATGTGTTTGGACAGATGGGAGAGGCAAGTGCTGATGTGCTTAACTACGCATTTTACAGCTAAACTATTAAAGAGTTGTGCTGTTTACACACCAACATTTGAATACCTGTCTTCAGGCCAGTTTAATTATCCGGGCCCTTCTGTTATTTCTGCTGCTTTGTTGTCTCTGAGCTTTGCACAAGGCATGAGAGATTTGTTTGCAGCTTCATTAAGATATGGTTGTGGTAGCGGTTTGTGGGGTGCAAAAAATGTATTCGTGCTCAAGTATCTTACACTCTTTTCTCCCTGCCACCGCCGTATGTATACAGATATTGTGCACATCCATTTTCTTATAAAGTCATTTAAAGTGAGAAAATTAAAAAAATGCCCCATGATGCCTGCACTTTGAAATCTCTTGGGGCTTTAGGCAAAGGGGAGGAGACACGGTGCACACCCGAGCCCCTGTGATTCATCCTGAGACGTTTGATTAGTTTATGAGTACTTATAGGGGAGAGGGTTTGCATTATAAATTTGTTTCATGAATTCCTTCATTTGTTCATCTTCAGCGGCACGTTCAAATAAACCATTAATCAAAGGAAGAGAGGACGAGGGCATTTAGCCAGCAGAGCCATAGTCGCGGGCCTCAGTGAGCTGTGGATATGGAAGCAGTGGTTTTTAATTATCTGGACTACGTACAGGATGCCGTTTTTGATTGTTTTAATGAGGCAGCTGGCCTATTGTCTCCCCTTAATTCCTCCATTGTTTTTAGAATATGTCATAGTTCTTTATTCTTTTATCAGGTGCTCTGCAGGAGGATTTAGACAATAGCCTTCATTCCAACTGCATTGGCCACTGCACAAAGGCAGCTCACTGCAGACAGTTAGCCGGCAAACAAGTGCAAATCACAAGCACACTTTTCTCTGCCTTTTCCCCAGTTTTTTGACTTGTGCTTTTGGTCTTTGGCTCTAACTTTTGACCCTCCCTTGACTCCTTTATTTACATAAATGTTGACTTTGTAATGGGTGGCTCACCTGTGTCTCTTTGATTTGAATCACATTTTATGAAAAAGCTGTTAGACAACATTAGACTCTTATATAACTGGTAGACACTGTATCAGGTCTGGAAATTTAAAGCAGTTTATATAATATTGCATTTCACCTGCATTTGCAATATAAACCTAAAAACTTGCTTCATTGCTTCATTAAAACCAGTACACATACTCTTATAAATTGTCTTTAAACATGTTTCACTCCTTTTTGTCTAAATTTCATCACATTGCCTTCATCCACATTCATCGTATACATTCATAAGTGAGTGACAGCTATTTTGACCCGATTAGAAAAGGATGACGCATTTGTGAATTACAATTTCTTGTTTGCTGCTTATATTTCCCTGAATGGATGGGAGAGTGTATCAGTATAATGTGTCTATGAAAACTACCATGTGGGACTACCAGACCCACTACCTGCAATTTTGCTTTTGCAAGCCCCTATCAAATGGATTAGTGCAATATGTTTTCTTGCCTGTTTTTTATGCCTTATATGTAGAAAGAATCTTGTGTACATGTTCTTACAAGCTTACTTATTCATTTACAAATGCACAAAACACAAATGAAATGATAAAACATTTTAATCCTGATGACAATATAAGAATAGTTCATGCCGTATCTCCCTGCTGTGTCTTGGTTGAGTGACTTTAACAAGCAGAGTGCTGCCTCAGTGTTTTGTGTAGCTCCGTGAAACTGGGACATGCAGTCCTCAAACTCACTTCCAGCATTCTCACACACAACAGATGGATCTGTAGCATCCTTGGCTGAAGGGAAGGAGTCGGAGTGTATTCTGCTGTCAAAATGCACTAGAACATTTTCATCAGACTCTACATAATGTACTTCATTTCAGCTGAGTAGAGCATTCATATTCTTTGATTTAGATTGATCCAAAACATCGATGTCTCTCTGAGCATCGTCCCTGGTTCTTAATTCTCTTTGTAAGCTGAGTGCCTCTGAACTAAGAGGTTCCTACAGAGGAGAGAAACTTTTGTGGCTAGAACTGCGATATATTCGTGCCATTGTCAGTGGCAGTTTGTATCTACCTTGATGGTAACTTGGGCAGACAGTGGAGAGGAGTTTTGTTATTTTAATTAGGAGATAAAAATTCAAAGGGCCTCTCCAGGCAGTGTGTGGTATGACAGAATCAAAAAGATGAAGTGGAGCGGCCTGAAGTGTGTGTCTCGTCACAGCAGATTGGCCGACAGATAGGCGCTGCTCTTTAAAGTGGCGCTGACATGCACACACTCAGGCGCACACACACAACTGGGACTCAGAAAGATACCATATTTTAATACCATTTACCTCTTTTGACACGTTTGTGCTGGATTAATTTTCTGCCATTCCCCAGCTGATAGGGAGCTAGAAAGGTTTCCCTTGGTACAATATGTGTGTAAAGTTGCCCTCAGTCCAGGTCAAATGAGTGGTTTCTTTGCTTCAGTGCCTACTAGAAAATCTTTGTCATTGATGTGAAACTACAGCTAGTCCTGGAAGAATTACCACTGTGAAAGAGAAATTATTGTAATTCAGAGTTTACACTGTAGGGATATACATACAGTCTGATGCTGTACCTCCACCTGCTGTCGATAAATTCATGATTGTCAAACTACACAAAACCTTTTAGGACTGAGATGTTGCCCAGTTATGCCTCAGTATTCAAAACAGGGGTAGACAGGCCCTAAACTGAGCAACTCCAGCGGGTAAAACCTGGAGATGCTTGGGTTATGTGTAAACATGAGTAATCAGTGTAGCACACATGGGGCTTTCTCGTTGCATTTCCAGCATCCACACCTCTCCTCAGGACTCTCTTTGTTTCACATCAGCCAGGGCTCACATCACATGTCCCCTCTCAGCCTGACACTCCGTCGGTATGTTTGCACATCTTTGAAAGCTAACAGCGTGCTTTAATTAATTGTCCAGCTTTCCTCAGAAACAATGTCCTAATTCTGCCATTTAGTGGGAGCGTATCATAGTTTGTTGTTATCTCCCCAGCCAGATTTCTGTAAATAGTCATATTAAAAACTTTAATCTCTTCAATGGAAAATGAAGTGCAGCTGAAAAGCCTGTCATGTGCTGAGATAAATATTATCTAAAGCTAAAACCTTCACTCTCTCCCTCTACCACCCTCCATCCTCCATACCCCTCCCCTTTCTCTGACTTAATGAATATGTTCAGAAGATTTCAGAGGAATGCTTAATCCCAAAACATAACAATCTAATGGTATGGAGGACCTGTATACCAGCTGACAATGGTACTGTTTACCAGATGCTTTTGAATGTCAAGTAATGGTAACATATGGACCATATGATTGAAAAAAAAAGTATAGAGCAGGCATTTTACTTCGATGCCTCTATGTCCAACAAACTAGTAACAAGTTCTAGGCCTGATGTCTAGTTGCTTGTTATTAGTTACATTAGTAACTTATTAATACATTTTTAATACATTATATTAGTTGCATGCCAGTTTAATTATATCTGTAGGATGTGCTCACGGTTTGACTAAAACACTTTTCAGAACATACTCATCAAATACACCATTTAAAGGCTGAATCTCTGTTCAAGCTCACTCGAGTGAAACTTTCAAACCTAAACACACCTGACATTTAAGGCCAGAATGTACACTTTCCACTGACGGCAAGTACTTTAAAATTTCTCTGTCTGTGTTTTGCCCAGGTGGCCAACTGTGGTGCACCACCACTAAGAACATGATGGAGGGCGAGGAGCTGGTGGCATTTGCAGTGGACTTTGACTCACGTCTGCAGGCGGTGAACCACATGTCTCTGAGCGAGGGCATGTACCCAGCCAGGCTGCTGGACAGCATCCAGCTCCTGCCGCAGCAGGCTGCTATGGCTTCCATCCTGCCCACTGCCATCGTCAACAGTGAGTGTCCACGCACCAGCACGAGCACACGTCCACAGAGCTGGAACCAAGCGGGCTTTTGTTTAGGGACACACAATCACTTGCTCTTGTCTCCCCCTCATTTTGTCTCTCTCTCACACACACATAGACACAACCTGCACTCAGTCACCTGCTTAACAAGAAACGTCGTCTCCGCCGGGCGTAGATTAACCCAGATGAGTCTCTGTGCACGAGATAAGAGCTATCGACCTTCAAGTTTTGGGTTCACATAAACACTATGAGGCTCAAACTAACATGTTAATTGCAAAATACACGCCTCATGCAAATAGTGTGTTTGTTTACTTAGCGAGGGCTATCTGGGTTCAGCTCAACAGGGAGGCTTCTGTAAGCAGATGGTCCAGTGTTCTTGTTTGCCCTTGAGAAAGGGCATCAACCCAGTGGTAGCAACATACCGATATGCAGCAGCTGAGGATTTTGTGGAAAAGCCTTTTAACACACTCTTTGAGAGTCAGAACTGTAGGAGTGAAGTATGAAGAGTGTGTGCACGTGTCCATGTGTGCACAGTCTTTATCTGTATACTTACTGCTTGAATATGAAAGAATTGGATAGATTCTGATATCGCACCCTCTTTGTCCTTTTCATGTCCCCTCAGAGGACATCTTCCCATGCAAGGCATGTGGAATTTGGTTTCGGAGTGAGAGGAACCTGCAGGCTCATCTGATGTACTACTGCAGCGGGCGACAGAGGGAGCCAGAGACAGTTGTGGAGGAAAATGACAATGGACCACACCAGACACCCAGTATTTGCCCTTTTCCACAATGTAACAAAAGCTTCTCCGGAGCCAGGGCCCTGGAAATGCACTTGAGCACCTCGCACAGTGGTGAGTGAATAAAAAAATCACACCAGTTGTATTTATGTCCACTTTAGTATAACAGAAATGTCTGTTAAATGCACTGTAAAGATATATTCTTAGGTATATTCTTATTTGAAAATTTTTATCACTCTTTTCAGAAATACACATATCCTTCTGTCACCAAACATAGTTTGCAGTTTCTCCTTGTGTCAGAAGAAAATAGTGGAAGGGAAAGCCTTGGCATAATGCATGAGCTTGTGATGGTTTCTACAGTTAACTGTAAAGGAGAAGTGGGAGGCGAGATTCTGAGCATTTCTCCCTTTTATCTTCTTCACAGGTGTCAAAATGGAAGAGAGCCTCCCTCCTGGCACCAGCTTGAAATGCACAATCTGTAACTACACGGCAGATTCTCTTATTACATTCCAGCATCACATCATGTCTCACCTGTCACAGGCGGCCTTCAGATGCAATCACTGCCATATCAGCTTCCAGAGCCACAGGGAACTCTTACAGCATCAGGACTTACATGGGCACGGCAGCAAACTTCACAGGGAAGGCGACGGTACTGAGCATTCCCCTAGGGGGCCTGAGGAAAGCCTTCAGCAGCAGCAGGCCCGCACGGATCTGGCCAACAGGAAGGACGCTCTGCTGGGAAGTCCCAAAGGGGGCCTCACCAAGGAGGCCAGCACAGACGGAGAGGCTGACAAAGCTGAGAAGAAGCCCATGCTATCTGTTCAGAAGGGAGAGGCCCACCCAGGCAGCAAAGCCAGTTTTTCTTACACTAGGATCAAGTCAGAGCCCTCCAGCCCCCGACTGGCCTCCTCCCCTGTGCAGCATAACATGCCTACATTTCCCATGGGCCCATTCTTGTCTCAGTTTGCTTTCTCCCAAGACATTTCAGTAGTCCCACAGGCTTCTGAAATTTTAGCTAAAATGTCAGAGCTCGTTCACCGGAGGCTGCGCCATGGAGGGAACAGCTACCCCCCTGTCATCTACAGTCCTCTCATGCCCAAAGGGGCCACCTGTTTCGAATGCAATATCACTTTCAGTAACCTGGACAACTATTTGGTTCACAAAAAGCACTACTGTAACAGCCGCTGGCAACACATGACAAAGTCACCTGACTTTTCTGCCCTGTCAGATAAGGTCCCTGAGGCGGTGAGCCCCAATAGCAGCCACAGTTCTGTTAGCATGTTAGCGGGCTGCCACCCTACAGAGGCGGACAGCCATCTGATGCAGTCTGCCTGTCTGAACTCCAATGTGCTGGACATGATCAATGCAGGCAAAGGGCCTGATAAGGATCTAGCTGGACAGGTGAAAAAGGTCTCTACTCCGACTGGGGCTGAGGAGAGGCTCAATGGCAAACAGTTGGAGGGGAAAAGCCCCAGTACGGGTTTAGTAGAAAGTGACAATGACCCAAACAAGACCACCTGCGAAGCCTGCAACATCACTTTCAGCCGCCATGAGACCTACATGGTCCATAAGCAGTACTACTGTGCCACACGTCACGATCCTCCCATGAAACGCATGTCAGCCAACAAGGTCCCATCCATGCAGAGGACCATGAGAACACGCAAGCGCAGAAAAATGTATGAGATGTGTCTCCCTGACCAGGAGCATCAGAGGCCCCCTATGGGCCAGCCTGGTTTTCTCGGTGTTCCTTCCATGAACCCTTGTGCATCCCAGGAAGCTGTAGACAACCTCACAGACCGCTTCCACCCTCGCTGTGACATCTTTCCAGGCATGGTTCCCAAACACCTGGAGGCCTCTCTGACTGTCACTAAACCTATTCTTGCACCCAAATGCAGCACAACAGAACAGCAGGAGCTGGATGCTCCTATTGATCTCAGCAAAAAGTGTTCACCAGGTTCTGACAAAACATGTATCTCCCCCAAAAGACTGCTGGACTATCATGAATGTGCTGTATGCAAGATAAGTTTTAACAAAGTGGAGAACTACCTGGCGCACAAACAAAACTTTTGCCCTGCAACAGCTGCTGCCACTGCTGCAGCAGCTGCAGCTGCTCAGCAGCAACCACAGCAACAACCACATAGTGAAACGGGAAGCCTAGAGCCAACTTTGTTCCCAGAAGTGAAGAGTGAAGGCAGTAACAATCCTGATGACGCTTATGATAAGAGTCCGGGCAAATGTGACAAGAATGGCAATGGGAAGGTGATGGTGCAGAATGGAGGCATGTTCCCTCCTCACCTGGGGCCAGTGCCGGGACTCAAGCCTTTTGCTGAGCCCCAACTTATCCCTTCAAAGGATGAGAACAAGAATGTGTTTCTGCCCCATTGCCTTTATCCTGGAGCAATAAAAAAGGTGAAAGGTCCTGAGCAAATATCCCCTTATTTTGGGATAAAGCCAACTGATTATGGGACTGTCGGACCAGTGATGCAAGGTGAGGCCACTGAACAGGAGCAGAGTGTTAATGGAGGAGGGTCTGGAGGAGGAGGGGAGACAGGAACGACCCGAGAGCCCCCCCAGCAACCTGCCTCTAACGGCTGTCCCCATCCTGGCAAAGAGCCACTTCCTCTTTTGCCCAAAAACCGCAGCATGGTCATCGTCAATGGGGGACACAAGCCAGAGGAGCGTTCAGACACAGCTCCAGCACAGCAGGAGAACCAGCCTCAGCCAGAGGGCCAGCCCCCTAATCCCTCACCTACGTGGGCCAGTGAGAACCAGGCTGACTCCAATGAGAACATGTCGCCCTCCGCCAAGTCGCCAAGTGAAGAGGCAGCGCCAGCAGCTAATAAAGGTGTGAACGGCACTGGGAGCGGAAAGTACTGCCGCCTCTGTGATATCCAGTTCAACAACCTGTCAAACTTTATAACCCATAAGAAGTTTTACTGTTCTTCACATGCGGCCGAGCATGTAAAATAAATTCAGAAAAGTACAAACTGTTCTTTTCCCTCCACTATTCCCATGAACTTTGAACCCCTTTTCTTCTTTGTTTTGGTACACTGTTGTGTCTGAAATAGTGCATCATGCAGTGCTATCTGCTGCTTGTGGACAATCAAGAGAAGCTTCTTCTTTCATTGTTTTAAGACTTAAACATGCAAAACCATTGGTTAAAAAAGAAAAAAAGAAAAAATAAATCAAGAATAATATTGGTGCCACTTTCACATTAATTTATTTTACAATCAGTATTAATAGGAGTAGTGATCTTAATTTAAATTCAAAATGAAATTTATATGAGAGTTGTTTGTAATGTTATTGTATAGTCATTCTTGTGTAGCACACATATTGTTTACACTGTAATGTAGGCTCAATTAAACAATAGACAATACGAAAATGAGATGCATTTTAGACACAAAAATAGCTACTGAAGCACTTGTGTATTCTTATTTGCTGTTCCAGTTTCTGTATATGCCCAAAATGTCAATTGCAGATTGCTACTAAAGACTTGTTAGCCTTAAACATCACAATTTGAAGGTGATACCAGGCACAACCCTGCATTTCACATTCTGGCATATACATATGGCTTTGCATACATATGTGGCTGTTTGTCCCTGTCTTTTTTCTTCAACTCAGATGTGGATGTTCTCATGAGGATGGCAGCATTCTTGTATAGTACTTGTATTTCTGTTTGATGATACACTTTGGTCTCCCTTTTTGAAATTTGCTCTCAATGCAATACTTTGTAAATGAGGGAACATTACTGAAAGCAGTATTATGAAATGGGGACTGTGCATATAATTATTTGTAACCCCATCGGGAAAAAAGAGGTTGTACAAGAATTTAAGTTTATTGCTGATGAACAAGACGGGTGGGTGGTCAGTGGGGATACTGATGTAAAATGATCATTCCAATGTCCTGACTGTGGGAGAAAATGTTTCTTAAAACGTTGTTGCTATGCATGTATATGGATGGAATTAAATTCCAGATCTGTTGGAAATTTTTATTTTGATGTGGTGTCATAATTAAACTTAAATCCTCAGGATAAACCAATCTTCTTGGTCTTTCTTTTTCAATGCATAATCAGGAAATGTTTTCATAACATTTAAATGCGCAAGTAAATACTATTAAAGGTAAAAGTGAAATACAAACACAGACTGCAGCAAAAATTAAAAATGTAAGGGTAATCAAGTGGATATTGAATTTAATTAGCACACTAGATCTCCTTTATTTAAATAAATAGTCTAACAATAAACAACAAAATAACATCTTAGTTCTTATAAAACTTTAATAGAGAAATGTCTTAAAAAGATAATATTCCAACAATAATTTATGACATTTTGAATGAGTTTGCCGAATCTGAGGTTCAGTTTCCTCTCGGTCGAGGTCATGCGCTCAACTGTTTGGCCTGTTGCTGGTTGACTAGCTTCCTCAGGTGCTGGCTGATGGCAGATGGCTTCTTGTAGATCATTCGCCGGTCTGCTTCTTTCATGTGAATATGATTGGCTGATGGGTAGGAATCCTCCAGAAACTTCTTTTGAAGCTTAGCTACCATCTGGTGCAGGGAATAGATGATATTTTAGACAATTATTACCAGACAGTTATTCAGTCACTGAGTCTCTGCTAGACTCTAGGACCATCGTCCAGGAGTTGATTTTGAAGAGGCAAAGTGAGTGTAAACATGCTGACCTGGTTGAGCTGTTCTGGTATGTCTTGGTCAAACTTCTCTCCAGTGATCACAGTCACAGATGTCCTGCTGGAGAAGGGCTTAAACTTTGAAATGTCTCTGTAATAAGAAAAGACCACAAAGCCTCCTTATGTATTTCAATTTTAGCATAAACATTTTCTAAAGGTCACACAAACTGTCCCATACCGTACTTGAGCTGCACTTTCATTCAGAAAGAAATGCTCATCCACAGCACTGCTCTGATGGGCAGGGTTACTCAGTAAGTACTTCTGTAGGAAACAAAACATATATGGCAAGAAGTTCACCTTTTGGGCGTAGGGTAGCACAATAACAGGAAAACATAAGATACATGACACACAACCAAGTTGAACCCCCCTGAGATTTCTGAATGTCCTCACTCATAGAGTCAGTGAAACTTAGTCTGGCTCTGAACAAGGAATTACTGTTAACACTGAAAAGTAATTAGAAGTTAGTTTGTTTGGCTATATCCCTGAAAATTCACTCACAGCAAGAAGTTAACAAAGAACCTAATGAATTTCCATTGAATTGCGCAATGGCGATTCCACTGATTTTAAAGAAAAGATTACAGAAAACTGTAAAACATTCAAAGGCTTGGACACTTAGTTTTTTGGAGTCAGCAATAAAGTAAAGTAGCCCAATCATTTTGTTCCAGTTTAAAGAGTAATTTATACTTAAAACACACCTATACTTGCCAACAGTTATATTTTTCCTTTCTTTAAATGTGATGAATCTAGATAGCTGCTGCATCAAACTATTCTGACTCTGTTCAATTAGACATTGGTTACAGAACATGCCCTTGAGAAATGGACTTTACGCTCTGTTGACTTTTGGTGGGCTTGAGTGTACTGTATGTGTGTGTGTATGTTATAACCTTCAATAGCCTGTCTACCAAAACCTCACTATGTCCTTGGAGAATTCAAGCACAATGATGTCCTTATCTCCTTGGCAACTGTAATACTTGAAAAGCTGAAATAGGTCCCTCATCACTTCTGCCATCATATGTGGGTGGCTGGCAACACTGAACAAGGCGTCTTAATGAACTGTTCCCATTCGTCTTTCGTACACTGAAAATGCACTGTTAATGTGAAACAGATGTTGGATGTATGGATAAAGAGCTGCGATTTGGGTGTAGTATAAATACAAAAAATATATAGTGTTTGCCATAATATTTTCTTCTCACAGTCAGTAGTTTGATAAAAATGTCTCACTTAACATGAAACAGTATCTCATGTTTCCAAGATATTGACTATTGCCCATCCCTGGAATCCATTATGACTCTTGTTTTTGTGCTCTAAGTAAAATTGACTACAGGGCTTTATGACAGGCAGAAGTGTTAGTTACTGTATACACGTTTTTTCAAAGTAGATTCAAAACAGTGGATGAAATGGAGAATAAAAACAGCCTTGTATGAAACCTCATCTTGAATACACAGCAAAAAGCTTGTAGCTTATATTAACAGCTTATTCCGCTGCAACTGTATGACCTGTCAAAAGGCTGAGTTTACAATATACCAGACATCAGAAGATACAGTGCATTTACGCTGTCATGTCGACTCAGTGAGCAGGTTCAATTTTCATTTATTTAAAAATGAAATGACGTGTGCTGTCATATCATGCCAAATTCAACGCCTGACAATATGAAAACAAATGCTCCTGCAATCATCATCCACTCGTATCTCTGGAGAGAGCGTGCCATTACTCTCACACTAGCACCATCCTGTGGCTGTACAAGAAAGATGGGACAAATGCTAATAAAATGCTTGAACATACCCAGTATTTCTAAATAGACTGACACAGCAAAACAAAGTATTTACTCTATTCCCAGCCTTTAAGTCATTCTTTATTGTGCCATGCTTGTGTATGAGCGTGAGTCTCACCTGCCGTTGAATGACCTCCTCAGCAACATTTTCGCCTTTAACAGTTGTTTCAATTACCCCCAGGATGATCAACATGCGACTGAGGCCTGTAGCTGCAGAGAACTGCTTGGCTTGGAGCGACGGCAACAGCTTACCATACCTCAATAAACACAAGCAGATGAAATAACAAAACTCATTAAAGTTTGGCAACAGACTCTAGTCTCGTAGCCATATGCCTGTTAGATTAACCATACACCCCTGATAATAATAGACAATGTGACATAGAAATGACATAGTGATAAAATATTAGCAGACTTAAATTAAATGTTATCAATGAAAAATAAACAGTAGTATTTCTTTTATTTTACGTCATATTTCGTTTCCACCAACTCACAATAATGATCCATATTACTTTCAGAGTTTTCACCAGATGCACACTTGATTTAACATATTTTTCCCTGAAGGCTGCCACCTGTTAATGCAGGTGACAGTTTGTGTCTAAAAGAGACTAAAAGACATTAGGAATTAGGAGAACTGTTCCCGTGCATGCCAGCAGTGCAACAGTGACTGGATGGGTAAGATTCTTGGTAAATTTGGTGTCTGTGGAAAATACTTAAGTTACCCCTGTGGTTACATTCATTCTCTGCATTCAACCCTCTCCAGATCTTAAGTCAGTATTTGGTCATGTTACTAACCGGTAGTGTGTGGATCCTTTTGATTCCTTGACATGATAGATTTGCAGCTCTTATGTGTAGTATCAATTCATGTCTCTTCTTCTTGAACAAGCCGTACTCCCCAATTGTGAAAGCTATTAATCATTTTACCTTCTTAATAGCTCTACAACAGCAAAAATTTGACGGCAGAAGCAAGGAATGTTACAAATATGAATATTTCGTCAAGTCTCTCGCAACACAAAATCTTAAACTTTCTCTCCTGAAAACATTTGCCTAGGGAATGAGAAATACTCTTTTTTGGCAGATGAGAGAAGAAGAGCTCAGGGATTTTGTAACTCAGGAGGCCCAATCGGTCTCGGCTCACTGGTGCTCTGAATTGCCTGGTCTCAGCCTGTGGAGCTCAATCAATAGAGTAGTGTGCCTGCTGCCGCCATGACGGTACTGCGCTGTCTTCCCCAACACGCTGTAGATCTGCCGCGCTGCACCAGGGGACACTGACTCTTGCCCTGCGGTGTCTTTCTGCTGATCTGGGCCTGACATACAGCACCAGGGCCAAAAATGACATGCACAGTTTACTTTTCTATGTGTAACAAAGTACTGATCAATGCAAGTTAATAAATATGAATGAATCTATATCTACACTGAGAGCAGCAGTAATTTTATCACAAAGTCAATTTGGTTTAAGTTGTTTAAAAGTCTGTTGAATGTACACCTGTATAAGAAGCTCTGTTACTCTTTCAGTCAAGATGTTGGTAATAAAGAGTTATGGGAGTAAGACAAAACCAAGAGCAAAACCTGTGTATGATAAATGAGAAGAGATTCAGTCCTAAAATTCATACTCTACAAGTCTAAACTTACAAACAATGATAAATTGGTGGGCTATTTGTCTGAAATACAGGGAGGAAAAATGAAATGATCAAATTATAACCAGAAAAAGTCTGATCTCAGTCAATTAAAGTCAGATTTCCAAGAAACAGTACCAACACAGAACAAAATGCCACTGGATGCAATTGGAAAAGCATGCAACCAATCAGGGAAACAAGGTTTTTGCATAAAATCTGCCCTAAACGATTACATTAGTTGTCTGGAACCTTTTTCTTTACATTAAAAATGACAGAACAGAAGGGATTCCAGACCCTTTTTTTGGAAAAAAAAGAAAGGCATAGCTGGCCAGTGCATGTTTCATTCAAATCGTCACATTAAGGACCAAGACAAAACAGCTTTTACTGACTGTTGAATCACAATAAAGCAGACATGACAGTATAAGTCACTGTGTTTTCCAACAGATGGTCTGTATTGCTTCACTGACATTATGTATGTTATCAGGCTTCTATCGTAAACATGTACGTACTTTCATGTGTAAAAATAACCCATTTCACCTGTTGTTGATATGACATGTTTCTACCCAAAGAACTGCAGCTTGAAATATCAAGCTCCGCTCTGGCATAGCGTGTGTGTTTTGATTGGTCTGATAAGGCCGATAGAAAGAGCGGAGACGGGTTTTTCATCTGCTACAAACGGCTGTGTAAAGATAACATATCAACCATATTCATGTACAAGGAATGGCTCCAGCAGGTCAATAATAGATATACACATACACAAAGGAGAAAGGGGGAAACAAGTCAGCTGTGCTAATTTCACTCTTTCGTCGACAGAGAAAACTTTTTGAATCAGACCTCCGGAGAGTGACATTTTGACATTTTCATCTTCTCGCCACAGTTTCCCCCGAAGTCTTTCTGGCACTATAATTTAGAACTGACTTTTCAACCTGCCTCTTAGGGGACTTCTCAGTCTGCTTTTTTTTTTACCTGTCACACATTTCCATTGCTTGATTCCAAAAATAATAATAAAAAAGCCCCACCTATCAGCCCGCGAGTCCGAATCTGGTCAAATCATTCCTAGGTCTGGCATTGAACATTATTTCAAGGATTCTCCAGCCACCTGTCCTATTCCCTCCTCTTTTTTCCATTTTTAATTCTGCCCCGGAGTGAGGATTATGCGAAGCAAGGCATGCGTGTCAAAGGGAAATTTAGTGGGTAAAGACAGCCAAGATTGGCGGGATGAATTAAACAGATAACGGGAGGAGACGAAGTGGGGGAACCATGTAGAGCAAAACGCCTCACCGATGTTGGTCATTTCTGAGGGGCTCTTTTTTTCTCCCCACAGGAGCGAGCAGGCAATATCTAAATTAATAAAGTGATGAAATGAGTTTGTGCCGTGGACTTTCTGCTGTTTGACTTTCCCATCTGGATTAGTGCAGGCTGAATGGACGCTCTGTTACTTTTGTTACAACTGCGCAATTCACTGTCGGAATTTGGCCCCGTAGTGATAAGGCTCCCTCCTCCTCCTCATTACCATGTCATTCCATATGCAGGGCCTCTGTTACCTGAGAGCCTGCTCACACACAAGACAGCGACTATTACAATGAGCAGAGAACATTTAAACACTGACTATTACACGAGGCTCAACTAACTATTATAGCACAGGAAGGTTTTTACAGCTAAAGCTTTCTAAGCACATTACAGCACACATATTTGAGAGTGGTCAGGTGAATAATAAGACCTCCAGGTCCAACAAGGACTGTTTGATCCCAAAGTGACTTTCAATCAATATAGTTAGAAGTAGAACATATTCTACCAGTGGCATAAGTCAGTGGTGAAATCAATGATGTCTCTGAAGTGCACATTATAAACAGGTACTACTGTAAGACCACATCGACCAAGAACAGAGACTATCAAGACCATGACAAGACCAAGAGCTATTGAGTCAGGAACATGTTCATCACAGAGACTATCAAGACCAAGACCATGTCAGGGTGAGGTCAGGTCAGGATCAAGTCAAGAGCAGAACCAATACACTATAATAGATACAAGGGAACAGTAAAAAAAAATCTACACAGGCCAGTTTTACCCGTCTATTATCTGCAATGAGTCCAAATAGCAGCTGGTCAAATAGGTATCTACTGTAAGTACAAGTGCAACAATAACTAATTGTTTGTATAACCGAATATATTAAATTATACTCCGGCTATAAAAGCTCTAGCGTGTTATTTAAGAATAAAAAATATGAAAATGTTATGCAACATATTGTATTCTGTATAAGTGTAACTTCAAGATCGAAGTAATGATTCTTTATGTTTCCTCAGTCTTTAATTGTGTCATTTAAAAACTCAAAACCTTCTTTTCAGTATAAGTACAGATATGTTCACATCAGTATTTTAAAATCTATTTAAAACATGCACACCAGGTACAGCTTAACTTACTGACTGTGGCTGTAATACACAAAAGTAACACAAGGTGTCATTCTTGTATCACTGCTCACCCACAGAGGGTCCCGCTGCACCCTGTGCCCGCTCTAAGGCTTCCTCCCTGCATCAATACTATAGATTACACTGGGGTAAATACACAGGGGCCACGGCAGCCCCGCTTCATTAGTGGAGCGTAACAGCAATAGTTACGCTTACAGTGGTTCTAATTACAATTAATTGGCATTCCTGACTTGTCTGGGAGTCTCTGAATGAAGGGAGGAGGAGGGGAGGCAGCTGAGTCAGGAGAGGGCTGAGGGAGGAGACCGACTCACTGGGAGCCATTAAAGAACCACAGTATGAATTACACACTACTGGACCCTATATCACAACCAGTTTAGAGCTATTCTGTGTGTAAATCCATCTGCATTGAAATCAGTCTTCCAATAATTCAGCAGGCTCAATATTACTGAGACAAAATCATTACAGTTCAAACTTAAATAGAGAATTAAATTTGCCTAATTATATATATTTAATTAACAGTCCACTCAAAGGTGTTTTCATTGTAAAGATACAGTGAGTGGGAAACATTTGTACAGTCTAATAGCCAGAAATAATATCACTTTTTTTTCAAAGACTTTGTTCAACTTTCCAACTTTGAATCTGCTGAAAACATGGTTGAAAGTGCTACTGTTCATCAGTAAATAGATTATTTCCATTTTCTGGTCAATGGCTGATTACTGCCAATCTCAGCTGTGGATTCCTGGAGGGGTTTCAATCAGGCCATTCTCCAGTGGGTTATTGAACGCAGCTCACGGTCAAGTGAGTGAGCTCCGAGGGTGAGGCTGGATATGTCATCGTTGACTCTTACTGTTTACCACTGACGGCCAAAGACTGGAGAAAAAGATTACATAATATCACTGTTACTGAAGGTTTTATCTCAACTACAGTATCTACAGACAACAATCCAAGTGTAATCTATGGCCTACAAACGCAATGAAGGACATCTATGCATCCAAACAAATCATCTTAAAATATATAGCACAAGAGTTACATAGGTTCCATTCATCTTCAATTCGACAAAACAGTGCTTTCACTTCTGTGTTACCATTTTAGGTTTATTGTGTGGTCAAGTAGAGAAATTATCTAAGTTGATTTATGCAGTTCTGAGTTGCACCATTGGAGGGAAGAGGAGAGTCAAACCAGCAATAGCTCTGAGGAGGAAATATTATATTATGTCTGTAAATCTATCCACTAACAAAGAACAGCGTGGATGGATAAAAACACTCCCCTTGTCCCTTGTATTAAATCCTGTCTTGCAAATAAATCAAACCAAATGCAGCAGTTGTGCGAGTGTGAAGGGTCGTCAGTCAAAGTGGCAGTCATACGCTGGCTGTCATACAGAGCAGGCTCCAGGTGGGACACAGAACATGTCTATCTCATCCACAAAGGCAAAGCTGTTGGGGTGTCTGTGTGTGGTTTGCATAGATACAGTGTTTAATGTGTATGCGACTAGGACAATGACAGTGTGTGCATGTTCACTGGGCATATTAATGACCAGTGGGATGATGAATGAGACGCCAAGTGTCATTTTCATTTTGAGAGTCATAACTCAATCAGGGATCCTTTCAGACCTGGTGCCACAGCTGTTCAGCCCACACCGATGAACACTTTGCCTCTTTCGGCTCTTTAGCAGCTACTCAAATGCATTTTCTATTTGCACATCCGAGGGATAAAAGACTGAATAATACAGAACATTTATACAAAACAACTGGTAAGTTGGTGTACTTTACTAATGGTCCCTGAAGTGTCTAACTCTCAGAGCACAGAGCTTCAAACCTAAAAAATAACCAAAAAACACTTGAAAGAGAAGAGATGTGAAGGAAAAGGGATGGGGAACCTTTCAAGCGATGCACTTGTGAGTTGCTCACATAGTGATGGTACATTAAAAACAAGTTTGCCAATCAATCAGCGTTCATTAAAATGGAAGGACCATTCCATTAGACAAGAGCATTCCCACTGTTTCTGCTCCCTGAGCAAATATATTCCCCATGGGGTAAATTAGTGCTTTACTCCACACACTGTCAGCTGGAGTTAGAAAGTGAACACTCAGAGACATGTTGAGGAGAAAAAGTGTGTGGCCTCATGTAATCACATCACATTACACCAAAATATATCTTAAAAGTAACGTAAAAGTCAAAAACAGTTGTGTCAGCTGTTACTCACATTCAAGATGGTAAACTGCCAATCTAAGCCATGTTTATTATGCACATTACTGCAAATCCACTGTCCATTGGTCATTACCTTGTGCTGAGTAAGCTTTTTTTCTTAATGATGCAACCAGTTGGTGTCAGTAATGTAATTAAAAAGTGAAGACAACAAATGATCCCTCCCACTTTCACAAAAGGGGTCAGAATTACAACTGATAATTTAGTTAAATCAGAATCTTTTTTTTAAATGGCAATGGCTTGTTTGTTTTTATTTTAATTCTTAAATGTCAGAATGTACTAGTCATGACAGTCATGAAGCATGGCTTATCTCTCAGTATTTCCCTTCAATCTCAGTTTCCCTGTGGCTAAATAGGAGCATATCCCGGCTGCCTGATTCCAAAATCTGGTGAAAAGGGTTCCCAGAGTGAGCAGCAAAGAGCTCATATTACAGAAAAGGATGAATACACACATTTCTGCATATTTGGTACAAGTACTAATGAAAAATAAAGAAACTGTTTAAATATTAGACCAACATTATAAGTTCAATTCAAGACAGTGTTGTAGTTGAGACCAAGACAGACTCAGGGCGATGATGCAATGCTCCTATCAATCGAGCCTATGAAACAAAGAGTGACAGCAGAGTGTTAGCCAAACACTGGCTCTTCTCCTGAACACAATTTGCCCAGACTTATGCCAGGGCTTCTCCTAATCTCTGCACCGAGACCAACCGCTTGCTTTTCCATCAGGAAGCATTAACTATGCCGTGAGGAATTGAGACGAATGCTGTGAATACTGCACAAGAAAAATCCCAAATGAAACCGCTGACCCCTGAAAATACAACGAGTACAAAAGAGTGAATGCCTGCTCACACGCAAAGGCACACAGAAATAATACTGTTCTCAGGAGATGGCAGCAAGTCATTTTGTAGGATATAACAGAACTAATTTCGGAGTGAGCCTGTGTTAATGAGAAGGTCTTTGATGTGTAAATCCTCTGCTCCCAATGAAAAGCTGATACGGTCTCCCACAGTCCTGCTCAGGTGCAGTTCTGCTCCCCTTTACTTTACTTATCCTGTGTACAAAATACTTCAAGACCTCTGACACCTAATAAACCTATTTCTGAGACACAAATATGCACCAACAAATAAAGCTTTCTATTCAGCAAAAAGTCAAAAAGACAGGGAGGATGAAGAGACTCCTTTACTGGAAGATAAAAT
Organism: Rhyacichthys aspro; assembly: GCA_036850595.1. Taxonomy (NCBI): domain Eukaryota; kingdom Metazoa; phylum Chordata; class Actinopteri; order Gobiiformes; family Rhyacichthyidae; genus Rhyacichthys; species Rhyacichthys aspro. The sequence goes on along the minus strand of CM072163.1, from coordinate 6,373,796 downwards.
GTAAATATTACAGATATTACAAATTGTATATACAATATTCGTACTGTATATACGATTTATGCTTCTATTTTTACCCCTCTGTGGAAATCAGACACAGATGATAAAATTGTTTTTGCAGAGTAAATGAAAGCCTTTGCTTCATTTCATCTCCCCATTTCTTCTTTATAGAGTAATTGGATTGTGGAGGCACTGTCATATACTCCCTGAAATGAATGCCTATTAATCAGAGGATAATTGGACACATACCCCTGATAAATGGTGCTGCTCCACTTGGAGTCATGTACAAATTGGCCATTTCTTATCTGCAATGACTGATACTTACATAACCAATGAGCTCATATTGCTGGACAGAACTACAGACGTTATAAAAATATGACAAAACAAGAAAGCTTTTCAGCATACTTTCTGTACACACTTGTTGAGTCATAATCCTGAGTAGACATGACTTGCAGATCAAGATAATAGCTTTTGATATGCTCTATAAATTCCAATGAACACAAGAGATAAATGCATAGAGATGAAACAATCACTGGTCTCAGTCACTGCTAAACATTTCTTAATAAATGGTGTCCTCTACAACACCTTTTATGATTACACATGACATGCTGGACTTGTAAACCACATGAAATACTGTTTGTGTTGCATAATTGACTTTTCCAGCAATATTCCTCCTCTGTAGTGTCTTATCATTAAGAACAGTCAGTCCCCACCATATGATCATTAATGCATAATGAGATATGTGCTGTGACAATGACTACCACTTGACATACACTATATCTCGCCCGGAGGATTAAAGCACTGTTATTACACTTTCTGTCAGTCAGGCCCGACCACTACCACAACCCTCGCTCTCCCCTCATCTGTTTCATGCTAAAAGATTCTGAGCAGCTAATGAGCTTCTTTGGCCTCCAATTAATCAAGCTAATGAGCCCCACCCAGAAAAGATAATCAACTGTGGGTGAATTCTTGCCGTAAAAGCCAATGAGGAAAGAGTTTGCCGATTGACTTGTGAAACATGCCGGCGCATCGGTGTCATTTTTCTAAATTCTCTTTGTTGCTATGTGCCCTTAAGTGCTCACCATATACCTCAGTTGGCTTCCTATTTTCCATTTTTTTCCCTTAATGTATAGAACAAGAGTCCTCATACTTTTCAGACCAAATACCACCTCAGAAAATACTCCTGTTAAGCTCTATATGACAATAAAATACTATACTTTTCATTTCTGATAGACTAAAACACTATCAAGTGACTATATTGCCGAGTTGGACACGTTTTCTTTGGATTGACATTTGTCCAAACAGTCAGGCTAGTATTATAAATAAGCAGAGATTTAAAATAATATTTCTAAAGGTATTTTAGTCTTAAAAAATATCCTAGCATATCACCACTATTACTGTCTGATTGTATGGAAAACATTTATCTAAAAGGCAACCAATGATCTGACTTATAGTTTTTAAAGCAAACCGATTCATTGCACTTCATCTTGACTGAATCCTGTATTTATTCTGCAGCTTCATCTTTCCTCTGTATTTGTCCTTTCTGTTCTTCTGTTGTAAACTCACCAGTATTCATTCCATTGGTCCTCCTCAAAAATGTCCTCTGGGATGGGATCAATCAGTACCAGGTCTGACACTTGCCTGAGGACAGAAAGGACACAGATCACACTTTCAGATGAAGTAAGACTCATTGACTAGTCCTGTCCACTTTAGCCTCCTGGCCTGGGCGTAATGAGTGTGAGATGGCTGGCATCATCCCATCTGTCTTCAGTAGATTCGCCTGTGCTCTCTACCGACAGATGACGACACATACAATAGATCCAAGGGCAATATTTCCGTTGGGAAAGGTGTCACCCACTCACCACTACTTAATTTTCTCCATTTAACGGCAGTAACATCATGCCTGATTAAATACTAAATCTTTCATCCCTGGTACAGCTACTTGTCACGTTAATCACCACGTTGTCTCTGAGATGGCTGAGTTATGGGTGATGATGGAAATAGCCATGGGAATATATTTTTCATGCAGACACAGACTCTCACATGCCGTAAAACTGTTTTACTATAATCATGTTTTATATTTTATTTTAGAAGTAATTCAAAGTCCATAAATACTATCTTTTATTATTACCACATCCCGTTTAAACAGTTACTGATTTTACTTGAAAGGCTCCTAATCTTTTGCTCTATAGACCTTTATTTCTGCCCACGGCTAAATGAGTCACACCATTACATTTTATTGTGAGTCAATACAGCTCACAGTACACAATGCTGCTGCAGTGGACAGTAAATGTAAATCTGTTACAAGCAGACGTTGGAAGAGAAGCTCAAACCTCAAGTAAAAGTTATGTTACTCCAAAATAAATTTGAGAAGTGCAAACTTTACCTAAGTAGTTTGATGTACAAATAAGAAATGCATAAAGAAACATCTCTAAAATAAACTATACGTTCCCAGCAGACATAAAACTGTATTTATAGATATATGCTGAATGTCCTCACTTAATGTCAACAGACTGTAGAAATGAAAGTAAGTGACCTAATGTTGTCAAATGTAACACATTATGGCAACCTCTTTTGTCCATTTCTTCAAAAAATGTAAAAGTATAGGTAGTATTGCTATTCTTTTGTATATGATCCTCTACAGCTTTCATTTACGGGTGGTGAGGGCCAGGAATTATTTGACAACCAGAAGCATACACTAACAACGATTCACTTTTACATTCATTAGAATGCAACTAAGATTCAGCAATTGGATTAAAAATGCTTGTCTTTGGACAGCATCTCTTTGAAAGCGTCTGTTTTAAACTTACACGTCATGAATGTAGCTGTAGAACCTTGTGTTGAGGGCCCCTAGCTCCGACCCCACCAGGATGAAGGGTTTGGCTATTTCCGCTGCCTGCAGGAGTCTGTGAAGATCATCCACCATTCTGCAAGACAACAACACCCATCTGTCACTGCACAAACCGGGACATGCTGCAAACTGGGCCAGGAGGTTTATTTATTCAGCTACAAGGGCCCAAGACTGGTGACATGAAAGATGAGAACAGCATGCCATCATTAATCTCATTAATCTGTAATTTCTTCATTAACAGGTTTATTAAGATCCCACGCAAAGTCTTTATTCGGCAGCAACACCGACGCGAGATGGAGAAAAAAAGAGTAGCATCCTGAAATTATGAAAAAGAAAGTTAAGGTCACAAGTATTTTTCAATTTCACCCTTCTCTGTTTGACAAAACACAAGTCCCAAAATAAACAATCCTGATAAATGCCAAGATAAAGGAGGGGCTGTTGGCTACTTTTATTGCAAAATACTGCAGAAAAACAATCACCAGCAAAGTTATATCATCACAGGGAGCATCATCATTACATGAGATGCAGCAGCTCCTTTTAGAGAGCCATCTGTTGTGCTGGGTTTGTTGTGCTAATAAATCCGACCTGAGGTGGCACACTGAAATGAAGAGATTTCATAAGACTCGGAGGGTTAAGGTTAGATAGTCATCAAACTCCTTGCGATATTGAATTTGGAGAAATTGATTGCCTGCATCTCAAATGTGCTTTCTAGGCCAGGTGCCAAGGTAAACTAGACTGCTGACCGCCGATGAAGCACGTCTGCTCATCCCTTAGGCAGATTTAAAGCTCATCTTATGGCATGGCAGTGTCAAAGACTGGATAATTACATTTCCATCTCAAAGCAGTTTGAGGTGGGACAGTGCAGGGCAGAGTTCAGCAAGGGCAGGCAGTACATAAAGTGTCCATAATGTTGAAAAGATTACAAGATATATTAAAATACAGTTTCAGCTTGGATGGGATGGCCTGCAATAATCTTAAAATTCTCAAAAATTAAAAAAAAAGGCACCACACAAAAGCCAAGAGACTGATTAGAAATACAAAACTATCACTGGTCAACACTTGAGATTGAACTTTTGTTTGCTCAGTTAATCACCCACATAAAGATTATCTTCATTTGATGGCATATTGTCTTTAATAAACAGGCAGATGTTTATAACTCAAAGGCAAACAATTATAGAATATCTCCCTAATGTCTTTGTGTAAACCGTTAAACTGTGTGATACTGAGCTGCTACAACTATAGATGAAGAAAGCTTCCTACTAGATTTTGCCTTTCATAAATACCAATCATCAGGCACTCATTCATCATGTATCCAAACACTTGAGATTCACCATATATTATGCAACAAAAGGTGAGTAAGAAAAATAACCCACTGTTACACTCAGAAAACATTAACAACAATAAAATATTCATCCTCTGTGACACGACTGTTTTGATATAAACCTTGCTGAAGTCTACAGGAGAAGGTTTGAAGATGTCACAATTATTTCAAACTACAGCAGGGGGCTCACCGTCCTGTGGTGGAGACTCCCCATGTTCTCTCAGTTCCTGTGGTCTCATTCTGCATAAGCCGCTTGCTGAAACCCAGTCCCATTCTGTCATAGGTACAAACCTGAACAGTGAGAGAATCATGAACATGGCAGATTAACATTACGGGACAAAGATCATCCTTATAAAGCCTAAATAGGTGTGATGCCTCAAGCCTGAAAAGATGTGATGGTTCTTGACAAGAAAGAAAAAAAACCTACAACATATTCAAAGGTAAGGTGGTGTCTGTGCCCACTGTTTTAATTTAGCTGTGTGTCAGCCAGGCCTTTCCTCAACAAGGCTGTGACCTCATTTGGGTCACATTTCAGACAAACGATGAGGGGCAGGCTGTCAGGCCCAACTTTCTGCTATGCTGAGTCTTTGTTGAGCAGAAAGGATGTGGCAGAGTTACTGCAATGAGTGTCCCAACAGGCCTCAGACAACAAACAACACAACCACATTAGTAGTAGCTGTATGCTGTGAAAGCTATACACTGAGGAGTTCTGTGCTTTCCATCAATAAAGCTATTCCTAAAACTAATTATATGTTTTAACAGGAATAAATTGAACAAGTATGGAATAGATAAGTAGCATAAATTACGTAAAAAATTAATGCATTAACTTATAAAGTCATTCCCACCTTTGTCAGTAAGGAGATGTCCTCTTGAACGTGGAACCAGACTTCTGAGGACATTCCAGTTGGAGCATCTAATATAACTATGAAAAAAAAAAAAAAAAGGTTTATTTTTCATCGTACAAACAATGACCACTGATAAATAAAAGACGTTTAGCATATTTAATTACCAACTGGTTTTCCGTGTCCTTTGCACAAGAGATGCATTTTCTGGCCTAAACCAACATCAACAATTTGTCCATCTGGATAAAAAAGAAAAAAGGAACAATTACAGGTTTAGTAAAACTCTAAATTGTAGTTCTTTAAAATAATAAGAACATCTGTGTCATGCTACTAAAAAGTTAATGTTTTTTTTTTTTAATGAGGACCTTTAGGGATGAGCATCTGGCCTTCTCTCTGAAGTGATGCATAGTTGAGAAATGGGGGAATGATGATGATTAAAAGCAGACACTTCCCAAAGTTTATGAGCCATGAGCCACAGGAGAGTCTGTCTTTGACTTCAGCTTGAGTCTGTACTCGCTCTTCATGACCCTGGTTTATCCAGAAAAGAATATTACATAACATTAATACCTATTTCTGGACATGATTTTAACTGTGGAAATGATCTGTAAGGTAGCAATGAAGATGTAAAAATGTTAAAGGAAAAGCAGTCTAATTACACCGCCTACATTTAATTGTTTTAATACGATCGAAATAAATATGTTAGGACAGTCTGTATTCTGCACAATACAAAATAAAACATAGAAGAGACTTGTTCTATGGTCCAGTCTGTCTGTTCGTGTTAGCATCGAGCTGTCACATGAAGCTATTAGCAGCTCATAGTCGTCTCTATTTACCTTTTTGTCTACATTAATATTATCCTTGTTTAAAGCCTGGGTGTCTGTTCTTCTGCGCATTGTGGGATGAATGAACCGTTGGTGCGCTTAAAGTTACATTCATAAAAATACTCTCGAACTGAGCAGAATGAATGAAGGCGTTTGTAACTACTTCCTGGTGGATCTACGGAAACCGATAGGAGACAAACTTTCCTCGACTTTTTGCCTTACCGCCATTCCTTGTGGCTAATATTATGGTGTAGAGTTCCCTTTAAGTAGTTCTTTTAGATTATTATGCGTTACTACTTGTGTTTACTATTATGTGTGGGTTTTTAGCATAGAATGTATAAATAATGGAAGCAATGTCTCCATTTGGTCTAATTCGCCCAAATGACCGCCAATGAACGGCGCTACCATGTTGGATATGTTGACTCCTCCTCCAGACCGGTCAGGATCAACCCTGAGAGTAGCACATCTCTGGTCTGAGAAAGAGCGTGAGACTGTACTAAAGGAAAGTGACTCCCAAAAACACAAAACAAAAGAACCCCCTTCACTGATCTGTAATTTCAAATGTTTCCAGATGATGTTAGCATGTTTTGGATAAACAACCTCTTGAAATTAATTTTATTTTTACACTGCCATATGGTAAATGAAACTATTGTAAATTAATGTTTGCACCAAAAGATTTTTTGTTTTTACTTTCAAATGTCATATACAACTCAGATCAAAACTTGATTTATTTGACCAATTTTATCAGAATTGTCCACAAAAGCAAATGTGTATGAGAGCTTTTTAATGCTGGACGAGAGTTTGGTGTTTAGTCTGTTGTATTCAAGCAAACTAAGACTGAAAAAAGGGACGACTGAAATTTCTGAAATTCTGTTGTAAGTCAAAATAGCTGATTTGTTTGTTGTAAACAAAGGTAATGAATTGCTACCATTAAAGGTGTCCATAGAGAAATAGCCTTTTTCTTTGTACAACACATTTTAAAAAGGTGTCACTATAAACCAGTATAGACCGAAAAATATCCTCCACAAGTCCTAGGGTTTGGTCGGGCCAAGAAAGAAACATTTAGACATTTTTGTTGTAGCAGATATTTGCCAAAATTTTGCAAAAATACAACTTCTTCATTAAACTTATCATGTAGTAACATTTTGTGGTGGTCCATGGGGGTGCAACTGAATGAACCCATTAGGCGCCGAGGGTTTTTTTTTCACCTCTCCAACCACACCCCCCCACTCTGTGGCTTGGGCCCCCTGCCCAGGGGCATATGCCCTCGGAGCTAAGCGCGCAGGCCCGTCCAGTGGCAGAGAGCTCTCCCCGGCGGTCAGTTTCCTGGCCCAGGCTTGAGTCAAGGACCCCCCCCCCCTCCAAAAATCTTCGTAAGTCGGCCATGTTTTCCCCTAGCGTCTGCAGCAGCTCTGACATCACATGACATTAATAGAAAAGAATGGAACAAAAAAACGTGACAGTGTCACAAATTTTGGGCCCGTTTTGTGAAATGTATACGTTTTACCGTGTGGACCAATTGACTATTTTACATTTTGTGGCGAGAATGGGTTGACTATTTATGAGGGAGTGTCTGAGCGGCTTGGTTTTTAGTAAGGACCAGTTGAGGACCTGTTGTCTCAGGTTCATAGATTTACAGCACTATCCTGCAAGTTTATTTATACATTTATTCATATTATAGACTGCTGCCAAACCTTTGGCATTATATGTCATAGTTTATTTTCTTGTTTTCTTTCTTGTTTTAAGTTAAACTAGTGTTGTGCAAAACAGCTTTTATGTGACGCTCACTCAACCAGATAAACTTCCCTTTTTGTTTTGTGTATGCATGATGTATCAATCTACGAATAATTAAATACTTACACTTAAATTTTTGAATGTTTTTGGTCATTAGGGAAAAGGGGTAGGCATCCGGATATTTAACAAAAAGCTATTTTACTTTCCAGGGTATCGAATGACGGTTTTCACACTTTAATGCACTTTGTAAGTAATGATACAGATATTGAGGTCTAAGACACCGGTAATATACTATACATGATCCCTTTACTCATGCCCTTGTTTTTCTGTTGTCTGCACACATTTATAGACAAAGAAAAGTCTGTTGTTTACTTGTGGTCAGGATGATTTCTAGCCATCACATAATGTCAAAGAAGAATTCATCTTACTTTGATCCTCATTGAATTCAGAGAGTTATTTCCTGACTATTATTAATGTCACAGTGAAAACCAAGCCAGACTATCCTCATTATCCATTAAATAATGTATAGACAAAGTGAAACCTCAACAATAGGGCCTGTTTAGATAGCAGGCGACTGGTGACTTGAGCCAAGTAGGGAATTCATTGCAGTAATTAAAAAGCCTGGCTGTACCAAAATGATGAATGTCAGGTGATGACTCACCGTTGTCACAGGACGTGCGTGTGTTTGGGTTGTTTTTGTTTCAGGGTAGGCAGGGTTGATTAAACTTAATGATGCAGGGCCTTGTCAGCGATCCGCTTCTGTTTCACCTCCACACAGGATATTATAATCAGACATAGTTTGGTCAGACACTTGTTACTTTGCCCTTGACTTTTGTATTATCAAGTACAAGTACACAACAGTGAAAAGAAAAAGAAAAAAATATATCTCTTTTATTTTTGTGTTGCCTGTTTGGAAATCCGAGGCAGCTCATTTTATCAAAGCTTTAGGCATAGATTCAGACATAGTAATAGCAATGCAGCAGACATGAATGCATGATGTTCTTGTTGATTGTTAATAGGAGTTATTCTTTGGATTACTAGTGCAGGCTCATGGCTCTTTATGTCCGTTTGTTGACAGAGCTCTTAATCAAACCAAGAATTTCAGCAGTGATTGAATCCTGCCTTTGAGGCTATGACCTGCATATAATGTTTTGTTGTGGGAATCCATGAGGAAAGTGTGCTTGGTGTTATCTTTAAGTAAACTTTACATTACAAAAATAATAATTTAGAAACACTGCTTTCATATTACTAAAAGGATGCTTATGTAACAAGTCACTGTTTGGTTTGATCTGACATTTTCATGTACTTTACACCCACAGCAGAAAAGAAAATGTTCTTTACACTTTATTACTATTCTAATGAGGTATTTCATATTCCTTTAGGCCATGAGTAACATCTTCACCACCACTTACAGCCACGATGAAAAGCTATTGCTTTATTGCCAGGTCACCTTGACACCATTTTTGCCATTTGTGCCATGTCTGGAGGCAGCAGCCATTTTTAAGGTGTTGCTTTCTCCCTCAAGCTCTGACATTCAGCAGAGCTTCACACAATGCATTTCTGCCTTAGTTGCAGGCCACCTTTTCCTCACAACAGATATAAGATAGGACAGCCACTAAAAATGGAGGGCAGAGCAGAGACTGAGTGCAAATAATGACCTATTATTTTGACATTTCTCACATGCCTCTGGATGTATTTCTCTCACACCAGTCTCAACTAAACAACAGCACATAAACCCTGAACACTGACTCCTTAGAAATAGTACCAGATTGAGATAAATGCTTACACTGATACATAAGAAACGCAAAGCATGTCAGAGAAATCAAACTGTAATTGAGATAGCAGTGGTTGAATGGAAAGCCATTTCCTGTTGGTTTATCTCCATTGTCACATAAAGCAGGTTAACTGTGTGACATTTCCGCACTGGGCTGTGTATATCATCAAAGGCCATCAGCAAATGTTGCCTGGGCGTTCATATCTTACAATATGTCAGCTTGCCTTTATTAAATCCAAGTGAATGGTGGTACAGTGCTTTATTGCAGCATCTAAAAACCATAATGTAGGCATGTGATATATATTCATGTTGGTCTTATTGTCTTATATGTCTCCAGAAGTGACACATACCTCTACTATACTATACTATACTATACTATACTATACTATACTATACTATACTATACTATACTATACTAGAACACTTGTACATCACTGACTGGCAATCATTTTTCTTTGTTTATTTGACTTACACGTATGCAATATCAGTAGCAACAATCCTGCCAAAGAGTGATGATGGTTTTATTACCTCTTGTAAAAAACAACTGAACATACAATTCATGTTAGATTTTAATATAGTAAAGGTCAACCTAACTATACACATTAGAGAGAATGATTTATGGGGATCTGCTTTTTACTGTACTCTGCCTTATCGATTGTGGAAGCCTAATTATGTAAGCACTTAGACCATAAACACATAAATGTTATCCTCTTTTTAGCTAATTTCTTATAAATTGATTTCTTGCTCCATTCCAACAGTCCCTTATTGTGTTTTTGCACTTGCCGAGTGTATTAATGTCATTTATACATGTATCTTCTTTCATTTAAAAGGATAGTCACAGCCTCACCTTGGATGAAAACATGCTATTTCTCAGGAAATTCACTGTCTCTTCATTTATTTATGAGTAAGCTCTGGGGTGTTCAGTGGGGTACAGGCATCACAGGCATCAGTCTTCAGCCCTTCGTCTTCTGACTCCATGCGGCGCTCATCGATTTTAGCCCCTCTCTGCTGAAGTGCACCATCAATCAATACAGTAACAAGTCTTCATTTATACTTGAGAAATGCAGTTTCCAACTCAGTGGGCACAAAGTCCTGGTGTTGTGAATGCAGCCAGTGAGAGTCATGGGTCTCCCTTTGGCCTTGAAACTTATCTGTGCAAACAACTAATGCCTGACTGTTCTTCATATATTCTCTCACTGTAAGAGAGACAATATAAGAGGAATACTGAGCCAATACAGGGAGATGCCACTCATGTAAGAATGTAAAAGGGCCTGTGTGGCAGCTGAAATCGACATGTTTATAGTCAGTCACTTAAACCCAGTGGTGTTAAAGTTGCTTATTACCAAATTTAAGTGCTGCTATTAAACTGAGAAATATACTTATACAGCATCTGTCTCATTGTGATCATTCTCAAGTGGTTATAGGAGGTCTTTGGTTTACATTTCCATACAGTGCTGATTACTGCTAATTAAAATTTGAGGAGAGTGGAACAATCTTCACAAAAAAAATCATGATTTGCTTGTTTTGTTTTAAAATATATGGTACTACAGCCTACTGCCCAAAAATACATGGTTTTAATTATATGAATAAGTCTTATTCACATAATTAACCATGCATTTTTACATTTGCAATTATACTGGCAAACTGTAATAATACTGATATAAATATATATATATATATATATATATATATATATTTCATTATGTGCTTGACTCCTAATTTCCACCAAGATATTTATGGAAGCGCGGCATGGAGATTAATTTGCTGTGCACCAGTGAGGCTCAAACAGCAGGGGTAATAAAGGCACAGGGATAGGTTCATTAGGGAGAAAGAGACGCTGAAACGGAAAAAAAATACACATTTAAACTAATACATTTGATTTTTTCAGCCCATTTTCACCTGTACTCTTTTATTTCCACATACTACTGCATCACTGGCTCTACGCTGCACGTCCCAGGATGACAGCTCCTCCCCCAGCCCACCCCTATTGCCTCGCCGGGTCTCGTGTTTGGTATGGTCCGCTCCTCCCCTATCCTACGTCTCGCGGATGGTAGTTTCTATTGGGAGAAGGTCAAATGACTCCGCATGTCTGCCTCTGTGTACATCCCGCTACGGTGCACGGCTGATGAAGAAACACCTCCAGAGCTAATCGCACGCGTCCTAATGTAATTGTGACCCGGGCTCGACGCGCGATGTCCCAGTGAAAGTAAGTACCACTCTCCGACGTGTTTGTGCCCGCAAAACCCTTACTGGGGCTAATATTTTGATAGGGGCCAGAGAAGTGGTTTCCTTATTAAGCTTTAATGTTTGCAAAGTGTTGTGTTTCCACTCAGTCGCTGCGTCTTACGCGTCTAGGATATTTTTGAACTACTCTCTTAGGATGCTGCTGTTTCCATTAGAGGCAGGTGGGGTGATAGTGGGAGAGGAGGGTGGCAGGAGAGCTTCTAACACCGCTGGGTGCTATTTTTGTATGACATGGTGATGAGTTAAAACTATAAATAGAACTTATTTGTAATATTTGAACAACGTGCGTTATACTTAGTGCATTAATTGTGCATCAGAGATGATTGGATGATGAAACAGTGTGCTTTAATCCCTGGAAAGGATTGTAAAATACCACTGGGAACAAAAAAAAGTTCTTAAAGTTAAAAAAAGAGTTTGCTTAATAATTATACTCATTAATTATGATTAAATTGTAAGACTTCTACCCAGAGTTTGTTGTAAATATTTCCCTGAGGTAAGTGTTGGTAATTGGATGTTTACCTCCGACAGCAAGTGGCATGTGAGGTCATTTTTAATGTGGGTGTGCATAAAGTTCACTCTTCTGCAAAAGTAGTTTTGAGCAAAGGAGTGAGAGGAGGATACTTAATGAAGTGAGTCATCAGACTGCTCCCAAAACATCCCCCTGCAGAGCGCCATGCAGCTAAGCCTATTACTCTATTGCATAATGGAATAAGTTATAGCTCCATAAGGTGCACAGCGAGACTCCCAAAGGGGCAACATGGTGAGACTGCATATTGTCCACCCTTCCTAATCTCTTATTATACATCCTAATAAAGGGTAGCTATCCAGAGAGGGTCAGCATATTCACGTATACAGCTGAGAGGAAATGGGATCGCTGTCCAGAGACAAAATGTGCTCTGCTGAGTTGGCTGTCTACTTTCATATCCAAGGCCACACAATTCCTTCTGTGATTTACGAAGTATTTTTATAATTCACAAACATTAAGCCTTTTGAGACCACCCTAACTGTGCAAAAAATAAGTTTACATGACACATTCGGCAAGGTTAATTTATTGCTTTTTGATTGTTTAACCAGCACTAAAACAATAAATATACACAGAAAATACCAGAGCTGCACCATATTTGACCATTCTTTAATGGCTTAAGTTAAAGATAAATTGCATTTGAATCTATGAAGAAAAACGAGGTTGTAACTTCCTCTACTCACTCTGGTGCCACTATATTTGTTCCGTCACACTTTGATATTAGGCTCTGAATGCAAAGTCCGGGTAAATGAAGGGTAAGTGCCACATATAGGACAATAAAAAGATTGTGATTCAAGCAGTTCTTTGCAATTCTGATTTTGCAATTGCTGATATTTTGATGAGAATAAATTTGAAATACATTGTGCAGCCCTAATGCTACCGTATTAGTTATCTGTTTGATTGCGTTTCCTCATCACATGTCCACTTGTTGATACTATGTCATGTCGGAGCGAAGTAAACAAGATGGAGCGTCATTGCTGTCAGTGGTGCTCTGAAGGATGGGGAAGGCGTCACACACACGGACACTTTGAATGATGACTTTCATGATGGAATTATGCACGGTCCCGCTGGCTTTGATTAAACCTTCGCCCTGACGTTATCAGCGTACACTTGCTGTTGCCAATTGATTATTGTATTGGGACTCATGTTGATGAAACTGAGCTCTATTTGATTTACTAGAAATGATTATATACATGTTATTTTTAAGGGAAACAAATTCAATCAGTCCAGTTGTGATAAAGATATTTCCTGTGCCACGTGTAAATCAACTCGTTCACTTTTGATGTTGATAAGTTGGAACTGTGTTTGAGATGGTCTTATCTGTAATTTAAACTATTTTATCTTCTTTTTTGTGCATGTTTATTAATGCACGCACACACACAAGGCTCACAGGTAGAACATTTGTGCCACAGGGATATGAGCTAACGTTACTAAGATTGAGTCTAGTTATGCTATATGTGTGGATTTTAGTTTTTGCTGTTTGTATTTACTGAGAAAACAGGCTATGAATATATTTATACTGAACGTGGTAGCTCCTGTTACAGCAATTGCGTTTTATTTCTGATGCAAAACAGAAAAAGCGTGTGAATGTTGGGTAGAAAAGCACCCTCAAAAGAGCATTTACCTCTATTGGAACTGGCAAACATGTTTCCATATGAACTGTTTATGTGAGCCCATATCCAACGACAAAAAGTGGCCAGTTGCCAGTTGTTACTGGTATATATGTTAATGGATTCATAACATTAACATAAAAAACACACTGTTTAGGAAAACATTAGTATGTATGTTCACATGCACTCTGCTATTGAATACAGAGCTGTTGTCAGCAATAACAGTTCTTTTACTTGAGCTATTGCAGTTTATTATTCTGTAGTTAAAGGGAGGTTGTTGCGAAGGAAAAAAAATCTATAAAGAGGGAGTGAGACTTGGAGGGGAGGCTTCAGAGCCATTAGATAATGACAAGAGCAGTGACACAGTAATTTGTTTCCCTCAGTTGTAATGCAATTCCAGGAATCCACTTCAAAATTAATTTTAGAGGCTTTTAAGAAATACATTTTATGGTTTAATCGGTTTAAAATATTGTTGACAAAGATGCAGCATGGAGAGATTCCCAGACATGATAATGCTTTTACGTTTTCCGTGCAGTCCTGTTTTGTATTTCTTTGGCTATCAATCACTTTTGAACCAGTCTCAGAGCAGGTTACCTATAATCTTGTTGTTTTGTGTCTTTGACGTTGCAGCCAGACAGCAGGCTGTAAGCCTTTCCCCCAACCGCACTCAGCCTTCACTAATTTGTATAAATCCTTTGAGGAAAAGGTTTGTTTGTTCACATGTCTCTGTTCCCTTTTCACCTCTTTTGTCTGACTCCATTGGCGTTATCCTACTGTGTAATGATGATAATCTCAGAAGAGACTTGGGAGGATAAACATCCGTCGCTCACCTCTTAAAAACAAACAGGTTGACCATGACCAATTCGCAGTCGCAGTTGGATGTAAATTGCTTTGTAGAGGTGCTAGCTGGTCTATGGGTGTAGAAGCTTTACGAACACTGTAAACTGGCCGTGGGACTAGTTGGAGGATTACACAGGATTTGTTGTGCTAATCCACTGGAACCCAGCCCAGTGACCCTGTCTCCTCCTCCCTCTCCTATGTGCCATCTCCTACCAGACTTGCCATAACCATATAGACACAAAAACATCACATGACCTCTGCCTGCCAATCATTTGATCCGTTCCTCCAGTTTCAGAAGAGGGGTTGGTCAAAATAGCTGTCAACCAGCCAACAACTGTAATAATGGAGAGTTTTTTCATTATTTTTTTCTTAGCATTACTGTAGTGACGCTAAAAGCCCCTTATAGTCCTTTTTGTAAGCCTACTGGAAATTTAAAGTTTGAATTATGACCTTTGAGGCGGCTGTAGTTTGTATAATGGAGTTTAAACTAAAGCAGAAATTAACGTCAAATGAACGTTCTTGAGAAACCCTTATCGTAGATTGTCAAGAAAAAGTCCTGAAAATGATTAGAAGTCATTGGTATTATAGACCTCCTAAGTTTCCTGAACTATGATGCAAAGGAGACAACAAAAATGATGCATATCTCTGATGTATTTGTGATTAATGAGGCCCAACGTGGGCGTTTTCAAGTGATTGAATGTGCTTTGAGACTGATGACATTCTTGTTGTTCACTCCTGTTAAGGCAGAGGTTTTCTGATAAATCTGCTCACTTAAAGGACAAAGGCCCTGATATAAATTACCATCAGGGTAAATAATAAATGCGATTCAAATGCACTTGAAAATGGGGTTGTTAATGTGACAGCCAAATGACATAGATCACAACACACTGCAAGTTGATGAAAGAAGGGCGGCGCTGTCAGCAAACTCAAATCTGATTAGGCGCCGTCAAATTAACGGACAATGTCTTTGGTTCCACTTTGGGACGCTGCTTGAAAGCTAATTTAATCAAAGCAAGGGGAAGGGTCATTTTTGACTGACATTCCACAGGCGTTTGTCTCTGTCAGACTAATATCACACGCTAAAATGACTCAGCAGAAGAGCCCAACGGTGCACATGGCCTTAACATAAACTGACAGCGTTCTCGCTCTTGTACATACCTTGCCATGAGCTACTCTGCAGGAAAGCTGAGGTTTTGCATTTTATGTCACCACTGTCGCCAACATGTGCAACCTTTATGCAAAGTGCTGAAACAGACCAACACCTACAAAAAGAAATACACTACAAAAGAAGTAAACAAGGCCAAGGATACCATTCTCTCTTTATGATGCATTATTTTTGGCTGTTATTTAGTTTTTTAAGTGCTCCTTTCTGCGGACCTCTTAAAGTAGCGCTGGCCCATTCCTTTCTGTAATCAAATTGATTAGTTGAGGTTCTTCGTTGTCCTGTTGTACTTTTAAAACAAACTCCACACAGAAAGGCCAGAGAGTCAAACTGCTAACCACTTTAGTACCATGCCACCAAAATATTTATTTATTATTTATTAACGATATACAGTAGAGTTGTTCACTGCCTCCATTGTTAATGTATAATTTCCCCAGTCTCTTTAAACAGTATTGATTATAACTGTTTGTTAATTTATCAGTGAATTACAAATAGAAAGCATTAGTCAGCATGTAGTAGTCAGCCAAGCATCCCTAATAAATATCACAGACAACGACCACTAAAGCCTCTTCGCAGCAGGCTCACAGCATGCTTTTGGTCTGGTTATAATGTGTTTAAATTCATTGTTGGACTGGGTTCATATTTGAATAAAAGCTGTTAAAATAATGAAGCCAGTGAGAGCTCAGATTGTGTTTAGTGGAAATGGCAGTTTGAGTAACATTTATAGTCTTCCATATTTTAGCCTCTTTGCAGTAGTGTTCCCATCAGCACTGACTGCAGCCTGTAACATTACCCAGAGCACATTGTCTATAAAAGATGTAGCTTTTACAATATGATTGAGGCTAGAATGACCCTCTTGGTGTTTGATTAAATGTTAATATACAAGGATAGTTGATAACACACTGTGCTCTTTTAGTTTTTCTTGATTTCATTTTATTTTATTGCATATTTGAAACTGTTTAAGCTAAAATCTTCTGTTCATGAAATACAGATGAAAAGGAGAAAATGAAACATAGGTTGGGTGATATGACCCCAATTCACCTCAACGATTTAAAGGGACAGTCCAGTGATTAATTGCCCTGCCTATGATAACACAGAAAGTGATGAACATCTGTCCCTTTACACTGATAATCTTTTGGCAAAAGTTGTATTCTTTTACCAATAAATTACTTCAAGTAAAACATCCAGCACCATCCAGCACTACTGACCTTGAGTTCCTTTAAGAGAGACAGATAAGATGCCCCTGAGAAGATAACCAGGCTCTGCAGCCATTAGACCAACGCAAATACAAGAGTCAAAAATGACCGAGAGAGTGTTTATTCTTGCCCAGTAATTGACTGAGCATTTCCATAATGGCATTGTGTTTCCTGCCAGGCTAATGTGACCCCTATTAGTTCAGGAAACATACTGCAATCAGGCTCTGTGTGCACTGCCAGACAGGGCCAAGGAAATGAGTCGGAGATGAGAGGCTGGAAGGCAGAGGTGTAAACAAGGGTTAGGTACAGACAATGGGACAACCAGGAGCAGGGAACAGAAGGGTAGATGAATCATCACTGCAGCAACGGCCGCGACTGGGACACCTCTGCAGCTTTTTTAATGGACAGTTTGACTTTTGAACAGTACTATAAAGTTATTATTATTATTATGATCACAGGGAAAGTCAAATGAAACCTGCACTTGACTCATTTATAAGCACATGATGAGAATGGGCCAAGGAACCAGGTTTGTTTACAAATGGATCTAAAAAGCTTTCATGGTACGTCTTTGAGTCTGGGGTTGGCATTTGTCCTGATAATACTCTCTCTGGATAAATTGTGGAGGTTGTGTTGTATTTTTTCCTCAGAGCTTCTAACTTTTATAGCTGTTACTGATTTAGCTGCATGCTGGGCCAGCTAATCCTGCACCTAATCAATATTCCACTTCTGCTTGCACTCTGGATTTGATCCAGGAGCCAGTCGAGCTGATATTTAGATCTACCTTCTTTTCATTCATTAAGTCAGCTGCACAGTGAATTTGAATTTGCATTTAAAATACTGAACGTTTACATCTAAAATAGGGTACCAGACTGTATTTTTCTCGTGGCGATGGCCTTTGTCCTTGTGGGGTACACATTCTTGCAGTTTGTTTTGTCAAGTGGGCACTCTATACATGCTTAGTTCATCTTAGTTCTGTGTGAAATAGCTCTGTCAGCCCTGAGCTTAAAGCTGCCTGTGTTGGGTCGAACACATCACCCTTGTGTCATTGGTGTTTTACGGTCGGCAGCTCTGAGCAGAAGTGCCGACCGTAGCAGCGGCATTACCTGCTGTCCCTCTGTCTGACTGAGGGATTCGCCTCAATCCATTACATGCTTGGATGCTGATAGTGTTTGTCAGAATGCTCTGCACGCCCAGAGACAATTAAGCTCAAACATAAGACTGGCTTAATGAAGCTCGGCAGCAAAAACATCCTCAAACAAGGCTCTTTTGCCGGGGAGATTGAAGTATACAAGGTCCATTCATGTTGGGAGCAGCCACATGGCTCACCGGCCTGCGCAGTTGTTCTGGTAGGTTTATATACAGGCAGCAATGAAAGACATTCACCTATGCAAATCAGCTAAAACGTCAAATGCAACCTTTTGAGAACCTTTTCAAGGCTGACAGTGTAGCATTTTCTCAGCGAAAGATGTTTCAATAACATTCACGTACAGGTGCATCATAAAACACTGTTAAAAACACTTTAAATTTTCAGTGTCTATGGTTTACTTTTTGCTTCAAGATTATTTAATTGCTTTTCCTTGATATATCTTTTGGTCTGCTACAGTACACTGGAAGGGGAAACCCACTTCACAATCCCAAATGACTATAGATCTGTTATTTTATTCCAAAGGAGCAGTGAGTTTCATTTGCGCCCTCACAACACTGTGACGAATGGGAGGATGACTCATATGTAGGGGCAATGAAAAAGGAAATTGTGCGACTCTTTGGAAATGATCTCTCTGTACTCTCTGAATTGCTGCTTATTTTAGATAAACAGTTATCTTTCATGCGAGGAAAAAATATAAAGAAATAGTAATTGGCTTTCTCTATTTATGAACCTCCAGCCTTTTATAGTGTACATCATCTCATTAATGTTGCTCTTCTGCCTGGAGACTACAATATCTGCACGTAATTGTTTTTATTTCAAACACAATTTATGCTGCATTGTTACATAGTGCTTAAAACTGTCTCATTTCTAAGGTTGCTGCAGTAAACAGACAAAACTTTACCTGTGTAGAGGGACTGGCTGTCTTAGTATCGTCACGCGTGTCAGGATTTTTTGCACTGAAAGCAACCAGACAATACTTTTACTTTGTGCGATTGAGTCATATTTTGTGATTTCAGTTTTTTATTACGATGTACTCATACACTTGGTCACAGCTTGATTTTATTTAAAACTACATCATGTAAGCCTTATCCTAATTCTTTTTCTGTTCTTTACAAAGAATTAGTCTGGTCCCTCTCGGTTTGAGTTTGATTTCCACAAAGCAAAACAAATACACCAACGAAATTTGAAAAACAGATTGCTAAGAAAGAGCGAGGTGAAAGTGTAACCTTATGTAACTTTGACCTTAAAAAATATCACCTCATGTCAAGTGGATGGTCCCTTAACGTGGGCCAAGATCCTCTCAGAGTTGGCCAGAGAAACTTCTCTATGTAGCTTGAGGTGAGCAACTTCTTGATGATTAATTACTTTGTCTTTCACCTTTTTGTTTTAGCTTTGTAAAATTAGAATAACCTAATAAATTCTCAGCTAAACTTAGCATGTAATAAATGCCCAATTTGAAAGTGAGCTACTGCTTTATGCAGCAGGGAACATTTTCTTTCATGAGTAACTCTCAGCACAAATTTGAAAACAGACTAAAATCTCTTTGTCAATGGACTTTGCAGAGTGCTTAAAAGATTATGCTGTGCTTGAAAAATTATATGCTGCATTTAACTTTAGCTTTCTTGTATTAAAGCATACTTATCCTGTCATTTATCTGGATGGCGGTTTTAAAGATAACCCTTTTTAATTACACTGCCTTAAAGGCACACTGAAATTTTGTTATGTCTGGTTGTTTACTTTATTGGCTGCTGCACTGATCACTTACGGAAGTGACAGCATCCCGTTTCAATGTCACCTGAGTGAATTATTGGATGTTTCCAGTGTCACACTACTTTGTTAACCTTAACACCTGTAATTCAGCTTGTCTCAACCCACTGCCCTGTACTGGCAGAACAATTTAACATCTTGAGTTTGAAGATATCTATGCAACACACAGATAAGGAGATGAAGACGGAGAACTGGACAGAAGCGAGTTCACCCATTTTTCCCTGTGGCCCTCCACTCTTCTCATTAAAGGCAGGAGAGGGTGAGAAGTGAGGCTTGCATAGACCTCTGCATGAATTATTGAACCCTATCTTCTTTTACTCCAGCTCCTCCTCCACAGTCTCTGATAACCTTTACATAAAGGAGCAGAGGCTAACTCTCAACCATTAGACAGTGTGCTATAGCACACGGTAAAAGAGGCTTTGGGATTCCCACACTGCTTAATAACCTTCACGTGCCTTGTTTACCTACATAAGCAAATATACAATCCCCTTTTTAATTGCATTTTAATTGCTTATTTTTCCAGTTGCATGTCAGCACTAATTAAGTTCACTGCACTGTAAACACACCCCTGTCCTCCATGTTCAATGTATCTCGGTAACGTTGCCAGAAATGTTGATGCATAGAATATTAATGTTTTAGTGCAGGGTAGTAACACACTTTTAGTTCAGGGGCTACAGGAAGCCCAGGTTGATCTGACCTGTTAAATAATAACATAACCTAAAAATAACAACAACTCCAATTTTTCCCTCTTTGTTTTAGTTCAAAGAAGTACAATTACATTATAATGTCAGGGTTTTTTTTAATTGCAACAGAAAAAGGCTAATGTTGGCCAAAGCCATCAGTATTTTCACAATCTCACCCTCACAATATGGCTTTTGGCTGTTTTTCTAGCAATAACATAGCTAACGTTCACTGCTGTATCACAGATTTCTCAGTTACAGGTAAAAACAGACTGTTGTTTCCTCTGCTCTGCTAACAATTCATTTATCTACTCTCTTCTCAGTTGTCTTTGCAGGCCAGATATTATATTCCTTGAACACTGAAACCTGCTGTGTACACACCAAACACACACGTTTCCCTTTCACCTCTGTGAATAAATTGGAAGTGGTCCATTTTTTCTTGGACAACAACTCTACACCCTGTGTCTACTTTTTGAAAACCAGATTGACAGTCATATGTATGTTTGACACCTCTGTTTTAGGGGAATAATATATATATTTTTACATTGATCTATGGAAACCACTTTTCTCTGGTTCAGCTGACACATTGTCAATATGTCATAAACAAGTTTAAACTGGAAAACTGTAACATAATATTAAACAAGAGTTAAGTTATTACAGGAACTTAACATGAGTTAAGTTCTTGTAATAATTTACAAAACATTACTTCTACATGTCCTAAATAAGATGACATAAAACTTTGTAAATAAATCATGGTTCAGCTCCTACTCATGGTTTATTTATTATTTCAATGATAATTACATATTTATTAACGCTCCACTACTGCTTAGTGTGTAGCAGTTGTAAAGTCTCACTGTTAACTTTGTGTATCTCAAAAGGAAAGAGGGAAGGAAGTTGACTCTCAGTACATTGTCTGTGCATCGTTGCCACAGTTGTGCTCTGCTCATTACATCCCTCCATGCCCAGTCAACTTGCTCTATTAGTGAATGGTTAATAGATGTTGCTAAGGTCAGCGTGTTCAAAACATGTCGACAACTCCCTGTGACTCATCTGTGATGCTGAAAATCTCACTGTTATCTCCTCCCCTCCCCTGTCCTCTTCTGTCTGTCTGTGGATGTGCTTCCTGCAGGTTTCAAAAGTCAACATCAAACTGTGACCTCCCAAAGCCTCTGAGCAGGAGAGAGAAGACGCTGCCAAGATGTTCAGCACTAAAAGGTCAGCACAATGTCACTCTTGATCTATTCTTGCGTGCTCATAAAGGAAAAGAAGAAATCTCGGGGCATTTTAAAATGGCTTCTGCTGATAATGGCTGACATTTGTGGTCATCTGTGTTATCTAGATTAGTTTGGATTTATAAAGATGTGCAGCTCTGAAGTAGAGAGAGGGAACATTTTGTTTGAGTCTATGTCTTACATATTTTCTCTTTTTTGTATCTCTGAATATCAATTTCACCATGTCTAAGTAAATAACCAGTGACCATAAACACCTCATCTTGGAAGTTTAGGAAAGCCCAGTTTACT
Source organism: Rhyacichthys aspro (assembly GCA_036850595.1). Lineage (NCBI taxonomy): Eukaryota > Metazoa > Chordata > Actinopteri > Gobiiformes > Rhyacichthyidae > Rhyacichthys > Rhyacichthys aspro. The sequence continues at coordinate 6,351,767 of CM072163.1, read as the reverse complement.
GAGCTCTATACCTGTGTGTACATTTTCCATTTTTAATGTAGTGCAGTAGTATACAGTCTGCATAAATCATTGATCACTTTGGCTTTTCTGCTTGCTGCCTGTAAGGAAAGGTGGTCACATTGCTCTGTCAGAATAAGAAAGGTGGATCATCTAAATGAGGTTCCTTACTGTAGGTTTAAGGGTAAGTTTGGGATTTTGGTATGGTTTGTGAATATTCATGTTATGCACACTAACTACAGACTATAATCTACTTCACTTAGTTTGACTTCATTGTACACTACTTGGTTGCAGGTTAACAAAAAAAATACATAATGAGATTAATCACACAGCCAATTTAGTTTTGAGGTTTATTTGTAATTTTTAATGAAATAAGATGAGAAAGAATGTAATGTCCATTTACAGCTGGTTTTCAGGAGGAGGTAAATGGGCTGCAGTGTAGTTGTTGTTGGGGAGCTGGCCCAGTCCATTTGATGGTGTAGACATCAATGCCATCTGGTCATTGTTGACTTGTGAATAGTATATGGGGCCTGTTGGCTGTAGGACTTGCTGCTGTGAGAACTGTGTCTGAACTGCACTTGCATTTCCAGCTGCAGATGCTGAAATGAGTTTAAAGAAATTATAAGTATGGCAGTTCTTATACTAGTTCCTATCTCCAGATTTGAACAACATTTTAACTTACCTGTTGTCTTATTTGTTCTCTTTGTTCTCTTTCTCCCCTTAAACAAACAAAAGCACTTGTTAGATTTCAGAAATATCAGCAGTGATTGTGTCCAAGTCGCATGTAAAGACGGTGTACTTACATAATTGTCAGTGGGAGACCAGTCAGGATATGCCTCTTCATGGAGACGCCTTGCTGTTTGAGCCTTTAAATAATACTCAAATTTAGCCTCCTGAGATAACATCCTCCACTGTTGGGAAAAGACAATCAGCAATTTGAATACATCAACAATAAAGTATGCAAACTGATACATAAGTAAAAGGGAATTATTCAGGTGTACATAACAGAGACAATAAAAATGAAATGCTTCACAACAATTTAAACTCACTCTTTGGCCCAGAACAGTGTTCACTACCGCTGAGTGAGTGATGTTGAGCTCAGCCATGACCTTATGTCTGTTCTCTTCCTTAAACAACATGAAGGAATTTGGTGGCCTCTTAATGTAAGGTTTGTCGTCATCGTTGGTACGCTGACGTTTTCTGGAAACAGAATAAAACGGTAGCAGTTAAGTTTAGAAGTTAATACCACAGAACCAGAATCAGTGAAAAGAAAAGCTGAGTCATTTGCAAAAAAATGTAAAAGTGAGTTTACTTTGATGTGGACTCTTTGGTTCTTGATGCAGAGTTGTTGTTGGGGGCAGATGGTCCCGCTATAATCTCATACATCATTTGCCCATCACTTCAGAGATAAAAAATATACACATTAGACTTCAAATAAATGAAAACTATAGAGTGTTGAGGTAAATTGAAGCATCGTACTTACATTACACCAATGGGACGGATCATCGATTCAGGGATCAGTTGGTTAGAAGTTATCTGGAGAGAGACATAAACATAAGATAGAATAATGTTATCAACATATCCTGCTGTTATTGTCCTGATGTATGTAAACACACCAGTAATCCCACTTACATGAGGAAGATTAAAATAAAAAACGCTAACTAATAGCATTTTCTGTCTGATTGTAAGTAAAATTTTTCATAACATCTAAATCTGTAATGTATTATTTCCCTTTTCAGTGTTTCTACTACTTGATGCTGCATTAAACTGTTCTAAACTTACTTGCTGCGGAGCAACAAATGGGATCTGCCCGTTTGTGACTGTTGCTGGTGCATGTTGTTGTGGCACAGCAAACTGATTGGGCACATTCTGTAAATTATAAGGCTTATGTTAGTCATATGAAAACCTTTTAAATAAGCACAAATACAATGTTTCACTCCTCCCTGGCCTCTACTTCTTCCCTATCCTTACCTGACCCTGGTTAGTAATGCCTGCTTGACTGTACTGCTGATTCTGCACTGGCTGACTATACTGTTGAATCAGCGCTGGCTGATAGTTTTGTTGAGTGTACTGGCTGCACTCTGGCTGCGTCTGGTTCTGCACTGGCTGACCATAGTGTTGAACTGGTTGACCATAGTGCTGAACTGGCTGACCATAGTGTTGAACTGGCTGACCATAGTGTTGAACTGGCACTGGTTGACTTGATTGGCTATACACTAGCTGGCTGCACTGCTGGCTGGGCCCTGGCTGAGTGTATTGCTGGTTGTATGCCGGCTGGTTGTATTGTTGAATCAGTACTGGCTGATTTAATGGCGCTGCTGTTTGGTTGTTGTACCCAGTTAGAGCAGATGAGGCACTGTTTGATCCAGAGAAAACCTGAGTAGCCTGTCCATATGTGCTTAGAACTGCAGGCTCGGGGTATGTCTGAGGTTCAGGGTCTGGCAGAGTTTCACGATCCATCTGAGGCTCGGGGCCTGTCAGAGGTTCAGTGTCCATCTCAGGATCTGTCTGAAGTTCCCGAAGAACATCAGTGTCTGTCAGTGGCTCTTGGTCTAGTAGTGGCTGCAGCTCAGTATTTGCAGGAGGACATGGTGAAAAGTCCAAAGCTCTAAATCCCTCCGCTGCAGTGCTCTCTGCAACTTCCAAATTAAACATCGTCACAAAGTGGACAATATCTTCCTCCATCTCTGTTAATAGCTGATTGTCCTCAGAATCTGTGCTGTGACTCTCAGAAGATAAAGGTAAGTCCATCTTCGGAGGCTCGGGGACCAGCAAATGCTCAGGGTCTTGAGCAGCCACGTCATCTGGAGACAAAGGCTCCAGAGAGTTACCGCCTGTGACACACCCAAGCGTATTGCTGTCCCGTATAAACACTTGGTCCACTTTAAGTTCAGGATCAGGAAGACGATAATGGTCCCGGCGAGGCTGGGGGTCTGGCAAATGCTCAGGGTCTTGAGCAGTCACGTCATCTAGAGGCAAAGGCTCCAGAGAGTAACCGCTTATGACACACCCAAGCGTATTGCTGTCCCGTATAAACACTTGGTCCACCTCAAGCTCAGGTTCGGGAAGAGCATAATGGCTCCAGGGAGGCTGGGGGTCTGGCTCAGGGTCTTGAGCAGCCACGTCATCAGCAGACAAAGGCTCCAGAGAGTAACCGCCTGTGACACATCCAAGCGTATTGGAGTCTCGTATAAACACTTGGTCCACCTCAAGTTCAGGATCAGGAAGAGGATAATGGTCCCGGCGAGGCTGGGGGTCTGGCAAATGCTCAGGGTCTTGAGCAGTCACGTCATCTAGAGGCAAAGGCTCCAGAGAGTAACCGCCTGTGACACATCCAAGCGTATTGCTGTCCCGTATGAACACTTGGTCCACCTCAAGCTCAGGATCGGGAAGAGCATAATGGTCCCAGCGAGGCTGGGGGTCTGGCTCAGGGTCTTGAGCAGTCACATCATCTAGAGGTCTGCCTTCAAGAGTCTTTAACAAATCCTCTAGAGAGCAACCGTCCAGCCCTGTGAACACTGTTGGACTCTCCTGTCCAAGCGTGCTGTGGTAGTCGTGATGTGGTCGAATGTCATTCAGAAACACTTGCTCAACCTCAAGCTCAGGATCTGGAAGTGGAAAATAGTCCTGGCGAGGTCGGGGGTCTGGGAGAGGCAAGTACTCCTCGTTTTGTAGCTCCTCCACAAGAGCATACTCTATCTCGTCCCAGATGTCCATAAATGACATTGAATCCATTTTGGATATCTGCTGAGTCAGGGATCGAACACGAACAGAAGAATAACTCTGACGGTCAGTAGTTTCCTGTAACATTCAAACAAGTCTATTTCAGTACACTACACACTTATCTGTCCACATTATATCATTATCATGTTTGAAATAATGGTATTAACTGCTATATACATTTAGTAGTCAGTAAACAGCATTTTAATCTTACTCTTTTTCTTTTTTTTGTCTTAAAAACATCTGCTATAGTTTTCATTTGTATCACTTCATGTTAAGGTAAAATGGTCAAATTGAAATACTGATTAATAATATTCATTCTCAAGGTTCACATAATTAATTCATGTTTAAATATTAAAACAACATATTACATTTATCTTCTATAATCTATATTTAATGCTTCATATTCGAGCATGTGTCTTAAAGGACCTGCTCTCCCAATCCCATGCTCCACAGCAGAGAAATTCAAGATAAGTGTAATAACAACATATTACATCTTAAATATATTACACTTACAATGTCAAATGGACCTTCACTACATATTTGCATTGTTTCTTTGATACACAAACGAATACATGCAGTGAAAATGAAAATATTGCACAAAATCATCAACTTTTGGAAAATACTGAACTGACAAAGAAAATCGATAATATGCTTTAGTAAACCACTCAGGTAAGAAATAACTACTCACCCGTTGATCTCAGGCTTCCGTTGATGACTTTGTTAGCGGTTTTTCGACTTGTTTCGTAAAACTAGTTGAGAGCTCAAGTAAGAGATGCGTATTCTTCACTGTCTCAAGTGAAATGAACTGAGGTTTCAGAAGGAACCTAACTCTATAGAACTGTCCTCTGTGTCATCGTGTCATTCCATCTGTTACCACGGCGCCGTTTTTCATATTATTACAATTGTAAACAAATGCATATATCTGTATATCTTTTATTCTTTTAGTTTCTCCCAAACACTGTTGTAGTTGTAGCAGACTGTTGTGTTGAGTTTGTTTGCTCTTTTACAACAGGTTCTCTCCCATTGTTTCAGCTTCTTTTCAAAATCAAACATGTTTCTCTCCACAATCCGACATGCTTTAGTGAAATGGTGAAGCTATTTGTCTATGGCACATACAAACCTGAATCAATGAGAACGATGTATATTTAGGCATTTTATTGTCCTTTTATTGTATACATATGTGCAAATACAGCAGTTCCATAATGATAGATTCACATTAAAAGTGACAAAAATCACTTGTTGCTGTTTAGGTCGCTCTCCCAACCTCTCTGCTAAGTTTTTGCCCAGATAGGTGACTTCATTGTTCACATTACCCTGAAAACAAATGTAAACTGTTCCTTTTAGTCACTTATGTTGCTTTTAGATGCATCAAATCACAACATATGCACCTGAAACTCCAGCTCTAACTATTTCCATATACCTTTAATGCTACTAAATACACTATTCTGCTGCAGAGCGTTACATTATCAAACTTGACCTTGTGCTACAAAGGCTCACCTGACACACACACACATCCACGCTGAGTTGTTATCAGCAGCTGTAAGCCCATAGGGATGTGAGAGGTCACTTTATTGATGGCAGCAGGTTCCACAGCATGAGAAGCACATGGTAAGATTAGACTGACATTCACCTCTGAAGTCCTGATTTATATTGACAAAAGGCCCTGCCACTGCATCACTAAGATATATAGATTGCCTCGTTGCCTTTTTAAACTCTCTCAGCAGCTACTGTATGTGTACATTCAGCAACAGACCATTAATTTCTGACACTTACACACATTTCATTACATTACCCTGCCCAGTTAGGTAAATAATGAAACCTGTAAGCAGTGTTTGATGCTGTGCTACTTTACATATCTCTCAAAAATTCAGCAGCGTGTGTACATTACAGTCAATTCATATTTTTTATATATTTATATTTTTTATTTTGGCACAGCTGTAAGGTGTTGGAGGAGGTACATAGGAGACCCTTGCTTAACTTTGACAGGGATAAAAGGCCCTGGATAAGAAGTGAGTGGTGTCATTGGGCAGCATCCTTCCACCTGTCTCTCCTGATGTGTGTGTGATCCTCATACAGTTGCTGAGGAGATGATTAAACCCAAGCAGCTCTCCGTCTTCAGGGGCCTGCGTCAGCACCGTCGAGGACACGGATACGCTCAAAATGACTGTAATAAGGTGCCATCTTGAAATTCAAAGACTCCATTCTCGTTTTCTGCTGAATATGAAACAAAGCCTTTTTCTACAGCTGAACTGCTGAACCAAACATAAAACGGCAGAGGAAGCCTTGCTGTGTGCTGTTGTGGCTTCATTTGTGGGTTTTTCTTATTGGTTTTTTGCTCTTTGTTTGCCTCAAGACATCTCAGCACATACAATAGAGGAGTCTAATTAAAAGTCTCTCATTAAACTTGAGAATTCAATCGTCTTACGGAACCAATTTACATTTGATTTGAATGAAATGTGAAACAAGACATGGCTAATAAATCCAAAGCGCTCCTGATGGTGTTGACTTATGGATAAGCTGGCTGCGCTGGGATTGTGTTTATGTGTGCTCATTAAAATGTAACTAGAGCATGGTTAACTCACCCTATAATTCTCAGCGATTTGGGTTACTCATCTAAACTCTCTCTGTTTTTGTGTTTACAAGCATAATCAGCAAATCTGCTTTCAATAAGAGACGAGCTGGTGTCACAGAGGATTCATGTTTTTATGAAAATATGTAGAAAAATACAACCAGCAAACCTTCTTAGCTTTTAGTCCTTTCTTGACAATCAAATATATAGTTTGTATTATTAGAATAATGGCTGACAGTACTCAAACAATGCACTTGTTTGAAAGCACCAAGTGCACTGTGTTATTACATATTCCATCAGCATTGACAGAAGGTGAAGACTCTTCTTTCTTTTTCAGATATTTGTATATGTAATGATTTTGTGTAGTTGAGACAAAACCAGTGACCGATGATATTCACACCAGAAAATAAACCAAACCCCTGCTTAGTTTGGTCTAGATCAGTACAACCTTGTCTTGTCAGTTCAAGTAACTGCTGTTTGGGTAAATCTACAATTGACAAAATATTTCACACCAGATATTTTAGTTTGAAAAGGAAGGCATGCAGGTAAGTCCTTTTAAAAGCTGGAGATAGTACCATTTGTCAACGTCTGTGAATCCACTCTTGTTAATTCTTGTTAAAGGGGTTTGTTTATTTAGGAGAGTATTTTTGTTTTTGATTCCAGTTATGTTGAGGTGTATTGTATTGTATATTATTATACAGCCTCAGACTAATCTGTGGTTTGTCGCCACATTTGTTAGTCATCAGGACAGAAACAGGAAATGACTGTTATTGCAGCAATATAAAAGATATTATGTTGATAAAATTGCCGGAGGAGTGTATTTAACTTTCCTCTTAGCTTGGCTGAAAGGTCTATCCTCAGGCAGCGCTTCCATCTCTAACACAGATGACCTTGACAAACAATACACAAAGTGAACATCGGCAGGACTGGCACACTACTTGCTCTTGGCTTGATGTCCATGATTTATCCTCGGTGAACACTTGTTACATGACGACACAGTGTTCGTACACTTGCACCTCTGCTCCAACTATACAGCAATCAGTATGTCACATCGTCATCTCAGTAGTTAAGCTTTTAATGGCATCAGTAATTACACTTTCAACTAAATACCAGCTCTGACATTGACCCCCCGCTTCTCTTGACCTTCATAAGCAGTAATTGGATATCTAACTAACGGTAGCTTGGAGGTGTTGATCGACATCAAGGGGCCATGGACTTGATTATTTATGTATGCGAAGAGAAGAGAATGGCGTCTGGGGAGTAGAGTGCATGCTGGGATGTGTTAACCCCTTACAAAGGCCTGCTGAGCCCATCATGAAACAGGCTGCCACTCCAACACTACACATAAACTCTCCTTTGACTGACCTTGAGGTGCATTCAACATTGTACTCACTGCATAAAAGCTCATCAAAAAGTGTTAGATTCTTTTTGTTTTGAAAAGTCTCAGATCACCAGCTTCAGTTATGTGCCAATAATTTCAGTGAATACTATTATACAACACTACAATATTATAAGTGTTCAGTTTCTGTCTGCACAAACAAGTATTTCAGTAAGTAGAATAAAATACAAAAGCATTTCTCTACATCTGTTTTTGTTTTTATACCAACTAAAAAGCTGAATAAGACCATGTGGCCAGTGGAGAGACTGTATGCTGTTGGCTCCTCATTCTCAACGAGCGGAGAACACACCTTAGCCACAGCCCTAGAGACTGTACAAGCCTGTTGGAACAATGTCGATATAATCAGTCTCTCTGCCCGAGATGTCCAAGTTGGTCTATACTTTCGCAGCTTACTTTAACAGTGCGGACAGCAGCAGCATTTTGATCAGGCCGTTTTCAATGCGGCATGTCCCGGCCATAGGAAGTGACAGCATCAGTAATGGAGCCAGAGGACTGCTAAACTCTGCAGGAAAGTAATGAGAATTGGACTTTGTGCTGACATTGGGAAGTGGGAGGTATCAAATGTCAAGGGATACATTCATTTTTTGTGTTTGGTTGTGCTCCACAGCAGAATTAGTGCATGAAAAATGTTAGTATATATTATGAGTGTTTAAATATGATAGAAGACACAGTACACCATGAAATCAGCATGTATCAATAGTCTTAATATACTGTATATTGTAGATTTTATGCTTTACGCTCCATCCCTCTTTAATTTTTAAATGTATTTTCTTTGTTCATGTATGTTGACAGTATCAAAATTTCTCTGATTGTTTATGATTGATTGAGCAAAGACAGTTTGACTGACTAACCCTCCATATTGATTTTTCCAGTCATGTGATTTTGTGAAAGTGCGTACATGGCAAAGGTCGATTCTCAGCTCCTCCACTTAGGCGCTGCATCCACCTGACCGAGCTGCATTTGGCTAAACCGCACCGGCACCAAGGGAGGTAGCAGCCACCTGAAGGTTGTCACTGTTAAACTCTAGGCCTCGTGCTTTACAGCCTCTTCTGTCGCCGTCGCAAGGATAAACAGCTCTGCCATGACAACAGTGGATTTATGGTGCTTTCTGAAGCGCGCGGCCTTGGTCAGATGTGAGTGTACTCTCGCGGCTTTCGCACAGCTCAGATTGATGCGTGTTGTGTTTTAATTGAAAAATGCCAAAAGAGGCGGTCGTTGTGTTTTCAGGGCTGTGGAGTTTTGAGGTCTGTTACTCAGAGTCATGTGGGGAAACTAGAAAGAATAATCGTTTAGTTGGCAGCATTTTGGATGAAAAACAAGAACTGCTCATTGAATTACACCCTGTTCCAAGAATAGCCCTCGCCTCTCGAACAAGCTGGATAATAAAATACTTTTGACACATTTAGCCAAAATGAAACGAAAGACGTATCGAACTCTATACCTGCTGACTGTCCATTAGAGTTTTTAAAGTTTGCCAGCAAGTTTCTGTAGCTTTTGTCTTTTATGGTCAAGAAAATGTATTTTTAAATATAAAATTGAGTTGCACCTCACATTCAATCCATGTTTATTTCACTGTCTGCCATAAACCAACATATGTCTAGTGCTCTGTGAACACAAAGATAGTAACAAATAGTCCACAGAGAATAAGATAATGAGACTGTTTCAAATGGATTAGTCAGATGGACAAGATTTGTGAATGTCTTTATCTACAATTTAATTTGAATCTAGATGATTTAGGATAAATGGCTGCACCGGCCTTACCCTGAGACCTATGCATAATAATTGCTGTTAATCATGATAAGGTGAGACTGCAGTTGTTACAGACCGATTTGTGTTTCCCATTTAACAACTGTGCCATATAAATGTCTGTAATGGTGTTTATATTTCTTCCTAGCCTCACATATATGACAAACTAGGCCACACACACATTATATTTTATAACACCCAAAGCTCTTAGTGGCTCTCGACTATGTGCACATCTTTATTCATGACTCCTTGCACCTTGTAATCAAACTGAATGGTAGAGGAAATGGTATGTAACACAAAACGCCTTTACCCCACAAAGCTATACACATACAACATGGACATATATAGAGATACAAACTACTACAAAGGTCAAACTTTTTGCTGTGGTTTGATGGGGATGATGGTTTGTTATTACACCTTCACACCCCCACAGTTTCCAGCCGAGCACATGCCAGTCATTTTGATGAGCTGTCTTTGAAACCTCCAGCTGTCCTCCTCCAGCAAAACCTATAAATCTACAAAATTGTCCATTGTGTTTTGAACAGGTCTTGCTTTGTGGTTATGCTACAAATTGTTTTTCATGCGACCTTCTTCGGCTTGACAGCTGCCAAGACATATATCTACAGTAGAGATTAGGCCTTGGCCTTCGATCAAAATGGTGATTAATTCAGAATTGAACCTAGGTTATGATTAATAAACCTCCATAGCTCTCAATCTTTCCATTAAGACTGCACAGGACACATACACATTTATCATAATGGCAATATTAACAGTTGCGTCATCTGAAGAACAGCAAGTGCCATATCTATCTATCTCTATCGCTGTCTATCTAATTTAAACAAACTTATGTAGTGTAAATGGCACCTATTTCCATGTGTTAGAAATGAATTCTTTTAGCATAGCAAAGGGGGACATTCATATATTAAAGGTAACCTTGTAATAACGAATGTAATATGCAGTTGTTATTGCAAAATTCATTTTTTTCTCCTGAAGCAGTTGTTTATTGGGTAGATAGGTGCTAGTGTAAAAGCCAAGATGTATTTGTCAAAGTGTATGTCTTTGTAAATGTATAATATTTGAAGGATTACACACAGATAAACTAACAAACATCTCAAAGACTGACAATTGTTATAGGATCCATATTCTTCCTTCTATCCTTCAAAGACAGTGATATGGAGGTGCCTTGGCGCCTGGCCTGGTAGAGCCACCTGGTTCATCATCTCTATATGTACAAATAAATAAGCTAAAAAGTCATACAAATAATTACTTTGTCAGTCATGGTGGAACTACACTATGGGTTTGATGAATGTAAATTGTATTGTGAATTAGTATGAGACTTATTTAATTGTCTATATTTGTCTCTGATGTATTGTATGCCCATATAAGCTGGGATAGGTTACAGCCACCTGTGACCATTGACTCATGGTAGAAGATGAATGACTGTTTTGTTTTTTTTAAACCCATGTGGCCCTATACACAAGGCTCATAATTTTTTTATTCCTATGAAATTTCAAGTTTATTGTCTTATTTATTCATATGTTTCTGACCTGGTGCATCGTGCAATAATACACACAGATTACAAAACAAAGCAGCCACATCTCCAGTAGTCTTCAATCAGTCGAAATGTATTGCCTCACATATCAGATCAATGTACAGAGGTCTAATGTCACCCAGTGAAATTGGTGAAAGTGAGCCCTAAGGCTATGAGCACCAGCTAATGAAATTTTGATGCAGCCTTATTTAGAACTATATTTTACCGGATTACGTTCCCGGCTCCGTTTCCGACTTCAAAGATGAGCTTTCACCACCGTTGGGGGTAGAAAGCCTATAGCTGCACCACTCTCCAGAATTGGATGGTTCTTCCACAATTATGAGCTTGGAGGGTTTCTTTTTTTCCCCTCCATCATTCAAAAAGCTTTCAAGTGATCAGTTCCAATCTGACTCACTGTATTTCCATCCTTTTCCCACTCCGCTCTGTTAATCCATGAAGTGAGATGTGCAGAGTTTGTGTGTCGCTTTTTCGATTAGATTAGTATTTTCATCACTCGTGGCCAGATGAGAGATAGAATGACTCAGGGCTGAAGAGTTGGGGGTTTAATCTGTCAGCTTCCCATAAGTGCCTCTAGAGCATTGACAGCTTATAAACACATGATGTGCTGTATATGATGATGATAAAGTTCCTGCAGTTTAGATTGTAAAGCTCATATGAATGCACACACCATTTTGCATTTATTTTCTCAGCACATTAAATGTTCATTGGACAGAAAGCACAGTAAAGTGTATTCTCAAAGGTGAGAGGCCTGGATTGATTTAAATAGAAATTTTATCACAGATGTCTTCTCACTGCATGGATAAACTTTGGAGTAATCATTATTTACATGAACCTGTATTGACTCACTGTGACCTACGATGCAACATTTTATGCTATGACTCATGTTTTCTTTGTAGTTGGTGTATATTGGGTTCTACAAGTTATTTTGATAAGTTATTTCCAGTTATTATGGTGCTTTAAAACCTTTACTGTACTCACAATCCAAACATTATAATATTTGAATTATGCCAAACTGCAGAATTACTATTCTTATTTTCTTCTTCTTGGCTGAGTGGTCTGTCATATTAGACACAGTAAAGCCTGTTGGACAAACAATATTTGGTACTCTAAGTCTATTTTCTTAGCAACATAAACATCTAGCAACACAATTCGCAAAGTGACAGAAGCCATTTTTACCCTCTCCATTTAGAATAATTGGGCTTTTGGACAAATACTGTTGGTATTTGTTGATTACTGTTATTGGAAGTGCTTGGTTAGATACATGTTAATCTGTATTAGGGACACTGTGGTAATTAATGACTAATTCTTATATGATTAATTATTTCGTCCTAAAACTGGATGCTGTGCTCTAATACAGTTATTCATAGCATATGATGAATAATCTCTAAACTAAGAATCAACCTTCACCTTTAGCCTCCTTTCTCTCATTTGATCCATTTTCTCTCTGTACATCTTTCTTCCCGCTGGATGGATGGTCTGCGGCTTGGCTAGTTCCAGCAGCCGGTGCCCACGGGAGATCACTGACCTGGGGTGAACACAGAAGAAGAGTCAAATTAACGTTTTATTTCATTACTCGCTTTGGAGCACCGGCACCGCAGCACTTTTCAATGCCATCCAGAGGGTAAAGGCTGCTCAGCGAAGGGGAAACAACACAAACATGAACAGCACCACTGAAACATGGAACAAGTACACATGCACATGGGGAACCCTGGCTGGCTAATTTACATAGCACTGGAAGCAAGTGTGGTGTTTATTCTCATCTTTCTGCCTGTGTATGTTACACTGTACCAGCTATTTATAAAGCCTACGGCATCTCTTTGTTTCCCTGTTTGTTTTCTCTTGCCGTCTTATCTCCGAGGGTATGAATTATGTCATGCAAACAGATTGGGCCACCAGTCGCCAAAGCAGTAAAAAGGGTTCAATGTGTTTGTTAACCACAGTAATTCGCTGTGGGAGGAATGCCACACAGAGAAAAAGACCACTCATTGTGCATGTTTTAATCACTTTTTATGGCTCAAATAATTCCATGTGTTATATAAAGACAGATTATGAAGAAATAAATTAATAAATAGCCAGGCGAGACAAAACTGCTTCAAACAGGCAGCAGTGTGAAGCCAGATATTCGGTATGTTTTGCTATCTCCCTCCGCCGCTGCATCAACTCAATTTGCTGACTGCTGTGACATTTTTGTGATTGTGGAAAAGTGCAGTGGTGGAGTTTATTGTCACAAGGACTTTTGCTTATTTTGATGAACATGCTCTGAGCTCATCCTTATCTGACAGGAAGCGTTTATGCTGCCTCATTTGGAAATGTTCAAAAGTGACTCATGATAAACAGCAAAACAACATCAATGACTAAAGTCCTTTGCAGGTAATGATAATGTAACTTTGTTGTGCCTTCTCTGGTGTCTATGAACTGTTATTGTTTACTAAAAATGCTAGATCATCAATAGTTGCTTTTTAATAAACACACTCAATTCACAAATCTCAGAAATCTTAGAAATCAATATCTGCATAGACATTTAGATGACTAGATGATGGATCAAATTTAAGACATATAATAGGTATAATGTAATAATTAATGGAAAAGAGGGAAAGCAATGAAATGTGCTACCATTTTAAAGACTAAAGGTGTCTGATTTAAAAACAGTGCATATTGTCTACATAAACTCACATTTAAGCCACAACAAAGGCCAAGTAGGCTTCTCAACAGTTAATGGAAACTCATCTCATTCCCTTTTGAAATTGTTCGTCAGATTTGCTTCACATTTCAAGGAAACGTTCGCTCCCTTCGACTACACTTGTCGATCATGTGATTGGACCCTTCAGTGGGCTTTGATTTTACAGCTCCTTGTAAAGTTAAAGAATCGGATATAGTGGTCTCGGAGTGCTATTAAAACTGAAAGCTACCAGGATTCGTTCAATAAGAGATAACCTCTGTGACGTTGACTCTGATTTATGACTGTAGCAGATTGGATTGTAAAATTTCACTTTCATTATAGATAGTCCTAAACAGGCAGAATAATAAAAATGAACAAATTCTCTCTTCTTTTATATGTACCTCTTGACTTGTTGTTGAAATGATGTCGCACTTAAGCTAATTGAAAAAGAAGGCGAAATGTCCACAAGGGCTAAGTTCACTACTGCTCAAAGTACAGTCTGACAGATAGCAGCAATCTGAGCATTAAGACATTTTCGCGGTGAGCGGGAGTATTACGACAGACGGAGAAAGTGCCAGTTTTACTCATTTTACACAGGGTTCAAAGTGAGGCTAAGATAACAGCGCCAAAGACACGCCAGCGCTCATCATTCTCCTCCACGGAGCCGCCTGCTCGCTCCACTTACTCCACTGTGAGGCCACTTCTTCTTTTTCTCCTTCAGTGGGGAAGCAGTGCAGCGGAGTGGCCTGGGAGGCTAGACATTCAACATTGTGCTCCACTTTGGCTAAATTTGTTCTGGACTAAAGGATTTTCTTAAAACCTACAGGTTGCTGAGGGAGAGAGCTTAACTCTTTATGCACATACAAAATGAAAGAATAGAGAGGATCACAGGAGAGCCACGTTTTCATTTTGTTGCACTCTGATTTTTGCTTTTAAAATGTTATATACTATCTCTTTAAACTCTGCATGTATACATTAATCAGACATATTTTTCATTTCAGTGAAGCGTGTCTAAATAGATTGTGACAAATCTACCCAGTGGTGCAGAGGCATCTTAAAATAAACTGCCCTTTTCCCTCCATCTCCCCATGACTGCAGCTGAATTCAAATCACATCTCCCCTTTTCTGAGCTTTGTTGCCTTAGGTTGGGCCTGTGACTCATCATAAAGCATAGAGAGGGTTAGATAATGTGGATGTGCGCTGAATGCCATGCACTCAGCTCAGGAACAACAAGCCAAGAACAGAGCAAAGAAATGCGGGTCATGTTCAGAAACGTGAATGTTCTTGAGGTGAGTCTATCGCTCTAATGAGGCTTTGTGAAAAGGACCAATAGGACGTGATGTGGAGCATATCACATGAAATACACTGATCTCAGGCTGTTTGTCAAGTCCTGCAGTTTCATTTCTGAATGCAGTGGTCTAGGTTTGACTGTGTTTGGATCTTCTGCTCCATATCACCTCCTCTTTCCTTTTATTTAAATTATTTGTCACATTAACAGTAACCCCCAGTCATTCAGAGCTACAAAATCATCAGGTAACTAGATTTCACTCATTTCCTGAATGATTTCCAGTCCTGATATTTCAAATTTTTTACAATTTAGTTTATGTTTGGACATGTTAATGTTTTTCCCAGGAAACAACCTGATATCTGTCCATTGTGTTACGAGGTTTTGCAGCCATAAATACACACAATGGTTAACTCTATCAAGGAAATGTGCCATTACATGTGATACATTTTTAATCTAGTTCGTTTACTGCAATAAAGATGTAGTAAAAGCTGACATTAGGTTTGTTGTTGTTCAGGGCATGATACACACCACACTGCAGCAGCGTGTGGTAAAAGGCATGAAATAGCTTTAATAAATCAACACAAGGCTTAATATTTAAAGCACACCTTCATTTCTGTATTGCTGTAACATTATAGCTGTTTGCAGGCTTTAAATCTGGCAGAACTGTATCAGAGCAGAGAACATTTGACATTCATCAAATCTGAACTGCGTGGTTATGAAAAACCCACTGCTCTGCGCCGAGTGTATTGTGAGTTGCATATTGTTCTCTTGAGCATTCTCTTCAGGATTAATCTCCTTCAATACTCGTACGCTCATAGCTTTTCTCCCCGCTTTCGCAAATCCTGTTTTTGTAATGGTACTTTTCTTTTACTTTCGACTTCTGCTAAGCCAGCAGATGGGTATTAGAGTTATACATCGCGTGGAAGTTACTGTTTTCTTCACTTCATGTTGAAGTACGTGAGGCTGGTCTCAAATCTGATCTGAAGACCACAATTAAGACAACCCAAGAACTTGTTTAGAACTTGTTCATTGTCATTATAGTAATTAGATGAAAAGATCTTCTGCTTAGATCTCTGTTTCTCAAAGTTTTTGTCCTGTCTTGGTTTTTACTTTTGCTCATGACTTGTTTAGTGTGGCCTTGACTACAACCAACTTTGTGTCTGTTTTGTGCAGCATCTCTGAATAATATCAGGCATAATTCCTTCCTCAGACCTGTGAGCGATGAGCCCAGTGAAGCCTGATTGCAGCCTGCGATGTGTTTACAGTCTTTTCGTGCTGATTAAGTGTTGGTACGGCTGTTCCGCAGCTAAATTAAAATGGCAAGGTGAGATATGACCTGCATCTGCAGCTTTAGCACTTCACACACCTTTCACAGTCAACGACAGCAGCAAATTCCTGCAAACTAGTAATATGCAGACACAGCTGAATTTGTTGCAATGGGGTTCCCGTATAAAGAAGGGAATAAGGTTTTTATATCTCTGCAGCTTTACTCACTGTATTTAACTAAACCAGGGTTCCCAAGGATCCTTGAAAAACTGGAAACCCTGGCAATTTAGAGGATAGTTTTTAATTCATGGAGATCATCTGGTAATTTATTAAAGTGCTCTATTGTCCCTAAATTAATGGATATAGACCTGGACAAATATAGTTTTAAACACACATTTTTCTTACCATCGGACATGAATCTAATTTGAAAGCCGTAGCTGTCGGTCTGTGAAGAGTTTAAACTACATCAGCTGTAAAATAGTGGGGAGAAAACTAGATGCTACTACACATAAACCCTGCATATCATTTAGGGTAAATGTAATGCCTGTTAATAAGAAAAAGTTGTCCTGAATGGTGAAGGAAAAAGTCCTGGAAAATGATTTATTAATATGTAATAAGTATGAGAACTCTGATGACATGGAGCTATTATAAACCATAGCCTGAAACACATGTAGTATGTTTGTTTATTGTACATATACAGGCCATATACAGCCTCTATATTGTTTAATATTACAAAATAATGGTGGTCTAAATCAGTTTAACAGCAAAAAGATCCTTTCAGATATTGCGCTCCAATGGTCCAGTCCTCTGCCCTCATGAAGTTCTTGCAGAAACTCAACCACGACAAAATCACATATTCATTTTTATTCTGCTTGGTTTGTGAAATTGAGACATCCATATTTGATGTCTTGGCCATGTTTTCCTTCGCTCTTCTCCTTCCTGGAGCCCCGCTGCCCTGCCATGTAGATCATATGCCTGCAGTAGTGGCCCTCACACAAGCATTCTCTAATGATGTGGCGGTGTGTTACTAAGAAATGCAAGAATCTCATTTTAAAGGACATGGAGTAAAATGACTGGGTAGCTCACACCACTTAAGTCAGGAATTAAATTCTGTAGACCAGGCCATAACTTTACATTTGTCCCATCTGATGGCCTCTAGAGAGTGTCAGTGTCTGAATAAGTGCAGCATTGCCTCCTAATGTTGACATTTGATAGCTACTGCTGCATGGTCACACTGTAAGTTTCAATTATAAAAAAAAATGTGTGTAGTACCATATTGTTCTCATTTGGAGAAGGAATGATGCTTTCAACTTTAATGATGCTGGAAAAATAGAGAGGTCAGACTAGTGCGTGTGCCGAGCGTACTAATCAGCGTCCAAAACAGTAGTCGCTATCTCCAGGAACTGCTTATGAGTCATAGTTTTCAGACTCCCTTTTTCCCTGATTCATTATGATAAGCAGCAACAACGCTCATAAAAATGTTTCATGGCCATCTTCAAACAGTTTGTAATTATACTCACATCACCAGGTGCTCGGCCATTGTCTGTAGCTTATATGAAAAAGAAGCAATGCCTGCACTTACTCCAAAGACTGCATTTTATTGACAATACTCTGATTCTACGTGGATCTTCCTCAATTATAAAATTCAGTCTTTGGAGTAAGTGTGCAGGCATTACTTCTTTTTTTCTAATGGCTATCTTACTTTTAATATACACTATGCTCTATATTTGTTGTTATATCTTTTTAGTTCATCAAATGTAAAAACTGATTAGATAAATATACCGTGCAGTAAACATATGAGCTGAGTAACATCAAAAGCATAGAAGTTACCAGTCACATCCTAAAAAAAACAGTGTTATGAAGTCTTCCTGTTGTCAAGAGCAGCTCTGATGATGTGAGCTCCATGGCCACCTCATAATAGCCTCAAACAAAGTCCCCACTGACAGTTTTTCTAACAAGGCTTGATAAATGACGTGCTCTCTGATCTCTGAGAGAGGGTCATGAAGCAGATGCTCAAGGCACTGCAGTGGAACTGACGAGGCATTTATGACTCCTGCTGTTTAAGCATTTTACATAGAAACGTACGTGATATATTATGTAATAACTGTAAATGTCCTTCACACTTGTCCGCACAGGAATAGTCACTTTTAACTAAGGTCCCAAAGTTATGTTGTACAATATTGAACAAAGTGGAAGACATTATGTTTTCAATAGTGTATAATCATATCAACACACTTTTAAAGCTCCACACAACTCAGTAAAAGGTCTTTGACTATTTCTACGACTGTTTAGATCAGGCCAAAGTGCATAGACTCTTTTCGTTGAACTGAATTGATTTTGTTTCTGAATATTTGAAGTGTAACCTAATCATCTGACCTATTGGGTTTCTTCAGTGTGTCTCACAGGGCTCCAAGTAGGCTGGTACATGTTGTTGGAAGACTGGGACTGGAGTGAATAATGACAATCTGCAATTTCACCATCAGGTGCCTGTATGTGATGTGTTTATATTATACTTTTAGCTCGATCTGCCTCATAAGTTTGAATTGTTGTTGATGTCGAGCTAATAAGTTTACCCTCCTGTCTTTGCAGCCAGTTATTTAACGCTTAAAAGCTTTGTCTTTGTGTGGCATCGTTTCAAATGACCAAACTGATCAAAAGTGGAGGAGATTATTTCAAGAATCTCTTAGTGTTTTGTCTTGAAGATGATGTCTAATTTGTCTGTGGGAGAAGAACCCTGAGGCGTCAAAACTGTGAGATTCAGTCTGTGATTGAGACAGAGAGGAGTTCCTTTGTTAATGAGAGACAGTAAACCTTTGAAGGAAGTTTACTGCAGCAAAGAAAGGATGGATTAAAGCGAGGTTTCATCTGGCGGCAACCAAAACTGCCTTTTTTCAGTAATATTCAGCAATGTTCTTGTCAACACTTTTTTTAGGGTCAAGCTTAGTTCAATGTCACGCTGAGGCACTGGCCTAACGTTCAAGACCCATACCTGTCAACCTGTCAGGAGGAGATACTATCAAAGCTAATACTCTGAGGTAGTAGGCTTTCATCAGTTCTTTATCAAAGTATCCATAACATCAAACAGTTCTGCTCAAGGGAAATGCTAGAGGAGTTTCAGCTTCATAGTATGTTATGATCTCGCCTGAGTGGAAGCATCACATCATGTGCTAAACATTGTATTCAACATAAACAATATACACCTGAA
The DNA here is from genome assembly GCA_036850595.1 of Rhyacichthys aspro. Classification (NCBI taxonomy): domain Eukaryota; kingdom Metazoa; phylum Chordata; class Actinopteri; order Gobiiformes; family Rhyacichthyidae; genus Rhyacichthys; species Rhyacichthys aspro. The sequence continues at coordinate 6,332,363 of CM072163.1, read as the reverse complement.
CTCTGTATGCACTACTTAAGTAAACATTTTGCTCACTGAATATGTAAGATTATGGAAGATCAAGTTTCTGTAAGTGGTTTATTTTGACAGACTGGGCCTTAAAGTACAACATAGTAACCTGCTTGCGTTTATTTTATTTAAAAAAGTTTTAACTTATTCACCACTGCAAAAAATGAATACTAGAATGATTATCCAAAGCCTGCCATCACGGGTTGATCATTCTCATCTATTAATATCCTTGGTAATGAAGTCTAGATGAGGTCTTAATGTCTTGTTTTTTCACAGATCATTCATATTACTCTATGCTTATTAGATTATTAAACTGTTTTCTTTAATTAAAAGAAAGAAAGAAAAAAGTCACACACTGCACGTTTAAATCACCCAAATAAAAACATAGTTTAAATAATTAGTGAATAAAGACTACGTAATGGAAAGGACATTATTATTATTCATGGTACCAACTGTGGTTAGCAGGGTCAAAGGTTATACAATGCTGTGTAATATGATATCCACTCTAGTGTCATGGGTATAGGTTGTATTAGGTTGGAAGTTATATTAGGTAATTAAAAGCTGCAAGATGAGAACGAACATAGAGACAGACCAGGGAAGCCTAATTCTCAGTGAGATTACTACTAGAGCACTGTGTGTAATTGCAATCAGCATCTTTTCATTACTACCCAGCAGTTCCCAGGCTGCTTTTCAGAGTCATCTTGGAAATGAATTGAGAAGTTTGCAGGTATCTGAACACAAAACTTCCTTCAAAGATGCAACATAAGAAGCTTCCTACTCATGTGGCCTACTTATCCCTGACATGTTTGACATTTGAAACTAACATATAGCCGGGTGTCGTCATCCTCGTTGCATAATATCCACTCCCAGGCTGAAAGCCCAAGGACAGTGGGCCACAATTATCATGAAAGGTCATTTGGTGTAGCAGAATACAGTGCATCCACTCGGTTGCATACATAATTCAAGAGAATGGGCTGTGGGGTAGAATATATTTTCTCGTTGATGCTGGAGCCAGCGAAACTCAGTGCTCATTGAAGCTGTTTCAGGATTTGATTGAAAAAAATTTCATTAGCCTCTGCTTAAGTGATAGAGCAGAGATGGGCTGCTGCACTAAAGGCCAATGTCTGAATTATCAGAATCAAATGGGTGAAGGACACAGTCAGAGGCATATCAGCAAACTGCCTGAGTCACAGTATGTAGTGCACCCCATGTTATGAACAAAACAGCACTTGAATGGACTGCTGGACTGTGTGTGACTCAGACCTGAACAAAACATGCATCACGTGGATTACATGGATCACTTGGTATAGCAACTTTCTATGAACCTTAGACATATTTAACCACAGTCTTCCTGAGAAACTGAGTAAGAGTCATAAATCCAGCATTACAAAGTACTTAAGCATAAGGATTATGTATGTCAGACACATGGCCACGGCCCAACTAATAAGACAAAATAAAAAAGACAATTTTAATTATTCATTTTCAAATGTAGATAATGTTGTGTTTCCAAAATTACACTTGATATTAATGAATTTTTGGAAATGTTAAATAGCAGTTTGACCTCATTTTCCAAACTCATACCTGGTCAAAGTGTATAAAGGCTCTACAACCCTTAACAGGAAACACTGCAAATGCTAATTTAATGTGTGTCTCGAATTGATTGGCTATAAATTATTCAGTGATTTCTGGCGCTAATGAAGATTCATCTCCTCGTGTACCTGTGAGTAGTCACCCCTGGGAGATGTGTGCCGTGTGAATGCATGTGTCAGTACTGTAAGTGTGTGAACGCATCAGAAAATCACACCTAGAGTTCATCTCTGCTTCGCCGAGGTGTGAGTGAGAGGGAATCCAGACAGTGTGAGAGGAAAATCAAGGTAAAGCTTTTTCTTTAACTTCACAAATATAAAGTTCTCTAGGAGATGTGGCTGCTCACCTCTGAGATCTTTGTGTCTGTGTGCAATCGGCTGTCTGCCAGTAATGTCAAAACAATTGTGCTGCGTAGCCCTGGGGCACATGCAGGCTCGTATGTGTGCTCTGTATGATGAACAGAGCTGCATTGTCATAAAGCATCTTCATACCAGCCTGTCAAACAGCTGCAGCACATGTAGACAACGTATTATCTCTCAGTGTGTGTGCTTGTCTCTTTCGGTCTTTCATGGCCTTCTCTCGGGGACTATTCCACTTCACCCCTTTTCACATGCACTGACGCTACTTAAGTGTTATATATCAGTGCATGAAGTAGACAAACTAGACTAGACTATAGTTGTCTGAAGAGGTTATGTGGAAAAGTAGCCTATTGTATTATATGTTTATATTCAGAAATCATCAACAGTGTTGTGTTACATGTTTTTTCTACAAAGCGTCACACATTCACAACATTAAAAGACCAAATTACAAATGTATCACATATTTGATGTAATGTCCTTCTTCTTACAGATATAAACACTGGTTCTGTACCTATTCTGTGAATAGTTTCCCTAGAACTGCTGTTCACTTTATTCCAGCTGTTGCTTACATAAAACAACAGTCTCTTCATAGTAAAGTATTAACCTATTTTGCCTGTGATGATGTAAGCTCTTACTAAAAATAAATCTGACAAGATTAATGTCTTGTCTGATAATGATTTCTGATGCACACAGAACTATTTATGTAATGCTCCACCAGCCCCCTCTTCTTTGGTCCATGGTCTGTCTGATTAAAAGCCCAGTCTCCATTGCTCTCTGTCACTGGCTTTACTCAATACAGCCCACACAGAGATCAAGCTCTTAGCAGTCCTACAGGCCAATAAAGAATAGGTTTACTTTGGATGTTCTCTTAACTTACTGAACTGGCTTCACCTTTTATTAAATCTACTGTCTCTTATTAAAACACACCACTCTCTTTTGAAAGTATGTAAATAGTGCTTTTTAGTTCAGGCAATATTAGATTTAAATACATTATTGGAGTTAGCATTAAGGGACCAGGGGAGGAATAATGTTTCACTGCACTCCTAGACTCTTAAGAGAGGTAAAGTACAACTCCAGCTTTATATGATTTACACTGTAAGTGATCTGAGCTTGATGCATTAGAATCAGCACATCCCTTTGGGAAAGAAATGGAGTCCACTAAACTAATTGTGGCAAAGTAAATATCAAAGTAAATGTAAGCTTTTTATATTAAGTACTGTTGAAATGGAAGTCTGTGGTGTCTAATTGCACTGATAGAGGCTCGTGGAGGAAACTGCTCTTGTCAATCCTTCACAGAATTACGTATCTTTATCATTTATAACATATGGCTTTGTGACAACAAAGTCTTTGCAAAACAGGACCGAGCACCTTAAGAAAACACAAGACATCCATCTGTCGCTATGACGACAAAATAGCTGTGTCACTTTGTTTATAAAATTGTCGTAGGCAGAGTGTGAGTGGAGATGTGTGGCTCCCAATGGCCCTGTGCAGGATTTAGAAAATGGTGGAATAATAAAAAGAGCCAGGAATAGAGAGCCAGCTCACATAAGGCTATTATTTAGCATATATTTGTTTTTGGGAATTAAAGTCTCACAGGAAACAAGACCAACAGAAAATATGCAAATCAAAACATACATTGTGTAATATCTTAAGTTTGATCAATAACACACTGATATGCAATATATGACCTGATAATAATAATGATTGAAAATGCAAAAAATAAATACACTGTAAATTGTGTTAATGGCCTCCTGCTGCTTACAGATCCCAAACCGTCAGTAGCTTACATCTAATCATCTTAGTGACCAGCACAGGAGCATTAACAAGTGACAGATGTAAGCCAGCAATGCTGCGTCTGATTGGCCATTGTTAGAAATAAAAACGTTGAATGTGTTGCATGTTGAATACGATAAAATCAATATAAGCAGGTGTGTAGCACATAGCACACTACAGTATTTCTAGATATTGAGCAGCACTGTCATGAACAGGTTAACTTGTATTGGCACTAGTAATTTCTTTTAGTTGTACCCCCAAGTGAACTTGTTCAAACATACTCTTATCTTTCTCCCATCTTTTTCGAGAATGTTATTTACATTCAGACGGGCCGATCAGTATTCCACAGCATGTCTCTGTCGGGACGGCATTTCAGAGACAAGCCATTTTTCACCCTCTGCTCAGAAACATCACTGAGCGCCGTCTCACTCAAAACGGCTGGAATACAGATAGGCCCGGCAGACTTTCATTATCCAAAATATTTCAGAGTGAGAGAGGCGTTTCTCACAAAGATGGAGCCCGCAGATTGTCCCAACAGCTTAATTCTGCTGTGTGCCGCTCACTGGCAGCATCTCACACTGACAGCGAGCCTTGTGGTTTAGTCAGCCATAAAAACTGCTGAGCTTTAAGACTCTCAGTATGGAGATAGTACAGTTGATGTGTATGAAAGTATATATTTGGGTCCACATAGTGACTAATAGCTTATGTTTAAGTAAAATTTTTGAAAGACCTATTAGTCCGAGTTGACACATGGGAATATCTGAGACGTGGCCAGCCTTAAATTCCTCCTGTGCGTATGTGAAAGCGCAGCTCTAATGTGATTCTCTGTGTACAGCCAGTCTGTTTGTCTTGCCAGAGGTGCTATTGAGTTTCCATGACAGTGACAGATGGATGTACCACTAACGGAAATGTTACCTCTGCAGCTTTTATCGCTGCTGGTTCAGGACATCTGGGTTAGCATCTGGTGTTGCATTTTGTGACCCTTGTGCCAAGTCATTTAAAAAAAGTTTCAAACCAAAGTGCTCTGTGTGTGTGTGATTAGCTATAATATTACGAAGTTCAAAGCATGTTTCAGTTTAGCTCAAGCGGTGAACAGTGAATACCGTCACAGTAGGAGCGCTTAAAGTTCATGTCAGGTCAGTGAAAGTGATGAGTACATCCTACAGTGCAGAATACTGTATTTTAAGAGAATGTTTTAGAGTTCATTATTAATTCTCTGATTTATTTTGAAGTCAGTGTTGTGAAAGGACTGTACCCATTCATGATTTACAAAACTTACAGGATTATAGTACTTTACCTTAGAAGATCTGTGGTGAGCAAACTGTAGAGAAGCCAATGTCATGGGAAGAACTTGCAAACATTAGATAGAGAGATCATGGATGACAACAAATTACACGGTAAGCAAATGTACATAGGTTTATGTATTGCCTTATGTATGTTACAAAAACAAAGTAAATAGTGAGAGAGGAGGACGACACAAGCCATTTTAAACCCTAGTCACTTGGTTATGTGCTAAACCTTCAGAGCTATTTATCATAACCTGTTTTAATGCTTGAGAAGCTTTTGATTTAAAATTTCAGAAGGCCATTCAGTGTAAATGAATTGAGGAAGAAGATTTGTAGTCTTAGATTGAATTTGCTTTTTTGCATTAATCCTGTCATAGAAGGTGTAAATCTGCCTACTTTTTACTGTACATTTTACATCTACATCATAGAGATAAATCTATCCTGTTGTAAAACACTGTTTCTATGGCCACTGTCATTTTGTATGCACATCGGAGGATAGGGGGCAGCAGAAGTACAGCGAGTCAGCCAGTGCGACCAGTGTCACTGCGATTGGAGAGAGCTGAAAGCCTGCTTTCCTCAGCCTTTAAATGTAGGAATGTGGGTAAGGCACACAACCAAAAAAGAAAAACGAAAACAGTATTTGGGTCAGCTCTGGCCTGGAGGAGGGGAGCTGTCACACAAGAATAGGGCTGTTAGTTGGCTGCATCTATCTCGGAGGCAGCATGCATACAACTATAAGGCGCGCTGAAAACTGGGGAGATTACTGTGTGAATGCCCGCCAGCCGAGATGCATTTAAGTTCTGCACTATCTTTAATGTCATGTGTACATGCTTTTAACTTTCTTCCCTGACCTTATCACTTTTAACAAATTAGCATAGCATATTTTCAGCCTGTTTTCAAATGCTCATGCGGGAAATGTCTATACCCACAACGCTTCATTGATAACATGCCGCTGATGCTCTTTGATACATATCACTTTTATTTTAGCGGGTTACAACCTCGCTAAATTAAATGAGTTGCCACTGCCTCTCTCATCAGCGTATCACAGATGGAATCCAGATACATACGCTTTCAGCTTCCACTGATTGCGTCTCCGCTGAGTTGCCATCTCATAAAATAGGGTGCTGAAGGGATACACACATAAACACACGCTGCGATAGCCTGCAATCTTGTGCCCAGTTAGATCAAACGAGAGCACAGACAGAGTGACTCATCAGCAGATGGTAGAGCATGGTGTATCTCCGCCACCAGGACCCCTTATGCTTTTACCACCTGGAACAGACCCAAGTGGCGCGCCCCTGGAGTCCGGCCACCAGCAAACGCACCCAGCACCAGGCACATAACACAATCACAACTACATTTCTTTCTGTTTTTCTTCTGACCAGATTTCCTCGTGTTTTTCTTCCAATACCATCTGTCAAAGGCTACATTTAGACTCCAGGCCGACATCTACTTTTTAGATCTGATTTGTTCATGGGTTTGTTTTTGATTATGGTGCGATTCAGACACAGATTGTTATAACATGATTATTACTGTTACAGGAAGACATTTGTAACTGTAAGTGATGGTTGAATGACAAGTGTGTGGTTAAATGGAAGTTATGTTATGGACTGTCTTCTACGTAGAGTAATAGACCCAGACCAGCCAATGGATGTCCGAAACCTTACACTGTGAGGCAGAGCAACATAGGAGCTGCTTCATTCTCCAGTCAGTGGACGGACAGCGAGGTACTTAACCTTGAAAATATTTACTGGCACTTGTCCTGATAGAGCTGCTCACATTTATTCATTTGGCCAGTTTAGTTTAGTAATTAGTTAACACAGGAGAACTGTAGAGTCAGATGTCAACAATAAAAAGCTAGAGTTTGAACAAGCGTCAGATCTTAACATTTATAATTACACACGTGTTCTTCTTTTTCTAACTAATGAGGTTTTAACAAATACATCATAGTAACAGTGTCCAACCCACTCTCTTCACTCATCTTCCTTGTTCTGCTGTCACATCTCTGCTTGCCTGGGTTATATCGGTTAAATAAATTAGCACAGTGCCCCACTCTCCTAATGAGGACATGGTCACATGACAGACCTTTTCCAATGCTTAAGTTAAGCAGTTTGAAGGATCAATGCCATTATCTTCTCAGCACAAGAGTCAATGGAACCCGTTCAGCAAACTGATAGGTATGTACTATTTTCACTGGATTTTTTCCCCCTATTTTTTCTTCCAAGGAGCTATTTCTCTGCAAATGTTTCCAAACATTAGCTTTATTATAAAATGAGGGATGATTTATTGCAGAAACTAAGAAACAGATGTAAATACAACTTTTGCAACATGGAGCTCTCCTGAATAGGATTAGCTAAAGCCAGTTTCAGTGTTGCAGCTCTGTATCACAAAACTAATGGCTTCTTTTAGGAGCCTGCTTCAGTTTGGCTACCTTCAGGAACAGGTAATTGTCTGGGATTTTTGAGGTTTAAACAATATCTAACCTCTTATTCCCAGGACAGTACTGTTTTAGATTGCTTTTGTTTTAAAGAATTCAGAACAATTGTGTTTTGATTTTTTAAAAAGAGAAGCCTACAACCTAGTCTTTTCTCCTCAGAGACAAGAATGAGGAGATTTGATTGGCTTGTGGAGAAAACAATTGGTTTGTTAGAAAGCAACTATCAAAGCCCAGATAATTTTTCAGCTCTGCAATGTGGCATCTTCATAGGCCACTTGAACACACCCCTTAGATTTTTAACCACCAGATGGTACAGTCATCATTACGCTGCTCTGACAGGGCTTCTGAAGTGGAACGAGCTGTAGGTCACTTTACACAACAGCGTTCACATTCACTTGCAAGATCATGTCTGTGCTGTTGTTCCATCACACAAAATCAGAGAGCTAATATGCTGCAGCACGATCTGTTTTAAAAAGAAGGCCTTTTGTAATGCATTGGCTATTGTACGATTTAACACAAGATTATTTGTGATGTCAGTGCTACAAACCAGTTGCAGTGATTTTTGAATTCAAGTCGCCTCAAACCTCGTCAGAGAAGAAATTGCTTCAAGGCCTCAGTTCTTTACAAAACTGAATCCAAGAATGTCCTTTACAGAATTTAGTTGTAAGGATTGTAGTTTCCTTCATATTAAAAGACTTTTAAAGGTATGTCATTTACTTTTGATTAGCAACAAGTTTAAACTCTAAATTATTTGGGCAGATATCTGGTAACCTGTACAATAAATCAAAGTCTTACTTACATGGTGAAAATCTTTATTTGATCTCTATAATTGCTGCCTTTTTGGATCTAGGTGATTAACTAAGCCTTTGTTTACCTGGACTGACATGGGCCTATCTTGAAAAGTGAAATAATCACAAGGACAAGTTTCTAATCTTTTGTTCTGTCCCTAAAGTCATTTGGATTGGACTTGGCATTAGAGAATGTGAAAGAGACCGTTGGCCCGTATAGAACGAATAAAACACTACAAAGAAGGAGACCAACACACTCCAGGCAAACATTACTTGCATGTAATCACACAATCAATAAAGCTTATAATCTTCATGCACCACAGGCTATACATGCATCTGATTTTAGTTCTGTTTTAGTACTCCTTGTGGTACACACATATGAACTCCATATAAAACCTGTCTCATAAAAGGAGACACTTTCCAACTGCAGGCTGAACAACATGTTGTAGGACCTAACTGAGTCCTAAGGCCTACCCATAATTCATGTGAACCTGGAAGAGGCTTGAGGGCCATCACTTAGCTGTCATTAATGCTTTATGTGGAAACGGCATGAGTAAAGTCCACAGGGATCATAAAGAGTCAACTGTGCCTGGGATCCATGCAGTAAATCTGTTGAGAGAAATGCATCCTTTAACATGGCCCCAGCAGATATTCTCACACATTCAGTGGCTGCTCTAACCGTGCTCTTCCCTCTTTGGCATACAATATATTTAATTAGGGTATATTTTATCTTTATATAACTGAAATGGGTGTAAACGCTGTATCTGTGTTGATTATTATTCATTATTGGGTGTATTGTAGCAGACGCTGTTGGGTTAGTGTGTAGAAGGGTGATTTTAACTTGACCGGCCTCAATCCTGAGACTTTTTTATTAGAAATGGAACACATTTACTTGCCAGACTTCAGGTTTAGGTCCATGCTGGCCTTGATCATGACTAATCAACATATTGACTAGATGATCAACTTGAAATGGAGCAAAGAACACTTCTCATCTTGTCTAGGCCTCAGTCGTGACTTGGTTAGGTTTAGTGGTCTTGACTACAACTCTGTTTAGGTCTTATGTCTTTTGTTAATATCCATAATGCATGCCATGTCAGTGGGCTGGGCGTAGATGTATTAAAGAGGTTAAACTCATATTTCAAATGTTTAATTATACATGTGCGCCGTAATAACGTGATTTTGTTTTATGATCGAAAAATGGCAGCAATAGGAATTGATACATGTTGTTAAAATGAACACACTGGTGGGACAGAGGACTCACAGAGATCGTATAAATGAAAACATTAAAAAGGTAATCAAATGTGTTTGGGGCTGGAGGGTGACCACAGATAAACACCACACAGTGTGTCTCTCTGTAGGATGTGATGAGTTTGTGATAATAATCTTTTTTTACTTTGCAAATCAAACAATGGGAGGTTCCTTAATTGTTATTTACTGCTGCAAATTTACAAATAGGTAAGAGCATGCTACTGAGCTTTGTTTACCCGTATCTTTGTGATGGCACTGATAGCTCCTGTGTTGGTGTGCACATTTCCTAAGGGGCTTCACCATGGAGCGAGGTAAACAAAACAAAACAGATGTGAATCACAAAGTGGATAAACTCATTAGCTGCTTATCATCAAACAGATTTATGTGTGTTTTCATTTTGGAGGGCATTGTATTTAGACTGATGTCAACAAGCATTTGGGCTGCATGAAAAAAAAAAAAGAGGACTGCTCTGTCTGTTCACATTTCAGTCATAGATCAAATGTCAATACAGCATTGTGTTGGACAGCTTCTCGGAGAGTTTCGTGTTTGCCGCTGAGGTCTACACTTGTCTGACCCCAGTCTGTGTTGGGGAACAGAAGTCAGTGCGCTTGTTTATTTAGGAAGTTTGCAGGAGATTTGCTCTGACGAATTAATGGTGGCAGGGCAGTGGTGCAGAAGACGCTCTGGGGGGAGAGGGAGAACGAGAGACCTAGCTGGGTACCGACGTGCTCGGCTCCCCGCGTCTCAAAACCCAGCTGGGGCAGACTGGCGCTCGCTCGGCGGTGGCAGCGTGGGGCGACGAGGGAGGAAGGCAGAACCAGAGTCAACGTGACAAGGACAAAGCAAAGACAGGCCATGGGCTTGCTGAGGATTTTCTACATTGGGTGAGAAAAGGCAGAAGTCACGCTGAACCCCAACAGCGCTCCAGACGTCAGCAACGAAGAGGAAAGACTCACTGTTTAATTCAGGCTGTCTCAAAGTCAAGCCTTTTGATGACTCTTATGTTTTAGGTTTAAATGCAGCTTTAGGGTCACTGTGAAAGTAGGTTTACCTAAAGTATGCTTACTTCTCATGATTTAATCCATAACCTATGGCTATTACCCTTTTACTCTAAGCACTTAACCTATACACCCTGCTCTAAAATAAACCTAATCCGTGCTTTAATCCCAAATGCCCACAGTAAAGGAAGAAAACAGCAACAGTGGGTTTATAAAGCCTGGAGTCATTAGAATATTAGGAAAAAGGTAAAGTTAAAGACTGTTGTAGCTTGCCTTTGCCTCGTGGCTGTCTCTGGGTCTTTGGCATAATCACTGTTTATGCTTTGAAAGGACGCCCACAATTATAAAACAAAATATTGCAAAAATTATACAAAATATTTCACAATTCAGTTTTGGAATCAATGAGACCAAGGTTTATTGATGCCCCTCTCACTCCTGCATGAATTTTTCCTGCAAACTAATACTTTGTTTATATATAATGTGTTAATTTTAGCGTGCTTTCTTGTTGTTAGTATTTTTAATTATGTATTAATCATGTCTCCTATTGGCCTACCATCCATTCTCTGCCTCCATTTAAGATTTTATCTAATAAGAGGCAGTACAATAACTTTTTTTTTGTCTTTTATATTATTATTCATTGAGATATACTAAAAAAATCTGTAAAATTAGTTTTTACGTGGCATGGTCTACAGGATATGTTATGCTGCAGGAAAACGCAGCTTGCATATGTCTTACTCCATTTAAAGACACACCTAGGGTCAACACCCACACTGTAAACACCCACATATTCATACTCCATAGCAGGGATCTCTACTGCACCAAGTTTGTGGCTAAAAATACGCTGCTATTTGTTGATGGATGGGTATTAGTGAAGATAATGCAGCGCTGATAAACTGTCAGCCTCGAGCCAATGGATATTCGGCACATACGTAGAGTGGAGTGTGTTGATGCGCATGTGCAAATAGGATTACTAATCTGTCTAGCAGGTCACCATCATGGCTTTGTGGTATACTGCAGGCTTGGAAAAACAGCTTTACCCTGCAGTTTGGAGTGCAGTTTTTGAAGTTTGAAAATCTATCTCTGCAACAGATTATGAGGATTTCTGTGGAGATTGTTTTGGTGCATTTTAGCCAGAGACAGTGCTTACAGAAATGGATAAAACTGAAAGAAATATCTTGCAAAATGTAGAGCGCAGTCCGGGATTGAGGGATGTGAAAAGCTGTTAAGAGACAAGCTCAAGGTTCAAAATAAGGTTGAGAGAGCCAGGTACTTTCTGTCCGCTCATTCGCTCAAACACTGTCATTTTCTCCAATCACTGCTCTTTGGAAATAGTAATGTTTGCATCTGAATGCTGTGAGAACCCTGTCCTCGCTCCGGCAGTCCTTTTGATAGACTTACATTGTCAAGCAGAGTTCACCGCTCAATCAAAAAACCTTTTATCTCGACGGGCAATAGAACTGAGAGAAAAGCATGGTGTATGGCATTGAAGGAACAATTTGAGCAGATGACTAGATTTGTGAAGGAGTAGAGGGGGAATGAACTGGATTAGCTCGTCAGTAGCATGCTCTGTAGACCTCCTGAGGAAGCAGATGTACAGCCTCGGGGCAGAAGGGTCTAACATTTTGGGAAATCTCTCCGTATAGGGGCTGGATCGATTATGCTCTCTGGTACAGTGTGTCCTCTCAGCCTTTTGTACCTGCATAATTTATCTTCGATTACAGGCAAGAGGAAGGTAGCTTTATGGATATGCCTTCACATTGCACTGTATGTGTTTTTACTATAGAAGAAATACAATAAAATGGGACAATTTATTTTTAATAGTTTGGATAATTTGCTGCACACTGCAATGTTTTACGAAAGCATAGTTTATTCTCTGTGTGACAAATGTGCAGAAGCAAAATGTTGACACTGTTGCAAACCAAATTCCAATGACAAAAAGTTGCCTATCTCTTGTTGTTGTTCAGTTAGATCTATACAATTCAACTAAAAAACAATTTAGGATTCAATAGACCTTCTTTATTAAAACATGAGTCATTTATCCACACCAGCTTGGCACTTATTACACATGAAATATATTGTCAGTCTTTTTCTTTGACTTTTGTCTTTGCTTCATTTAGTCTGCAGACTCTTCTTATAGATATTGTGAGCAGTCTATACGTCTATGATAATAAACAGTGCAGATCTTAATGCCTTGTGTTACTTTAGATGGAAGCAGTGGGGCAGTATATGTAATCCAGGAAGTACAGCTTCATGAAGGCCTTGTAAGAAAGCTAACAGATGTCCTGTTTGAGCGGAGCTGTGCTGGGAATATCAAGTGTAGCTGCCGGTGTGGTGCTAGTTGGCTGCTGTAGCAGGAAGACAGGCTGTTCACTAAGTGATGCCCGGTGGGAGAAATACGTCATTTCTCTCTCTGTTTCTCACGAACCACACCAACACATGAGAAGTCACACAATGACCTACAGCATTATTCACTTATTGAGGGGACTTTGTGATGAGTCTGCATTTTTAGATTAGAGATGCAGGTCACTTTAAGCATGCTTGGAACAAATTTAGGTTTGTGCTAATGGTCTTGTAGTGATGCATTTTCCATCACATGAATAACAATAACAGTAGATTTATGGACATTGCATTTCATTTACATACAAAAGAGTCCTTATGTCTAGTAATAATTCAAATATATGATGTATAATGTTATTACAGCACAGTTATTGTGATCTCTTGTCATGTTTGTTTGATACATCACTTCCCACTTATTGACAAAAAAAATATATCCATCTTTGTATATGAACAAAAGTGCTGTCTACAGGTTTAGGACTCCCAACAGTGCCATTAATATGTTTTATATGTACGTAGATGTGTGCGTGGGCGAATGTAAAGCAGTCAAAAGCTCTTTTCAGCACTCTCTGGATAAAGATGCTGTATATATATGTCCTCCATTTGCAGCTTTGAGCCTAATGGTGTCATTAATAGGGCTTTTTCAGCCATGTTACAGGCTGTTAAGTAACATGTCCGTGCTAAAGAAACTTGTTACTTTTTTCATTAAGAGAAACAAACTTCCATTTATCTGTATTTTGCTGCTGATTTGCTCAAAACTGTACTGCTATTTTATTTATGTAATGAGTGCTGCTCTATTACACACAGCTTAAAGACAGGTATAACCTTGGATTGTAAAAAGGAAATAAGTTAAATAAAATTGTACTTGACTTATGATTAAGGACACACTACATAAGGTCAGGTTTTTTCCGAGAATAAAGGTCTGATGTGTTTCAATATCTATCTCTTAAATAAAAATATGCAGCAAGTTGTCTTTATTTATCGAGATATGTGTTCAGAAGTTAGCGTGCCCTTTCGTTCAGAGTTACATAGTGGAGTATCTAGAGGGCCAGGTGCACTATATCTTTTCAAGAGGAGTTTGATTCTTCCTTTTAAAGTAAGGTACACATGAAGCTGACTCAAGGTGCATAGTTTAATTATTTTCAGGTTTTGTACTGAATGGTAAAAATGGTGCACCAGTGATTCACACAGGTTCCTTGGCGTCCACCAGAACTACTCTATGCATCAATTATCTCAGTCAGTCTTTGTCACCTTTGACCCCAAGCACATTGTCTGCCAATAGCCATATGGTGCAGCAGCTCAGGCACCTACACTAACAGTGAAGTGGCTTTAGAGTACTACAATTTGAACCTTTATGCTAAACAATTATAACATGTGTTCTGCTCAGTTGTATTTAAGGTTCAATTTGTGTCATAAACAAAAATAGAAAAGGTCCATTTAGAATTTTGTTGCCATGCTGTCATATATTTTTGTAGTTTTCCTGGTTGACATCCTCGTTCTTTGAATGTTGTGGTTCTTTTGAATGCACCAAGACAATTAACTTTTCCATGGATTTGTTCAAAATCGAACTCTAGCTAATAGCATTTCCTTTGGATTCTGCGGAAGAGACAGTGCTGTCCCGTAACGATCTGGTTTCAGAGTGAGTTTGATGTGACTGACAGCTGCCCGGAGACCTTCTGAAAGCCTCTGTCTTCATTTGCTCTCCTGTCACTCTCCATTTAGGAGCTATTCTCTCTTCGAATCATCCTAACACTTGACTTTTCCCTCTTCTGGGAGATGTATAGAGCTCTCCATTTGTTCGTTCTTACATTTTCTCCTACTAAAAGGTTAAGTAGCTGCTAAAACCCTCATGTTTCAGTGGTCAAACCTGCAATTTAACAAGTGAGTTGGTTTGAAAATCCTCTCTGGTATTATTTAACTGTTGGCTGCTCATTGTTTTTTTTAGGTTTAAGTTACAGAGAAAAGTTTCTTTTCTTGTGCAGTGAAATTCTGCAGAATCAGCAAACATCCGCAGTCACATCCTCAATAGTCACCACAACTGGCACAGCAGCACAGAGTAAAAAAAAAACCCAAAAACCCCCAAAAACAACGTTGGCCAAAGTGCTGTACACACATAAGGAAATTATCAGTACATATAAAATACAAATAAAAGAAAATGTACACAAATAAATGATAAAAAAGAAAGATAAAACAATAGTAAAAGTCAACATCTCATACTTATACTCATAAAAGAGAACAAGTGTGTTTTATGAAGGGATTTAAAACCAGGAAGTGAGTCAGTCTGATTGTTGTGCAACAGCAACTCTTTCCACAGTTTCAGGGCATCGACTGAAAAAGTACGGTCACTTTCAGCTTTCTCTTTGTCTTTGGGACAACGAGCCGAGACTGATCTGCTCCGACCTGAGAGACAGTGATGGAGTGTACGGCCGAAGCAAGTCGGACAGATATTGTGGTGCAAGCCCTTTAAGACACTTAAAAACAAATAAAAGAATTTAAAAATCAATCTGGAAGTGCACTTGGAGCCAATGAAGAGATGCCAAAACTGCAGAAATGTGGTCACGTTTGCGATTTGCAATGAAAAGATGACCAGCAACTTTCTAAAAAGAAAAACAAACATAAAGTGCATTGCAGTAGTCCAATCGAGTGTGATAAATGTACGCAGATACAGTTTACCAATAAGTATCAAGTGCCTGTATGATACTAAAACAGAACACCACTAAAAATGAGCAAAATATAGCAGGCAAACATTATATTGAAAGTTGTTGTCTTTTTTAATCTACATAAATGTCACTGGATGCCCGTGTACTAGTGTCCCTTCACAGCAGTGTTGTGAAGATTTCCAGTGTAAGAGAAAAAAGAGGATTATATAAAACAGAGCACACAAATGAGAAGGTGGAGATGTTGTGGAGTTATTCTAGGTAAAGCGGCCCGCAGCTACATTTTTAATTAAGCCCATGTGCATCTGCAGTAGGAAACATTAAACCAAAGAACATTAATACTTTGCCCATAAAAAACACATCGTAAATTTGCAATAGTCCAGCAATAAATCACCCTTTCCTTTCACGACAGGCAGGATTTGTGTGACGTGATCATCTGCTGCCAGTGACACCGGCGGTGACAGATGTCGGTGCTTTCTAACCCACAACGAACAGATGTGCAAATGAGCGCCGCCTGGAAAATACTGCCAACACAATTGAGCGTGAATGTTTTGGCTGTGGGATGTTTAGCCTTAAAGCATGAGGTGATATTGTCATTGAGAAGATGTTCTTGGAGGAGGACACTATGATGGATTTTTTTTACAGAATTAAAGTCAGTTGTACCAGCGGCCTTTACTCAAACATTAAGCAGACCTCGTCAAGCATCTTTGATCAGTTTATCAATCTGTGATTATAGCCTGCAAAAATCTCTGCCAAATCTCTGCTTTTGTGTTGATCTTGACGATGACTCAACCGGAACTGGCAATTCCAATCTAAGCCGCGTGCACAGAAATAATTATTAATTATGTTATGTTTAACGTGATTATATAGTGTAGATGATTTAAAAACGTTCCAAGTTAAATTACATATTCAAAGGTCATTTTTATGGTTTATTCCAGTACAAGTTGCCGTTTTAGTGTGTGTTTTCATTCCCGCTTTTCTCTTTATACTATTGTTTTGAAATATTTTACTGTAAAAAATGATAATAAAAAGTAATGCAAACTGTAAATGAAAGAGTAAAGAAAAGTAAAGAGCCACAAGAACGCTCCTTCAAAACAAGTCACTCATAAATCATCTGAAAAATCAACAAGGCTCTGAAACCTGTGTACTTTTACTTGGTATCGGTCAGTACTCATTAAATACTTGCTGGTGTCAGGATATCCCTAGTTTTAGTCTTTTCATTAACACAATACACATTGACACTTTTGAATTTATTGTCAAAATACAAAGCAGTCATTATTTAAATTCCACAAACTCTACATGAGTTCAAAGTACATTCAACTTCAGTCAGTGGTACACATACATTTATATTATATTCATTCTTAACACCATGTTTCACAGAGTGACACTGTACATTTATTATAGTCTGCACACTGTATATATCAAACAAATATAGGTACAAGCTGTCAACAATTTATAATATGTGTCCAACATGTGACACCAGTATTAAGTCAGCTCTGTCCTTGTCCTACAGAGAAAGCAATAAGTTACAGCATCCAAGGCCATGTTCCCAGTGATCATATGTAACCTTCATGTGTCCAGTGTCTGCGTCCTGCAAGGACAGGGTGTAAATGAAGGAGACAGGGTCTGTCATGAGGGCTTTATGTGCTAATTAGAGTGAGCATCAGTGTTTCACCCCCACTGTTACTCTGAGTCAGATGGGATGTTTACATTTCTGCAACCTTGTTTTTCTGGTATTTACACGTCTGAGAAGAAAGGACAGGGGAACGTGTTTGTGAACTTTATTGTCAGCACTGTTGTCCATAAAATGAGACATTAATCACACAAGAGTAACATGAATCACTGAACCCTCTGCCCACGTTGTTTCCAAAGATGTTGTAATAGCAACCAAACAGGCTAATTAGGGAGACAACAAATAAAGCCGGCTGGAGGAAAGAGTTTAGCACCAAACAGTCAACATCGCTCTACTTTTTAAACCATCAACTTTTAAGGTCACTGAAGAGAAATAAGCTTTGGTTTCTTGTTGCAGTTGGCCAGCCACACAGCATTTACAACAGGATTTCCACTGAGTGAAAAGACAGGAAGGTAGTCAAGACCCATTTCACCTTGTGAAGTGAATAGGTATGGCTGGCCAGGTTGCACAATTGTAACTAGACTATCTACAAAAAAATGTTATAGTAATGAATCTGGACGAAGCCAGACGTGTCACTTGCTCAAACTGCTTTTTCAGTACTTTCAGAGATTTGTGAGGCGAATAATGGGTCATTTTTATAGCTCGTCACACTGGGCATCAAGCTGAGGTTTGCATAATCAATTAAAATAAAATTATCTTATGGACTTTTGTTATTGTAGGTTAATGCGAAGACAATTTATTTTTTTATTTACTATTTTAAACCACAAATAAAGCCAAAACACTGACAGCTGGTAATCCTTCAGTACTAGTAAAGGCTAATGGTCCACACAATAGGCTTTGAATTTTGTCAGTAGGCGATAGACAATGTAACATACTTAACTACTTGGAAAAAACCCCCCCAAAAAACACATTTTAGTTTTTCTAATTGTTTTGACAAGTCCATAAGCCAAACTGTGGCATAACAAGCAGTATACCGTGTTTAACATAAACTGAAGTAGTTGTAGATTCTGTGGAAATGCGTGTTCCGTTTGAAGAGATGCACATGTTGCCCGGAGATGTCTCTGCGTCTTATACTTCCTAACAAATTAGATGCAATGTGGGAAGCCAAGCTTAACTGCGATAATTAAAATTCCTCTTTTCATCTCCTCTGTCTTGCCTCCTGCTCTTTGGAGCTATAATGATCTAACACAATAGTCTACACACTGCTCAAAACTGCCAATTCTCTGAACCAGGCTCTGATTTCTGCACCACCACAAGCCACTGTGCATTGACGTTGTATCTACTACTCACACTGACCAATTAGGTGGCTGCTGTCATCGGCTCTCAGCCAATCAGAGCCCAGGAGCGGGACTGAGGCTAGCAACCAGGAGGAGAAGGAGGAGGATGGAGTGAGACTGCAGTAACAGCAGTAACAGTCCCAAGGCCCCGCAGACACAGCACTGAAGGCTGTGTTTGATTGAGTGGCTCGGTATGACGGCCCACGTTTGTCAGGAGGGATGGGGACGGAGAGTGCCAGCTTTTATCCTGTACGTGTCTGTATTTGCAGCTTGAGTGAAACAGATGTAGAAAGAGAGCAATGAAAAGCCTGTGTCAAAGTCAGAGGCAGTGCATTGTAAATACTTTTTCAGGTCTAAGACGATTCCTCTGTTTGTCAAGTGATGGCCATCGCTGCAGGCTGTTTCTGTTTTATATTGCTGCATTTAAAAATGAATTGCCTCCTCTCCTTAAGGTGTGTTGTGGGCTGCAATGTTAATTCCTCTGTCGTTTGGATCATATTTTTTGCTTTATGGGTTTGCCGGCAGATGCTGCTAAGTGACAGAAAAATCATTAATGGCATCTCAGGGGCCGCTCAGCAATTGTTTTGTTTCCTATTATTTGTATGTACCTCCATGTGATGAATTATAGTTAGCTTAGCATTACCATAAGGATAATTACATACAGTTTACAGTCACTTGCAAAATCTGAGAATAAGTGATTTATTGCAGAAAATGAAATGGTATTCTGTAAATATTTTAAATGTTTGCAGTATGGTTTCAAGCTTACACTGACAGCAAGAATTTTAATTATGCAATACATGGACTAAGTAGGGGTTTGTGATATTCAATTTTCAATCAAAAACAAATTGACCCATCTAATTCCTTCTCTACTCCTTGTTTATTGTGTAGCTACTGTTTCACGGTCAAATCAAGGAAATAAAGCTGATGATTAGTATTTATTACAAGTACAGCATGAACACGATATAGTTTAATATTATACATTTAACTGAGACTTTAGGCTCTTGAACCTTGTGTGTAGTGAGATGCCTTAAGATCCATAAATGTATTGCCTCTGTCTTTTAGATTTCTGTTTTACATCTTCTGAATTCCAGGGATGTGTAAAGATAATGTCTTTTTTATACCTTTTATCCGCTCAAAACCTGATTTATATATAAAGCCTTAGGTACTGCACTACCTGTAGGAGTTATAAAAGAGAGAATTGTCTTCTATTTAGCTCATTCTTTGTGATGTACTCTGATGAAATGTACATTTTTTGGATCTGAAACTTTACCAGCAGAAAGAAAAGGTGTGTGTACTGTAGCACAGTGGAGCTACATGAAATAAAACTGCTCTGTCAACCTCAACCATAAAGTCATGGAAAGGTTTCATTACACTGCATTTTTAGCAGATGTTAAGATCTCTACAAAGTCACTCTATTCTCTGTTCTTAATGCTGAAGATGGCATTTCTGCTCAAAAGCAAAGGATCCTTTGAAATTTCAAAGATTCAAAAAAAAAAGAGGAGATGTCAGAAATAAAAAGTCTTGCCAAAGTAAGTATTCAGCTGAAGTGGGTCACAAAATGGATCTAAACTCGACAAGAAAACCACATTTCTCATCTTGTACAAACAGGACGACTCTTAATGTGTTGCATATTCAAATGATGGGTGTTTTTTCCTCTTTTAGTTTCATTTTGACTCTGGAATTGCCACTTTACAGGTGAATTTTAACCAAGATAAAAACAAGTGAATTTGCATTACAGATATTAATAGCTACATTATGCTTGCAAATATTTTCTTCTTATTCAACCCCCCACCTCACTGATGCACTTATCTTTATCTCTGGCCTTTTTGCTGCTACATTCTACACTTTGTTACAGAAGCCACCCAAGTTTAAAGCCTCATTGGTCAAAACTGCCACATAACCCTTTGACACAGAATTGCTGCTCTGGCATTTAGCAAGGGCAGATGAGCAGAATGCGGCGTAGCGCTCCATACATCATTATGCGGAGGTGTCCGACAGCAGAGCAGAGAGCGCCGGGGTCCAGCCGTATTTCATTAGGCTTCCAGATCCAGGAGAGGGCCTCATTAACATGCATTGCCACAGGTTGTTGCTGCCCTCTTTCTCAGCCTGTCAGTATCAGAAACACAGCTTTAGTCGGACAGCCGCAGCGGTGACTGACTCATTCTTATTAGGCTTAAGCTTGTCCACAGTTGTCCAATTGTTTTGCCATGATTGCTCGCCTCGGAGAGAAGCACAGGAACTGAAATCCCTGCAATCCATTTCAAATAGTCATTTGATACAGGCCTGAAGGATGGAGTGAAAACCGCACAGAATTGACAACAGATCATTATCACATTGTTTTTTACTCTTGTTCTTGTACGTAAACGTAATGGGTCCTCGCTCTATTTACACAAAATGAGGATAACAAAATGCTGCCTTAGCTTTATTTATGTGTGAATGGGAAATCTAATCTAGAAGCTGAAATACTTGTAGGTGAGTTTCTAAATGTAAACATACACACCAGCTCCTGTATAGAAAGCTGAATAGTGTGTTAATCAAGACAGTATTATTGTCATATTAAACATTAATGAGCAGCACTCAGTCATAAGTTAGTATTTTAATAGAGGACTCGCCTCCTACAGATGACGCAGAAGCACTTGCAGTGTCTTAAGTGACTGAAAGATGATATTTCACACAAAAGTGCCCCCTTTTGTTCTCTAAAAAGCTTGTGTCATTAAAAAGCCACACAAATAAACACAGTCCATCTAGTGAAGCTTTAAGTCATTTCTGGGCTCTCAGTTTCCAGGAATATGTCTCCAACCTGAGCTGCTAAATTCTAAACTTGCCCACTGTGGTAGATCCATTTCCGTCTAATAATACTTTTAACTCTGAACCAAACACTTGAGTTGGCAGCCGAATAACTCCTACAATAAACTAACGACGGTAAAGTGCTTCTCCGAGCTGAGGGAAATACAGAGTTGCGTAATAATTCCCCGAAGGTTTGTTACTACAAGCTACATCTTTCACAAGACACACAGTCGTTTGAGCCATCATTCATATGAAAATATGAATTAGTGCGGCATTAGGCTTGTGATTAATGTCTTTGAGAGTGGTTTTAGAAGAGAGAAATAGAGCTCTATACACAGGCTTTAGGTAGTACTGAACACAATAAAGTCATGAAGCAATGTTCCACCTGCTATTCATTCAGTGTCAGTACATTTTTACTTTTGAAAGAACTCAGCAGAAAAATATTGTAATAAAGGTTTCTTTTTACACTTATGTAACCAATATTATGCATATTTGATCTCAAAAGGATTATTAGTGTTAGACCAGTCATTCAGCGGCTAACACTGATGTCAATATGACGTTAGAACAGTCGTCTCTTATAGCCTTTATATAGCGCACTGCCCTATCTTCTGTGAAATGTAAACAGCAGTTCCCTAAAAAAAGGTGCTATATTGTTGCTGCGAGGCAAAGCAATAAATAGGAACTGAAAGCTACTCAACTGCAGCCCTCTTTTCTCTAGGTCTAATCCTTCTTAGTGGGGAAGCGATAAGCGTGTTTTGACTTAGCCCCAAATTTTCTCATTGTTTATGCATCCTTTGCCAGACCACGTGGATCCCTGAAGTGACTGATAATCTTAGTGATGCCAGTTTGGCAGGGATGCAAATATACTACAGCCCCATGGCCTCGGTCACAGTGCAACAGCGGTGTAAGAAAAAAAAAATGCCTCTGCGGTCGGCTTGCCTTTCTGTTCCACTCTCAGCGTACATTTGTTGAGACTTCCACTGAAAGATTCTGTCAGAACCGGTGGCTTTGTTGACAGGCATTTCCCCATTTTCTCTGTGGTGCTCGTGAGTTGTTTGGTCGGAGGCTGAGGGAGTTTGGAGCAATTACAGCTCACAATGTTAAAGGCAGTGGCATTACAAGTAGCAATTTCCTTTCCTGTGTTTTACGAAAGGCCTCTTAAACTTGCGACAATTTTCTCTTTTATTGATGGCTGAAAATGACTTCAGTGTGGTGTTTTGTTAATACGGGTTATTAGTCAGGTTGCAGAAGTCTTTGATGCAAAATGGGTCATTCAGAGAGACAGAAGCAGAAGGTTGGCCATTACATCATTACCATCTGTGTGCAAACTCTTTCTAGGATTACGGAGACTTCATGAAACCCTTTGAGGCTTTGTAAAACAGTTTTTTTTTACATTAGGGGTTCAAATTGTTCTCTCAGTACATTTTTGTCAGACAGTTGTTGATATGTGAATGTAAGTGTGAGTCTGGGACCAAACACAGCCCGAGGCGGTGGAGAGAGCTGGCACCACACTCAGTAAATGCTGACTATACAAAACAAGCTACATTGCAAGAAAAAAAAGTGCTGTTATTGTCCCAAAGTCAACAGCTGAGGGATGAAGGGGAAATTGGGGTGGACTGAACCAGGAATAACATGACTTATGACATGATTTGCTGGTAAACCTGCAGCGTGTGGAGCCTGACTAACCGTAAATGCATGTATGCCTTTGACTTTCCTCATATTAAGCCTCAGATGGTGTCACCTCCTTCTTGTTTGATCTCTGACTCTCTCAAACATACACGCTGATATGGTAGCATTTCACTCTGTAGTTCAGTGAGACAGCGCTAGAAGAGAGGCTTGTGCTTTACTCAGACAGTAATTAGTGCTCCAGCTCCTAAGGGAGTGGAGATAGACTTCACTCAGTTTGATGCAATTTGTCTTGTGCTCTTAGTGTTGTTGTGTTTGAGTAGAGAGTGCTCTTCAATTCTGTCTTAAAGGTTTGGTTTTGTCTCTGAATATTTTTTCTCATCCTTCTCATCTCTGTTTTCGGACCAGAGCACCACTAATTTGTTTGTCCACATCACTGCTGAGGTTGGAAGGAAACATCTGTCTTCAGATCCAAACATAGTGAAGAAATAACCCTTGAGCTGGTTATTCATAGTGGGACTTGTAATGTTTGCTTTTAGAATTGTAACCTACTGTAGATAAATGAATACTTCATTTAGTATTACTTCCTTTTCATGGTCTCATTGCTAAGAATGTGACTTAGACAGAGCAACACTAAACTAATATCAACAAAACAAATCATTGCATGAAGCCAGTGTTTTAAATAAACGGTTACAACTGGTAAGAAAAGATTTCTACATACTTGAAAAGGATATGAAGAAAAGGGAATCCAGGCCCTTTTCACTAAGAGAATTTTTGCAAATGGATTTCTGATTTGAAAATTAAACTTTCTAAACTACATCTTTGCAGCTATCATTATCCACTTTTTTTAAGATAAACTTTACTTTGGATCTAACAACTGAATTTCCCCTTGGGGATTAAAAAAAGCGATATGAATTTGTAACAGTGTCATTTGGATTCATAAATATCTCTTAAGACTGTGTGTTTTAGGGCCTCTTAGAGAAGCAGAACATACTTTCTTCTCTTATTCATAGCCCTGCCAGCACTGTTTGTATCTAGCATTTGATTTTAGAAAGAGCACACATTGATGGACAGCATTTCCATAGAGATTATGTGTTTTCATTAGCCAGTTAGACACTATGTCATGTGTGCTGCTTTGGTCCATCAGGGGATGGGCACTTGGGTGAAATGGCCAGAAAGATTCTGTTCGCTTCAGCAGTTTTGCCCGAATGATTGAAAGTGTGTGTGAGGTAGCTGGGAATCTCGTATTGCTGTTTCAGGACTTTCTGCGACTATAGATAGATAGTATTTCAGGAGCTATTTTTCTCTTTTCTCCCTCTGAGTTTCTGCTGGAGTGTACAAGTATGATCTTGTTTTTAAACTTTGTGTTATGAAGTGTTTGTGTGTCACTGTGTTACTGTCTCTGAGAACAGTGGATAGACCTGCTGCTGCCTGTGTTGCTGAGTACTTTGGGATTACCTGTTCAGATTAGCCCTCTCAACTTGTTTATTTATTCTACAAATCCAAGCCCCGGATCTTGTCGTCATTTTAATAGGCTTTGAGGAGTTGTTGTAGGCAGATTCGGTGTGTCCTTGCTCCACCGATTGTATGCATCTTTAAAAAGCAGTGTAAATCTCAATCCTTTTACAAGTGTCAGGTTAGGTGTGGATATAACTTTGTGCCCTGAAGCTCTAGTTTGTTGAAGACTTTATATTCATACACAGTAACACACTCTAACTCCAACTCTGAATTCATTTGCTGGAGCACTTGTTTTGCAGCTGTACTTTCCTCCCTAACTCTGGCAACCTGCTGTCCTTCTCCAGGATCCCACTGCTTCAGCCCTCTTTACTGTAGAGATGCCCCTGCGCCGGGCAAGCTGAGCGATGCTAATAAATTCACCCTTAACAAGACTGTGATTAGCCTATCGATTCTTTCTTTCAACTTCCTTGCCCCTGCAAAAAATCGTCTTGCACGATTAAATTTCTGTGGCGCAGCAGACTGACACCGACAACCTCGGATGCAAATGTGCTTTGATTTGTCTGCCCTTGAACGGTGAAGGTCATGTATCATTTTCCACTGTGAACGCTTTACATATTTTGCTAATTGGATGTTCTCCCTCTTCTGGTTTGTCCGTCCCCTGCAGACTCAAGAAGAAGTCTCAGTCGGTGGATATTGGCAGCCAAGGTTTCTCCCCGACTTTGGTGCCAGCCTCGCCCCTCAACAGGGCTTCACCACCTGTTGCCAAGACAACCGCCACCCTCGCAGTGCAGGAGAACAACACCACCAACTCCCAGCGCCGCAGCCCTCGCGGTGGGGAGCTGAAGAGGGGATACACCATTGGTAAGTGGCACAAATGCATAACCTTTTGAGTTGGTTTTCAAAACTTTTTTCAAATCAAATGGAAGTGGGTTTCCTCCGCTGGGATGGAAAGAAAAAACATGTACTGGTCAAAACACTCCCTCTTCTCCCTCTTAGACAGACAACCTCATTTATTCACTTCACTAATCCACCTATATCTGCCTGTCTTCGGAAAAGGAAAGGAAAGAACCCTAAAGAAACACATACAAAGGGAAAATATACACCTTTTTTGCAGTTACTCAAAATCTTGACTTAGTTTCCAAATTACTTTTCTCTATTAAAGTAGAAGAAAACAGCCTCAGAAGAATTAAGCAAAGTAAACATTAATAGTGCATTTTCGAACTTTTGAACATTTTGAGTGTATTTGATGTAACATTTACTCTATAGACATATAGATATTACTATACATTTCAATGAGCGCTTATTACATTATGCAACCTCTATTACATTGTAAATTACAGCTGAGTATCAGGGAATGCCTTGTGATTATTCTGAGTGTTTGTAGATATTTTAAAGTTAATGCTCTCTCTCTGCTGCTGACCTAAACTTTTTACTCAAAGAGACGGCGTCACATCCCTGAATTGCTTTTCCTGTTTTGCATTTTCTAATTAATTTCCTGCCTAGTTGTTATAATTGTGTGACTCTGATTAAACTTCTCTCCATGTTTGGGTGGGTTTACCTGTCTCCTGCGGATCCGTTTCTGTGTCAGAGGGTAGCCTGCTGCTGTGAAAGTAACTACACTTGTGGGAGCTGACTGTTCAGAGATGATGAAATGAGCTTGAGATAAACTAATTCAGAACTCATAAATGCAATGCATCTCTGTTCACTCGGCCAGCGTGATTGAGTTAGCAAACTGCTCCGGTCAAGGTTATAAAGGAATGCTGCACAGTACATGAGCCAATACTGCTGAGCCATTGAGAGTAATCGGATAGGTTTTTGACTTATTTCTTTTGGATTTATTGTGACACCTGTAAAAGCCGGAGAGCTGTGGTCCAGCAGCCACATTTATTACAAACCCCTGCTGACTGTAAACCAGACTATAATATTTTTTGTGTATGACTTTAAATGCACAATAATCAATGTAACGGTTGTCTGGACACAAAAGCTCTTTTACACCTCCACCTGTTCTTTTCAGGGACCATTTCGTTCTGCTGTGTTCAAATGGCAATATTTTAAACTCATTTGAAGACATCACAACATAACACAAGACAGTAATGCTCTCATTGAACACACAGATGGAAAAATGTGTTAAAAATAATCCTAGTGTATATTTATATGTACACAGTGCCAAAAAATAGATGTTTTTCTGTTATTTTTTTACAGTATTGAGTATTTACAGCAAGTCTTTGTTGTCATTTCCAGTATTTTAGGTGTTTTTCTATCTTGTCAAGCTGTTGCTGAATGCAGTTCTTCAGTCCTCTCAGGTAAATAAATGCTGTTGAGTCACGGTATTTTATATGCAGTACGTTTTTGGATGTCCTTCAGCCTGCACGTCTCTTTCTCATGTAAGTAAATGCAGTGTAAACATCCTTCGCTGCGTTGTATAATGCAGGAGCCGCGGTTTAACCGGGGCAGCGTCGAGGTCACAGGAGGATCATGTCACGTCGAGTCTCAGGCCAGAGGAAAGACTAAAGGTGAAGATTAGGTGAAGGTGTGGCGTTCAGTGCATGTGTCTGCCGTGCTTTCTACAGCATCATCACGTATCGACCGCGCTTCAGAGGCATTGACGGCTGCGTGGATCGATCGGTGGCCGTCTATATCAGTTCAGTCTGTGATGGTCAATGAGAAAATGGCTGGATGAAAGGGAGGCGGGACAGATGGACTCACCGTTGATATCCCAGCCCACTCTTATCTTCCGTTACGACCATTAACAGGTCACAAGTCAGAATCATTTAGTAATTTAATGAGGAACAACTGTGACTTATTGGGACTTTAAAGCTTTTAACGACAAAGAAACAAGCAGCCTTTCAAACATGAGTCATAGCTGTTAATGATTTGCTGTGGGTGATGTTGGTGTAGATAAAACATATATGAGTCAAGCCTTGGCTTTGAGTGAAAGTGCATCTGTCACTCATTCGCAGTGTTCTCATAATTGGACACTGATTAGTGGCGGTCCGTTCGCTCCGGTTGCTATCGGGATGGGATCTAGTAAGATACGCCCCGTGGCATTTTCATATAGTAAACTGGAGCCGTACGGTTCCTTCAGGGCTGATCATGCTAATTTATTCTAATGGGATAGTAATAATGTGGCAGGCAGCTTGCTGTGCTGTCTGCCAAGCTTCAGACAGACCTGTCATTAGAGTTGCATAGCACATTCAACACAGACATTTTAATAACCCTCCCAATGAGCCTCCTACTGGGACGACACCAATGGCGTTTTTCACTCCCGGTGCAGAGA
Organism: Rhyacichthys aspro; assembly: GCA_036850595.1. Taxonomy (NCBI): domain Eukaryota; kingdom Metazoa; phylum Chordata; class Actinopteri; order Gobiiformes; family Rhyacichthyidae; genus Rhyacichthys; species Rhyacichthys aspro. The sequence continues at coordinate 6,304,829 of CM072163.1, read as the reverse complement.
AGCGCTGATTGATAACTTTATAGTTTTCTTACTGCAGTGTCCTTTCACTCGGAAAGCGATAGGACGGAGTAGAAGAGTACAGAAGATGGCCAAATTGCCCGTGATCTCCCAGCAGCCTTCGGTGTTGCTTCCAGAGAGGGTGTGACACCTGACACCGGCTCTCCCCAGACTCCAGCGTCTCTGTCTGACAGCCTCTGAGTCCCACCACCACGTCTGACCTTTACATCATTATAGTCAGCCGTAGCCACCACTCAGAGGCTCTTCTTCCCTGTAACAGAACACCACACAGACGCTGAAAAGAATACCTCCACAGCTGTAGACTCATCATTAGTGACTCGCCTTTGTAATCCTTCCCCGGAGACATTCAGCGACAATGCTATGTTTTATCTTTATTTCATTAAATTTTTTCTCTGCAGGGGTGGGGCAATAACAGGGCATGAGTGTATCTTTCCCAGTCCAAGTGAGAACAATAACAAGTCTGTGAACACCACTGCCACAAACTACAAGGATAGGATATATACAAAGAAACAGCAGTATCAATCTGCTCCAAAACAGTCAACTTCTGTTTTCTGTTTCGACTTTCTAAAAGTACAAAACCGCTGTATATGGTTCTTCATGTTGTTCATTGCCAGCCACTTTAGCTATTTACTTACAATGTTATTTAAACAATTCACACAACATTGCAGCAGAATGAGGAAGTATCATTACACAAAAGATTATGGAGGTCAATTTGATAACAGAAAATAATAGTGTTAATAGTGTGAGAGAACTAGAGCTATAGATGACAGATACGGAGGTAGTTTACTGAGCTTTGTAAGTAAAAGCAATGCTGTTCTCTTCTGGCTCTCAATGACAGCCCTTTCACACACAGCAGCCAATAATCTGTTGTGTTACTTATAAACCTTGAGCTGAGTTATAGTTAAGCACTGAGTGGCTTCAAATGAGAGCCCATTGAATAAAAACTGTGCAGGCTCTCAAAGTATGTTTTCAAGGCTAAACCTCTCCACACTTCAGTAGAGTTTATGTGTGTTTGATTTGCCCAAAAAGCGGGAGGACTGTTTTGTGACCAGGTTTAGGTAAGCAGCTAAAACATGCTCGCTGGAGATATGCCCCGTCCATGCTGCTGAGGCTGCTTTTGAGAAGGAGCAGAGGGAGAGCCTTCGCAGCATGTCACTGTCGATAATGGCCTCTAAGAAGAGAGCTGCTTCACTCCTCCTCCTCTTCACATCCCTCCACTCTTTCACCCCAGTGATTTCTCTGCTTATTCTGCCATTTTGTCTCCAACTGGTCCTCTCTTCTCCTTCACACCATTCCTTCTCCACCTAGTTATCCTCTAATGTATTTCCACTGTGTTTTTCTGCGGGGCACAGCAGAAGGGTAATCTGTCTCAAGGACGGACAGACAGAACCAACAGATTGCTACAAACTGTGGCACCAACCTTGGCTGCAGTCTTCAGCAGAAGTATCTTATCACATTATATATATTATGACATGTCACTTTAATGATTTGCTTTCATTATAAACGCTTAGTAGTATTTGTGTAGTACTGTAGTATTTTACTTTAAAGGCATAGTACACAGAATTTTAATAAAGAAAATACTCAAAAATCCCCTTTTCCTCTCCTTTTCTGTTCTTCTTTGAGCCATTTTTGACTCTACCTCTTTATTATACCAATTATAAATAACTTAAAATAGGAAAGAAAAATACAGCAAAACAGATTAGTGGATAAAATTCACTCAAAAGCCAGAGTAAATGTGGGTTCAACCTTTACTCACTGATGAGAGCAATAAAAGAGGTCTGGACACAGGGCCAGACTTGTTTAGAAACCTTCCCCTGAATATTATTCCTTTCCTTTCCTTCACTCTAAATAGATCATTAGTAAATTCAGAGAATGTCTGCTGTGAGAGAATGACAGAGAGCTTGTTGGCCCTGAGAGTTCAGTGTTGCATTGTATTGATATAAAAACATATTCTTTGTGGACTTGTAACCTATTCAATGGATTGTGTGAGCTCTCATATAGTACAGCATCTGTTGACAAAAGGAATGACTCTTATAATATTAGAAATTCAGTAACATCCTTTTAAACGTTGAAAGCAAATGAATTCATCAGAAGTCATAATACATTGTCGTATGGCGACACAGCCGCAGTGTTTGAACACCATGAGTGTTCTCATACACGGAGGCAGAAAGGGCAGAAACCTGACTCTGCGAACACAGCACTGTATCTCGCCACCTGACAGAGGAAATGCTAATAAACAAGACAGTAGCACACGTGTTGCTGTTCTCTAACGCCTGCCACCGCCGCCATGTGAGTGATTATTCCCCTGTTAGTTATTCATTGGATTTTCACTGCAGGGTCGAACGGGAAAGGGACAAGTGCTGGGGGAGCAATATGCTAACTAGGTGTAGGCTCACACCAGTGTTGGCGTGATATCCACTTTCATGAGAGGGTTTAACCTTTTAAATTAGCAGCTATTCAATACATCGAAGGTGGTGTTACCACCTTATTGCTCTTTTACTTGGAAGGGTCCCGAGGTAAACTGTACATCCAGCATTTGTCCTTGAACGTTGTTTCCTAAAGCAGCTCTATGGTCACATTGTGGCATCGCGAAAGAGCTAATCACTTTGGAGCTGACAGTTATAGCCGGTGCTGCAGGCAGTACAGCGGTGGCGCTCTTTTTGTGTTTGATGTAATTGTCCCAGGTGGCACATCTCTTGTGTTTACACATCCAGATCATAGCCAGAGGTGGCAATTACAAACACACAACACAGGGACAAGTCTCTCTGTTGATCCTATGGAAATGGGACAGCAACCGTCAGAAATGTGATTATGATACCTGAATTGAGCTGTTGTGTTACTCAACCTGTTCTTGGTTTGTCACTTTAAATTTTCTTTTTTTTCTAGCTACTAAAACAGACATTTTTAGGATTTCAAAATATCACGATTGTGTCTCTTTTTGTTAGACTACATCATGTACTTTCTGTGCGTTTGTTTTTGCAATGGCATCCATGACTAAACACTGAGTATTATAGAGGTTTTATTCATTAACCCATTAGGTATTTGAATATTGAGTATTTGAAGTTGAATTTCGTGTGACTTAAAGAAACCTGGATTGGTTGTGTCATTTGCTTGTAATCATTTAAACCAAATAAAAATGTCCCTTCCAAGCTTTTGTGGTAGGCCTGGTGGAAAAGGGAGCACATCCTACTGTGAGACCCACTTACAGTCTCCCTGATGGTGGTGCATTAGTATCAGACGTCCTCCGTTGTGCACACCCTCCCCAGTGAAGGAATGGAGTGAACTGGGGAGGGAGACTAACCCAGTAAGAGTGAGTTGGAGCTATCTGTCACGCTCCGACTGCAGCACCCACAGCCATGCCACAGCACAGTTGCCAGCAGCTGCTTGTGTGTGCTGAGATAAGCCTGAGCCGTCTTGCCTTGGCGGTATAGGCCAGTCACGTAGCACCAGAAGGCAGCTTAGCCCCACCACAATCAAATCCTGGCTCTTTCTCTCACCCATGTTTACTTTAGCTTTCCCCCTTCCTCACTCCATGTTACAGACTGTATTCCCCTTGGAGGTCCTCCCCTTCCTCTGTTTCTATCATTATGGGGCACTGCCTGTTCACTTGAGAGATCAGCATTAGGTCTTCTGATTCACCAAGTATAGAGAGAAAGCAGCAGGCAGTGAACTCTTATAGCTCAAATGCATTACAAGTAGCTTCTATGACTTAATAACTTATAACTTTTACTTGTACTTAACATCTTTGCTCAAATGTCAGAAATGATTACCCTCCGATATCCAGATTGTGCAAAACCTATAATTCTGATGTGCCATGTTCTTGAATAAAATGGTTTTAGGGCTGTTCTGTTGTGTTTAATATCAGCCTTAGTAGTTAAGCAGTCCTGACATGACTGGCTTTTACAAAAATGCACTTAGTGTTTGCCTTTATTCCTGCCAACCTATACTTAACATGTCAAGATACACCAAAACTAGCTCACCGGTACAAAAAAGAGGTTATGTGTTGAAAACTGCAGGAAAGGCATATTTTTGTGGGTGGTTTTAGTTTTGTGTTTTAAAACAAAGCAGCCTTGTGCGGCCCCACACATTGAGTATTCTCTTCACACACTGGGGGTTAAGGTAGACAGGGTAATATTAGACACAAGTCCACAGTTAATCCTGTGAAAGTGGTTCTGCCCACAGGGTACCACAGTCTGCACTGCATGTTTGATAAGAAAAACCTAACAACAATGTGCCTCCAGGGCAGTGTTCACACTAAAAAGCACCAAAGGCAGCAAAATTGCACTGTTCTCCAATGCCCTAATTGGGGTATCTTATAGGTCGGGATTTATTCTGTCAGTAAACACAGGGATGACTTTGTTGGGGCAGAGTAAGAGTTTGTATCAAACACACTTTTACTGAGCCTTATACCAGTCTTGAACACGGCAGTTTTATTTTATAGCTTTATTTCAATAGTGAACAGTTTAACAAAATGAATCACATTAGTCACAATAGTTTTCAGTTGTAAATAATCGTCTCCAAATAAGTGTCACTGCATTTATCTAAAAATAGCCCTTCAAAGCATCACAGAGCCCAGTGGGAGTTTCATGACCTCTGTTTTTTGTTCTCACAGCTGCCCAGAGCAGACAAAATGAGCACTGAGTTTACTCTTTATTGAACACATTATCTTGCATAAAGGCTTAGGATTTTTATGTAACTAATCAGATGTAATCAGATCCCAGCAAAACACCCACCAGTAATAACTGATCAGCTGAGTTTTTCACTGATAGAAGACTGGACTGTTCCTTTTCTTAGGTAGTGTTCCTCTGCCTTGATTTTGTCTGGTCCCAGCTGTGTTTTGGTCTTAGTCAGTGTGGTCTTGAGTGCATAGTATTTTAAGCACTGCAGTTTTGAAAGAGTGGCATCCTGCTGTGGATCATTCAGTGAGGACCTAGTTGTTGTTTAGATCTTGCCTTCTCATTGTTGTCTCTGCTTGATATCCACAGTAATGAGATTCTTCCACAAACATACATTCATGCACAACATCAACCCAGGAGAACTCCAAAAACATTTCCACAAAGGTTAATAGTATGCTTTAGTCATCCCCAGACAGCAATGAAGCAGCTTTGACTCTAACTTGGTTATAACCACTGAATGTCACCTCTGTTTTTCCAGGTTTTGACTTTTTACTCTTCGCTTATTATTCTCAGAGCGACCTCCACGTTCGTAGCCAGACCGGACTAGCTGCTCTGTAGAATTAATCACTTCTCTTTGCCGCCGTCTAGATCTTTCTATTTTATCATGGCTCCAAATAATTGCAGATAAAAGGCCATACAAATAAAAACACCAGCTCCTAAAGCAGCTTTTGACCTCAGATTGTTCACAATACAAAGCTTGTGAGCATCTAACTGATTGAAATACATTGACCTTGTTTCTATTTGTCCCCTAGAGAGAATAAGAAAGCATATGGCGCTCGGGCCTCCATCAATCTTGGTCTAACCAGGTTGCATAAAGGTCTGGAAGGAAGATTGTTGACTGAATTAAGGTGAACGTTCTTTCAGGCCACTTCAAATCCTCATAAAAAAGGGTTGTACATTGTAAAACTACATTACAAGTAAAGGACGGAGCACGCAGACGGGACACACTCACCTCTGAATCACTTAGCCACATGTCCTCTCCGTCTGATGTTAGTGCTGCTACAATTGTCCTTTGGATATTCGTCTGACATTTGTCATTTGTAAATATCCCCTTGAGACGACGCATGTAGCCCTTTAAATCAATTCAGTGCTTTTAAGCAGAGTCTCCTGTACATTCTCTTTTTTTCTCCTAAAAGGGACAAATATTAGTCCGCCTTTGGGAGCTTTTACCTGATCCAAAGCTACTGAATGCACACAACTATATTGCCTTTTGTGAGTCAGTGCTGTGTAGATCTAAATCATCACAAGTACAATGACTCATAGCTTTGCCAAGAGCGAAGGCCATAGAGATTTGTAGGTACCAAGGTCACTGTTTTTCTTTTTTTCTCGCTCTCTTTAGACAGCAACACAAACATAAATGTTTTCTCCCGTATAGGGCAAGCACTATAAGGATAGAGGCTCATGCTGAATTTACTGCAGTGCAACTGTTAGAGATCCGTGGGCTGGATTTATTGGCCTGCCGCTGTAATTACGTCGACCGGGAGTCTCTTGGTGGCCCTCTTCTCGTTGGGCTCAATTTATAAATGCCACGGAGCTAGTAATCCCACTGTTCCCCACTTAGTTTGGAAAGGGCTCTAGCTCTCCTCTGGCTAGAATTGATTACATATAGTTCAAATGAAGAGTAAGCAGTTTTGTAGTGTCGAACGCCAGGGCCAGCCACGGCTATTGATTCATTTTACAGCAGAGGAAAAATCAGATCTGCCATTCCATATAAGTGTTTGTATTTGTTTCCGTTTTCCTCATAAACTGAAAAAAGTGTGTGATTATTTAAGAAGTTGCTCTGTTTCATTGTTTTGTTCTAGAATAGACATATATTTTTACTCAATTATATCTTAATGCATGACACATCTGTGAAAAATATACAAGTTTTTAAACTATTGCCTGCAGTAGTAAAAGAACAAAATTTGCAGCACAGACAGCAACAGTTACCTCAGCTTCTCAGGTTAAGTTCATTAGTGTTGGCTGCCTCGTAAAAAAACACCAATTAAGGGCAGCTCAGATTAATGCCCGCGTCAGTGCATCTCAGAGTTCAACCAGAAGACTCAACTTTAGCTCATCAGCCCTTTGTGCACAAACTGCTAAAAGGAAACCACCACTGAAAACAGAAGAAATCCATGTTTATGTAACAAAAGCCAAAGCTAAGCAATACTTCATCTCAAAAGTGAGTAAATTAATCTGTGTCTCTAAGGAGCAGATAAACCATTACACAGTTATAGATGATATTTACATAGCAGTTAATTGAATTTACAGAAGCATGTCAGTGGAAACCGATTAGATCAGCTTCTGTGGATTGAAAATGCTCCATCAACGTGTCTAATGTTTTCTTGATGTGTTTTATTCAAGTAAAACCTAAATGTTCAACTTTGGAATGAAACTGCAGTTAAAGTATGTAGGATTTCCAGGCTTTAACGGTGATTACAATTGAAGTGCAATAAAAGGAATGTCCATTTAATTTCCATTGAATTTCCATTGTGTGATGGCTTGCAAAAACACACCAGCTCACACCAGCTCTTTACATACAGTATAAAATATTTGATTTGTGACTTGTGTTTATCTGTGTTCAAAGAAATCAAATCAGGGTAATATAATGTACCTGTTCTGATTGATTTATGTAATTTTAGACAGATGTATCACTGAATTCTGTCATTTGATTTAGTTTTTCATTTGTTTTAGGTGCAAGGCAGACTAGTGTGTTCATTCATGTTCATTCATGTTCATTCGTTCATCTTTTACATTTTTCGTTGCAGGGCTGGAGCCTGTCCCGGCCTCTGGGGGGTGTAAATGAGCAGCTAATTAGAGCTGACACTAAGAGACCATTCACACACTAACATTTATTCACTGTGATTCATTTTGGGAAACCAGTTCTCCCATACGTACATGTCTTTGGACGGTGATAGGAAGCTGGAGTAGCGCAGGGCGGACATGCAACCTCACCACAGAAAGGACACGGTGATATTTAGACACGAGTGTTCACTGATGGAACAAACACAACAAGCATTGTCTGCTGGCAGCTTCATATTAACACACTCTTGCCTCATAAAGCATTGTTTACTGTGAAAGTTGATCATTTAACAATCATTTTACATTTGCATACACTATTCTGTCAGTCTCAGCTTTAGTTTTACGTTGCTCATTGTCAAAAGTCTTGAGTGCTACTGTGATTAAACAAAATTATATAGAGGAGAAAGGCATGACGGGTGATGCATTTATGAATTGAATAATAAATAAAATGCCACTCAGGACATATTATTCTGGTTTATGCATTTGTGTTTTTACATAAATCAATCTGCAGTGAAAGAGGCGGGCTCTGAGTGCTTTTAATTTTAATTTTTAACCGCGTCCTTTGTCCTTGTACATTTTACTTCATTATGGGGATGATGGAAAAATGGTAAAGTTGGATCGTGGCCAAATTTGGTTGGAGTTGTCATGTTTGTGACTCATCCTCATCCACCTTGAGCTGCCTCGCTCCCTGCTCATCCCGCTCCAGCTCTGCCCATTAAAACATGGACTTTGTGTTGTACATTCTCCGCAGCCGTGTTTGCTATGCAGCGGTTTATCCAAGGGGAAGAATAGCTGGAGGACAGGATTTAGCCGGCCAGTGCAGAACGCTGTTTTCTGCACACGGGTCATTGCTCTGGACATTCAGTAGATGGCAGGCCTCTGGAAAACTGTCACAAAGAAGTTTAGTATCAGAAGCTGCAGATCAGGTTTGAATGCCTCGCTCGTTTCTTACTCTGGGTTTATCATGTGTAGTCTATTACAGCAAAACAAAGACATATGTAAAGAAAAGATGAAACGGCTTTATTTTAGCGGAAAATTATTTACATTTTGATATTGATATTTTTATATGGACGCAATCAGTAAAAGTTAATTATTACTATTTTTCTCTCTTCATGCGTCTTCAGACAGTATCATGGCTGTTCCAATCCTTCTTTCCCAGCCTGGCCATCAAGACCCATTTGCTTTATTAGCAGAGTGAAGTGGGACCCCGGAACCCCTCCCATTCAAACCTATTTTCACCAAAATCAATCTGATCAATCATTTATCTCAAATGAGCCAGGCTTTATGTAATGCATAAAAGTATAAAGAGGCATTTTTTCTGCATATGTTGGTTCTGCCCCCTGAATTCTGATTGGTTGTATGTCTCTCCAGTTGCATTCAGAGTTAGCTTAATCTGCGTCTATTTGTTCCAACTGGGTATATATTTGTCTTTAACCCATCAGATGCACTTCTTGTCAGTGATGTTGTTTGATGTAAACTATTGCAAAAACTGATGAAATCCAGGGCGATACATTTCCATTTGATTTGCTAATAGGATCTTGAGATGTCATGGTAAGAAAATATGCCATTACAGTGTATCTGCTGCATGTGGGGGTCATGGTCGTGTTGTAGCAGGTCTATGAGGTATCAGTCTACGCTTCAGACGTGACAAAGTACAACCGCTGGCAATAATCTGTCACATTTATTTGACGGACGTGTTCTGATCCTGTCTGTCACGTCACCGCCTCGTGACCTGGAACATAAACAATATACTACCTCTGCTTCGCACTGGTGCTTAGAAGCCTACAAAATGCTAAACATATAAATCTTGTTTCAATGTTATGCTTATTGTAGCTGATTATTTGCAAAATTGTGGAAATATTGTTAATTCCTTGAGTTTCTTTCTTTAAGATACAGAAGTCAGGCTAATATTAGCTTTAAAAAAATGTACAATGCAATGTGGAGCTTTAAAATTTCTTCTCTTCTATTCCAAGTTAAGAAAATCTCTGCATCCATCTTGTCTCAATGTAATGAAATATTTGATGCGTTTATGTGTTCAAGCCTGACAAAATACTAGATAGGAATATATTGATACCTCAAGTCTAGTAAGACAGCGTGACTATTATTTAGTCTCCTCTTTCTGAGTTAATTACATTTTCATTGTGCTCTAATTTGGTAAACTTACACCTGTGGACCCATGCAAAAGGTTGCCTCTATTTAACTAGACTAACAGCTCACACCTCGAATGGTGTAATATGTCCCCTGCATGTAATTTGACCAACAAATTATCCATCTACTGCATGTCCCTGGGGGGAGAGATTCATTATCCCATTTAGCATACTTGTGGAATAGCTGAAATCAGGTGATAGATGCAGTGTGTTCAAGGCGAGGACGGTTTTACAGCAGACAGAGAGAAAACACAACCCTTTAGCATCTTTGGAGGATTTAAGGTGTCTGTTTGACTCAGTTGTGGAGGTGGATGAAGCAGAGAGGCTTATGCACAGAGGTCGTCAGGCTTTGTACTGGAGTGATTTATGACCAGCTTTTTAGAGTAATGATGAAATATATGATATGTGTCTCAGTCTAAAAGAAAGCAATTAAGTCCTTGTGAGCTGGGCGCAGATAATAAACCGGACACTGACATAACAGAGTGTTTGTTTTGTTTATATTCCTTGTGAAAGCCTCTTATTCTGCCTCTTTGTCAGCTTTATTGTAGGCTCAACCTCCAGCACCAGCCTGAGCTTTATTATTTTAATAAATTGCCCTATATGAGGAGAGCAGCGGTGCGTGTCTGTGGTATGTCCCTTAGTCTTTTCCTTCTCTCTTTGTAACCATTAAAAGAGGCTGTCCATAGGAGCATTTCCTGCCTGTTTCCTCATCATAACCAGTTCTCTTGGCAGTAAAATAGGACAAACACATACAGCAGAAAAGGAGAGATTGACGGAGAGGGCAGTGTGGTCAGTAGACAGCTGTGTTCCTCCTGCTAAGGCTGTGGTCATCAGTCGTAGGGGGCCACCCAGCCTCTCGGGGCAGCCAGACAGCGCAGACACCCAGAGAGGATAGATGACCGTGAGAGGGGGCAGTGGAAGTAGCGGTGAAAGATAGCCGGCTCTGACGCCAATGGTCATCGATCACCAGCAGCCACCCTGTAGAACAATCCTGAGAGGAGAGCAGGCAATAACAGTGGCTAGTCGCAATGTTGCAGTGGCAGGTCAGTGTCAGATGAGATGGCACACAACACCTGAGCTGTGTTGTGTGTCACTTCGACGTGAAGACATTAACCTAGACACGCTCTGACGTCACAGGTTAGCTACAGTAAATGTGCTCCTTTTTGTTGGTGTTTACTCTTCCTCATTATAGATAATAGTTGGACTGTTGGAGGCAGTATTAAGTCCTAACCCTCTTTTATAGCAGCAGAAGATCAGTTACAGGAAACAATTACTTTCATTACCCTTTCTTTCATTTAGGCAAGGTGTCTTAATGATGGCTAGACACTAGTGACATTGGACCCACACCACATTTACGATTTATTAAGTAATAAAATGCTTGCAAAGACATTAAAACCATTAGCTTGGGTTGTAATGCTCTGCATCATAAGGTTAATGCCTGTGACATTTTAAAAATAAACTAAAATGTCACAGTCAACAGTGTCAGCTGCAGTTTAAAGTCAGTCTATCACCACTCATCTTCTGATTCCTCCTTGATGCCTGAAATGTAGCGTGCATTAATATAGGTGAAACATACAGTCAATGTCCTGTCATCATTTCTTTCTCAAGATAATGTAAATTCATTTTATATATGCGTTAGCTGGCAGGGGGTGTTCAAATGACTTTTGTATTAATCCTCGTGTCACCTATCAGCTAGCAGCCAATGGACCACACTCTGTAATTTCCCTTTTAAGTGCAGCTCACATACGCTGCATAAGGAACATTAAGTGCTCATTATTGTTCAATGTTCCTGGAAATTGAGGGAAATAGACATTTCTCTCACGGCCAATGTTTGACTGACACCAGTAACACTTATGTAACCACAGTGTTGAAAAATGAAACCGCTCTCTTTCTCCAGATTATCTGGTGATTCAGATTGGCATTGTCATTGGCTTGATTCATTTTGCTGTTCTCATGAATATATATTTTGCCTTCTGCCAGAGTGAAATACATGTTCATCTGTTGTAGCTTTGGCAGCTCTTAGGGACAAAGCTTCACTTTTCCAATGAAAGAAACATGGAGAGGGAGGTATTTTCTGGCGAATGCTTTTAAACACCTGTGATTGCTGCTATTGTCTGGGTTCTCGAGGCTGATTCAGCCAGCTGTCTTTATGGTCCTCATCTTGTTTATTCCTCTTGTAAAGGCTGTGAGATAAGACTGATCATTGTATGTTCAGGAATACAGTGTATGACTTATCTATGGTCGTCATGTTTAAAATCCATATATCTCAGTAAACCGCAACAAGTACAACACAGTGAAATGCCTGATATTGTTTGCCAGCAGGTACATTGGTGCTACATGAGTAACTTCTCTGCTACATTTATGTTCGTAATTTTCAGTGTAAACGGGAAATTGCTCAGAGTTAAGAGCAGCCATTGTGTGGCAGTGTGTCTGTTATGTGTATGAGCATGCACATACTTCTACATCCAGTCTGCTGGTGTTCATACCAGCAGCTGCTTATGTAACCATGTTTGTGTATTCTGTTCATGGGCTGACAGTGGAAAAGCAGCAGCTCCCCAGTGGCCTTCATGTTTGTTGTTCCATAATGAAAGTGTTCCTCTGCTCAGGATTAGGCTGCAGCCTACCTGGTTCTCAATGGGAAACTGCTGAGATTAACACTCTCTCCCCAGTGGCCTGCTCCTAGACGATGACAAAGCCCCACACACAACACCCTCTAAGGGCTTTTGCTGGCAGCTGCTGACACTAGGAGCTTTTTATACGCCACTCGCATAACAAGACTTCATTTTAAGTCTTTCGACAGAATGATTTCCAGACTCGCACACTCAAGTGCAAATCTCTGCTGTTTACATTTGGCATGAATCACAGGAAAGGTGACTTTATGAACTGTGTATGTGCTGTATGTTCAAATTAAGCTGTGGGTTCAGAAGAGGGCAGGATAATCATTAATGACAATGTAATGTAATTTCCAAAATGATGTCAGTTTCCTAATAGGCTTCAAAGTCTCTTTAATCTGCTAAAAAAGAAAAAGAGACAATACATGAAACATGCTAGCTTAAGTAGAACAAAGTAACTTACATAATTCCCATGCAATGAGGCTCGTGTAGCTGGATGGGCACCGTGGGAATTCTTTCATTTTCCCTCTTTGGTCACACTAAAGCTTAATTAGAGACTACAGGACTTTGAGAGAAAATATTCCTCTCTAACTACCTCCAGTCTACACGGCTAGAAAATATATCACCAGCCTGAGAGAGGGGCCTATCGGACTCACCGAGTGATTTGATGAGCGCACCGGGCTGTTGTGCAGCAACACAGTATATCACACAGCTACAAGGCCTCGTGTGGTGGAACGGGGCCAGTCTCAGGCGTGTCTAGATACACTGTCCAAGAGCCAAGTGTACCACCGGTGCCCAGTGCAAGGTCAGACACAAACACCGGGGTGAATTAGACCCCTTGGCTGCACATTCACCGAGGGCCTAATTCATGTGTGTGTCCAAGCTGTCAGCTAAGACCATAGAAATAACAGCAAAAAGTTATTTTAATGATGTTGCATATGCTGCTTTCTTAGTTGGTTTCACAGAGTATTTACAGACAAATAAAGTAAGTTTTTAAAAAATTACTGCATTTAAAATCTTAAATAATGCCATTTTCTCCCAGACTTATTGCATACATGTTGCAAATGCAACTCGTTACTAAATTACTTGTATTGAGTATTGTCATATTGATGTTATCTGCATCAGTGTTGTGCCTCCTGAGCATGCACTCCCCGATGCAGCCAGCAGATGGAGCACACTCAGTGTTTAACATGACCCTGAAACAGTCTATACTTGGTTGACACAGCTGTTCCAGTCTGAGATCATCTGCACTGCCCTCCAAAGCCAAGTTTGTCTCCTTATTTATCATGTCCAACCTGTTCCCCAACTTTAATCCTAGTTCTTTGTTAAAATGCTAAATAATAGTGCAAATTTCTCAAGCTTTTTTTGTTTTACTTTAATAAGGATTCATAGAAAGTAGTAACACCTACTGATGGCTTGTCCCGCAAAAGAGGTCTTCAATCTTTACCTTTTCTGGAGTAAAGGATAATAGAGCATAGCTACTCTGTCTTAAACTCATCTGAACATTTTCCCCACACAGATTTACCCCTGTCCCACACAGATTTACCCTTAAATGAATAATGCATCAGCCTTTCCAGCTGAATACCTGAGCCCACTGCCCAATTATTACAGCCTGTTCAGGTCGGATGATTTCTCTCCTATCCTCATTCATTTACCTGCTGTAAATGCTATCTTCTTCTGTCTGTCGCCAGACGAGCAGACACTTATATGTCACGGGTCTAAGAGTCCTTGCGGTGCCCCTTGAGTCACATACGGGCACAGAAGTGTACTTTAGCTCACAATGTGAAAGTCTGAATTTATTATAATGTTATTGTGGTGGGAGTCAGATGGGTGTCATTGTCTTGGGAGCCATAAAGCTCTGCATTTGAGAGCCAGAAATATCTTAGCAACAGTCTGAGAATGATGAGTCCAGGGCAGGTTGCATTTGGATGCTGATGTATTTGTTGTATTGATTTATTTTCAAAGTTTTAAGTTTATTTTTAAATAAACATTATGATACTTGATGAGTCCTCATCTTGATACTTAATTGTTTTAGGACTTAAACTAAAGTAAAAGTAGACTACAGTATGATACAGTTGTGTATTGTCACTGTAATGCAATAATAGAAGTAATTACTATGTTAGTACATGTAATTGTTGTTATTTTATGTGTAGTCAGTAGGCCTACCACAGGGTTGTCCTTGTATTCCTCAGTCAGTAAAACCCCACCATAGTCTTACATATTATTTCGACATGAGCTACAGTATATTTCTCGTTCGTGTTATACTTTGTCGTCGTTTTCTTGTCTTGACGTGTCTTCTAACAATAATAGCTTAAAACGTGAACGCTAATGTTTTATTCATGGACAAATAACGTGCTATTATGAGTTAAGGGGCTAGATCAACTAACAGGACTTGAGAAAAGCTCCCTTCACGGGCCACTGTGTGTTGTAAACGGAGACACTCAGTGCGCTGCACAGCTTGACTCCACTAGGGGCAAAATGTTTGCACTTGCCGACGTGGGTCAAATAGTTCCTGTTTTGGAATGTGCGCGCACCACGAGTTTAGAGCTGTTTCTGCTGCTCACACGGCGCTGTGCGCAATGTCCACCGCTTTTGCACAACTTCGTTAAACTTGTTCTTAATCCAAACTTTATCTAACGCTGACATGGATTACCTGTTCTCTATAACGGACAGCAGCGCGAGAGCTGTCAGAGCTCTGTCCCAAAGACTGTGGCCTGCCCCCGGTCCCGGACTAGAGAGTCTTCCGCCCCAACTGCACCACAGCGGGGCAGTGCACCACCAGACCCCCGTCCTCCATAAACAAGGTTGGTGTCTCTTTAAATCAGTCCAACTTCAAAATCCTAAATCAGCCATTTTGGCCTATTTTTCTCTTTTGAGCAACCCGACGGTCTTTTGGAAACCACAACTCCGTAAACTTTACTTACTTTAAAACCGTTATGGGTTTTAACCTACGAAGTAAAAATGACTGAAAAGTTGTGAATGGTTTCCGCTGTCAGCTTTTGGTTCTGTAAGTTCCGTGACTTCGTAACTTCAGCTGAAACACACCGTGGAGTAACTTTTATTTCGAAAGCATTTGCTCCTATTCTGAACACGGGCCTGAACACACAGGATCACGTGTCACGTTATAATTTTTCATAAAAAGGGTTCCTAAAGCTGTTTCTATTCTTGCCCCTCCCTCTAGAGTCAGATAAGTTTCTGTGGACAGGGGGGCATTACGCAGAGCCTGTTGCAGAACAGCTGAGGACACTTCCTGGACTCAGCACAGTCACAGGACTGGTCTAGGTTGGACTGGACACCTCAGTCTGAACTGATGTTGACTCTTAAGCTTTAGTTCAGTTCAAGTCCTCAGCCGCCTGTGTGTTTGTTGTAAGACACACATTGGCTGGAACAAGTGAGACATTTCAAATATTTACATCTGCAGGCTGCAAAGGTCCAAAAACACCAAACCCAGGGTTTGAGGGTATGGCGTCTTTTTACTGATCTAAATACAGTATCTGCATTAATAATAATTGTATATTAATTGCCATTAACAGCACAAAATGGCCAAAACAATAGTGTTTAATGCCAAGAATAAAGATTGCCGAAATCCAGTAAGATCCATTGTAATTTGTCTACTTGACTCCAAATAAACTAATGACATAAAATTGCTTTGACTGTTTTATTATTCACATAAAAATCCTGAATTGTTCTGATGGCCATGATAATATTTTACTTCTCTTGGAATGTCCTAATGCCACTTTTTTCTAAACGAGTATGACTTCAAATCAAGCATTTTCCCATTATCTATGTGAATGAATAGCCTAATATTTGTGAACCAGACACAGATTTCAATGGCAGGCTCACTTTAATATTGTTTGTAAAGCTACTTTCAAAGGTTTTGAGCCTCTTGACACTTCCCCTACTTTTATTATGTTTGTTTGCAGTTAAATATTACCAAGCAGTGCTGCATAGAGTAACAAAGGGAAAACTCACAGTGAAGTTAGAGGAAGCCGTAGTCCTTTCTGTAGCTGAGACCCATCATTGGCTTCTCTGATGTTCATATAAAAAGGGGAAAGCAGGGTTGAAATGAAAAAGATATGAGCGACCACTCTGAATGCTTTGCACAATTAGCATTAATTAGCTGTTCTCAAAAACAGTCAGAGTTGCAGGGCATATTCTGGCCTCGCTCCCATTAACTGTAAAGAAGCTGGTGCAGAATCATGGGCTCCAGAGCTCTGTGGCAGCCAGGTTAATTGTTGGATCTAATTAGGACAAAGATTAATCAGATGCATGCTCTGCTGCTCTTGAAACGCCACCGATGGCAGTTGGGTTCATTAGCAGTCCCTGTGCCTTTCTCTTCTGCAAAAGAGTGGACCGTGAGGGTGGCTTGTGTCTACAGGCGACTGCCCGGCTGTAAGAGGGACACAGTTTGGTTAACGAGATGTGGAGTCCGGTGGAGGAGGGGAGGGAGCATGAGGATGACGAGGGCTACTGTCCACCCAAACAAAGTCAAGAGTTACACAGACTTTAGTTTTACCTCTAAGTGCCTAAATCTAAAATGTCTTCCAAATGCTGGATGAAAAATGGCACAGCACAGTGAGTATTCAGCCAAACACTTTTGCAGAAGGCCTTTAAAGAAGTCTGAGGGAGTCTTTTGTCTTGGTGTGATTTCACAGTGACAGGGTGTAACCCTTTTGCTGATTTATGTGGAATGTATGTCAAAGTTTGTCTTGGTGAGCTTTGACAATGCTTTGTGCAGCATGAGGAGAAGAAGCTTGTAAAAAGAAGATACAAGTGGTCTATTAAAAGACCTATTTGAACAATTTAGAAAAATAATTGAGCATGAAATTTCTTTGACCTTGTGGAGTTAATAAAAATGTCAAAAATGGGACTGATTTAAGATTAGAGAATTAATTCATAGCACAGCTCTTTCTGCTCAGCTTCTAATCAGCTCCATATGACTTTAGTTACAGTAGGTCACTATGTACTATGTACACTATGTACATTTTTATGTTTTTTACAAACAATGAAACTCTTAAGTTTCATTAAGAGACTTTTGCTCTGGAGATAATAGACAGTACAATTTTAATACATCATGAGTACCCTATTGGGCATAAAGTATACAGTTAAAATTGTTAACCCAATACAGGTTAAATGACAAAATTCAAACTAAGGAGCCATATTTTAAAATGCTAATATTCTATGTCTAAACAGAGGAGTTGACTATTTTTATGGATTATTACAAGACGAACTAGCAGAATGAACTATTAAGTTCATAACTATAGATTTTTTCATCTGTCTTTGAACACAATGCTCTGGAGTAGACCACCAAATATCTTGTTGAGAAGTGATTGAATGTTTCCCCTTTTGCAGGGCTTTTATGTGAAGGTTAAAAGGCTGCTGATTTAATGTGAGCTAGACTCTGTTACTCTAAGGTGACCGTGACACAAACAGATTGTCTGACCATACGTATATTAATTGCAGATGACACACAGGAGTCATTGTGTAATATCAAGTTTGTCCCTGTGACATTGGACTCCTTCGTGCATCTCTAAGCTCTCTCCAGTCCTGAGGGTGTTCACTGATTTGTCACTGTTCACTTTCACCCTAAGGCTGACACCATCTCCACTGCAATTATCAGAATGAATCTGAAGCACATGCTCTCACTGCGGTAATAGGTGATTTTAATCACCTTAATTTCAAAAAAGTCCTTGGGCAGTTTGTATTAACATGTCACTTGCGTTGCCTACCATTAGAAGATACTCCTGGGATTGGTAATGGCTCTTTTTAGGCGACGACATAAGTGACAGTTGTCCCAGAGGGATCGCAGACCACAGCACCTTCTCTGCTCTTTAACAAAGTAAATACAGTAAAAACACAGACTTTTCAAAGATGTACTGTCGACATAAACTGTCATGAGTCATGAGTAAACTGTGTGAAATGTGGTTGAGACACTGTACATTTAAACTGTACATTTAAAGTGACATGATGCCAATTTGGCCCATTTATAGAGGATTCATTGCTTCAGTATAAAAAGATGGCACATTGAAGGCTAAGAAATTTTGGTCTGAAAATAGAGTGTATAAGCTTAGTTCTGAAATTAAATGTCTCTTTGAGATTGTGGATCTATCTAACGAGATGAGAACACTCTTCCTGCAGGCCTGAAAAGTTTTAATTAGACATGCATGGGGCCAATAGCACTCTGTACAGAGTATTTTGATAGGAGGTTCTGAGAAAACTCTGCAGCAGATGTTAAAAAGCCAGATGATGGGCATGAATGCCGAGTACAGCTGACATAAAGTGAAGGTAATTGTTGTGAATAGCTCATCTTCATCACTTTGACAGAGTGAGTATCTACACCTGTGTATCCAGTGTTCCCAGTTCTAATGATGTCTCAGAAACTGATGTAAAAGCACATACGTTTCTTACCTTTAGTTCACTGACAGAGTTTTCCGCTTCTTTGACAGACAGGAACCCCCCAAAAGTTAAAAGAAAAATGTGAAACATTGGATTAAGAATTGCAAATCAACCCTTCTTCAAACGAACATCTCAAACTAATTTAGACTTATGAATGCTCTTGTCTCTGACTGTGGCACTGTAATAGAAACTATAAACTGTGTTACCCTGAAGCTTCCCTTTATGTCCTGTCGTGGGACAATCAGCAGAGTTTTGTGGGGCTGTTGTTGTAATTGTTATTGATAAATGAGCTTTTTGCATTCATTGCCAGGGGAGAGATTCACTCTCATTTTCTAAGCCACTGAGAGCAGAACAAATGCAAAAAGACATTGGATCAAATTTACAGATTACGCTGTTATTTGTGCATATAGTGGAGGAAGACATTTTAACTGGATCCAGTATTCTTCGAAAATAATATCAGTTCACAGTACCTCCTCCTCTATGCAGCCACGAAGCCAGGATATTTAACAGAGGGCACGGAGAGATTTGTCAGAGACAGAAGAGCGATTCTTGTGAAGTTCTTGGTTTAGCTCAAGTAGCTGTTAACAACTTGCTGTACTTTATATTGCACTAAAGTACTATTGGAAAATTATCAGTTGTTGAGACCCTTACAAGCTTTCCCTGGTGGTGTCTATTGCAGTTGGAGCTTATTGCCGGTGGCTAGTCACAGGGTGGTTTGAACTGTATGATTTGACTTTATAAATAGACCAAAGAAAATGGCTGGAAGCATGCATTGATCAATTGGGGCTGCAGTGTTATTTGGTTCGGGTCTGTGTAGAAAAGCTGCCAATATGACACACAGCCCAGAGGCAGGCATGAAGTCAACGCTGCTTTACCTCTGACCGTGTGTTTGACAAAAGCAGTGTTACATTTGCATCTTAAAGTCCTCAAAACAAACCATTCAGTTTGTGTCCTCATGAGCCAACTCAACAAAATAAAACCTTGTCTTGTCTCATGTCTGTGTGATAGTTAGTCATGCAGCTAGACTTAGTCAGATTTTCCAGGTTTGTCGGGATAGATGGAAAGTCAGCTGTGCCTGAGAAAGAACAGACTGTCTTAGACCTTTGCCCACTTTTCACATCACTCCTTTATTTGTTCAAGGCCATAGTGCAGCAAATTTACCGATGTATTGTTTTCCTGACAAAGCTAAGGGCAGTAGGTCATGTGTTTATTATGCGCCTGTAAGCACTGTAGGTTTGGCATGGGCAATGTCATTTAAGAGCTTATTATATAGCTATAGCACACATTTTTCCATATGTGTTTCAAGTCATTTATGAACTAAAGCAAAACAACAGCAGACCTATTTCCATTGAGTTTGTTCATAGGCAAAAAGAGGAGTTTGGTGTAGCATTGGAAAAACAAACAAACACCACACCTTCCTTTACATTGACTTTTATTTGTTCCCTGGTTTAATCAATAACATTATGTGAATGTATAATAAATTAAATGAAATATCCAACTAGGACTGTCACTTTTATTTTCAGGATGATGACACATAGATAGATGACTCTAGTCTCGAGGGTTGGCCTTCTGTTGCTAATTTGGAAATATATTTCTTATAGCTGTAACTTTAGAAACCAATAGAAGTTGCTTAAATGGTCAGTGAGAACATTGTGTCCTCTTTGTATTCTGCCTGTTTCCTATTCAAATCCTAAATCCAGAGCAGGACCCCTTTACTTTAGGCCCCGGTAAGAAGATCTGATAATGCAGAGTTTGTGTTTCTCCTCGCTGAGCTCATCACTTCTGTTTCTATTGATTGTAGCTGTAACCAAAGAGGTTAGTGTTGCTACTGGATGCAGAGTGCCAGGGCTCTGAAGGGCCACACCGACGGATAAAGATGCACCTCTTTGTCGAGAATATGGCCTTATTCTCATATTATGAATCCTCTACAAAGATCATTAAGCCTGATTACACAATTGTGATAAACTGTTCATTAATTCCCTTTTCCAGGCGATGACATCATTACAGCACAGCATTACATTAGCGTCAATAGTCGAGATTAATCGCAGGAGATCACCCTGAGCTGACATTATATATATATTTATGTATCCTCGCCATTGATCGGGCCGAGCAGAGTTAGACTTAAGCTGCATCATCCATCACGTCCCCTTTTACCCCTTACGCATACACACCCTCCCCCAACTTTGACTCGCAAAGAAATATTGCCCACAGCCCAATAACCCGAACGCCAAAGGTTGGAGAAACCACCGTATGATTAGTGACCGGGGGCTTTGATTGTTTTGGCTTGCGTTAGAGGAGTAGCAGAGGTCTGTGGATGGAAGTGTCCGAGGCAAATTTAGCTGAGGCCGATACAGTTAATGATATGCAGCCATTGTTTCAGTATTGACGTACAGGCTTGTAGTTATGCAGCCCTGCAATAGGAGTGAATTCTTTACTGATCCGTCTTGTTCCACTTAATGACTGGAACAATGCAATGAGTGATGGCCACAGTTGTGATGCAAATAACAGTTGTGGCAGTAGTCATGTGCTTGGCTTAAAATGAACCCCTTGTTTGGCGAATACAAAACCTTTTCTGAATGTAAATGAATAACAGTGAAATGAAGAGAAGTCAAAAAATAAGAAATATAGACTACAGTGAATTTTAGAGGTAGGTGCAGTGTACGTTAGCAAAGTCACTAGAAAAATACTCAGTCTAACAGTAGATACATTTTGAGCATTACATGATAGCAATTTGTTTTGCCTTGGTGTAGGTACATTGATGTTTGGATGCTGTCAGTGCTACAGCTCAATAGTTTTTGGATCACAGATGCATTATACTTTATCGTCTATATTTTTTATTGTATTGCTCCAAAACAGCCCTGACCCTGACAGCCTTGGAGATGCTCTGATCCAGTTTTCTAGCCTTTGTGAAACTCGCTCAAGTCCTTACACTGCCCATTTTTCTTGCTTCTCACACATTGAGAACAAAATGTTCACCTGATGACTAATATATCCCACTCACAAAAAGATGCCATGATTGGTTTCTTATTTAGAACCATAACAAAATGATGTTGAACTTTTTTCACCTGCAGAAACTCCCAGTTCACTCTCCTTTTACCGCGCTTTTGTCTGATCCAGGTTCGTCGCTATGGAAACAGTCATGTACACGCCTCCAGAATATTAATTCAAAGTGTGTAAGAGAGTTTTAACACTAACGCAGCTTTGTGCTAAGCGTCGGGTCTGTCGATTAAAGTGGGGAAACCGTGTACGAGAACTGAAGCCACATTCGCAGTGACACAACAGGAGTGTGATGAGCCGACATGTGGAGAGTGTTAATGAGAGGACAGGGCAGAGCCGGAGCTCAGCTGTGGTCATACACACTAATACACACACACAGACAAAACTGCAGTTCAGCAAAGTTTCCCACAAAAGCCGAGTGGAGTAGAGGCTGCTCCATACAAGCTCCCGCTGTAATGTGGAGCTGAGTGCTACTGAGTGTGTTGGCAAAGGGATGTGGCCTGTCACGCTGTGTTTTCTGTGGTTACAAAGACAGCTCCTTGAGAATCATGTGTCTACTCTATATTCATTACAGTGGAAAGACTTTCAGCTGACACTACAGCAGAGTTCAGTTTATTTTCCATTTGTATTAGAAAATGAACAGAAAGTGGTTGGAGGTGCTCAACTTCAGGGAAAAACATGTATAAGGCTTAGACTTCAGTCAATTTTGATAAACAAGACAGTTACTAATGTTGTAAGTGCATGTTTAGATCTGCTGCTAGTTTCTTTATTTAATGGAATTTATAATGTTAATATTTGATACAGGTATATTTAGACCATCAACACTGATTTAGTGACAAGACATTTAAAAGTAATAGAACTCATAAAACTGAGGCCCAGCTTTGGCAACACCATTATATAAAACAGTCTGTCAGGTTTCTATGGTTTAATAAAGATGTACGTGTGTGTTATAAAACATTTTCATCTTTGAACTGTATGTGTTTCTACCTGGACACAGTATGGTCTGTTTTAGTCTTGTCTAGTGGCACATCCGCTCACTGATTCGAAGCACATCACTTGACACATACCCGCTGTATCCCTCAGTGCATAATAGTCGAGCGTTACAGCTACTTTCTCTGTCATACGATGTCAAACCCATCTAAAAAACCACCTTGTCTTCAGATAACAGCTTAGCTTAGTTTGTCACTTTGTGATAGTCAGCACTTTTTTACTCCAGCCTAAGCATTTCACTGCATATACTGACCGATCACAGCCTTGTTCTGCACACTCCCAGTCACTTCTTATCAGTGTGTCCTACATATCGAGTATCGGCATGTATTTTTATCCTTCGGTCTGAAAACTCCCACGCAACAGCATCAAAATCCATAACCACCCAGAGTGAATACTAAATAATGACTCACCTGTGTCATGACAGGGTCAAAAAGCAAACTGTAACATTGATCGACCATTTGTTTTGTTTTCTCCTTGAAACACAGTCTTGTCTTTTTAACACAGGTTCACATTAAATTTCTGATTGCTCTGGCTCGGTTTTACAAATAATACAAATACAAAAACTCCTAACTTCCTAACTCTTAGAGACTTTGACTTGTCTGTTGTTGCCTATTACTGCTCATATTCCCACCATCCAATTTCACATATATACTGTGTGATGGCTAAAATAATGAAATGTTTATATAACTGTTCAAATACATTTAGCTAATCCCTGTAAGTAAGTAGGAAGGAGTTGATATTCTATTCATATTTGCCCTGCATTACAAAAGTTTATTGTAGGCGTAGTTCATAGTTAACAGAATAAGCATGTGAATGTAATCAAAGTAGCTTCCAAAATGTCTTCTAATGATATTTACATTGTTAAAACAACACGGCATAATCCAGTAATATTCTAAAACAATCGTAAAATATTGCATTATATCTTCAAGTCTTTTAAATTGAACTGTAAAATTATTATTATTATTATTATTATTATTATTATTATTATTATTATTGATATGATATCCCCCAATTAATTCCAATAGTGATATATTTTAAACAGCACTGAACCTTTAACCAGTCTCTGAACTCAGGTAGCATATTGCAGACAGTTGCAATAGATTTCACATACACTTCTGGTTTTGTGTCCACCCCCAGAATAGCGCAAACAACTAAGTTGCTGAGTCTATCTGTCCTCTCTCCCTCAGTAACTTTTAGAAAAAAAGTGTGGCTCCTGTCCAGCACCTGTTCAGTGCAGAGTGGTGCAGAGCTCTTACCTCCCCTAGTGTTTAGGGGTTTTCTAAAAATAACATCTGGGGAGGGCTGTGTAGCCAGCAGGCAGAGAAACAAGGGCGCACAGGGAAATTGGTTGGTTGTGTATTTTATCAAACCATGAGGGAATGTTAGTTGTTGACTCTCATATTCCCTGCCTGCTTCAGTTTGTCATGGTTGTGTACAAAATGCTGGAAATATATATTTAGCCATGATTCATGTGCAGCAGACTGTGCGGGACGCAGCATGCGTTTGAGCCAAAAACAGACCATAATAGTGTTTGCATTCGACACAGTGCATATAAATGTCGAGGTAGTGTTTGTTTTGTTTTTTTTCTTTTATTAGATTTCTTATTGGGCTTGCTTTTGTTGTATTTCATTGCTAAAAAGCTACACATATTGATGTCATGCTTTGATACAGAGCCATTGTCATTGTTTCTTCCTCAGTTGAATTGTAAAGCATACACATTAACGGCATTTGCATTTTTTTAAGTGATACACTAGCTTTTCACTTATTGTGCCATTTGTGGTACTCTGCAACAGTCTTTTATAGTGGTTTTGTTGTGATTAAAAAGAAAAACTGAATTATACAGAAGTCAAAGTGATGCTTTATTTACTCATTCATTAGTGACAGCTTATTCTGTTCAGGGTCCTGGGAAGATGAAGCCTGTCGTAGCTACTATAAACATATGGATACATCCGTACACCCTAAACAATCACCAGTTAATCGCAGGGCTAACACTTAACGACATAAGCTTGCCTTCTTGCTGTGAAGCAGGAGCGTTAACTTCTTTACCTCTGACTTTTTGACTTGTCAGTTCAAAAGCTTTTTAATAGATTAGGCATTTCAATTACCAAATAAAAGTGTAAAAGTGTAGCCTAAGATACATAATGAAGTTTAAAAGATAGACAGTTTAAGCATTAAGAAAACTGCAGTTTCAAAGCCCTTTGTCTTCACATTATGTAATATTACCAATGTATTCCTTTGTATCAAGGAGAACTGTAATTCAGTCCACTATATGTCACTCAGCAAAGGTTTGTCACAGTTTTTAAACAGTGAAACAGCAGACAATAAAACCTGCCAGTGGGTTGTTAAAGCTGTCTGCTGGAGTTTTCCGCTTGTGTCTGCAGCCATTGCTCTGGGTCTAAACTCTTGTGCCCTCATTGTCACACATTTTTCTTTAAGTTGGTCAGAGAGGCATGACTTCTTGTGACTGTATATGTCCCAGATTGTGTCAGAGGCAGCCTTTGTTTGCCTCGTGCAAAGCAGCTCCTTTCAGTGTCACACATCTCCTCTCACAGTTAACCCTTGTTATTGTATTACAGGCCTTTAATCAGACAAGGAAAACAACAACAGTAAAATAGTAGTAACTGTTTTACTTGGTTGAACGACAACTGCGAGAACAAGCTGTCGTTCTTTCACTGCTCCTGGTATCTTCTATTTTGACACACTTTCTGGAAAACCTTGAAAAGTAGAGAGAGCAGTCACAGAAAAGACCTGGAAATTGATTCAATTGTCATTTATTTTGGCTTTAGATATAGAATGCAACATCCCGTTTGTAAACCTGATGGGAATTTAGGTTCGGGTGTTGACCCTCTGTGGCTCCTGTAATTGGTGAAAATGAGTTTTTAACCAAAGCAGAAAGAAAAAAGTGAAAATGATCACTTTAAAAGAATGGGATCCCAGGAGCTTTATAAAATTTGACTTTTTGAAAACAAATGTAAAATCTCTAAAACATTAAAAATGATTGACTGAAAAATTATCATAACTATACTGATCAAATGGATTGTTTTAATCAACGCTTATTTAGAGTCAACAGATGTTCCCAGTTTCCTGTAGAGTGGGATGAAACCATGGCCCTTTATTAGAAGATGCCCCAGTGCCTGTGTGTGTCTGGGATGTGAATACAATGGCCATCTTTTGTGCCACCATCCACAGTGAGGTTTAATTTTGGCCCATCTCACCATGTGTTAACACCCTTGCAGCTGCTAATGCACTTGTGTGATTCTGTGTCCCTGCCATGTTTTTTTTTTTTTTTTTCACCGCCTTTATCAAACACCAGTTCATACATAAGCACAGTTCCCTACAACCAAAGCAAAGCACACATCTGTATTCTGTATGCTAGTCGGCGATCAACACCTCCGCTGTTTATTACTCAGGTCAGGTTACATGCCGCCTGCTGAGCACAACCTGCAATTAAACCGAGACACAGTGGATTATATTTCATAACACCAAAGCATGGAATCACACTTATGACGTATCGCCTGAAAATAGCAGCTCAAATGCAATCATGCACAATCCCCAGCTCCTGTTTGTATTCTCCCACTGAAAGTAATCATCCTTCCAAGGTTTTCATTTAGATACTGAATAATTGATTTGGCACACACTTCCAGTTTATGCAACAATGCTTTTGCCCAATACTGCTCCTTATCCAGAGTTTGTGCTCGTGCTACAGGTAATTTGGGAATTAGCTTTGTGGGGAAATGTGGACATGTTCTGATATACTTGTGTTTCTGGTGGAGAAGTCAAGCTTTGATTGGTAGTACCACAACTGGCCACTAGTGAAACTGGGGAAACGGTGTCTTGTTACAGTCACCTTTAAATGCACAGCTCTGTCACATCGTGCTTATAGCTCAGTTCGAACATTGGTCTAGTGTTTTTTTCTAGGTTTACATGCACTAGAAGAAATCAAATTGTGGAGTCAGCTCAGGCCAGTGCCACATTTATATGAGTTAGGTATTTACTAGCATTTAGCTCTAAAATGGGGCTAACTATTATTAACAAATCACTGACTCATTTGTTAATTCTTTCCAAGTTGGAAGCACATGAACTCAACAAAGTGACAGAAACAACCCTCAAAATAGGAAACAATTTTTCCATAACACACAGCTGAGCTTCAAAATGTGGTATTTCTGCAGTTACACTCACATTATTTAGTATATCTGAGGCGGATAATTCTCTGCACTTCAAGTATCACATTTACCAAGCCAATATTTACACCTGAAGCAGTTCCCATTGCTTTCCCCTCCTTCTCACTTTCTGCCAGCAGTCCTGAGCGCCACAAATAGCACTGGCCGCGTATGACTCACGATTTGAGCATGATGAGAAAGGCACAAATAAAGGCTCTCGTTAGTCATGTGTGACACCTACGATCCAAGAACATTTCAGCGAGGTGTTAGAGGTTTCTAAGTTAGCATAAACAACCCAAGCGATTCCCCTGTCTGGAAGCACTTGCTTGGTTAAATATCAACCTCTATGCCTCCCCTCAGCTTTAAAATGACATGTACAGTAGGCCATTCTTCACAACGGTTGGCCTCCTTCTTCTTGGCTCTAAGGCAAAGGTCTAAAGGCTCACTGCGATTAGTCTTCTTCAGTCCCAAGAGCACTGTTGCACTTCTTTCATCCCACATCCAGTCTTTGGCTTGTCTTTAATCTGCTCACTATAGTATTCAAGCCACTCTCTTGGCTTCGTCTCCATGTCCCTGCCCCCATCTTCTCTATTCCTCTAACAACCTCCATACGCTTCAATTTTATCCATAGAATATCCATTTTTTCCTAATTTGTCCACAGTCTCATATGGCCACTATTACCAATTACCAACAAACAGGAATATACCTTCAGCCTCATGTTCACTTCCACCTCTCCACTTCTTCAGCACCAATTACCCAACCAGCATGTAGCACACCCCACTCCCCCCTGTTTTCCCGTCAACAGCTTCCCAACTGTATCCATCTTCCTCTTCTCTCAGAGCAGTGATGGAGGTCAGTTCGCTGTCTGAGGCAAGGTGAACTACTTTAAGCCTCTGTCATTGCTCTGTGTGGTGGGCTAGGAGGAGAAGGAGAGGAGAGATAGCGAAGGACAGTATGTGAGAGAGTATGCGCGAGATCGGGAGGCTAGAAGAGGAACAGGGAAACAGAGAGAGAGAGAAAGTGGTCCGGAGAGAAAGTGGCTCACAGCTCACATCGCTGGCTGCCTGGCTGGCTCACTCACTGTTGACGAATGAGCTGTCTACCCACAGGGCTGGGAAACGGCAGCTTGTGACAAGCTGGGGGAGAGAGGAACATGAATGTGATGCGTACCTTGCCTCGCTTGCTTTCAGATACCGGCCAGAAGAAGACCCCAGAGAAGAAGGATGGGAGGCGCATGTCGTTCCAGAGACCCAAAGGGACCATTGAATATTCTGTGAGTACCACTACCACTCTGTGCTATGTCTGTGTACTGTCATTGTATGTTTCTGATGCCTTTCTGCTCCACTGCTGCTACTGCTGCTTCTGTGTCGGCTGCTGGTGTCTGTAGCTCTCACTAGCTTTGGCAATATGTAGCAGTAGCACTTGTGTTTACGTGTTGAGAGGCACCGTGTCAGACCATGCGTGTGGCTCATTAGTGAGGGGGAGAAGCATTTTCTGGATCTTGAAACACGTGTAGCTCTTTCTGAAACTGTTTACAGAAGGAGGACTATGCATACACAGTGCATGACGCTGATAAGAAGCTTATGGAAACAGCAGGTCCTGGGGTAAAGACACTCCATTTTGCATGTTGATGTATAGAGAAATTGTAGCCCGAGCAGGACCATGGCAGGACAGACCAGCAGGACAGACCAGCAGGACAACTGGCAGGACGTCTATTTGTTTTCCATGTGTTCCCCGTTTCACAAATCGGCAAGCATTCCACCACAGAGCTCGCAGTACTCGCGAATGACCTTCCAAGTGCGTTGTCATTTCTATTGATTTAGCTGTTGTGTAGGAGAAGGGGAGGGGGGTGAGGCGCGAGAGAGGAACAGGCTGGGAGAGGGCGGGAGAGAGCTCTCCGGTTCCCTGGCGTGAACTGAAAATGGAGCCCGTCTCCGCTTTCTCTGGTTATGTTCTTCAAATGACCCTCAAATCCAGCTGCAGTCGGGCTGGTTTCCTCTCGCTTCTTCTCCGTGGCAACAGTGAGGAGTGGGATTGCCGTGGCTCAGCGCTGACTGTCTGCCGTCTGCTGAGAGGGGAGGGGGGATGGAGCAATGTTTATGGTGTATCCCTGACATAAACTGTCTCGTGCCGCGCTCCTTTTTTATTTTGGCGGGTCACTCAGTCAGTTCATCAAGTCTGCAGGAATTTTTGTTTTTGTTTTAAAGCGTTTGCCTCCCTTCCCCCCATTTCCAACACCTCAGCAACACCGACGCCACCTCCAACGCGTCAGTCATCCCGGACCCACTGATTGACAAGGCCCTTGTTTACTTGCAGGGACTTGAACCACAAAAACAACACGACATTAGGAGCAGAGAGGAGACAGCAATGCTCAACAAAGGGGAATACTTCATAAACAGTCACACGGCACATTCGGCTATTAGCAGCCTTCAGTCTCCTCTTGTTACCCTCTTATTAGATTGCTGATAGCGTGATGGATGGAGGAACCACTACCAATTATTGTCCCAAAGCCTAACATGCAGCAGCTGTCCGTAAAAAGCCGGCTTGTGCTGTTTAGAGCAGTGTGACCAGTCTTTTAGCGTACCTTGCAGCCTAGCCTCCACCGTGAGAGACACATGGCCAACAGTGTCCCGAGATTGAGAAGCAGCTTTATCTTAAACTCATCTCCTGTTCTGGGGGGACGGCCAGCGTTGTTTCCTTATTTCGCTCTCCAGCTGATAAGTTTATAATCTATTGCCGGGCGCCCACAGGAAAAACGGCAGCTTCCTCTTATGCAGCCTTATCAATACTATCTCCCTCCCCTCGCCATCTACCACACAAGCTCCTTCCTCTGGCTGATTTTCTTCATATTGAGAAATAACCTGAGCAGCTGCAACCCATCTGCCTAGACACTGATAACACCAGTCTATTCAGCTATGTCCAGCTATTGGCTGACCTGTGTCCAATTAAAAAGTGTTTGAAGACTCTCTGAACAACAGAGATGGATGAGGGGCCAGGGAGGAACACAGGGACACAAAGAGTAGCACAGAGGTGAACAAGGTGCTCTCTGATTGGACAGACAATCAAATAAACCTGAGCTGAAGATCTGAGCCTCAACAGTTTAATGATGGTCTGTGTGGGCAGCAATAAATGTGTCTGACCCACAGGGCATCATGATTACAGTTACAATATTCAATCATTGCCTTAGACTTAGCCTATTCTCATTTACAGTCTGACCTACCAATTCAGTTTGTTGAATTTTAGCAGTAAACAATGTATTTTTCTTGATAATAACTCATACATATTCACAGAAATGTACTTCAAAGTTTAGTTTGAATACTGTGAATAGTGGCATAATCATCTTTATTTTACATGCAGCTGTCAAATATACTCACAGCTCAGTTTAGTAGCACAGCACAGAGGCTAGATGTTCTTATCTACCATTAGTTTGGTATTCTTATAAAACAATGCATGTCTTGTACATATCACCATGGAATTGCATGTTGTTTCCAGTCAGCACACATGGTTAATAAAACACCTTGTGTCACTGACCACCACAACTGCTTAATTCAGTTCAGCATAGTTATATTCTACATTAATACACATTTAACTCTAAAGTGTTGCTTTTGAAGTAATGGCAGCCAAGACACAGGTTTATGAGATGTAAAACTGTGTCTAATCCTTCACATCTGACAAACTATATATTTAAAGGATTTAATGAGGATAATGAGGCTTGGGTAGTCATTTTTAAGCTGACCTTGAATGCCATAAACATAACTAGATAGTGTTGATTTTCATCTCGTTCCTCGACTCTCTCAAACACAAGGTTTGTACATTTTTAATGCACTGTTGTTGTTTATTGTCAGGTCTGGTTAAGTGCTCTTCCATTGAATACAACAGGAATAACTACATGCTGAATATGAGTAAAATATTATAAATAAAAACTTCCTCAAAGTCTTTGTTTTATTTTATTTATTTTCCAAATGCAATGTCATCTCAATCCTTAAGGTTAAATCCACAAAAAATAACCACATTGTATCAACCTCAAATCACCCTTTGGATTCAGACTTTATGTTTTGGCCTGAACCTCCCTTCCCACACTCTCTTCAGTCTGTTCAAGTGCTCTCAACAGAACTGGCATGGCAAAGCTCTCATTACATTTTGTTCAGTGACACGAGAGCAGTCTAAGGGGGCAGGATGCTGGATCCCAGTTTGCAAGCTGTAGACGGAAGATGGAGACATTCAGCTTTCATGACACTGTCGCCTTGGCATCCATCAATCATGTGCATGCTATTTCTCCTCAACATGGGATCTCTGATATGATCCAGATGTGTTTTGATTTAGCCACATGTGAAATAGCCAACATCTGATGCTAACAGTGCCATGGTGGTCGGGAGAACTCGCAGACATTAGATGAGTCATACTCTGAGCCAGGTGTGTGTGCTCATTCTGAGATGCACACACATAAATGGCATCATCTTAACTCCACACCCTCCTGACAATCAGTCACTCTGATTGCATTATTCACCGTAGAGGAGGAGAGGGGATCCCACTGTTTGAGCTCTTTGCAGCTGCTCATTTGATAAAAGTAGAACAAGTCAGTGGGTGATGGAGAAAGGATGCTTAGTGATGAGGTGAGAAACAGAAGACGAATGTGGGGCCAAGTCAACAGTACTGCAACCTACTATTGCTTCGACTTAATCCAGAAAGAGGACCTTTTATCTGGAGAATGTATTATGTGCCAAAGGTGATACATGACTTGTTTTATGTTTGCACATTTGTTAACAACTGAGGTGACATCTCTGGTCATATCAGCCCCTGGCTTTGGGATTGTTCTGTCAAGGGGAATCTCTTTCTATAGTTTCCTTTATGTCATTAGGCTCTGTGTTTACATGGGATGGTTTTCAAAGCAGCAAGACACTGTCGTAAGGCCTACGTCTGGTGCTGGGAGGAACTGCAACAACTTTCTCCACTATGTCCTTGATCCTTCAAAAACACTATTATGTGACTTTACCCTCTGTCACATAAAGCAGTGCTAATTTTAGGTCTCTCTCCGAATGATCATCCAGCGTGTAGTTGCACACAATGCACATGCCATTAGGCTAGTAACGACAAAGTCACCATGGCAACTGTCATGCTAAAGCTGGGCATCATCCTTCATTTTAAAATGAGCAGTGAAAGCTCCTTGGATATGGCATTATGGGTGATTAAACCGTACGCTGGGGTTTTATTTCCGGTTTGGTGATGCCACAGTCAATTCATTGTGTTGATTATACTTTCTTCTTTTGTGTTCGCTCCAATTTACTTTGTTTGTTACTCATTGTTTTGACCCTTTTAGGGTAGTCTCACTGCAGAAACAGCTGATTGACGAGTGACCTGATCATGTGACTATTAGGAGCCATTGCTGTGAGATTACATCTTCGGTCTCCTGTTGACCTTTTGCTGTAGTGCTCATAGATTTGCTCTCATGTTCCAATCTTAATGTTTGAACCAAGATGTGAGCAGATTCCTTAATGAAGCCATTAGTCCTTGACTGTTCGGCCAACTGCCCTTGCACTGTCTGAACGTCCTTTCCTGTTTGACAAGGTGACCATTAGCTAGATGTCAGTCACTCACAAGATGGCCACCACAGCCTGCTCTCACCTTAATTATTAATCTCCAGTTTTCAATGAATAATGTGTCTTATTGATCCACTTGATACCCAGATAGGTTCAGCTGTCATTAGTGGCTATGATCCTGATTGTGTTTAGCCCCTCTCTTTTCTTTTCTTTCCTTTCCTTCCTCCTCATTTTCCTGTCAATGTGTCAATACCACATCTGTACCAGTGTCACTTTTGCAATGCCCCTATCCTCTGTCTCTTTAATTGAGTTGGCGATACCTCATCTAACTGTACGATCAATGGCTACATCTCAAAGATTTGGCAAAGTGCTATGCTCCTGTGTCATTCATAGAACTCTGTTAGTTGTTCACATTAGTTGATATAGACATCAGCTATCTTTTATTATTACTTTATACCACATTTAGCTCCAAGAACAGCCCACATCTTTGGCCATGTTCACTCAATTAAGAGGCAAACATATTGGTAAGCTACTATTTCAAAAACATATCTCAGTCCATGTGAAGTTTTGTTATTTTGTTTTTCCAGTATTCCCGTGACATACATATTTAACACTGGCAGACTAAAGTTTATAATATGTGTACAATAAAAATGTGTGCATAGCAATTTATATTTGTTTCTTGGTGATATATAGGTATACTATAGTATCACATTCAAAGCATTATTTTTTGACAGCATTTCTTGACACCTTGCTGCAAACATTTCCACAGTATGGTTTTGGTGGTGAAGGCCAAGATGAAAACAGAGGACTTCCTGCAAGACCAGACTCCTTTTTACTAAATTGGGTGTTAAGGTAGCATTTTTGGGTAGGATATGTGGTTTTGTTGAAAAATGAAAGCCTTTAACTTTAATCAGATATGACTCTTGCCTAAACGTAACATATAATAGACACAAACTGTGGATGAGGATTGCTAGAGCTACAAACTGTTCTGTGACAAGGCCAAACAATCCATTTCTCTAATGTTTTTGTACCAGTGTTGACCATATGCTCCAATAAATATGACAAATATATCACCTGATATTATATGCCCTGATAAAAAGGTGCTTCCAGCTTGTCCGTAGACATAGATGTCCTATACTTTGGCTTTGTGCTGGGCAACAGAGAGGCTATAAAGCTAAAAATAAATAGTTCATGGATGAGACGGTAGCAAATAGCACCTAGGGAGAATCAATGCTCTGCCCTGAAGCTCCATGGATGAAGGGCTTTGCCACCGAGGAGCCCTGCGGATTATTAACTCTTTACCCTCACGAACAATGCACAAATTTGAAAAAAGAGTGTTTTAAATGATACTTTTTCTAAAGACAAGTTACGTATGAAGGACAGGAACTAAAATGGTTGTAACTGGACACGCCACTCCAATAATTTTTAACGGTGGGGGTGTTCTTTTATGTTTTAATCCACCTTTTTATGACCATGTTATAAATGCAGAGGGTGCAAGTGGTCACTGTAACATCGGCGAGATTTGGCCACGGTCGGATCTGTTCGACGTCCCCCCATCCTCTTTGAGACGGGGCATTTATCAAGCTGACATGTCGGTGTGGTCTCAGTGAACGCCACCTCGATGAGATGACAAATCACGTTGCTGCATGATGCTGTCAGGAGACGTCGGAGGGCAGTTGTTAATGGCACGGTTATGAAGGGATATTTTGGTGTTTATCAAGTACAAGATGGTCATGCCATTATGTTGTCTCTGTGGCATAACAGGTGCAGTGTTTTTCTCCATTTACTCCAGTGAAAGCCTTAAATTGAAATGGCATTGAACTTCACTTGCACATGCACAATACAAAGGCCCCAATCTTGTGCACTCTATTGGGTTCAAACTACATTGAGGTATGCATTTCCAAGCTACCCAGACATTGTCTTGTTGGTAACTACATTTCCGTCTGGCTGATAAAGGCCACGAGAATGTAGTGGTATTGGCTTTATGAAGGAGGTTCTCTAATGTAATTTCATAAAAGGAAAATATCAAGTTAACATTTTGTAGTACCAGACAATTGAATTATCTGAACAAACAGCTTTACGTATGTATCCATGTCTATGCCACCCCCTTTGGTTTAGGTAAAGTGATACTGAACTATATTTTTACTGTTTTTGTGGTGGTAATTGTATGTTGGTCTATTTGTAGGTTGGTCGTTGCTTCTTAAAAACTCTGCTCATGAGATACCACAACAATACCCTGGCCACCCTCAGTTTAGCTGTGCACAGCGTAACCATCCAATTAGTATTGCACAATACACTTCAGCGCCGCTATGTGCATTGTTTTCTTTACCAAGTTGTTTTGCTGAGTCAGGTTGCTTCGTGAAGATCTCTATTCATGTTTTTCTGCAGAAGCTCGAGCTTGTACTGTTCTTGCACTGTCCATCTATATCCACCTTCATTTTTCCCATAGGGGCTGACTTGGTTGCTTGATGTTGACACAAGTAAAACATAATTTCACTTGAATCTAAATACATTTTTTGTTGTTCCTATAAATGTCTAATTTCCCACAAATGGTGCTAAAAACGCTTTAAATGTAATAGAGTTTGACTTCCCGGCTCGGCACTGTCAGGTCATGCACACTTAAAACATTAAAAATACCTGTTCCCATCAGCTCTGATAACGTACTAATACATCCACAGTCAATTTATCTTGTTTTTGTTGATAGGAATCATAAAGTCATGCCTGCATTAACATCATGCCTGATTCTGTATATTTTTACAGCTGTTACCTGGAGGCACAACGGTTGCTATTAGTGATACGCGTTACAAAGGCAGCGCTCTCAGTGGTTCTCCCCCTCAGTGTTTCTACATGTGTAATGTGTTTTCTCCTGACAAACCCTGATCTTGTCATGTGCGGCTGCCTCACTCCAACGCTCTGTGTCACTAGTTTGTAGCTCGCTTGCTTCTGTCTGGGTTTTTATTAGTCAGTCTGTCTGTGCTGTCTTTCTGTCTGCTGCAAAAATATCCTTCTGGAAATAATGTATCCTATGAAGCATTTCTTGAAGCTTTTCCATCCAACTGCACTAACATACATAGGCTGAAATCTGCACTCACACATACACATGCAGAGAAGTGGCCCATGACGGCTGCACTAAAACACACAGTGCCATTATCCTGTCCTAATTACACCGAGCTCTGAGTCAACCTCATCTTCTTCTCAGGGGCTTCCTCTCCTGCGAGCTACCTTTTTTCATTTATACTATATTTCTCACAACTGCTTTCTGACATGGTTGTCATACTTATTTGGGAGGAGGAAACTCCCACTGGGCTTGTTAGATGCTTAACTAGTTCAGACACGTGGAGCAGATCTGTTGTATGGATCTTAACTGGTGGAGACAAGCAAATGCACCTGTGTCACACTGCAGGGCGTAGCAGCTGAGCACAGGCTGCAGCCGTTTACATAGGGCTCTACTTCTCCTGCGTTGTCACCATAATATTATTTTAATTTAAAGGAAACGTCTGACGGTCCTCTTTAATTTATTGAATTAGAAGTCTGCTCCTTTGCAAAATATTGATTTAACAATTCATGTGGAAATAAGTCAACTGAACTTGGTTACTTGTACTTAAACCTGACTTAAACCTCTTAAATAAATGTTGCTGGTTTAAGGATTAGGGACTTATTCTTTCAGTAAATTTGGAAACATAAACACAAAGATACAAAGACATAAAGATTAGCGTGTGTTATAGGAATTATCTTCGTCTAGGGGTTTCACAAGATGTGCTAATTATGTCAATTAATTACTGTATATCTACATCATTGTCTTAAAATAATACTAATTTGCTAAATTAGTACTTTAAGGTAGTTCTTCAACACTGTGTTTATGGTGGACTTCAAATGACATCAGTAGAAAAGTTCAGAAAACCATTTTTGTGTCCAATTAATTCCGTCAATTATAAAATTTGTTTACTAAAAATGACAGCCTACAGCTCAGGATGTGCAGAACAAAGTGTTACTTGATGTTGAACCAAAAAAAAAGCAATGCTTTACAAGATAACATGAGACTGTAGCAGACATACTTGTCACTTCACATTTTTACCAAACACATTGCATCCCATGGGAATCTATTCCTGGTCAACAGCCGACAGCACTAATTTGGAAACTTTCCCCAAATCAAATATCATCACAATCAAGTAGAACTATTTTTCTTAATGCTTATCTCTGTCTTTCCTTGTCTTTAAGTCTTTCCTATGAAGTAAAGGGTAATGCCGTGACAGTAGCAGGAGTGTGATGTTTGTGTCCTCTTTCTTGTTTTGTGGTCCAGGTGGAATCGCGGGACACGTTGAACAGCATTGCGCTCAAGTTTGACACCACACCCAACGAGCTGGTTCAGCTGAACAAGCTGTTCTCCAGAGCCGTGGTGCCTGGCCAGGTGTGAACCACCGTGCACGTCTTCACCACTTCATCACGAGCTACAGCCGGCTCAAATAAAGCATAACTCACTAACTACTAAACCTAATCTCATAATGACAGGAGTTCACAGACTGCATGTGCTCCTCTTTCTCACTAAAACTTTCTAACTCTTCTCTTACTAAAGTTAGTTTTTTGTAAAAGGTCACATAATAAATGTCCAAAAGACATGTAGTTCCATCAACATTGTATCCCTCTATCTCTGCACAAATCAATGATAGCTGAATTGTTTTGTTTTATTTCTTCCATTTTAGTTATAAGTTACAAGTATAAATCTTCCAAAACTATATTTTGTCTTTGTTTTTTGGCATCAAATTGTTATTGGAGTTGAGCCAAATTTGCCATTCCTTGTTGGCAATCTTTTTCTGTCTCTCTGCAAACAGTGCTGATCTTCCAGCAGAATACATGCATCTTGGTTTATTATCTAACTTTATAACTGATCACAGCCTGTGTTTACATCATTATTAAATAGTACAAAAATGATTAGTTACCATTTTAGACACATTATTGTCTTTAATGCCTCTGACCTAATTTTCATGTCCATGCTGTAGCTATTGTGCAGGTCTAATTAAGGCTATTATACATGTCCCCACAGATTGCCCAGACCTTATATCATTATGGTACAGGAGTGCTGTGCTTAATTTTTCATTTAGAGCTGACATCCAAAGTGAATTGCTTGGAAATGAATATGAAGTAGTTATCGTCATTCTGCACACTACATTACAGAATAGACATAGGTCAATGTGCAGTGTATCTTGTATTTAAATTTTTAAAACTGAAGAAACATAGCCATTTGAATGTAGGATTATGTGTTTCCCACCACATTTCACAACTGATTCTGCCATCACGATCATCACTATCCCTTTCTATGTTTGTCTCACCCATGGCATGAGAATGCTAATGTGGTTTTATATGATTTACCTTGTAAAAGGTGGTTAGATGTGTGTATATGCATGTGTGTGAGAGAGATATTCCTTTATCTCTGCCTGAGCATGCATGTGTGTTTGCACAAAGGCAGTGCCTGTGTAAATACAGTCATGGGTTATGTTTGCAGGTTCTGTACGTTCCTGATCCTGAGTACGTCTCCAGTGTTGGAAGTTCCCCTTCCCTCAGCCCCATCAGCCCCTTGTCTCCCACCTCCTCTGAAGCTGATTTAGACAAGGTGACGGTATGTTGACCACACGTTTGAAGCCACACTCTCACACAACAGAGACTGCAGCGCCGTCATGTTTTGCACCTTCAAAAACTTACCAAACGTGCCTAACCCTAACATGCAGCGCCAGACACGCAATTAAACTAATAGCAGTGCAGCCATTGTCTTTCTCACGCTACATTCACTAACTCTCCAACAAATATTGGCCTCAGGCACATCTGTCATTTTTAGTCCTTCTAATTGTCATCCTGAAGGTGCACATTTAAAACAAGATGCTAGAGGACAGAAAAGACAAAAGAGGCACCAGTAACACATACATTGCACTTTCTATTTTACAAAGCCAGAAAAGTGCAGCAATTGTTTTCAACAAGGAGACTTTCCTCACTTTTTGCCCAGACTTTATTAGGCGTGTGATTAAGTCTCTCCGGTTGAAATTAAAGTAAACTAAAGAGTATAGGTAACACTAAAAAACCTCACTGTTTTATAAAAAACATCATGATTTATAAAGCAATCATACCTTCTATGTATATTAATATGTAATTTGACAATACGTTGTAAATCATCATACTCAAGAGATCTTGTGTTTTTACTTGACTTCTCATGGAAAAAAACCTTTGAAGGACAATTATGTAGGACCACTTTAAAATATGAAGCTGTCAAACCCCAGAGCATTTACAGAAGGAGATGTAAAGGGACATATAAGAATGAATCTGTTTGCAAATTGAGAGCGTGCAATTAATATGGAGGCTACTGACAGCACTGGATTGGATCTATTATGGTAATTACTGTAAATGTTGATGGAAAATTCACAACATATTGTTAATGCAACTGCTGAGTTTATACATTCAGATTTTATCGTATTGGGGTTCATGTAATTACACATTAAAAGCTTGTACTTGTTTATGGACGTTAAGCCATGGGGTATTTATTCCCTATAAATCTGCTGTCTCAATTTAGTTTCCTGGTCTAGTGTCTCTATTGATTCACAAACTTATCCCCTATCCATATTTGTGTGATAACTTGTTCAGCAGAAGTGATCTGCAGTTTTGAGGCCTCTTGTTTGTTGTTAAAGAGACGATCGGCCATGAACATCCCTGTCCTCGCCGCTCTAAGACCAGCAGTCAGTATGAGCCATCTCCCTGAGGTACTGTGTCTGCAGCATCTGAATGAGCCAATCATTAGGCACCACAGGAAGCCCAGTGTTCCCTTAAGAAATATGACTGTTTGCTGGTCTCCATGGCAACGGACGTCTTGTTTGGCACTTTGTAAGAAAATGGATTCTGCTGTCTCCATCGCCATCACTGTCACTTGAGTTTACACACCCTCCCGCGGCCCGCTCTCATCTCTGGACACTAATTTCTTCACGGTTTGCCGAAGAAAGGCCTGCGTTTATTTGTGACTTATCTATTTAGGTCACGCCTCTGAGAACACACGGGAGCATATTCGGCGCCTCTCGACGGGGGGAGGATCAGGGAAAAAAGGGCTGTGACTGCAGAGAAATTAAGCCTTTAAAAGTGATGCCGTGTCTGATATTTAAAGCAACTAATGAACAGAGCAGGCTGCTCTCCCAGACAAGCAGCCAGGCAGCAATTATTCCAGGCAGAGGAAGTGTGCTTGGAAGACAGAAGAGAGGGAGCATTACCTCACTAGTGTGTCAGCGCTGTATGTTTGTGGAGGCGTTGTGTGCTTGTGGATGTGCCTGTTTGTCTGCTCACTTATCGCTCTCTTCCTGTGCGAGTTTGGGGTACGTTATTTCCCAGACTCAAGCAGGAGCCAGGTGCCATTTGAGTTTTAAACCACAGGAAGGAATTTAATAAGTTAGTACTTTTATTTTTTTCTGCAGCATCCTTGGCATCTTTTAATTACAGGCCTATTTTGGTGCTCAGTATGCCCATCACAAAAAGATAATATCCGAATAAATGGCTCTGGGAGGTTTGTAGTAATTAGCTGGTATTACCCTGATGTACCCATGAAGAAAAATATTTGTGAGAGTTGTGAAAGAGCTTTAGATCCGGCAGCAGATGTTTCAAAAACCTATTAGATTAAATGAGTTAATATGTTTTATTGTGGCTTTTTACTCTCTAAATATCAAACATCATATTTATAGTCTAGAAGAGATGGAGAAGTTTCTTGCACAGACAGGACTAAAGGCCAGATGAGGCAGTTCTGTGGAGCTCTGGGCCTGCCTGCTGGCCTGCTGGTATTGGCAGTAAAAAGTAACACATCTTGCAGGCATGGTTCACTAGCTGGCTGTCTGTGTGTGTGTGTTCATGGATGGGTAGCAGCCTGACTTTCTGGCTGGAGGCCTCGCTGTCATTGCATTATTTGGCAGCCACTGACTCACTGGCGTACTGATCTCTGGTCGTCTGTGCAGGAAGGCGTGTCCTCTTTGTCCTGTCCAGACCCCTAGCTCCTACTTTACACTCCTAATGCAGTGCACACATGCCTAGGCTCCACAGTGACCTTCCCACCTCTTCACTATTGGCATCTCGCCGGCCTCCCTCCCTTCTTCCTTCCTTCTTTCCTTCCTTCCTCTTTTCCGCTGGGGTGCAGTCTAAAATTAGCACCTTAGGAAGTAGTACCAAAGGCATGCTTGGCACCACACAGGTGAAACTGTGGTGCTTTTTATAGGGCTTCGCAGTATCTCAAAAATGTATTGGCATTACAACATCCATATGCACAGATATAGTGATAACAATGAATTTGATTAGATTTAAGACATCTCAGTGTATCTGACCCATCAAAGGGAGCAACCTCAAAGCAGAACAGAATAGTTACTAGTCTATTAGTATTTGATTTAAATAGTTTATCCCCTCCATTATTATTATGAGGGAATCATGTTAGATGGTCCTAGCAGTATTTATTTAGAATACTTAATAGCATATATTCCTAATCTTATGCTGCTGAATCTCATACCTAAAGCAGAATTTCTCCTGTGCCTTTAACAGATACAGTGACAGAAAAAAAGCCAAAAAAAAACATTTCTGTCAAAGATGGTAAACATAAATGTGAGTGTGAGAGAGAAGGGACAGACAAAGCAGAGCTAAGAACCAGACCCTGCCCCCTCCATCCAGATCATTGAGTAGTCCACCAGGACTAAACAGGGTTCTCTGCCCGACTGAAAGCCTGTATGCCCATCAAGTGGCATTACACCGAAACTAGGCTGGAATACATAGCAGCACAGCTTGTACCTTCTGACTTCTCACCTCATTCCTTTGATGAATCCCCATCATTGTCTGCTCTCTCTTGCAGAACACAGTCATGCCCACAAGGTGGAGCTGTGGATTGATTTTTGATGTTCACCATGTGTCACTGTCAAGGTCAAAGCCTGTTGGTACCTCCAGGTTTCCTCTGAAATCTTTATTATTACATACAGACATATACAGCTGATAGCTCACACATTCAGGAAATGTACTATGTCATTTGTTGGAGAAATGTCAAAACTGTATCATCTCAGTGCGTACACCACAGAATGTTTTATTCATATTTATCCTCAGGCCTCAGTGGAAACGATATGTTAGCTGAAGCAGTGTAGATTTTCTTGTCTTGTGCTTTGAAATGTGAAGAGAGAAATATTGGTTGGAAGCTAAAAGGATATTGATTTCTGTAGCCCAACCACAGCTGTCATATAACACTGTTACTCCCATCCCCTGTCCCCAGCATCAGTGTCAGCCCACCCTCTGTAGCCCCTCATAGCTATAACCACAGCAGACTGCTATGATGCAGCTCTATTGACACTCCCCAGGCTCCTGGTGGTGGCTTTACTTTGCTTTTTCTCATTTTCTCACCTCAGCTTTTCTTCCTGTACATGCCTTTTCAACAGTCTTCAGTCCTCCCTTCCTTCTTCGTCACCTCATATACCCCCCTCCACTTTTACTCAACAGCGGTTACTCTGGAGTGGCTGCTCTTTCATCTTTAAATTTCTATGCAGCAGCCCTTCACTGTGCTACTCTATGCTCTTTTTCTCCCTTTGATGCCGTTAATAAATACTTCATCAAAAATTCTGGTCGTTTGAGGACAACTTAAAACTCAAGCTACAGCTTCGCAGTTAATCAACATTCAATTAACTAATATACTATAATCAATATATTCAAATTAATGTAATCCTTCCCTATGATATAATCACATAATCTACTTTTTACATATATATAATCCATTTTTACATATTTTTTTAAGGTGCTATAGAAAGGACATGCTTTCATGGTTGCAGATGTCATTCAGTAGCTAACTATAAATACCTTATACATGTGTTATTATTAAATATCTCATAAATATTCCTTAAACATCTCACTTTCTGTTCCTAGTTCTTTTGGTGCAGCTTCATATTTTCTACTTTTAATGACCAAACAAAAGGCTAAGAGCTATTTAGGTGAAGGTTAAAACAGGGCTTTCGAAGACTTTAGTATCATCCTTTACAGCAGCTCACTTCAGCAGCATCTCAAAAAAAAATTGGCTGCCCCGGAGCCATGTGCAGGACAAACGCTGCTCGTTTATTAAAGGGTTTTAGCAGTGCAAAGAAAGTGGCAGCCCAGAAAAGCAATATTCCCTTTAAATTATGTGAAGCAGCTTTGGCAAAGTTATGCTGCCTTAACATCCAAGTGCATTGATATGATAACTGTAGGAACAGAGTAGAGTGTTGTATTAGTAAATGAGGAACAAAATAACAAAATTCCTTTTTGGGGTTAATTGTCCAAACATAGAAGCAATATATCAAACTATAACCCTATAAGCTGTATTATTGGAATCGTCATTTTCATTGGTTTGTTGTTTAAAAACAATATGGCTTTTAGGTTTATGTCCTGCAGCCCATTGATCACACACAATACAGTCTTATTGCTACAGTAAGTGTTACCATTACATCATTTGTATGACCTGGCGCACGTTGAAGCTGCAGTGGATGCCATTACCAGCGTGAAACAGGAAAGAGTACACAGCACACGTCCAGTAATCACAGATAACCAACAGGAAAGTTGGCGATGGAGGTGGTGATAAAGCATGACTGTGCAGGACTGTCCTAGTACATGCAGTAATAGGTCAGAGGTGAAAGGTGAGGGAAAAGTAGGGACTAGGTGTAGTGTTTTATGCTCCACACTTTCTTTTGCAGTTTGCTAGTTTTGCCAGACTATTGTGTTGTGTTCAGTCTGGCACAAAAAGGAAGTACCATCTTGTCACGGGTTCAAAGGACAGGTGTTCACTCACAAAAGGAAGAGAGACTTTCTGGTAAAAAAAAACTTGTACTTGCTTTGTAAAGAAACCCATCTTTCTTGAGCTAGAGACTCTTATCTAAATGACTGTGACACAGCTCTTTCTCGTGGACAGTGTGGGACGTGTGATGGCTGTCATTTTGTTACCAACACATCTCAGCCCATCTTCAGATGTGACAAATGTAATGACAGGGAATATGCAATGGTGTTCGTTATGCTTTTTCTCAGAAAGGACATGTTTTGGCACCTGCGGCTGGTCGGTTCATCCCAGGTGTGAGTCAGGCAGGTGTGAGGTTTTACTTTCACAGATGCATGTCTGTTGTTTGGGTTTTTTGGTGGAACATAGGCCTTCGTGCGTGGTCTGTTTTAACCCTGAATCTCTTTTAAACATTAAGAATAAGAGTGAGTCAACAGGACTTCTTTTAAAAACGAGGAGTGGTTAATTAAAGAGATGTTTTTAGTTGACAAAACTGGTTAAAAGGAGTCTTTGCACATAATTGCTTCCACTCATATCACTAGTTAGCAGCAGAATGTTTCATTTAGAAGATTTACTTTCAGTGCTATGTACAATAACATTTTAGGTCTCTTTTGCTCTTGTTTTAGAGTCTTGTTTTGGTTTTAGCAGATTGGATCGGCCCCCTCATCCTCCCTGGCTGGCACTGTCTGGGCCGCTTGTGTCGGTGTGGGTCAGTAGCTGCAGGCTGTTAGTCGATGGTGCTGGGAGACGGCGAGGGGGAGGCGTGGGGGCAGGAGTCAGGAGGACGGCAGACAGTTGTTATAGGCTCTTCACGCTGCAGCAGTGGCTCTTCACTGCTTTTCACTTCTCCACTGGCTCCAGTTGTCTTCCCATAAGAGAACTCCTCTTACGGGAAAGGATGTGCGTTTGATGTGTCAGCCTTGTAATACCAAAAATTACCTTTTACCTACAGAGAAGCCACTGGGTGTAAAAAAAAAAAAAATCCTAGAATATACAACGGCAACTTGAAAGTAAAATAAAGCCTGATACAAAACACAGCTTTGGGCTCTAGTTTTTTCAGACAAACTCGTGGGGGAGGTGAATTTGAGATTTATTTCATGTTCATGGGACTTTTGAGTGACAGG
The DNA here is from genome assembly GCA_036850595.1 of Rhyacichthys aspro. Lineage (NCBI taxonomy): Eukaryota > Metazoa > Chordata > Actinopteri > Gobiiformes > Rhyacichthyidae > Rhyacichthys > Rhyacichthys aspro. The sequence continues at coordinate 6,260,611 of CM072163.1, read as the reverse complement.
TTTTTGCACTTGTGGCACTATCTGCATTTAAAACTTGCATTATCCCTGCCTTAGCCACTGCCGTGTACTGGTACAGTGGAATTATTTTGTAAGAGGCATCAGATAACCCTCATATAGATTTGTCCAAAACAAGAAGCTTTCAGATAGGCACAAATTGCTGACATAACCTCCATTTTATATGCTTTATGTGCCTCCCACACACATCTCTCTGTCTTCTTCTCTCCTTTGTGTGCTTTGTTCTCACTTTTTATTATTATTTTAGCTCTGTACCTCTTACCTTCATAAATCTCTCACTGTCTCCCCCTTTGACTTTCTCATCCCTGTTTCCCCCGATTCCCTCATTTGTCCTTAAATCTTCTCACCTACCCACTCGACTTAACTTCTTCCGCAGTCACTCACTGTCTCAGACAGTCCATCTTGCACACCACACCAGCCTGTCTCATCCTACATTACATCTCGGAGTCCGACACGTGTCCCTGTGGACAATTATTCAGACAGACAGTCGTTCCCTCTGTGCTCAGACATAACACCACCAAGCCCACCACGCCTCGTGTTTCCAGCCCAGCACACAGACCATCTGTGGCACATCGCTGTGTTACCATGGTGTAGATGAATAAGCTGTAACAAAATTGTCTAATAGTGTGTCAACATTTATTAGAATGTAATTGAAATTCATCTTTAACTGTGCTCCCTATAGCAGATTGCTGTTTAATTACACACAAAGTCTCTATTTACCTTTAGCCTAACTAAATATGCAAATATATCTTGTATTTTTTCAGGTACCTGTTCACTCAGGCTATAATCTATTTTCTACTCTAAATAGTACAAACTGTTTTGTATATGCTACACAAAATATTCATATTCATTAAATCCTATTTGTATGTGAGTTGTATTCATTAGTGAAGGAGTTCTCTTTACATTTGACTGCACAGGCAATTTAAAGGAACTGCCCAGATGCATTCAGCCAAAGGCGTTCACAGAGACTCATGGATGTGCCTTAATGTATGAACCGCATGGATGACGCACAAAGTCGTTTTTGTTCACTAGGTCACTCAGGGCAGTGTGTGTCTCTAACAGTAACCAGGCATGTTATGGGAAAAGATTAGTAATTAAAGCTTGGGTCCTGATTTTCATCTAATTACCACTGTGAATGTGAGGCACTCAGAGTCATATTCATTTGGTTTGTGAGTACCTCACTGTGTATAGAAATCTTCACATGGCTATGAAATGATGGTATACCAATTTGTATATTTCTAGATAGAGATGCATTAAGTTAATGAAACAAGTCACAAATTGATCACACTGAGTATTACCAAGTCAATGCTCATTTTTTCAGTTTACAGTCGTGTGCAGTAGAATGTATTTATAATGTATGTATACCTATATACAAGGGTTGTCTAGAGTCACCAGTCCTCTCAGGTATCGGAGTCTCTTGTACTCTTACTCAATATATATGGCTGTTTTGAGATGTTTACTATTAACTTCAAACCAAGTCACTTGACGAACTCAAAAATCAACATAGCACCAACATCTGCGCATGGTTCATACTCATTATTCGGTGATATATTTGTTCTTAATATCAGCAATTTACCAGTGACACCTACAGTACACTAACAGTGGACCTCTCTGTCCTACCCTCTCTGTACTGCCCCTACTTTTATTACTACCACTATCCTCCAGGACTCTGATGGCCCGCCCAGACCAGAAGGTGTTCATCCACCAGTGTTTTCGGCCCTGCGCCAGTCCAGAGTGGTGTCATCCACCTCCGAGGAGGAAGAGGCACTCACAGAGAAGTTCCTCAAAATCAACTGCAAATACATCACTGATGGCAAGGTAAGCTGCGTGTCTGTGTGTAAATTCATGCATGTAAACAAAGTGTACCGCTGTATGTGGGTAGTAAAGTAGTCTCTTTATGTGACAGTTGGATGAAAGAGCAAGTGTTCAAACAGTATCAAAGAAACAAATGAAGGTAAATATACTCCAGAGCTTCCAGGATCAGCTGCTGAACACTCATTGCTTTGAAGGAAGCATCTGTTGATGCTGCATCATTAGAGACATAAAAAAGATCTTCTCTTCACACTTCAGATATCATTATGTGGACAAAAAACTGGATATGTGAAAGTGCAGAATACTTAACAGCAGCAGTAGTAGGATAAAATAATACATTCAGTATATTAATTGTTAATTCATTGCTTAATCTTATCATTTAACATGTTATGCCACAGCAAAAACATGGCTGTCACACCATACAAAATGGCGTTATTGATATATTAAGAGTAAATGTAAAGGTTAGGTCAGAGCTGATTCTTTTAGATAATCCACATTTATCAGAGAAATAAAGTTACAATTGAGTCTACTTTCATCAAACTTATTCTTAAATTGAGTTTGAAAAGTCACTCGAGGGTTCAATTAAGATTACTTATGGCGATAGAAAAATCAATGCGGTATTAAGATCAAAATTCTGGCTTTTTAAAGTTTAAAAGTAAAGATAAACCATTGTTCGATGTTGTATTTAACTTTTATCTATACAAATTTGTTCTCTGTTTAGCGATGGCTCTGTTGGTTTTGAGAAATTATGCACTGATACCAAACTGACAGGGCAGTGGTCATGTTGTACAAATATACTCACCCAGTGTAGCCCTCCATCACTGCCTAAAAGCATGCATGTGTGTAGACTCATGGATCCATTGTATTGAACAAGCCCTGATTCACTCCCAGGTACCAAATGAAAGCACTGAAGTGGACAAAGCAGCCAGTCGATATCTTCTACTTGATTTAGGACATTTGTGGTCTCAAATGGATTTGGCCGCTAGTTGTTTATGTGACATGGGCACTTTTGATTACTTTTTGTGTTAGAAAACATGCTAAGCTGTGTGTTTACCGATTTAAACATGTCTTTGTTCTATTCCTTGTTTGTTTAGGGTGCAGTGAGTGGGGTGTTGCTGGTGACACCCAACAACATCATGTTTGATCCCCACCGGATGGACCCACTGGTGCAGGCCCATGGGTGTGAGGAGTATGGCATTATGTGCCCACTGGAGGAAGTCCAGTCTGCAGCCATCTTTAAAGAGATTACTGACCCCAAGATCAGAGAAACCGTGCCTGAGTAAGAGTCCACAGATTTATACTAATGTGCTCTGCTGCAGACAGACTAAATTAGCCAGTGAGTGGAAAAACATCCATACATGTAGTTAGTTAAATAACATGCAGCGTTACAAGCCACAAATGGCCTCTAACTCTCATTTACTCCTACATAAATCAGCTACACTTTAGGTCTGCCTTCACAAAATAATTCCTTTTTCCAGTCTCACAGAAGTGCAGCAGAATAGCTGTAATCACTGTCATTCCCTGCTGCACGCATGGTCAGATTGCATCAGCAACAACCGTCAGTTTAATTCCTTTTTCCTCCGCATACCAAAATAAAAAGGAAGCGGCAATTACGGCAGGGTTAATGAAGTATGCCTTCGCCCTCCTACGATGTGATTGCTCACCTCTTTATGCAGAAGGAAGTAGCTTTTTCAGAGGACACTGTTTTTTCCTCTCATTGTTTTCTTTGCATTTTTTTTTTCTTCTTTTTTTTCTTTTCTTTGCCTTGATTGTTTTCACGGCTTAAGCTAAATTAATGGAAACATGGTGTAGACTGAGGTTTCTTCAGGTGGTATCAGGGTCTGAGCAGTGCTGTGTTTAGCTGGTTGAGTGGTGCCCATAAAGCAGTTATTATCCTGGCAAGTGACATTTTGTTGTGCCAAGCCCAGCTGCTTTTCCAGCTGTGGCTCATTGTCTGCGTCTCTCTCCTTTTCTCTGTTCAGCTTTGTCTCTCTATTCCTCCCTTTGACCTGTCTCTCTGCCTTTGTCTGAACATGAAGCTGAGGAACATGTGTCTTTAGGATTTTTATCTACATTATCACTAAGTCTGTAGCTATTAACAAGTGTTGATGGGAAACACATAATGAATTATTTTATGTGTTTTATTCTATCATCTTTTAATGTCTTAACATTCTTTTAGAGCTACAGTATCATTATTTGTTATTATAGTTATTTTTAAATACAGTAATTTTAAAACAATTAAATGGCTAATTATAATGTGTGCTGTTGTTATATGTCTTTTCCAGCGACCTGGAGCCTCTGCCGGCTGAGAGACATCCCTCCCAGCAGAAGGACCCAGAGCATCGCCTTAGGGAGCCAGGGGCCAATGACAGCGGCAGCACGGCTCCACGGAGCACTGAGGGCTCCATCTCTGAAGACGTTTTCACTGAGTCAGAGCTGTCCCCAATTCGGGAAGAGGAACAAGCGTCTAACGAAGACCTCCATTTGGACAAGTCTTCGGGCGCTTCCACAGAGTCTGTCCAAACTGTGACACAAGTCGAGGCCCCAAAAACCGAAGCCCCTGGAGCTGTCTCTCAGTCTGCAGACAAAGGCAGTGCCTCTGGCTCTGTCAGCCAACCACCAGAGGAAGCTGAGCCTGCAGCTGAGAAAAGCCCCACCCAAGCAGAGGACAATCCACCAGACACTGCCACTGAAAACAATAGCCAGTCAGCCATGGGATCTAAGCAGCACAGTGTAGAACAGCCACCAAGCACACCCACTACTACCACCAGCACTACCACTAGCCAAGCCCAGGATCCCAGCAGCAGCAACTCTCGTCCAGGGTCTCAAAGCTCAGCCAACCCTGGTGCTCCAGACACCACCGCTGCCCCAGCCAGTCCAAAGGAGGACGCCAATGAGGGGACTGATGTCTCCAACACAGACACTATGCAACAAGGCAAAGAGTTTAAGGAGAATGTAGAGGAGACGCAAAAGGACGGCTCGCAGAACTCTGCAGAGGGTAAATATGGTCGAGCGCGAGGAATCTGGCCTTGTGCCTTTTCAGCTCACTCTACACTCATATTCTTCTGTAGAGTATCAAAGGAAATGTTTCTCCACAGCGGAATATCTCATGTTAGCACCTGATAGCCCTCTGTCCCTCTCTGCCTTGGTTCTAGTAATTGGAATATAAAGATGTAGAGAAAACACATCCTCTCTGTTGTTATCATCTCCGTGGAGCTAGCTGAGCTTTAAAGCTTTATGCAGCTCTTTGATCTTTAGCTCTGGTGGTCTGGACGGCACCTCCGGGCGATAAGCTAAAGCCTATCAAACAGCACAATGCCACAAACCCACCTTGTACCCAAAGGGGAAATGCGGCAGCGATTTAACCCAACATCAAAACACTTCCAGAAAGGTGTTATTTATTTAGCTTCCGTCTAAGAGCTGGCTTTCACGTGGCATTAGACTTGTACAGTTTTTCAAAATCTTAGAATAAAGTGATTTAAAGTATTAAGATATGCCAAATATGGCCCCATCATCCATATGGCAAAGCTTATTTAAATGCTCCAGCAAAAGGTTTTACTAAAAAGATATTAATACTGCTGCAAAAAACAGTGGCTGACTCCTTAAAGAGCACTGACCATGAGTGCCTACATGTTGGTTATTTTAAATATCACAGCAGTGTTCATCTCACAATAGACTCTGCCTGTCACCCTCAATTACTCACTCATTTCCACATTGCTCACTCTAGTTAGACATGTCATTGTGGCTCCTAAAGGATTTCTCTCCCTTAGAAGAAACAGGCCAAAACAGTAGGAGAGAAATTATCCTTTTCTCCTTGGCAATTATTGTCACGCAGAGTACTGGTTTACAAAAGCACTCCCAATTCATGGGCATCTCAGCAGGTTTGCCCTTTATTCTGTGCACATTAGCACAACCAGCAGCAACTTCAAAAACATGGTGCATTAATACCAAATTAATTTGAAAATGGAATCAGTTCCCCTAAGATTTTTTGTCACACCACATTAATGCTTTTGTGTCACTCATCAAATAAGAGGTTGCCAATATACTGTTAGTACATACTGTCAGTTCTATCAATTCAGCTGTGCCTCATTGATTTATGTACTCTTGCAAAACGAAAGTAATTCCAGCTGAGGAAGCCAGTAAAAACCAGGTCAAATAAAGCAAATATTAGAAACTGAATTCATGAATACTGACAGACCTGATGATGCTGTTTGTGGTACTTGTTAAATTAATCTTTTGTTTGTCATGGTAATTATGTAATGTAGTGGCCTTGTGACAGTGTGAGTAATGTGTTTTCCAGGCACAGGGTCTGGAGAGAGGCGGAAGCACCGCTCTCACAAGTTCCTCTGTCTGCGGGTGGGAAAGCCTATGAAGAAGACGTTTGTTTCCAACGCCAGCGCCTCCATGCAGCAGTATGCCCAGCAGGGCAAGAAGCATGAGTACTGGTTTGCTGTGCCACAGGAGAGGTCAGAGCCTTCAGTTTTTACTTGGTCTTTATTGGCAAGTGACAGCAAAACATACAGCCTTTAAAAAACATTTTATTTGGAACAATGCTGGCACTAATGAACAATAGGAGAGGAAGGTAGTAATTAGTTACAGGTGCTTAATTGTAAATTAGGATGTATAATTGTACAGATCTTTAGCATAATACATAAGTTTTATGGAAAACAAACACTGGACATTGAAAGAACCCTGTTCACAAAACAAACACCTTTGACTTGGGAAATATTTTTGAAGAGGACATCTTGCCCATAGGAAATGAATGTGAGTTGTGTCTGTGGGTTAGCCCTGCAAATTGTCTGGAGTGCACCCTGCCTCACATCCAAAGCACTAGGGATAGGCTCAGTCAATTCATTTTTTATTTACTTTGTACAATAACAGTACTTTTACTTGGATACAGTTTCAGCTCCTCTCCAGTGGCATACCACAATAGTGATGTAGTGGTATATATCACAGACTTACAGAGGCCTCATGGTGGTTTTAATATTAGAAACCAAATCAAATATGCATTCTTTGTCAGGACAGTCTCCCACTGCGGCTTCTGCCCATTTCCCTCTGCTGCCACTACCAGATTATTTATTATTTATTCACTCTGTAGGGAAACACACACACACTTTGGGCTCTGGCACACACTGGCAATGCAACTGTAAAGGATCTGCTTTAGGAACTAGTCATGAATTGCATATTTAAAATTCATGAACTTCTTCTGACCTATTCTAAAATTGGTTATGTTTTCTATCAGCTGAATATAGCCATAGTGTTTATATTTTTCTCTGCCAGGCTGAATTCATGTGAAGTTGCCAAGTCAGCAGTAGTTCTAATTACATTACAGATCTTCACCCTGAAACATTACAGGAAAATATGTGCTTCCAGTCAAATAGCGTAATATGTTTATGTGGTAAATTAGTCCCAACAGCTCTGATAACTTAATTTGACAAGTCTATTTTAAGAAGACTTTCCTTTGAGCTAGATCCAGAACTGATTGGTCATATTAGTGGTTTCTGGCTTTTTAGCACAGTAATACTTCAGGGCAATTGGGACGACAAAAATAAAAGTTTATAATCATCTGTTTGACCAACCTTGACCTGTTTTCATTGCACGCCTGTGGTTTCTTGCGATGGCCTACATGATGCTCTCCCAATCTGCTAATCACATTTGTTTCAGACAAACAGCCGTGTCCTTGTAGCTAGTCACGGTACCATCAATTCTCAGTTATATGACATGTTAAACAGTAATGAGGCTTAGATTTTTCCCACTTCATTAGTGAGTATGAACTTCAGACATCTTGCTTGTTGCTTGCAATGTTGTTTTCTCCCCACAAGTTGCTTAGTTACTGCATTTCCCACCTGACAACAAGTTTACTCTGATGCATACATTTCAAGAACGTAATAGTCCAGGGACATGGCAGGTCAAAGCAAGCATTTAAAGTCAAGTTTTATACATCTTAATACCAATATTTTCAACTTGACTTGTTCTGTGAGCAGGCTTAGGTGTGTGGGAGGAGGGATCATAAGCTGCTTGCACTGAAAACACAGTCATTCATTCCCCTTTTTGTTCAAACACCGTTAGCTTGACCTAGTTGGGAGACGACCCGCATGATGTGTCTTTAAGTGTCCTGGCATTAGTGCAAGAAAAAAAGCAAGGCTATTGAATAAGGCCATGTACAACTATAACAGTGATTACAGCTCAGCCTATGGAGTCTGCCCAGGCTCTTTTATGTTCTCCAGCTTAAAAACACCTAAATTGTTGGCAGAAAAAACCTTTAAAAATGTTCACTTCCCTGGTATCTTTTTCCATTGTCAAAAGGGGTATGAAGCATCCCAAATAGGCCTGCCTCATCAACTTTGTTTATGACCACTGATTAACAGCTACAGGTGAAAACAGAACCTTTTTAATTGACAAACAGATTATTTATAATCATGTTCTGGTTGAGTATGTTTATTGAAGAGCCCTGTCAGATGATAGTATTGTTGTGTTTCTCGTGTTTTTTATAACCTATTAGTGTTTTTTGGTAGCTTTCAAAAAGTCGAGTGAGGAATGAACAATGTACTAATTATTTTCAGCTTAAGTAGTGTTGTGGGTGGAAGTCATAGAGCTTGCTCTGATATTTGTTCTGTATTTCTTCCACAGGTCAGACCACCTCTATGTCTTCTTCATGCAGTGGAGTCCGGACATGTATGGGGAGGGTGTTCGAGGAATGGGACAAGAGCCTGGGTTTATGGTTGTCAAAAAGAATGAGGCATCACAAACATCTGAAGATGAGCCCATCACAGACCTTAATGTCAAGGAGTGGGAGGTACGGTCTAAAATGCTAAAAATGTTGCCTTTATCTGTAGCTTCAAGTGCACCTGTTGTATTGTGTCCAGCCAGCCCCACATACATGGTTTACCAACAGTTACTGTATGTGCTTTGGGCTATTCCATATTTTGTGAAAGTAGTTTATTATGTGGTGTATTTTAAGTGACTTGTTAAATCACATTTAGTAATTGTCTTATTATTCACAATGGAATACATTGTGAATTATCATTTTTTTCCATCAGAAATGTGTAAATGCAAGTTTAAGTTAAATATTCTGCTTTTGTAAATTATATGTAAGTTGTGTGAACTTTTGCTTTGCTTGGAAATTTGCTTCTTAGAGCTTCCAACAAAGTATTTTGCATGTTTGTGTAATTGTTTACTCTTGTGAGTCAGTGTATAGTAGTTTCGTTAAATGTTGTGTGACTGTCACTATTGTTGGCACCCTATTTTGAGTGAGCGACTTCTCAGTTTTTTTGCAAAACCACAAAAAGTTACAAAGACGACTTTCTCTCTGTTCTGTACATTACCACATTAATGCTACTAATGAACTTCTTTTAAAAAGTAAAATGTAAGGTTTTCCTTTTAGATTCCCAGAAGTGAGAAAGCCTGGGAGACTGGGTCTGGTTAAAAGACTGGAGACTCTTTATAAGATGGTGGAGTACACAGTGAGATAATGCATTCGTTGTTTGACAGGAATTAAAATTTAATGTAAATGAATGATATAGGAAACAAATTGGACTGATTTGTTTGTCCCTGGACCCTTGGCAGACACAGGCTACATGATCTCTTTAAATTTAAATAAGGAAATAGGAGCCTTCCCTCCCTTTTGATTGTAGGCTACATGATTATCAAGAACATAGTTGAGCTTTGTGCTTTTTTTTAAGGGTAAACTATAGTTTTGGATGAAACTGTAACAAATAAGGTAATAAATATATGATTATTATAAGATAATAACTAATATTGCAAGTTGTTTGATAGTAGGGGGTCGTATTGTTTTATCATTTTTGTAGTATTTTTTGTTAACAATACATAAATGGTATGGAAAGTATAAAGCTGTATAAAGTGAACTGTTTCTTTAAAATTTGTCGGTCTTTCCGCAATGAGCCCCGCCTCACAGTTATTTCTGGCCAATCAGAATCCGGGTTTCCTTCGTCCCGTGTCGTTATTGGATGTTGGTGATGTCACTCAAATCATACGGCTAGAGACCCGTTGGAGAATAAAATGTTTCTATTTTAGTCAAGCAGGCTGCCAGGCTACATACCAACTCCGTCTGTCTGTCTTGAGGGTGACAAGGAGAACTTAAAGCATCTGTAATGTGACTTTGAAGCTATCACCTCGCTCTGAAAACAAGATATGTTTTCTAGGAGAGTAAAGGACCAAGAGAAACGTCTGACTCCTAAGTATTCCTGTGTACGTCCCTTGTGTCTCATTCAAGTTTTCTTTCTCTGGCGGTGTATACTCTTATATGTTAGCTCGCTAGCCAAGCTAACTAGCCTGCTGCTAGCCGGGGGTCAGCTGTGAGTTGGTGTGTGTAAACAATGTGGCTACTATCTAGTCTGTGTTTTGCAGTCAGGACAGAGCTCTCGTCTGTTTGCATTGCTCTTGGTTTCTTGTGCCAGGGCTGAGTGTGGCTCTGAGCTGTGTGAAAGTTTGTAAAGCTAGGAAGCAATTCAGGTGTTTATGTTTGTTTAAGTTTATCACGTGTTTTGTTTAACAGTAGTTGTGCAGTGCTTGTTTGAGTTTACACCATTTAAGTGAGAGATGGTATATCCTGTTAAGAGACATTTTGCTTGTTACTGCTTAAAAATACTGCATAGACTAGCTACTTGTCACACCCAAACTTCCCATGACATGCTTTCAGGCTAATGACTATTGGCCCATTACTTGTCATAAAAACATGTTTTTGTTACAGGTCGTGCAATTAACATGTTGTTAGCCCAGTGGACAAACATACTAAAGTCTCCTGCAGAAGGTGATACCATAGATTATTTATGAAGACAGTAGTTTACCCTTTCTGCTGCATTATTGAGAAAGGTAAAGATGCAGCTTGTTACCAAAAAAGTTACTTACACCAATAGTAAGAGTAGAGAACAAGATCTAGTGTCTGTCTGTTTCCTGACTGTTTTTACTTTTAAACAAAACTCTTGTTGCTGCCACTGACTGTATAGTACACAAGGTCATACATGCTGTGTCAGTCTGGATGAATACACCACCGTCTGTTCAGAGGCAGTCGCTCTCTGTGGAGAATGCAGCAGCGTGGGGTGTAACTTTGTTGGATCTTAGCCAGTCATTTTGTTCGTCAGTTTGTTTGCAGTCAAGTGCTCTGAGACACGGAGTTTGTCTTGTTTATGGGTTTTGCCGGTGTTGTTGTGCAAGTTCAACAGACTTTTGTCATTCATGTGTGTTGACTGTGAGTAATCTACAAAGTCTTTTATAAAACCGCTTTAGTTTATCTACACAAACATGCAAAATGCACTGTCCTCTTCTCTTCATTTAAAGTCAACTCATATCTGCTCTTTAAGACAGATCAGTGTTAAATTTAGTAGAATAACACTGCTTCAGAGCTGTTTTCCTTATTATCCCAAGGCCAGCAGCTGAACTGGCAGAGCTTTATGTTCCACTTGTTTATGTCTTTGTACACCAGGTAGTGTCTCTGACGGAGTACCACCGTCGAATTGATGCACTAAACAGTGAAGATCTGCGCTCACTCTGCAAGCGACTCCAGGTGCCCCGACTCACCATGCCTGCCCCTCTGTAGCCGCCCTGCCCTGGCCTCGTGCTGTCCACAACAACATGGTCTCCCTTAGGCTCCAAACTGCAGACTAAAGCAGCTTTCCTTTTTAATTAAAAGTTATAGGTTGAATAGGTTTTATGAGTGTTGATGCTCATAAGTCTGTTCTAAACTCCTAGCAAGAGATTTTAGAAAATGCAAAATCTAGCTTAAAACAACACTTTCTATCAGTTCATGACAGAAAATTGGCTTGTTTTGAGCTTTGGGGTTGTCACGTGGCAGCCGCCTTATCTCTATGTGTCAGGCTTTCTGTCTTAGTGCGGCTGTCATGTTTTAGTGCTTCAACGTATTGGAGTCTTCAAATTTGTTAGTTGTCGCTAGCAGCCTGTGCCTGCAGAAGACAAATGTTTATGGGCTTAAAAAATGAAAATGGCTTTGATGCTCACATGCATTAATCGTGTAACTGTAGGGACTAAGTAAGAGGAGCAGTATCAAACAAAGAGATGGTGTGTCAGTGATAGGCTGAAGAAAGACTTCCCTGACAGGGAGAATGATGTTTCCTCAGGACAATGCAGGTAGGCTCAATTTGAATGAGGACTGAAACATGAGAACATCCCAGCCACTAGTGGTGAAGCGCCACACAATTAGCCTCTGTTATTGAGAAAGATAAACTAGATAACTCAAACAGCCCGTTGGTCAGAGAAAATGTCCAACAGCCCACTGCTAATTATTCATTTGGCTCATTTCCTATTCCCCCTCTCAGACAGTATCTTTTCTTGCACTCCCAGTTCTGCCAATCCTAACCCATTCATCTGCCATTGGGAAGTGGCATCAGCTGTCATCTTCAAATCGCTCTATAATCAGTGTGTTACTAGCAAATGCTCAGTTTATAATTTTCACAGAGGAAGGGGCTCTTAAAGGGGCTTTTATCTTTGTAGGTTTGGATAATATAGCTTGTTTACTGTAACCAGTTTTACCCCTGACCCCTACCAGTTTAGTTTGACTCAGTTTGTGCTGTTCTGTTTTAGAGCTCCCACATCCTTTAGAGATCAGTGTCATTTACATTTAGTGGCTCCTTTAGTGTTTGTTAATGCTATACAAATAGGTTCTGGTATGAAATAGTGTAATCCATCTTTACTGGGGGCAGAAATGTCCAAATTCTTGTTGACAGTGTTTGTGACTGTGGTTATTGCTCTTTTAGATCACCACCAAGGAAGAGGTCAACTCCAAACATGGCACGTCCATCAAGACTGAGATGGAGCCCGAAACATTCAAACCCAACCTCAAAGAGCCCAGTGATCTCCTGGAGGCTGACCAGATAGAAAAGGTAAAGTCTTGAAATGTAGCTTAGTACTTCATACCTGACATTAGTATTAGCCACTCATGATCTGCTTTTCAAGTTACATGTTACAACCAGGTCTGGACAGGACCACAGTTAATTGGGATATTCCAGAGGTGTTTTTGTGGCGTTGTATTGATGACTTGTGGAAGCTATCACTAGATTTTATTGTTAGGTAAGGGTCAACTCTGCAGTTTGAGGAACAGTAGTAATCTGTACCGGATCATCAGACTGCCTATTTAATTGCAGTGGGGCCATATTGAAAAGGCATGTTTCCACTGAGGGGTACTGTTGGCATGGTTAATTACAAGTGACCCCTGAAGAGGCTCGCATTTTCACACCAACAAAGGTGGACCTAAAAGAATATATGCACCCACATATTGTATTGCATTGGAAATAATTTTTTAAGTGAAACAATGATTGGCCATAGTATGCAAAAGTCCATTCATTTTTCCATTTACATTTCAGACCCTGTAGGCTTTCTACTCATTTGGATTTCTATCTCTGGATTTGTTAAACAAACCAAGTCATTCTTCTCTACAGCAACCTTTCACCTTCATTTGTCAACTGTGCTTGGGGAATAAACAGTAGTCACTGCTGTAGTCACAGTAATGCACATAAGCCCAGTGCACACATCTGCTTCTCACAGTCACACTGTTGTTAGGTGGGTGGAAGAACCCATTTCATTTATTTTTTAGTATTTATTCATAGGCATGTTAGTGAATGTAATGGCAGGAGTCTTTGTATTCAAACTGTATAATGTGCTCCCAAGGAGAACGTCATTTATGAACCTTCAGTACACAATTTTAAAGCGCTGACTTTTGCTGTGTACCCTGCATTGTAGGTTAACACACACAGCGCTCCAATGACTCCCAGTTGCCATATTGACCCATAGATTGCCAATATGGAGCGTTTCTTAATCGCCCTGAGGACCAAACATGGAGCTCATTGCAGCACACAGCGGAGCAGAGGTGAGCCGAGTCAGGGCTCATCTGCTCAGGGCATCGTTTCCAGCCCACTGATTACACGACTGTTTCAGCTCCACCGCTGGAGGATTGTGCTGAACCAACAAGAAACGAGCAAAAAGCGTTTAGGGACTGACAAGACATTGAAGACTGAACTGGACATTAATGGCTTTGTTTCATACGGCAGAAATGTACAAGCTGTCTGTGAAAATTCTCAGTTTAATTCCATGTTTTAGCAGAAATGTGTTTTATCTGTCGATTAAAAGGAGGCCGATTCGCTTTTGTCGCCTTTATCTTGCTGTGCTGCACAGCCACTGTTAATCCTTCAGTCTGTCAGAAGCAGGGCAGGCTGCTCTCTGAGGGAGCGGCGGACCTCTCTCCTCCCTGTGAGACTGCTCTGGTGTTTGGAGCCCTGTTACTCTTCTTTAAACACCACACTATGTGAAAAGGTCACTGCGGATGTAATTGAGCATTGGTGGCTATGGCCTTTCTGTTTCATTTCCTCTCCTTTTCTTTTTTCTTTATTGCATTTGCTCCCTCAGCTCGCCAAGAATCTCCCACCTCGGACCATTGGGTACCCCTGGACGCTGGTCTTTGGCACAGCGAAGCATGGCATGAGTATTAAGTCGCTGTACAGATCCATGCAGGGCCAGGACACACCAGTACTCTTGGTGATCAAAGACAGTGATGGCCAAGTAAGCTACAAAAAAAGTGCACCAAATATATATGTTAATATAATATATCTCACATAAAATCCTTGTGTGTATTTACCAGGTGTTTGGTGCACTGGCATCTGAGCCCTTTAAAGTCAGTGATGGCTTTTATGGCACAGGAGAGACCTTCCTCTTCACATTCAATCCAGAGTTTGAGGTCAGTGATTTGCAAGTTTTGAGATATGTCTATAACACAGACGAGGAACAGCTTTAATAATGCCACTATACTGTTGGCATGACGTAAATAAAATGTTTAGAGTTGAAAACCATTAAAAACAACCAATTCTCACACTCAGTTCTTTTTATGTATTTGAATGCTCTCAGTAAGAACAGTCACGTGCTATCTACAAAACATCTGACTCTCAAGCCTTCTTTTTCTTGTGAGAAATATTGCTCTATTCATCTTTTACATTACAGATGAAGCGTTACACTTAGTATTTTTCTTTGTAACAAGATCTCAATAAGTGCTTAACTTCAGCCTTATATGGATTGAAATTGAAAAGTATGAAATAACTCACCTGGTTGTGATGCATTTCACCATGATTTAAATGAAATAATATACCACTGCAGAAAACATATTGATATGGGGATGTTTACACAATTTGTACCACCATACCCTCTAATACTTCTGCTTTTGGGTGCTGCAGGTGTACAAATGGACAGGTGACAACATGTTCTTTATTAAAGGAGATATGGACTCTTTAGCTTTTGGTGGAGGAAGGTGAGCACTAGTCACTGAATCCCATAATCACCAATTTCCTAAAATGTGGCCTGTGAAAAGGAAAACTTATGATTGTTGCTTCCTACCTTCTAGTGGCGAGTTTGGCCTGTGGCTGGACGGAGACCTTTACCACGGCAGAAGTCACTCCTGTAAAACATTTGGGAACCCGATGCTCTCGAAGAAGGAGGATTTCTATGTGCAGGACATAGAGATCTGGGCTTTTGAATAACTCAACAGTGCACCACAGGGAAAAACAAGTCCTGTTAAGGGCAAAATAAAGGAGTTCTTCTCCTTTAAGACAATGGCAATGTCCCAAACCTAACTGCACATCACCAGGGCTCCCCAGACCGGAAGCCAGCTATCGGATGCTTGTTGTGCGTTACTACTGCAGTTATTCCGGAGCTTTTTTTCTTTGTGAAAAATTACCTTTGTGTGTATCTTGTTACAGCCTTGTGCAGCGTCTTTGCAGGGTAGTGGGAGTTGACAAAAACAGGTTTGATGGAACAGACCATCAGGCCTCGAAGAGGAAAAGCCCATCGGAGCTGCTCTCACTTGGTGAAGGTGGTGAAGATGATGGCGGCTGAGGTTTGGGACTAGAGCAAGAAGAGAACTGCCCTCCTGGTCCAGATTGTGTGTCTGTAACTCAACAGAAACTCAAGGAGTCCCCGGCACCTCTCAAACCCCTAGACCTGTGTGTATTCAGTAGGATGTTACTCACTGTGCTGTCAGCCTTGATGGAGAGAGACCCAGTTTAGACAAAGAGAAAGCCAAGCAACAAAAAGCTGAACACATTCCATTAATCTTGTTGATGGTGGAGTGTCAAATAAAAGGGTTTTGGTTCTGATTTGTGGTAAAACAACAATAAACAAAACGCATCAGCAGCAGGATACAATGATCCTTAACTCAGAGTCTTTGCTCTGGGCGGGGTTGGTCTTTTTTCAGTACAGTACAGTTTTGGGTTGTGTTCTGAGGCTGAACTATAGAGTATTGTGTATTGTAGTCCTCCTGTTGTTCACTGTTATAGCACACCATCTGAAAGCACATAGCTATAATCAGATCACCCATCGTCGTAATGTTCTGTTCAGTGGGTGTACGTGTGAGTCCAGCTAACACCAGCTCCTCTCACGGGAGTCTGGCTGTACTGTTTGTAGACAGTAACGTGTTGCAATAGATTTGTGGAATATGCAAATAACTGTCCTGTGACCTCAAATACCACAGGTCGTGGCATTTCAGCCTCTGCCTGTTGCTCTTCAAGAGAGACACTTGTAAAGCTTTTACGTCTTAATACACAATTGCTTTTCTGGGTATAATTTGAAAAGCCTGAGACGTGGTTAACTTGTTTTTCATGCATATATGACAATTATATATTGGTATATATGATTATATAGAATTTATATAATCATATATATTTTTGCTGTTAAGTGTGACAGTGATCTATTTGTGCTGAAATTTCAGCTGTTACAATATTATGTATATTACCCTGTAAATTAATGTTATAATAGTAGATTTGTTCCAAAATATATATATATATAAATACACAATTCTATATAAATATATATATATATATATATATAAAGTGTGGATTGGTGGGTTGCTTCTAGCACTTTAATCTGGTGTAAATCTGGCCAGGTTCTTAGATTCTCTTTAGCAGTAGCTGTACAGTACCTTTTTGTTTAGGTCATTAAGATGTTAACTGTTCGTAGAAAGCTTGCTGCTACCAATATCAATAATGGTATGCCCTAATGCTCTGTGTGTCTACAAAGGAGGATACTCTGAGGTGGGAAAGGGGGGTTGAATGTGATGGTAGTTGCTGTAGGGCTCGGGTTCTCTCCTCGTGTGGCTGTCAGGTGAGTCTCAGACAGGTAGGTATGCGGGCAGACCGACCTCTGACAGGCAGATGATGGCGGGTGAAGAGAGGAGTCCCCCTGGGAGCTTTCTTCCCCCCTTTCTGGTCTTCCACGCCAGTATTTGTGTCCATGTGGAGAGTCACAAAGAATAATATGGATAATTCTTCCAATTATTTCACCAGAATACAATGTATCAGTGATGTAAAAATACCAATAAAGCTGAAGTAATTGTTGTAACCTGGGATGTGTCTGGATTTCTTTTACAGTTTAAGTCTGCTTTTGTTTTTTACAAGAGCATAGAACCTAAAATCAGAGTAGCTCCACATAATATAAATAACCCTCTACAATGTAAGCAGATACTTGACTATGTAAGTGTAGGTGACTCGCTGTTGTCTAATGAAAACACATCAGAACCTAACAAATCTATTAACAGAACAAACAAATGTGAAAATGAGTATAGCTTTAATTGATTGAAATTTAATTTATTCTATGACATTGTATCTACACTGGCCTCTTTGACTTCTAATGCTGATAGTGGTTACATTTTGTTCATTAAATAGATTAACATTTTAAATTGGAGGATTGTGAGACTTTTACATGTTTTGTAATCTTGACTAAAATCACTGTAGGTCTCTATAATAAAAAACACTATTATTATATTATATTATTATATTATTGATTCATTGAATGTAAATGATGGATGTCTTGTAATTGATAAACAGAGTTGCTGTGGAGGCCATGAACACAAAATGTACCAGTACATTGTCAATTTAGGCTTCCTTCTTTCCTAAAAGCCTTAGTTTGTATAATTAACAAACCAGCAGTGCACCACAATTAGTGTTATCAGCGTTACATCCTGATAGGATCAAAACAGCTTTTCAGACATAATTCATTATTTCTGATACTACATTTAATGCACGGCTTTACAGAGTTCTAACTGCTGTTCATGAGCGCCATCTAGAGGTTATCCACTTCACTCTGGTTTAAGGTGTAGTGCAGATTGTTGACTGTAGCTTCAATAAAAACAAACAGTATTTTTCATTTATTGTTAATTTAATGACCTGTCGAGCCCAATATCCAGGTACAGGTTCCAAATCAAACACAGAAGTACAGTGTCTGAAGAAGCATTCAACCTAATTATGATTTAGTCTTACACTTGTGTATAACCAATCTATTATTTTGACCCAAAATTCCCCTCTAGGCATTGCACTGTGCCTTGTCTACGCTGACATCCAGCTGAAGAAAAATACTGCAGAGGGATCATTGTTGGATAATGATCTTGTCACACTCAGGCTGCACCATCAGCAAGTTTCTGTGTAGCTGTAAAAGTCCTCATCACAGGAACAGGCAGGCTCTTAGAAAAGTAAGAAACAATCTCAAAGCTACAATAGCACTTATGTCTTCTGGAGAAGTTGATTACTAAATTAATTTCCACGTCTGGTTTGCAGCCAATAGACGATGAGAATGTTCCAGGCAACACATTTTACATTTATAATTTTACCCAGCAGATACAATTCAATTAACTGCTCAAAACATACAAAATATAAGTGCTATGATAAGGATCAATACAAAACTTTATAAAAGCAGGTAATTGTTGTTGAACTAACCGAATGCTGAATGCAAAACCTTAAGGCACTGTGACAAATGTGTAAAGGCAGAGGGCTATATTATGGGATTTCTCCATAAATCCCAACGATTTCAAGCTTTAATTAGATTTTTTTCATGAACCTGTGTGTTTAGACCTGGCACTGTTGCTGGTCTACGTGTCCAGATATGAATCCCTTGTCAGTAAACCAGGTATTTGAGTTCCGAGTAGATGAGCGGGAACATTACTGTGCACGCTCGGTAAAGAATGGCCCCACTCTTGAACAAAGCTCTGTGTTTAGTGCTCCACGATTCAGACCTGAAGTTGAAGTAGACTGCATACAGCGCCACGGCAAAGAAGTGTCCGATGAGGGTCACAGGTTTGGGAGACAACCTAAACAAATGATGAAAATTTACATCACATAATACATATCCTTTTTTATTTGGCATAAACTATCAACAAACTGTTTTATGCTTACACTGACAGAAGACCAATGGGCCCTGCAATGCACTCTCCGCCGAGTTTAAAGTACTGGAAGCAAGCTTTCCTCAGCTCATGAAGAGAATCTGGTCAAAACAAATCATTTACTCTGACATGACAGGTCTACGATTCAGATTTGTACTTCTTAAATGTAATGTGCATAAACTGGGCGTTAAAAATATTGATTTATGTGAGGCAAATGTAAAAAAACTCACTGTCTGTGGCTGCAAACAGCTCATACAGAGCCTGAGCCAACACATTCACCACAAAAGAATGTGATGACTTGCGTTCCCAGTGGAATTTTTTCTTTGCCTATTGAGAAGAGAGAGAGGGTGAGGATAACACCGAACAGCGGTCTGCAGTGTCTGATCTATGCATCTGCTGCACAGGGAATAAACCTACAACAACACACATGATGTAGCAAAATAAATACATTCCTGTCACATACAATGCTATATATATAACACGGATCTGCTGCTTCAGTTCACTTCACTCCCAGAACGAGAACAGGGAGGCTCTTAGTCTCCACATGATGCAAATAAAACTAACATGAACAATTTTATGAACATAGTTATCTAGTTTTATTTTTACCTCCAGCGTGGCCTTGTCATCGTAAAGATCTGGGATGTTTTTGAGCATCTTCCTCCATATGTGAACATCATTAAGAGCCACACTCATCCCGCCTCCCGTCAGAGGATGCCGCATGTTGTAAGCGTCGCCGAGGAGGAGCACACCTGCGGGCGACAGACTGCCGTTTGTCTCACTTCCAAGATACAGCATCAGTTCTTAGTTTTTCCCTTCAGTATGTGCCTATTTTCCAATTAATACCAAAGTCAGGGGGATGAAGTATACTATTACTGCATTCTCAGATTTCATGTCAGCTGTTTTATAATAGTTTAAGGCCTTTTTCGTAAATTGCAAACATCCTTTTTATAACCAAACTAATAATAAACTTGTGTTGTAGAAAATATCCAGATTGTTTTAATGTGTGTCTTTAAAAATTAATGCTTGAGGCATTCAATGACATCTGTTATATATTGCACCAGTTGAAATCAGTTCAATATATTCTTGTCTGTCTACTGGCCTCCCAGCAACATGACAGTCAATAACACTTCATACCTGGCTTGTTCACAGGGGAGGGAGGGAGGAAGCTGGCGGGCATGGACCTGAGCCGGTCGTTCTGCAGTGCCTCCAGGAAAGGTTCCTTTAAATGCTCTGAGCGAAAGAGAGAAAGAGACCACAGGCGGTCGATCACTCAGCTGGCCTTGTGGATGAAAACCCAAAGGTCCACACAGGGCACATGCACACAAAAAAACCTTTTCTTTTGCTTCCTGAATGTACATTTATCAATGTATCAGTGTAGCAGACTTTGCCATTCCTTCTGGACCCCTGTCAAGATAACCAGACCTGCTGCTTTGATATCAGGGCTTTGATATTTCAGCTGAAAAGCTCTGCACACCATGAATGTCAAATCCTTCCACTACAGCCTCAACATCAGCACAGGCAGTCATCTGGATATGTTCCCACCTACTACCACTTCTGGCTTCGCTGTTTTATGAAAGAGCAGTGCATGATTTTCAAATAACCTTGTTGCAAACTGTGGCCATTTATCACTCCACATGGGTTTATTCTCGGCCCAAGGGTTATTCTTCTGACTAAAAACACCAGAATAAGGTTTCATTTTCACACTGCTTTACCTGGAAGCTGTGGGTGGATTTTCTCGACCATGTACTCTGAAAGATTGCGCGGCATCTCTCCCCTGATGTCCACGAGCACTCTGGTCTGTGTGGAAGAGATCTGGTAAATGAGAACTGGACTTGGGTTTGCCAACACCAGCTCTGCGTGATTGGCTTTGAACTGGGGACAATTCTGAAGAAAACAGAGAAATCTCCAGTCACTCTTTTTCATATTGAAGTAAAAATAAAAAAATATAAAAGTAAAGCAATCAAAGCAGATGAGAAACTGTACACTGAAAATATGTACCTTCATAAGGCACCCAACAAAGTGAGATGAGATTTGTGCTTTCCCAGAGACAAGGCTTTTTCTGAATTTTGAGAAGCATCCATCTGCTACCACAGTGAGAGCTGCATGGATCACCTACAGGAGGCAGTTTTAATTATGAGAAAAACAACATGGCTATATTCATACAGTTTACATGTAAGACTACTCTCACCTTTGTGTTTCCTGTTTCTTTGTCCTTGTATTGGACTCCTGTGACACAGCCATCCTCTTCCTCTAAACTGGACACTGTTCCTTCTATGAAAGTGACACTAGAGGGCAGAATACAGCAGATCAAAACATTAACATGACAAGAAAAAAAACTAAACCTCAAGGGCATTGTGTAAAAATGTATAATGTATAGTTGACTAAAATAGAAAATGCACGTCTTAGTAATTTAAAGCTACACTGAACCGAGGTTCCTGCATCTGCCAGATTAAACAAACTGACAGACACATTGAACACAACCTGAGAAGAAGTACATCCAGGCTTCTTTTTTGAAACAATCTCAAATGATGTCTAGGAGTACACATGCCAAATGCAGCCCTTTGCAGTGTTTTCTGTGGCCCTTCAATACATTTGGAAAGAGATATTTTTGGCACTAGGTTTTAATGGAATTGATTTTTTGCTATAAATATAAATAAAACCTGTTAAAATCCATCCAAAACCTTTTCAAATTCAACTAAAACGTGTTCAAATCCAAATAAAACCTGTTCAAATTCAACTAAAACGTGTTCAAATCCAAATAAAACCTGTTCAAATCTGACTTAAACCTGTTCAAGTCCAACTAAAACCTGTTCAAATCCAACTTAAATGTGTTCAAATCCAAATAAAACCTGTTCAAATCTGACTTAAACCTGTTCAAGTCCAATTCAAATCTATTCAAATGTGAATAACCCTGTTTACAAACAGTATCCATAAACAGAGGGAAATGATAGTTAAAGATAACTATTGTAAAACTCAAATGAAGATGAAACCTCACATTCAAAAATTTAATAAAAGCTTCCTAAGTGGCCCTGACAGGATTCTTATTAACTATTGTTGCCCCTCACCACTTTGAGTTTGACACCGCTGTCTTCGAGTATTAACAGAACTGCACTAATTTAGTTCCTGTATTTCTTCTTCTTCTCTGCAGGGATAACAATGGTGTAGCAAAGGTGGGTGAGATGTTAAAAAGCAACAAAATGTCTAGTTATGTTTGAATGAGATGTGATAAAATACAGGTGATAGTAAGTGATGGGTGAGATGTGTGTCTTTACATCTGACTTACTTTGGCTCGGCCATTGCAGCTTTTCTCAGGCCCATGATGAAGCGCCCGTGATGGAACGCACGGCCGCAATATACGCCTTCCTCCGCCTGCGGGTAAGGGATCTCCACCTCTGTGTTGCTTTCGATGTCGTGGATAACATAACCGTTCACTACATGTGCATCCAGGCCCTCGACTGAAGCTGAGGGCAAACACAAGAGGCAGGTTACAGTTTCACACCACACGTACATTATTTATTAAGTCTGCAGGAGATGTCTACAAGTGAGTAACAAAGAAAAACACTTCTAGATTAAAGAAGTCCAAGTCAGTATTTAACAAATGTTAGCAGTACTCAGGCTGTTAGAAGTAGGCATACAAAAAAGCACAGGCAAAAGATTATATTGTTATATATTGTTATATTGTTATATATATATTTTGTTGCACTTTGACTCTTACACATTATTTCTATGTTTGATTTTGTGTTTCCTCAAAGTTTAAATTTGTTAAATTAGTTGGATTTTTTTTTAATGATTCTGTTTTTCATGTTTTATGTGTGTTTTTGTAGCCTAAACTCAGTTATAATAATATAGTTTTGTCTCAGCACTGCAGTAGAAAGTAATAACTACTAGGAAAACAGGAAAATCACTTTGTTAGCTACTGTAACAAAGTCATTTTTGTTGTGGATTAAGTTTATCCATATTATATTATTTAACCTTTATGTAACCTCAAACTTTAATTTAGCCTTTAAACAACCAAAAAAATAGAAATACATATACCTGCCCTAACCCATCCAAGTATTATTCAAATATTAAGTGACTATGAATACAGTACAGAATAAAAACTGTAATTAGGTGCACCAATTGTGTGATATTGTACAGAGAGAGTGCTTAAAAGCTTTGTCAACACACAAATCAATAGGCTGCTGACTCAATAAAAAGCTCTTTCACATTTATCTATACTTATCATGTTTAAGAAGCAGATAGGTAGAAGTATTATAAACTCATTTGTATTGTATTGAGAGAATGGTACGGTGTACAGTTGTATGGTTTAGGTTGAAACCACTGGGTCTAACCTTCCAGTCCCAGTGCTTTAAGAGTCCTGTAGCCTCCGGGCTGCAGCAGCTCGCCCACGATCCTGTCAGGCTCCTTCAGGTCCCTCTCCACCACTGTAACCTTCCTCCCGTCCCGAGCCAGGACGGCCGCCATCGCTGATCCCAGGACCCCTGCCCCAACTATCAGCACATCCTGCTCTGAGTCCACGTCAGGGCAAACGTCTGAGGCACTCACTGGGGCAGAGGACTCCTGGTTTACCCTTTTTCTTGTTCTGTTGCCCTGGAAAGAGTTTATAGTATGTTACTGATATTAATGACACTTTAACCAAGTTGTTTGTTCTAGTTTTGCCTAGTCTTTTTTTTTTTTTGTCCTTTTGAATTTTACTTTACATCTACGCCTATTAACATACACATATTTCCTTACACCACGGAAATGACTGGGACTCATCCTGTTTTTCTATACAGTTTTCTTGTTAAACACGTTTTACTTTATTGTTGTATTGAATATTTATGTGTGATCCCTATTGTGTCTGAACCGTGAAGCCGTTTTTGACAATGAATATACTACTGCATATAAATATTTCTTTTGTAAACCATTAATATTTCCTTCTTTTTTACCAGTGATATTCAAAGCAAAAGCCTACCTCAGAAGTTGTTTCATTTACTTGACTTTTATTATTGGTACTCTACCAAAAGTTATTCCATAAACCCATATAGTCTTACCTTTTTACAGGAGACCTCTGTTTTGTCCTTCTTCTGTGACAAAGTTTGAGGGATCAGTTCCTTGACTACAGGCACAAACGACAGAAGACTCAAAGGCACATTTAGCAGCTGAGAGACTCTGCTGAGTTTGTCTCCATGAAAGTACCTGAAATAAAGGAGCAGCGCTGAAACTAATAAAAGTATAGCCATAATGTCTTTTTGAACAAAAGTCAGTACTGTATCTGACTTTTTGTAAAGATAAGTGAAGCTTGCTATTCCCAAAAACGTCCACATCTTTTAAATAAAATGTATTTGTGCCGGCAAAAACACAAAAATAACTTAAAATAAACACGATTAAAAATACTGCTGTCTTTCTGAATGCTACAAAAACAAATCAGACAGCAAAATGTGCCTTTAGAAGCTCATCATTATTTGTTAAGAGACAGTCAAAGGGATGCGGAATATTTTATGCTAATGAGAAACACGGACGACTTCGGATTTGGTGGTCTTTGGTCCCGCCTCCTTCGCGGCCAAACCAGCCAATCAGGAGTGACGCCCAGGTGAGCAGAGCTCACGCTATTCTCTGATTGGACAGCGGAGGCGGCACTGGGCCTCGGTGCGGACGGTGATTGGACAAAAGGCTGGCAGGCTGGTAGTATGATGTGATGTCAGTGGAAAAGGTGCAGGTTTCAGTAACTTTAACCACTCAGACAGAGGGAGGCGTTCAGAAAATACATGTGAACTTTAGAAAAAGACAAAAAAAAGAAGTTAGCTTGATCATGTTTTGTGTTGTAAATGTAATGTATTTAAGTGTGTTGCTTCTTTAGAATGACAGGCAGTCCAGATAACCAAAAACAGTCTTTTATTTTACAAGTTTGTCAGTTGGAGATGTTCAGTTTTTTATGTATTTACACCAATGTTTATATTAATAACAACAAAAAGGTAAGGTAAGACCTAGACTGTGAGGCTAAATTTCATGTCAATTTTTCAAAACCTTTATCATACACTTGAAGTACAAAAACTTTAATCAATCTGTTTTCTCTTCTGTGCTTTATGTTTTAACAAGTTAATCTACGTATACTTCTTCTGTAGTACTAAACAAAATGTGCTACTTGTTTAGATGGTGGTATAAACAGATCATTATATGTAGTGATTGAAGATTGATTCAAATTTTTCCTGCTTCCCAGATGTGACTTTTGGTTCTCCGTTCTGCTTAATGAAGGCCTGAAATAGGAAAAATGGGGAAAATACAAGATCAGCAACAATGTACAACACACTTTTAAAAAGAATAACAGTGCTTTTTTCTATGGTGGTTCTTTTATGTTATGTTTCCGTCTTTACCTCCATATCTTCTAATGTAGCAGAACCTTCCTCAACTTTCTGTCCAAGTCCATGTCTGTAGCTGCAGTATCGCTCCTTATTTAACAAACAGAAAGTCAGAAAGTTGGCATATCCCACAGATATTCTTAAGTCAAGTGAAGCTGAACACAAACCTTCACCATTCCTGGAAGAAGCCCATCCTGTATGATGCCAACAGCATTTCTAAGTCCTCTTGCAAAGGCATCCATTGCTCCAATGTGAGCAATAAATAAATCCTCCAGGTCTGTGGACTCTCTGCGCACCTTAGCGTCAAAGTTCAGACCTCCTGGCTGTATGCCACCTTGTTCAATGATGGTCTGGAAAGCATTTTACTGTAAATAATGATGTAATCTAAAGGGGCAATGTCATGTTAAAATAAGTAGTACTGGTAATGGGTTGACAACAAATGTATCTACCAATGTCACTGTCAAAGAAATTCTTGTTGGTTTATGTATTTTATGGTTTTGAGGCCCCACTGCTATTCACTTCCAACAAGAGTTTGCAATAAAAAACTCTGATAAATTGAGTGTACACAGTGTTTCTGAGGCTGAGTAAAGACAGATAGTAACATGTTGGTGAACTGATACTGAGGCCAACACTTACAGGCCAACGTTAATCAACATACAGTCAGTTTCACAGAGTGGCATCTTGAGCTTGAACAGATGCAACTTAAACAAAATCAGAATTAAAACTCTTACTTTCATAACTAAAGTGGTGTTTCTGATGTCCATAGGAAACTGATCTGTGTCCCATCCCAGGTCAGGAGAGCCTGTGTTGGAGTCAACTGAACCCAGCATGCCAAACCTGCAAACATCAACCAGAAGACTTACCATTTTGGATCAGAAAAGGTAGAGCGGATTATTTCATAAGTTATTTTTGGTTGGCTCACGCTGAGGCCATAACGATGTCATGTTCATAGGAGTGTCCCGCCAGAGTGGTGTGATTTGGCTCAATGTTCAGCTTGAAGTGTTTCTCCAGACCATAATGCTTCAGAAATCCAATAACACTCATAGCATCTGTTAAAAAAAAAAAAAAATCAAGCAATTGTACATTAATAATCGAATGAGAATTATGGGTCTGTTTTAATAAAATGTTTAAAGCCATACCATAATCATACTGATGTTTGCAGGGTTCCTTCGGCTTTGGTTCAATAAGAAACTGACAATTTAAACCAATCTTCTCCTTGTACTCTGAATAAAGATATACAGAAACATATCCAAACCTTAACAATATTTAACATTTGCATTAAAGCTTCATTTTAATGTTCACTTACTGACAGCCATTTTGAAGAAGTTGGCCATGTGCTTCAGCTCAGCCCCGACATCAGTGTTGTGAATCGAGAGAAAACCTTCTCTTCCACCCCAGAAAACTATTAAAAACATATTTTTATTATCACCAAGTAAAGTATTCCTTGTGTATTATTTAGATGTAGTGCCAGTCTTACCAAAATTCTCGGCGCCCAGCTTCTTGGCGATATCTAAACCCTTCTTCACCTGAGCACCAGCATAAGCCAGGACGTGGCAGTCAGGGTTAGTGGCTGCACCGTTCATGTACCTGTCGTGTCAATGTAACATAAGAAATCATATCATTCTTCCTTCAATGTTTTCCTGAATATCCAGTGGAGACACTGACCTTGGATGAGCAAAGAGGTTACAGGTGACCCACAGCACTCTAACTCCTGTCTGGTTTTGCAGCTGCAGAGCCAGATCTGTAATTTCATCAAGATTCTTGTTTGATTCTTCCAGTGTGCAGCCTTCAGGAGCCATGTCTCTGCAACACAGGATTTTACAAGTCCAATATGTTGTAGTGTAATGAACATTATAATTAATAATGTAATGCTTAAAAGGTCAATTACCTGTCATGGAATGTGTAATACTTCACCTGTAAAAGTCAAGGTGGATATGCAACATTAACTCTGTACTCCTATTAGGTTTACGCATTTTTCAATATATTTTTCCTCACACCAAGCTTTGTGAAAAACTCAAAAGCAGCATGCAGACGCTTTTTGGCTGCTTCCATAGGCGTCCCTTCATTCCAGGGTCGATTCAGGGTCGGGAATCCAAAAGGATCAGCACCTGACAAGGTTAAAGTTAAAATACAGGATATAAAAGGGTTGTTGTTGTTGTTATCATTGAATAGGCTGAACTGTTCTTAAATCGACTCATGTCTATCCCGTTTAGCTAAACTAATACTGTGATATGACCGGTGCTTGTTTGTCCTTACAATAAAAAATAAAATCATTCCACGATATAATACTGTTCCTATTTACACTAAAGACTGCCCATGTTACATAATCTGCACTGGTCTGTATTAAACAAAATAAACACAGATTGCATGCAGTCAGTATTTTGCTGCAACATTATAATGTATTGTTATGGTTTGGTGTCAGGAGACCAAAAGGTAGTACCAGATCCACAGAAGGAGTGCCAGTAGCAGACAGAGAACCTCAGCCAGTCCTCCATCTTCTTTCCCATCAGCACCTGCAAAAATAACACTGAACTTTGGACATCTACTGCATTCAGTTATGACTTTCCAAATGTTACAGTGCACATATTGTTATCTCATAAAATGTCTCTGTGATGAGTTGTGACACACCTCTTCTGCATTGTAGTGTTTGAAGCACAGGACATCTCCAGGTCCAGCACTGGGCACATATGGGATCTTGGAAATGCCTGTGCAACAAAATATACTGAAATAATACGATTCCATTCAATTAGTTTAGTCCAATTCTTGAAGTAAAATCTGACAATATAACTATCAAGTAAAACACTTCCTTTAGTAGCCTAGTTGTCCTTTGTACTACAGAGTACAGCAAAGCTTTTACATTCAGCCTACGATGCTCAATGGTATTCTACAAAACTAGGTCATACAAATCTTCCTTGAATCTTTCATTGTGAACATGTCGCTGCTTTAAAACGCGAAAGCTTCATAAAAAACACACACAGACAGTAAAACTGACAGATACTAAGTAAAATGGCGTTATTTACCCGCAAAGATTTCCTGTTGCGCAGACATGGGTCTAACTTCTGCAGTTCAAGCAGCGGATTGTTCGCCAAAAGTTTGTCGACGTCTTTTTCTCTGCAGGAAAACACGGTGCAGTTCTATTAGCAGCCAACAGGGGTCACCAAATCATTTAAATCTGTCCTCTGCTCCATGTTGTGCCACTAAATGTCAATATATAAATGTGGTCATGTATGGTGTGGAGATTTTACCCAGTGCAGAGGCAATAAAAAATTAAAAATAGTACAATTTTTGCTATTTTCGATGTGCAACTGTTTTCAGTGGCGCAGACACTGGAGATACTCTGAGGTCCTCTGTTCATATTCACCACTATTATGAAATACTGTTGTTTTCTGCATTTCCTTTAGATAAAAACTGCACTTAGGTCCTTCATCAACATGTCAATGATGTATTATGTTTCACTTTGGTTGCATTTGGTTACAAATAACAAGATGATGTAAACTAGAAGTAATAGAAAACAGTTCAACATGAATAGGAAAGTGTTTTAAATTGCTCAAGGTGATAGTAATCATCAGCTAAATTATTTAAATAGAAGCAGTGATATTTGTTTTGTCTCTGCTCTGTTGACTTTCCCTGTGACCTTTTGTGGTTATATGATTAAAGTAAGCCATATACATGTGATGCATGTTAAATACAGTATGTTTATTCAATTAAAGTGGCGGCTTTATAAAATATCAGGTGCAGAAACATCAACATAAAAGTATACATGATAGAAGGACAGAATAAACGCATCATCCGTAAGTATTTAGAAAACATTATCCTTTTGTGCCTTTGGTCTGGGACACACTGTCGGGTGGAAACAACAGACCAAGGCTGAAAAAGTTCTCTGTCCACCATAGAAGCCCTATTTTATTTTATGTAGGAACATTATACACATGGTGCTGCTTGACCTCTCTCGTATGAAAGCATGTTTTGCATTGTGTAAGGACGCTGTGTACAATCCTGTCTGTTTTTAATGCTTAAACTTTGCTCAGATTTTGCATATAGACACAATGAAAGGCAAAACAAATCAAAACAAGCACCAGGCACTGGAAAGTGAGGCACTTGAGCACCTAACACCTCAGGTTTGGCATTGTGATGTTTGGCACATGATGGTTGCAGTTTTGAGAGGTGGGCACAGAAGAAATATGGAAATGTCTCACAGCCACTACAGCTTTGTCCTCACAATCTGTTTTGCATCATAAAATATTTATGACGTACATTCATTCTCCAAATATTTACACTTACAGTGTGTACTTCTGAAATTCAAGAGTCACTTTTAAAGAAGCCCTTATTGAGCCCTTGCATCAGTGTCCATTTGTTGATTTCGAAAATGTAGAGTCACAGGCAAAGCTTCAGTCTTCAGTGTTCAGTGATGAAGTCCATTTTCATTGTGTAGCCCTTTTAATCTCTTTGCTGCGTGCACACAGCTGAGAAAAGTGACCAAGATCTGAAGGTAATAAGAAAATTACTTTCTGTTATGAATTTTATTACAAACTGTGTCGCAGTGTGACATTTTATAGACTTTCTTTTACCAGATCAGATCTAGGGCACTTTTGGCCAGTGTGAACAGAGGTTGGTTTTAATGGGGTACAGTGCTACATGAAGCCGGAGTGATCTGAGGTGAGGTCAGTGAATGAGGGTCCTTTATTTTATTTTATTTTTTTTTTGATGTGAAGCCCTTTGAATCTCCAAGGCTAAATTTACCCTCCTGTTAAAAGTGACCCAGTTCTAAAGGTAACCCAGTGAATTTAAAGCTTTAATATGCTATTTTTTTTCCATTTTTTGAATGTATTTCACAATTTTTTCCTTTGTTTACAAGGCAGGGGTGTTTTTGAGTCTGTTACTGGCTTAGCCAGTAACAGCTCACATAAGAAAATAAATGCCACATTTCTGGCTAGAGTTCATTCACAGCCAGAGTAAACATGGATTTGACTTATTAATGAATGCTAAAAGACAGGATGGAGAACGAGCCAAGTTGTTGACTCTTCCTGTAAATCCTGAACATAACGTCTTCAATTACACAGTGTTACTATTGCACATTTTTAAATATTATTTTCTCATTTCTTGATCAGAATTGGATCACTTTGTAGGCCAGTGTGAATATAGTTTGGTTTCGTGTGGTTCAGCGCTACATGGAGCCAGAGTGAATGATCCCAGGTGAAGTCCGTGAGTGACGGGGTTGCTATGACGTGGACACATCGGATGTGGCAAGGTCCTTCTTTCTGTTCTTCTTCTTCTTTTTTGTCTTCCCTTGGCATGGTTTGCTTACACAGCACAAGATGCAGGGTGAAGCAAGCACCAAGAGAGGAGACGTCACCATCACAACAATGCAGATCCCCACCAGGATGCCCACCACCTGAGAGACAGCACGAACAACAACTGAATACAGTAGAAATATTATCTAACATTTCCCCAATTGTATTGTTTTGTTTGTCTCAAGTCCTTATATTACATCCAAGGATGACCTTCAAAACCTTTTACACTTTTGCATGACTTCAAACATTGTGGTTAAAGGATTGAAAGACTGTACACTGTATCTGTATCTGTGTTCAACATTATGAAAAATGGATTTGCAGCGCCAACCTGAACAGATTGTGAAATTTCATTACACTTTTTGTTAATGTTTAATTAGGTTCTCATTCAACAACCCACGATTTCAACTGCTTACATCCTTATGGGGGTTAAAAGTTATGTCAGAGAAGGTCTATCGAGTTGACTGCAATATGTAAAGCCACCACAAGGAGTCGACAAAGCTCACATCAACAAGTCATAAACAGCAGCAGTATTACTACAAAGACAGTCAGTGGAAAACAGGAAAAGTAACAGCTGTTAGTATCTGCATCTTCCATTTTACGTCAATCAATACTGTGTTAAACAGTAACAGAAAAGCAGTCTTTAATTCAATGCCAGCAGCTAAGACAGTAAACTATTGTTTGGCAGGCAGATTGTAAAAGGACTATTAGACACAACTATAACCTGATGCGTCATGAGTTGTTTAGCACGAAAAAGTAGGACCTCTTCCAAGGACACAGTTACACAGAATCATAAAGTTCATGGTTAACTTAAAAAACAATCATGGGATAATGGCAGTGGAAAGAATGTAGCTTTGGCTGACATTTTTATTCAACACACAATGTTACTACAAGGCAGGAATTTGAGATTAGCTGGATTAGTTCAGCTTAATGTCTGATAAGGGGCTACGTGGGTGCACAATTACAAAACAACCAGCTTACATCAGTGTTATTGTTTTATATGGAAATGTGTCTATAAGCGAGTGGCAGCAGATGTTTCCTTATTAATAAAGTTAAATCTGCCTCGAAGGACATTTTATTGTCCTGCACATTATCCACAATGTCATCAGTGTATTTCATCAGTGGATTATCGACATCACAGTCAAAGAGTGCTACCGGGATATGGTCCAAAATCTTTACTTTCCAATCTCGGCGCTTTGATGACACAGTTTTATTTAGAATCACGCGGCTCATGGAACAACCCAGTGGTCGTGGGTGGGTTGTAAATCCATGCGGATATTTCAGTATCACTGCAATAAAACTGAAATATGAAATGAATGGGTGTCTTTGAGAGGCCCCACCTGTGTCCTGTTCCACATCACGGAGGCTCGGGAGTGACCCAGTTTGTTTCTGCAAGGACCCTTATCATAGTGTCTCAAGAAGATATCACCCTGCAAAGGAAAACAACAGCGCTTAAGTTTACAATATAACTTTCCAAAATGTTGTGGTCTCAAAAAGAAAAGATGTAGTTTGGTTTCTAAGCTGACAACAATTTTATTACATGTGTTTATACTCTAGTACAAACTATCCTGTGTCCTGACCATGTTTTGAAATAAAATAGAAAAATATATTTAAAAATGATGGTGAATTTGCTCCAGGTCAACTGCCTCTATCGGAAATACAGCCAAAATATATGTATCTTGAATGTGTGCCCCTGACAATTCCCTCGCACCTGACCACTACCATCATGATTTTTGTTATGTGCAGTGCTTTAAGTGTTTTTTTTTTCTAATAATAATATAAAGTTTTAAGCCATTATTAGAGTTAAAGTAAAATAGTAATGTCATTTGACTATGTTTCCATTTCATGAGTGTATTTATAGGGGACCAAAAGAACACAAATGTTTATCAAATCAGAGTTAGATTCATCTTAACTAAGTATCCAAATAACCTACACATCAGCAGCATCTATATAGAGTTTGAAGAGTGTGGGAATGTAAATGTTGAGTTGTTTGAGGCAGGGGTGACACTCACATCCAGATTCTGCAGGCAGTACCAGCAGAAGGTGTGTTTGCAGCTTTTACAGAGCATCTGTGCACAGCCCTGGTTTCTCTCGATGTAGATGCCACACATGGGACACTGTTTGATGGGTTTGTCGGAGTCACTGTCGGAGCGGCCTCTGCGGACAAGACAACAAATATAGTACGCACTTATGAGGGGGACATATGGCTATGAATGTGTTTGACAGTCCAAAGGCAAAGTGTAAACGCTTTATTTAGCAGCAGGTCAAACTAATTTTGCACTGGGTTACGTACTCTGAGAGGCAGAGCTATGTGGGACATATTCTTTAAGTACAATACAGTTACACAAGAAAAGACAAGAAGGAACATGGCCTCGTTAGTTTGTGCTTTGAGCTGACATTATTCTAAATATCAGAGACTCGCAATAATGTTTTAAATTTACACAAAATCCCCTTTACATGATGTTGTCAGTCGCTGTGTGTTGACCAAAACATGTTTGCCACATTTGCGCAATCTAGTAGCTGCTTAAAAACATGTGAACTAATTGGTTTTGTAAGCCTGCTTTAAAATGAGGCCGTTGTTTTGTATGTACTACATTCACAATCAAACCGTGTCCTAGTTTTATTCTCTGTACTAGTTTAAGGGGACTGTGTGAACATTACAACGTGACCATAATTATTGGAAAGCATTATGTGA
Source organism: Rhyacichthys aspro (assembly GCA_036850595.1). Taxonomy (NCBI): domain Eukaryota; kingdom Metazoa; phylum Chordata; class Actinopteri; order Gobiiformes; family Rhyacichthyidae; genus Rhyacichthys; species Rhyacichthys aspro. Next base: position 6,227,299 of record CM072163.1, on the reverse strand, counting down.
TGCTGCTACGCTCTACTGCCCTACAATTCATAAAACTGAGAGACATGTTCATTCAACAGCTTTATAGCAATATGTTTCAGTGCCACAGATTGGATTTGAAGCTTTGGGGACAAGAAATTTATTATTTATGAAGCTAACGAATCAAGTGGATGTTATTATTAGTTGAAATTTAAAAAAATGCATTCTCTTCAAATATTTACATGTGATAATGTGATGGGTATGATACGACCTGTAAAGTGATGAGCATATACAAACATAAAGGAAGAGAGGAAAATGAATATGTAAATGTATTTGTATCTCTAAAGCAAAACCAATTCAGTTTACAGTTAAAACTAACCACAAGAATAAGCTCCTATAAACACCATATATTGGTAACTTTGATTTTTTTTCAATATAATGTGTAATCATTGAAACAGGTTTCTCTGATGCTGCCGGGTCAGGAAGGAACCTCGACCAGTGTGAAGAGGAGACAATATTAAAGCACCTGCCCCAAAAACATTTATCACACTTTCACTCTTTAGATGTTCTATTTAATGTCTTTCAGGTGACATTACAATATATGCTTCTGGTGAATAACTAGCATCCATAGCTCACTTATTTTGTCCTAGTAACTAGTAATTCATTTTTACAGGTTTTAAATTTAGCAAATGCTGTTTATTTATCCTTAACTTCAATATAACTTATGTAGCTATAAGGCTGACCTGTTGTCTGTGACGTAATTTATTTGTATTTACTAAATATCTGGATTAGATATCTGCAAATAAACATTGTTCTTGGGAAGTGTTTTGATTCAGATATTATCTATTAAATACATAAGCAGCAATGGAGAAAAGCTATTTACTGTTTTCAGTCTAGATTGGTATCTGTAAAATATGCTGGCCTCTGTCTTGTTCTTGTACTGTAATCTCAAACACTTCCTCATTCCTTCTACAACCCACTGCAGACGCCACTGCTTCACTGCGGTGCACACACTGCCTCTGTACAATGGACTCTCTGGCCCACTGCCCTCCTCCTCCCTTTGGCACCGGGACAGTGGAATTCCAATAAAATTCAGTGGCTCCCCAGTGACATCAGTGTGTCTGGTAAAGCTACGTCACGGAGCAACACAATAATGTACAGTCGGGTGCGTACATCAGAGTCTGCAGAGAGGCCACTGCTAACAACTGTTATCCTCAAATGTTCGGGCCTCTGTGGGCAGACAAAATACTACAGCTCAGTTAGGAAGCTAAGAATAAATGCCTCCAACATATATTGATCCAACTGCTTAGTAAAACAAATTAGATTAGATTATTGTGCTGCATGCCATGTTGCAGTGTTGCCTGCTCTTTAACAGCAACTACCCATGCTGTTAAATATCTTGCTTATTGGTAATGAATAACCCAGTGATAAACAGGAGCCATAAATGTAAACATGTGAGTCATAATGTACAAAATCATGTGTAAAAGGAAAAAAAGTGAACAGTATCTAATAATTAATGGGCTGTTCAAGTTATATATATATATATATATATATATATATATATATATATATATATATATATATATATATATATATATATATATATATATATATTTATTTTTTTTTTTTTTTTTTTTTTTTTTTTTTTTTTTTGTAGATTCAAACCCACTGTATCAAACAGTTTAAAATAAAAGTAATGCTAATTAACTTGGATGTATAACCACTAATGAATTAAAGCTGACAAATCCTGCTAAAAGGTCACATGGTACAGTTCCCTTTCAATAAATCGCTTCTATTTTTATAGTGATGAAAATGAAATGTGTGGTAATATGACATATTCTTGCAAGATACAAGTTCTCGTAACACACTGGTGTGGCCTGCCAGTCAATGTTTACCTTCAACAGAGCGGCTACAGGAAGTGGGTGCTGACTGACCTGCTTTTGTTTGCAGTTGAAGGTGACATCATGGGTTGACGCTCGGGGCAGGTATGGCCGTCCTGCCAGGGCCCTCGGCACCCAGAGCAGAAGACGGTGTGACAGGTGGGGCACGGCACAGCGGTGGGCCGACCCTCTGTGGAGAGCTGCACACTGCACACAGCCTGACATTCCAGCACAGGACACCAGGCTTTACTGGGGTCCAGCTTCACTCCTGCAGAACACAGAGAGGGACGGTACTTGGGTTGTTTACTTTTATATTATTACATTTATTCTTTCTCTGTCTGTGCAGTAGCTTCATTAAGATGTGTTAATTATGAAGAGTCAGCTTATAGTTTGGTCTCCTAAGTACTAACAAAAAGACAAGACTCAGTTTAAATGGTTAATCCTTGTGCAGTGTCTTTTTCTCATTTCACTAAATTTAGTCAACATCTAAATTAGATCATCTACATATTCTGAATTATATCATCATTAAACTGCTTTGTATCAGTGTAAAAGTGTAAAAATATTCTTCCCTTTTTATCCATGTTTTAATTCCTGTCTGACAGAGTTTGCCAATCTCAAAAAAGTAGAAGGTTTCACAAGTGTAGCTTTTAAAAGCTGACTCAGATCCTTTTAGACTCACTCCTTTGCTTCGTACACTCAGGAGGGAAACACTGTAACCAAACAGCCTGCACTTTGCACTGTTTTATACTGGTGTTTTTATAAACCGTGTGTTTGTGACCGGTATTGGCTTCACAGTGTGTTGTATTATGACACTGTGCAACTGGAAAAACACCAGCAGAGCAAAAAGGTAAACTGGCCACTGTTGGCACTTTGTAAATGTCAGCACCACATGATATTAACAGAACTTCTTTTCTGCTTTCAGAGTGCAGAGTGATTTGCAAAATGTTAAACAAACAATCTGACAAATCCTAGTGCTATCAGGTACTCATTGAAAGTAGACTTTAATATAACTCTTTACCAATTGATCTGAACAGTAATTTCCTGTTTGTGCATTTTTTTGCAAAGGGCAGCAGACTATAATATCCCAGGCATGTGAAGTTCAGCACTCTGCAGGGCTACTAAGTGTAATGCCTCGAGTTGACATGTGACCTACAAAAGGCCAATGCCTGTCGTTTTTAGCCATAAACTACACTCACCTCTTTCAAACTTTAGACGTTGATACAGCTCGGCCTGGTCTGCTGCGGCTAAAGTGGCTATCTGCAATTACACAGAAAACAGAAAATCATGTTAGGTGGGTTTAAGGCTGGCATGCAAAGATACAACTGTAACTTGAATAAAATGGAGTCTAATAGTTGAAAGGGTTGGCTTTACTTGCCCTGCTTTGTAATTACGTTAGATCTGTATCCATACAAGATGGATACGCAGCATTTTATGGATATAAAATGAGGAACTCAAGAGAAGATGTTGTTTGTGAATCAGTTTTTTTGACATCATCTTTAGTTTGATATAACAGAGGCAGCTTGTGTTTCAATTTTAGCATGCATGCATCATACACAAACAGAATTTCAACACACAATATCATTCAATCGGATGTCCTGAATTTCCATTACAGCAAAGAGAAACTTTTTTTCAGCCCACACATAAACATTACAAGTTGAAATCTAACTTCTTGCAGCAATCAGGACAAAAGGGATTATAGGGAATATACCAAAGTTTTACTAAAATCTTATTAAGTGGGCTCTGTAGAGTCTTTTTGAAGGGGTTTTACTTTTGACCTACATATAGCAGTTTAAACCAGGGCATACCTCAGACTCCAGTAGCACGCCTGTCTTTCGGCAGTTCATATCTGGGCAGGTGATAGGTGCCCCTCCACCCTCAAGGATGGCCAGCTGAACATACTGCTGCAAACACTGCACAAGGGGCAAACAAAACAGCAGCATAAGCTAAATCCAGAGACTGGAGGAAATATATAAAAACGGATTGTGTAATTGGGGCAAACTGAATTTTGCACATTCATCATAAGTCATATGTTGTCTTCGATGTGACATTGTGGAGGAGTACAGGAACTGTGTAAAAATTTACGAAAAGACAGGAAGTTTTGAGGAACAGAAAGTAAAGCATGTCTTTTTCAGTTCAAGGATAACAATTTGATGTATTCTGTTTTAGTTTCATTTCTAACAGGAAATAGGGGCACCTGAATACACGTGTTCGTATAGTACAGAGCTCAGTGGAGGCAACCATGTGACTGAAAGTTGTAGATCAGATAAGGATCGTTTACAGTACCTGTCCCTCATCTCTCTCCCATGTGACACTGACTCTTATTTATCTGACCTTGCTGCAGATCCAGATAAACACCTGTCACTATCTGGCAACCACACTGGGTCAGAGCACAGTATCTCAATTTAGACACACAAAGCTTAAAGGTATTTGACAGGCTACTTTTGTTTGGTGAGACTAGAAAGAAAAGTCTTTTAAATATTAAAAAAAGCAAAACCGACCCAAAACACAAGAAAAAAAAAAAAATTATAAGAAACCAAGATGTTGTGTAAGACCCTCTTCTAAAAACAACTGTAATAAAGCAAGATTTCCCAAAAGAGTGTGTATTTTTAGATCCTAAAACAGGAAGTGGTGATGTGATGAACCGGAGAAGCCCATTCAGAGAAATTTCAATGTTGAAAATTTGCCTTAATTTCCCAAAGAAATGTTTAATGTTGGATTGTTATAGTACCCACACAGAGTGATTACACTATGAGCTAACTAAACACTCTAAATATAGCATTGGGGCTACCCTTTGACTGTTGCTGCTCCAGTCATTCATGTACTTCTCCAGTAATAACATGATAATTGAGAAATTGTTGATGTTTAAAAGTATATTAAGATGAATGTTCTCTGCTGAGGATGAAGTCTCCTATGTGTTTTACTTACTGCTGTACAAAAGATGCAGTTGCAGCTCTGCAGTTCCCTTGTGGCTGCAGAGGGCTGTTCGCTGAGGCAGAGCTTGCAGAAGACCTCAGAGACCAGCTGCAGGTTAGCACCAGCCTCAGGGGTCCCCGTCGTTGAATCCCCACACCCTCGGCTCAGTGTGGGACTCCCGGTAGCCATGTTGGAGTGAGGCTTTAAGTTAGAAGGGGGAGATCAGGCCACTCCTAGCCCTTCTGTTGGAGAGAAAATTGATGCACCATGTTCCTGTAAGGTTCAGCAGAAAGCGTTTACTCACTCAGGATGTTCACGTCAGCAATGCCAAGCCTTATGATAGGCCTTAAGTATCTGAAAACTATCTTTTTTGGTAACTGTGGTGAGCCAATTCAGATGACTTCACACTGTTATTGTCTTCTGACTGTAATAATAAATTAGTCACCACTCAAAGCTGGAAGGTGTGTGATATAGTTAAAAAATAAACCTCTGATTACTCATCATAAAGGTCTGTCATTTTACGGCCACAGTTCAATCCCTGTGTCTACAGACTCCACAGTAGTAGACCAACTCCTATTTCATACAGAATTAAGTAGAGATAATAATCAAGGTCACAATGATAGAGAGTGCTTTGTTGTCAGTATGTGATGCTCCAGGTGTAATTAGTTTCAACACAGGCAACAAGCTGTTTACTTCAAAATCTGCTACTTGTTTCCCAAGAGTTACTTATTTTCTGCATTAGACAAGAAAGACAAAGGTTTAATCAAGTTTTAGGTACCAAGCCCAAAAATCCTGTCAGTGTTGGTGTCCAACCCTGAAAAATGCATGAAAAATATTAAAACCCATAATCTGGGATTTGTGATTTAATCCTGCAGATAAAGTAGCTGGAAGGCTCACAGGGTCACATAGGAAACTATGGTGTGGCCTGAATAGCTGTGAAATATCACTCATTATCCCATATATAATGTAATTTCAGTAAGTAAAGTTGGCAGGAAACTTCAGGGCTGCTCAATGAATACATAAACAATCGTTGTCCTAAAGACTTCACAGCCTGATTTCATATTACGTGATATTGATTAGAACAGGACAGAAATGCAAATTGCAGACAGTAGAGTCTCTGTTGTGCAGCACACATTGAGTTTCTGCACAGTCATGGTGTGGCCTAATGCACTGCTTTGGGCCAGGGCAGCTGAGACAGCCACAGTCGTCATGCCACAACACTGTAAGCTAGTCTTATCCAACATAATCAAATCAGCAATTCTGCATAGGGAAATAACACGTTTCATGTCAGCTGGCCACTGTGCATGGAGGGTTTACTGTGCAGGTAATAACACTGTAGTGACATAGATGGAAACTTGTAATTTCCTGAATACTAGGGTTCAACAGTACTTTTTAGAGTCATTGTTGCCCACACATATGGTGATAATTCTCACATCTGCTCCACTGGGTTTGTTACAGTGCTCGCTTTAGACATCCAGCCACTGATATAGCACAACACATTCTCAGTTTTTATTGGAGCTATTCATGAATACCTCACTCATGTGCAGTCTTTCCGTTAGGCCTAGAGCTGAGTGATTAGCAGTCCACCAGGATCAAGGTCTAGATGGCAGTCCGGCCACTGGGATCAAAGCATCATTGTTGACCTGAGAAGCTGAAATGGAAAACTACATCTAACCAGGGGAAAGCTGCTGCCTGCTTTAAACAGAAAGCCACTGTGTAGAAAGGGGCCAGCTGGGCACATAGGACTGTGTAGCAGACTTTGTATGTATGGGATAATTTACAGAAGAGCTGCGAAATCTGAGTCACTCCCTCTGCCTTAAACAGGAACCTAATGGGATTTGAAGCATATATTTTAAGTAATTAGGAAACTTCTATTGATCAGTCTTTTTAAACAGATATAAGATGCTGTGAATGCCCTATGGCTAAAATTAATTGCATTACACCAGAAATCTGACACATCTGCATCTCTCAAGGTTGCATTCAGGTCGAGACTGCTGCATGGCGCATTCACTGTGCGGGAAGCCTATCCCGTAGTAATGTAAAGGGGTAAAACGTGAGGTAAACAGTAGCAGAAAGGAGAGAGTGGGCACCTACCTTCTATGTGCACCGCTGGGTGAAAGTAGGGGCTGCCCGAGTCTAGAGCCACAGCCGCAGTGCACTTACTGTGGCACAAACACACGTGTTGACGGTGCAACCTCCACTGTCAGCGCTTAATCCCACCACAACCACCTTTGTCATGCACAACACAGGCTTAAATCCAATCTAAAATCAAATTTAAACGTTACTATCCGCCCTGCCGGTATGTGTTTTGGTGTGCGTGCAATCCAGCCCTCGTTACTGCGTGTTGTTTCCATTCAGGAAGCAGGACTGCTCTCCACTCATGACTGCTCCTGCTGGTAACTCCACCACATGGATGCTGCCTTCAGTGGCAGCTGGGATAATGGATGCCCCAGAAGAAGCTTCGCAAAGGACAGTTTTTGGTATCCTTTCTAAATAAGAAAACATTTAGGTGACATGACAGTCAGTTAAACAAAGAATGTCAAAATAAAGTAAACTGTTGAATATAGGAAGCTTACATGTAGCTGAACATTAGATTGCACTATTATAACACAGCCACTGGAGCCAGTTAATGGGATGGAGATTTATGTTGAAACAGACCACAGGTCAATAGGTTAAAAGACAGGGTGCACATTTCCCAAACAACAAGCAGGGAATAAATGGATCACTGTAGATTCTACTGGAGTCACTACCAATTTCAATGAGTTGGCTTATATTTTATTTTAAAAAATGGTTGTAGTATCAACAAAACAACACTTAAAACAACACTATGTAAATTATCACCATACAATACAAAGCCCTGAAAGTCCACAAAACAAGAGAACAAACTCCTTTATCATAGATAGAGTCCACATGGTTCACCAAGGCCTACTAAGACTAAAGTCACATGAGCGTTTGCAGCAGTTGCAAACAGAGACCTGTCTAGTGCAAATCCTGAAATGTTCCATATTATTGAAAAAAAAAAAGTGGATACAGTTGAAGCCTAATCTGACCAATTGACATTTTGAATATGGGTCCCCAGAGCCTTAACAGACAAGCACAATATGTTCAGTGCTACTAAAAAGTAAAAAGCAGTAAAAATACTATACTGTAGGCCTATAGTATATATACATGGATGTGTTGGCAGAACCAGTGTTACCTATACGGGTCCTATGTAAGATTAGTTTGTGTGCCCTGCTCTGGAGAGACTTTATAAAACCTGCGAATACAGCCAGCCAGGATCACTTATGTTTCTTCATCAGAATATTCCTAAATATGTAGTTGCCAGTTTTTAATTAACATGAGGGTTAGAGTTAGTAGAGGACTGACACTTGCATGGCTTTGCTACAGCTCTGTTTACAGTTGATTATTAGATTTTATGAGGATAAACAATGCATTAGGTTATGTTACAATAACTGAAAAAACAATCTTACGTCCAGGAATACAAAAAGAGAAGTGTGGTTACGGGACAGCAATCTCACTGGTATAAACTAAAAAAGAGTCTATTGCAAATTTACGATAAATTCATAGACTGTACGACTTTTTAATCGACATTCCTGCAATTCACATTGCAATTCACCAACATTGCATCATTTCCTCTTCAAACACTCTTTTCACACTTTTCTGATGCTGGATGTACTTAATTTCTATTTATATCCTCGGTGCAATTAAGATGACACTTATAATAAATACTACACCACATAGAAATACTACTGTATAGTGGTGTCTTGTAGTCATAACTGTAGTTGTAAGTTTGTTATTGCTCGGGATTCCTCCGTAAACACGTTTAGTGGAATTCCCGTGCGCATGCGCTGTGTAGCGGAAACGAAGAGGTGGGGGGACTTTTCCGTTCGCTTTATCTACTGTGTGTGTGTTTGTTATAACAGTGTGCAAAACAACTCGGACGATGACAGATGAAACTTGTCCCCCTAAAGCTGGTAAAGCCGTCTGTTTAAATAAAATGAAAGATCGACCAGAGAACAATCAGGTAAGAAATAAAAAACGGAGCTTGCCTTAAATACCCTTTTGTTTTCTGTCGTATAATATCTACAGTAGATACAGTTATCATTTAGTATTATTGCTCGTGGTTGCAATCGTTGTTTCAAACCTGAAAAAAAGTAACATATAAAAGTGAGAGTCACGTGGGGCAAGCTGCACCTGTGGTTTTGGGGCCAGTCATTTCACTTCTGAATGAGACAATATTTACAGGGGCTTCAACCACCGTGGACCAGATTTAAACATTCTCTGTTTTTGCTTTCTTAACCAGGTAAAGTTCTACAAAGGCTTGAACATGTCGAGACTTGTACAGATGATGCAAAGGATGGTGGAGAAGAGCTGCAGGAGAGCCTGCCAGCTCTTATGCTGCTCCATAGACAGTCTGCTGTGTGACAGACTCACATTTTGCCCAGGTAACTGTAACATTATGTGATATTATCTAGTTATTTAGCTCAGTGTCAAACAACATGGAGCTGGTGGATTTATAACACCTCCTTTTCTTTTTCCCTTTAATAGGTCAAAAAGATCAACAACAGACAGAGGAGATGGCAGCAGGTAATTACATTTCATTGATACAATTTGATTACTCACTAAGATTCAAACCTGTATCAACATGTATCATTAGATCAATTTTTCTATGTACACTACTATAAAAGCCATGGGCTCATTTACTAATTGATTGGTATTATGTTAGAGGAAACTGCCTAGTTCAGCTCTACTCAGCAACTTCTGCTTGAGGAATTTTGCTCAAATGACATACGTACTGCCGTTGCGTCAGTGTGGAACAAATAACTTCCTATTTTCACATTCTCTTCCTTTTTCCCTTTCACTGTCCTGGCTACACTAAATAGCAGCACCCTGGAGTCCACCATCCACCATTTTGATTGTCAATATCAGCAATTCCACCTTGATCGACTGTGTAATTGGGAATGAGACCTACACACCCGCAGTGGCAGAAAAGCAGCCTCTAATACAGGGAACTAAGCAGGAATTGCATGGTGGGTAATAGTCAATAGTCATCTTTACAGCTTAATATTTGCACTGTCTCATTAGTTTTCTACGCAATATTTAATAAGCGTATTTCTTCGTAATTAAATACTGTTCTACATATTATAAAGGAGGTTGTGAAAGTCAGCCAATCACAGTAACCAGCCACTCTTCTACTTTCTAAAACAGATCAAAACAGATGTAGTTACAGCCTTCAGGGGGGCCTGGCCCCAGCGTCAATGCCACCAAGTATCCAGATTGATAGCTCTAACCTCAGCTGTGTCATCATTGGTAACAACAACTATATGCGAGTGGAGCAGACCCTGCCAAGTGAAGAAGAGCCTGAAGATGTTTGTGAAGGTGGCAAGTAGACCTTTCCCGGATCAGATACAACTACTGATAAAGATGTGAAACAGTTTTAACATACTCCAATTTCGTCATGATGACGAGTAAATATGTAAATGTAGAATTTTTTAAGTATGAAGGTCGGTGGAGTCACTGAAAATGATGTTCTTTATGCACATGATGGAGAAGTGATTCATGTCATGTCAAAGCCTCAGGCTCACTTCATCTGTCCATGTGATTTCACCGCCCCCAAAAGTCTCGAGGAAAGGATTTTCCAGTTTTGCAAAACTGGCTTCTCTGCTTCTCTGTCAACCAATATAAGCCATGAGTTTGGGAGAACATTTTCTACATTACGTTTTGTAGCCATGTAATTTTATGGCATTATCTTTTTTTTTCCTGACACAGTGTCACTAAAAGAGGAGGGGTATTTATTTATTTATTTTTACTGTGTCTTCTAACAAAGAACCTGACTCACTGAGTATGCACAGTTTTCTTCATTTTATCAAGTTGTGATAAAGTTAATAGTGGTAAAGGTTTGGCCTATGGTCATTTTCTATTAACTACATGTAGTTGTATTATCATTATGTTTTCTGTTCTTTCAATATCCATGTTTTGCCTCTGAGGCAGGCAGCTGTCCACCTTGAACTTGGGTCTGTGGAGGATGTTTATTTTTCCCACTGATGCCAGGTTAAGTTTTATATCAACTGCCATATGATGTTTTTGTAAAATGGCAGCATGTAAATAATATTCAATTGTTAATTTATGTTTATAAATATGTTCTGCATTTGGTTTGCACTGCTCTTGTAACCTCTTGTAAATGATGGACTGTATTGTGACTTAAGAATGTATTTGTCCTATTTTTTCTTCTTCACATCCTTCTTTCCATCTTTCTTCCCATCCTTCTTTGCATCTTTCTTCCCATCCTTCTTTTTCTTGCCTTTCTTGTCCTCCTCTGCTTTTTTATACATGCCAAGTCCTTTGCGGACCATGCAGCCTCTCCACCAAGCCTGGATCTGCCATGTAAAAGAGCACAGTGTTAGAAGAAAAACATAGATCAGATCTGAAAGAATACGGACCGTTTTTGGTCTCCTGTCTGTTTAGGCCATTATTACCGTAGTAGCAGCTTTGATCAGTTCTTGCTCTTGTTGCAGTTTCTCCTGCTCCTCCTTGTCCTCCATTACAACTTGCTCCATTACTCTGAACTAAACATAGCAAAAAACAACACAAGACATTTTCTGCCTTTAAAAAGTCAAATGCAGGACTTGTTAAAGATTGATGGGGGCCATAGCAGAAGCAGTTGATCTGTATTGAATATTTGGTTGTTTGTTTACCTTCCTCTTCATCTCCATCAGTCTGTCCAGGTTCAAGGTAATTTTGCAGCGCACATTGTTTAGCTGCTGTGCCTTGCCTTGCAGCATTGTCTTTGAACGCTCATTCCACTGGTCCCGCTCCTGTTGCATTTCCTGGTTAAAATAAATGCTATATTAATTACAAAAAAAAAACACAAAAGGCTTTTTTTTTACACAGAATTTTAGAAAAGCTAAGGTCCAAAATTCAAATGTGCTAACAGTGCTTTTAAGTGGTACATGGTTAGTCTCAGAGATTTAAAAAAAAAAATGAACTACTGTACTATTAAACATGTAAATACAAAATGTAAGTATAGTGGGGGTTTTTTACTCTAACTTTACTATATTATATACTGATGTATACTAAACAAGACTGAGGTAAATAAGGAAACATAATACAACAGGCTAGATAAAAATCAGTAATAAATAACATTAAATTCATAATATTCATTTAGGAATTAAATTGTCTGCTGGATAAACTATTATGCATGTGGCAACATAGACTTAAACTTTCATATTTTTTCTGCAAACAGATGGTGCTTGGAGGAATAAATATTTCCAAAGTAGGCACTTTGGGTAAAAGGTTTAAGAATCACTTGCCTACAACCACATGGGAGAATATAATTTAAATATAAAGTCATACGATAAAGCAATGTATTAAAAAATGACAACACCCAACATGACCACAAGTTTTCTCCAAAGCCTCTTTGAGCAGGTCACTCTGGACACAACATTGTAGTGACCAGAGTAGATAGCATTAATTTAACAGCTAAAATAAAAAAAAGCTTATGTTAAGTGACATTCCTGGAGGAAGGGTTGTATGTGGCACTTATGTATAGTTAGTGTTTTACTGTCTTTGTGGAGACAGTGTACAGCTGCCTACGGTGTCAAGAAAAAACCCACTAAAAACAAAAAGTAAACATTTCATGAACAAATGGGATATTAATTTAGAAGTATGCCCATAGCACTTTCTTAACATTTAATTATTGTTTTTGTGATGAGGGATCCACAAGTGAGTAGAGTACGCACTATAGTACCAACTAGTAATCCATTACTGTAACTGCACAGAAATCCTAAAATATGACTTTACTAGGCATTACTAACCTGATTTTGACTTTGAAGAAAAGTCATTGATTGTGCATGGGAGCGCCTTTCCTTCTCAATTTGTTGGTGCAGCAGCTGTGACAAAATGAATAGGAAATCCCAGGAAGTCTAAATATTATTGCCAGTCGCTCTTTTATATTTAAATTGCAGGTTGTGGGAACTGTACTAAAGATGCAACAGACCCACCTTTATCTGATCTTCAAGCAGCTTCTCTTTCTCGCTCGCCTCCTTTTGTAACATTACAAGTCTGGTTTCTTTGTCATTTTTCAGAATTTGAATCTTTACACAATTGTCATGGTCTTCATTTTCCAATCTTTTAACTTCTTCGTTAAGTTCCTGATCATAAACATAATAAATTATTTAGTTCTTTTACATAAATATACACACACACACACACACTTTATACAAGCCACTGTAGCTGTGCTGTCAGAGTATGACCATATGCAAACAACATACAACTATAATTAAGGAACTACTCAAAAAAAAAAAGCTAATATTCACCACCTTCAGTATCAGATATTTGTTTTTCAGTTCCTCCTCTTGCTGGGCGTGAAATTCCTCTTTCTGTCTGAACTCTGCATTTGTCACCCTACCACAAAAACACCAAAATTAATAACACAATTAAAAACTTCTCCATGTACCTCTGTTTTAGTTTAAGAAAGTACACGTCATTGGTTAAAAAGTATAAGATTATTTACTTTTTTAGGAGTTCAGCCTCCCTTTGTCTCCTCTGGTCCTCATCATCTACTATATTTAGCAAAGAGCTGAAAGTCTGCTTCTCCTCCAACTCCAAACGCAAGGTCCACATCTGCTCTAATATAATCTGACTACAGAGAAAAAGTGAGAAAAATTATCTCAAGAGATGGAAGTAAAACCAAACATTAGGCATCAGAAATACTTTTTGGTGTGTGTACCAGTCTCGGATCAGCTTGTTTAGCCTGGCTTTCTCCTGTGGACTCTGCAGGTTGTTGTTCAGCTGCACTGTGAATGCATGTGTCAGTATAGCCAGCTGGTATTGGAAGTCCTCTAGTACAGCTGCAACTCTGAGACTCTGCCTCCGAGACAGACGCATCCTGAGGAGCAACCAAGAAAGGTCCTTAAATATGAATAAATATGGGCCTTACTCTTTAATAACAATATGTATAATCTCAGCTTAACCATTTGGGTATTACTTGCATCATTTAATGAAATTTGTTTTAGATGTTTTTATATAGTCCCCACTCCCAGTGGACTAGGAAGCTAAAGGGCACAGCGAGTAGAAGGTGCATTTACACAGAACTCCCACAATTAACTATGAATACTTTATTGTGTGTTGTTCAAATACAGCTGGCTGCAATCTCTTGGAGTCTCACAGAATTAGTCAATTTAAAGAAAAAAAATGTATCTGGAAAGGTTTAACAGAGTTTATTATAGCTAATAACTAGTTCGCTATTATCTAATTCGTTCACTTGAAAAGTTTTGTCGCGGGACAAAGTTATTTCTCACGTTTTAGCTGGTTCTCATAAAATGCTAGCTAACATAGCATTAGCTAGTTAAAGACTACACTTCATTTGGGGAAAACATTAATCAGCTCTCACATAACACAAAACTAAATAAATCAACAACTTTTTATCATCGAATATTCTTACCTTGCGTTAATCATTTCGAAATAATTTGGGGATAAAAAAACAAATCTGCGACCTGACGCTGTGCGCTCCTTTCTAATAGTTTACATGTTGCCATGGTAGCCAACGGACCAATCGGGAAAGCAGCTTTGAGACCGGAAATGGGAGTGCGATAAACAAATACATTTGACATTATATTTTTATTACAAAACACCCAACACTAAAGAATAACTGTAAATAATAACTAACCCATGTACCAAACAAATTGCAAGTTTATTAATTTTTATTTATTATCAATTTAATGGTTTGTGTGTGACAACTAGATGGCGCCATAAAGATGAGGATTTACAGGAAATGAGAAGAGGATTCACTTGATTTCAGTTTTTAACAAGAGAGAGTAAGGACATGTACCTTAAATCTTGAATGCTATACTAACAGAACACACAAATCTAAATCCTTTGTACTCCTATTGTGTCCTATTTACATCTCCAACATTCAGGCAATTTACTCTTACTTACTTACTCCAGTATGTGATGTCCAGGATCCCATGCCAATAAAATCAAACATACAGGACAAACCAGAGAGATAAAGGAGAATAAATGCTTAAGCCCTACTGGTAGGTTTTGGACTAAAAAGAAAGACAAAAGCGTTTTGTAGATTTTGATTTCCTTTCAACTGTTGTAATTTGGTGCTGTCTTGGTCTCAAATTTAGACTTCTAAAAGCCTGATCAGTTTTTTAAGTCTGATGTTACTGTCATAAAAACAATTGATAGCAGTTTCAGTAGCAAAAGGTTTCTTTTTGGGATCTGATGTTGCTGTATCTTGAGTGTCGCATATGAATGTGTTCACATATCCATCTTTTTTAGTGCAGCAGTCAGCTGCATAGATTCTCTGGTGTGCTCTTAAATTGTTCTTTGAATAAAATGTCTTCTCACACTTCATCACAAAAGGAAACATTGTGGAACATCTTCCCAAGGTGTTTTTTTCTGGTGAGTGTTCAATGCACTTCTTGACCAACATGTCTTTCCACACTCCTCACATGGAAAAATCAACTCTTTAGTATGACCAAGCTTGTGGGCAATAAGAGACGCTGAGGACACATAGGCTTTCTCACACTTGTCACACTTAAAAGGCTTCTCTCCCTTATGGATTTGTTTGTGTGTTTTAAGTGTGTCATTTCTGGAAAACTCTGCCCCACAGTGGTCACAGCTGTATGGTTTCTCTCTTGTATGGATTAGCTGGTGTCTTTGGAAATGATGTTGTCGTGAAAAATCTGTAACACACTGGTCACAGGTGAATGGTTTCTCTCCCGTATGGATTCGCTGGTGGTTTTTGAGAGGTCGTTGTTGAAGGAACTCTGCTCCACACTGGTCATAGGTGAGGGGTGTATCTCTGCGTGGATAAACTTATGATTGTATAATCCCTATGAATATCTGAGTGCTTGCTCACACTGACCACAGCTGTAAGGTTTTTATCCAGCATGAATTCGGTAATGTGTTTTTAGCTGCCTTACTGTATAAAATGCCTTTCTACATTTAATTGGACCCTTCATTGAGTGGATACACTTACAAATAGATAAAGTGTAAGCACTTCTGAATCTTTGTCCGCACTGGTCACAGATGTATAGCTTTTCTCCAGTGGATTTGTTTGTGGATTTTAAGGAGGTTTTTGCTGGAAAACGTCTTCCCACACAGATCACAACAACCCATTTTAATAGTGGCTTCAGTCCAGAAAAACTTTAGAAGAACTTTTGTGTTTCTACAGAAAGAGAAAAGAATAAAGTTGTAGTGAGTAAATTATCAAGAATTAAGAGAATAAACAAAAATATTACATGTAGTTAGCATTAGCATCAGAGATATCACTTGAAAGTAATCTCTTATTCCTCATGTTTGATTAATAATGTAGTCTAAGTATCTATGTCTAAGTATCCTCTGAAAGATATTCTGATTATGGGCCTTCATCATTTAGTCATTTCTGAAGTTGTGTTTGCCTGAAAGGGTTGGCTTGGTATCTAATCATCAAAGTATTGAGACTTTTTACATTGTGTGTTGGAAAAAATGGCCAACTTTTATGACCACCTCCTTCTTTGTTTTCTCTGCTCAGGGAGCGCTATCTTGAGCTTGTCGATGAATCACACTTAAACAGAAACACAAAGACAGAGAATTACAGGCACAAAGCCTCTCCAAATCTTTAATGTGTGTCTTTTGTGTCCAAGGTGTTATTGTCTTCAAACTTCCTGCTCTAACTTAACTAACTGCACGACTATACTGGCCCTGTTTAGTTTTTCTGTCTACCTGACTGAACACACAAAGTAATAACAGTAGTTTATATATAATAACAATTACAAAATAAAAAACATTATAGATTATTATAGACTTACTCATAACTGTAACTATACAATGTTTGATCTAATCCTTGTGGAATGCCTGTCCTCAATTGAACCCCTATTAACTATTAAAATAATAGAATAATAATTAATAGAACCCACTCATATCTCCTGATAAAAGTAATAAAATCAAATCACTGACCTTTTAAGGTTGTTTCTGTAACAGGACACTGAGCAATAATACACAGAGTCGCCTGTTACGTATTGCATTACAGTTTATTATTGTAGTCAGCATTTGTTGCACTCTGCAGGAAGTTACAGCTCGAAGGTAATAAGCTACACCACATGCATGTTGCTGTCACACTGAGGTTTCCGCTGCAGATATCCAAGTCCTCCCCTTCGCTCTGATACAACAGATAGTCCCACTGTAACACTTTCACCGAGGCAACACAGACCCAGTCTAAAAAAAGTCTGTACAGTAACAGTTTAACGTTCAATATCAGAAAATAAACATCAGAAAAAGGCTATGTTTAAGGCAAAAATATATGATGAGTGGTAAGTAAAGAAACAACAAGACCAACATGAAAGCCATGTCCTGTTCATTAGACCCAAAACTGAAATCAAAATGGGAATATAAACAAGTGTATGTGCTATAATTGGACTTTTGGATTGCTTTAACATTTTACTCATGTTTGTACAACAGGAGGCAAAAATGCATGTCTTAAAACTCAGGCTGCATGATACGTACTCCCTTTGGCAAAAAAAAAAAAAGTTGAATCTAAATCAAAATCAAATATATAAAGAAATCCAAGGCTCTGGACTAACTTCCTCTGGTCACACTGGGACACTTACTTTTATATTAGTGGCACCACAGTTTACAGCCCCTGATTGGCCAATTATTTTGACATGCAAAGTGTGAATGTCTGTCATATGAATACCATAATGTGACTGTGGTTTAAGCAGTTATCTCGATACAGAAATTGGGATTGTTAACAATAAATTTCAATATATAGTGCAGAAGAAGTTAATATACTGTATTCATTAAATATGACTTGATTGGTTGAGTAGAAATAATTCTAACCTTTAAATAAAAATGAGTATATTAACATATACCTAATAATATAGCAACTTTTACAGTGTAAATAATGCAAAAATGTCGATTTTTCATGTAAATTTTTCTAATACCGCAAAATACAGCACATGGTACAACAGGATGAAAATAAAGGGTCTTTTTCTGCTTCACGTGAAAGGATGTGTGTCGAATGTGCTTTAGGTTAGTTATGATTGTTAATTAATACATTGGGGAAATGCCTGTGGATTCCCAGGTCATAATCCAATAAAAGGTTTCCTATGACTTCTTTGAAAGATTATACTGCATTGTTGTAAAATAATTTTCTTTGTGTGACATGTTTAGAGCTAAAAGTTGGGTTTTGGGTTTTATGACTTTTTTTTAAGTACGTCAGGGTTAATTAGGCAAATTATTTCATCTTTGGGTGAAAATGCATGAAAAAGAGGTTATTTGGCACTAAATCTCAAAAAGGGCAACTCTTCCACTGCACAGTTGTAGAATTACAGACCTACTTATAATGAGTATATTTATGCAAATGGAGCCATGACAACAACTGTGCAACTCTTACTGAACAACCATTTACCGTTCACACACATGTAAAAATCTGAACCAAAATCATATCAAAAGGACAGTTCATATTCTCTGAAGTCCCACTCCTCACCTTACAACCCGGTGGCTGTATTTTGTGCGTCCCCTGCAAGGCTCTGTAAAATCCTCTTTTTGTTTTGTGCTTATTGTCAGGCGTAAGATGCTGTATGCCATCACAGGAAACATTAGTCTTTTCCATATTGAGGCATTGGTGACAGTTATGTCCTCTTGTCAATGGCTGACCAGAGGTTAAAGGATCATAAATGAAGGCAGATCTATGTTATGTTACTGTCTGGAAGAGCTGTACACAATGAGGACACAGCCACTCTAACCAAACTCCAGTGTTTGTGTTCTCTGTGAGCAAGTCCTGGTAGGTCATGATCAGTCTTTACATTTGTGCATTAAAGGGGAAAGATTTTAGATTTCCTTGATTGTTCTTTCAGAAGGCCGGTATTCCTCCCTCCCTTTGGGCGAGGACATGTAGAAGGACTGGGTCTTGCGTTTTAAGCGAGCCCTCTTGGTCGCCAGAGACAGACTGTGCTTGCTTGAAGCGATAATGTCAGAGATGAACTTCTTGCAGTCCACACACACCTCCATCGAGGCCCAGTCCTCCGTCAGCTCAGAGGGAAGCTCCAGTTCCTCATGAGACTTCAAGGAGCCATGTTTAGATAATCTGAAATGGACAGACACCAGAAAAATGGATTCAAAATTACACTGGGGTTGTTACAGACAGTTTTTGTGTATTCTGTGTGTTTGTAAATGTTTAAGTGTGTTACTGTTTTGTTTTTTTTAGCCAGACACATGGAAGTCAAGGCAGCATAAAGGGGCATGTACAGGGAGAAGACTGGTTTTCTGATGTGTGTAAGTGAAAATTATCACAATTGCTACTGTTGTACAGAATTTGACTGCTCTACCCAAATCTATTTAATTTCTTTCTCGTTCATTTTCTTCTTCATTTATCCACTAGAGGTCACTAAAGACAGTCCAAAGAGACAGCCTTAACAAGTGAATGAATTGTAACCAGAAAAAGTCAAGTGTCTATTATTTGTTTATAGAGCCATTGGTGGACTTACTTGGACATAGTTTTCTGAAGACTGTGGCGCTGTGGGCTACTGCTGGATTTCTCAGCTTTAGCCTCAGCTTTAGCCTCAGCTTTAGCCTCTGCTTTAGCCAACGCTGCTGCTGATCCAGAGGCTTTTCCCGCTCCTTTGAATGAGCCTGTTTTAGTGCCTCTCATTGTTGGAGATGGTGCTGCTTCGGCCGCTGCAGACGGTCCTGGTGCCCCTGCCACAGAGAGGCCCTGTCCCACAGACGCCATGGCATTTACCCTGTCCCTGGGCAAGGTGTTGGTGGAGCCAATGGAGTAGATGGGCAGACTGGAGTAGGGTTTGGATGGCAGCCGCATCTGGAAGAGCAAAACATTTTAGTAACATAGCAGTTGGAGGGTAATATGAAGATTACCACATATTTCTTACCTTAGAAAGTGTAAAAAGAGGATTGAAATAGAGAACTCACCTTTTTGCAACACTGTGAGCAAACAGGCCTGCAAGGGAAGAATAGATAATGTAACAAATGTGAATATGTCATTTTGCATTTACTCAATGCACATTATGAAGACTTACTTTTTGCAAAATTGGCAAATGTAGGACCAGGTGAAAAAGGAAAATCTCTTTGTCCGACAACAGAAGCAAAGCTGTAATAGATAATACAGTATGATAAATAATTGATAAATATTGCGCTGAAGTTATTTGAAATCTGGAAAGTACAATGAGGCCATACCTTTCCCTTCTTCAAAGCAGTGTATACATCTTTGTACTGCTGAAACTTCTCCAGCTCTGCTTTAACCAGCACCTGCCTGATGTGCATCACCTCGTCCACAGTGAGGGACAGGCACTCCACCGGGAAACAGAACTCCTCCTGCAACAACAAATTCAGAAGGAGCAGTCATTTTAAAGCTCCAGCCATTGTTACAGACTCTGGATTATTCATACATGTGCCTCTAACTGTGTTTCTGATGCTAGATAGAGGAGTCCAACAGTGTCTATCTAATGGGTCATTCCTTCTGTAGATAAGCAGCCTCAGACACTGCAAAAATTCAGGAATACGAAGCTGAGCAAAGAATCAAGCTCATTCCTCATCGTCTCTTTCCAGCTGCCTCTTCAGCTCCTTACACTTCATAAGCTTAGAAGAACTAGCATAAGGTCACTATATAGTAAATCAGTAAAATAATATACATTCAGACCAAACCTCTCCATAACCTGGTAAGACCATAATCCTGACAGCTATAAAGCAGCACTTGAAGTCAAATGGACTCCTGATGTCTTCTTTTAGATTTAGGAAGTTAACACCAGTTTTAAAGGAGATGGCTCCTCAACTCTACTGAAGCCTTCCCTCCTTGTTTCCTGCGAGTCACATTTTAAATATTAGAGTGGCAGTCACTATGTTTACAGAGTGACTTAACTTTGCCTGTGTGTTTTTTATAGACACCCGGTGGTCTTCAACTTTGCAAAGCCTTATGGTCAAGTCCTGTCAGAGGCAGCTTGTGGTGACCACGACCTTGCACCTGATTCATGGTTTCCTCTAGATATCTCACAAAGAGACAGCTTCTCCTCAACTTCAAGATGAGATGAAGCACCAAGAGCAGAGTGCATCTGCTCCTCTCGATGAACCTCAGATCATCGCTGACAAGACTCCGAAGAAGAAATGAGTTGGACTCTTTTGTTTCTTTGAACGCATCAGAAAACAATTTTCCTGCAACGTGCCCACAGATGACGACTAATGCTCTGACTGTTTCTTTTATTATATTTGTATATATTATTAATTTCATGCAATAAATCCATTATATTGCATTTACTCTTCTTTTCTTTTTTAAACATCTACTTTTTACTAAACCATTTGAAGAGTGAGAGTAGGAGAGCGCTATGTTTTAAGAAATAAGCTAACATGTCATCATTTGTGCTGGGAATATTGCATCATAAGTGGCCAAAGGGACATAAGGTATCCAAAATCTCATTGCTCTACTTAAAGTAACGAAGACTCCAGTAATGACTCCAACACAGTGTAGATAAAAGAATATCCTTTCAGGCAGATCCAATTTCAAACAAAGGCTAAGCTGTATTATTAACTAAAGTATGCTATCACTCAAGGCAACAATTAGTATTTAACAAATTTGAATAAAAATTAGTACAATGACTAAATGAACATTTTGCAAGAACCTACCAATTATTGCATGTTAGAATATTAGGAAAATGAATGGACATATTATATGACATGAGGAAAGCATAAGTGGCTATGGTTATTGTGCTAGAACGGACTGGAGAAGGACGGGCAAACCTCAGCAGCAGCATCGTGACTGGTGCAAAAGCCCAAACACAGAGTAAAAAGAGCCTTCAGCAGCCCCAACACAAAGACCTCAACAGGGTGAGAGCTCAACAGAGGGACAAGGGTGAAGGGAGAAAAGATCCTGACCTGAACAAGAAAAAGTCTGTTTGTGTTTCGGGAAAGGGACAGAGAGATAGGGCTAGCATCATGGTTACATATATGGAAAAAAACAATAAAAAAGATAATTTTATGACATAAGGAGAACATAGAGTTGACAAAAGAGTTGGTGATACACAAAAATCACAGAAAAAAATTACATTTAACATTTAAAACTTCAAATTATTATTATTATTTGATTAATCTCGGATCAGTTTGGTTAATGTCAAGGCCTACCTCTCTACTGTCTACTGTCCTCAATCTCAATAAAGGTGAAATACCCCAAAATATAAGGAAAAATCCCTGTTTTATTGCCTTGTCAGTGAACTACAAGAGTAAATTAACAAAAAACGAATCACTCACCAGAGACTTGGAGCTCTGTCTGGATGGAGGCAGAAACTGTTTGACGTTTGTAGGTGTTTCCTTTTCGATCGAGTGTCTCCTTTGAGGTGTCTTGCGTCTCTCCGGTTGAGGTGTAGAGGAGATGGGCAGGAACATGGGAGGAGCTGGTAATAATAAGGTCAGACAAAAATAAAAGGCACAGTTTAAACGTATAGACAAAAAATAACTCTTGCATGCACTGTGGCTGCGTAGAGAGAAGGAAAAAACATTTT
Source organism: Rhyacichthys aspro (assembly GCA_036850595.1). Lineage (NCBI taxonomy): Eukaryota > Metazoa > Chordata > Actinopteri > Gobiiformes > Rhyacichthyidae > Rhyacichthys > Rhyacichthys aspro. The sequence continues at coordinate 6,205,056 of CM072163.1, read as the reverse complement.
TTGCAAGACTGCTGTGAGATTAAACCCATCTATCTCTGTCAGTTTATGTTTTAGCTGGATGATAATCAGACTGTGACAAAACCGGACTCACTTTTCTTGCCGACTGCAGTTTCTGGGGACGTATCATCCATCAAAGATGTGGCCACGCTGGAGCTGCTCGCGGATTTCCGTCCAACCATCTCATCCTAAATATATCAAATGTACACGCTCATCAATCAACACCTGAATAAATGAAATGTATTGTCTTTAGACGGAGGTATTTTTAAAGGTGCATTGTGTTTTTGGAGGCATCTGGTTGTACCACTGACATATTTTGACATGATTATTACTATTTTGGGGCATTGTATTTAATTTGGTTCAACTATATACAACAAAACATTACAGAATGCACCTTTAAGTAAAATAAATAAAAGAAACATAATTGCTCCAGTGCAGTTTTACACAGGAGCCAAAACACACTTATACTGACATCAGAGTCTGAAGTGTCCAGCTCCGCGAGGCTGGGGGCCTTCAGCAGCCTCTTCCTCTGAGGGGCCGAATGGGACCCGGAGGGCTCTGTCCTGGGAGATGTTGATCCATTGGTCAGGGACAGTGTGCTGGACGTTCTTCTGCCCATGTAGGGGCTGAACTCATCTGCACAGAGCCATACAACGAGGAGTCATTCAGACAAATGAGGGAATAGCATTTGAAATGAATCTCAAAACCTGCCTTTTGAATCATTGCAGCCGAGTAGCTCATTTATTTGACCAATCTGAATGAGTATGCCCCATAAAGTGTCATACTGGAGTTAAATTTGGGAACTACTGAAAGGCTATAATGGATCCTTTGACAAAGACTGAGCTTTGAGATTCATCCCAAGGTTAGAGAGTCTGAAGGGTGAGTTAAGTTGGTTTGAAGGAAGCCAGAGGAGCAGGACAGTGTTACACACAGAGCATGGATGTCTTGTTCATAAAATATTTAGGCTTTGAACTCCTAAAAATGGCCTTTTGTGACAGCGCAACAGAGTTATAGGGAGCAGAATAGAACGACCAAAAAAACTATCAAAGTCAGTCTGCAAAGTCCTGGCCATAATTTTTAAACCTTTCTCTCTTTAAAGCATATGTTTCTAGATTGAAGATAGAGCAAAGGACACGGAGGCAGCAACAACCTGAAAATAGGTTTATGGGGGAAGGGATTGTTAAAAGGAGAGACAAGTTAAAAGATGGAGGATCTTACAGGTTTCCCAAGAGCTAATTCAGCTCTTGTCTCTGCTTCTGACTCTAAACTTTTATTCTCCTGAAGTAATTTCCACTCACATTTATTATTTCCAGTTGTGTATAAAGAAAATATTAGTTATAAGCCGGGTCAGATAGACAGGTCATTGGGTAAAAGGGGTGAACAAGGCCTTTTGAACCAGAGCCGTGTTCATACTTTACCTAATCCCGTACGAAACAAGTCCTGTGGCATACTGCGAGTTTTGCCAAAACCTAAAACGGGACACTTCCTTTGTTACAATCAACTCAAGAACATTCATTCAGAGTAATAATTTAACCCAAAATCCACCTCTCTGGCAACCTGTGGTGAGTCATTTCATTTGAGCAAACATCAAAACCCCACTGTAGAATAAAAGCCACCAGAATAAAAGCCACCAGTCGCATTTATCGTTTCATGTGCATTTCTCTCCACACGACACTGAGTAAAGTGAGAATAAACTGCTCACTCCACTCAACTTGTGAAGGGTAGTTTGCACCATATTGGTTTTCCAAACAGCATGAATGAGTGAGGTGATAAAGCTTGTGTTATGGTGAGAGACACTGGCTTCAGTTGGAGGAAGCAATCAGTATTAATCAGCATTATTGTGACCCACTAGTTTTTGTCAGACATTTAGAGGCCCTTTTGGACAATGCATGACAGCATTTTCTCACAGCTTTATAATTTAAACATATAATTTAACTTTTTCAGTCATGGCTTATGTGCTTTCATCAACTATAATTTCTCTATTTCTCTGCTTAAGCTTAAACTGTTCTCACTCACAAAGTAGCCTTAGAGGGTCAAAACTAATAAAATTGAACATGGCCAATTGGTTTAAAGAAAGCATACACTTACATTATCTGAAATAACATATCTAAGACCAGTTTAATTTCCAACAAGTGAACCTTAAACTGAACTTATACACACTCTGGAAAATGCAAAAGGCTAAAATCCTGCAATTTACTATTATTTCTGTAACATTTGGGCTGTTTAACTCTTTTCTATGACATGGAAACCCTGTGTGACAGACTGCTGCACAGACAGCTTTCATTCTTGCTGAATTCTGCAAAGTCACTGTGGGACATAAAAGATCCTTTTGTGTTAAACTCAGGCTTCAGGAAGACACTTTCAACTCACAATACTTGATTAAACCAGGACTGCTTAAAATGACATTACAGCTAGATATTTTGCAAACAGTAAATGATAAATCAGAAAGAACAATGATAAGGAAAGTATAAACATTTTATTTTAGACACGTATTGGCAAAATTTGAATGTGAACTTGAGCCCAATGTATAAGGAATAATCAAACTTCTTTCCTTCGGCTTTTGACTTTGAATCAATATGATCTCCTTTAATTACTTAGAGTTGATCTTAATGTCACCCTGTAAGGACAACAGGAGCTAATCAGAATAGTTAGGGGTGAAAGGATGGGTATGTAAGGCCTGATTTAGAAAATTAGGAACTAAAGTACAGCAACTAATTCCATATTTTTCTTGACAGAACTGCACTTTCAAAGTTTTCTCTCATCTTCCTCCAACTGATCAGTCCCACTCCATTTATGTTCCACCTCCACAAAACCACAACCAGCCATCACCAACCACAGAAGCATGGGATGATCATGTGTGTGCCTTATACATGTTTATATGAAGAGCCACAACATACAGGGGAAACAGAAAGAGGTATAAAGCCAGGTAAGCAGCAGGTGAGACTTTACCTGACGCATCAAAACTGACAGACATGCTAAGTGGCCGAATTACTGCAAAGAGAAACAGTCATGGCATCGGACAGTCATTGTTATTGGAGAGTGACTTAATGAAGTAATAGGATTTTAAAAAGCCAGAGCCAATAGCAGCATGTTACAAGCTATCACAGGAAAAAGTGTTGTTTGTTAGTAACTATTGAATTGCAGACACTTAGCATTATTATTTATTACTTTCACTATATTGCAAACAATATAGGAAACAAAATAATAAAAGGCAACACAAGTGTAAATGTTAGGCAGCATTAGCTTCAGTAATAAAGAGCAAATTATAAAACAGACAATAAAAAGGCAACTGTTAGTTTTACTTAAACACAAAAGGCTACAGTCAAACACTAGTCGGGTGTGAGAGTGTGTTTGTGTGTAGTGTAACAGTGAATATAAATCAATAAGGGACACCGAGGTCTTACCCAGCCTCCCCTTTCGGACCATATCAGGCGACACGGGACGGAGTTTCCTCTCAGACTTGATCTCCTCCAGGATTCGCTCGTGCAAAGTCGGAGGAGGCTGAGCTGGGGGCTTCAGCTTCCGGGCCGAAACCTGTGACAGGGCACATCAGGTCAAAGATATGCAGATCAGAGCAGGACACGAACATTTACAGTGGGCCAGTCTTTCATCATGTCCTCATATTAACAGTTCACCTCATTCAGAGTTCAGAGCGCTGATTAAACAGCTGTAAGATTGAAGTTAGACTTAATGAACACTGCACATTCTTGGACTCACAACGCAGTTTTCATTCCCAGCTGTGCTTTTGTTGTGTTAAATTGTAAGTTTTATTCCCAAACCAGGATGAAAACATATGCAGACATAAAGAAAACATGAAAACTCCACACAGACAAGCCGTGCCCTGACCAGGAGTAAATCTGGAAGCTTCATGCTGTAAATTACGAGTGATAAGTCTGATTACCGAGAGGCTCAGCTGTGATAGTTGTAATACTCACAGGGTTCAGAGGGGGTCTGGACCTGATGAACTCGAGAATGACTTCATGAGCACTCTTCTTTAACCTCGGAGGAATATCCCCATTCACCTAAACAGAAAAGTGTAACTAGTTTATGCTGGTTTATGGTGTTACATCTACAAACAGCACTGTAAGGAGAAATTCTGAATATGACATGTATGAACTGTAGTTATCACAAAACCTAACAGGATTCAACTTCAAAAGCTCACCATGACTTTCCGCAGCTTGTAGCGTTTGGAGCGGATGTCGTCCATCAGCATCTCGTACGGAGTCAGCTGGTACTCGATGGGCAGAGGGTTGTACTGCCGCTCCTGTACTTTCTTCAGTTTCACTCCTTCTCTTAGGTTCCTCATCACCTGGACCCAGCAACGGGCCTGGGACGAAGAGGGATGTAACATATTAAGAGTTCACACCTGTTTATTTTTTTGTAGATTTTGATTTACAGTACAGTTTAGTTGGTTACGTACCCAGTCAGCATTTTGTAGTTCATTGAGCTCCCGGCCAGGCTCCTCTGATGACTCTTCCTCCATTTTACGCAAGTTCTAGTAAAAAAAAATACACTGAGTAAGAATTTAAACCAAAAAATCATATAACAATGTTAAAGGAGGGCTGTTTTATTTAAATTATTGCGTACTAAAAGTGTCACTGATACTGTGTGAGTGTCAATACTCAAGTCATGTCATGTAAACACTCAAAATAAATCTGGCCTCAAAGAAACTGGCTTACTTTTCCTCTTGTGTAAATGTTACTAGTGAAGCTGTATATGTCCGGGACAGTTTGATAAGGCAGTAACTAGATCACTAGAAAACAGCTGGCCACAACTGGACACTAGGACACTATGCTGCTGCTGTTACATAACATCCATAGCTGCATAATGTATTTCATCATGACATGAGAACGTGCCTGGAGAACATACAGTATCCCGTTACAACGTCATAACAGATCATTCTAACGTGCCCCGTCAAGAGGAGCTTATCATATTATCTCTCATTATCCTATTTGTGTGAGTGGAGCCACATCAAAGCCACATATTTGCATTTCTGAGTCCATCTAAAAAATGTTTAGCCATGGAGACAAAATTGTATCAGCACACCAAACCATTAGATGTCAAACTGAGTAATTAGGACGCAAACAAAGCAAAAACTGCCTCTTTTTTTTTCTCTTTCTATTTCTCTCAAACAGCTGACTGGAAGCACTGAGCAGATACAGGGAGCCTGGGTTGTTTCTGTGAATGGCCTCTGATTCAGCTGCTTTTTACTGAATCTCTTGCAGCAGGAGGTGTCTTTGTGGAGACACAAAAAGGCTCTCTTTGGCAGCGATGACTGGCTGTGCTGCAGAGTTATACTGCTCTCAAACACAGACAAGACGGAGCCACATTTCGGCAACAATAAGTGCTAAATAAACCACAGCTGCTTGTTCTTAAATAAACAGCAAATTCACACTACACCCACACACTTTATAAACCTAAAAATATGACTTTTTAACAGAAAAATGAGAAATATAAAGCTGATTAAATTGACAATTACGCAATGTTTTTAAGTTCAAACAGCTGCTACTTCCACTTGTCCCTTTTTTGTCTTGGGCCACCTTTTCAGCTTTCTCCACCGTGTAATAAGAGCCTTTCCTGACAGAGTTATGTAACTGGCCAAATCCCCTCTATTCATTCAGATTCACAACTCAAAAGGGCAGCAGCAAAAGCGGTGCATAGCAGAAGCCACCCTGAGGTAACACACACCATTAGACACAGCGCTTCACTCAGGACATTTCCAACCACAGCTGAGCCCTCGACTCGTCCCGAAGAAGAACAAAAGCCTCAAGTGACTGCTGTACTTGATAACATCTTGAGAAGCAACAAGATGCACAGTCTAAATGTGAGCAAAGTGTCACGTAAAGTGCAGCATGTAAAATTTGGTATAAACTGTTAAAAATAATGCAACAATAACACTTTTTGCATTTGCATGTCTCACTATTTTGGGTCAATCATGCTAGTCTGTCTTTTCTGTTTTAATCGCTGGAAACAGTTTAACATGTTCTCTTTATGCAGTAGCTTCTAGCAGCTATTAATTAACACAGTTTTAGGTGATTTATTTATTTTTTTCAAACAAAACAAGTCAATTGTTCGATATTGTTAAATTGCTTTTGTTTCTTTAGCAACATTTATGTGTTTCTAAATACAGTAAGCCTATATTTAATATGATTTAGTTACAGATTATGAGTGTAAAAGTGGATATCAAATAGTTTTTGTCCAAGTGATGTTTCTGTATCAATATGGCCGACTTTAATTGGGCATCAAAATCCCTGAACTAAGTGGTTGTGGCAGAGTACAAGTCAGCAAGTCCTCAGATACAGTCATTTGTGTCTGACATGGATTATAAACACGCCATTCCTCTTTAACTTTACTGCATATCAAGCTGTCAGCCAAGAGGACGTGGAGCACAGCCTGTTGACCACACTCTGTACTGATGCCTCAGAGTGTTGCAGCACAAGAAAACACAACCACAGTGACGTAGGTAGACTCTTAGCATTATTGTCAGACAAGTACATTAAGAGGAAGAAAAAATGAATAATAAGTGACCATAAGTACAAGTGTGATAAATATTACATCACAGGACTGGGTTTGAATTCCTCATTTCTGACATTCACTTCACACACAGTGAATCAGCTGACTGCACGGCTGTCTGGAAGCTTTATTTTCTAGATGAATAAGGTCTGTTACATGCTCGGAAAAGGCTAAAACATACACAAGCATGAGCAACACATTCAGTATTACTTACTTCCTACAATACAATGAAAACAAGGGGAGTCTAATGAGATGGATTAAGAACAAAGGACAGTTTTGTCTACTCCTTTAACCGTCTTATGTGTTGGCCTGGATGATGGAGAATCCCCATAGAAATGATGACAATGACTGGGACCCACCTGTTTGGCGCTCTTGATCTTCTCCAGGAAAGTGCGTAACTCTCTTGTTTCTGTATAGAGCGCCCGACACACTGCCTGGTAGTGACTGGGGGCATCTGACAGACTGGGCAGGTGAGCCGTGCACAGCTAAAGAGAAGAAATAAGAGGATATATGATTATATGTTGTGTTATTAGATTTAATTTAGTCATTTTACAGAAGAATAATTGCAATTGTTGTATTGTTAGTCTTTGTGTTTGGTTCAAATCCTCTTTACGCACAGCACAGAGAGAAGACAACACTTTTAAGGCTTTTTTTCTAGTTTAGAAGACACAGTCAGGCCTATACGTCAGAATATCTGTCCAAAATACCAGAAATCATTCATAGACATTTGTAAACAACTGCTATTAAATCCTAGGTCCACATAGTCAGCCCAGGCCTGTCAATGCCCCACTCACAAACTATGTCCTGGACTGGGGCTAGGCCATTAAACCAAAGAGAGCAATCAACATTCACAATTTAAAGGCAATGAAATCTGGCTTAAGTGTTTCAGTGATCAATTATTAAACATATAACATCAACATATATGCACTTCTGTTTTAAAAAAAACATCCCAGTATTAATAGTTGAGCATATTTACAGTAAAAACATGAGTTAATCTGGTTATAAATCGTAGTAAAAGCAGTAAAAAAAAAAAGCAGTAAAAGGTTAATTTAATGCCAATTTATTCATGGTGACCATGCCCAACTCAGAAGAGAGAAGAAGAATAGATAATAATAGCACAGTCAGTGTGTGAAAATATCATCTCTGTCTTCTAGTTATAGTACAGTAGGGCAGTAGAGGTGAGCCTAGTGAGCACAGAGAGCAAACAGACTAAAGGCACAAAAACAGAAGACAATTTAAACTGACGGGCAGCTCGCCATCAGGCAGCCAGATCGGCACACAGCACGGATACATCTCCTCGGAGAGCACTGTGTGTGTTTACGTGTGTGTGTGTGTGTGTGTGTGTGTGTGTGTGTGTGTGTGTGTGTGTGTGTGTGTGTGTGTGTGTGTGTGTGTGTGATGGTGTTACATAAACACTGAGGAGACATGTGAGGACTGACACAGTGACACTCACCGGACGAAAGATTACACAGGAGTTATGCGTCACTGTGGTTGTAATCTCACTGTTCAGAGATTTAATGCAGGTATAAATATTATTTATCATTTCAGTTGTTCAGTAAAGCTCTTTATATTATCCCAGAACATTGATCCTATGGTGTTAAAATCAGAGCCTTAAATCAAACTGGGTTGTGAACAAACAAAAAGTCTTCAAAAATGTGACCAATGGATGCACTTCTTCATATATTTTAACACAATTAAGCTCCAACAGTCTCTAATACTGGCACTAGATAGGGACACAATTAAACTAGATTAATACATTAACAAAACATAACCCATTTAAACTGAAAATTCACATATTGGTGACTTTGCTTTCCAAGGCAATGTTAAATTTCTAGGACAACTCTAAAAAGAGGCATAGGAAAATGTCGCCACTTACTTTGAGGACATCCTTGTAGCCGTGGACACTGAAGACACCATCAGAGGCGTCGTCGGCTTCGTCCTCTTCTTCTGTGGCCTCGTAGCCCTCGTCAGGACAGGGGTCCTTCTCGGTGTCGGCCATGTTGGTCATGAGGTCGATGAGCTGCTCCAGAGGAGGGCTTAGCTCCCGCTCCTCGTTCTCCTTTAGCCCGAAGTCCAGCGCTTTGTAAATCATGATTCCCAGAGACTCAATAACCTACAACACACAAGAAATAAAACAAGAAAAACAAATGAGTATTTTAACGTATTAATTATGATACTGATTTAAGATCAAAACGCCCAGCCCTACTTCACACATTATTTTCCTTTTTCTTTTGTAATGCATCAAGTTCAAAAGGATGTGCGTCTTTATTATGCAACATGATCCTCTTTTGTTTGCTGTTCCAGAGCAGAGCAGCCATAATACAGTGAACTTTTGACATACCCTTTAATGACACAGAGCCCCCTCCACCTTTTACACAAAGGCTAACACACACTGATTTCTGGCTTTGGACAGAAAAACCCAGGAGGCAGATTAATATTTCATCCTGATGCACGGTTCAAAGAAAGCTCCCATATCAATCCCACACATCTGACCAGCAATGTGAAGATGAATGTATTTATAAACACTTCGTCCTCAGTCATAATTTTGCCGTTTCCTCCTTTGTTTACATGTGTAGAAAACATTTTAGGTATGTAACAATTAGCCAGTCACACCTCACAGAAGATTATTTAAAAAAAAGAATAATGTCTAAAGTCCAAGCCACTATTAAGCTGTAGTTGGGATTTTCTGCTGGAGGAGTAGGCAGCAGGGTTTTTTTTTACAAATATTTATCTGGAAATCTTCTAAACTGTGCCTTTAACTAATTTAATTCACAACTGTATATATAACTATATATTATCCTGCTATACACATGAACATGACTTTTATCTGGTTATTGCTTGGATTGTGTATTGTATATGTTATAAAACACCATTACAACACAACAAATCAATACATTTTAACTGACTAGATTGATCCATATCTAGCTGTCATCAGTGTAGAAACTGATGACAGCTGCTGTAAGAGTGAAGTGTGGTGCAGCTTGGACAATGGCCAGTTTAACTCAGACACTATAGACAACCATTCAATAACAGCTGCTATTTAACATTTCATTTGTATTTCACTTCCACCAGACTTAGACTGTGACGTGAGGTCCAAACCCAAACAGATGAAGAAACTGGGCAGCTTATGTAAGTTGATGTGACGTCTCAGAGAAGTGACAGCAAGCAACTTGTATTGTTGTACTTTCCATAGCACAATATGGATTTATGTAAGGTAGCACTGGAACAAAACAAAAAACAAGCACAGGGAAAGGATGATATTAAGGAAGCTGAGCCAAGCCTGCAGTCAAACCACTTCACCTCTACTTCCACTCTACCAGAAAAACCACCAAGGATTCACAGCAACAAAAACGAATTTTCATGAGATATGAATTTTTACATTGTGTTTCATGTGTCTTATTTTGACATCTAAACTAGTACATGCTCTCTTCTGTGTAGATTTGGGTTTATTTAGTTTTGTTTTGGTCAATGAAGTGTTGAAAATGTCATCAAACACCATGCTTTTACTCTTGTTTCACCTTTTACTGAGCTGTGATTCAAATTAAAAAGACCCTGGTGGTGAAAGGGTGCTACATTTTTTATCTAATTAACCTTATTTATCTGTATTAATTTACTTAAATAATTAAATTGTCAGAAAGCTTGGTCTAAAATCTGTAAACAAAACCGGCACTGCCAACACCCAGACAAAGAACAAAAGCAGGAAATCCCGCTGGGAATAAATCTGCAGCCTTGAGCTTTAAAATAAGACTGAGTGTGCGCGTGACGGCGTATAAACAAACGAGCAGGATCTGTGAGCATGACTGACTGGGATAATGAACGGAGGCAGACGGAGAAGAGAGAGGGGGAAAGGTGCGAGGAAATGGATGCAATCAATGAGACGATGAGTGCTGTGTGATGGAGAGAGGTCAAACGGGCGGCGAAAGGTGAAAAAAAACAGTCGTAGGAGAGCGAGGGGGCACACAGTGAAGATCAAGGGCGGATCGATGAACACATGGAGAGTGTGGAGGAGGGGTCACATGAGAGATCTGTCCTCCCCCTCTCGATCACTATCACTGTGAGCTGGGGGTCCTCAGAGCGGCTGTGTGGGACCTCTTTGTCTGAGCTCACACCCACTGATATATGACACCAGAGAAATGCATGCCCACACACACACACACAGCAGACACCTCCTGGGACCTGCTAATGCCTCACACTATCACTATTCAGCTCATAATAACATAAAATAACTGGTACTGCTGGCCTTGTAGCTAGTTTTTTATATCTCAGCTGCTTTACTTTGATATCTGAACTAAACGTTAAGGCAAATTTTGTCTATTTCATGTGTATGGATGGGTGTGTCCTTTTGTATTTGTTTAGGTCAGTCAGGTTGACAGTAACAGAAGTCCTAGGCCCATGAAGGTAGCACAAGAGTCTGTATCATTCATGTATGGCTGCTTTGACTTTGCTTTTATTTATTTAGATTTATTGGCTTTTTGCATTTGTTAGTGGGAAGAAAGAGTGAAAGGATGACATGGAGCAGAAGACCCAGGCTGGGATTCAAACCTGAGTCGCCTTTTTATGTGATACTCACTTAAATTTGTGTCACTTTTTTGACAAGCTTGCATTTAGCAGCACTGATATCTGCTATTTTAATATTGAGTAAAGTTGCAGTGTTTAAACATATGGCAGACCTCTTTAGACTCTGTTTTCCACATATTATACAACTAAAGCTATGTCAAGAGCTGCCAGAAGTAGACCTTTTTAGTGGATAGATGGCCTCTGCACTAAATATACCTTCAGTTACAGGCTGAGCTGCAAGAAGACATTATGATAAATGATGCTGCAATCAATAACAATTTCCAGTTTTAATTAGTAATAGTCACATCACCTCCTCTCACTGCCGTCTGAATCAATTAAGCTGGAGTAAGAGAGTTGAAAATGTGATCATGCAACATACTTTCACCATAGTCTCACCCTTTACTGAGCTGTCATTCAAATTTAAAGAGACCCCGGTGATGAAAATGTGCCACACTCTTTATATAATTATCTGTGTCTGATTTTAAAGGCGTCAAGTACGACTCCATTAGCGTTTATAAAACCCAGCCTCTCGAACGGTTCCCAGGCTTCAGAGCAAACCGAGCGGAAAGACGGGATGGACGGGAGGAGGGTAAAAAGATTTGAGAGAGCTGTGAAACGCAGCAGTGGCAATCATCACAAACGGGCAAACGCAGCATCAAACAGTTAGAAGTCAGCGTTACTGTCACATAGAGGCTGCAGACCAATCGAAGGACGGGACTAAGACATCCACAAACAATGTCACCAGGTTTTATAACCTCTCAGCCACATTAACATAACTAGTTTACAGTCAGACCTCTTTATAAAGAATCAGTGTATGTTAAAACAAATACAAACATTTTCATTAAACACTTAAATGAGTCCACTGATCTGGTTTAGGAGAGACTATTTCATGTATTTCTTATGAAAAACGCCACTATTTTTCATAAAATACTGCATTCTCCTCCACTATTTGAGGAGAATATAGGTTTTTATAAGTTCATGCATGGGAGGATGTAGTTATGTCTCTGTGTCACTTTATAATGTAACTTAGATTAGGTTTCATGAACTGTCACTGTAAAAAGGGCTAGACCCCTGAAACAAACAATATAATGACAAAACCTGATGCTTTTGTGAGGCTATGTAGCGTCTACCTTTTATCTAAGATACAATGGAGAACAGAGACAGGTATCTTATGTCAGGCCTTGTGTGTACTTTTAGTGCACGTATCAAGGAAAAGTATGGGTAACAGGGCGAGTAAGTTACCTTAAGAGCCCTTTAGGAGCCATTTTAGGTACATACTACATATAATTTCATGACATTAACTCCAGATATTAAGTTTTGATAAGTTGGTAAAAAAAAATCACAGTGGTGACCTGCCTGTGTCCATGTCAATTACCCTTTTCTCCCTCTTTGTCCACTATCACTATCAAATAAAGGCTGAATTGGCAAAAATAGCCTACATCTTCAAAAAAGAAAAAGACAGCAGCGTGTTGTAAGTATTATGCTGCATATCTCAAGCCATTGACTGTACACATAAATATATCATTATTAAGATTAAGATCACAAACAAGTTCGCAATACAATGACCGGAGCAATAGCAGAGGAAAGTAGTTTTATTTTCCTAAGAGAGAAAAGTTTAGACTGCAGTACAGTAGTGCTCCCACTGGTTTTAATTACGCAGCTTTATGTGATTCTCGCTGATCTGAGACCAGAGCCAATCCCATTAATTACATACTGAGCTAAATCAAAGACAATCTACAACGGCCGAACACTGTTAGAGTGAACCAACAGTAAATTACTGAACTCAGCGAAAACTGAGGTGAATTAAAGGATTTGTAAAAAAGGACTAACATTTTATTTCACTGTTAACTGGGTCACATGACGTTATTGTGGTTGTGAAAAAGAAACAGAACTATGTGGTATTTCTTTATCTTCTCTTGTCTAGATTATTCAACAATATAGTTGAAGTCTATCTGGGAACCATTTCATTTGGTTTTACAACAACAATGTCTACATCTGTGAGACACATGGGACAAATCTTCTCCGACTCACGCTTCACCAAACTCTTCGAAACAAACCATTACGCTCAGCACTTACCCTTCACCGCTTGACTGATTATTGAATGTACTCTCAAAATGTAAATGTGCTTTTAAGTGAATGCTAAGATAGACCATCACACATTTTATGCCCTCGGAGATAGCAGTCATTTCCTTTATGGCAAAAATAAACTACAAGTCTATTTTCTGTCATTTTTTTCTATTTAGCCAGTATAGTCCCATTGAGATTGTTGATCTCCCTTTCAATCCTTTTAGTCCTGGCCCCACAGTGGACCTATTGTACATGTTTTTCAGTGGTAGGTGAAACCGGAGCACCTAGGCGGGTTTGCAGGGATAAAACCTGGACCTTCTTGCTGTGAGGTTCAAACCACTTTGCCATTACTTAAAGGAATAACTTAACTCGCATAAAAGACTTTCAGAAGACAAACACATGCACAATGCTCTAATTGGATTTATGCTGATGTATTTTACTGCTGAGTCAAATGAAGAAACCAAATTGGATCGTTACATTTGTCTAAAGAGTCTAAAATACAGTTATATTGATGCCCCACTGCCAGGTCACCACGTCCATCAGAAGCAAGTTAATCAATAAGTGACTGATAAATGATTTTCTTAGTCGAGCACAGGCTATTGACGGAGAAACAGGCCTCATATTGTAAGTCGATTCACCGTGACACAAACAAACGACTGAATTATTTCCTCTGAGGCGAAAACAAATGCAGCAGATTCCTTTCTCCGATTCTTACGCACGACTTTGCCGCTCTGACCTCTGACAGTCATATGACCAAGCATTGGTTGCTTTGGTTGCAGCAGGGTGCAGACTTCCTCTTCCACTCCAGAAACTCACTTTAAGGCTCTTTAGTTGAAATAATTCATGCAAAGACAAAAGCAAGGAGCAGACATCAGTGACAAAGCAGGTTAATTACTCCTGACTAGAGCTGGAAACAAGATTGTATTGTATTACCTCTCATGAAAAAGATACCAGGATTTTTATTAAAATGCTATTTTACTACACAGACACACATTGCATTAAAGACTTTGTTAGACATTTCAATTGAGGCTCCAGTTAAAATGACACCACAATTCAATTACTCAGTGCAATCACATTGTTAAACTTTTCAGCTTGTCACAGAAAAATATAAACAAAACTTAATGCAGATCTAGCAACGGAGGATATCAATTATGACAGGGTTAAGACAATACCAAATACAGCTGACAGGATCAGTTTAGCATTGGTATATTAGACAAAAAACACCTTAACTGAACAAATGTTGGCAAAAATTAAAATTAAAAAAGTGTCTGTGAATTGTATCGAATATGATAAATACAAAAGTGATTTAAAGCCATCTATGAAAACATGACTAATTGCAAAGTTGCTCTTTTGCAAACACCATCAAAATGAACATTGATTGTGATTCCCAGCCTTACTCCTGACTGAACAGTTTGCTTACATGAAACACTAAAATGTCACATTTCGTCTAATCCTTTGCCAGACTTCAAAGCTCTAGTTTTACAGAAGCATTGAGCATGACTAGTTAAACTTTAACTGAGAGGAATGTGATAAAAACATAATCCACACTTGTCTGAAGCATCACGGGACACGGAGCCAAGGGTCAAAACATTCCTTGAAAACCTCTTTGATATCAACAAATATTTGAACTAATATCTTTTCCACATGAACATACAGTATGGTTAATAAAATACTGATAGAGAGCCACGCTGTGCTCAGAGGAACTGGGAGCAGTGACTGTGAAGAAAACAGCATCATCTGACATTCCCAGCCGCATCATTTGCCATACTTCATGCTCTTTTAAAGGCATGTGTACATAATGTGTCAGCTTCGGCTACACACGTGTTTCAGTTCATCGAGCTATGGCTAATTCCACGCTGGATGTTAGCGGTTTGAAGAAGAAGAATCAAAGAGTGGTTTTGTCAGACAGTCCCTTACACACTGCATTGAAGGAACTCATCGCGAGTGCAAAGCTGCTTAGGAGGGATTTGTCTATGAAGTTTCACATTCCCAGCCTCTACAGTGAACGCTGTGTGTGCTATTCACTGTCCATCTGTTATCACAGCTCTATTAGACGGCAATCTGCCAACAGAAAACCCTCAAAACTACCGCACACTCAAAAGTTAGTGAAACATCCTTGATAAAATTAAGTTAAGAGATAAAATAGACTGTTTCTAAATGTATAAATAGCTATGGGAGATTTTAACAGTAAGAACAGGGTGGAGATAGTGACTGAGACAATAGTTAAATAGCCCCTTAATTATGTCTTCCAGAGCTGTCACCAAATGAGGGGCCTTACTGTGTGACATTTTGAACAAGTCAATCAGCGAAGCCAGCTGGGGTCTAGTGCTCGTACTGAGAGAGCTGGTAAAGGCCAGAGGAAGAAAATGTATGGGCTTCATGTCATTAAAGCGGAATATAAAATATTGATTCATATATATTCAGAAAAAATAAAAGGTCAATGGTGCTTGAGCTTGTCACACTTCATAAACGTCTCATTAGCATTCAAGGTTAAAGCTGTAATAAGGATTTTAAATAAAAACATAAATTTATCCTCACACAATGGATGTCCCTTAAATTTCACTCTTGTGACCCTCCTGAACAATACGGAGGTGAATTAATCCATAAACCAACTACCGTCTCCATGTATTTCACCATTTTACTGCTTTGTTTACATCAGAAGTCACAGAATCAAACCTCACGGAAAAAAAACAAGAAATACAGCTGAACTATTTAAAAAGGAAGCCAAGGTCCATTCAAAAGTCAGAGTAAACCTGGATTTCCATTTCACTCAAGAGCACACACTGTGAGGCCTAAAAGAGAAGAAGGGAAACAGGCCCATGTTTGTTTACAAAATTTGTCTGGAAATCCCATTTTGTAGCTTTAAATGATTATGTAAAGTCATTGTGTCAAACTTTCCAACCTCATAATCACAAATAATTACAGAAATCCTATCTTGAGCTGCAGAGACTAGACATGAGTTAAAACATAAACAGTCTAGAGTGTTAGAGGTGTGTTTACATCAATAACATAATAATATGGACAAATCACAACCTGTTTTGTGATACAAAAGTTAAACCACATGTATGTGCGTTACAGACTTGAGGAGTATCACGTCACACCCAAGGCTTATGACACTTCAAACCACAGTTATGCCAGTGCCAGGATTTAAACTAATCTTGCTCTAATCTTCATGTTATCTGTGTTGTAACCCCCCTCTTACTATAAATAGCTAATGTAACTGTGGAAATATCCTTTCATAATCATAATTTGAGGCTAAAACCACTATTTTATTGCTTTTGAATAACATATTAACTTGGTCTATTTTCCAAGATGCATTATGTGAGGTTATGAGGCAATCCATGAATTATTAAGACAGAAAAAAAGTTTATTTTCACCAGCAACCCAAATTAATAACACAACAACAGCACCAGTGTGTTAATACAAACACATCAGCTTCCAGACACATACAACCTTACTAACACATACAATATAAAAAGAATAAAGTAGTCACTCACCTCTGCTGTTGTGCAAGGGCTGAATTTACCTGCAGAGAAACAAAAAAAGCAGTGTTACAGGCAAATAAGCTGCTTACAGAAAATCTCAGCGAATGAATACATACAGGGAGTGTGGCCATAAGTGAGAGTAAATCCACAACTAAGTTACAATCTAAGTACAGGAGACTCAAAATTCTCCAACAATTATTACATTTTCAAGAAACCATCAATAAGAATGTTGTAATTATTAAAGAGACTAAAGCGACAGATGAAGATGAATATTCAAATATGACACTGCTCAGGCTCAACAGAGGGATTCACACCAATGCCAAAAATGCCAAATGTCTGTTGGGATGTTTATTCAGACGTCCTTGAGGGGTGTAAACCTAGAATAACTTCTGATGTACAGAGGTTTCATTTTGTTGTTTAAGCCAATGGAAATGCCACTGCAGCAAAAAAGTAATAGAGGTGGAAAAATAAGGGAACTACCCATGCACTCAAATATATTGGATTAACAAAGTGGCAGCTTACTCCCTAAAAATCCACCGTGAGAGGACTTTAAGCTGATCTGAGCAACTATTTTGAATATTTAACTCATAAGCGTTTACATATGTGTTAGTGCTGTTTAATTTCTGATATTATGAATTCAAATAAATGTAAACTATAGCTGCACAACATAAGAACTGCTTGTATTGCAGTATTGTTGGGATATCTCATACATAATACTTGGTCTATTTTAATTTTGGATTATGAAATGGAGTGTGTCTCATTACAATATTACATGAAAAACATGTGACCAATGACGACCAAACTCTTCCCAGAGATTTGTGATGCATGAATGAGTTTCCTTCAAAGAAAAGAAGACCCACATCTCCAGGCAATATCGACGGATGTCTCAGCTTTTTACAAGATGAACAGCTGACCTGATTAACAAACAGCTTTTTGTAGTAAGACATGCAGCGGTGCAACGCCAGAACAGCTCTGACATCATTTCATGACCTGAACTTGCATCAGCAGATTTGAACGACCTAGTGATGTGTGACAAAAAGCAAACAATGTATTTCTCAATGGTAAAGGGCTTGAGGAGAACAAACTGATTAGTCATTGTCTTGTTATGACACAAACACAGTGTGGCACAATATGATGGATCCCAGATGAGCTACTAAAAACAAATATGACGTTTATTTGAACAGTCTCTCTTTATTTTTCACAAATCCAGGACCCACTTGTGAATAGTTTTGTCTGTCTGAAAGGCACAGGGAAAGAGAGACTGTGGTAAAAGCCACAGATAACAACCAATTACACAAGCACTTTAGGCTCAAACCATCTGTAGGCTGGTCAAAATAATGACTCCTTCAGGCATTTACCTTCAACCAGTGGAAGTACTGCCTCAGTAAATATTTTAGTCTTGATGTATTAAGGGAAGAATAAGGAATAAGGAAGCTTATGCCTATTTAACTTCATTTATAATGGTTTACACAATGAACAATGTTATACAAGAAATATATAAATAATGAATTGAAATGTCATTAACAATTGTTAATGTTCAATTAATCTGCTGCGATGCATCAAGTGACTATTTTTACTAATCAAATCTCAGCTTTTTAAAGGGTCCAGAAAGCAAATATAACAAGGTATACAATAAAATATAATATACTGCAGTTAAAGTATAAAAAATGAATAGGCCTGCAACAAAAAGAGGGTAAGAGAAGCTGTGAAATAATGCTGAAAAGAATTAAAATTGTGCAATTTTGTCTGTCTCTCCATATATATTACTACTGTATGAGAGTCACTAACTCACTATTCTGTTTTCTCAGATAAGGTAGTCATATAAGAATGATAATTTAGCTTTAGGTGTATAAGCATTGTAGGAAATAAATTGTAATGTGTGACTGAAACAAAATAGACTGAACTGAAATGGTTTGTTATTATACCGAATGTTTTTTCATGTAAAAAAAAGAGCAGTTCCCATCAGTTGATCACAATAGCCTTCGACAAATGTAAGAAATAACACAGCTTTAGCTTTTACGCTCCAATCTTAAACAAAACTAAAACATTTTGTTATAAATTACATAGACACTATGTATGTCTTTGTCAAAAATACTGTTTAGATTCATTTACATTGCCACATTTATCAGTGACGTTGCTTAGAAAAAAACCTCCCCTCTTCTGTCTCAAATGGTAGCGTCCATGCTTCTAAAAATAACCCATTCATTCAAGATATAGTCTCTAAAGCTACAGGCCACAACCAGCGTCATCATCACAGCTGTGCTTCTCCAACGCGCTCGTTAAAAAGTCGATTAGACAAAACATATGCAGCATTTATTGGACTTTAACACTGACTGTGCAGCACATCAGAATGTATGTAGTAGAGATAAATGCATGTCTCCGAGGCCCTCAGGTGCTCTGTTACAGCCAGAGGAAGATGGATGGGTGTGTGTTTAGCTGTATGGGCTGCAAATGTGATCACAGCAACCATTACTTTAGCTTATCAACACACTGAAATCTATACTATTTATTAATGTATGTTATTGTTCACAGAAACGCCTCTTTCCTTTACCATGTGATGCACTGTCATCTGCTTCATTCAGTTTAAGGATTCACGATAGCTCCCATGTAACTAGTCAAGGCTCATTACCATAAAACACAATCAGGTCACAGTAAAGGGTCTACATGGCCCCACAGACACATTTTCAGTCCAATTATTGCTGTGATTTCTCATTTAGCTTGTCTTCTGGCACTACAACTGTCTGCTCTCACTTTCTTGGACATTTTTAACCTTGGGATATAAACAGTGTCGCATAGCTTCAGGGCTCTGTCTTGTCACTTTTTTAATGGCTCATCATTAATTATAGCTGTAATGAACAGAGGCTCCCATGACAGAGATGGTAATGAATAAGCAATAGCTCCAGACACAGTAAATGAAGATCCACATTGGGTCGTGTGTCTGTTCCTATTTCCATGTAAATATAAATAGACAGAGGCTACATGCAATGCTGTACTATCCAAACTAATTTCACAATTCAACATTTTAAGCAGCTTCAATTGAATAATGGTGATTTTGTAGATTGTGAATAGGTGTAATAGTGACAAATAGAGAACATGTGTATTTTGTTTAAAATATATGAATAAAACATGCAGTATGAGCCATAAACTTTGTATATTTTGTTTAAGAAAAAAACAATTTCTAGTTATAATAGAGTAATAATAGAGAATAATATAATTAGAGTGTAATTTCATTGCTAAAAAACTGTTAAAAACAAAGAGATACTTGTTTAATGTGAACACGTGCTCCTTTTATAGTGGCTTATTTTGATATTATCCCAGTAAAACAGGAGTTGCATGGAGGCAGAGGGGTACATAATACAGGGGTAGGTAAATGTAATCTAAATCTTTGCCCCTAGGTTGTTTGTCACTGTCTGTTTGTGACTAACAGGCCATTGTCCAGGTGTACCCCGCCCAAGGCCCCAGTCACCTGCAACCTCCAACGGGACAAAGTGGGCGATACAGGAGCACATGTTTGTTAAGTTGTAGATTGAGTTTTTTCCATTATTAAAGACTGAAACATATTACATGTCTTCATTCAAATAAGTTAAAAACTGTGGCAGTAACTAATTGTGGCCTTTTTGAGTTCGGGAATCCCAATATATCCCATTATATGCACAAATAAACAGTTCATACTTAGTTTGACATTAGCAATGGGTCCTGTCATGGTACAGTTGGAACCTGGAGGAAAACATTGACATTATAGGTTTGTACTTTTTGTAATGTCCCTTTGTTTGTGTGTCATTTTTTGATCAAAAGCAGCTATACATATACATAAAAAGTAAAGTGCTTAAATATAAGCGCTATGAGCTTGCACCTCTTCTGTTTTTATGTGCTTAAATTGCCTCAGATGAAGCTTAAATGACAAAACCAATCCACCCAAACTATCATCACAGTAGGCAGCAGTATCTGAAGGTAAAGTTAGGCTTAAGTTGGTGGCTGTCTGCTTTAGTTTTGTGCCGTTTGACGTCAACCAAGACTGCATCCATAAGAAGGGCAGGATTTTATATTAGGTTATTTTTGGTTTCAGAGTCCAGCCCTAACAGTGACACTAGCACACATGCATGAATCATGGTCAGTGCCCACACATTCAAGCTGCTGTAATCAGATTAAACAGACGAACACACCGATCTCATATGAAGCAGCAAACAGGATTTGAATAAAAGATGAAACCACATGATCAACACACGTGCCTTTAGCGATGGAGAAACACTGAAAATAGGTTTAAAAACACAGCGAGAAGCTCTGAGTGTGAGACAGAAGCAGCAGAAACAGAGCGGGGGTGGCCTGGTGGAGGAAACACAGCCCTTTGTTTATGGTCAAGTGTAATGAAGCCTTGACTGTGACTGTGATAGATGCAGATTTAGCACCTGATTTGAAATCTGTGGAGATACAGCATGTCAAAAACCGCGCTTTATGTAATTGTTTGTGCATAACTGACACCACAAATTGTGCTAAAACAATCAAGAGGGCAAATACAGCTTAGATTACAGCAAGATTTTAAAATTGGAATAAGATAGTAGTCCTGGTCATAAACATAAAGTGTGGACACTGTTTCTTTTGTGTTGCATTTCGCCATTGGCCACATATTGCTTTTTAAAAAAAAATCCTGATTGCGTAAAGTCTTGGGCATGTGCTTGTTCTTCCCTTGAGCCTGAAAACAAAACCTATGTCCAAATGCTGAATGGTTATATCATGGATCTCTTTAACAGCTCTAAAATCGCCTACTCTAGCTTTAATTGTAAAACAAGTGATGGCCTAGCAATGTGCTAAGCTACATATTATTATTACCTTTACATCTCTGGTGCTCCACGCGAACAGAGCCGTCTTTTTGTATCCTAACATCCCCGGGACCTGATATCTTCCTCGGAGCCGCGGCAGAGGATGCTCCAGTCCCGGTGGAGCTCCTTCTGGAGGCTCGGTGTCCCTTGGCCAGGGTCCGGCAGCTCTGGAAACACACCGCCCATGCCTGCTCCTCGTTGATGGGCTGGTTGTAAAGGCTCAGTATCTCCTCCAAAGACAGGTCCTCCGCTTCCTCCGTCGGACTGAGCGCTGTTGCAGCATCCATCAGCCCTCCGTGCTCCAGGCCGAGGCTACATGAGAGCTAACCCGGACACATGGATGCTTCCTCCGGCCTCTCGGTGCAGCGGCGGTGGGATACAGCTGGTTCACGTTTGGACACAGACGGAGTGCGCTGTGGATGTGCGTCTGTGTGTTTCTCGAAGCTGCGAGCCTCATTTGTCTCCTTCATCACATGATCCTCTCCCTCTCTTTCCTCCGCTCACTCTTTCTCTTTATCCCTCCTGAGTGTAGGTCTTGTTGGAAAAGATTATCACAGCTCTGTTTCATTTAGTAATCGAGCTTAATACAGCTATGTGCTTCAAGTGGTGGGAATATATAAGCACTCATAGGTGTTAAACAGCTTCTAATACCAGGCTACTCGCTGTTGGTGATAAAAAATTAAATTATAACTAAAAGAAATTATTAAACTTATTAAGACACATGACAGCCATCCGTTCAACCATCTAGTGTCATATAAATGATGGCTCTTTTAGTTTAATAATAATAATTGTAATAAAAATAAACTATTAAATTAAATTATCACATTTTATAATTACTTGGATATGCATCTTTTTTTTTTTTTCATTTATTTATTTTTTCTAATTAGGCCTACTTAAAAAATAAATATATATGTGGTACTAAAAAAATATTGATTCAAAAAAGTTAAGGTGTGTTGTTGTTTTTTTTTACATGTTTCATGACTTGCGAATGACTATTGTGGCAAAAGTAACACTGTAAATTTTATCACAAAATAACCAACATATCCTTAAAATGAGTAAAACATGTAGCTTTAAAAGTAAAAAACAAAAAATGAAGAGCAGGTCAGTCAGGGTTTACAAACTAATGAGGTCCAGTAACTTGCTCTTAAAAGCACTGTAAGTGTATATTGTGTGTAAAGTATTATAGAGCATGAAAAACAAAATTAAAGGGGCATTCATAAATTGAATACACCACTATGTAACTCTGATGAGGCACATTACAATCTCCTCTAAACACATTGCTCTCCAAATCAACACAACCCTGCACAATGTCCTACCTGTGATGAAGTTTATTTCTACATGTGTATGGCTCCAAGTATAGAACAGTTGTGTGCCTTTAAACACTTGCAGAAGTTCTTCACAACATTATTGAGATGTGTGATTTTTCCTGGACAGAAAGCATAAATATTATGCATAAGTTTAGTATCACAATATCTTACACAAAGAGGGATCTGATCTTACGCTGAAGTATCTAACCCTTCTCGCCCAACCAACCAAAAGGCACGTCCATGTGTGAGAGATGACTTCATTGTGTGCTACAGACACTTGCTGTATGTAAAACCCATATGTTTTCAAACATTTTTCTTAGCTATGAGATAATGTACAAAGAGATGCTCTGTTTGGAGCCCTCTGCTGTCTGTATCTCTCCTGAAACACATTTCTCTAAGATATGTGGAGTTTAAATTCCTCGAAATGGCCACTGGCTCTGCAGCTGATCATGAGTCATCACAAGGTTTCTCTGAGGATCTCTTTCTCCGTTTTCCCTTAAATTATTCTCTCACCCATTTTTTACTTCCTCTCCATGGATCAGCACCATATAATATTCGCATTGTGTCACATTCACAAGGTTTCTTTTTTGAAAGACGAGCAATTTGTTTTATACATGTACAGGCTTTGTACATCTTTTTCCAAGTCAAATCCATGCTTTTTTTCCCAGCAGTTTCAAGGTCCATTTACAGAACTTTACCACCGTAATAACAAATTACATATTGAAAAATATTATTATTGTGTAATAGTAGTGAATGCAAGCTCCTGCTGTAACTGTACAGAGTGATTGTATAGTTTTTGGTGCATCTTGTCTCAAAATTAACCTCTTTTAAGTCTATTTTTTGAGTGAAATACAAACGGTTTTCCAAAGGATGATGTTTAATTCTCAACTCCTACGTGCCTTGGTCTTATATATAATATTATTTTATTACTGTTTATCAATCCACCAATTCACCAAAATCATATTTCCACCAATAATTTTTATTCAATTAATGGCTTACACATTACATCTATTTAAATCTCTTTTGACAGCAAATATACACAACATAAGACGACACACACTCATTAAACAACTCTGCTATACAACCTCAAACACATACCAGAGCTGGTCGCCATGGTTACAGTGACGTGCCTCTCCATTTGTAAACACAAACCTGGTGAACACTAACAGCTATCAATACTCACCAACACATATGGAATGACGGCTCATACGGATGATTTATTTTTCACTTCACGTCAAAAAAGAAAGTGGCTTGTAAACAAAAAAACAATATTTAAAATTCATTTTGTGCCATTGATGAAAAATAGCAGAAGCCTATTCACCACGAGGAACAGACATGCAGCACTCAAGCAGCTGAATGAGAGGGGGGTGATAGTGAGGATGGACACGTGACATGAAGAAGAGGGATAGGAGGATGTGTACCAGAAAAACATAATTTAAGAAAGGGTAAAAACTGATCAGGTTTAGGTCTTGAAGTCCAGCAGGTTGCAGTCAATCTTGTAGTAGACGTATGGATAATACTCCTGCTGACTCAGGTTCAGTCCCGGGATGTCCATCGCCGACTGGAAAACACAGCAAAGGAATATTTTTATCATTTAAAGTCAATATTTGCACACGTTATTTGACAAAACAGCATTCAAAGCAACATTACGTACATTTTTTGAATTGGCACTGACTCAGGGAAACTGTCTGTGATTATACTGTTGGAACTGGTGCTTTTAAGTATTTATCTTTATGTGTAAGATGTGTGGACAGTTTTGTAAATCGTGTATCTGGCTAAATATGTTTTCTCGTCAGTTGCAAAGAGCTACACACTGGAGTTTTTGGTGAGCTGTGTGCACAATGTCTATGAAAGATAAATTATTCTTCTTTTTTCATGTGACCGAACAAGCTAAATTGTTTGTATTTTATGGTAAAATATACATGGTGTAAATGATTAAGGCTAAAGCAATATTTAGAATTTAGTCACATTGTTTACAAAGCGATTTGGATAACAAAAAAACTGTTAAATTACATTAAAGTTACTTAATTTTTCTCTTGTGAGTAATTATTGGGCATGTAGAGCATATCTGATAAAATAATATGTTGAAGATTAATGAAAATTAGTCCAACACTGACTGGTCTTTAAAAAGCCATCGCAAATATCTCGAAGTGCAAGAAGTGTAATTACGTTCAATAGGGAGATAATCATATTTCTAGTGAGGATTAAATGGTTATTCTGCTTCAAAGATGGAAAATTGCTGGCGTACTCGCACAAATGCAATAGCCTGGTTGGACCAAAAGAGGGCGCACCAGTAAAGCTTGAGCAAATTGAAACTGCAATAATAAACTGCACAGTCTACAGTTTATGGTCTCATTTCCAAAGCACTTACATCAATGATAGCTGCTGCACTGCTGTCCAGATGTTTGTAAAGATCATTGAGCACCTCCCTCAGTTTCTTCATGGTTTTCTTGTTTGGCTGAAGAAGCATGGCCTGAAAGTTCACCGGCAGCCCATATCTAAAAGAAAAATATATTATTTACTAAACTGACACCATGTAAATACTGATCATACATTGAGCAGAGAGAATACCTGAGAACAGACTCCACAAAGACCCTTAGTGCTTTGATATGGATCCATGCGATGAAGGCCTCACTGAAGTTTACCTTCAGCCATCGGACAAGTGGTCCCTGCACAGAGCAAAGGCAAGGTTTAATAATGAATGTAATAACAATAATTCTGCTAACCAAAAAAAAGTCAGACTAGACAGTTTTATTTCAGTATTGTCTAGTCACTTAGCTATTGTTTTTTAGCTTTGAGTAACTATGTAGAAAAGCATGTCTTAGCCCTTGTTTCACACATAACGTATTATTTAAACTTCATAAATCCTTACAAATTGTTTCTTCTTATCCGTAGACAGCCGTGTCATCTCTTCTTTGTCTGCCTTCATTTCCTCTTCATTGTACTGAAACTCTCTGACTGTGAACCTAAAATTAAGTTGAAAAAGGACAATATTTTTAGCATCATTAGGAATATTTCTATTTTAAGCTATTACAAACATAGCCAAAAGTTGTTTTCAATATTAGATACTTTGAATAGAACAATAAGCATTTTTCTTGCAGATGCACTTCATGTTTCGGGCATACAGTGGTCTTTGCATTTAACCAACTTATACATGTCTTACTTGTTCTCTCTGGCTTTGTGTTTAAAGTCGTCAATGGCTTTCCTAAACAAAGTGACACTGAACAATCCACTGTCATTGTCTTCAAATAGTAAACTGTAAAAAGAGAGACATTATTTTTATTTGTATTTAGAAAATGTTAAACACACAGAGTATACAGTGCCAAATAAAAGGTATAACTTACTTTGAGGATCGAGGCACAACCATCTCAGCAAGAGTTTCATATGTTTTCTGCCACTCGGGGTACGAGGTCCTTATTAGTAAAATAAGGCAATAATTATGAATAACTTTTTTATTTTTCTATTTACTGATTAACTACTATAACTTACTTTGGTACAACCACCAGCAGAGTGATGAGATACTCTGAATCAAGCACAAAATCGTCCTTCTTTACGATGTCAGCCAGGCTTCTGGTGAGCAGGCTCCCCCTGGTGGCAGAAAACAATGATACAAAAAATTAAGAATATTATAAGCAGCCATTATAGTGAACAGTACAATTTATAATATGCTCAGAAAAAATCCTCACAAATATATAAACACATGCTAAAAATGAACGTAAAATGTTACTGTGAAGAATTAGGCCTAATTTTTTAAATATTTCATTTTGAAGTGTTGTTGAAATGTTAAAACAAAAGCTAGAAATTGAAGGTGCTTTACGTAAACTGCTGTAGTATATTTGTAGTAAATAGAATATAAACAAAAACTATGCTTTGAATAGTGTATAATGACAACAAATTAACACTCTTAGGCTTAGGTTTAGGGGATTTATGAACTGAACAGATTTTATTTCCATTTTTTAAAAGGTTTCCAGTTTGTTCATAGACAACTGCAGGACGCCATAGCTGTTTACATGCTCTAAACAGACAGAGTGTAATGTGTGGAATTGCAACCTGCACTTTCATTTACCAGACACACAATAAGTACTTACGCATTCTTTCTCTCCAAGTTTTGCAGGTTTCCCTTTAGATTGTTGTAGGCAGATGCTCTGGTCTTTAAGTCATTGTCAATCTGAGTAACTTGCTGGAAAGATAGTAGCGATGGAGAAATTAGAAACAGTGTAGGCTTATAAAATAAATATTATAAAATCGTACAAGACCAGAGGACAGACCTTAGAGATGATTTCAGAGATATTTTTAAGTGATTGTTTTATGGGATATTTTGCCATGTCCCACTGAAATCTTGTAATGTAGGTGACAAGATCAACTGAAAAAGGGTGAAATGGTTGCAGTATTATCATCAAATTATGTCTGTTCTTTAATGTTTTTTTTATATTCTCTATATTCTTAAATATGTTGAGATCCATCATTTATCTACGTCCATACCTCCATTGGCCAGAAGATTCTCCTGGACTTTGTCTCGACTGTCTTCCAGCACGTCAGCCATGTATTGAGCCACCTTCTTCACCACACTGTGAACAACCAGCAGACATCAAAACACAGCTTCCCAACATAAACTGCATCCACAAAGCCAGTGGAAACCACACTTGCTCACACAACCACTTTGACCTCATTCTCTAAATTTAACACAAACACACACACAGATCAAAAGCCTTCACATTTTGCTGCTGAACTAATGTTCTGACAGGGCAATTTATAACATGGCAGACTTTCAGGGTTCAAGGTTTTTAAACAGCAGCACATCAAAGCAGGACTGTGCCTATTGAAGCAGAGCCATGTATAGCCAAGACATGATGATTGTGAACAAAAATACATTACACAAGTCATTTAGATATGTATTTTAAATCAATAACTAATAGTACAATTATATATGCAATAAATACAAATGAACATATGCCACAAATATAGTCTAAAAAGCAATAAGGAGCCAAAACTTTCTGTAGTCAAACAAATGTAACTGTGTGTGTTGGCCCTTCTCACAGCCTTGAAAATATCTACAAAGGAAGCGATGCAGAGCTTTGCGGTAATGTCTGTGTGTTACTTTTAGATGTCAATATTTCCAAAGGACTATAAATTACACCTCAACATATGAGCGGCACATAAGTCAGCGGGTTTAAATATGACTAAAGAAAGAGCGGCTGGTGTGTCACCCAACTGTAAATTGCCAAGTTTAGCCTGCAAGCCCAGCTCGCCTCAGACTCCTGTGAAATTCCTCATTGTTAGAAAGGATTAGGGAACGGTTAGCAGACTACATCACGGAGGCACTGAACAGGTACGAGTTTTAGGTCCTAAAACAAAGGCTGCAGTCAATGAGATACATGGCTCTGTAAGACAACTAGTTATTCTTGACTTGTCCAAAGCTCTTTAGTCTCTATAACTATTGAAATGAGAAGACCCATGTTTAGTTAAGAGTGCTTCCTTCCAGCATACAGTGGATCCGAGAAGTTATGTTGACAAAATTAAGATTTGCTGTATGTCTTATGGACAAAACCCTTGACAGCACTGATAGCATTTTCATTTTAAATGTTTTAATGTTATATTGTTGCCTGGATGTATTTTGCTGTAGTGTTTTTATTTTGAGGAAAGGCTGCAAGGAAACCAGTTTGGGTGATTATGGTTGTTAAAATCTTGAAAAATAATAATAAAAAGAGTACTTATTTGTAGCCCCTTTCACATAAAGAACATATACAGACTTTAACCTGACTTTATCAGGAGGGGATGCATGTGTGAACACAATGCACTAAACTTTCTGACCAAGAGATAATCCTGTTGGAACAAAGTAACCTCTGGCTAGCTGTCACACACTGAGTTTATCCTCCTGCTTCGTGTTATAAATGGCAGCTATAAGTAAGCGCCATAATATACAGCTTCAGCATGGTCTACCCCACCACCATGTAGAATATCTGTATGAACACAAATCTGGTAGATGGAAATGCAACAAAAGGCCTTCAGCCTTTTAATGCAGTGTGGAGAAAGTCTGGAACATCCGCCAGTAAACATGTGTGAAATGAGCTTATGACAGCAACAACAAGGTTCAAGTCAGTAGAAGCCTACCTTTCGACAAAGGAGTCTAACTTTGCCAGCTCATCTGACAGTCCCACTAGAACATCTAGTGTCCCCACCTGGGTTAGGACAGAAAAGACAAAAGTGAAACGTCAGCACATCATGACTTCACCTCAGGGGTGTTTGTTTAAAAGGGGTCGGCGGGTTGTGTTTAAAGATCTGGGGCTCACTCGGCCTACAGTGACTCCAGATACTGGGGGCCCGATGTGCTTAGGATGGCGCCTCTTTGTCCAGAGTCGTTCATACATTACTAACAGTTCTTAGAGAACATTAGAGCGCAGTCTGGCTAGTACCAAGGTCAGCCAGGTCGCTTTGCCACCAGCACAGAGAGAGGAACTGAACAAGATCAGAGGCTGCTCTTTGGAAGAACATCTACACAAGGCAATACTTCAACATGCAGGACCTGTTAAGGAGAGGTTTTTTGTGCACACAGTCGGCTTATTCTTGACAGTGGATAACTACGGTGAGTCTATTTAATAGTTATAATGACAAATGCTATATTTTATGTCACCAAAACGTACAGGCAAAGGATCTGTTAAAAACCACGTAACACAGCCTATTCTAGATAAAGGATGCATAAAAGAACTAAAATTCATTTCAATTTCATTCAATTCCGGTGCTTATTGAGTGGATGTTAAAGGTGATTGAAACATTAACATTCTGGCAACAAATCTGTTTAAAAGCTGCTGCCAAATGTCACTGACTATTAACTACAACATGCTTTAAACCACTCACCTTCAAGTCTGGGATGCTGAATTTGTGGTTTGTAGAGAGGTTGTTAGTGCGCGTGGTCGCTGCCATCATATTGTCCCATGTTTGCTGGCATGTCTTCTCTCCAGGAGCAGAGATCAGCCAAAACTCTGTCATGATTGTAGCACTGGGCAGCTTTTGGAGACTGGGAAGAAAGGCTTATTAGACTATAGGGACTAATGTCTGTGTTTTAGTTGGAGAAGACAGTAATATATGGGATGCTGTGAAGGGGTCTCCTGACAGTGTTTACTACTAAAAACATCAATGAAAAGATGCTAACAATATGAGCTTGTTCATTGTTTGTAATACAGCTATTATCTGGAGTATTATGCATTACTATGGTGGCATTATATACTGTAATTACAAATACCAGACAAAGTAGTACAAATGTTACACCAGAGTTGACAAAATGATGGTTAAGGTCAATCAAAGCCTAGCATGCATTAGCTAACGACAGCCAGTCTGCTCTGCACACATTGAAGACTGGTGTTAGTCCGTTTTAATCTTAAATTTCACTCACCTCTTTATAAGAAAATGGCCAAGAAAGTACAGCTCTTTGTATGGTTGATATAACTAAGAAATGTTCATAGTGACAATTGTACACAGATCGTGAGGTCTCCTGACAGCAGCATCAGAGTCAGCTGATCCTCTGCTGCGAAGAGGAACCGGAAGGCCTCTGTCTCTGCACTAACTGCGGAAACAACAGCGACTACTGCTGGCGAACAAAGGGTATTACAAAGTATACCCATAAGACGCAATTTATCTGCGCGATCTACTGGATACTATTTTAATTTTATAATTGAGCTGCAAATTGTTATTATTTATTATAGCACAGGCATGGTACCACTGCATTAAAGTAGGCTACATGTTATAATTTCCTGTTTTGAAGACTTCTGATGGCTAAAGGAATACCTCATATCCATCAAAAGTTTGAAGAGAAGACAGTGCCAATGTCTCTGAGTACTTCAGGTTCACAGCTTATCTACTGTTTGATTTTATATGTCACATACAAATGATGAAATATGTATGGAAACTATATGTCAAGGGGGTCAAACACATCACTCTAACAACTCAAGACTTTAGCACAAAAAGGGCTGAAATTATAGGAAGTGATTTAGATGGCTGGACATTATTCATTTTGCATGTTTCTGAAATATTTTGATAAAATGAGATGCACAGCGGTTTTAGGCATCAATCAATCATTTTACTCCACATTCCAAGCACATTATTGCCTTATGAGACAAGGGGAGCATGGATGCCAAGTCAGCAGCAGGAGGCTTAAGAGTTACTAAATTTGGAAAAGTCGGGTCAGGTTTCCTGACTTTGGGTGTCTCCTGTATGGAATCTGAGGAAAACGCCCCCAAAGGGACATGTTTATAGTTCAGTGGGTCTGGGGTTCATTGTTTGGGACACAATGGTTGGTCCGCCTGGAGCCAACCCTTGACATCAAACAGCAGGGTGAGTTTGCCCGTGGCTGGCCACAGGCCAGTCTGCAGGGATGTTATCAGGACGCACAGACGGACTGTAATCAGTCTGCAGTCTGCAACTCGCTGCTGGGAGTCTAGTGGCATGAGCTATTGTTCAAAAAGAGATAAAACTGTTTTACTAATAAATCATGCATAAATGTTTTAATATTATGTGATAAAATGGAATTACTGTTTTCCCTTCCATGGAAACATTACATTTCTGGATGTCAAAAGAGCATGAATCTGACCCTCTTCATATTTTATGAAAGTAATGTT
This sequence comes from Rhyacichthys aspro, assembly GCA_036850595.1. Classification (NCBI taxonomy): domain Eukaryota; kingdom Metazoa; phylum Chordata; class Actinopteri; order Gobiiformes; family Rhyacichthyidae; genus Rhyacichthys; species Rhyacichthys aspro. Next base: position 6,173,701 of record CM072163.1, on the reverse strand, counting down.
TTATGTCTTAATTAGGTTAGTTAGAGAGTTAATTACAAATCTGTGCTTTCGCTTTATATTTATTTGGTCTCACTTTGGACTTTATCTTCTGAAACTGGGCTCATCGTAAATCTAAACTAGGTCACATATAAACACATATAGTAACTATAGTTGGTCCACATACAGACATGATGAGGCTATATACATGAGAGGCTTTAAATTTGCAGTTAAAGGGTTTAATTAAATTATAATTTATTACCAGGTGATAACAGAGAGAATCTGAAGGTCAACTGGACAACATTTTTTAGATTAAGTAATTGTTTGACCGTCCTAATTTGTCTTGGGGTATCTGTAACTACCTTGAGTTATATGTTATAATTAGCATGTCTTGGGAGAGTTCAGTGATAAAGACTCACAAAGATTAAAATAGTGGTTTCCTGTGGGACTATTGACTATATTTAACTAAGTGAAAGACAAGAGATGTTGTAATAATAATGTTTTAACTAAGAAGACTGTATTTTAATATTTATTGCTCAGAGGTTTCTGTGGTGCTGCTTTACATTCATATCAGGTAAAGGCTGTTTGTAGTTTCTTAGCAACATTCTTGGCATGATTCTTTGGAAAAAACAGAAGAGACAAAAGCTGGAAGAAGTGCTCAGTGACATAACTTGTACAAATGTTTGGTTTCACACGACTCAATTAAGTTAACGTTTTTTTTTAAATTCTGGACACAAACAAAAATATGCAATTACTCCTCACATATTATATTAATACTAAAACAAGGGTTAATAATCTATTTTATGAGCAGTAAATGAAGTCCATGCCTAGTATTTGGTTGTTCAAGGTTAAGTTTGAGTCTAAGAGTAAATTCTGATGTAATCTGTTTGCAAATAAGAATTCCTGCTGCACAATGCAGCCACTGGAGTATTTGATCTGACTGTGGGTGGTACACATGTCGTGGTCCCAAATACCCAGTAGCTGTGGTGGCTATTATGGTCTAAACAATGGAAATCAAACATTGTGCATTACTGGAAGCCACTTTAGATGTTATGTGTGATTAGACGTAGTACATATACATAGTCTCGTTTAGTGATGCTGAAAGCAGGCACAAAACACGGAACAGCTTTTGTGTTGCAGACTGAGCGCCAGCTGCTACAATGGACTATAATAAATAGTTTTATTAGAGAAACAAATGCTGTTATTGTGTGTTCCTTCCCAAAGGTGTACTTACAGCTCTAAGACACAACAATAAGAAAGAATTTGAGAGATATCAAGCAATTTAAAGCTACACTATGTAACTCTTCAGGGCCCTGTCTTTAACTACACTGGTGCAAACTCATATGGCACTGTTGTGTCTCATATATATCAAATATATGGAGAGTTATGCGTGTTCTCACAAAATACCCTGTCCTCATCACTCTTTTTAGAAAATAAAACAATATTAAGGGTACATGTTTCAATCATTTTGAGGCAATGTATATTTTGGCAAAAACTTACAAGGTGTTGCTTTAATTATGGATGTGGTCTACACAACTCAATAGCTGATTGATGGTTGTACATTGAACAAAAGTTTATTCTGGTGTATTTGTGATTAATTACTCACAGAAAAATATGTTTCTTTTCCCATTTGTCTGAGGTTAGGCTAAAGGAGGTTGGCTAAAATCTGTGCATATATATTATAAATAAAACACATGCACTCACAGAATAAGGTAAGGGAATAAGATAAGTGTAATCATATCATACAAATAAGACATGAGCAGTGTTTTTTCTTTGCATTTGGGGGATGTATTGTTGAATGTTGACTTAATCTTAAGAGCCCAACCACTTATTGACATAGATTCACTGCAACTTCACAAAACTTTGTTTGGCCGACAGTAGCTGGGCTTTCCTTGGAAGCCTCCTCCTTCAGCATTGAGGAGGGGGACATGCAAATTTATCGTCTTGAAAAAAGGAAAAGAAATCACAGCCCTAGACCCTGCATTTTTTAAAAGGCAGGCACAACATCTCAAAAGTCACAATAACACAGATCCAGGACAGACACAGTAAACTTGAACTGAAAGATTAATACTTCCATTTATGTGCTTTTACTCATTACCAAAGGAACTCATGCTTTGCACCAGTTGACAGTGGAGCAAGGAAAAAAGAGACATTATTGGACAGTATTTTGTCCTCTTTAGCCAACAATGGAGAACAAAATGAAGACATAACACAGGTAATTAACGTGCATTTGATGTAATTAACAATAAAACTACTATTACTCTAACACTTGTTACTGTATTATTACCAGTACAATAAACATTTTTTCTAGGTTTTGCAGCTACTAACTGTTTTCGCTGGCATATAGTTTGTTTAAAAAATATTCATATAATATCTTATTTTCTGAAACACACTAGCTAAATTTATTACTATTAAATGTATTATTCATTATTACTGACTGATTAAATATATTTGAATAATCGTGTCAAACAATGGGCCTTGACATATAATGGTCATTAACTCGAAATACTCTGAAGGAATATTTCAGCAGCTACTATTGCATTATCGTTTTATTAAGGCTATTTGTTGCGTGAGCAAAGTGCAATTGGATAAACGCTGAATCCATAACATATATTCATATGTAATACATTATTTTGTACGTAATGGTGAACGTGTTTTCCAGAAAACGCACCAAACGTCGTTTGTTTTCGCGTAGGGTTTGACAGCTCTAATCCCCGCCCAGACAAAATCAATCAAGTTACTGAAATGCAATCCCACCGGAACTTTGATCTATGTTGTACGCCCTGGTGGTCAACGAGGGTCGGTGAAACAGTTTGATCAAAACACATGTATTCACCTTTATTCACCATTTTATTACGTATTTACTAAAATCATTGTATTTTCTTTTCAAATTTTATCTGTCTCGTACGAACAACTTTTTGCTTTATTCTGAAATAAAACCGGATAAGTGATTGGTGCTTCTGTTGCCTTGACTACCACTGTCCGTCGGTGTCTGTCAGTCGCGCCGTGCTCCGTTTGTTCGGTCGTTACCAGTGGTCCGTTCGAGCTGGTACCAAAATCCTCAATACTAATTTGCCCAATACGTTCATGGAAGCTATTGTTTTCTCTTTTAGTTTCCCCACCACACTTTAAAAATTCCGCCGAAAAAGAAAAAGCGTTCTGTCCCCTCTTTTGGGTTTACTGCAGATGTAAGTACCGCTATGTTTTGCTTGCTGCGTGGCTAGCTCCGTATTAGCGTTAGCATTTGGACAAATTGCATGAATACAGTTACGTTAGCTCTCTAAATCAAAATCGTGGTCAGTATTTTACTACCAATAACATTTTTCTTTCGCGACTGTATGTGGTGTTTATTTTGTTATAACGCTATGAGACAGGTCCGGCGTGATATTGTTGTTGCTACCCAGAGCAGACCATGTAGTTAATAACAAGCTTTGCTCGTGGATGTGTCCATGGCTTTGCTGCAACAAATGTTAATTATGGATTTCACTTACATAAGCAATAACACGCATAGTTCGTAAATGTAAGTGACATTCAAATTTTGATGATTCAGTAGATGCAAAACCAAAGCCAGTTCAGCTTTCCAGATAGAAAGTTTATCCAATATATTAAAATAAAGATAAGGAAATTCAACAAAACATCTTTCAACACATTTTTGTAAATTTCATGACCAGTGATCTCATATGATTGCATGTGCTTTGACATGTACTACTTTAGTTAATAAAATACTGATTATTTAATTTTTTAATGTATTTATTTATTTTTGGATTTTATCCTTTCACTTTTGTGCCAGCCAATCCATTAATATGGTGGATTCTTTTGTGTTTTTTTCTGTCTATAGGTGTACAGCAACTATCCCGAGGATCTAGGGGCAGCTCTATACAGAGAGCCATTTGACTTCAACGCCGAGCCACCTTGGGATCCTAGCTGATAGTGGATGAGTTCATCCCCGGACTCATCCATGTGAGTCAGCTTATATTGTTCTGTATGTGTGTCCTGTTAAATGCGATATGTAAGGACTTTTAAAGCCAATTCACTCATAAGTACGCTCTTGTGTGCCTTTCCAAGGACAAATTAAAAGTGTATAACGATTGTTGCTGGCTAGAGGAATAAATAGGTGACATTGCTAACAGCATGACCCACTTAAGTCACAAATAGGTTGTACTTATTTTAGATGATGCGCATCAGATCTATTTTCAGAAACTCTTTTAAAACATATGAAGTGATTTCTGGGCAGCTTTAGTTTTTGATATTTTTGGCATGTCAGTTGATTTATGCAGAATATTAAAGGAACATTTTTTGCTTATTTTTATCCTGCTGACATGTCATGTGTGGACAGTTAACTTACAGCAGCCATTTGGTTACTTAATCACACACTTGGAGCCTTGTCGACCATTTTTCTCCTCATTTAACCCCCAGTGTTCACGTCACTCTTATCTATCATCTCGCCTGATGACGCATTGTGCAACATTACTGAGAGTTAAGTTATGACACCGATGCCGCCAGTATTGTACCTTGGCTAATGCCATAAAAAAAAGAAAGCTTACAGGTCACCAGCTGTGGATTAATGGTGATTGTTGGGAGTAATTGATGGTAAAGTGAATGAACCCTGTGGCCCAGACTCGTTTTCATAGGGGCTTTTCAGAAGAATAGACCTCTTCCACAAAGCTGCCCCATAACATTGAAGCGTCTCTGTGCTCTGATTGGTAGCTGACTAAAAAAATGATTAGTTTGAATTGTGCTCCGAGGTTTAAACTGCAGCTGGACATCATGCATAGATATATATTGTTAGCACTGAAACACCTTTTTTCATATACTAATTCCTTTTTTTTTAATTCTCTATTTATTATGCAGATTGTTGCATAGGTCTAGGACCCAGGGGCTCGAGAGGGAGTGAGCGCGACCACTTTGGACAAGCCATCTTCTTTATGTCTGTCGGATTAGTAGAAAACGGTTTAGAGGATGAAAGGAATAGCTGATGAACCACAGTATTCTGTCGGCCTCTTGGAGGGAGGCACGGCCCTCTGTGATGTGATCGACAATCATATTTACGAGCAAACTCTAGTAAGACATTTTTGTTGGTAAAACTTTGCATTTAAATTGTCAAAGAAATCTTTGTGTGTGTTGTCTGAGTTCTACACATCTCTTGTGTTTCTCTCTTCCCAGTCCAAGAAGAATGCTTTCTTTGTAGCAGACCTGGGAGTTTTAGTAAGACAGCATGTCCTCTGGCGAACCCACATGGCTCAGATACGTCCCTACTACCCTGTCAGATGCAACAGTAGCTCAGCTGTTATTGAAGTTCTTGCTTCTCTTGGCACAGGCTTTCTTTGTAGCAATAAGGTACTGCTGCATTGGTTAATTGATCATCCTGGTTTTTTTTTACGTAAGGTAAATATTATGTCTTCATTTGTTTGTATTTCAGCCTGAACTTGAGCTGGTGCAGAGCCATGGTATCTCCCCTGAAGATATTATCTACAGTGGTGTTTGCAAACAGGTCTCCCAAATTAAGTATGCAGCCAAGAATGGCATTGACCTTCTAGTGTGTGATAATGAAGCAGAACTACGTAAAATTGCCCGCTGTCATCCCAACGCTAAGTACGTATTTCTCTTTATTGTATCCTTATGCCTGTGATGTTGTGACTTCCTATAAATAATGTAAACTTTTAATTCACTATTACAGTTTGTGTGCTTATCACCTACTGTTGAGTTAAACAGGGCAGATAGACCAACATGACAAGTATTTTATATTCTTTGTGAATGCAGGCTGCTGCTTCAGGTGTCAACAGAAACATCTTGTCAGGATGACATGAGCATGACATTTGGCTGTTCCCTCAAAGACTGCAGACATCTGCTGGAAAGTGCTAAGGAGCTGGGAGTGAAGGTGGTAGGTGTCAGGTAAGATGAAGCTCCATATTTTATTTTAATGGTATAAATGAATGTTTTTGTAACTAAAATAAGTGTGCTTATGTTCATCTGTCCTATCTGTTTCTCAAACAGATGTCACATTTCCAATCCCTGTGAAGATGACCAAGTGTACATTCATGCCATCTCAGATGCCCGTTGTGTCTTTGATATGGGAGTAAGTAATGTGAAAATATGTATTATATCTTGCCAAGATTAAGTTTGTTAAACCTTGGTGTAGTAGTTTTGAATCACTGGATCTTCAGCACTAAAAAGAACTTGACTATTTCAGGAGGAAATGGGCTTTAATATGAACATTCTGGATATTGGAGGTGGTTTTGGCAGCTCTGAGACCCAACTAGAAAAAGTGAGTATGTGGTATTTCTGAAAGACTGGTCCAAACAATAAGACCAAGCACTGGTGCCAGAATAACATGTGAATGCTCTTTGTTGCAGACCAATAATGCAGTTATGTCAATGGTGGAGCTCTACTTCCCTCTTTCTTCTGGAGTTTCTCTCATTGCTGAACCTGGCAGCTATTTTGTGTCCTCTGCTTTCACTCTGGTTGTCAATATCATTTCAAGAGAAATGGTGGCACGAGATCGACAAGATCAGGACCATGGTCAGTTTTATTTATTTATTCACATATTTACAGTTACGTGCTGACAATAAGCAAATTTCCTTTCTCTCAACAGATGATCCCTCTCCTAATGATGAGCCAGAGTTTCAGTATTTCATGAATGAGGGTGTCTATGGACCATTTGCTGGAAAACTCACTGAAACACTGATTACCACACCATCCGTTCACAAGGTGAGTGTGCCAATTGTTTTCATACAGCATTTAACAAATTGCGATATTTTGTCTTAGGTAAATCAAGTATGATAACTGTGTGATATTTGACTCTCTCAGAGCACAACCCTGGATGCCCCAGTGTTCAGCAGCAGCCTGTGGGGTCCCTCTGGGGATGACATGGACCAGATAGTAGAGCACTGCCTGTTGCCTGAGCTTAACATTGGAGATTGGCTCTTATTCACCAATGCTGGGGCTTACAGCCTGGGTCAGCCAGTTTGCACTGCACCTGCTGACTCACCACCCCCTCCTGTATACTATGTCATCTCCTCAAGAGACTGGTAAGATAAACCCACAAGTATCAACTATGAGTGAGGGCCTAATTTGTAAATAGATCACTTGAAAAATTCTATCATGTCTTTGTAATTTACTTTTTCAGGTTTGAAATGCAGGACACTGGAGTGACCCAGGAGACTACACTGAAAAACTTCTCCTTGATTCCTTACTTCTTGAATTCCTGCCAAACAGCCGCTGCACTCTCTGTCCCTGCTTAGCAATCAGCCTGCATTTGGATGGCATACTTTTGGCTGGTCTCTGTCAGCTTCCTCTGGTCTACATTCCACTTTTGGGAAAACTTAAGAATCAATAGAGCAGTTAGTGTTTTCTAGGACCAGATTAAAATCACCCTGCAAACCGCCATGTACGGCTTAGTATGTAATTATAACACACAGGAAATGGAAGTAAATGTTGCTTTAGGGATCCCTTGACATTGGAGTTTACAGTAATTATCTCCATTGCTGTTGCCAGTTTTTATGTAAACTTTGTAAACCTGAGTGAAACAGTGTATTTAAACTAATGTGTTCTGACATCTGCACAATATACCACAACATAAGTATTTATGTTTTTTTATTGGTTGTAGTGTTTTTGTGCTAAGATGTAAAATCCTTTGTTAAAATTTACAAAATATGTTATCTTTCTCAGTGTCTTGATGTAATGGTTGCAGATAGGGCTGCTTTATCTTTTTGACACTGAAGAAAATATAGCTGATTAAAGCATTAACAGATTCACTCAGCCCAGTGCGGGTTGTGAAGGAGTGTAAAGGTGAAGTCCAGTGTTCACTTGTCCAGTGTTTCAGTGTTTTTGAGTGCTGCCTTCGCTGGATCCCACACCAGCAAAGACAGACAAGTAGCTGCTATGCCAAGACATAGACAAAGTACATTACCCAGCATGTGAATCAGACCGAACATTGAAAGTGTTGATGGACACTGAACCAGACGTGGATCTTTCAAGGACCCTTTTGCCATTTGTATTGATATTTATATTTGTTAAAATATTGAATCATGTCCGTGAAGTTGTTGAGAATTCGTGTCTGAAGTCATGTTAAATATTTAAGGCATTGCCTGTTCTTGTAGCTTGTGCTTGTACAAATGACCAGTAATAAACAACTGACTGAAAATACTGTTTTTTAATTTGCATGTTTGTGTCCTTTTCCACACCTAACGCAAACCCATGAGAGGGTGGAGCAAAAATGTGAATGTAGCATAAAGTATTCAACATGAGAAAATATAGTTAATGTATGTATATGAAGTCATTAATGTTGATATTATAACAATACCAATATAACATAAATTACTACATGGTACTTCTTCAGCTCGCCAACACTTACTGCTTAATACATGAATATAAGAATATACGTTTTTGTTTTATTTGTCTTGTAAGTTGACTTTAGGCTACTATACTCACTATACAAGGGCCTTTTGCCCTTGTGGGAGAAAGAGGTCAGCCAGTGGATTAGGTAAATTTCATCAGTCTAGACTCCTATGAACAGCACAAAGAATGAGAACAAAAGGCCAGCTGTGGACACAATAGACACACAGATACATGTCACTGTGACTGTGTCTGGGACTCTGGGATGTTCCTCAAAAGCATGAATTATTGTAATGGAAAACATTTCTTTAAGTCTTTCTGCAATATATAAACTGTAAACCTGTATGACTGGACCCAGTATGAAGATGTTGAGCTAATACAGGTAAGTAGGATCACATAGTGCTTTACACAATAATCCAGATTAATTAATGCTTAATATTATTATAATATGCTCAAATATTTCATTTGTGTGGACAATGAGTCTGTCAAGGCTACCATAAAGCCTGATCAGCCCTGCAGATGGATGGACATCTGTGGACACCTGAGGCCTGAGCTGACCTGCTAGAAATGGACACTTGTAAGCAGGCCAGCAAAGATCACAGCTGACATCAAGGAGAGTTATTTTAAAGTCTTACTATGCTGGTGATCACATTACTTCAGAATCACTTGCATTTCATTCCTGCCTTATGTTAGCCTTGTGTCAGATCTATTGGAGACAGATCTAAATGCTTTAGAGTGGGCCTACTTTTAACCTGATATTTATATTTTTTATATTGCATTGTGGTTCACCCCATTCCACTCCATCATTCTTAGCTTTGAATGCTAGTTTTATAACCATCAGATAATTTGATGTCCTTGTCCAAATAAATTGACTTTTTGTTTTACAGAGATACCTTTGTTAGAAAAGGGTCACTCAGTGTATTTGAATGCATCTTTATGTTTCACTTTGCTTTCTCCACTCCTTAGTATACTTTCACAGTGACTGGCAGTAATTATTTGAAACCACTGAACGCTAAAATTTACCACTTGTTAAATAAATTCTGCCATCTGCTGGTTATAGTAGAATTGTTGCAGTATGTTGATTATTAAGGAGGCCTGTGTCTGAATCCATGTAAAGATGCACCACTTTTCTGATTTGCAAAGCTAGGTCCCAGGATACCAGTGTTTTTATGTGCCACTGTGTTTGCACTGCTGAAACATTTGGGTTTCTTTATTATAGTTTCGCTGTAGCCCATTTTTCTTTTTATTGCTGTGGTATTGTAAAATGCAAACGCCCCTTTCACAAAGAAGAACACTTGTCAAGTACAATCAGTGGGGGCAGTTTATGTACTAAATTCACCTCCATATTGATCCAGAGAGCCATAGGTGTATTTAATCCCTAAAAGGGATGAAAATAAATCCATTGTTTATTGGAAATCCTGCATAATATAGATGTGAGAATATCTGAAACAAGTTTATGCACGCTATTTTTTCATTTATAGTTACCATTTGATTTTTAATTAATTTTCAGTTTAGGTAGCTTCATTTTTGAATAGAAACCTCTCACACTGGGCTTTTTTATTGCACCAATACTGACTGTCTAATCCTATTATGGTTTTGCTTTTTAAGGCTATGGTTTCACACAGGCATGATCCCTCCTCTTTATTCATTAGTTGTGTAAAAACAAAGGTAAAAAGGACAACTCTTAAGAACAAAGAGTGTGGACGCCTAGTATCTTTATGACAGTAAAGATGCCTTTCTTCTCGGGGCCAATTTAACACATTTCCTGTTTGTGCTCGAGTCCAGCAGCAGAGGGTTGCATGTGCACTCATCAACACAGAGGAGCAGCCTGGTGGAGTTAAGATGGCGGCATGTGGCTGAAGAGGCTGGGATAAACTACACCCGATCGCCATTAAAACGACTTATATGAATCGAAATAAAAACAGTATTTGAAAGAAGAACTATTTTGACATCGTTCATACATAAGTGGGTGATTTTGAACTGACTCTATGACATCTATACACTTCGTGGTTCACCCGCTGCCCGGGACCGAGGATCAGCTCAATGACAGGTATTTGTAGCCGCCGTAGTTAAAAAAATCATTAAAATCCATATTTATGTTCAGGGCGTGGTAAATAGTATTTTGACTTATTTTACTGACCGATGTTAGTAATGTCACGTGTTAGCATTCGAGTTTAAACGGTTTAAATCGTAGCTAGGATTGGAAAAAAGGCCCGGTATCTTGAACAATCCTTGTTAGCTTGCAGCTACCAAACAGTCGGCACAGTGCTGTGAGTGCTACATGTTAGCCGCTAACTGGAGAGAGTGCTAGCGCTAGCGGTGCAGAAGGGTTGGCTCACAGTCAAAGTTGAGATAGACAATGCGGGTTGGGGGATGGGGTTAAGAAAATGTGAATAAAGGTCGCAAAACACTGATACGTTGAGATTATGGATGTTTTCTACTCCATTTTTCATATACTCCCATATTGCAAAGTCAGTGTTTGATCTTTGGACGACCCGTTTATTTTCAGGATCAATGAAGTAGCCTTAGCTAACGCCAGCTAAACGCTAGCTGATCGCTAATGCTAAGAAGCCACGCTCTTGACAAAGCCAAATATTTGTGTTATTTGGTCTCTGTAGCCGTGCTATATTTTAAACCCACGGCGACACAGTGGTCTCTCGAAAGAAGGGTTAAGTAACTTCTTGCTATTGCTGTACTATTAGAAGTATTTCAGAAATAAAAGTGATGCGCAACTCGCTATGATGCTTTTTTTATTAGATTAATCCAGTTGTCACATTACAACATTTTTTTACAAAGTGATTAAAGAGTTATCAGGGTCTTAGCATCGAAACAGTTATGGAATCACATTAGTTCAGCTCCATTTTATAATCGGTTATCACTCAAACACTTAAATACTGTGCTTTCAATGATTAGTAATCAAAATGTAGATGGCAGCTGCACTGCTCGGGATTGTTTCTTGATGATCAGAGAAAACAGCAGTCAGTCCGAGTAGTTGAGATATTTTGAGTGTGACCTGTATTTTGTCAGATCAAGTGATTTATGATATACCTATTTCTATCATCCATCCATCTGATTAATGAAATGCTCTACTTAAAGAAGAGGTTAAGAAGTCACACTGTTGTTTTTAGAGTGACCTTGAGATTAATCTGTGGATGTAGGACTTTTGCAGGTTGTTGTACATTGCTGTTCTGTAAAAGCACCTCCTGCAGTTGACAAAAAACTGCTGGTACTGGTGTTCTTGTTGCAACCCAGCTATCTATGTCATAGAGATCTGCAGTTTCTTAAAGAGGTCATGGCAGTTTCATTCTTGGCCAAGCATGCCATCGCCTGCTACAGTCACAATGTGCTGCTGGGTGCCCCTCCTTTCTCTCTCTCCATGAAGGACTTGCACTTGTCAAAGCTGTGCTTCTGTCTGAAACATAAGGTCTTGGTTGAGCTTGGCACTTTTGAAGGTTTGGCTATCCATCAGCATCTGGTCAAGTTTTCGAGGTGACTGAGGCTGAATTTAAATACCCATAAAAAGCAGAAAAGTTGTACATAAAAAAACAATGTTGTCTCTGTACACCTGGATGGTCATGTTCTTGACATGATGCATGACAGAGACCATCCAATAAAAACACATTTTGTTTCTACTCTATATACTGTATGTAGGCAATTGAAGCTTTAAGCTCAAATGGAGATATAACAATTATGTTTTTTATTTGCCATTCATAATATATTTTTCTTAATGTATAGAAATTTAAAACTATGAAGATGTAAACTAAATTTGATCTTACTTTCATATGGTCAGTTAATCTTCCAATTCAGGTCACATACAACCCAGTAAAGGCTGCACATGTGCAGCTTGAGTCAAGTTCATTGTTTTGACCCAAAAGGCATCTGTAGAGAACCCACATCTCGGAGTAGTTTTCACTGTTAAACACTTACTGTTGAGAATCATCAGCCTGACAATTGTGCAGAGAGCTTGAGTTGCCCAATTAAATAATGAGTGTAATTATATAATACACACTATTTCAGTGAAGTCACTTTTGTAATATAATATTATTGCCCTCATTGTAATCAAAAATGTGTTTGCCTCTGACCGGCATAATTCCCATAGCAACAGCAACTCGGGATCAGATGTCACTCTGATTTTAAAAGCCACTAGACTTGTTCAGTTGATACACATTTTTGAGCATATCTGTGCTGTTTATTATCACGCAGAAGGCTTGTACCACGTCCTCAGTGGTTCAGAGCATGTGGTGACTGAGTTAACGTTCAGCACTGAACAGATCTGTGTGTATTACAGAGATGTTTGAGATACCTTTAATCAAATCATCAAATATATCTTGATGTGTGCAACTACTTTATTTTTTATTTTATGTTTTTCTCTTTTGTCAGGCTTCGTGAAGTCTCAGAGAAACTCAACAAATACAGTTACAACAGGTATGTTTGATGAAAATTTGTCGAAAAAAAACAAACATTTTCACCAAATAATAAAATGCTGTATTTATGATTTCTTTGTATTATTTTCTACTGTAGTCATCCACATCTCAGTCTGCTGGAGCAGGCCTCCCTAAAACAGTGTGTTGTTGGCCCAAACCATGCTGGATTTCTCCTTGAGGTAACTTTGTGAAACATGACACAATGAACAATATTGTAACACAATATTCACAGCACAAAACTAAATATCTTTATTGCATCTTTTTCAGGATGGGCGCGTTTGTAGAATCAGCTTTGCTGTTCAGCCAGATCGCTTGGAGCTCAGCAAACCGGATGGCAGCGATGGGTGAGACTTATTTAAAATGCGACCTGTCCTAGAAATGGCTTTAGCTTTGACACTGCTTCTCAAAAGAAATGGCTCACATTTCAAAGGGCTGTGAGGTAGTAGCATGTCAGTCTTTCTGTGGGTGGTTGTTGCGATTAAAATTACATTTGAGGCTTGTTCTTGATGAAGCATTTTTGCATATATAAAGTTAGCTTAGGTTTCTGCTGTCAGTGCTTTCTGTTTCTGATGTGTAATGCACCTGGACTCTTAGAAGTTTATTGGCTATTTTTGGTTTAAAGGCCTGCTTTTGTGTTATTGCAGCTGTTGAGATGGCCAAAGAAACATGGCCTTGCATGTTTTTTGTATGAAAATATTTTCCCCTCGGTATAAAATCTTTATAATTCCAAAATGTTTTGCAGTTTTCAGAAAGCTTTTTGCCATAATGACTATTGAAGTGCAAGGCTTTGTTTCTTTTTAGCCTCTGCTCTGTATTGTGTTGGCCCAGAGCATGTATTTTTGGTAAATGTTAGTTATTTGTTGATATCCTGCCAAAAGAATATCAGCAGTGGTTTTTATAGTTTTCAGAGTCCTTTAGTTAGAGAACTGTGTGAGGCTGTGAAGCTTTTTTGGCTAAAAATCTCAGTATGTTCAGTTGCCTGCTGTAGTCCTTTAGTAGATGAGGTTTTTTCTTTTTCAAATTGTATTTTCATGTGTGCTTCAATGGCTACAAAACTGTATTGGAAACCAGATATCGGTAATATGTGATGTTTAACCTATCCTGTTGGTTTTGGTTTACATTCTTTTCTTTAATTTGAACTGCTGTAATGATTTTCAAATTCTACAAAAGTTTTACTAAGCTAGTAAGATATAATTAAGGGGTTTCTACTTTTTCTGTTGCCACAGCAAAACTGATACAGCCAAATGCCTGCTTCAATATATTGGGCTAATAGGAACTAAACAAATAGAAGGAAAAAGGCTGGTTCGACAAAGAAGGCATCCCTTAATAAGAAATCTTAAAATAGGAGAAAGCAACCGCAGCCCCAAACCCCAAGAACTATTTAATATGGAAAAAGTCTTGAATGTGGAATGAGTTGCAGCCAATTTACATTCCCAAGGGTGTTGCCATGCTAGTCTCCAATATAACCCCTTTTGGTTTAATAATTGAATGGATACAAATCCTGAAAGGGGGTTTTAAATTACCTAAAACCTGGGTTAATAGTAGCTGATGTTTACCCAGGTAAAACAAAACAATCTAATGGTCCTCTTCAGGACATCTGTAGGTTTGTAACTGATCTCCCATCTTTTGTTTCCAGTTCAAAGTTGAGCAGTGGTTCAGGGACAGGAAGGAGCTCCAGACCAGGCAGGACTAGTGATCCGCCCTGGTTCCTGTCTGGCTCAGACACACTGGGCAGACTGGCAGGCAACACCCTTGGGTAAGTTCTGGCAGGGTTGACAGAGACAAATGGTCCTGTGAAAGCTCAGTGTATAGAGCATAGCACTGACGCTGCAGTGTGTTGGAGGTGTTTGCAGCCAATAGGCTCAGTGTCACTCACTCGGGAGAGTCTTGATGGTTCTTTGTGATCAAATAAATTAATACCTACCAAATTACAGATGTCAAAATACTATTTTCATTTGTTGCAACCGAAATGTTGTTGGTGGTATGTCCTGTGCTGTGGTGAAAAAAAACATTCACAGCTTTAAAAAACAAATGAATTTCCAATCCAACATTAAATTTTAAATTAAATGGCAAAAAGGACTAGCCTGTCTACCTGAAATAGCTTTTGCTGTCATAAGGCTGAATCCCATCCTGCCCAGATGTGCAAATCTGCTCTTCTGGTCATATGGTGTTTTTGGCAGCCTTCTCTGACTTTGGCCTTGTACTGTATATAACAGGAGTCGCTGGAGCTCTGGTGTGAATGGTGGCAGCGGAGGAGGTGGAAGTGGAGGAGGAGCAGGAGGAGGTGGAGCAGGCGGAGGCAGCAGTGGAGGAGGAGGAGGAGGGAGTGGAGGTGGAGGCAGCAGTGGAGGCACTTCAGGCAGGTCATCAACAGCGGCGCGAGACTCTCGACGGCAGACCCGGGTGATCCGCACAGGAAGAGATCGTGGTTCAGGCTTATTAGGCAGCCAGCCTCAGCCAGTCATACCTGCATCTGTTATCCCTGAAGAGCTTATTTCCCAGGTACAAAATTATCTATTTCATTTTAATGTGTTACAACATTGGCTACATTTTTTATTTATGTCACTGTCCTCCTTCCTCAGGCCCAAGTAGTCCTGCAGGGGAAGTCCCGGAGTGTGATCATTAGGGAGCTACAGAGGACCAATTTGGACGTCAACCTTGCTGTAAACAACCTGTTGAGCAGAGACGATGAAGATGGTGATGATGGAGATGACACAGCTAGCGAGTCTTACCTGCCTGGAGGTTTGTTATTTGTTATATAGCTCAGTAAAAACACCCTCAAATCATCAATAAGACACCTAGATAAGACAGTAACCATAAAGGATTTACTTTTCAAAAAACATTAATTTACACTCTCTTCATATCCTTTTGCAGAGGACCTGATGTCCCTGTTGGATGCAGACATTCACTCGGCTCATCCCAGTGTGATTATTGATGCTGACGCTATGTTCTCTGAGGACATCAGCTATTTTGGCTACCCCTCATTTAGGCGCTCCTCTCTGTCCCGTCTAAGTTCCTCCAGAGGTAACTCAATCACACATCTTCAATTAGTGAAAGGAAAAACAGGGTGTGGGAGGTGCTTTGGTGGCAGCACTGGTGATGGTTTGTTTCTGAGGTTTGGCTTCATCAACAGAGTAGATATTCAAAAAGAATCTTCAGTAAGAGAACAAAAAATAAATTGGGTTAAACAATAATCTGGGTTAGCGATAAACTCATTATTTTAGTTAAATTCTCTGTTGTTTTATGGTAAATTGATGTAAAATCCAATGCTAGAGAAATATTTAAATCATGTTTGGCATTGTGCTGCATGGGTGTAGTACATACTGTGAGCTCTCTGAGAAAGGCCCGCTAGGCTCACCTGTGTTTACAGGAACCTTATAAGGCAGTCTATTCTGTAAATCTACACAGCCCACCTCTAGCTGTATGCATGCTTTCTTTCTATCTGCCCTTCCTCTGCTACCTTGCGTTTTAGCATATATCCGTGCAAACTCACCAATAAAGTCATATTCAATTTTAATCAGTTATGATTTGCATCAGTGATTCTAAACATCTCTCTATTTTCAACACTATGTTGACGGGTCTTTCCCAGAGAGTGGCTTATTTCTGTCCCACTGGTGTGACCTTATTGCATACCAGTTCTCCTTCTTCCCTTAGAGCGCGACTCAGAGCTGTTGCGTGAGCGTGAGTCAGTGTTGAGGTTGCGCGAGCGGCGATGGCTCGATGGGGCCTCGTTCGACACAGAGCGAGGCTCCACCAGCCGCGAGGGTGAGCCTAGCCTTGACAAGAAGAGCATCCCAGTCCAAAGCCCTGTCTCCCTCGGCGAGGAGCTCCAGTGGTGGCCTGACAAGGTATAAAGCTCAACTTAAGCTATGGATTAGATGTGTCATCTGTCATTCTAATGTCTGTGTACTGTTGTTCAGGATGGTGTCAAGTTTGTGAGCATTGGAGCCATGTTCTCAGAGATGGTAGCTGTAAGCACCAAAGGAGAGCTGTACCAGTGGAAGTGGAGTGACCCTGAACCCTATAGAAATACACAGGTAAAGAGTTATATATCATCAAACATTTAATTGAATTGTGCACCCCATATTTATTGTGCCAATAAACAATTTTTACCATCTTGGTTTGGTTTAACATGTTTTTTCACCTAATTATCAAAAAACATATCCCACAGAATCCATCCATTCACCACCCGCGTGTACCCTTCTTGGGCCTCGTCAATGAGAAGATCACCTTGTTGTCTGCCAATAGCATCAGGGCCACTGTAGCTACAGAAACAAACAAGGTACCCGTTATTTTATCTAGTTATGTATAAATAATGAGTAATTATGCACATCTGTTTATTGAATACTAAATGTCATCTGTATGTAACAGGTGGCGACCTGGGTGGATGACACACTGAGCACAGTCGCCTCGAAGCTGGAGCACAGTGCTCAGGCTTTTCCTGAGATGCAGGGAGAACGCATGGTGTCACTGCACTGTTGTGCACTTTACACTTGTGCACAGCTGGAAAATAGCCTCTACTGGTGGTAAGAAACTAAAACAAAATGATTTACACAATAAGATAATAGGCTGTATGTTGTTGCTGTTTGTATTTAACTCTCTCCTGTTTGGTCCTTAGGGGTGTTGTGCCTTTTAGTCAGAGAAAGAAGATGCTTGAAAAGGCCAGAGCCAAGAACAAAAAGCCAAAGTCTAGTGCTGGCATCTCCTCAATACCCAACATCACTGTGGGAACCCAGGTAGAGTTTCTTGCTTCAAAATAATTCTGTGACATGACTGAAGTCTTGTGCCACTAATGTAAACAGTGTTATTAAAAGTGGTTGTTGGTCTGTTTTCCAGGTGTGCTTGAGGAGTAACCCCCTGTATCACGCTGGTGCAGTGGCCTTTTCTGTTAGTGCTGGGATCCCAAAAGTGGGTGTCCTGTTGGAGTCTGTCTGGAACATGAACGACAGCTGCAGGTTCCAGCTGCGCTCACCAGAGAGCCTCAAGAATATGGAGAAGACCACCAAGACACAGGAAATCAAGTCAGTCACTCTTTACTGCCTGGTTTAAAACAAATGATGGTGTAACGCAAATGATTAAAAACAAAATCTCTGTTTTTATCTTACAGAACTGAAAGTAAGCCTGAGCTGGTGAAGACTGAGATGGGCCCCCCTCCTTCCCCAGCTTCTACCTGCAGTGATACCTCTTCTATTGCTAGCAGTGCCTCCCTGCCCTACAGTAAGTCTGCTTTCTCCAGCAACAATCTCTCTCTGACCTCTAACTCTTTCACAAAACAAGTCGTGGCTTTCCTTCCCACTATCTCACAGGCACAGAACCAATTTCTTCCTCACTCTCTCCCCTCATTAGTCCTTTGACTTTGAAACAGATGGTGCACAGGCTTTTTATCAGCATTTTTTTTCTCTGCCTGTTTTTTCTGTGGAGGAAGTGCAGGCAGCTCACAGTATAGAGCATGTTCACTGGGTTATTATATCCTTATCATTTGAAACATACAGCATACTGCCAGAGTTGATTAATATATCTTAGTTCAACAAATATTTCACCTTAGTCAAACGTTATGCCCTTAACACGTAGACTGTATGTTTGTTATTATTATAAAGCTCATATAATGACTTTTATAGTTCACTTTATAGAATAATTGTAGGACTAATGGTTTTACTTTACCACGTTCAGAACGAAGGCGCTCTACCCCAGCTCCCAAAGAGGAAGAGAAAGTGAATGAAGAGCAGTGGTCTCTAAGAGAAGTGGTGTTTGTGGAGGATATTAAAAATGTCCCTGTGGGAAAGGTGGGTGTAATGGCTTACATTTGTTGTACAAGTACCACACTCTGCTGTTGCTGCTTATCTCATTGTCAGTGGTTCATAAATGGTTGTTCCCAAACTGTTCTACTTTATGCCCAGGTGCTTAAAGTGGATGGTGCATATGTTGCTGTGAAGTTTCCAGGGACGTCAAGCAGCATGAGCAACCAAAGCAATGCTGCTCCCTCAGATTCAGACCCATCCTCGCTTTTGCAGGACTGTAGGCTCTTAAGAATAGATGAGTTGCAGGTACAGTCACAAATATTATTTCTCCACACTTGGTGAAGTTCATAGCTCATAATGTTGGTGTATAGAGGTACTCTGGTTTGTACATAAACCTTACAGCTATATACTGTATTTACTAAAATGTTAATTTTATTCTGGCAGGTGGTCAAAACTGGTGGAACTCCTAAAGTTCCTGACTGTTTTCAGCGTACACCTAAAAAACTAAGTATTCCTGAAAAGGCTGAGATTCTGGCTGTGAATGTTGACTCCAAAGGTATATCTTCCATTATTCATACTTTTTTGTATACTCTGCATGTTAAATACATTATTTAAGATTCTCTAATTTACTGTGATAATCCTTTTTTTTTCCAGGAGTTCACGCAGTTCTGAAAACTGGTAACTGGGTAAGGTACTGTATCTTTGACCTGGCAACAGGCAAAGCTGAACAGGAGAATAACTTCCCCACAAGTAACCTCGCCTTCCTTGGGCAAAGTGAGCGTAATGTCGCAATCTTTACTGCAGGACAGGTAAGTTTCCTGTAAAAGCATTAATAGTGTTTACAAAGTGAAGTTTTCCAAATCTTCAATAGCCTAAAATGGTGATTCTTTTAACAGGAATCACCCATCATCCTGCGGGATGGGAATGGCACAATCTACCCTATGGCCAAAGACTGCATGGGGGGAATTAGAGATCCAGATTGGCTGGACCTGCCACCCATAAACAGCTTAGGAATGGGTGTACACTCTCTGGCAAATCTCCCCTCTAACTCTACCATTAAAAAGAAAGCTGCTATCATTATTATGGCTGTGGAGGTAAGCTACTTTTGTTATAACCTATAAAACACAATTTTTAGATATACATCAACATTCAGTTGTTATTCAGTACACATCAAATCAACATCTCTTGGTCATATTTCAGAAACAGACACTGATGCAGCATGTGCTGCGCTGTGACTACGAGGCGTGTCGACAATATTTGGTGAACCTTGAGCAGGCTTTCCTCTTAGACCAGGGCAGTCAGGCCCTTGGAGCTCTTCTGGGTCACCGTTGTGATGGCAACCGAAACATCCTTCACGCTGCTGTCTCTGTCTGCTTTCCTGTTAGCAACAAGGAGACCAAAGAAGAGGAAGGTAGGTGGTTTGATCAGTGGTTAGTACAGGCTTAATAGGATGTTATAGAACACACCATCTTTCTCCTGAATTAAAGTTTTTTCGAGTGCATTCTGCTTCTTGACACTGCTGTCCTAGCTAATAGATTCTGTTTTTGAATTTAAGAAGCTGAAAGGTCAGAGAGGAACACATTTGCAGAGCGTCTGTCCGCTGTGGAGGCCATTGCCAATGCCATCTCTGTGGTGTCAAGCAACAGCTCTGGAAATAGGACTGGCTCCTCCAGCAGCAGAGGGTAAACAACAATCTTGGCTACACAAAAATGACTTTGTTAGGGTTTACAAAGGTCTCCACTGTTTAGTTAGAATAGACATGTTATAGTTCTTAAACTGCAACATTGTTGTTTCTGTTCTCCTCCAGCCTCCGTCTGAGGGAGATGATGAGAAGGTCATTAAGAGCCGCGGGTCTTGGCCGCCATGAGTCTGGGCCTTCATCCAGTGACCACCAGGACCCTGTGTCACCACCCATTGCTCCACCAAGTTGGGTCCCTGATCCTCCACCCATGGACCCTGGTTAGTGACGTTAAAAGCAAATTAAGAAATAAGTGGATGATGGGACCTGTATAATCTAAAAATTTGGTGAAATACAATTTGTTTTATCCACAGATGGTGACATTGACTTTATTTTAGCACCAGCAGTAGGGTCACTCACCACAGCCTCCTCTGGGAACAGCCAGGGACCCAGTACCTCCACCATACCAGGTACCTACTGTTTTGAATACAGAGTAAACAACAACTATATAGTGTATAATGTTTTTAAAGATACAGTAAACCAGTACAGGCCTAGCATAGTATAATAATTGCATACTGCTGACTTCTGTTCGGTCCTGTTTGCAGGACCATCCACTGAGCCATCTGTGGTTGAATCTAAAGACAGGAAGGCCAACGCCCATCTTATCCTGAAGCTAATGTGTGACAGTGTTGTCTTAAGGCCACACTTGAGGGAGCTCCTCTCGGCAAAGTAAGCCAACTATTTATTATATATATTCCGACTGTAATTGCATTTACAGTGCTGATGAATATTGTACTGTTAACAGGGATGCCCGTGGAATGACCCCATTCATGCTGGCAGTCAGTGGGAGAGCCTATCCTGCAGCCATTACTGTTCTGGAGGCTGCTCAGAAAATTGCCAAGGGTAAGATAATTACCTGGGGTTCTACTTTAAACGTCCATGTGTTTGCATCAAGAGTGATGAATAGGTTAAATGGGTTAGCAGCTATAACAGGTAACAGCTGTCAGTGACTTAAATGGGTCTGACCTACTTTGCTGCCCTGGTCACAGTAGATAACTATCAGATTGTCCTATTATATACTTTTGTTTATGAATTCAGCTGGTGACCCAGGCATCGCTGAGAAGGAGGATGCAGACTCTGTTTTCATGGAGATGATTTGTCCCACGGGGACTAACCCGGATGATTCGCCGCTCTATGTTCTCTGCTGCAATGACACCTGCAGTTTCACTTGGACAGGAGCTGAGCACATTAATCAGGTAAGGACAAAAGGCATAAACAGTGCAAACACAAATGTTTTAAAGTAAATTCAGTATACAGAGTTAAAACCACTGTAATTATCTTTCGTAGGACATCTTTGAGTGTCGAACTTGTGGACTGCTCGAGTCTCTGTGCTGCTGCACTGAGTGTGCAAGGGTGTGTCACAAAGGACATGACTGCAAGTATGTATTTGAGTATAGTGTTAACTAATACTAAACTTAAAACAGGAAACACAAATAACAGTAATCGTTTCAATTCCTTTTTTACAGGCTCAAGAGGACCTCTCCAACAGCCTACTGTGACTGCTGGGAGAAATGTAAATGTAAAACACTAATTGCTGGACAGAAAGCTGCTCGCCTAGATCTGCTGTACCGGTTACTCACCACAACTAACCTAGTCACCACACCCAACAGCAGGTATGTCAAGTTTTTATTTATTTATCTATTTTACATTTCATTAAATTTAAAGTGCATATATAATGTAATATTTTGTGTTTGTTTTCTGTCTGTAGAGGGGAGCATATATTGTTGTTCCTGGTGCAGACTGTAGCCAGGCAGAGTGTGGAGCATTGTCAGTACAGACCTCCACGCATCAGAGAAGACAGGAATCGTAAGGCTGCCAATGCCGAAGGTAGGTTCAGAAGTGTGCTTCCATACACGTACACTATTTGTTCTTCTGGATTTAAACCGGTTTGAATGGTTATTTTTTACTTGAACTTGAGCTTTTGTAAACATAAATATAAATAGTGTCTGTTTTTTGTTTTATTTCAGACTCTGATATGCCTGACCATGATCTGGAGCCACCTCGCTTTGCCCAGCTGGCTCTGGAAAGGGTCCTTCAGGACTGGAATGCCCTTAAGTCCATGATTATGTTTGGTTCTCAGGAGAATAAAGACCCGTAAGCTCCAAAACATAATGACACTGCTTTTGTACACTTGTGTTTAGTGGCCAAGGCCTTTCATTATTCTTGTATTTATTCAATACACTGGTTTTACTCTCAAATAGACTTAAACTTGTAAAAACCAACAATTCACTTATTGTTTTGTTTTGTCAGACTTAGTGCCAGCAGTCGAATCGCCCACCTCTTGCCTGAAGAGCAGGTTTACTTGAACCAGCAGAGTGGTACAATTCGTCTTGACTGTTTCACCCACTGCCTCATTGTCAAGTGTGCTCCAGACATCACTGTAAGTCCAATTCAACTTAAAAAATATGCTAAGTCTCTCCCCTTTTTGAAATGAGGTTCGAAGGTACTCACTAGTGTTTTATTTTTCCTGCAACAGTTTATAGACACTTTACTCGGTACATTGGTGAAGGAGCTGCAGAATAAGTACACTCCTGGACGGAGAGAGGAGGCAATCAATGTGACCAGGAGGTTCCTGCGCTCTGTAGCGAGAGTATTTGTGATCCTCAGTGTCGAGATGGCCTCATCCAAAAAGAAAAAGTAAGTAACTTAACATGCACATTGTATTTATATTATATTTCTGTACTACAACATGAGACAGTAATGTCTTTTGTCTCTTGTTTGATTTACTATTGTGATTTGGATAAAATGCTGACTCTGTTTTCTCCGCCATCTCCTTTTCCTTCACGTAGCAACTTTATTCCCCAGCCCATTGGCAAATGCCGCAGAGTTTTCCAAGCTCTGTTGCCATATGCAGTGGAAGAGCTGTGTAATGTTGCAGAGTCACTGATTGTTCCTGTGCGAATGGGTATCGCACGACCTACAGCTCCTTTCACTTTGGCAAGCACTAGCATTGATGCTGTTCAGGGAAGTGAGGAGCTCTTCTCTGTTGAACCACTGCCTCCAAGACCCTCCCCTGACCAGTCCAACAGGTCAGCTTTATTTAAATTTTTCTGTGAAGATCTTTTCTTTTTTGTTTATTGGTCATAACTCTGTGCTCCAATGTTTCTCTTCTAGCTCCAACCAGACCGCAGCCTCGTATATCATTAGGAACCCCCAGCCACGGCGCAGCAGTCAGTCGCAGCCCGTCAGAGGAAGAGACGAAGAGCAGGATGACATTGTATCAGCAGATGTGGAAGAGGTGGGGTGCCTCATTATAAAACCATTCAACTTGTAATGAACTTTAACAAGTGATTTAGTCAGATGGGGTTATGCAGAGGGTATGATAAATATTAGAAGAAACTCTATAAAACTACAATGTTTAACTGTGAATTAAATGTTTATCTCTTGCCTTTTTTATTTCGTATTTCCCTCTTTTAAACTTTTCTTGTTAGTCTGAATGATGCTATGCCACAATTACCCAAGTCTGCAAGGCCACTATGTGACTATAAACAATGGGGTTTATTTTAGTTATTAATTTGTATGGACAGATGAGGGTTAGCTGCTTCAACGTTTTTCTTGCGCTACAAAGTAATGAAAACTACTTGCTAAAACTTGCAAATTTGTTCTAAATCCTGGTTGTTACCAAAGATATGTGCTTGCTTGAGCTGTCACTAAGTTTAGGAAAAGCATTTATTTATTATGTATACACATTAATTGGGTATGTTTGTATATGTATGAGCATTTTCTGTGACCTAAAACACAGTTGTACAAAGACACCCACTTACTTATTATTGATTATTACTACGGCCATTTTACTGCGTTGAGAGCGATTCTGTCTCTGATATATGATTATTATGTTTTAGGTTGAAGTTGTAGAGGGTGTAGCAGGTGAAGAGGATCATCACGACGACCAGGAGGAACAAGGAGAGGAAAATGCTGAAGCAGAAGGGCAACACGATGAGCATGATGAAGATGGTACGCAAGACTTACAGCTTTGTGTCCACAATGATTCAATTAAAACAAGAAAAAAACAAATGTAAGTGTGATTTCTCTTGTACTTTAGGAAGCGACATGGAACTGGATCTGTTGGCAGCAGCCGAAACAGAGAGCGACAGTGAAAGTAATCACAGTAATCAGGATAATGCTAGCGGCCGTAGGAGTGTTGTCACGGCAGCAACAGCAGGCTCTGAAGCAGGTTGGTCACGAGTTTGTTTTTTTTAACCACTATTAAAAACTTAGAACAGATTCACCTTTTAAAAAAATAACACAGTGAATCTTTGTGAAGTATTTTTGGAAACTTAATGACCTCCTTTAACCTAAATCTTTGCAAATCTATGGAAGCCTGATTGCTTGCTGATTAGAAATGGCAATTGGCTGCAGTGTGCTGTATTTCTCCTATCAATTATAGTTGCCATAAAATCACCTTATCACGAGCTTAGCAGTCAGCATTTTGGATTGTGGGGATTTATGTTTGGAGAGAAAATGAACAGCAGACTAAATGGTCCCTGGCTGAATACCCCGTGTATTTCATTTGCAGGCAGTAGGGTGTCCTTGGCATTTCCTATTTTTGGTAGGAGCTCCTTTTTACTTCAATATATACAGATGTCAGGGCAAGAGTGAATTTGCAAAGTGCATACTGTTTCCTGCTGAAAATTCCTTCAGTTTGTTCCCTTCTTACATTTCACTCTTCTTGTGTCTGTCATTGTAACTATTGTCATTATAAACCATTATTGTTCTTTCCAAATAACAAACTAATGAACTAGTAGCATTTCTAAATGGTGTGGTGTTTTCCCCCCTAGCCATTTCAACATGTATTCCTTCCTACTAATTATGTGGTACCTGCTCAATTGAATATTAAAACAGCCAATAAAGGTTTTTTAATGTTAAGTACTGTTTGGGGGATATTGAATAATACAACCTAGCAAAATTGGACCACGAAGAGTGCAGCTGTAGATGTGACCTCTAGGCTCACTGTCCTTTGTGCTTAGTGTTGTTTGGCCTTGTAGTGGTGTGGTTCACTAACACGCACTCCTGCCTGCGTAAATATGATGTGACAAAAGAGGTCAAGGTGGATGGTTGTATTTAAAAATCATGTCCTTTTCTGTTACTCCCTCTCGCCTCTAAAGGTGCCAGCAGTGTCCCAGCCTTCTTCTCAGAGGATGACTCTCAGTCCAATGACTCCAGTGATTCAGACAGCAGCAGCAGTCAGAGTGACGATGTTGATCAGGAGACTTTCCTTTTTGATGAGCCACTGGAAAGGACGACCAGTGCTTCTCACACCAACAGCGCAGCACAGGCCCCTCGCTCGATGCAGTGGGCTGTTAGAAACACCCCAAGCCAACGGGCCACTGGCAGTGCCCCCTCCAGCTCCTCCACACCGGCTGGTCAGTCTGATTTTGGTCTGTCTGTTTTTTTCCCTTTTAAGCCTCTTAATGAAAATATAAAGTTTGTTTTTGTTTCTTTCAGCGAGCTCCACAGGCCTGATATATATTGACCCGACCAACCTCCGTCGCTCCAGTGCGATCAGCTCGAGTGCAGCGGCCGCAGCAGCAGCTCTGGAGGCCAGCAACTCCAGCAGTTATCTGACCTCTGCCAGCAGCTTGGCTCGGGCCTACAGCATTGTCATCAGACAGATCTCAGACCTCATGAGTCTTATTCCCAAGTACAACCACTTGGTCTACTCTCAGTATCCTGCTGCTGTAAAGCTGACTTATCAGGATGCAGTCAACCTGCAGGTGAGAAACTGTAACTAAATTAAAGAGTTCTATAGTACAACGATTTCATCAAGAGACCCACTATGATAAAATATCCTCAAGTGATTTTAAAGATGTTTTAAAGCTCTTCTTTATGAGACACAGTGCAGTCAGTTTACCATATACTCCACTATTTGAGTAACCATATTTGAGACACATATCGCACCATATCATACATGTATGAGATACAAATCAGGACTATAGTCAGGGTAGTTGCACTCATAATCCATTATTGAGTAACTCTTTCACCCAGGAGATCAATACCATTTTCTAGTTTCCTAATATTATTAATACTGTTTGTCTGAAATGGTCTGTTTTGTGTTGAACCAGAACTTTGTTGAGGAGAAGCTGATTCCCACCTGGAACTGGATGGTCTCTATCATGGATTCAACCGAGGCTCAGCTGCGTTACGGCTCAGCGCTGTCATCTGCTGGAGATCCAGGTCACCCCAGTCACCCGCTCCACGCCTCCCAGCACTCTGCTCGCAGGGAACGCATGACCGCTCGGGAGGAAGCTAGTCTGCGCACTCTGGAGGGACGCAGGTACGAAAACAACCACCTACCTAAAGCTAAAGAAAAAGCGTTTGTTTTGGTGACAGAAACCTAATCACTGGTTCTTTTGTATCTTTACATTTCAGGAGAGCAGCCACTCTGTTGACCGCTCGTCAGGGCATGATGTCAGCACGAGGCGACTTCTTAAACTATGCCCTGTCATTAATGCGGTCCCACAATGATGAGCACTCTGATGTGCTTCCCGTGTTGGATGTGTGCTCCCTGAAGCATGTGGCGTATGTTTTCCAGGCTCTTATCTATTGGATTAAGGCTATGAACCAGCAAACTACTCTGGACACCCCACAGATGGATAGAAAGAGGTAAACAAAGTGAAGGCAAAAATTAGAATTACAGACAAATAATTATGTTCTAAAAAAGACAAATGTTATCAGCTAAAACATTTTATTTCACCTATATTTGCATTTCAATTGCATTTTCCATTAAAGATATTTGTAACTTTTGCAGAAATCGTGAGATTTTGGAATTGGGTTTGGACAATGAGGACTCAGAGCATGAAAACGATGAAGACACAAATCAAAGTAAGTCGTGCAAACGTATGAAGCAGTCATTATCTACTTTGTTAGTATATTTTACTTACACTTTGTTTCCATTCCAGGTTCAACTCTACAGGACAAAGATGAGGACCCTGTTCCAGCTGAAACAGGTCAGAACCATCCCTTCTTCCGTCGCTCTGACTCTATGACCTTCCTCGGCTGCATCCCGCCAAACCCCTTCGATGTACCTCTTGCTGAGGCCATTCCACTCGCGGACCAGCCCCACCTCTTGCAGGTTAGTGCTTTTACTTCCTTGTTTGTTCATTACAAGTCATTAGCAAGAGCACTTTCAGACAAAATTCAGGATTGAGTCAGTAGTCACTAGAAGAGGTATTTATAAATAATACTAACATATAACTAAATGTAACTAGGATTGTTATTTCACATCAATATGAATGAAGCTTGAGAGGTTATTTGTCATGGGTTTTAAGTAGCAAAACACATCCTTGATCGAAAGAGACACTGTAAATACCAGCCTCTGTAATGGAATTTGTGGTTTGTCTTCTCTTGTAGCCTAATGCCAGGAAGGAGGATCTGTTTGGCCGTCCCTCTCAGGGCTTGTACTCCTCCTCGTACATGGCGACTAAAGGCCTGGCCGAGGCGAGCATGGACAGGAACTGCCTGGAGGTAAACATGGGCTCCTCTCTCTCCTCCCCCTCTCAGGTATACCACCCCTCTTCACTGGACAAACATGCTTCTAATGTGCACAAATAACTGCTTATGTGCTAATGTGAAAGAATTTTTACTGTTCAGGGCTCATTATTTTATACTGTTTGTTTGTTTCATACTTGTTTTTTAACTAAAGAGCAATGGAAATAAATGATACTCTAAGATAGTGGTTATTCTGGATAGTTAATAATTTATGCGGTTATATGTGGATGGGTCTTAGCTTGAGTTCTGGTTCCTATTTCCATTATTTAATCACCACACTGACATCTTTTATGCCAAATATGTTACTGTTTCCTCAAGAAAAACTCTGAATTCCACTCAAACAGATTCTGCCCACTAAGATGTCTTACTCAGCCAACTTAAAGAATGTGATGAGTATGGAGACTGGCCAGCGATGCCCAGAGAACCAGGCGCTAGCAGAACAGGAGCTGGAGGCTTCCAAACCAGGTCCTTCACCTCATGATCTTGCTGCTCAGCTGAAGAGTAGCCTGCTCGCTGAAATCGGCCTCACTGAGAGTGATGGACCTCCTCTGCCATCATTCAGGTAAATAGACAACCAGACTGCTAACTATGAAAAACGAAAGCTTATTATTGTGGTGTTTGTTTAAATTTTGCTTTAAAATATTCCTCTGTGTGTTCAGACCCCACTGTAGCTTCATGGGGATGATGATTTCACATGACATGCTTCTGGGCCGCTGGCGTCTCTCACTGGAACTGTTTGGTCGTGTCTTTATGGAGGATGTTGGAGCTGAGCCTGGATCGGTATGTGTTAATGTTCATCATCTGATTTAACTTGTCTGAAAATGTTGGATGGCATTTTTATAGTTTGTTTTTGTGTATTCCAGATTCTCACTGAACTCGGTGGTTTTGAGGTAAAGGAGTCCAAGTTCCGTCGAGAGATGGAAAAGCTAAGAAATTTGCAGTCACGTGACTTGGCCCTGGAGGTCGATCGAGATCGGGACCAGCTGATACAGCAGACAATGCGTCAGCTCAATACACACTTTGGCAGGCGCTGCACCACCACGCCAATGGCTGTTCACAGAGTAAAGGTCACCTTCAAAGATGAGCCAGGCGAAGGCAGCGGCGTAGCCCGCAGCTTCTACACAGCCATTGCCCTGGCCCTCCTGTCCAATGATAAACTGCCCAATCTGGACTGCGTTCAGAGCGTCAGCAAGGGCATGCAGGCCAGCAGTACGTGTCATCACGATTACAATTCAAGTATGACAATACATAGAACCTACAATATGGAATTGGATATTATTAACACTGAGTTATCACTAGCAGGAAAATTATAATCAAAACTGCCATTTAAAAGTTGTTCTGATTTTGTTTTTGTAGATCTAATGCAGCGTCTGAGAAACAGAGACAGAGAAAGAGAGAGGAGAAGTGGAGGGCTGCGAGCTGGATCCAGGAGAGACAGAGACAGGTAAATGTTAATAGCATACATCTCACTTAAAGAATTGTCCTGGCTTTGGTGCTAACCAGTGTTTACATGTTACAGAGACTCCAGGAGACAGCTGTCTATTGACACCAGGCCTTTCAGGCCTTCATCAGAGGGCAACCCCAGTGATGAGCCTGACCCTTTGCCTGCACACAGACAGGCTCTGGGGGAAAGACTATATCCACGTGTTCATGCAATGCAACCGGTAAGACACTAAAAACTAAATAAGGGTTAATGGATAGAGACCATAAGAAATAGTTTTGCTTGAAATGATAATGGAATAAAAATTTTGAGGAAATGTGTGGATTATTGTTCATGATTGCAACAAATGGTGTGTGCGTCCACAGGCCTTTGCCAGTAAAATCACAGGGATGTTGCTGGAGCTCTCTCCAGCCCAGCTGCTGCTGCTGCTCGCCAGTGAAGACTCTCTTAGAGCCAGAGTGGAGGAGGCCATGGAGCTTCTCATAGCACATGGAAGGTACCTGAATTTAAGTTTAACTCAAACATCATTTGTTATCACTGTTTAAAATTTTTTTAATAGGTTTTAATATTCAAACCAAATGTCTTCATCTTCTTCAGGGAAAATGGCGCTGACAGTATATTGGATCTTGGTCTCCTAGAGGCCCCAGAAAAAGCACAAGTAAGACCTTGTTACACTATAATTTGTCCCTTCTGTTGTTTCATTTCCAAATCTTCTCTCATTCCTTTTCTTATTTGTTTTTTTTGTGTGTGACTGTAGCAGCAGGAGAATCGTAAGCGCCATGGTTCAACACGCAGTGTCGTAGACATGGAGCTTGATGACCCAGATGATGGGGATGACAATGCTCCTCTTTTCTACCAGCCGGGCAAACGTGGCTTTTACTCTCCTCGGCCCGGCAAAAACACAGAAGCCAGACTCAACTGCTTCCGCAACATTGGCAGGTAAGGCATTTTCATTTTGTATTTATTTAAGCATTGCACAGACTATTCCCAGTTATAAATGAACATGGTATTTCTTTCCAGGATACTTGGGTTATGTCTGCTGCAGAATGAACTCTGTCCAATCACGTTAAACAGACATGTCATTAAAGTGCTGCTTGGAAGAAAGGCAAGACAATTTACTTGATTACGTTTTGGGCTGAAGAGCTTGAATCTTAGAGGCACTTTTCTTACAAATCACTGTCTTCTTTACTTACTTCAGGTAAACTGGCACGACTTTGCATTCTTTGACCCGGTAATGTATGAGAGCCTGCGGCAGCTTATTCGTCATTCTCAAGCTGGTGAAGCAGAAGCAGTCTTTGCTGCCATGGACCTGGCCTTTGCCATAGATCTATGTAAAGAAGAGGGCGCTGGACAGGTAAACGCCTACACTTTAACTAAACAGACAAAATCATGTACTAACTTGTTCTGATGAAAACATTGATGCCTTGTCCTTGTTCTAGGTGGAGCTTTTGTCTGGTGGGGTAAACATGCCAGTAACTCCCCTCAATGTATATGAATATGTGAGGAAGTACGCTGAGCACAGGATGCTGGTGGTGGCAGAGCAGCCTCTACATGTGAGTCACACTCCTCAAAACAGATTTCAAAACGGACAACTAGAATATGAAGGAGACTAATTGTAAGCTTTTTTTCTTTTTGTTTTTTTAGGCAATGAGAAAGGGTTTACTGGATGTAATTCCTAAAAATGCATTGGAAGATCTCACAGCGGAGGACTTTAGGCTGCTTGTGAACGGCTGTGGAGAAGTCAATGTCCAGATGCTCATTAGC
Organism: Rhyacichthys aspro; assembly: GCA_036850595.1. Lineage (NCBI taxonomy): Eukaryota > Metazoa > Chordata > Actinopteri > Gobiiformes > Rhyacichthyidae > Rhyacichthys > Rhyacichthys aspro. The sequence goes on along the minus strand of CM072163.1, from coordinate 6,142,798 downwards.
TTCACCTCCTTCAACGATGAGTCTGGTATGCTCTATGGTCCAAATAGTTTATTTCACTGCTGTTCCATTTCCATTTCTTGATACTATGCAGTTTTTGTCTGCATAAATAAATAGTATCTTGTCCAACAGGGGAAAATGCAGACAAACTACTGCAGTTTAAACGCTGGTTTTGGTCCATAGTGGAGAAGATGAGCATGACAGAGAGACAAGATTTGGTAAGTTTTTTTAATTACATTTAAGACACAGTTAACAAAACTACAGTATCTGTATGTATTTGTTGTTGCTCAGTTGCACAAAACATAAATGACTGGATTTTAAAATGTAATATTCCTGTCTTCAGGTGTACTTCTGGACCTCGAGTCCGTCTCTGCCGGCCAGCGAGGAAGGGTTTCAGCCGATGCCCTCGATCACCATCCGACCTCCAGATGACCAGCATCTGCCCACGGCCAATACGTGCATCTCTCGTCTCTATGTGCCACTCTATTCTTCAAAACAAATACTCAAACAAAAGCTCCTCCTAGCCATTAAGACCAAGAATTTTGGTTTTGTGTAGAGTTCAACTGAAGAGTTTAAAAAAAGGAAAAAGAATAACATGTTTACTGTTGTGTAATATTTACCTAGCTCCATTTTTGTAGATTTATTTTTTGTCTATACAATTTTATGAAATTCGATATACTGTCGCTATCTCCCCAGGCGGTAATATTTGTTTGTGTTGTGAACACAAACGGCTTATTTTTATTTCTATTTTTATTGTTTCTTTGTTCATGAAGAGGTGTACGGTCCGGAACATTCCTGCATTGGCACTGTAAAAAGTCCCCAGCTCTGCTCTATCGGCTTAAACTTTTGCTTCCCAGGAATTTGGTTTGACAGAAAGCTGTCTGCCGAAACCCAGCCAAAGATGACAGCAGTAGAATTATTTAAAAGAATAGAAAGACACACTGTGATTATACATTTTTTTTCCTTCCCTAGAAAAGTACTATCACTGACTGACAGTTCACTGCTGCCTTTGTGGAAAGTCCTTTTTTCTTGTACAGGGGGAGTAGGGAATTTCAGAATAAACTTGGATGCAAATAAATGTCTGGTCTCACTTTATTTCCAAGCAAACTAAAATCAAGCCAAGTTTTCAGGATATACAATATCGTGCGTAAGTCTTAGGCCATCACTAGATTACTTATTTTAGCGCTGTTATACCACAAGCCATACAGTGGTTCTCAGTGTTATTTACTCTCAATTCCCCATACAAAAAAACAAAACTTGGAAGACAACTTACATACTCTAGACGTGACGGACATTTGAAAATTGGGAAAGATCAATGCCAAAACCAGGCTGGAAAGCCAAGAAAACTAGGACTAGGACTTCATTTCTGCCAGTGGCACTGGTGCTAATGTTGGAACTGAGCATGACAGGACCATGGTCACTATTTGTTTTGAAAGCTGTCATCCATTAATATATTTCAGACCAAAATTTGGCAGTATTTTTGGTTATAACACAACCCTGGTCTGGGCCTCTGTATTTCTTTGACACAAACCTAGTGCATATCATTGTATTAACCAGAGATTAAGCAAAAGGGACAAAACATCTTAGATGGTATCTTTTAACTTTTTGTTGAATCATGGCCTAGATGACTCACTCTCTACAGACAGATTTGAACACAGATGTTTATTATGGCACTGGACTTATTTTTTCTTGTTAAAGGCAGTTTTGTTATGGATTAATAGGTGTAATTTTGCCATTGATTCAGCCTGCTCTAGGATGCCTTTAACACAAAAAAATTATATGATACCTGGGGATAATTACTACTCATTACTAAACGCAGCCTACAGCCCTAACTTTATGGTTTGAAGTAGTTTGAACATGAATTATGGCAGAGCAACTTTATTGTGATGCCTTCACTTACAATAGAGCAGGGTTAGACTGAAAAATCAACCACGTATATTTCCTTGAGAAAATATGAAACTAAAACACTTAGTTTTAGTTTAAAACAGCTCAACATTTTTCGGACTGTCTTTGAACTAGCAGGAATCCACGGAAGTCTCAGCCAACTGTAAGTTCAGTTGTCCGACCGGCCCTGAATGCGCCGTGCTTGCTCCAGTCAAACGGAGCCATATGAGGTGAACCTGCTTCAGTCGCGGCCGTTTGTGAAACCAGTGCTTTGTGGAGGCAGCTATCGGTGGCCTTGTTATCGTACGATGATATCAGCTAGCACTAGCCTGATTGCTAGGTAGCTTACTTATTTTATTACCACGGTTTCCAGATTTAGCTGGCTAGCTGATAGCATTGCTAGGTCGATGTTGCAGGCGAGAGAGAGGACGGATTTATTATTATCCATAATGTCGACGAGCTCGTACCGTTATTTCTAGCTAGCACTAAAGTTTAGCGCGCTAATAGCAGCAAGTAAAGCGTGACTAATCGGCCTGTTGTTGAGAAAACAATACAAATGGAGCAGTGGCAGGACGCGGCCTCTCAGCAGGTCAAGCTGCTCACAGACCGTCTCAATGAACTACTCACTAAAGGCCAGGTCTGGCTGCGGTCGGAGCTCGGCGTGGATTTGGGACTGAAGCCTGAGCTCATTCCGCCATGGGTGATCCTCTTAGCCGCATGCTCCGGGCTGGTACTGATGGTGGCTCTGTGGGCCTCAGCCTGTCGGGCTCTCTTCAGAAAACACCCTGCTGTTCAGGCTGTGGAGGATAGCACTGAAGTAAAGCGAGGGGCTAAACCAGCAAAATCTGAGGAACAGAAGAAAAAGAAGAAGAAGTCAGAGAAGGTGAGTCAAATGAGCCATTTCTTCCCAGTCATTTTAGCAAGGCTAGCTGTCATGCTAATCTGACAGCTATGGCCTCTTCCTACTTCCTCTTTTATGTCATAGAAAATGCGCGATGACTCACGTTGTAATTAGCTTTATATGATATGTTATGTTTTTGTCAATTTCACGTTAATTATTACAACATTCATTTCAGAAATCACAGCCAAACGGAAGAGCTGTTGTTGAAGCTCAGGAAGAGGCCACAGTGCCTGAGGAGATAGTGCCACATCACCAGCCGCCTCCACCAGAAGTGAAGACTGAGAAGGCTGCCGAGGTAATTCATTTACACAACACAATTATAGTTGGAAAAAATTACATAGACTTTGAAATCACATGTCACATTTAGGCACCACTGGTTTCAGGCACTGGAGGGTCATCTCCGTGAATGAAAAACCTATTCTTTCTCACTGTCACATAGCAGTGATGTAACCACAGCAGCTGGCAGTGTAAGGTTACAATCTTAAACCTGCAGAAGCAGCACTGTCCTCATGAAAAAGTCCTTAGTTAAGGCCACACAAGGTGCTATCTTCTGAACAAAGCATATCATTTTCCAGATGCACCATAAACACAAGAAAATGCCTACACTTTATACCCAATGATATAAAATGAGTTGTTCCAAATGGTGTTAAACAGAATTAGCAACTCTTAGACAGTATGTAGTTTCACTTATAAATAGATCTGGGTTGTGTGGTGATTTGATTAACTGTCTGTGATTGGAAACGCCTAGGATTCCCTTCCCCAGTAGCAGTTTTAGAAGGTGGCGACTTATATTGGTATGGTGTCTATATCACTTCCCTGTTGACATAGTTGCGTTGTGTCTTCTAGGTAAAGAAGTCTAAGAAGAAGGCCAAACAGGCAGTGAAGGAAACTGCCAAGACTGTAACTACAGAGGGCAAAGAACCAGAAGAAGGTGAGTAATACAAGTCAATCATTCATCTTATACCAATTACAGCTCCACAGACTTCATTAAGATATTGACCTTTATATTTCATGTCCATAATAAAGACTACATTGAATTGTACGTGCAGTAAGGTCTCTTTATGTGACCTTTGTTAACAACTAGATTTAATTCACTTTACATTTTTTACATCACAAAGTCTGTTTTTTATCCTGCTTATCCATACCATAATTCTGTCCTAATCCTTTAATAAAACCCCTGTTGTATGTAGTAGTAATCCTTTTGCATAGTGTTTCTCACTCCTGACTTATCTTACTTTTCAGGCACATGGGAGACCAAGGTCAGCAACAAGGAGAAGCGTGAGCAGCGCAAGAAGGACAAGGGCTCTAGCGATGGCTCTGCCAGTCCTGGAGGAGGCAACACACCTGTTAGCGCTGCACCAGAGCAGCCCAAGGCCTCTCCAGCTCCACCACCTGCCAACCAAAAGAAGAAAAAAGGAGGTATGTGTATGATATTTTCAGATGGAACAACCCTTAATCAGTATAAAGAAAAAGTAAAATGTCTAGAGCTTCATCCAATTCCTTTTAATGATCCTGCCTTATTAAAAGATTACCTTTGTTTTCTTTGATGTGTCAGTGTTCTCTTTTCTGTAGAGTCTATTGTCCCAGATATGCTGACCTTTTTCATGCTCCCTTTTTAGGAGAAACTACAAAAGTTAAGACGGAGAAGGTTGAGCCTGTCGTGCCCAAAGGTACCGGTGTTATCCCATTTATATCAAGTTTCATTCATTTTTTTAATGCTTTTTTTATGTCCACTCGATTTGGTAACATCTCAGTCTTTTCTTTTCTCCTCTTTCTTTTAGTTTCTAACAAGAGCGAACCTGCTGCTGTTACAGTTGCTGAGGTGACAAAGGTTCCTCCTCAAACTGTGGCTCCAAAGACGGCACACTGGGCGACCAACCGAGAACCAGCATCACTTTGGGGCTCGGAAATTGATGGTAGGTTTTAAACAGACACTGAATATTGTTTTTCATGTAATTTATATATGTACGGATACATATTAACGCAAATAGATAGATTGTGGTGGTGGATTCTTCTCAATTTGCGGCGTCAAATTTGTCCAATACAGCCCTCTAATCTGTCATTTCTCTGCTTTAGGATCATGGACAGTTATTGACCGAAACATGCAGACATCTGAGCTTAACCTTGGGTCCTTTACTGGACTGGGAGGAGCTGCTGCTGGTAAGAGAATTTGTAATTGATAAAGCAATGTTAAAGCCCCATTTTATAGTTTATATATAAAAAAAATCATATGATAGGAGAGTGATTAATTACATCCATTTTGTTTCCGTAGAGCCTCAAGCTGTGAGTGAGCTGCCTTGGCTCAAGCAGCCTGCTGTGGATGATGAGTGGTCTGGCATCAGTAAGGAGAAAAATGTCATCTTACCCTTTCATATATTTCTCACTGGAGTCCCATATAACTAATAATTTTCTGACTTGGTTATTTACAGATGGTGGCTCAGTTGACTGTAACTCTGACTGGAACGCTCCATCTGAGGTCTGGGGCAACTATGAAGAGCCTGCTCCTGAACCTGCCCCAGTTGAAGAGCCGTCTGTTCCTGAACCAGCCAAGACTAACTTACTGATAGGAGCAGCTGTAAGTTCACCAACAAATTATCACTATGTGGGCCATAAAATCCACTAAATAATCAGTCTAGGTAAGCACCCTTAGTCTAGTATGGTCAAATTTGTTTATTTTTGTTATTTAATGAATAGATTTACGTGGCTGTGCCTAACAGATTGTGTGCATTTTGTAATAAATGATGGAAATTGGAAATCTCCTAAGTGCTGTTTTAGGAGGCACCCTTGTTATTCCTACTGCTTCCACCAGATGGCAACAGAAGACCTAGTGGTGTCTATACTGTATCTACACTAAGCTGTATCTAACCTGGCTAACTCTTTCATTCAGAAATTTTCTGTGTTGTTTTTTTTTTCATCTGCAGGATGATGATGACAATGAGAAGGACAAGGAAGACATATCTACTGATGGAGCAGCTAAGACTAAAAAAAAGAAGAAAAAGAAGAAGAAGGCAGCTGAAGAAGGAGCCACCACTGGCCAGGTATTTATTAGCAAAAAATAACCATACAGTCATTAAAAGATTTCACTTTTTATTTTTTGTTCAAAGTTTTAGAAAAGTATGTACATTTTAGACATTTGGAAAATCAGACACAATAGAAGACCTTTCAGCAAAGCAGGGTTAGAGTCATTCAAAATTCACTTAAAATCGGAATAAAAGGAAGGTGGAGAGGCCATTGTAATTTATAGATGAGTTTATAGACCCTAGATTGGATAGTGATAGTGAGGCTTTGGCAACATACATTCATTAAATCTAAATGATCTGTTTTTGTTTTTTCGTTTGTAAAGGATGAAGAGCCTGAGAAGGGGGTGGCACCTGCAGCCTCAGTGAAAAAGCAGCCACCTGTTCAGGAGCCTGTCAAGGCAGCTGCTATGGAGGTCAGTGCTGCCAATATCTGCTGTTTGTTTTTATAAATCATTACTTTTGCCTCTAGGCCCAGATGACTGGTAGTGTTTTAGTAGAAATGTCGTTTCCTTGATTTGGTGTGATTGTCTTATCTATTCAGGTAAAAGTTGACCGATCTATGAAGGACAGCACAGCCCAGAAACCTCCTGTCACACAAGTGCCACAAAAGCCAACAGATGGGGAGCCCACTGCCAAGCAGAACAATCCTGCTGCTCCAACACAACAAAGTAAGAAATCTCAGTTTATTTAATAAACAAACAAAAATCCTATATCAGTTTAAGCGGTCAACTTTCGGTTACAATGGCAACAGCCAGCAAGCTACAGATCTGATAAGTCACATGTGATGTAGCTGCATATTTAAACCATATTCTTTCATAACATTGAGAATAGATTGCCCCTCAAATAGAACATCTGAGCTCTCGCACTTTTAACAGTATTTATTAGAAAGTTTTAAAGTACAGGGCAATGTATACCACACATATATGAAAAAATGCATTTCAAACAGTTCATATTTTTTAATTGTTCTATGAGAGCGTGTACATATTTTAATGTACAGGTTGGGTAATTTTTGGTGACATCTAGTGGCACAATTGCAGATGGCTGTTTTGACTCTTTTCTACAGGCTTTGGGCACCTTTAATTGTCCTACAGAGATGCTGCTGTCCATGGACAAACAAACCTAATAAAATTGGTCAGATTTAGTTTAGCTCCTTCCACTGGGTACTATGGAACTTAAACCTTTATTTTTCCTAAATGGACAAGTGTTACATGCAGGCTCCTATACATTAGTCAAAATCTACTGTAGTTTGACCAATGCGCTGTAAACTACAAAATTTTACACAAAGTACCCTTGAATTCAATTAGATATTTCTGAACTCTGACTGAACTAGATGAGGAAATGAACCAAGTTAATTTTTTAGGTCTATTTTAAACTTTTCCATTGACATCCCTTTTTGTTTTTTTTTTTCCTACAGAGAAACCTGAGGAGAGCCAAGCGTCCAAACCAGCAAAGAAGAAGAAGCCGAGGAGGGAGACATGAGAGAGGAGTCCACTCTGTCACAGACTTAATATCCTGTTTATGCAACAACACCTTTTTGTGACAAGAACTTTGAACTAAGGACTAAAATTTGTCTGGAAAATGAAATGACTTTTTCTACGTGTTGATTGTCAGCCGTCGGATCACTCAAAACTGAATCTAGATGCAGAACAATCAACTGTATCGCTGTGTTGATGATTTTTAAGTATGCATTTGATACTCTTGACTCCATCTTCTAATCTCACTGAATCAAAACTGATTGAAGGACTTGTATTGTAGTAGTAATAGAGAAAACAATGACCGTTTAGATAATAATTGATGTTGTGATGGCTAATGACTGGAAATTACTGTGCAGACTAAAATGCTTTATGGACTTGCAACACTGGGTCACAGCTTACTACTGGCATTTGTTTGCAGTCTTATTTCGCTCTTGAGACTTGATGGTACAAACACGAGGGCTGTTACAAGGATGATATCACAAGGTTGCGGTTTTGGCTAGACAGGGTTTAAATCACTGAAACACAACACTGAAAAAGGGAGCTGCCGTTTTCTCATCTGTAACTACAAACGTTTTGTTGAGCACATCATTTGGTATGTTCCTCGTCTGATGTTGTGCCACTGTGTTTCCTTTTTATTTGTGACTGCTTTGCAATATCTGGTCGCCTCTGATCCTAAATGTACCATTACTGTGTCATCCATCATGATTTTCCACCTGTGGTTGATTCAAAAGTGTTGAGAATCTTTTGTACAACCTGTTTGTAATAAAAGTAATGAGAAAGCCATATGTAAAAATGACTAAATAAAGACCAGTTTTTATATTTTGAGTTTGATGAGAAGATATTTGACAGATTAGCCTGAGTTTGATGGAAAATTGACAAACAAAAAGTCTTATTTATTACATATGTATGACTCTAATAATAAGCAGGTTAAAGTAAATCACAAGTCACCAAAGAAAAGAGAGAGTGAGAGGTGGAAATACCTTATTCAAAAGATAAGCCAGAATAAACCTGGATTTTACTTGGTGCTCATAAAATACTAACATTTATGTGGTAAATAATGTAGAAGCAATAGGCAAAATGTTCACAAGTTTTAAAAACACTAATGAATTCAGTTATATTCATATAGTGCCAGTAAATATCTGCGGTTAACAAGAAAGATGCAGCAGATCCACCTGGAGTAGGCCTGGCTACAGTAACACGACAATAGATAATTGTTATATATTCGGATTATTTACTTATTTAACAGTCACAGGCAAATTGCAGAATAAACTCAAACCTTCTGGAAAAAAACAGATTAGGTTATATCACCAGATTGATCCCTTCTGCCTCTAACATGCTGCAGTGTTTTGAACCTGAAATGCTGTGTAAAGCTTCTGGTGTTGGTCTGTGTTTTCTCAAGATAGCAGGAAGTTACTGGACTTAGTCTTAAAATAAAGTGCTATTTGCAGGGGGCTGAAATCTGTGGTTGCAAACATTATGTTTTTTCTCTTTTTACTACTTTCTACTAACTTTTTTTGTGTGTGCTCAAAGCTGGGTCAGTGCAACATTTTTGCACCATTCAAGCCAAGAAATATTAGTGCTTTTGGCCCATAACAATGCCTATCACATGTCTTCATGCCGTGGAGCATTAAGTTTGTTTATCTTACTACAGACAGTGTGTGAATATTGTGTTTCGGATCATTTATACAGTAATATACTGACATAGATCATATCTTCATGTGCTGAGAGGCTGTAATATCAGCATAACATAATGGCTGCATGGGTCCAAACCTAATAGGATTATCATATTACTTGAACTAATACTGTCACAAATAAGCATTCTCTTTGGATCTAGAAACTTCATACCTACCCATCATCTATAGCCTGTATTGTAAAACATTTGTGAGTTTTGCAATATTTTGAAGGGATTTAGAGTAAATTTATATGCTACTGTAGTTCGATTTAAAAAGCATTATCAAACAAGATCTTTTTCTAAATTTCCATATGCCTGCTGATTTGGTCTATTATGGATCTTTTGGGATATGCTGGCCTGGACCATTTCATAGCAGAAAAGAAAGACCATGGTACAATAAACACGTCTATTCCGAATTTGTGCTTTTATTGTGAAACCGGAAGCTGCCCTCTCTTCCGGGAACTTGACCGCGGCTGCCGTTAATCTGCTGTTGTTGGTGAAGCAGAGCATTAACGGACAGGTCAGAGCCTGGCATTTCTCACTGAGGACCCACCACAGCGGACGTGACCTATCCGTGGGCACTCTGACTTCAAACTACATCACCGTCTTTTTTTTGTAAATGTGTGTTTTTTAGTCGTGAGCAGCGGTCAAGTGAACGGGGAAAGATGACGCTGTTGCCGCCGGAGCGCTGGTCCTCCACCAGCTGCTGTCTGTGCTGTCATGTCCGAACAGGGACCATCATCCTCGGGGTTTGGTACATGGTGAGCACCGCCTCTCTGTTCTGTGTCTGTGCTGCTCCACTGGAGGAGCTTCAACACCTAAACAATACAGATAAGAGATCTGGAAATCGTGACTACATTAACATTTGTCGGGTTTTTCCTGTCATAGGTCGAAGTCATTGATGAATTTGACTAAAACGGGCATCACTTGTAGCATAGCCATGCAGTATATGTTTGGGTTTTTAATTTCAAACAAATACGTATGAATTAAGAATTATTTTGCTTAAAGATTACTACTTACTTAAACATTACTTAAAATAAAGCAATTCATGAATATGCCCTATATCCTACTTATTATTATTAACTCATAGTCATAGTCATAGTTGTATGTATGTTTTGTGATACTAGACAAAAATGAGATGAAAAAAGATGATTTGGATACAATCTTTAATATAATCAACAAAATAAAAGAACGATTATTGAATTAGTTCATTACTTAAAATTACTTCACATAATATATAGCCATACTATGTCCCTAGTTAGCAGTGTTTCCTGCTGTAAATTTGTCTGTTCAGTCATGAGCCAGTTTTATTTTTTTATTTATTTATTTTCATCAGTATTTATTTGTATTATTATTATACATTCACATCATTTAATGCTACACACTTTATTTATTACCCTCTGGTGCCTCCAAATTGCACTTTAATGGTTAATTCTTTGCAAAAAAAAAAAAGATTTGACATAGTTTACCTTTTAGCTCAAAATGTTAAATTACAAATTATTATTAAACCAACTGCCTTGAATTCATTTAGATGGTTTCTTAACATAATACAGATAAACTAGCCCATCCTTTATAGACATTGTGCTGTGGGAAACAATAAAATGGTGCTTAACTGCGTTTTTATTTGGAATTTACTTGAACAAACACAACACAGTTTGATTATTTTGATTTGAATATATTGAAATATATTTTTCTTGTAAGTAGCAGTCTGTTTGCACACAGGACAGGGTTAACTAAACCAAACACCACATGTGGAAAAATCCCCTTCGTCTGCCTCCTATGAATAAAATAGCAGCAGGCCTCTTCAGGTAGCAGCTTCTGTGTCAGGTCTATTGACTGCAAAGGTTTTTCCATTGCATTCACTTCATCAATGGGGGTGAATGAGTCATATGCATAATAAGCGGCACCACGCCAGACCTAAACGAAGGCTTACGTGTCTCGATTTAGAAACCACGATAATACATATCCCTTTAGGGTCTGCTACTTAAGGGATACGTCACCTGCACACGGTGTTGCCCCCTGCTGTTTGTTCATATTGTGTCCATATGTTCTCTGTCTTTAAGCTCATCAATGCTGTGGTGTTACTCATCCTGCTCACGGCGCTCTGTGATCCTGAGCAGTACCACCTGATCAGTGCTGAGTTGGCCAATGACCTGGATGTCATGGATGATGGCAGTAAGTAGTCCACAAGGCCAGTAGTTTAAAAGGATAGGCCAGTATTTTGTGAAAGGAGGCCTGTGAGATATTTAGGTGACTCAGCGATGACACACGCTTTGTTTTACGTATGGCTGCTAGTGTGGCCTGTAATGTGTAATAAAAAAAATAAAAAAAACTTCTTAATTAGTTACCCCACCATGTAGGTACAATTAGTCATCCATGAGTAGATTTGTGTCGAATAAATTAGACCATTGAATACTTAGCCACTTACCCATATGTTTTACTCATTCATTACAACACACTGATCTGGCATTTGGTTTGCATCAGCCAAACTTAACTTATTGAAGAATGATTCATGATCTTTGGTGAATAATTGTACACTGACAGACCATCGTCGTACGTTGTCGGAAAAAAGTTACACACTGTTGCTCTAAACCTAACATTACAGAAAATGACAGGTACACATTTAATATTGATTATAAATCTGTTTAAATGACCTCTAAGCTGGCACTCTTTCTGTGGGTGGCTTGTCCTATGACTAATGATAAATTATACACAGACCTCACACATTTGTTTAGACAGCAAAGTGCATTTAAATGAAACACCAAACCCACACACAGAAACCTAATCTCCATGTGTACGCAGCATTTGAAAAGCCTTCTTAACCAGACCAGGTGTAAAGGGAACAGTCTGACTCCAGGTACAACATATGCTGCTGCTGTTTCTGTCTCTGATTGGAAATGACTGTGTTGTCCCGGGTCCAGGGGATTAAGTAGCACGGTGATCATTTATAGTAGACCAGGCCAAGTGCTGCTCTGGAAGGACACACGCTCAGCCACAAAAACCCTTTCACAATGTAACTTGGGTTATCTGCTCATTCTAAGTGCCTACTGAGTTTTAAACCTATTTTGACCCTAGAAATCGAAAATGAACGGCTGAATGTCAAAGTTTATACGTCTTTTTGTGGTATTTGTCATGCCCTGTGCCCTCCTTTAAAAGTAGTTTGTATTATCAGCACCTATTTTCACAGGAATTTCTTGCAGATTTACATTTTACTGGTTGACTTTAAAAAGGCATAATACGCCGAGATAGATATTTCCCACTCCGAGATTATGTAACAGAATGATTAGTTATGTTTTGAGTTGGCGTGAGGTCAGGCTGACATAAAGTGAATCAAACTGGCTCCACTTATAAACAGCTGCAGCACGTTTTTCCACTTCCTCGGATTTCTGTAAACACGCTGCAGATTGAATCAGATTTGCCACAACTAAAATGACCTTCTTTGAATGTGTAAAGCTCAGTCTCTGTCCTCTCTCTATGTTTCAGATACGCTGTATATCGTTTCAGCCATTTCTCTCCTGATGATAGTTATATGTGGAATGGCAACATACGGTGCATATAAGGTAATTCAGTCATTGATAGGTTTTTAATATGCTGTTTGTACCTGCACAGAGATACTGATACTGAAGCAAAATTACTGGGCATCAAGTTGCATGTTTTAGATGAAAGCAGTAGCTCACTTACTTAACAAGTATATACTATAATATCACCCACTGATAGCAAGCCTAACCTACTGAGCTAACAAACATATGGTTACTGCAGAGTCAAATACAGCTTAACTTTTTCTTTATTTCACTTTACCATTCATTAAATTCTTGTACATTTACATATCGAGCCATATAATGCTTATTGTATCCAAATTATTTCACTTACTAAACATCAGATCCTAGGCTTTTCCTGTGATATTTTACACACTGTGACTCATAATGTATAAGTGTGCAGCTCCTATTGTAATATTTTAAAACAAATGTCACTGTTTTAGATGCGGCCGGCCTGGATCATCCCATTTTTGTGCTACCAGCTATTCGACTTCGGTCTGAACACTGTTGTCGCTGTGGGCATTGTGTTCAGCCCCAGCTCCATTCAGGATTATATACAGCAGCTGGTGAGACACCTGCAGAGTCAGCCATGTGTTTTTTTTTTGGCTAAAGCACATACCACAATAGCTCTCTTCCTCTTTTGTGCAGCCTGATAACTTCCCCTACAAAGAGGAGGTGGGTGATGTCAATAGCGTGTACTTGATCCTCGGTGTGCTGCTCTTCATCGGCTGTATTCTCATCTTCAAGGTAAAGTTCAGTTCAAGGATGGTCTTTGTGGTTTTATTACTGTTCAGTTATGGCAAAACATCAAGATACATGTAAAAAAAACACATTTATATATCTCACAGTGTGTGTCTTGTGTCTTTTTCTGTGGCTGCAGTCCTATCTGATTTTATGTGTGTGGAACTGCTACACCTACGTGAGCAACCGGGCCACTTCAGAAATCCTGCTCTACGTTACAACCAATGACACCGCAGTAAGTATTCTCTGCTCATACAATCACTTTATTCAGTTTCAGGCCATAATTTGTGCTTTTGAGATGGAAGATTTTGCAGTTTAACTATTCACCTTTACCAGAAGTTGCAGAAGTTTAGAAAAAAAAAAATCAAATGAATGGTTGTTTTTTTGCCAGACCACCTGTGAGAACGATTACATTTTCCACTGAGGTGTCACTAACACGTTTCAGAGCTCAGCACTCATCTGAGCACTGCCACTTCATCACCATTTATTGAAATTTGAATAGAATATAGACATGCAGCTGGACTAACATCTTGCTCAGTGTTAACAGCAAAATAAATATTTCTGCAACAGCTTTATTGCACTTAAAATACTTCTGCTGCCTTTGAAAACCCTTGTGGCTGATCTAGAACAACAATCAATCATGGTTTATGAATAGTGTGTAAATCTGGTGTAATTCTGGATTTACTGTATTGGTACCTAATAAGTGCCTGCTTTGAACCGGAAACACATCAAAAAGAGAGACATTTACTATAATTTAGTGGGACTTTTTGTTGTATCTATTATTTTTCTTCCAACATGCATAGCTATGGGTGCATTATATAAAGAAAGGAAAACAGATCAACACATGCTGTAGAGATGGAGACTTAACCAGAGAACAGAGGCTCCAGTGGTGGGTGTTGAAAAGAGCCCCAGGGAGGAATCATGTGCTTTATTGAGAAATCTACCTATTTAAGTGAAATCACTTTGTCTTTACAACTTTTACTGTGCGTGTTTTAATTCCTAAAACACTCTCCATTACAATATTGGATCTAAGAAATGATATATGATGTCAGCTTTGCCTGCTTTTGTTCATTTCCAAAGGCAACAAATCAAGATCTGTGGAAAAACGACTTCCCGTTCACTCAAACCTCCAGTCACGTTTTTACTGTCTGTGTGGATTTCCTCTGCTCCGTCCAGTCTCTGGCAGCTGTAAAGTCATTAAGTGGAGGGGAGGAGGGTGAGGAGCAGGTACTTTTACTCTTTACCAGAGAGATGACGTTCGATGCTGGTGAAGCCATTACAACACTGGCTTAAGGACAGTAGTTGTACAGTAAGTGAGCTCAGTCTGGTGGGTCGGGTTGCTCTGTCGGTGTCCTGTTGCCCAGACCTGGCTCTTTGACCGCTGCTTCACCACTGCCCACACATTTATTATTTACTTTGATGGAAAAGACAAAGGCACCTGTAAAAATATTAATGACCTGTCATAGCTGTTATTAAATGCGGGGTTTCTCTGCTATTCTTCTCCATCTGCTGAATTGGACTCTACTTAGTATTGAATTTTAAACTTACAGTGCAAAATAGCTTGTACATTGCAGTTGCTAGCAACAGATTAAAGATGGTGTGTTTAGTTTTTGGTGGCATATGGTGGTCAAACTGCAAACTGCAAGTCCACAGCTCACATCCCTGGTTTCTACAGTCTGTGAGCACTTACTGAAGCCCTCCAGGGACATGAAATTTTCTATGATCAAAGCAAGTTAATAGTTCAGAAAATAAATATTGTAAACAAACTGAATGTAGTTCATTAATATTTTTGTTGAGACTGTTGTTTGTCCACTCTGGGCACTTGTAGGTCAAGAACTGAAAGTAATGCAATTAATACTCCTTTAGTTTGGGTTCTCTGTTCTTGTAAATGTCTCTTTTGTTCAAATGCAGTGTTTTTTGAGGTGTTTAAGTCCCATTATGTTGAACTGTAATCTACATAATCTCATACAATACATCTTTAAACCTCTTTATAATACAACAGGAATAATAAAAACAACCAACTTTAATCATCACACACTACAATTGCTCTGACAACCTCTATCTCAAACTGATCTGCTCAATGTATTAAGAGACAAACAGGAGGCTGCTCTCAACCTGCTGACATCATTAGTGAAAAAAAAACCAAAGCATAGACACAGTCAGCTTCCAGCTCCTTACTCATAACATTAGTTTCACCTTTGCACTTGTGTACTTTTTCAATTTCAGGCAGGCGTATGTAATTTGGCTTCCCCACAGACTACTGCAGAGGGTCTCTGCATCACACGTACAGCACTTAGGTTAAAGGTCTAATGTATTCCAGATGAGTTAAATTCCTGCAAGATTCATTCAGTACTACACATTTTAAACACCTGTGTCACCATTGTTTTTTAAAAGATCTGTGATAGTTGGTAAATGAGTTGGCTCTGAGATTTCTGGTTTCAAAAATAAGATTGTAGCCAGGTTTAAAACAAAGTATTACTTGTAAGGAGCAGGAGCTGTGTTTAACTCTACATGATTGCAGTCTATTTTCTCAGTCTATCGGTGCAGTTAATTTGAGTTACGCTGGTGTCAATAACAGGACACATAACACACAGGCTTTTATGGATCTAAATTGAGGGGCTGTTGAAGAGTATTGATTTTTCCCTTCGATCTATTACTGGGTTCCACTGGTGTGCAATTCAAGGCTGGTCTTTTTATCCTGGTTTGCCAAGGTCTCATGAGGACAGATTTTATCTTGCATTCATATGGTTTATAAAGGAAAAAAATCTTGAGTTAATGCCTGCTCAAGTCAGTAACCTTAAATGATGTGGTCTCTTGTCACATTGACCCCAGTGTGTGAAGTAGTGTTGTAGTCAAGACCAGACTAATCAAGACCAATAGAATACCTAGACTCCACAAAACAAGAAGGATTGAGAGGAAAGAGATTGAGTATATAATAAATTGTAGAAATGAGAAAGGATTGAGCAAAAATGAGTTAGGGTCCAAGACAAGGCTGACCCTTAATTAAATGGTCCTAAGACAGAGTACTACAACATTAGTCTGAAAAATGTGTTTAAAATGTATGCTATGAAGGTCACACACTAAAGCCCAGAATATAACAAACAAGGAAAAGAGTAAGACCTGAATCAGACTGAGAGGAAAGTCTACAGAAATGCCTCTACAATGACAAACTGAATCTCAAGGGGCTGTTCCTTTTAATAAAATTCTGGTCTATTCCGCTGCATTCAGCAGTCTGAAAGAACCAGGTTTATCTGTGACGCAGACATTATCTAAATATAGCATCACCACTTAACCTACTTTTACTGTTGTGGCAGATAAATAATATAAAACATCTCTGAATAGAGTCAGAGCATCACTAAATCTGGATCATGGTGGGTTTGGCTTTTTTATGACGGGAAACTATATTTAAGACAGTGCTCACCAAATGAATACTTGAGAAGAAAGAATTTAACAAGAAAGCAGTGAGGTTAATAAACATTTTTATTTCATTTTTTGATAATATGCAACACGTTTCAAACTGGTGACAAGTCTTGAGCCACTGGGTGTTTCTAGCAAGTATTTTTCCATATTTTTCCCATTAATATTTGAGATTTTATTCACCCAGTGTCTTTTGAAGGTGGAGATAAAGATTATCGTGTTAAATCTGTCAACATGTTATATAATCATATTTAGTTGGAATCCAGCAGTTATTATCCTCCGTCTGTGCTGCTCATATGCTCTGGGTTTACTAATATAACTTCCGTTTAAGCATTTATTTTTTCTTTTATTATTGCAATATTGTTGTTGTTTTTATTTTGCTGTTTTAACAAATGTAAGCGTTATACTTTCCTTTAGATTAATGAATGTGTTGTGCCTTATCCTGGTTTGGTTATGTTCATATTTTTATACTGTGTTTACTAGTATCAGTGCTACTTTTAATTACTACTAAGCAAGCCTAACGGATATAGGTAAGATGGCTTATTCACAACATTTTTAGCTAAAGGTAGAGAAAAGAGAGAAACAATAAAAAGAGTTAGCTGTCACTGCCACAGCACAGAAAAAGGAGAAATCATTGGAGAAACAACATTGAGACAAATAGGGCCCATTATTCAGGATGAGCACTGGCACTAAAACAGTTCACACAATCTTTAATTATGCGTCTTTGCACTCACATTTTTACTTTCCTTCTCCTCCAGGTGCTGCTACCACCGTACGACGACAGCGTCAACGTCCCTCCCAAAAAGCCGCCTCCTCCTTACACCACGACTGCCACAGCATGAACCCAGTCCCGGTGCATAATCCAACCGACGGGACCCTGCTGTTAATAAACCCCAGCAACTGAACGCACCACACTGCCTCTCAGTGTACAGTATATTTATGGATATAGAGTAGCTCCAGTCAAAGGGACAGACATGCATGCACTGACACAAACAGCATGTACCGACACATTTCACCAACACTCATTCCTCTTATTGATTTAATTTTAGACTGTAATTAAAATATAAACATTTCTGTTTTCTGAACAATGTCAGTGGTCAGATTCACAAAGATGTTTTAAACCAGCCTAGAGTGACTTACATCAACTCGGATTACATTAGAAACTGCTACTAGAGACTAATAGCTTTGTCGCCATGGAAACATAAGCATGTCTTTAGGCAATATTAAAAAAAAAGAAATCCACTTTACTGTAAATGAAAGGTTTGGCTCTTACTCAGCGCTCTCGAATATTAAACAACCATCCATTATCCTGTTTCCATAGTAACGGAGACAGAAAAATTGGTGCCACAAAGGTGCTTTTGACTTCACTTAGTTTGCACTTATCTTCCGGTGCATTTTGTAAATTAAAGACCGGCTCTGTACTCAGACTTCTTGTTACCATGGAGATGTCCGGCAAAATGGAGAAAAACATGGAAAACCATAAACCGTAGAAATATTAACCTTTAACACTTAAATGTCTACGTTTGTTCATGCCGTGTGGCTCGTAGGTGACCGATTGGCTGTTGCCATGGTAACAAAAATATCAATTTGGTGTTAGAAAAAAATGGGGCACACATAAACAATTCTTTCTTTTTTGTAACAGGTCTAAATAATATGAGTATATGTCCGAAATTTAAATTAAGCATCTATTAAATATGCAATGGTCTAAAATACTTTTGATTAAAAACTTAATGCCCTAGTTTATTATATGTTTGTTTCCATGGTAACAGAGGCCCTTAATCTAACAATTTTTTATTTATTTATTTTATTTTATTTGACTGTATTTGGTCATTTAAAAGTCTGGACTGGTCTAAAATACTTCTGTGAAACTGGCCCTGGACTGAGTGCACATTTTAGTGTATTTAGTTAAATATGAAAGCACTAGAAAGTTTGATAGATGAACTATATTTTTAATATGTATTTACCCAATGTGTGTGTTCTTGTCTATCTTTGGAGTCTTACCTTTACCAAATCCAAAAGTGACGATCTTACTGCCCACAGCATTAGGGTTAAAGTTGTCATGTGTTTCCTGTTTGTCTTTGCTCCTGATCGCAGTTGGATCGCCTTTATTCAAAACTTTCTCTGATGGGGTGCACCTTACAGACCTGTGAGTTTTCAAAGTGTCGCCTTGACTTGAAGTTTCCCAAAGAAATGCATCTGCCTGAAATCTGACATGATCAACGAGCAACCTAGTGTACACCAAACATATCACCTTTTACAGCTGTTTGTAAAGAAACAAAGTGTTGAGTTGAGCTCCATAACTTTCAGTGTATTTGTGTGTTCATTGTTTGATGAAAAATGTTGTGGGCTGCTATTTATTTGTGTCTGCTTTGACAGCACAGCACAGAGGTAACACTGATCTGGAATCAGTTTGTCTTTGAAGTCACGTTGAAGAGTAGAAAAGGGAAGCCAGAGCGTTGGCTTTGAATGTTCAGAGGGCCAACAAATATGGACCCGGTTGTGTTTTTACAATTAAGTCAAAGGGAACTACTTGTGGTCTGTGTAAACACATCAGTCTCTTTCACCAGATGTAGTTATTGGCAAGGTTTTTCCTGGACATGACATGTCTCGCAAGAACACAAAATGAAACATGAAAACTGCTACTGGAGGAAAATGTGATATTTATTAATAAAATGTAGTTTCACTGACAGATGTGTGTCATCTCTTTTCTATTGTCAGCATTGGACTGCACTGGAGGGTATCGAAAACATATAACATAGAAACAGTAATGTGCATAACTCTTCCAGTTTGTTGTAGATGTGTTCTAATACCATAAAAACATATAATCTTCTTTATTTGAATGCCTCCAGAAATGTATATTCTGGTTGAAAAAAAGAACAGCTAGGACAGGCTGACAAGTATTTACAACTGAGCAATTCATCAGCATAGTTTCTTCACATTATTCTAAAAACTGTGTTGTTTTTATGTATATTTCTGGTATTTTAACCACTGTTTTGTCACTCAAAGTGGCTTTTGCACAGCGCAGTATTTTATTTCAGCTGCACGAAAAATGTGTTGAGCTGTTCTAAACAACTTTCTTGTGAGATACATGACTGAGTGATTAGTGATAAGTATAAACTGCTGTTTATAATGGACTCTAAAGTAGACAATAAAACAATTGAGCCTCTGAAATATCATAATTGAAAATACAACATCCAAAAATAATCCCATCATTTTAAAATATAACAATAACCTCCACATGCATTTTATCTAAGCCCTCAGAAATAAGCATTGATATATTTTAAAAACCTCTTGGGTAGTTATTCAACATAAAGTGTGTGAAAAATGTAGGAAATGTCAAAATTATATTAATTCATAGAGACAGATTTTAAAAAAATAATCTTTTTACTTTGCTCTGGTGCTAATCCATCTGATTTTAAATGTGAAATTGAGTAGAAGCCAACGACACAAGATAAATACACACATTAGTAAAGACACTGGTTTCATGGTATAGTGCAATGTGTGCATGTATCAAAATAAATTCAGTTTCATTAGTTTTGAGTTGAACCAGACATGTCTCCAGGTCTGAGTGGAGCAGGAGGAGTAAACCGAGTGGAAGGAGTCAAGGGGCTGAGCAAAGTGTCTGGCCAGATACAGACTTATACGACCAGAGTATACGAGCATGTTCACCGTCTGGAGCCACTACTCTGACTGAGAAACCTCACTACGTCTGAGGATCACGGAAGATTTACAGGGAAAACTCAACAGGAAACTGAAAAAGCCTGTTTTGGAATTAGAAGGTAAGTTTATTTAGTTTTCTTTTTGCGTTATTTGTGGTCTTTGTACAGTCTTTAGTTTTTTCATAAACACAGGAAAGAGGGATCCCCAGCCTCCACGTGTTCTCTGTTTACCAAAGCTGAGCTACTTGTTCCTTCACCTGCATCCTGAAAAACCATTAGAGTCCCCAAAATGTGCAAAACAGATACCACTTCTCATAAAATACTGTTTGGTACATTCTGTTTTGTAATCTGAGCTTCAACTCCTGAGGAAATGTGATAGGGGTTGCCTTTACAGCGGAAAACATTAGAGACGCATCTACCTGTTGAATACATTTGTCATTTGTTGGTGTTTGTGGAAAAGGAAACACTGTCAAACTGAAGCAGAGACACCTTAAACAGATGCAAGGCCAGGGGTCAACGGCTCCTCTGACCCCGACTGGTCCCAGGTCAGCGGTAACTGTATACACGGGCGTTTGCTGGGGTTTATAAACCGGAGCCGCCTAAATACAGAGCGCTGACACTGACTATCATCACCATATTGGTGCTAAAAGAGCTGTTCAGAGCTACATTTGCAAATTCTGTGTTGATTAATCGTACTGAAGAGGCTTGGGAAAGAGATACTAGTGATCTATTGTTTTTCAATCATTGTTTTCATTGTGTTGGATGTAAAGTAATTGATAAGACACTGCTGCATTTATTTAGGAGTCAAGCAACAATTAGTTTTAGGATTTTTTTCTTGGAGTTTTTTATTAGTTCTTTTCTTGTCACTTGATGAAAAGGTAGTATAACTTTTTAATATTGGTAGCAAGATTGGTTAGACTGTTTATTTACTGGATAAAGGACCATACTTTCTTACTCCTGAACTCTTAATATCATTTTAAAGTAGCTATTTTCACTTGAGAACAGATTTTGACTACTCTACAGACCTCTGTTTAAATCACCCTTGCTCATGAGCACAGTATGTTTGCAATAAGTTAAGAGAAATAACTGTTTACTGGTATAATACTATAAAAGTTAACTAGTTTAGGGTCCCCTCTCTGAGTAATCAAAGAGATGTTGTATTTTTGCCACCGTTTCGATGCAGGGAAGCGTGCATAGACTCACTTCATGGCTCTGAAAATGACATGAACTGCTCCCCTGAGGACTGGATAGGGAAACAGTCTGTCTCTCTTAAATCACCTCCCGCCACCAAAGCAGCAAAACATCCTTGAACTCACTCATATGGAGTTGTGTTGACTTCATATGAAAGCAGATGGGAGAAGTCCACCTCTCTGTTTATCCAACATTTGCTCAGAGACACTAATTGAATAACTGTGAGCTGTCTGCACAAGGGTGGTCACTCATATTAAAAGACGAAATCTGAAACTGGGCAGGTCAAATATGCAGGAGGTGAAAGTTCCTCCTATTTTTATCAGGCTTCAACATTAACTTAAATATTTCACATCACAAGACTCTATTTTACTCTTGTGTTTTTTGATCCACAGCAAAATAACAACAGTGTGGTGATTTTTGTATTTACAGTGCGATTAAATAGTTCATATTGTAATCTACCTTCTTTTGTCCATCCTGTCTCCTTCTTGCTGGGTTCCTGTGTAAGCTCTTACTCATTTTCTCTCTCTGTCTCTGTCTAAAGGCTCCAGTTTCCAGATCTCATCAGGATGAGGTGCTTGGCTCTCGTTCTCGTCAGCCTTTTGTGCTGTGATGCCTTCCTGTTTCAACGACGGCGTCCACAACCAACTCCTGCCAAAACGCAAAAAGAGATGACAAAAAGCCAAACCAAACCAACAGGTAAGTGACTGACTAGATCGATGAAGATTTTGTGTGAGTACTTGCTAAAAAAAATACACACTAAATAAGCCACAATCAAGATTATAAGGCTTAAAATTAAGAAAGGCCAAGACTTTAGGGTTGGTGTAAAATAAACTAACTTTCAACTAATAAACTAATAAAGGACATTACATTTCACATTTAGGCAATTTAATATCACAAGGAAGGGGGCAGTTCCATCCAAATGATTGAGAGGAGCTGGGGTCAAAGACCGAGTCCTGTCCATGCAATTTTAGAAATAATGATAATGAATAGCAAAAATACATTTGATGCAGCAGTGATTCCAAGATATTTATAAAAGGTTTCAAGTTTTATGAAGTGATTTAAGTGTAATACATCCCTCCTGAATCCTAACTCCCCTCATGTCTGTGATTCCAGATGCCCCGTGCAAAGTCATGCCTCTGGACTTCGTCTTTGTCATCGACAGCTCTCGCAGCATCCGCCCCAGCGACTACGAGAAGGTCAAGACCTTTATCGTCAACCTGCTTCAGTTCCTGGAGGTGGGTCCCGATGCCACTCGTGTGGGTCTGCTCCAGTACGGCAGCGTGGTCCAGAACGAGTTTTCTCTCAACACGTACCGCACCAGAGCTGAGGTGGAGCGGGCCGTGAGAAACATGAAGCACCTCGCCACGGGGACCATGACCGGGCTGGCCTTGGAGTACACGATGGAGACGGCCTTCACTGAGGAGCAAGGGGCTCGTCCGGCGGAACTGCTCATCCCACGGATCGCGATGGTGGTGACCGACGGCAGGCCTCAGGACTCGGTGGAGGAGGTGGCAGCTCAGGCGAGGCAGGCAGGTATCCAGATCTTCGCCATCGGAGTGGGCAGAGTGGACATGAACACACTGAAGGCCATCGGGAGCGAGCCACACTCTGAGCACGTGCACCTTGTGGCCAACTTCAGCCAAATCGAAACCCTCACCTCGGTTTTTCAATCCAAACTTTGTGGAGGTGATACAATACCGCTGTTTCATGAAGTCTACAGCACTGATTTCTTTGTCTATGTTTGTATTATGGGAATATATTTGTGTACACATCAGGTTCAGATATGTGTGAAGTGGTGGACCATAAGTGTCAGCACATCTGTGTGAGCAGCCCTGCCTCGTACCGGTGCAAGTGCAGGAAAGGCTACATCCTAAACCCTGATGGCAAGACATGCAGAGGTAAATAATCATTTTTTTGTTTCCCAAGGAGCTTGTTTACAATTTCCAGGAGATTTGTTCATACACAACTGCAGGGCTACTGTAGGGGGAGCACAATCTGCACCTTTAAGCACCATTTTTATTAATATAGCAAAATTTGATACGGCATGCCTACATCTTACATCCTTTGATTTTGTGACACAGTGCATTAGTGAATGTCCAATTTTACAGCACGTAGATCTGATTCCTTTTATGTTTCCTGTCTGTAGCTGAGGATACTTGTGCTGAGGTGGAGCACGGCTGTCAACACATCTGTGCGAACATCCCTGAAGGATACGAGTGTCGCTGTCGTCCAGGATTTCAGCTCACCATGGACAACAAGACATGCAACCGTAAGCAAACAGTGCCTCATATATTTATTACTCTTTCAGTTTCAGGGAGCTCTAAACCAGCTTTAAATGCACTGTCTGAGCAGCTGCAGTGACTCTGATGCATGAAGCGTGCAGTAATGAAGGATTTTGATAGACTTCCAATACAAATGAGAGTCCCTTGTGTTTCTCTGATGGATGTTAACAAAAACGAGGGGGCGATTTCCTGATAGATGTGTGTTATTCCAATCAAGAGGGCTGGAAAATGAAGGTGTATCTTATTTGCCAAAACAAAATCTGATCTTACCTGGATTAACAGTTTTAGCCCCTAAAGCAGATTCGTTTTTTAGATGATGACAGTACAATAAGAATGGAGAGTGTTGCTTTAATAGGACATATGTCTCCTGCAGAAATAGACTACTGTGACCTGGGACTCCATAACTGTGAGCAGGACTGTGTCAGCATTCCCGAGTCCTACATCTGCAGGTGTGGGAAGGGCTACGTGCTCAACCCCGACGGCAGAACCTGCAGGAGTAAGTCTCTTTTATAATGAGGGGAGACTCATTTTGGAGCATGTGAGAATTTATAGTAACAAAAGTGTAAAGTAGAGCATATGTGAATGGATTTGGGCTAATAAATAACTCTGTTTTTATCTAATGTCCCTCAGAGCTCGATCACTGCGCAGATGGCACTCACGGTTGTGAACAGGAGTTTATGAACACGGACAAGTCCTGTGTCTGTAAATGTAGAAAAGGTTACAAACTCAGAAAAGATGGAAAAACCTGTCAAAGTAAGTGTTAAACTGTTCAGTCTTTAGAGTTTGGGAAATGGGAAAGGCATCACTTTTTCAGGACAATGTGCTTCTTAACTCAAGTTCCCTTTTACTTAAAGGTTCAGTGTGTAGTTTTATTATATACTATATTAATTTTGCTCTCTGTAATATTATTTTTACTCTATATTTAAATGCAGATAGATTTGCCCTGTTGTTAGATTAATTATAGCAATTACTGATATATAATACACTAATTTACCTGTAGTTTTGCCAAAATAAGGCATCTTAATGGCTATAATATTTATTAAAATCCCATTATAAATGTTTTTTGTATTTACTACAGTCTATTTTTTCTTTTACAAGTATTTATTGCTGCTATTTGACAGTATTTCCTTACACAACTTTGGAAATATTCACACAATGTTCAATCTCTCACTAGACCCAGGTTTTGTGTTTACTCTAATTCATCATCTCTTTTCCATTTTCTTTACTAAAATAGCTCATTTTGAGATTTAATTTTGGCCAGGCAACACACAGGCCCACTTCCTCTGTTTCCCACTGATGCAATTAAGATGCAAATGTGATACAATTAACGCCTCAGCTATAACTGCTTGTGATTGGTCACAGTGGGCATGTGTTATCTTTCCAGTGTAATTACTCCTTAATCCAGTCTGCACTAATAATAATGTAATTTCTCTCTGCAGAGATAGACCATTGTGCCGATGGAAAGCACGGCTGTGAGCAGGAGTTTATGAACACAGAGCATTCGTGTGTGTGCAAATGCAGAGAGGGGTATAAACTGAGGCCTGACGGCAAAACGTGTCAGAGTAAGTCCACCATCAGAATCATCAAGGCCTACTCACCAGAATAACTTTGTTTCCAATGAAGACAGAGTAATCTCACTTTTTATGGAGAGTAAAATGATTGAGGGAGAAGATTAATCGTCATGTTTTCAGATTTCGTTTTGGTATTTTTCCTCTGCCCTGATATTTACATGTTACATAATTCTGAGGTCAGTTTTAATCCAAGTTCTCAGTAAAATGTAATCTCAGCCCTCTCCATTGGGATAAACAGGAAGGTTAGCACTCCTCCTGCCCTGGTCCTGGGGTCGATCCTGGGGCCAATCCCGGGTTCGATCCTTTTCTGTGGAGTGTGCATCTTCCCTTGAAAAAACAGACAAGCAGTAAGACTTTCCTGGTTTAGTTAAGGTCAAATAAATAAAAATAGAATTCGATCATGAGGCATTACAGTATTTTTAAATGTTAAATGCAGATGAAACAAGGGAAAAAATATGAAATATATATTAAATATAATATTCAAAGAAATTAAATGTTGATAAATAAACAAAATGAAAGAAAATATAGTAACTGACTGCCTGAATCAATGCAAACTAATGGAAAATGTAAAAGACGCAATTTATTAGCCTGGCCATTCGTGCCCATTCTCCTGCAATGAAAAAGATGATAATATTTCTGCAAGAGAGCAATGCACATAGAAATACATAGAATCTCTTCCCTTTTACAGCATTTGAGAATTGCCACTGGTGTAAATGGGGCAGGCTTTGGGAATGGTCCATTTCTCTGATTGGTTTTATTTCTATCCAGTTTTGTTTGTGGCAGTTTACTCTGTTTTTGTTGGTACTGTCGCCTGGAAATCAAACTCAAAAGAAAAACTGGCCTAACTAACAATTTCTTCATCATTTTACGACACGACTCTTAGGTTTGGACCTGTGTCAGACCGTGGACCACGGCTGTGAACATCTTTGTGTCAACACCAATAACTCCTACATCTGCAAATGTTTTGAAGGGTTTACCCTGGCTGAGGACAGAAAGAGCTGCAAAAGTAGGAACTGCACCTTTTTATTTTGAAGTAATATGAATGACCCAAATGTTTATAATGTTCCCTTTTTTGTCAGAGCCGGACTGTAACAGTGGTGTCATGGATGTAGTTTTTGTGATCGACGGCTCTAAAAGTCTGGGTCCTGCCAACTTTGAGCTGGTGAAGCAGTTTGTGAACACCATTGTGGACTCATTCGACGTTTCCAGGACAGGAACACATATAGGCCTTCTGCAGTACTCCACCAAAGTGCGTGCAGAGTTCACCTTGAACCAATACGCCACAGCGCAGGACGTTAAACAGGCCGTGTCCCGGGTGCAGTACATGGGCAGAGGTTCACTGACGGGCTCCGCTTTACGTCACATGTTTGAGTCCAGCTTTTCACCCAAAGAAGGCGCCAGGCCCAATGTCCAACGTGTCAGCATCGTGTTCACGGATGGACGGTCACAGGACGATGTCTCTGAATGGGCCACTAAAGCCAAAGACTCTGGTAAACACTTGATCCAACTTCAAATTTACAACATAATCTGAAATTAAACATTTATCTAAAGCTATAAGTTCGTTATAATGTGTCTTTATTTATTTTAGGAGTCACAATATATGCCTTGGGCGTCGGAAAAGCTGTCGAACAGGAGCTGAAAGAAATAGCATCGGAGCCTAATGAGAAGCACCTGTTTTACACCGAGGACTTTGGGAAAATGGGGGAAATCACAGAGAAACTCAAGGATACGCTCAGGATATGCAAAGGTAGACCTACTTATTCAAACAAACTGCAAACATGAAAGTCCTTATTATTTGTTATTGTAACATATAATCAATTGTTCCAAGGATTCTCCATTATCATTAAAATGAAGAGTAACACTACTGAACTAAATGGCTCTTTTATGAAAATAGTCCATTACTGCCCTCTACTGTTGCCCTCATGATCGCACCGGTGTAAAAGCACTTTCTCTGTTGCCACTGTTTTCAAGAGATGAGTAATACCAAGTTACATTTATTCAGTACATTCACTTGACTTTGGGAATTTTGGGAAATACATTTTTTTATAGCAACTCTTTATGACATCAAGCATAAGTTACGTATTTATCTATAAATTTGTTATTCATTAATTTATTATTAATGTCATATACAGTATATTCATGCTTTTATGCTTAGTTTTTCAGTGTGTTATTATTAGTGTGTTATGATACGTTTCCTAATCACCTTCCCAAAATCCCTTTACTCATTCTACTTTTTTCTAAATGTATAAATGATGGATAGAAAGTTTTAGATACTGTTGAACGGTGAGAGGCCCTATTGCGGAGCAGTAGTAATTGTATTAGTTTGCTTGACTTATTCGTCCAATAAATCAAAAGTATACGCCTTTAATTGCAGACTTTGATACTCTTACTGAAGTAATCATTTTGTTGACTACTTTTACTTGAGTACAGGGCACAGACTACTCTATCCACGTCTGCTGTTTGGGTTATACATATGGGTTATATGTTTTGCCATTTATACATTATTCGTATGAGCCTGGATTATAAATAGGTATGAAAAATTTGTTTCTGTGTCTAATTTCCACAGACAAACCTGATGAGAGCATGTGCCAGTGCGAGAACGTCATCATGTTTCAGAAGGACGTCAATGAGAAGATGAAAATGATGATGAAGAAAAATATCCTTTTTTCCAAACAAACTATGAAAATCAAGTTCACAGAATCTCAGTCAGCCCAATCTAAATGCTGTGTGTTAAAACAAGTGCATAATTGTGACAGACTGAGGCTCGAGGACTGGGACAGTTTCTAGTGACTATAGCTAGTGCTGTTTTACTTATAATGGGCCTCGGTGTTTGGATTAGTCTTAAAACCACTTTTTAAAGGTCTAGGAAATCACATTACACTCTCATTCTCAGAAATAGACAAGTGTAGATTTTCAGTCATAACAAGGCCACAGCTGATTTTGTTCAAATGTATAATTGTGATTGGATGTAAACCTTCTGAGCCTACTTCACAATACTCTTACAAACGTATAAGCACGTAGCTGTAGGGCACATCTAAAGTGTTCGAACCTCTGCAATCTTGGACCCGAGTGCCATTCACTTGATCACCTCACCTCAGCAGTGGCCCTTAAAAGTCTAATCCTTATTATGGTCTTGGTTTTCCCTGGTCTTAGTCATGATTTTAGTGTGGTCTTTTCTTAGAGCATTAAAGAGACACAAAGGGCGCAACATTTAACCCAAATAAAAATAACAACAACAACAACAACAACAACAACAATAATAATAATAATAATAATAATAATAATAATGACAGTAATAATGTGTAACTTCCCGGGACAAGGACTTATCATAAGCCTGACCCACTTTATACTGCTGCAGAAAAAGCCAATGCACTGGACCCTAGAAGAGTGTTATTTTGGAAGTCTGTATGTATTGTGTTACTGTATTTAAAGCCCTAAATATTACCTGTATTGACAAGTCTTGATCTTTAACATTTCTACTTGAAGCAATGTCAAAGAAGCTGGAAGTGCTGGAGAATCAAGTCGTGCGCAAATAGAAGTCTGTTTATAACCAGTCCAGTGGGAGCTGGAGGAGTCCTTTGCCAAGCTACACTTAAGCTATTTATACACTTTTGTATGCCATAATGTCTTTTAGTTTTAACATTTTAATGCCAAGTTGAATTGATATCTTTTGTACAGTAAAGTGATAAATAAACATATTACTATTAGTTTTTGGTGTGTTTAAGTTGTTAAGGAGTTGTATGTGCTACTCTGAAGACTGCCACAAGGAGGGGACGCTCATGAAAACACACTCAGAGCACATGTATGGACACATGCTTGTCTCCTCCTCCTCTGTGTGAATGGTGTGGCTGTAGGCTGGAGTCAGGAAACGCTTAGCAATAGAGCCTGCACTGCTTTGCAGCTCACAACAGATCGTTGTCCCGGGGCAAGAGGGCAGCAGGCCATGCATAAACACACAGACAGACAAGAGGAGATAATGGTGCCCAGCTTTCTTTAGGAACCGAAGAGCTCAGCTGTCCATGCTTTCACTGCCAGACAGTCTTTGTGTTTGCTAACAGAAAGCATTGGGGCATCTGTCTGTTTTTTTTTTTTTTTAAAGCTGCATATATTTTACTTTAATCCCAGCTCTTTTTGCTTTAAAAATGGGGTGCTCTTCATCCAGCGCACAGACTGTAGATCAGGAGAAGAGACCAGGGACAAAGCCAGAGGAGACCAATGGATCTGTGGGTGAGTAAAAGTCACACAAAGACAGTGCTAAAGGTTTAAAAAGGGTGCAAATGTAGCAGGTAAGTGTCAAAGAATGTTTGTCTTCTTTGTAAAATATGTTCAGTACAATAGAGCTGCAGAGAAGTTTGTTTTAGTCACTCAAGTCTTTCAGAGGGGTGTGTGCAGCCGGTTGGTACACAGTGTGCTTTCTCACTCTGTAGCTGTAGCTTTAGCACAACCCTGCACCTCATGGACAAACCAGGCACTGTGTGTAGAACTGTATCATGACCAGAGACAATCAGAGCCTGTTTTAATTAAGTCACATTTATCTCTATCAAACTATTAACAAATGCTTCTGGTGAGTTATATTATTGTTATAACAATTGATGAATCTGAATCAGGGAAGGTGCAAGAGTCTACATCCAAAATCATTTAAATCCAAAAGTGTAGACACTGCTGGTGAAGTATAGGTTTTAACTTTAGTTGCATGTTGAGAGGCCCATGTTAAAGTTCTGTGGGAGTGTTTAACCGATCATCTGCAGCCTCAGGCAACCAAACCTGTTTGTGGCATTTTTAGATTTAAACCAGTAAAACATCTCAGTCATCCATGTCATAATATATTAATGTGGCCTGATTATAGTCTTTTGCATGTATTTTTAAACTGGGCTACCATAGTGGTTTTTTTCCACAAATGTCTCTTTAGTGTCTCCGTCATGCACTTGTGTTGTATTGTTGTATAAAATAAAATTAGATGCAATATTTGAGTGCAAGAAGCCATTAAAACTATATAAAATATATAAAGTGTTATCACTACAAGAAAATAAACATCAAAACAAAAATAAAAATACACTGCCTCCAAATGTATATAAAATATTCAACTGTTCAATGCATAAATTATTAATGTGTCAGAGCCTTATGTCTTAAAATATATATTGTACAGTTCACTAAAGGAAGCTTAATGAAAGAAACTGACAATGATTTGCAAATGAAGAAGATGAAGGGAGGAAATCTAACCTTAACCTAACCCTGGATGTCTCTGAGCTCAGTCCACTTCACAGGACAGCTAATGCCATGTCTGTCCAGATTTGCATGTAAACATGGTGTCATGGTCTATTTGAGAGAAGAACGGTGAGTAAATCCCTCAGGTTTGTTTGGCTTTGCATATGGACCCTGTGTTCTCGCACCAAGAGGCGTTACACACACAACAGTGGAGCGTATAGGAGGTGTTACACAGACTCTTATTGTCGGAGCGAGTCCTGCGGCCCACTGCTACATGTCTATGTCATGCCTGGGACAGCTGTGAGGAGTACAGTATGTTCTGGTTGCGTCACCGCCCCCTCACGTGCTCATGGCATGACAAGAACCCACTCTTTGTGTGTGGATTGTCTGAAAACATCAAAAGTGTACAACAAAAGAAGAGATAAAACACTGAGCCCCACTGGTCACCTGGTTCACCTGACTGTTACCACGGTGACAAAAGGTGTTAGTTCTTAATTATTACTTTGAGCCACACTTGGTTGTAGTCTTTAGTGAAGTAGGTCTTTAGCGCCATTTTTAGACAATTAGTAAACTCACAATAAAGTGTGAGAATTGGACTCATTAGACTGAACAGCAGAGAACATTATATACATTTAAATAAAGTAATAATGTAGAAAATAAATGCCTCTCAATGAAAAAGAAGGAAAACCACAACCCTATAGGCCTTGAGTCACAGTTTGCAGTGTTTACCTTAAAGGTGAGGCATGACTATGAGACCATTATATATAAATATTGTAAATATTAAGCAATAAAACACAGCTGTGCCAGTGCCTAAAGGGCTTAGAAAGGCTTGTTCTGCAGGATTAAAAAGCATGAACGTATATGGCGGTACTGTATTGTCAGTCTGTAATAAATCTTTGTCTAACATTAAAAGACAAATATATATGCAAGGCGCTTTAAAAACCTTTTCAATTTGTGAGTCAGTGTCAAAGTCCCACCCTCCGCCCCTTTTTACGACTCTATAATGTTCTGGGTTTATATTTGGCACATGTCCCACCCCATAGCTTTCAATGTGGTGCACAAAGCTGTAAGTAAGAGGCAATAGTAGAGCATGTTGTCATTGCTTCTGTGTCCCAGTATTGTCACCACAGTCACCTGGAGGAGCTGGCATCACTCGAGAAAGACAAAACTCATTGTTGTGCCATTTTCCCAAGCTGTCTTCTCTAATGTGTCTGAAATCATAGTGTTCAGTCTGTCTAGCGCTGCAGCTGTCCACCATCCAAGTCTCCACCGGTCCCATCCCCTCTGTCTAGGCCCCCTCCCTCCTCATTCAACGGTCCGACTGTCAGCTCTGGTCAGCCGTGCCACTGTTTTGACTGGGATCTCTGTTAAATCATGTTGACACACGAGGCGTCCATCCTTTTAACACAGTCTCAACTTACAAACATTCACACTTTACAACAAAGAGCATTTTCTCCTCAACTCTGATAAACCTTTGTCCTTAACTTTACATTCAGTCTTTTCATTTGATCGTGCTTTTCTCGGGAAATGTGCTTTCATTGGCTGCTTTGGCACGAACCATCACATTCCCTTCCACTCATCACTCTCTGTTTGTTTTACCTCCTCTGACAGACAAATATAAAATCAGGAAGCGGCAGTGTCCAAACTATTCACCCGTGCTAATGTTCTGCAGTGAAGCTATGTCCTAAATTAAATAACGCGGCTGTATCGTCCGTAAACAAGATCTTTAAATTTGAGCATCCTAGTTTCGCTCTTATTGTTTCACCCATTGTTGTGTCACAGTAGTGTTCAGGTTTGGTGTCTCTCTTGGGGCCAAAATGCCATTGTCAGAAGGATTTTATTTCCACTTTGTGCACTGAGTGTCCCTTAGGCATTGCTTTTTACCACGGAAATGAAAAGCTGTTTTCTTCAGTTTTCAATCTGGGTTCTTCACTGCTTATTTCCTCTCTCCTTTATTATGTGGCCACTTTGATGTGTTTTACTCCCAACCACTGCAGCAACAGTGTCCAAAACCTGCTTCTGTTCACTTTAGCTACATCCAGACTAATAGATTTTTGTTTTAAAACATATGATCTTTGCTGCTTTGTCAAATAGCAACATACTTTAATCAAGATATCCTAAACGGCCTGTTTATTTCCAAAAACATCCTCTCTGTGCTACCGTGGGAACTGGTGACTCTAAGTGTAAACTGTTTAAATGAGATTAAATTGTCCAATGTGTGCCCTGCCTTACATCCAAAGCAGCTGAGTTTCACAATAAAAAGGAGTCGGTGTGGTCATTTTTTGTAAAAATCTATGATGTCAAATAAAACATGATGCAAATCCAAACCCATAATCAAAATCTAACAAATGAAATAACCAAAGTGGCATCACCCAGCTCCTAGCACTATTTCTAACATACATCTAGATGAGTCAATGAGAGGTTGTTTGGTGTTTCTTATCAGTTTGTTTTAATCATTGTTATCTTAATGAGTGACAAGAATGTCATTATTTGTCACCCTTTTCTGTTTAATCATTTATTTGCCGTTTGTATAAGCTTTCCTCAACCTTGTAGTTTACCATTAGTTTAGATGAGGACAGGTTCAGACCCCACACAAAGTTTTGGAAAGCTTTAGGGTTGCCATGTGTAGTCAGTGTTACATATTAACAGGACTTCTTTGGCTGAATTGTGTGCTTATAGGAAAATTTTAAATGATATCTACTAAATAACCTCATGAAGTCCCATTAACATAACATATGCCTACAGTGTAATGCTCATGATGCCTGACACTAATGATGTTCCTTTCTTTGTTTGTCTCTTGACTGCAGTAAAGAATGGCTACATCGCAGAAGATGCACAAACAATCGAGGCCCAGATGCAGCTGCCTGTGCAGACTGCGCTACCGAACGACCTCCAGCCGGGGCTGGAAGAGGTGATGGAGCCTGTGTTACTAGCCCTGGAGGCACAGGAGGATCTGGGGTCAGGGGTGGACCTTCTTGCATCGCAGGCCACTCTGGAGGTGGTGGAAGCAGTGCCGGTGGTGGAGGAGGCGGCTCCTGTAGAAACTGTAGTGGCTGAGACTGTCCCAGAGGTCGAGACACTTGTTCAGACCACAGAGGAGGTCGCAGCTGAGGCTGTGGTGGCTGCTCAAACAGAGGCTCCAGTGGCTCTTGAAGAGGCAGCTGTAGTTTTAACTGAAGCTGTTCCTGAAGTTGCCCCTGCTGTGGTTGAACCTGTGGTGCCTGAGGTACAGGTAGAGGCTACAGTGACAGTAGTAGAGGCAGTGTCTGAAACTGCTGCAGAGGTTTCAGCTCCAGAGACAGAGGATGTAAAGGCACCAGAAGCTGAAACTGTAGCAACTAACGATGCCTCAGTGGAAACCCCTGCCCCAGTTGAGGCTGAAGCCCCTGCCCCAGCACCAGTCGAGGCAGAGGTTTTGGCAGAGACTGTGGCACCAGAAGCAACCCCATCTGTAGCAACAAGTGAGCCCTCTGTCCCAGAGCCTGAACCAGTACAAGTTGAATCAGCAGGTGAAGTCGCTGCTCCAGGTGAAGCTGAAACATCAGTTGAGGCGCCACCTCCTGCTGAAACTCCAGCTCCTATTGAAACCTCAAGTGAACCTCCAGCTGCCATTAAACCAGAAGTTTTAGCTGAAAGTGCTGCTCCAGCAGAAGCTGCAGAGCCTAAACAAGTTGAAGCCACAAGTGAAACTATTGTTGTAAGTGAAGTTGTAGCATCAAACGAGGCTTCAGTACCAGCTGAGGTCCCACCAGTGACTGAATCACAAGCTCCAGCTCCTGTTGAGGTCCCAGCTCCTGCTGAGGCCTCAGCTCCAATTGAGGTCCCAGCACCAGTTGAGGCCCCAGCACCAGTTGAGGCCCCAGGACCCGCTGAGGTCCCAGCTCCAGTTGAGACCCCAGCTCCAGTTGCAGCAGTAGAGTGTTTGATCGATCCTGACATTGCAGCAGCGACTATTCCAGAAATGCCTCCATTATCTCCCACTAAAGTGGAAAACAACCCTCAGCCAGGACCTGAACAGGCCCCAGGTGAGACTGCCCCTCCAGCGGAAAATCCCCCTCTGCTCCTGAACCTGTAGTAGCAGCCCCGGACTTTCATCTCTAAGTATGACACACTAACCCCAGACCTCACAACCCAATCTGTCTTTATCTGGAAACATGTAGTCAGCTGTATTCACACCTGATCTTTAGGTAATATTTACATTTAATTGATCCCACATTAATATTGCCCCTACAGATACTGTTTCACAAGCTTTGCTTTGGCTTCAACCCCAGCCTCTCTGGTGTAGGTCATACCCATCTTCACAGAGATCAGTATGCATGTACATACAACAGATACAGGACACATGTGACATCTCCAAATGCGTCCTCAGATCCTATCTCTCAAGAAGCATTCAGGACACATTTCACATCTTGCTTTAAGTCTAACCACATTAGTTCAGTCTGGATGATAATGCCAGGTCTGAAGGAGGCTACTAAAATGAACAGTTAACTCAATTACCCAGGTAGCTAACATGTCATTCCTCTGAAAAACATGACAAGAATAAGATTAACACTAGTAGACAACTCCTGGTATTGCCTCTGACAGCTTTTCTGGTTAAGTTGTTCATTTAATTAAACACAGAAGTTGTTTGAACACGCTTGATAAGATTTGAAAGAATTTTAGGGCAGATTTTAGCTGACAGTTTTTGGGAGTAGGTTGCACTCCACAGCAATGCCACTGGCAAAAATAACTATCAGTGCAAACGCAGGCCTGTGCAAACAGGAACGGAAAAGAGTGAGTCAATGGCTATGTGCAAATAAATGAATGACCTTGTTTACATACAAGTGAGCAATTAAGGGTCCCTAAGTCAGAATAGTGTTGTTAAGTGGATTTATTTTAAAAGACACAGTGTCATCTCCTAGACATTTGTGGCATTGGTTACTGAGTTCATCTCCAAAACATAGCGATAAGAACATTGAGCTATCAGCTATTCACTTAATGAACAGTCCGTCATTCGTGTTTGTGGCTCTGTGATTGGATGAAGCTGACAGAATGAACAGGAGATTGTGTTACTGAACAGACAGCACAGTGTGACAAACAGAGAGCGGCCGCACACACATGTACTCGGAGGAGAGAGGCAGAGAAATGTTGGATTGTCCCGACTGTGTTGATTACAGCGAGAGCATGTTGTCAGCACAACAGCTCCAGTCACACAGCGCACACTCGATGACTCTATTGTTAAGCGCCTGCACAATAATCATGCCCTGCTGCTTCCAATTACATAACAAAATGTAAATGTTCCCCAAGCCTGACCAGATTCCTCCAGTAATGCACAATGTGATGTAAAGACAGCTCATTATAAGGGAAAGTCCCAATGAGTCACAGTAGCTCAGTATATAGGTACAACAGGCGACACTTTACATGTGTATTTAGGCTTGTTTCCAGATAATGTGACATTACATTTGCTGAATACACTAAACACAAGTAGTATTCATATACAGTCCAGTGAATTAGTTAATAGCTCCTCTTGGTGCCACATGCTTAGTTTAGCCCACTTCTATTTTCATTTTGGTTTGATTTCTGTTAAATAGTCAAAAAAAGTAACACAGAAAGTACCTCTGCTGGGTTGAGGTTTACTGGTGACTTTTCAAACAAATTAATTACAGTTAATGATCATATATGAACCTATTCTTTACTTTTAACTCTTTCATGGACTGTGGCAGAACTCTGAGCAGCATGCACCCCACTGTTGCCTCTCAGAGAACACGTTGTTCTTTCGGGGCAGAGACGCCCCTGCAGGCCACACGTGTAGTTTTCTGTGGACGACACATTGCATAACTTTTGGGAGACTTTCTCTTCTCTAGATAGCCTTGAGAGTGTAGCTAAACCAGTTCCTATTGCAGGTTTGTGTAGGAGAAAACGTGTGGGAACATACTCCAGATCATGAGGCAGATGTATAAATCATTTTAGCTTCCCTACACTGAGGTTTTGATACACTTTTTATGCTTAAAGTTTGGTAAAGTCATATGTCAAATGTGCCTTTGGCTGTAGTATGGACTGTATTGACTGAAAACATATTGTGTCCTTTGTCTGTGTGTTTTTTAGTGGCATCTGCAGAAGAGGCAGAGAAAGCCAAAAAGGAGGACTGAACTGGTAAGAGCAACCATGAACCACGGTTTAATGCGATGCTAAACCTGAATGATAAGGACAAAAACTGTAGAAGCACTGTATTGACTAAACATACTGTGTTATAAAAAGCCCCATTTCTCCTCCTGTGTAATTTGATAATGCATGTCTATGTCTCAAACTGTGCTTTATTCTGTTTCAGGCCGAGAGTCGCCAAACTGAAGATGTCCAAAGATACAAACATAAACGCTACTTGAAGAAAAACATGACATTTTCCACATTGCCTTACGAGAATACACCAAACCAGGCTACAGCAGAGATGTCAGCAAACAAACAGTATAGAGGTGAACTATTATCTCATAAAACCGTTAGTGCCTTGAGCCAAATCCTGCTCGTTAAAGACTTCGGGCTTTTCAGAGGAGAGACTGGGTGAAGAATTCCTTAAAATCAGAGAAAGGTCGGTTCTTTGTCAGCGACTTAGGTGAATGAAAGGATGCTTGTAGTAAAGATATTTAAAGTAGCTGCTTCAATGAGGAATAAAAGCCAACTGTGAATGAAAGGATGCAAAGGATTATGGGTAACAGACCAAACGAGTGACACCGTAAATCTGAATTTCTTAATCTTTATTGTCTTTAAATGCATTGTCTGTTGTTCAGAGTGATTTAATTCTGCCATAAATTCATGTCTTTGTCAATTTCAGTCTAATGATGACACTACTATGTGATAATTAACAGAGTGTACAGTCTAATTCTTATAATCAAATCAAATCCAAGTTGCGTTTCAGGTTGTAAAATGAGTGGGCAGATTTGTGAGAGGGAATAACTGGATGAACTAGAAGGCTGAGGGTGAGGTGATCCAATTTACTTATGTCTCTTTTGGAGATCACTCAAGTCAAAACCATTATTAACTTAACACTAGTGCCATGTTGTATTGTTGTAAAATTAAAGTAGAAAGTAAGTGTGGAATCTCGTGGATGTGGAAGAAACAGATGAGTGTGACATCTTGTATGTTTAAGTATGTCTTTTTATCTTTTATTTTCCATTGTAATATATTCATTGTATTTTCTGTGTCTCTCTTTCTCTAACCTGATGCAAAATAAAGCTTTACTCA
This sequence comes from Rhyacichthys aspro, assembly GCA_036850595.1. Taxonomy (NCBI): domain Eukaryota; kingdom Metazoa; phylum Chordata; class Actinopteri; order Gobiiformes; family Rhyacichthyidae; genus Rhyacichthys; species Rhyacichthys aspro. The sequence continues at coordinate 6,105,032 of CM072163.1, read as the reverse complement.
CTAATGTATGGACTCAGCTGATGTGAGCAATAGAGAAAACAACCACCGAAATAAGTTCATTTATATTATAACCACCAGTTTTTGAACTTTTGGCATTAATTTAACAGTAGCTAGAGCGGTAACAAAATGTAGAAAGAGCAGATGATACAGAGGGAAAAGACCATGTGATACACACCTCAACAAATATCAATATACACTTACTAATTTTATACTTACTAATTTTTGCTACACATATGAATAAAATCTGTTCAATTCCAGGTAAAGCCTGTTGATCCATCTAAAACTTGTTGAAATTCAAATAAAACCTGTTTAAATCTGACAAAAACCTTTTCAAATTCACCTACAACCTGTTCACATCCATCTAAAACCTGTTCAAATCTGACTAAAACCTTTTCAAATTCATCTACAACCTGTTCACATCCATCTAAAACCTGTTCAAATCTGACTAAAACCTGTTCAAATCAAACCACAGCCTGTTTCCACAAAAGGAGAAAATGAATGTTAAAGATAACTTTTGTAAGTTTCAAATCTCACATACAAAATTGAATGAAAGCTTCCAAATGTCACCATCTCCGGCCCCTGAAAGGATTCTTAGTAACTATCGTGGCCCCTCACCTCTTTCAGTTTGACACCACTGCTCTATTGAAATACAACAAAAGCACAAAAAACAAGCATGATATAAACAATACAGAGAGCGATACTTCTTCCAATTATTTGTCCTGATGTTGACAACTGCTAGTATCAACATGATCTTATTGTGTAATTCAATGCTGCACAAAAGCTTAAATTCCTTATCCTTTAACCTGGATCCCACCTGCCATGTGTGAGCAAACAGGGCGCCTCCAGAATTATAATTTAATTAATCAAATTATAAAGAGCTACTGAATTAAAGTGAATTTAAAATATTGCTGTGTGTTATTCACAGAACTTTACATGTTACAGAATCACAATAAAATACTATTGAGACTAGCTTCAATGGAAATACAACATATGACTAAAACTTGATTAGGACATTTACATTTTTATTGCACAAGAAACAATGATGATTTCAAGACACAACAGAGAAAGCGAGACTTCAAACTATCATTTGTCTCAATGTGGACAATTGCTAGGAACAACATGGTCTAATTTAATGCTTCACATAAGCTTAAGTGAAATATGATCAGAGCAGCATTTTAAACTGTGTCTAAACAAGTGTTATGAATGTTAATGAGAAAGGAGAAAGGTCCAGCTGTTAGCCAGAGCGTTGATTCACTGTAAATTACCATAAAAACAGCTGATTATGCCCATAAAATGTTAATTACTGCTTCTAAAACAGGCTTCTTATTTGAAATACCACTGAGCAGACTGGTCCACAAAAGGCACATTCACATTTTAGTGATCAATTTGATTTGAGATATTTGGTGGATGTTATGACGCATCAGTCAGAGGACCCAGAACAGCAACAGCTTCTATTTCAACAAGTCCTCCCTGAGAATAAAACAACACTTGAGTAGAAAACATATTTAGACGATGAGATCTTATAATAGCAGCCTCAATGTTGAATAAAGGATAAACGTACTCTGGGAAGGGCAGCGACCTGGTACGCAGCTCTGGCCGGGAAGTTGGTGCTGAAAACTGAGGAGAGACACAATATATACAAATAAAATGTGATGAAAGTCTCATTTTTATTCTAACTAAGACTAATTGTTAATTTGTGAGAACATACATAGGAACCTCATGAGCCCAAAAGTATCTAATGATATTAACTGGGCAGATAATGTGTAAACACTAATGGAAACAGTATATGTACCACTGTAAAACCTAAACAAAATGTAGCTTTGTATACATTACCTCAAGATAATTAAGACAAGCAATACAGAAGAGAAGAGAGAGTTTCTTTGTGCATCTCATTAAGGTAGGCAGTTTTACTCGCTGAACTTCTAATCCAAATTAATATTCAAATAACTTTTCCCACAGAGTGTATTCATGCAAGTACAAAGTCTTTAGAGTAACAGGTCTTTCTAGTCAGTAAGCTTCAGATAAGGAATGTTGTTTGGCATTAAGTTCCCATTAAGGGCTTCCTTCTCGGTAGTGACAGCATGCGTCATTGTGTTATTAACCTAATATTAAATTTGACAGATTTAACTAAAACTGCATTAACTTATTTTTTGTTGTACATGTGGCAGAAAGAAAAACTGTTGAAAGGGAACCTATTAGCGAGCGCTTCTGGTTAGAGCAAGTTCATTGGACTGTGCTGACCCCCAGTGGATAAATGTGAATTACAAAAAAACAACAACAAAAAAAACAAAACGATTTCAGACATTGACAGATAATATAATAGATATATATAAAAGACTTACATTGCTTGTAGACATCATTGACATTAGTGAAGTCGTTCATGTCGGCCAAGAGTACTGTGGTTTTAACAACTGTAAAGGAACAAAAAATAACAAAAACCTTGAATAGTCACAAATGCATTGACATTTTAGTGGTCATTAAATGTATTTAATAAATATGTTTCGAAAAAATCCTTTTCCTCACCGTTTTCATATCCACATCCGGCAGCTTTGAGGATTTCTCCCATGTTCTCAAGAGCCTATAGGATACAAAAACAACCGTGAAAATTTAAGACAAGATAAGCTTCCATGAGAAATAAACAGATAAAGGGTGAAGCATTGACAATCTGACAAATTTATCTGAAAGTTTACATTTTGTCACATAGTCCTGATAAAGTGAGCAATAAGAAATAGGTGAAGAATGTACTGTTTTAAGGTAAACAAATAAAAAGGATAAAGAATATCAATAAAGTAATTACTGCAACTGCATTTGTGGTTAAACATGCAATTTCACAGTATATTTTAGTATGTTTTAGAGTGACAATGCTGTTGTGAGTCTTTGGTGTTGAATATACTGGATATTTACCTGTCTGGTCTGAGCCTGGACACCACCCTCCACCAGCTGTCCACTTACAGGGTCCATTCCCAGCTGTCCTGATATATACATGGTCCGATCTACTAACACTGCTTGGCTACAAATGAGCAACCAAACATTTAAAGTAAATTTGATGTATTCAAATATGAGTAGCCAACATGGGTAATAGGACAGTGAAATGCAAAGTAAAGGCAAGCTATGGGAAAAATTGACTGTGGTGTAAAATATGCTTTAAAAATAGTAACTGGGAACATTATCTTGAGTTAACAGTTGTTACAAAAAGATGCAGCTTAGATAATTCACAGGGGACTGCCACAGACCAGTTTTGACTCACTTTCGACAGTTTAAAAGGGCACACCAAAACCTGCACTTTGCTCCTAAAACCATCTTATCAGTGTTTCTGATCAGTGTTTCTGATAAGATGTTAAGTAGGAACTAATAGGCTATATATGCAAAACGAATGAGACAAATACAAATGAACATAACTTAAGTGAACGTTTGCATTCAGTGTTTTTTTCCAAGTATGTGTTATTTTGCTGTCAGTCTTTGTAAAGTATTGCAATACTACCTCTACCTTGAATGCTGGATCTTCTCACCTGTAAGGTCCAATGGCAGCGGGAGCCTTTGTTGTGTTGATGATCCTTCTGATTAATGCAGCCATTGTTTAATCAAAATATTCTGTCTTTAAACCAAGTTAACACGAGGCTCTTAAATGCAGTAACGGTGTGCTTCAAGTCACAAACATTAGCGACACTGTGACTTACGTTGAAGCTAGTTAACCGTAAAGTATTATTTAAACGTGCAAAGAGAAACTGTCCTCCTTGTGTCGTTTTGTTTAATGTGACCGAGAAACATAAAGACGTAGTTTAAAAGATTAAATAATATCTTAAATGTTGGTTAATGTTTATAAGTCTACCACAGGATACATTTATGAATGATTAATAATTTCTTGTTGCGCCATTACACTAAAAAACCCATGAACACCACACACCCGGAAGTTAATAGCTTTACGGGGACTCACATGGCAACATCATGGCCAACAGTGGCTAAAGTCTGAAAATCGTACTATTTTGAGCATTATTTGTCATCATGGAGAATGCAAAGGTAAGGCCACGAAAAAGATCTTCCTTTTTGATATATATTATTGTTTTGTAGTCATTTTTTTATTCAGGAATTCACGTGGCTATTCTCCTGCTAACAGTCTGGGGTGATGGCAAATCATGCTAATGTTTTGATTTACTGCAAATTAGAAAATATCTGCGTCTAAAGCGAAGAGGAGGGAGATGAAAATGAAGAATCAGCCCGTCAGTGTGCAGTATCCTTTGAATCAAGAAAGTAAACCACACCTCACAGGTAAAGTTACATTGCTACTTTATTACATCAGAAGAGACTGAGTTAGAACTTGTATGTATTTTACTGTAGTATGAAGTCCCTTCTCTGCATTACACTAAATCTTTTTAGTTGCTATTGGACTAATACTGTGAGCTAACATTATAGATCACCCAAATAGTTTAAAATAGACAAATCTCTCTTTCTGAAAGGTAATGGTGGTCCTTCTACAAAAAAGGGCACTGGTCAGCACCATGGTTGGGTTCGAGGGCATCAAAAAGATGGAGGAGGCTACTCTAAAGCGATGCCCAAGTACATCACGGGTAAATGTATTACACTGCAAACTCGATTATTTTATATAAACTATGAATGCCCAAATAAGAAAAAAACTTCAGGTGTGAGGAATCACTCTTGTGTCTTTTTAACAGCTGGATCATTTGCACGGGCCAGAGCAGCAGAGGTGAAAGCAATGGTCAAAGCAGTGAGAAGGAAAACCGCAAGCTGTCATCTGTTCGAAGCTCTGCCAAAACACATGAGGAGGCGAGCCATGAGCCACAACACAAAGCGCCTCCCACGCAGGCTCAGAGACATGGCCAATAAGCTGGTGAGGTTCATTAAGGATCTTTATTATTGAGTTTACTAACAAACAAAGACCACTTCCAAACAAATACCTTCTATTATTAAGTACATTTTGCATATGTGTATTTACTAAAGTTGATCTACTTCCACAGAGAGAGAAGAACCTGCAAGGTGCCAAGAAGAAAAAAGAACAGTCTAATAAAAAGAGTCGTAAGGCACGTCGGAGGCATGGAAATCTTTTGCTTGAGTTTAATCGCCGCCAGAGGAAGAACATTTGGCTGGAAACGCACATTTGGCATGCCAAGCGCTTTCACATGGTTAAAAAGTGGGGCTACTGCCTTGGGGACAGACCCACATACAAATGTTATAGGCCTAGCTACAGAGCAATGAGCAGCCACTGCCTGCTGCAGGTAACCACACAAAATGCCAGTGTTTTCTCTTTAGATTGCACAAAGTTGGGATTGTAATTATGGTGATTTCTCTTAAATTACAGAATTGTGTGATTTTGTCTCTTTAGGACCTTTCTTACTACTGCTGCATAGAGCTTACTGGAGAAGAACAAACACTTTTGTCTGGTTTGGCTCAGTTGACCAGCAGAGAGGCAGGTAAGAGAGTACCTTTTTCTTATACAGTTTTGTTTGTATCTCATATTTTCAGTTTGGTCTTAAGTAGTTTTATTGACCATCTGAGTTACTGCGGTGAGTTGAAGTCAGTTTACTGTTAAAACCTAATGAAAAATCCTAGTATTTATTTTGGGGATCTATAACCGCACTAAAGTGAAATGACTAAAAGGCAGTTTTTTCAGGTCCTACATTTGCTGCACCAGTTTGTCTGTCAGGGAGGAGACAGGGCAGTGTGGTGGTTTACAGAGCAGGACAGTACCCCTCACAGGCCCTGGGACCAGTCACCTTCCTGTGGAGACCCCGTGCACCACAATCAAGCCACAGACAACTGTGGATTTGGGCCCATCCAACTCTTAAACAGGTATCTAGGCTTTATATTTAGTTGAGTGCCAATTCTTCAGCAACTATAGCTTCTTAAACGTTTATTCTCAGGACCTTCTTGCTGAATTACAAAGAGTTTGTGACTGCTCCGAGGCTGTTGTGCCTGTGGTTGTGCCAGTGGTACAGCCTGCAGAGGTGTCTCCTAGTGAAGAAACGGCACAGACACTTAAACCAAGCCCCGTGATCAAACAGATCTCTGGCACCAAGAGAAAGAGGAGCAGTAAGGATCACAGTGGACCACCAGCCAAAAAGATCCTGGGCGATGGGACTAGATCTCCTACTACCCCTATTACCTGGAGGTCCAGCTCTTCGACAACAGTTATCAAGTTAGTAGTGTGATTATATCTAAGTTGGCATGGAGTAAAGAAAGTGAAATAAGCACATTCTTGTATTTTATGTTAATTTTTTGCAGTGACCTTACAATGGAGATTGTACGTTACCGTCTGATTGGACCACAGTCCCACACAGTGTTGGCTGAAGCTCTAGAAGCAGCTACATGTTGTGAGGTAACTACAGTAAAGAACTGAAACATCTATCTGTATTATATTTTTTATTAATAAGATTTTTCCATGTTTTATGGTTTTGTGTATTTTCTTTTAAGAAACTGAATAAATCCCTGACGTCTTCACTCTGGTGGCCTGAGCACTGTAAAGATGAGAGCAATATGAATCTTCATAAAGAACAATCAGAAATCTTTCACACCCTTAAAGGTTTGTTAAGACCTTTTTCTTCTATTCTTCTATTACCATATCAATTTTTCCTGTATGCCTATATTTCTAAACACAAACTTGTATTTATCCAGGCATTTATTCGACTGGAGAGATTCCCCCAGGCACAGTAATGGGTCTGAATGTAGATGACCCCAGAGTGACTTTACCAACAAAGAAGGTTAAAGCTTTACCCAGTGTAAAGCAGGCCCAAGGTAATATCTGACCTAAGTGACAACTGAGGAATTGCCATTTAGTTCACAGATACTAAGGATGTTGATTAGATTTGCACATTTCCACTGGATTGTCCAATAAGACCTTCTTCAAAGGATTTTCTACATCAGTCTGTTTATGGTCCTGGGGCTGTTTTCTCGAGTGCATATCTGGTTCTGTGCTCCAGGGGGCCTCTGCTGCTCCATGCAGATGTTCCAGGTTCGAATCCTGGCAGGACCCTGTGCTCAAACAGGCCCTCAGTGACCAACAACAGCTGCTTATATAATTCGTATAAGGTTTTAATTTATAGAACCATGACATAAAATGAAATTTACATTTCAATAAATAAATTAAATATTTCCAAAAAAAAAAGTAAAATATTTATTTATTTGCATTGTTTCATTGATTGATCTAGTATTGGATGACTAAATAACATTTTCTATCTTAGATTAGAATGTGTACTTCTTCCCAAATTTACCATGAAACAAAGGAGAAAATAGAAAACAGTTTTTATTTAGGAGTGTGCCACATGCTGTGCATTTCAGCGATGGAAGAGGAGAAGATTAAGGAGCTGATGTTGAATGGGGTCCCAGAGCGCTGCTGTCAGAGCGTCCTGTGGGACCGGACAGTCCGAGACAATGTCACAGATAACAAAATATCGGAGCAGGTACCTCATGATTGAACATTGTCTTTCTTAGTCAGTCTGTTGCCTTTAACCTGATAACCTATCATCCTGTTTTTTTTTGCCGAAAATGTAGGAATTGAATCGTATGAAACGTGAGGTGCTGGTGCCAGGCTCTAGACTGAAGCCCATTCCTCCACAGAGTCGAGTCCCCATCCTGCTGGTGCATCAGCCTGGGAAGCAGGTGGGACATGAGATGGGCTCCTGGGGCGCTGGATGGGACCTTCTGCTTCCTAAAGGCTGGGGCATGGCCTTCTGGATCCCACTGGTGGGTACTACTGGCTCTAGTAAATAACTATCAATCATTATTTAGCGTTGTCTATTTATTAAATAAAAACAAAGGGAACTAAATGAAAAACAGGTAAATAGTGTAATATCAGTGTTTGTTTGTATGCCATATATTCAGAAGTTTCTTTTTGTTGTGCCAGGTGTACAGAGGAGTGCGCATTGGTGGGCTACACATGAGTCTGAAACACTCACAGAATAAAGGGGCTCCACATTTCCCCCATGATTACCCAGACTGCCCTGCAGGCGTTCGATTCCAGGAGGAGCAAGAAGCAGAGCTGCTGGACAAGTTCAAAAGGTCAGCTAAAACGGTTTAACCAACATTTATCCAGTGGCTGTTTGGAATAATAATGAGTAGTATTTGGCATGATTGTGTGAGGATACTGTTTGCATTGTTTTGGTGGAGAGAAGCACCCCGTGCTCTAACCCCGGTTAATTTTCATTATGCTAATCACACAGCCATGCAGATGAGATGATAATAAGGCTGTGTGCTGCAGTCACGATTTGTTATATAAACTGGCAGGGGTGACCCAACAGTTTGACAAGAGTTTGACCTTCTGGCCTCATCCATAGGCATCCCCCTGCCAAAAGGACCAATTACATTAAACACGGGTGTCTGGCTCCGTTTTGTTGCCCATGGCAACAGCTGGCAGAAGAGTGGGAGCTTATCACGGCAGAGGAGAGAAAAGGAGACGGCCAGATTCACAGCACAACTCCAGCTGACACAGTGATGGAGGAGGTGGCGACCTCACATCAAGATGTCACCATGACGATGGCCCAGAGATTCACAGTGCTGAGGTAAATGCTTTGTTTTACTACTTCTACAAGCTGGTTTAGAATTTAAAATGATTCCTTCGTATTCCCTTTGTCTTACTGTGAAAATGACCAGAATAAGCCCAAACACCCACGCACACTTACTCCCATCAGACATACAAGACCCTACACATCTAAATCTCACCTCTAACGATATTAACACAGTGGACTTTTAGAGGTGTCCCCTAAGCACAACTACACACCACTGTCAAGCTTTGAGCTATGATTATAACTTGGTTTTTATTAAGAGGCCTTTGCACAGGGTTTGACAGGCTGATGCATGGCGCTTCTCCAGTGCACCTCCCTTTCATCATAATGTCCCTGATGAGAATACCCAAACTACATCCAGCATTAGATTGCTGCAATACATCACAGAGATTAGTAGAAGGAAGAGTAGCATCTATTCTCATAAAGCCATCACATAAGCTTTGACTAATGACTAACTTCATAAGAAAAAAATTGGACAGGTCTCTACCATTAGGTTTTAAAACATGTTCAGCAAAACACAACAGCTCCCTGGCTCTGTAAAGCCAACAAACCTGCTATTTATTAAGATAATACAAAATAGCTTGTTTATTGCATTCTTAGGAACAGAAAGTCTTTGAGGCTACTTTCTGGTTGGTGCAGACCCACTACATCCAAAGGTCAAAGGCCGTGTCGTCTCAGACAGATGCCGGCCCTCGACCACTCAGCCGTGGTGTCGTTTCTCAGTGCCCACGGGATGAGTGTGGTGTGGGTGCGCCTGTCGCTGCTGTCAAAGGGAAAACCAGAGCTCCACGGCATTGTGTGTGCGCCAACTTCTGAGGATCTGAAGCTCCTTAAGGACCCCCGCAGCAGTGGCCCCCAGGAGCCTTCACACAAGAACCACTTGAAAAGCAGCGTGAATCGGCCAAAGAGGCGCTCAAAGAAAGCTCATAAGACGGGTGAAAAAGAGGGAGAGCTGACTACATCTGAGGCCCACAAATCCTCATCCGCTCCAGACTCTGTGTTTGGGCTGTGGCCCGATCCTCTGCCCAGTGTCACTTCTCACTGCTCCCGGGTCACCCTCGGCTGGGTCACACAAGGGGACTTCTCCCTGTCTGCAGGTTGTGGGGAGGCACTGGGCTTTGTCAGTGTTTGTGGTCTCCTCACTACCCTCTTGAATCAGCCAGCGGAGCATCGAGGCATGGTCCTGCTGCGAAACCCATCTTCTCTTCACTATCGCTTTGCCAAAGTCAACATAGAGGTCTGATTTACACAAGACCTTTTGCAAGATCTTGCCTCCAAAAAACTGTGGACTTGCAGTTAAAGACTTGAGCACAGCATAAGTTCAAGTTTGGATCCAAATCACTTAAAGCTAGTGCCTTGCTTGGACTTTGAATGTGTTTTTCAGCATTGCTCAGTTGAATGTGACATTATATTATGGGTTACACTGGGTCAGTGAAGTTTGAGTTGTAAGTTTTCACTGTTGAATAGTTATTTTATTTTTATATAAATGCATTTGTCAGAAAGATTGATTTTCCAACATTTGTTGTGATTATATCTTAATGAGATAATTGGAGACTGTCTCAGATTATTCTAGTTTCATTTTAATTAGGCAACTATGCATCTCTTTGGTTTACACAAAGCCCCTGCATTAAAGGAACTACCTATGTTCAGCTGTGTTTTTTATTTGTTCCCATCCCCTGTAAAACTGCCCCCTCATCTCCTTACATACATTAAACTATACTTCATTCTTTATACGCTGATGCTGATGCACACTGCTTTCTCACATTTCCCATACAGTGTGGGTGGCAGACAAGTGTGTTGCTTGGCAACACTAAAGTTTGGAAGCAGTTTGTAGTTTATTTAAGGTTACGGGTGGCCAAACTAAACAAGTGGTTTAATGCTACTTATCTTAGATTACTTAATGCTACTTTTCATGTTGGGCACATACTGTACATACCAAAACAAATAACACTACTCTAAAGTTATGAACAAGCCTTTTAATTCTTTTAAAAGTCATGTTTATTTGGCTATTTTGTCACACCAGAGAAACAGAAATGTTCAACAAAACCAGGGCAACTCTAAGCTCTTCCTGCCATTAGAGGGCAGTAGAGCACTTTTCCTGACTTAAATGTATCAGTACTGATTAATGCTTCTGCTCTACTGACCAGTCATTGGCACATTATTTTTATTGAATGAAAATGTTATCCAAAAAGACATTTTCCATCAGCCATCTTGACCTCACTTTAAGTTTCTTATTTGGCACGTAAAACTTTAGTGTTTCTCTTCCCAACTTTACTTTTCATTTGGCAGAGTTAACTAGTGCTCTTCCAAATTATGTTTTTGACTTAAACAAAATGGACCCAGGTCATTCTCATCTGACACCAGTTTCAATCACTGCCTTAATAATCATTTATAAATAGAAGTATCATTAAAGTGCCCAGGAAAAGGCATTCAGCAAATACAGTCCCAACAGATGGAGCTGCTCCTATGAATCGTCCGACTGGCCAGCTCTGTGGCACAAAACTTTGTCTGCCAGCGATCCATATGCCAGAGTATTCGCCTCGGGCTGCACTTTGTCTGTGTGCCTTGTCCCTGTGAACATGGACAGAAGAGCTCATTAGATGGACCAAGCTGCCACTGCATCAGACATGAGCCAGGGTTCGCACTGTCACTGGCTGCTAATCAATGCAGTCTACTCTGAAATGGGTCAACACACAACACGAGCAAAGTGGGTTGAAGTAAAGTTTACTGGGACTGACCAGGAATCGTATCCATCGGAATAAAATTGCCATTCTCCTGTTTTATCTTTGGTCTGTTGCATGCAATCAGGAAAACTCCAAGAAACGACAGAAGACAACTAGAAGAAAGATTAAGAAATGATGTCTGACAGTGACATTTAAATATGCAACATGTAATCTCTAACTGGATATTTACCCAAATACAAACATGATGATGTTAAGAAAAGCCAAGCCTTCAAATTCCTGGTAAAATACAATCCCTGCAAAATAAACACACATAAAAACCCATTTGTTAACATAGACAAAACATGTCATTATTTTAGGCATAGTCCAATGCATTTTTTTGAAATTGTGTAATTGATTATCCAGCACATCTAATTACACGCTGACAACTCCATGTAATGTCTCTCGAGGAATTATCTGTTACATTGATATTTTAATGGAAAAAAGCAAATTAATCCATTGAAAATTATTACATTGCTTTTTCCATAACTTCAGCAAAACACATTTCTCCAGCTTGTTGCCATCAGCGACCAAACTAATTGCTTCCATGGTAACGTAACTCAAAGCTCTAAACTAGTCTATGCAATAATGAACGATCATGCATTAGATTAATTTTAAAACACTAATGTTAAATCTAGGTCTATTTTTACAGACTCTCAGGTCTATGGCACATTTGCTGCATCACACTCTACATTTTTATTTAATAGATAATAAAAAGTTTTTTAGATTGATTTTTACTTACATCCACTGAATATACATTACTTTTATGTCTTTTATCCTTGGGTTTTGTTAACCAGGTCATAACATCATAAAATAGTTCAAAAGAAGGCATCTAGACATAACTTTTGATATCTTTTGAAGTCTAAGGGACTTGCATTTTTCTTTTCGACATTTTTAAAGTTTGGCATCAAGTTTGCGTTTCATTTTTATCTAGTACAACAGCTCTGTCACTAGGCAAGAAGCAAAATAATTTTCTTTAAAGCCAGCCAAACTAATCTTTACAAACCCACCTCTGATTTTCACACTGCGCCAGATACAATACATCAGATATTTGTTGTTCAATACATTCAATTGTGGGTTATCTGTGTAGGCGGAGAACGCAGCAGAAATACCAGGCGCAATATGAGAGGAAGAGATTTCTGTAAAGGTGAGAAACACTCCAGATTTCAGTGATGGATGTCAGCCTGTGTTATTAAAGGACATCAGTGCAGCATTGAAGAAAGCTGTTGTGCTCTTATTTGACAAGATGGATGGCAAAAGATGATGTTTACTGATGATGGTTGAGACAGCTGGAACAATTTATGTTATTGCACTTGCTCTACGTCTGCACTGGAAGTAGCCTGGACTGACTTCTGGTCACTGACTCTACTGACAAGAAAAACTGGAAAAGTCAATGTGGTCTAAAGACTACAGCAAAAAAAAGAGCACATAGAAATATATCCATATTCCTTAAAAAGATGAATTTGTTGCTCATGCATTATTGTCTGATATAGAGACAATTAAATGGCTACTATAAATCATTGTTTTACTAGTGTTTTAATAATAAAGGTTGGTGAATTTTGAATACATTTTAACTCAGGCTTGTCTCAGCCTTTGACTTATTGGACTTTATTAGAATTTAAATCAATACCAGCCAGAATCTCACTCACAAGGGATTGTATTATTATAACATTGCTGGTTTTAGTTGGTTTTTCCATCTCTGACGTCCACTCCCTGCTCCTTTCCTGATTTTGCTCGTGCATAGTGTAATAAAGCCTTTGTTACCTCAAAGAAAAAAAAAGTGAGGCCAAGATCAAAGGTGTAGTTGTGATGCATCAGATTTATAGGACTTTACACACAGTTGGTTGGTCCAGTCGGGTTTTGTGATCTTTTGTGATCCGCTTAAAATCAAAACACCTTTCTGAGCCAGAAACTCAGAGTTTACTCAAACCAAACTCATCATGCCACTGTCTTCATCTGTGCTTGGTCTGGGTCTCTTAATGTCTTTGTTGGAATGGCCTTAAATATAACACTACTAAATGCCCTTCCCACTTTGTTTCAGTTTATCATACCTGCAACGATGGCACTCGTGGTGAAAAACACATAGTTGATAGGCACCACTTCAGTTGCGTCAAACATTTTCATGGCTTGATTGAGAAATCTGCAGAGACAGAAGTGAATAAAGTGACCTCGGTTACTGAGAAGCATATGTGAAGCGACCTATTCATGCGCGTCATCATAACAGTGAGCTGCAGGTACAGTGTCACCATGTCTAATGTGTTATTTTCTCCAGTTTGTTCAGGTAGTGCAAAGCCAAAAATTGCATCTAGCAAGCACAAAGAGAGAAAACCTTGACTAACTTGATCTGGAAAGCGCAGGAGGCGATCATGACGATAAACATGACGTAAAAGATGGGGTAGATGAGCTGCAGACTTCCCTTTATGGACTCGGTGATCATCCCTGACACGGCTTTGACGGAGATGACGGTCACAGAAGCTGAGGATGCAACACAAAACACATTTAGAGATTCAAGGTGTGTATATAGCATCTAAAATGGTCCTTAAAGTATTTCACAACTTTCACAATATATAATATAATAAGCTGCCCACCCTATATCCTGGCTAACCTAAAATATAAAGGTATGTTGCCATGGAAACAATCAGGTTCAGCCACTAACCAACAAGCAACAAGAAATGGCTCATAGTTCGTGGTTTTATATACAGTAAAGACTGTAAAGAGACCAGATTGAAAAAAAGAGCAAGAAATAGTTTATAATCTGTGGTTTAATTTTTGTATTGAGACACTTTACATGACAATAAGCAAACAGATGTCAGATTATCAATGACTTTCTATTGCAGCATAAGAATCACAGTCTGGACAGTTTTTCAGTCTAGTCTCGTGCCTCCATGCTTTCTCCTCACTCTATCTTTGCCTTTTTAACAGTCTACATACAACAAGCTGAAGCACACCTTACAGTTTCAGGTCACACATTTTCCACAGTAATATTTTTGCACTTGAAGGTAGCACCTTGTAACGTTTAGCCCGAAAATACATATTCTCCAAATCATTTTGATCATTCTTCGTCATGAGATCAGTGGAATAATGCCTTTCTCATTGGCACAGTACCCTCAGCTAGACAGAAACCTCCAATATAACTTTCCTGACACTGGGACGGTGGCGTATGTGAGGGATTAGGTGAGTGACACGCTCTACCACACGTCAAATATAATAAAGAAAACACTTGACCCTGACACAGTTGTATTTGTACAAAATATGCTAAAATGACCAAACCTCTATAGGTAAATAAAACACATGGGATGCACAGGGAGGGATCTGCGCCCTCTTCTGGCTTGGAGATAATGATACTGTTTGTTTAGTGGTCTTTTTTACTCTTTTGAAAACGTTTTATAACCAATAACTGATCAGCTTTGTACGGTTGTTGACTTTAATGTCTGACTGAAATCTATTTGCAAGATCTAGCCTTAATAGATGTGTATCTCACTGGAACTAGTCCCAAGATCTTTTTTCCCTGACTTCTGTTTATCGCTGGGTTATGGTGAATTATATGTGCTTCTCTTATTTTTCTCAAAAACAGCTGCCTTTTGGAAATTGTATTTTTTGGTAACCAGGCAACAATGCAACCTCTGACTGACAAAAATACTTTAATTCATAGCCTCTGCTCTCAATCAGGGATTTCTCTTGCGTCCATACCTAGAAGGGCCACCAGCAGCATCACGACGACGATGTGCTTCACACGCTTCACCTTGTACAGAAAGAGCAGGAAGGCAAACAGGAGAACCTCTATGACCTGCAGAAGGAGAGTTATATAAGCAAATACTATATTAAATTTCCTTCAAGTTTGCTCTCTGAATGAACATCTCTAGTTGTACTTTTGCTGACCATCTGATGTGTATTACAAAACGCTGTGTAGACGCAGCGCAGTAATTGAAACAAATGACCGTGGCAGAAAAATGAAATGAATTGCGAGTGTTTAATGAGAAAGGCCTGGGGCTGTACTTGTGAGTTCAATAGTATTCAGCCGTTCAAGGGCCTGTGATGTAACTCCTCAAGGCTTGAATGGATAGAGAAAAAGTACAAAAGTAAAACTAAAGCAATGAAGGTCAAGTTAACCTTTAAATGTCTCAAAAACACCACTGTTTCTGGTAATGACAGGGATAAACCAAGAGCTTAGTTGAGGATGTTATAGCCTTTTTGCCTAAATTAATTCAAAAGGGGTCAGTTGTGATAGATACGCCATTTAGCACTAAGCATACTCTAAACGACAGCAGTGTGCTTTAATAGTTTAAGCCCTAGCAGATGAAATTATTTGATAACAGTTTGTCCTTTGGAAATAATGAGACGGCACTGATGGATAGTTCATTGTGCACTGATTCATTGCCACCCGCAGCCTCACACTCAGTCTTGTCTGAAATGGGAAACCTATTGCATCAATCACTGGAGCCAATTGCATCAAGGTCATCTCAATTTAAAGACACCTATTTAACATTCCACCTGTCTGTATTTCTGTTCATTTATATCTCAGTGTTTCACTTCAGATCGGTTCCTTTGTGTCTGAGCTCACATGCATTGTCTTGGTGAGGGGCCGCAATGGTTAATGAGGATCCTTTCAGGGGCCGAAGGTTGTGATACTAGGGTAGCTTTATAGCATTTTACTGTGTTTGAATGTAAGGTTTCATCTTCATTTGAGTGTCAATTCGCAAGGCCAATGTCATTTTAAGCCCGATTAACCCTCTCTTTAACCCTCATTTTGTCTATTTTTGGGGTAGATTTGTTCCCTATTATGCCTCTATGCCTTTGTCTCTGATAAAGGTTTAGGGTTCCAAGGATATCACCTGCTGGGTGTGTTGGGGGGGCAAATAGAGCATTGCGAGGAGGAAGGTTTGGCCCCTGGGCCTTGAGTTTGACACGTTTACTTATCACATAATTATTCAATGTAAAGTTATCAGTAAATTTCACTGTAAAAAGGTAAAACATAGATTGATAGATAAATATATAAATATCAAATATTATATAGATATAGATATATAGATGTATATACTGCGGTTTGTGTGGAGAACACTTTGACACATTTTGCCAATGCTAAACGTGTTTAATTGAACACGCTGGTGTGTCTAGCACATGCCTCTGCGCTGACGTTGGGCCCTGCGCCTGACCCGCCGGCGCTTCTTCACGCCCATGGACAGGGCTTGACGCCTGCCTCTGCGGCGGCGGGCTGCAGGTGCACGGGCATGACGTCTGCGTGGCATTATAAAAATGGGCCAAGGTCACATGACACACGCTACTAACAAGCAGCCCTGTGATGTCACTGACGGCTAACTTTGGAAAACTTTATTTAAAGGGCTTCCCAAACAGACGACAGTGGTGGTGATTTGTGATGTCTTCATCAGTGATGTTACATCGGTCTCTGTGACAGTTGAGAGTAATGCTCTGAATAATGACTGCTCCTCAGACGACCTTTTATATCTATGATCATGAATGTTAGGTCCACATCATCCACTGATCCTACTGTAATTTAGAGCTGCATTGATGTGGGGGGAAGTTCAAGACTTTGCTTGAAGGTTTTTCAGCAGCAATAGTTTCTCACAGGTGTCATTTGCTGTTTACAGTGTTGAACAAATACAAATCGATGTAAGATCTAAAAGGTGTAAAAAAAACACACTGTCTCTGCTGCTGCCACTGAATGTTGGCATCACTGGAAACACAGCATTTGATCTTGTGAAGCAGAAATCTTCCTTTTAATCAACGTTTTGGGCCTGGACTGAGACTAGTGTAACATCTAAGGCTCTATATTTGCATTGCCTGATGAGTACATATTCCAGCTCTGTACCAAATTGATCACTATGGTAACAGCTGTGTTTATGCTTCACTACAAGTACAAGAGAGGTGTCCCTAGAGCAGAGGAGCAAATGGGTGAGTGCTAATGCAACACAGGACCCTGAAGTGAATATTTTGTACTGTATGTGTAAAAAGTACACCATGAACATAACCCAGAGACTTATCTTGAAAAGTGAAAATATAAGATATTTTTTTAAGGTATAGGCATTTAATATGGAAGACTAGTATGGAAGGCACAACTGGAAAAAACATTAATTTAATCTGGCAAAAAACAACTCATTTTTCTTTTTCATTGTCTTTTTTTTCCTCATTATTTTCTACAACCTGTTCAGGCTCACAAGGGCTTGGATCTTATGATCTTGGTATAAGTCATGTCTGGCCAAACTCCAAGGGGAGAATGAGAATAACATGCAATGCAAGCCAGACAGCTCTAGGATCAAATATGGACTAACCACGTTGATACCGTGCTCCTACTGTATTGCTTTACATGTGACTGGCATCTATAAAGGCCTTTTACTTAGACTTTTTACTTTTACTTCTTAAGATAGATTTTTCAATAGTTTTTTTTTTGTCTATATCTCCTCAGAGAAGCTAAAGGCATCAAAGGGCAGAGACATTGCTTTTTTCTGTGATCAAATATCCACATAAACACATCATGAGTAAAGACCTCCACATATGAGAGGATGCAGACTTTGAAACACCTACTATGTAAAGCAGGAAGTACCAGCTGATGAAATAGTACGTGATCATCTGGGCTGTGACGAGGGAAATGTTGTGAGGGGCGAAGGTCACCAAGATGTACGTTCCTGTTATCGCCAGAGTGCCTCCTTTAAACGACAGAGAACATGCAGTTATAGAAGGAAATTTAATATAACTCTTCAACTGTTTGATTTATTTAAATGAATCAAATTGCTACACAGTTTATTTAACATTTTTAGAGTTGACATTTTGCTTAAGGTTATCATACTCACAGTAACCATGCTTATTATTCTGCCAGAGTTCACTATTAACACATTTTTATGTTAGACCTATTTTTGCTAGTATCATTTATCATATCAGTTTTATGCTTCAAAGTATTTTTTAGATAATTTTTTGGCCTTTTTTCTGTATTTAATAGTCAGGTCGGACAACAGGAAACATTGTGAGAGAGAGGGGACTGACACTGGGCAAAATACCCAAGCCAGAATAAATCCTGGGTCGCCCGAGTATGTGGGTGATCCACTGAGGCGCCCCATATGCTTCCAAGTCTTTATAGATAACTGCTTTTTTGGCTTTTGTCTATAACTCACTTTAATTAGTCCCACAATGTCATCACATTTACATATAACTACATCCTTTATGTAGACAATGCACTAAAGCCACTACAGTTTTATTTATTTATCCAATGCTAAAACTTGACATTGTAATTCATTTTGAAGATTTAGTTTAATAGGATAAAATGAAACTGTTGAAAATGAAATTGTTTTAATGTTAATCACTAGAGCCTTTGTAGTAAAATACTTTATTTGCTTTCTCCTTCATTGAGACCGTTTCTAAACACCTAATATTTAATGTGCTTTGTACGTTTAA
The DNA here is from genome assembly GCA_036850595.1 of Rhyacichthys aspro. Lineage (NCBI taxonomy): Eukaryota > Metazoa > Chordata > Actinopteri > Gobiiformes > Rhyacichthyidae > Rhyacichthys > Rhyacichthys aspro. The sequence continues at coordinate 6,086,395 of CM072163.1, read as the reverse complement.
CTTGCTTTGCATATATGCTTAAGTGTAGATGAAGGTAATGTTGTTTTTATTGGTGTTAATGCCAAATATATATCAACTTTACTGTTATCAGTATAAGTGTTACTGTGGGTTCTCTCTGGTTCCATCTTCCTCCCATCGTCCAAAGACATATATAGGTTAACTGAACAATCTAAATACAGAATAAATGTGACAGTGAATGGTTGTCTGTCCATGTCTGTCTCTAAGTGTCAGCGCTGTGACTAACTAGCCATTGTCCCATTGGCCTAAAGCTGCTGGGGTAAGCTCCAGAAACCTAACAGGACTGAGCAGAGGAAGATGAATGAATGAACAGTTTATTTTGTTATAAATATTTAATTCCCACAGAAGAGGCATCTTCAATAACTCTCTTTTGTCACTGTACAATTTCAGAATATTGTTTATGATAAAAGCTCTGTTACAAACTAAGCTGCAGTGATTTTACCTCCTGAAACTAAATGTCTATACAGTTGTTTCCCATAGGTGGTTGATGATGCTGACAATTAAAAGAGGAGAATAAAGACACTAAACACATGAAGTCAGGAAACACTGTGTGGTGCTGATACGAGTTTCCCTTCTCACAGTTGTGATAATCGACATGAAGACCATTACAATCATGTCATTTCGCAGCAGAATGTAAATTGTAATGACAAACAATGGCTCATCACAATGAGGAGAGAACAGACTATGACTCAGAAACGGAGTGATTTCGACAGAAGTAAAGATGTGTGATTATTTCAGCATCATTCACCCGAAAATGTTTGTGAAGACCATTAGTGTGATACTTTCTGAACCCAATGAGCAATCTGTGAGCATCAGGAGTTTTATTACCGAGTATATCTGAGACACGAATGGTCTCCTTCAGGAAAATCACAGATATGATGGCACTGGCTGAAAAAGAAGAAAACACTCATGTTAGTTTAAACACAGTCTAGACATAATTTAAACTGCATTATGCTGTCCTTGACAATGTAAATCTATTTGGAATGAAGTCTGTTTTTTAACCTTCCTCAAGTGTTTTTGTGAAACAAGTCACACAAGGCCAGACTTTTCACTGAATATTGACTTTAATAATTACTTTAACAGCTGTAGAAGGATTACAGATAATAATATCTTCTGAGACTGAAGTCTTTTCTTCATAGTGTATGTCCCACTCTCCCTCTACAGCAGAGGATATTACTGCAGATGTCCGGTTCACAGTAAGATGTCCCAGACCGTCCAAACGACCCATAAGACCCCACTTTAAGACCTGCAACTTCAATCTGTTGGAAAAAACTGCTCCCCTCCTGATGCTATTGAATGGACATATAACTGTTCATGTAGTGTATATGTATTCAACATGGACTGAATGAGATGTGCAATACCTTAAAATATATAATAGTAAACAATAAAAAGGCTGTTAAAAGGGAACAAAGCATGCCCTAAAAAATGAATGAATGGGTACTGACCATAATTGGCCACACACAAGCCATTAAACATGTAATCACATGTTCATGTATAATGCATTTAGCATAGATACAGCAATAGATACACACACAGTTGTCGACATGCCTATATTGATCCGCGTGATTACAAACTGTCAGCGTGCTTAGATAAATGGGTCTCATTAGGGCTTTATAACAACACCATTGAATTACGGCAAGAAGCTACTCTGTGCCACAACTTTCCCGAACCCATCCATCAATATCATTGTCAGAAACCGCACGCCTGAAAAGCAATCAGTTTCACATGAGCTAAGCCTCAGATTAGTCTTCTTAATGTTTCCCTCGGGTAGGCTCCGAAGCGAGAGACGGATAAGGCGTTTGTCTGTCGCACAAACAGCGTGACAGGCGGACGTGAGAGATGTACAAACGCACAATGTGATAAAAAAGGAGCAAGTATAACCGGCTGAGACTGACAGACAAACTGTGAGACAAACAGTGGACAGATGGACAGATGGATGCTTCAGTGACAGCAGCTTGACACACAGAGAGTGAGCTTATTTTAAACCACACTGGACGTCCATTGTTACATGTCCCACAGTTATTTCAGCAGAGCCAAATGAAGCAGCTGTATTTTGGGAAGAGTTTGGCCACAGCTGCAGCCAAGTCGACTGGCGTGCAGGTGATAGGACGCTCACAGAGACAGGATTATTCAATAAAAAACATCCAGTAAAATACTAAAACAATAATGTGGAGCCACAAAGAGAGAGTCACAGCTCACAAAGGAAAGGACATACAGCAAAACTATACAACAATAATGAGCACTTAAAGGGAGGATGGTTAGTTTACAAGAAATGACCTGGAAATCCTGCATGTTGTGTCTATAAGATATAAAGCAGTGTGATTTATTTGCACTGACAGCGCCGTGTGTGGATCCCTCCCTCTGGGCCTGAGATTTCTTCCATTTGTTCCTGGCTGGGTTTTTGTGAAGTGTAATAAGTGATGGAATGAAAAATACAAGTAATAAAAGTGCATTTTGATCTTACTGCCTCCTCCTCTTCCTGCAGTTAAAGACAAGCATGTATAGGTGACACCAAATTGTCCATTAATATCAGTTAAAATCCGTTTGTCTTTAATGTGATTAATTGACAATTGTTTAGGATGATGTACCTTGCCTTAGAGCAGCAGGGGTGGGCTCCAGCTCCTTGAATGTATTAAAGTAGTTATTATAAAAGTTATTATAAAATGTTGATGGAGTTTTCCTCTCTGTGATGGAGGACTCAAGGGCAGGGAGTGTCACTCTTTGTTAACTCAGCAAAGCCTTGGAGGCAGCTCTGTTTGCGACATCGGTCTACACACATAAAAACGACTTCACGGTACATAAACTCTGCCACCATCATAAAGAGCTGCTACGGGGCATCAACAGTACAATATGTCACAGACAAACACTGTGTCATGGGGGAGTTCTGTGTCTAACATGACAGACAGGTTTTTAACATGGACAGACAACAACATGCACACTTCGACCATAGTTTCATATTACAACTTCAAAGCATTGTACTGGCCTCTAAGTGAATAATTCAAGGTGGTCTTTTGGAAGGAAATGGTAAGAGACTATCTGACAAGATATTAAAATGCTCACTGTGTTTTGGCATTGAATCTTCTAAACAAAAGGGCATTTAGAGGAGATATTCATGATGTCTTCAAGTGTCAGTGTGGATGTGTCCCAGAGGAGGAGCAAAAACATTAATATATATTTATAAGACTGCGATGTCCTCAAATATGCCTGTTTTAAAAGCCAATCAGTACAGACCCAAAGACAATGGCTAAGAATAAAGGCTTAGATTTAGACACATATGCTATTCAAACTAACATCTATTTACTGTGAGCAAAATAGAGTCCCCAATTCGCCTAAACATGCATGTCTTTGGACAGTGGAAGCAGAGAAAACCCATCGCAGCAGCATACAACATGATAGTAAACAAGTATTAGCCAAACTTTTCTCCTCCAATGTTTATATTTCAATACACACATAAGGCTTTGCAGCATGTCAAGGAAACATAATGTCATATTTCACCTCAACAGACACTCTTCGCCACTGCGATGAAACGGCCTGTTAAATATTTCACAGTGCGAGCATGATCACATACACATTTAGGACTCCTGCTCTGCCTCTGGGACCAGCTGGATCTGACAAGTAACCATAGCAACTCCATACAAAGTGAGATTAACATGCCTTGATAAAATGAAAAATGTGGCGACAGGAACCTCTGAGATACGCAGCCCTGTCACTGCCTCTGCGTTCGGAGGTGTGTGTGTGTATTTATACGCACATCAGATCAGAAAATTCAGCATGTCACAGATTCTTTCACAACAGGACTCTGACATCAAAGCAGAGAAAGTCGTCTCTCGGAAAAGTGTAACATCTGTTTGAGCATATTGTGTTGTTTTCTTATTGCAACTGACAAGAAAAAGTGTCTTCAGAAAACACTCTAATGCTTATAAGACTCTTTAGGGTGTTTATGCTCAGAATATATCACATAGGCACCTGTCAAAGAGTGGAATATGCAAGGATCTAGTTTTGTCCTTGAAGTTGACATTCTGGGTGAGTGTAAAGATCTGGACATCTTTGGTAAAGGCCACAAAGGGTTGGCAAAGATTAGATACAAGCATCTTCAAAATGGCAGCCCCTCAGGGATGTTACTGGTGTCTGGAGTTACCAAAAGTGGTAGAAAGAGGAAGAAGGTTTAGCCCAGGGCATGAGTGAGAGGTGTTGGATCAAGGTTTTGCTTTACCTCTAACAGTGTCCTTTTCTCTTCTTTTAATGTAGACACAGATTTTCTTTTTTAATTTGGAGAAAGGGTTAGAATCACACAGTGCTTTTAGGAATAAGCTGTTGTTTGTTTATTAATAAAGATTAAAATAAAATATCCATATAATTGTCAGTTGTAGGCAATGAAATATTTGAGGAGATGTGGGTCAAATATATCCACTCCTTACAATGAGTAAACCATTAATGCACTCTAAATCTGAAACAAGGTGAGCAATAATCCCTGAAAATGTGCAAATCTGTTGCTTTGTTATGCTCCTGATTCACTGGCACACGGAGCAATGAATCTGCTCCAAATGCTCCAAATGCCTGACTGTGAGCTAAACAGCACATTTTTACACGTCTGTTGTACTGAGCTGCAGGTCTGACATCTGTGATAAACATGGATTCTGTGTGAATCTGTTTATTTCTCTCGTAGCAGCCTCCAGCCTATTTTGCATGTGACGGCGTCGTATCTAACAGAGAGAGCTGATGCTACTGCGCCATAAGACGACATTCGGGATGATGCTGTCATTGTTAATAGAGAGCGGAGGGCTGTGTGGATGAGGACAGTAGTAATTGCTCTCTGTGGAGCGTTGCAGATGCAGCGTGATGTACTGAGACAGGCGTCTGACAGCAGCATCATCAGCCCTCCACAATCCCTTCCTTCCTTTTCTCCCACAGCCGCTCTGTGCATCACTGCCTGGTGTCTTTCTTCATCCAAATCCTCATCCTCTCATCCCATGCTTCTCTATTCTCCACCCTACACTTCAACACATTCAAATACTTCCCCTCCCATCTGTTTACCCACTCGGGGCACATCTCACGTTGAGAGTGTCTGAGTTGAGCCACGTTTCTGCCTACTGCACCTTTAAGAAGAAAATGTAGCTAAAGTTTTTAAAGTAGTTTTAAAATACACTGGAGGGTATCAAGTCCCCCACCATGATAACAGCTCCTGTAGCCTCTTATTAGCTATTGACCAGTGACAACAGGTTGAACCATTCCCTCTAAGGAAATACAAAGTCGGCACACTGACTTTAGGACAAAAAAAGTCCCTTGAATCAGGGACAAAATGTCTATTTTCAAAACTAAGCCCAGTTGCTGTGTTCTCAGCTTTTTCTATGTATTACATGGTGAATTGTTTCTGACTGAGTAGAGCTCAAGATAGCATCCTTCAGAGAAATTTTCATTGCAATTTGTTTCAGTTTATTGCTGAAATCACAAAATGCTCTTCTGTGATTTAGAGTGACACATTTTGTCTCTTTATCCACTTCCTTTTGCAGAAGTTTCTTACTCCATTAAAGGGAAGTGCATCTTGTGATTACTTCTTCTTCTATTGTTTGCTCATTGGTTAATGAACCAATGAATAATGAAACTAATACTAATAAATTAATCATTTCTAAAGTTAGGTGACTATTTACCTTGAAATTAGTCAATTAGCTTTAATTGCAAACTCAACACTGGTCTAAACACACTGGTATATATCATCTGCTTGAGCCTGGGTCTGTCAGGTTGCTTGTGCTGGCTGATCAGGGTTTATTGTTTTTTCATTAAGTGCTTTAAGATTCATTTTGTAATAAACAGGCTTTAAGTGAATAGAGTCTGAATAAATCTAACAGTATAAACACCTGAGTGCCTGTCATCTCTGAGCTGTCGTCACGCTGCCCACACAAAACACCAACGACAAAGCCACAGGGTCGAAGAAACCCAATAGTGTTACTCAGGACCAGTTATGCAGGTGGGTGCTCATTTGAGAGTGAGACAGTGAGAGGTGAGAGGTGCAGCCTGCACATTTTCCCACAGCTCCACTTTACGCAAATACAGCACAAAGTACGACAGGCCTTGTCACAGCCGCTGACATCTTCTTCTCCCATTCGTTGTTAACTTTCTCTCACCTATTCATCGCTGGCTTCATTAATTCTTCTAGTCTGCATAGGATTCATGCAGGCTCCAATAGCACACAGATGTGTCACAATCATTGTTTTAAGTAAAATGAGCAGTCATTGCTACCACTTGTGGTTTTACAAAGTCCTAAACAGAGCTCATCATTGACAGAGCGCTTTGAGGACTGCTGACACTGCGTCATGTCGTCCTGTTATTGTGGCACAAGCAGTTACTAGAAAGTAATTGCTCACCGAAGCAAGTACTTTGCAAACTACAAGAAACAAGGGGCGCAGCCGCTGTAACAAGATTTGTGGTTTTGCTCAGTGCTTTATTTCAACAATCCATCCACCTGCGAGACGTGACTATAGGAAAATCATTTGAAGTGTCGGGTAATAGGTGTCATTAATATCCATGAGTCAGCGGCACCTCCAGAGCTCTGAGTGATGGGCGGAGAGAGGTGAGCACTGAACCTGTTCAATATTTAACCTGCATTTAGAGTGTTTGGACTGAGCAGCTGCCAGCTGTAGCAACCAAGCAGCCTTTGTTTTGATTGGCTAATGAATCAGGCTTATTTCATGACAGCTTAGTTCACACTCTGCTGTAAAAATGATCTTTTCTGGAGTGTCTGCTGGATTTATAATGTCAGACGTACAAAGAATTGGTTATAAAACTGGGAGTGGGAATCCACACTTAGCATTCTCGGCTCTGAGAACTGACTAAATGATACTGTGAGGCTTAATGTCCCTTGCATAACCCTGTGATTATTAGCATCTAATCTCTCATCAAAATTCCTGATACCAATTAGGGAAATCAATGAGGTGAGACACAGAACAAATCATGTGTACACTTCACAGAGACACATTTAGACGGGTATGCCTCAGCTCCCTTTGGCCTGATTACATCCACATTCCCCTCCGTCTCAGTCTCCCTTCACTAAAAATAACATCTTCAGTAAATGGAGAACTGTTTAATGATACAGACAGACTGAGAGACTTAAGCTTTGTTCCCTCTATAAGGTACAATACGGGTCAGGTCAGTACGGGATGGTTTGGTACAGTAGTGACAATGCAGCACCGCACCAGTGTAAACAAGGCAAACCAGTTACAACCATTTCCTTTACAAGATCATGTGTGAAAAGCCTTCACTATGCTTGTTGTTGTTGTGGTAACTGTGTCCTTTCCTCCTGTTGCACCATGGATATGTATGAGAGTAGAGGGTTACCTATGACTGACACGCAGCCCAGCGGGGCGATGAGCGAGGCCGGGGCAAAGCCGTAGGCTGCGAAGTTCCCAAGTTCCCCCACTCCCATGAGAATAATACCCATCCACCACAGAGTAGATGTGTAGTAGGGCTTGGAGCTGCGCTGAGACTGACGGACGTGGGCATATTTCTGTCAGAAAGAGAGAAGAGAAATCCAGAGGCAGCAGTCAGATTAATAGGAGGCAATAAGCAGTGGATGAGCTGCACCAGACATTTCAAAAGCACACTGTTACTAAGACAGATTTAAAGGGTAATGCAGCTCTATACTATCTGTCCAACACTGTGCTTATTTGTCTTTAATCCCTTATCAAAAGCTGTGACACTAATTAAGCAAATCAATGAGGTGGGAAAGTGTACAAATTATCCATAAACTTAACGATGATGCGTGTTTGTGAGCGTACGTCCCACTTCCCTTTAGCCTAATTGTATCCCCTTAGTCTCGTCTGTTAGTATCTTGTCCTCACTAAAGATGTCATCTTCAATAAATAGAGCGTGAAAGCCCAGCTCTGCGCTCCTCAGAGAGGTGTCCTCACTTCTCAGAATACAAACAAGTCTTTAAAACGACTGATCCAAAGAAGATACTGAATTAGAAAATTGATTGGGGTTTAATTTTTAGGTTAGGACCAATTTGTTTGTGTTTGTCTTTTTGTATTCATCTGTGGCTGCAGCAAATGTGATGTTAGTTGTTTTTGATGTTAGTATGGAAATATAAATGACCTGAGAGACGCATTAGTCATACACCCAAGGGCTGTTTTGTGGCATCACACATTTTAATATGGCCTAATGCCTAAATCTATTGTTTCTTTAGTAAACCTCAAATGGAACAAATCCAGTAAAACACCCGCAGAGATGCACTAGAACAAGGAACCCGCTGTGAGCTCGTTGTCAGCTGAATCTGGTGGCTTCCTACCTGCATGTTGAGAGAGATGCTGATGAGGACATTCCCACATATGGAGATGATGATTCCCAGGATATAAGTCTGTAGAAACAAACAGTAAACACGAGGATTAGGTGTCGCTCCATGTGTCGCACAACTTCTCCAAACACAACATAATACTCGGCAAGTTTCGCCTCCAGCCGCCACGTCTCTTTTCCATCACGAGCGCGCAGAGCTTTGTTTCGTTGGATTACTTTTTTAACAAAATCTTTCAGATGGAGCTTGTGTGTGCATAAGATTTAGACAGAAAATGGAGGCTTAATATTGACAACAAATTAACAAAGTAGGCTGTATGTTACTCATAGACGCTGTCAGCACTGGAATATTTTCATCTTGATCAAAAGTGTCCATGTTGTACATCACTAAGACTAAGAATGTACTAAGAATGTATACAAGGTCAAGACCAAGACTTTTAAGGACCAAGACCAAGTCAAGACCAGAGTATGTTACATTGAAGAAATACACAGAGCAGGGAAAAAGAGTTTGAGAAAATGAGAAAAAAGTCTTCTACTTCTTTATATCACACACATTTTCTCAGTCATTAGTCTTTTGTTCCACTGCTTTATCTGCAAATCTCTTTTATCCCATTCATCTAAACAGGTTATTAACATATATTTTGACTGTTCTTGTTTGATAGTTTGTCTGATGCAGGGATGAGAACCGCTCATGTGAAGTTTTGTGGCTCCACACTTTGCCTTTTGACATATCCGTTTTCAGTAAATGACAGAAGGTGGGATTACTCTGTCTAACACATTTTGATGATGTGTAAATGCTTTACAAACGGCTTTATAGTCTTCACATCTTTCTTTTCACGGTGAAAAAGCAAACTCTGTTCACACTAGTAACAGCCCTAGTAAGCTTTTTCAGGGATACGCCTGGCTGCTTTACCGCATGTTGCAGTAGAAATTACTGCCAAGGGGAAATTTAATTTCTAGTGCATAAACATACCAGTGTCTGTGGGCGGGAAAAGTTTACAAAGAAATGGAAGTGTGAGCTGGGGGTGGAGAGCAAATGATGAAAAACCCTAAAAAGGAGCTTGATGAAAAAGTATACAGCCATAATTTTGTCCCTGCAAACAACACTGTAGTTGTGATTAAATGTGGATAGTTATAGGAGTTAGCTGTTCATACACAGAATCAGTTTATTGAATTGAAATAAACCTTACACTAGAAATGTGTCTTACCGTTTGGGACATAGACAAAATAACAACAATAAGACACCAGACTATGCAGCAGATACCAGCACTTACTGTGTGTGTGTACCAGCACATACTTCTGTTTGAATATCTGTTCATCATCTACAGCAAAAGTAGTGCAAAATGCCAATGCTGCTCCTTTAAAGTGTAAAGACTGTAAAGACAAAAACTGTCTCCTTCAAAATAAGTGACCTGATAAAACATCTGATACAATATAAACCTGTATATCTCTGAAAGCTGTGTATGGTTCATAAAAAGTAATACACTGTAGATACTGGTTCTGGAAACAGCTGTCTTGGGAGATCCATTTTCTTTTTGCCTTTCGGATTTTTTCCCCTCAGGGAGCCACCACAACAGAGCAATCTGCATGAGAAGCTTGGCAATGTTTTTGTGTCTGATGCCCTTCCTGACACAGCCCTCTCCATTAAACTGAGCTAAGAGACCTGTGGCCCAGGGGATTTGAACCCCCCGTCTCCTGCACCCAAACCACGGGCACAGGTTACTTAGGTAATAATATTTTTTTCCCCTTTAAACACATATATGGATATTATTGCCCTGTTTGTGATATGTACGTTTTTTGTTTTTTTTTGCATTTACATAAAACAAGAGCAAAAAGAATGACGCAAAACAACTAAAATGGGACACATAAAAGCAACAGTAAAGACTTCTTTTGGGACTGAGATACTGTATGAACAACATGAAAACAACATGACGCTTCTGGCAACAGCAACAAGCACAAAGGCAAAAAAAAAGAAAGAAAAGCATTTCTTTAGATCCTGTGGTCTGTTTAATGAGATAATCCCCTGCGGTTTACTGTCAATAATTTCCATCTGATTTTGTTAACAGCAGCGTGGTCACATGACGCCACAATAAAAACCCTGTAAATTAATTTTCAGCTGATTCCTATCACACGGCACAGAGGTGGTCTATCGCACTGTCAGACCTCGGTATTGAACATCCTCAGGGCAAGCAGCAGCTACATTAAAATTCGATGAAGGGCTGTGTCGTGAGCTTATTCCTGAAGTCAATACGAAGGAGTGGACCCCATCTGAACTTTGCCCTTTGTATATGTCAGGAAAAGGTGTCAGCTAAATAATGATCTCATATGTCCACATAAAAACAGTTTATTAACCTTTATAAATGATTCACTCTTCAGCTGAACGACAGGTTTGGAAATTAAAGCTAATGTTGGCAATTTGTTTGTGGCAGTGTGTTAAAATAATGCAGCAGGGGACCTTAAAAATATACTACAAAAAGAAAAAAAAGAAAAATTAAATCAAAATAGGAGAAAAATGTTTCAAGAAGTGATATTGTGTCAGGCTTGAGAGTTTGTTTTCTACTGTTATAGTATTGAATTAGTTTTAAATTCAGCGTCCTGAACTTTTATCATAAATAACAGAACTTGTGATAAATAAATCAAGTCTACAATCCAGTTTTGAGGAAAAACAGAATAACATAACACTGTATTACTGTATTAATAATGACAAAATGGATTTCTGCACATAACATGGATACAATATTTGTGTCCTATGTGTTTTTTATGCACCTGAAAAAAGAACCTAATAGCATATTGTAACAGGAATCATCTGTGAAAAAAACTAGACCTTAAGACGTTTTCGAGGCCTCTTTATCAAGAAATTTAACAGATGAGAAAGAGAGTTTTGGCCAATCACAGCTCGCTTCCAAAAACGAAGCACTCCCATTGGTCGACACTGATGTCAATAAGGAAGTAACAGCTATTGAAACAGAAAGAGAAAGAAAAATAAGAAAAAGAGAATAAGAAAGCAACATGAAACGAGGAAAAAACTAGTGGCACTTTAATTCAAATCTTAAATACCCACAATGGTCAGTGAAATACTTGACAAGATAAAATATGAATGCTTAATGTTCAGGAGTCTCATTATTTTAGTTTCATTCATTGATCTGTTGATCCATTGATTGATTCATTTATTGTTTTACTGCTTTATGGATTAAGGGGGTTAATCCATTAAGGCTTTGCTTTGGGTGTGAGGTGGTACAACCTGACTATTGTAAATATTTTGCATAGTTAAACCAACAGAATAAAGAGATGCTTTAATGTTTATTGGTTAAAAAAACTCAGTTGAAAGACACACTTAAACAGATCGTAAAGTTTTACTCTAAACCTGCAGCACTTTTTCAAATAGCCTGCAGCTCATTTTACACTAAAACCACTCCAGTTTTAATCAGTGCATAACCAGACTCATCATCCTCTATAAAGTATTTAAGCCTAGTGGATTTATGGGTAATTTTAAATTCCACAGCTCAGTCCAGCCTCTGCTCTGAGTCTGAACCACAGTCTGCCTCTATCTTTGGCTCTCACCTGAACACTCGGCTGAGGAGTGTCCTGACTGTAGTACATCCTGCAGCAGGGACTGCGCTGGAGGCAAACAGGATTTAAACTTCTCTGTTTGTCCGTGTTTGTGGTGGCTGCAGAACACCAGAGGTAAACAGGATTTACCGAAGAGGAAACGGAGGAGCCTGGTTGATAAGACTCCTAAGAGACTGATATTAAAGGAAAGTGTTTGTGTGCCATTAATAACTAGACAAATAGAGTGGCTATACTCAGACTGGTTGAATGTAATGTTTTTGTTTAACTGGTTTTAAATGCTGCAGATGTCCGACTTTCTTTCTGTGAACCAGCCACTGCACTCTGCCCTAAAATGACCCTCCAAAAACACGTCACACACCAGGCTTTTATGATAACAGGTTATAAGTTTATTGATTCATTTATTGAACACTAGCAGTAGTTTTAGTTTGCCCAGTCTCGTGTGAGTGTGGATATTCATTAATGCTGTCTGCAACAATGGTATATACCCATACACCCACTTTAATGTTCTGGTTTTTTTTTTACTTTTGAGTGAAGGCCCTGTTGCTGTGCATCAACAGAGCAGTCTCTCAGATGTCACCTCGTTTCATGGAGGTCTTTTCTATCAAAATAAAGCTTGTAATTGACCACTAATGCTGTATATTTACCATCAGTTTCAATATTATCATATATTTCCACAACTGCGCAGAAGGGAGATCACTTCCACAACCCATTTGGACAATATATTTTACCTTTTCTTTGTATATTGTCACAGCTGTAGGTATAAGTCTTACTATCAATACTTTAAACAGTTTTCTTGCAGTGGTTCCCAGCAAAAGGCACATATTTTAACCAAGCACCTTTTTGCCCCATACAGTTTCCCTTCATGCTTCAGTCTGAGACCCTCACATTCAGGTCACACACACAGCAAAGCACTGCACCTGTATCTAGATCCAGGACCACATGTTATTTCAAAGATCTGGGTCACATATGAACAAAAATAAAAGGCCACGATGGACTTCGGAGTTACCGAGGAGAGCAGAGAACGAGGCCAGGAGGCAGAGCGAGGTGTCTGGCTGTGTGTTAAGAAAACAAGGCAGTGGATGTTCAGCCTGAGGATACAGACTTCACACAGGAGATGGAGCAATTTGAAGTGTGAGGAGAGCTTCATCTCACCTTTTAATGGACCCACGTACCTCTTATCAAACACCCAGACACCACTGAATTATTCTCTTGGCTTTTTCCTGTTGTTTGTTTGTAGTATCGGTGTGTAAATGAGACCGTATGCATTTTGTGGTTGGGTTGGTTCACAGCGGGGACTGAGCTCAGGTGCCAAACGGCAGAAGCCTATGGTCTGCCCACGGAGGGAGACAAATCCACACTGACGCTGTGAGGAGAAAGGAAATCATAGAGAGCAGAGAGAGGGAGCTTTCCTGTTGTAGGAAGAGCAAACACAACACTGGGAGTGCCTTTGGCTGTCGGCTTACTTAGCAAACACTACACACTTTACTCAAAGAAAGAAAGAGACTTCATTACAACAAAGCTTCCTATGTTCTGTGTATTTATTAATATACAGTTTCCATAATGCAACATGATAAAGATTTTATATACTTATATTTACAAAGAAGCAGAATATATATTTTTTTGATTTTATTTTAATTGGCTTTTATTTATGCAATAATTATGGAAACATATGCTGTGTACCTGACATTATTGAACTTTAGACACTGCATCATTGAATCTAATACAATACTCGACCCACTGTAGTGTTTTCAGATTTGTTAAATGCTATTAGAGTCAATATAATGATCTTTAAAATGTCCAGGTCAGCTGTGTTTGTTTACTGACATTTAGCATGAACTCAAACATTCATTACTCTACAGATCAATACAATATAATAATAAACAATAAAAATGTGTGCAGTTTCCAAAGCTTTTCATTAGTTTTCTATACAAGGGAGAATTCAGTCTTTTTAGTCAGTCTAAAGAACAAAAAGTAAATGATCTAAAAAAACTAAACTAAAAAAAAGTGTATAGACAATCTGTTCCAATAGAATCTTAATTTAATTGATACCAAATGACTGGTTTTAGTTTGCTAACTCATTAAAATGCACAGAAAAGTCCAATACTTCAGGCCTGTTGACGTCACTTATGGAAGAGTCAGGATTCCTGTCCTCAAAAGCTTTTGTAATAATCTACATTTCAATTAAGACTTAGCTCAGATTAAAAACAGGCCTAAACTACTTTTTGTGAAAGTTTGACTCGGATCCAGCCTCAGACTTTTTCATTACAATTTCACTTCATGCTTTAGTGAAGTCTGTAATTGTAGAGGCGCTTCAAGGCAGCCAAGAAAGCCGATTAAACGCTAACTTTCATTTTGCCATGTCAAAAGTTAATTTGGAACAAAAGAGGGATTCAGCAGCACAAAAAGGACAACTCAGCCGAACAACACAGGACACAATAAGGACTGAGAGATTTACCACAGAAAAATTGGATTCTTTAACTTGTCACAGATACGAACTCCTTTTATTGGGCCTCTATCAGTGCTATGGAAATGACCGCCTCGACCAGAATAACAGCATTATCCAGTACTGCCACCATACATATTCAACACTAATAAAACGGATTTTTATCTCTCAAATTATACTTCTGTCTTGAAATTGTACCGTGAATGTCAAAAATATTAAAAGTCAATGGATTTAGTCTAATCATCACACCAGGACATATTCTCCCTCAGGCTCCAGAGTTCGTGTAAGAGATTATGAAGAGAAACTTTTGAGAGAAGTCTGCACCAAAAAGGCCATAACTGTGAAGCTAATCCTGCACCAAAGGACAAACTCTGCAGGACATTTATCATCTGGCACAACTTCTCTGACAAGCCATTTTTCATAAGCGTGTGCTTGACCACCGAAAATACAACCACTGCATCTGGATCAAAGGGAAAGTTCTGTGTTCAAGTGTGAACCTCCCAAAATAAAGAAGCATCCTGTGTGTTTGTGCCTAAACAAAGAGAAGAGAGACAGAGGCTGAGGGACTGACAGCACTGATCCCGATCCGAGCTGGGACACTGACAGACAGACAGCGTGGCCCTTTGTCCCGAGACAATAAGCATCTGTCCTTCTCTGGGATGGTCTGATGTGTGGATGAAACCCCTTATGTCATCTCAGAGGCATTAAACTGCTTAATATTACTGTGAAAAATCATCCGGGAGGCACTGGTGCTGTTGAATATTGGACTGACTTATATTTGGATTTCCTCAGGGGATAATACTGAACTCAAAAAGCAGTGTTTTAATGTCTCGCTAATGTGCATTCTTTCCATCTGATTGGGTTAATGTATTTTCACACAGAGAATGCCTGGCTCCACAACATTTTATAGCACTTAGAGCAGTGTTTTATGATATTATTTTGTGCATATTGACATTGTAATGATGATAAATGCCCGAAACATCTAAAGCTGGCATTCTCAACTTGTGGGACAGGACCTAAAAGTGGGTCGCAGGTATGTTTTTAGTGGGTTATAATATATAATATAATTGAAAGGTGACAACTTAATTTTAATACATTAAGACTGGATTTAATCAGCCTTAATTAAATGCCAAAATAAATTATGTAATGGTTCACACAACTACACGATCAGGCTTAACATTATGACCATTGACAGTTAAGTGAATATAATTATCTATCATCATGTCACCTCTTAATTTGTGGGATATACTAGGAGCAGGTTAACAATTTGTCCTCAAAGTTGACGTGTTAGAAGCAGAAATAATGGGCAAGTGTAAGGATTTGAGTTTGACAAGAGCCAAATAGTGATGGCTGGATGACTGGGTCAGAGCCTCTACAAAGTTTGGTTTGAGGTGTTGATTTGGCTCCAGATTCCCCAGTTCTCAGACCAATCAAGCATCTGTGGGATGTGCTGCACAAACAAGTCCGATCCATGGAGTCCCCACCTCTAAGTAACAGGACTTGAATTGGAAATTATCTGCTGCTAACATCTTGGAGCCAGATACCACAGCACATCTTCAGGGTTCTAGTGGAGTCTGTGCCTCGACGGGTGAGGGCTGTTTTGGAGCAAAAGGGGGACCAACACAATATTAGGCAACTAGTCATGATGACCTTATCAGTGTATCTAAAGAGTGGTTAAAACTGTAGGGACCCTGCTGCTAACTTACATAGGACTGTGAATTCTCAGTATAAATGTTGTATATCTGTATAAAATATAATAAAAATAAGTCAAATGCATGGAGAGGTTTATGATCTGTCGAGATATGTTTTCTTATGAGATGCTAATGTGCCCTTAACAGTTTGAGCATATTGATATTTGTTGCATTGGTTAGAGATGTCAAAACATTATGCAGCCTTAATCATATAAAGCCTGCACTGCTGGGTCAGAGTATGTGGTTAAAAATACAACCTAAATACAACACGAACACGCAGATTAAATGTTCTGACTTTCTATGCTACTGTCAGGGCAATCCTTGACAGGTGAACTGAATTGATTTCAAGCAATTTCTTATATAAGGTTATGTGCTGTAACTTTAAGATGACCCTTTATATTTCAATTGATCCAGTTTGGTAGGTTGTCTGAATTTCAATTGAAAAGAACTTAGTCTAAATGTGAGATTCTTGGTCTAAACTGAGATGGAGTTACTGTATTTCTCCTTTGTTGCTCTGCAGATGAAACTTAACTCAGTGTAGTCAATGTAAAGTAGTTATTCTTAGGAGTTATATTTAGCCGTACTGTCTCCCATCACACGCCTCCTTCACCTCCTATAGAAACCCAGAGTGTAGTCTTAGAAACAACCTGTGGTAACTTTTGAGCAGATTGAGCCCATCTGTTTTCTGACCTAACATTCAAAAAAAAACATAACTGAGCTGTATAATGTAATTAGCAGTGACAGAGACTAATTTGGTGTTGAGATGTTCACTTGGACGGTAAGTAGCTTTGAATAGAGTGGAAGCCTGGACGATTATACAACTGTTTAGGGATGCATACAGTACATCTATTCTCTCACAGCCCACCCATGAGCGATACTGTCTGCACACGCCTCTCATTCCTCCTGACGTACTCTCTGTCCCGCTCTCACTGCCCGCTGTATGGATAATGTCACTCAGAGGAAACACTGGGATAATAACAGAGAACAACGATGACTTTAAAGATGGGCATGAGGGGAATGTGAATCTGCATAAGAGTAGGAGGCCAAAGGGCTGGAAAACGCACGCAGATGGATAAACAAGCAGCAGTGCTTTTCACCAAAGCTGTAATCATATACGTCGAAGAGGAAATAGCCCCAAGGATTTTACATCACTATGCATTGACATGATCCAAACAAATGTGATGCAACAAAACAGCAAACAGAATTTATTTATGTATCCATTTTAGAGGCTTTATTTAGAAAATGGACGACCCCAGAAAAAAGCCAGGGCCATATTTATCACAAAATCCTGGAGTAAACTAGCAATAAACTCAGGGAACAAATCTGGGATGAAAGTCAGTAATAAACCATAACTGCACCAGTCAACCAAACTAAGATTAAATTGGGATTAGACCACAGCAAAAGCACCAAATCCAAGAACTAAACCTTGGACTAAAGCAGGACTAAAGCAGGAGGACACTAGGTAAACCAAGGATCTAAAGCCAGGACAAAACCAGAAAGAAAGTACTAACCCAGGACTAAAGCCACACACCCAGAGGATTTAGGAACATTTACAGTAAGCGTCCACAGCACTTGGAGTCCCTCCCAATATGACTACAACAGTGCATCACACAGACACACTGTGAATACTTAATACAGAGCAGAGAGTCTGAGTCCACTTCCAAAGTTGAAAGTGCAAATGAAAAGAAAGGCTCCTTTCATCACAATGATTTAGTCATGATCACTTTAGAGAATAGTTGTGACAGGTGCCAACTCCAATAGATCTCTGTGCTGTCTGGCGTCCTCATCTGCGCTGAGTGCTCATTATCCAAAAAGCTTCAGGGACTGAGGTTATGTTTTGACTTGAAGCATTTTTTCACAGACTAACTTAATCTCCTTTTGGGCATTAGAGAGCATGTTACTGCTCCAAATGGGATTAAATGGAGTTTTTGAAAGGTGAAGGAAAAGACAAAAGTCTCAGTTTAGTGGAGCTTAAAAGGTTTGTAATGTATGCAGCTCTGAGCAAAGAGATCAAAACAAACACAACAGTTGTCAGTTGCATTTAAGGACACATTAATAATTGTTTTAGGCCAAAGTTGCTGGTCTTAAATCTCTCAAAGACTGCCATAAACATAAAACTATGAACATACCTGAAGAGGGTTTTCCAGGATCTCAGCCCGGATCGCATCAGGTGTCACTGGAGAAGCTGTATTAGTCGCAGTTAAATTGTCCATGTTTTCCCTTTAAAATGAGAAAGGGATTTCAATCTCCGAGGGTCACAACCTCCGCTGCCTTCACATCTCTGTGCCCTCTTTATTCCATCCCATTCGTCCCACGTCCCTTTCAGTGAAAACAGGGAGAAAAAGTTGTCTATTGTCGCGTTACAGGACAGGACGTCGCGCTGCCTTCACGTGCTGCCGTCACACGTCATAAACAAGTAACAATTGTTTAAAAGTTCTGCTGTTAAGTGCTAAAGCAGTACATGTATGTTTAAGGAACAAAATTATATGGTTCTTAAAATATAATATGTCTGTTTCAACAGTTGTTGAGAGATAATGCAGTGTTACAAATGATAATTAACGAGTTGCACGCAAAAGCAGCACACGACAGGTGAATCACGCATGAAACGGTGTTTCCAGCGCATACAGGCTACAAGTTCCAACTGGCTAATATCTGTCTAGTTACAGTCTTTCAGTCACGTTACCTTCGAGGCCACAGGAAATTGCAAGACTAAAATAAGATTTATTGTGTTTGGGCTCAAATGGAAAATGTATTTTCTAGTTGCTGCCCATGTTTTTCCCAGGGCTTTGATATAGTAGTTTGGGGAACCTTGGGGAAAGCAATAGCCCTTTATTTTGACAGGTGTTAAAAAAAAAAAACAAAAAAAAACTTTAGACTTCAAGGACATTTAAAAGTTTTGAACTGTAGAGTTTTGCATTGCTCCTAAGAAGTGATGGACATAAATACCAAAGAACCCACAAATATGCGCATATTTTGGAGCAGGAAGCTTTACCAGAAAGACTTATACATTCAATGGTTGGGACTAAACATGTTGCCCCCTGCTGGACAGTTTGTTAAAGACATACACGTTTTGAACTCTCAGACGGCTGTGGAAAACACATTTGATTTAAAATATCCACGTGACTGACACTGTCAGACTGTGAAGCTCTCAGCAGCAGGTGTTTCATTGTGTTTGTGTTCCAGTGTAGCTCTCGCTTTCTCTTCTGTTTGGGAAACACAGCTCATGAATAGAAGACAAAATCTGAATCATCATAACAAGTAATATGCAAACAAGGCGGCCACATCAGATGGACTGTATCTGATCTTTGTTGTATAAATGCCCAGCTGTGGATGTGTTTGGGTCTGTTGTCTTGTATGGAATCTCACTGATCTCATTTTCTTTGTCAAAACATGAATAATGAGTGTTTGTTTGTTCTGCTGAGTTTGTTCTAAATCAAAATTTTTTTGTGCAGATAAAGGTTCAGCTTCTTTTCAAACATGGCCAGCTTTTCCGATTGGTTATTCTTTCCTTTCTCAAGAACATGTATGTCCTAGATCACATGTTCATCAAAAGGTCTGTAGTGAATAAATGTGATAAATACATAGATAAACATAAAGGGACAGCAATTTCACATCTATTTTCATAAAAGTGAATGTTATGAGTATTTGTTTTTTACACATGTTCAAAGTAAACATTTTTATGGTGTGAGGAGATGGCAGCCTGTTCCTATAAAGATAACCCTCACTGGCTTCTTTTATTGACATTTTCTTACTATTGTTCACATATGTGTTTATGTTGCAATCACAAAAGGCTGGATTTATACAGAGCAAAATCAAAGAAAGTGACTTACAAGGACAATATTTATTGCAGTAAACTCTTCTGACTGTTGCTCAAAGTGCTGCTGGAGAATACAAAGCCAGACTCAGATGACGTGAGGGAAAACATCACAGTATACAATAAAAGAGAAGGTAAAAAGAGAGGTCAACAGTGTCCACTTTATCCTCTGAGGGTCACGGTAGAGCTTTGGACCAATCTCAAAGCCAGAGCAGATCAGACTGAAGGACACAATGAACTACAGCTCACCACAAAGTAGATAAGGCTTAAACTCAAGGAGAAAGTGATCATTTAACACAGTGCCATTCTGTGCCCTTGCATGAACAAACCTGAGCTCTTATTGTTTTAATTATCTTAATGGAGCTTCCTCTTGAATTAGGCCACCCTGTTGCTTTGAGAAGATGTTACAGCTTGACACCAGGCCAATTAGTGTTGATTGTACGAAGCATGTAGTCTTTCCTAGGACAGACATAGGAGTTAATTAACATACTTAAACTGTATCTTCCTGAAGTGTGAAGCAGGTTTGTCTTAATTAACCTAAATGTATGACTGCAATACATGTCATAATTCACCCTTCATTCATTCATTCAACCTTTTATACTTTCTGCACCCTCCACACTTCAGCCAGACCCATCCTTCCCATTAACGCTGCGAGAATGATCTATTCTCTGTGAAGTGGAGCTGGAATCCCTTCCCTTTACAGCTATTTCCACTCTGTAGAAATCCTGAAAGACTAGTTGCTCAGGTTTATCTAAAACTGAGCTTGATGTGATGTGAGGTTTCTCTCTTTATGTCTATCCAGTTGTGTCCAGAGGCATTTTAGTCAGCTTCCTCCTGGAAATCCATCTCAAATCTACAGAGATCAGAGAGAATTAGGATTGTTTCCCAGGCTACATCCTTCCTTTCCTTTGGCTTTGAATGAATATCTGGTTTAAAAAAAGGCAGAGGGGATTATGAACAGGTTTGATTATTCACCTCTGAATTTGTATAATACATCTTAGACCGGTGTTGAGTTTCTTTAAGTCCAAAGAGCTGCAAACCGAGGATTTATCATCTCGAGGAGACATCTGTATTCATCCTGTTCATTCAGTGTCTGCACTTGGCCTCGAATCAGCCGGCTCCTCTGCCATAATAATCAAAGCTTATTCACTGTGATTACTGTAGCGTGAAGGAGACGGAGCGAGAGACAAGACTTCATCGTGAATAACGTGACTAAACACTTTCCTCTTCTCAAAATGCTGTAGTAGTGTGAGGCTTCATATCAGGAGGAGTTGTGACAGACAGCTTCGTCACAGAAAGATGGCTGTGACGTTTCCCCCAGTGATTTTAGCCAGGCTTCAAATGACACTTTGATGTTTTATGTTAAGGCTAAGGTCGGCATATTGCTTGAGCCTCTTTTGGGATTCAAGCCAAAACTGACAGCGTTCGAAAAGCAAATAATAAAGAGAGTGAAGAATCTCAGAGAAATATATAAAGATGTGAGTGAAGAGAGTAGAGACGGATAAAGGCAGTGGAGCAAAAGATAGGAGAAGCAGATTTAGTCGACACAAAACACTCCTACACACTCAAGCCTCCACCTCAAGCTTTACAGAAACAGTCTCTTTATTCCCCATTTTCTTTCCACGTTTCTCTTCTTCATTTCCAAGTCCATTTTCTCCAATCTGTCGGCATTTAAAAATAGAATCAGGGGAATCTTGAATAAAACATGAAATGAGTGACATAGTTTTTAGTTTGACAGTTTTACTACGCGCTTCATTAAAAATGCACTATTTATTTGAATGCGCTGCTATTTCAGCCTAAATGATCTAAGTCATTAATGAGCTGAGAAGTCATTTGGGTCCACTGAACGAGACGGTCTAATCTCAAAATGGAGCTGCCAGAAAGTTTGGGAGTCTGGTAGAGTGTGGTATTTTCAGCATCATGACATATTCAAACAAAATGCAAATGCTAAGCCAAAAAATAGTATTCAACAAGCTTTATTTTGTATTTGGATACCACTCTATAAGGATTAATATGTCTGAGCTCTAACCTTTTTTACTGAGGCCATCTTTACTTCCTTTGTCTTTGTGGTACAGTACGTCTGCAGCTCTCAAGAAGAAGATAGATAATAAAAGTGTCTCTTCATTTATGATCAAATTTATACACAGAGGTCAAAAAGCCTCCATCAAAAGAAATGTGTCTTAAATCAAAGTCAAGAGTCTGCCACATGATGGAGATTTAAAAACCCATTGTAGTCTAATGACATACAGTTTGTCTCAGTAAAAAGTGAGCACCATCACTCAGTGTTTACGGCAGGCTTCAGTGAGTTGAG
Organism: Rhyacichthys aspro; assembly: GCA_036850595.1. Taxonomy (NCBI): domain Eukaryota; kingdom Metazoa; phylum Chordata; class Actinopteri; order Gobiiformes; family Rhyacichthyidae; genus Rhyacichthys; species Rhyacichthys aspro. Next base: position 6,064,265 of record CM072163.1, on the reverse strand, counting down.
GTGAATCCGTTTTATTAAGCTCCATGTTTAGAGGCAATCGAGCCGAATAATGAACTTTTATGAGAGCTGTTATCTGCGCAACACAAACAATGCTCACGTCAGTCTAATTAAAACTCAACAACAAGAGCTAATAGTTTCACAGGCTGCGTATATGAGGATAATAAAATCAAGTATAACCATTGTATTGTATTGTATTGTATGATGAAAAATGCTTGTGTCGTCCTGTTTTTCTTATTTCGAGTGTGTTTTCAGCTCACGTGAAAGACATTGTGAATCCTCTTAGACCTCGTAGCCTTCAGGTGTGTGCTGCTTGTACTGTTTATGAAAGACTGCTCTTATTAACTTATTATTATTATGAAGAATAGAGACTGTGATACAGATACAAATACAGTCATAAGATTTCATTTCAACTAAACGAGTTCATTAAAGTTTTCAGCATTGTCACTCCATCAATTTAATGGTTTGGCTTGCTTTACAGTTTGTATTGGTGTTGCTCCCTCACAGCAGAGACATGCAGGTTATTGGGTCAGCTGGTCAGACTAAATTGGGAGTGCATCATCTGTGTCAGTTTATAGGGCAGACGCACATCAAATAGATTCCCTTGCATTTAAATTAGTAAGTAAAACTCTGCTGTTTTTAATTAAATTGCATGAAATGGGTTTGTAGTCACTGTTTGTTTGTTTTACTTTGCAGGCTTTATTAAACTAATATCAGCCAAACAGTAGAATACAGTCACAAAATCAGACATTTTAAAGTTTGGAATCCAAAATTTAGGTAATTTTTTTGTTTGTTTTTTGTCCAAGCCCGGATAAATGAGAAGGTTGCGTCAAGAAGAGCAACCGGCCCAGAACCGATGCCAGAGTAAATATGCAGACTTCTAAATGAAGGTAGCAGCTGAAAGAAATTGTCATTTACATTTTAATTGCTTACCCTTTACAGTTCACCAGATCTGGTTCAAATCCCAGTTGCTTTGGGCATACATTCTGGATAACTTCATTTACACTCCTTTACACTGGGCAATTTTAGATTTACTAGTTCACCTATACATGAATGTTGTTGGACAATCGATTTATTGAAGAAATTCATAAAATGTTTCAGGTTTTCAAGCATTTCTGGTATCTGGTAAGTTTCTCTTCTACAAAAGCCACTGTTAAATTCAGCCTTGTGGGAAAACAGTGAATCACAGACTGTGCTCACTGCGAAACATCAGGGGAATAATCTGGAAATGATAGCTTTCTTGCCCAAAATAATTTGAAATAAAACACCTCAGTAATCCCAAACAAAGTGCTGATGACACTCACTGTTACAAACATCAAGCGTCTTCTCCCACGTTAATGAAATCTGTGGAGGTGTGTGTTTGTGCTGTCACAGATACTATTGAGGAGCGATGAAGCTTACACCGCCTTTATTTTCACCTGAATCAGATATCCTTCCCACAGAAAATGATCATTTCTCAGCAGGTGGGAGATAAACACCCTCTGTAATGTAATCCTATGCACTGTGACACCTAAACGCCAAATCTGCTGCAGTATTAAAGAAAATATGGAGAAATGATGACAACTACAGGCTCTAAATATCATGGAATTGCACAGGTTTGTCTCTGAGACCTCCGCAGCTCGCAGGGTGTGGATAATGACAGGCTTAATAGGATTATTATCGAAACACAACATTCCCACACAAACAAAGATAAATCCCACAAGTGAGAGGCATTAATAGCAAAGTCTGTAAATTCACATTATTGCTTTCAGCTGAGAGCAAGAGTGTATGCATTCAAGGCTGTGGTTAAGCTTATATCAAATCCTACAAATCTTCCACGTGACGGTGCAGGGATGAGATAATAGGAATAATTATAGGAGTGTAATGCTAATATAGAGTCAGATCTATCAGTGAAGGGATTATATAGATTAAGATTTGCAGTTTTTACTTGTTAAAAATACATCTCATTTTATCCGAAGGAACAAAATGTAACTTTTGAAATTCATCCAGATAATGGACTACGTTGTTTTAGAGACATCAGGATATTGTTTTAAAGTCTTTTGAATCAGATGTGAAACGTCTTGATGCTTTATACTGTATGTCCAAATTTGATTCTAAAGAATAAACCCAGTTCTTTCACCATTCAGTACAGATTTTTACAATATTACAATAAGTCTTGTACAAAGGCTGATTGCTGTAGAGCAGTGGCGTCAAACTCAAAGAGGTGAGAGGTCGCAACAGTAAATAAGAAGCATTTCAGGAGCTGAAGACTGTGACAAATCCAACTTAAACCTGTTCAAATCCAACTAAAACTGCTCAATACAACTAAAATCTGTTCAAATCCAACTGAAACCTGTTCAAGACCATATAATAACTGTTTAAGTACATATAAAACCTGTTCAAATCCATGTAAAAACTGTGCAAATCCATTTAAAACTTGTTCAAATCCAACTAAAACTGCTCAAATACAACTGGAATCTGATTAAATCCAACTGAAACCTGTTCAAGACCGCATAAAAACTGTTCAAGTCCATGTAAAACCTGGTCAAATCAAACTGAAACATGTTCAAATCCAACTGAAACATGAAAAATTACAATAAAAACCTGTTTAAATCCAACTACAACCTCAAATTTAAAACTTGCTGAAATTCAGATGAAAACTGTTCAAATCTGAAACTCTAAACCCAAAAATATTACTTACCACAAGTATTGAAGGGCCATTTAAACATTGCAAAGCACTGCATTTGGCCCCTGGGCCTTGAGTTTGACATGTGTGCTGTAGAGGCTCATGACTCCATCTGGTGTCTTAAAGCGGTATAACACCACTTACTATGGTTAATATTTCTGCACACATTACAATAATCTCAGATATACAATATATAACTGTATTTCTTCTTAAGATTGTACATTGTTATATTATTGCGATATTTTTGTTTTTCTTTTGCACACATTGGCACATTCCTAAAGCTGAGGTGTAAATTCATCCTGGAAGACTCCTCCCGTTTGTCTCATCACCTGGAATCACCTGTTTCAGCTAATCATCATTAAGCTTCCAATTCCAATCCCAAACATTTCACTGTGCATTGTGCTAAATACGAATGCATGAGACAAATAAAGCATATATTGTCTTATCGCAAACAAACACTGTACACCGACCCTGTCTCGTTTCCAAGTGTAATGAAAAGCATCAAAATAAAACAAGACGTTTTAAAGTTAGGAAAATATGATCACTTTGTGCAAAAGCTGATAAAGCATGACAATCCCTCAGGTGTTTCATTATATTTTATGGCCGGTCTCTTTAAACGTCTCAACGGATGAGAATAGTGTGTGTTTAGAGATACAACAGTAAGGACCCAATCTGTGCAGTCAGCCTCTCAGGCTTCTTCACTCGTGTCAAGCTCCAATTGTTGGGAAAAAATGTGCTGAAATATTAATGTGCTGGCTGCCTGGGAGGAAAAATCTTATTAAGAAGTAAACAGCGCCAGTAGCCGACGGTTATGTTTCCAAACAAGTGTTACCTTACAGTTTGACAAATCTAAACTTGCATTTAGTGGTGTTTAAGGTTTGATTTGATGGCGGCCATTAAATGACAGCACTCAGGAACAAGAGCTGCGATCATGGCTCTCACTTAAGCCCTTCTCCGAATGAAGGGATAGTGCTATAACTTTTTATAATGGCTACTAAATGTGGGTGGATTTCTGTAATGTTCAACTACAATTCATGGTCCACTCTTGAATTTAACAGTTGCTTTGTCCGTTTCAGCCTATAAGTGTTGCCTAATTGTAAAATAACATAGTATAAACCCAAGGGACTGTGTCTAAGCGCTTTCATCCGTCTCCCCCATTGGGACATGTGAGAAAACACACCACTTAAAAGCAAGGCGGCTCAGCACGGCGTTAGCAGATAGACCTACTAATGATGTCGAAGCTGAACTGATAAAAGGGGCTGGTGATGATGGAGGTGGTCACATCTGAAAGCTTTTTGTTGTTGTTGTTGTTGTTGTTGTTGTGTCCTGCGCCTGGGATGAAACAAAATGGTGATCCCAAAGTGAAAGGGAGTAGACAACATTCGATACGAAGAGGCTGTTGGTATGGGTTGAATGTTATAAGTGTGTGGATCAAATGCATGACTGTGAGCCTGTCCAATCAATAAGCATGGACTCAGCGATCAATGGAGACCTTTACATCAGAACATCACTGTGTTCATGCATTTACATTTACCAAGAGCACTTGCCCTTTTGGCTCTGGGGCTCTGTATATAAATATATCATTTAATATGAGGCTTTACTAGGCACATATCTGTAGCTATGTCCACACTAACACCACTTCAATATAAATGTGCACTTTTTTATTTGTTTTAATGGAGACAAACCTGAAGAAGAAAAAACACAGGGACTAAATTATGTACATGCTTTAGCTGGCTCCAGCAAAAACATACAGCAGCATCTGAAGGGACTGAGGTGCAAAGCCTTATGGGAAAATCCATGTTGGTGTTTCATTGTTGAAACTGTGACCTATAGCTTGAGTGTGAAGACTAAATCTCATGTGTTGTTTTGCTTTCTTTTTAGGTCTATTAAAAATGACTAATTTTATTGTACCCCTCAGTCAGTGTACTACTAAGCCCCCCCAAAGGAAAGAAAAAAAGAACAGCATGAGTTCATCTCTGTGTCAAAAAAACAAAAAACAAAAAACCCCCAACATGATTTATTTTTTTGCCAAAAGACATACCTGTAAATATCTTTGTTGTGTTGAATACATCAGTTGATTGGCTTTTGGCCCAAGATCTTAACACCATTTTACAGCAGCACTATAATCCCCAGCTCCTTTTCCAGTCTGTGAGCAGCAAACACTGTGAATCCATAAGTAGCCTATAACACTACTTCAACTATTACTTTAACCCTCAGCACTCCTCTCATTTATTTTGTTGATTTATCAATCTTCTATGCCTTATTTTGTGGACATGAACGCATCATAGTTGTAGATTGACTCAGGAGTCAGCAGAGTCCTGTCGGAGCTGTGGACGCTCTTTGGAGACTCCTCTGCGCCTCGCCCTCGGCTCCGCGTGACGCTGGGCTCACGGTGAGAAGGCGGTGCACGAGAGCTACGTGTTGCTGCGCAGCAACAGATCGAGGAGAGACAGAAGAGACAGAAGAGACAGAGAGGAATTCCCTCGCACTGACACGAGCCGCTGCCAGGGCGTGTTTCAGATCGTGGAAGGACTGAGTGTTGTTGTGGCGGTACCTGTGGCTGCAGGAAACACGGACACAACATCTGAACAAAACATGTGAAGACAAGACAACACAACGCCTTCTGGCGATTTCGGAAGGGAATTATTACAGGGGTAAAAGGTTTCATTTTGAGACTTGTTTTTTAATGACAAAGACGCGTCTGTCTGGACTCCGCTGGACAAAGGTCTGTGCGTTTACGGACACAACTTCTCCACAGAATGATGGCTTCGCTGGAGTTGAACAGCGTCTGACCGTGGGAGGATTTGGACACGTTTTAAAGTGAGTTCACGGCTAGGAAATGCTGAAATATTTTTTCACTCTTGCATTTAGAACTCAGCTTATGGCTTAAGAATATAATAATTCTGGTTTGGAAAGATGCACGTCAGAGATAAAGCTTTATGTAAAGGTAGAGCAGTACATTTTTGAATGATGAATTTTAGAAAGTAAAGCACATCTCAGGAGACGGCGGTAATAGTCTCAGCTGGGCTGATGGTAGATTTCTGTTCGCTGCTCTTGTGGTGAGACTGTGGGTCTAAAATCTAAAGAAGCACTGGGTGCACCTCACCTGGTGGAGTACGTCTCTTACATTGGAGCAGTCCAGGTTAAGTTCCCAACTGTCTCACTCCTTTATAACCCATTTTAACTAAAGCTAAAACACCCACAAATACAAAAGAAGCTCTATGGCATCAACCAAAGGTGATTGATATTTTGTATTTACTTAATGATTGGAGCTGGATGATCTGTGACCAGTGAATATCATAATTAACTGAACATTTTGGAAAAATAATAATGAACCCATAGTAATTTTGTGGCGTTTTTCTCTCATAAATCTAACTGTTATCTTTGTGATTTTAAAATAACTGTAGGTAAACACATGGAGATAAACAATAATCTCCTGATTCTGCCTACTGCATCTTTAACAAGTGCCCTCTTCCTCTTCTCCCTCTGTGCCTCTGGTTACCACCTGTTTCACTCTGTTTTCCTCCTTGTGCTCATAGACATGACGGGTCACATCTGGGGTGAACCGGGCGGTGGGTCTCACACAGACGACGGTGCAGCCATCCGTATTAACGTGGGCGGCTTTAAGAAGCGCCTCCAGTCGGACACTCTGTCCCGTTTCCCTGAGACCAGACTGGCCCGTCTCCTCCAGTGCCGGTCCAAGGAGTCCATCCTGGAGCTGTGCGATGACTACGACGACACTGAAAAGGAGTTTTACTTTGACAGGAACCCGGCTCTGTTTCCTTATGTGTTGAATTTCTACAACACGGGTCGGCTTCATGTCATGGCTGAACTTTGCATCTTCTCCTTCAGCCAGGAGATCGAGTACTGGGGCATCAATGAGTTTTTTATCGACTCGTGCTGCAGTAGTGCGTACCACTGTAGGAAAATGGACCAGGACAGAGAAGACTGGGAGGACAGGAGTGATGAAGGCAGCACCACGTCTTCCTTCGACGAGCTGCTAGAGTTTTATAACGATGCATCTAAGTTTGACAAGCAGCCGCTGGGAAGTGCAAGGAGGCGCTTGTGGCTGATGCTGGACAACCCTGGGTACTCTGTGGCCAGCCGAATCATCAGCATCCTGTCTATACTCGTAGTGCTGGGCTCCATTGCCACTATGTGCATGAACAGCATGAGTGAGTTCAGCCTCTTGGACAGTGAGGGCCAGCCCACTGAGGACCCACGGTTTGAGACAGTGGAGCACTTTGGGATCGGTTGGTTCACTTTGGAGCTCGTGGCCCGGTTCGTAGTGGCTCCAGACCTCCTGCATTTCTTCGACCATCCTTTAAATGTGATAGATTTAGTGTCTATACTTCCCTTTTACCTGACGCTGCTTATAAACCTTGTAGTGGAAAGCACCCCAGCTTTGGCAAACTTAGGACGAGTGGCACAGGTGTTAAGGCTTATGAGAATATTTCGAATCCTGAAACTGGCACGTCACTCCACGGGACTTCGCTCCCTGGGGGCCACCTTAAGAAACAGTTACAAAGAAGTAGGTCTGCTGCTTCTCTACCTCGCCGTAGGGGTGTCGTTTTTCTCTGTGATGGCTTACACTGTGGAGAAGGAGGACAGTGAGGATCTGTCTACGATCCCTGCCTGCTGGTGGTGGGCCACAGTCAGCATGACCACAGTGGGATACGGAGACGTGGTGCCGGTGTCCATAGCGGGTAAACTCACAGCCTCAGCGTGCATCCTGGCTGGCATCTTAGTCGTCGTGCTTCCGATTACGCTCATTTTCAATAAGTTCTCGCTCTTCTACAAGAGACAGAAGCAGCTGGAGATCGCCATGAGGAGCTGTGACTTCGACGAAGGGATCAAAGAAGTGCCGTCGGTCAACCTGAGGAACTATTACGCCCACAAAGTCAAGTCCCTCATGGCCAGCTTGTCCAATATGAGCCGGAGTTCACCGAGTGAGCACAGTCTGAACGAGTCCATTCACTGAAGCAGACGGAGGAGCTGTCCAGAGTGCTGAAAAGTCTGCACTGAAAATCCATCCTTCCACTGCTGTCTGACGTTTGCCTCTCTGTAGTTCAGTGCAATAACGTGTTTATCTAAATGTCACTATCAGAGCATCAGTAAGTGTACCGGACAGCCGGAGTAGAAAATTTCACTGTGCTTTATCAAGGCTTTCAACCAACAACTGTTTCAAGTGCTTAATACTAATTGACAGACTTGTGTGGTTTGTTTATGCTGCCCTGCAAAGCCAAAGCGTAGTAACTGTGCAAATGTAAGGTATGCACTAACAAAACAAAACAAAAAAATCAAACAAACAAACCCATTTCCACATTGTTTTTTTTCTTGTATAAAACCAACTTAATTTTTGGGTTGATTGGGTCTATTTTATTGAAGCTGGTATCTTCCACAAGAAATAGATGAGGATATACTCTGACTTAAATATTTTTAGATTTTTAGATTAATTGATTAATTGATTAATTTAATACAGGCAATGAGTGTCCCAGCACAGTGACAGGATCCATACATTGCTGTTGATATAGCAATGCTTTTCACTTCTGTTTTCGGTCAATATTGTCAGTCATAAATGTCTCATATTCAGCATTGTCTTTGAGTTACCTAATTAAAATACACATTACAAGATTTTAGTCACTACTCAAGTGAATCTGAAGGAATTTTGAAGGCATTTTCATCATTTCTTTGATTTAAAATATATTTTATGGAAACACAGAGACAGTGGCAGAGACAAACCTCTGTATTAGCAGAATGAACTCACAAACTCAAAATCTCTCACTTGAATTAAACCTCATTGAATCAGAACTTGAACTAAGAAACATTATTGCACTCACCCAAGTACAGGGGCTACACATTGGCTTCATAGGGCAGTGCAGTCCTAGACAGTGTCACGATGTAGTCCAACTTCAGCTTTACTCGTTGTGGTCAAATTTGTCTGATTTTCTTTACGAGTGATGTGTAATTGTGATGTTGCAACAAGTTACTCCAGATGTGTGGCTAAAGCAAACTATATAAATCCAGTAACAGTGATAGTTTTGAATGTGGAGCGCGAGGCGTTCACTGTCTTCCTAACACTGATTGAGATGTACTTGTTGGCCCCGAGGAGGGAGACTTACTGCAGTGACTGACAACATATCTGAAGCAGTTTGACAGGCACAGCAACAACCATTCGGAGATGACACCATGAATAAAGTTATTCTCAGAAGACTGGATGTTTTATTGCTGCATCTCATTTATCAGAAACAGTTTGTAACGAGTCAATATGCTTTTCTAATAAACTCAGTGGTGTTTCACAATTAGACGACCATCACAGATGTGACATCTGCAGCGGGTCAGTGCATCAGCAATGTATCACTGTCAAAAAGAGGATTAACATTGATTTATGACACAGTCTAATCTTTTACTTTAAAGGTTCAAGGAAACAGTTTCCCACTCAATTTGTTGGATTACTTTCTCTGCAAATATATTTGAAAAGGCGTTGAGTCCAATCGATAGCAGTAAAGAGCACTTGGCACGTTGTGAGTTTAGTTTAAAGCAGAAGGAGCTGGAGTATTTAACACAAGTAGGCTCCAACTCCCAGGATTTTCTTCAATTAACATTTTTTCTTTACATTTTTAGTAGTGACTCTGGGTGTCCAAATAATACAATGAAACTAACACAATAGTAAAAGCACAGCAGTAAACAGTTACTCTCTGGCCTAACATTTCCAAGCCATATCATTTTTGTCCACTTTGTAATATAATAAAATGAAAACTTATGTGGCACCTGAATGGAATACATCAGATCTGTGTTTAAGGTACAGATAATGTCAAACATTTATGCACATTTGAATGAGCATAATCAGACATATTTGCTCCACATTTGTAGTCGAGGCATCATTTAAATTCAGTGTTTACTTGTTAATATGCAGATAAACAGACAGACAGCAGTATTGTACATGAATCTAATTAGTTTTACCAAAACCAGACTGGCTCTCACCTGTCGAGCAGAAACTCCCAAAGGATTTTACATCAAGCAAAACTAATTCATTCAGGTTTGCTATGTGCACAAAAGTTTCCCAGTTTTGGCTTCTTTGAGAAAACTTTTTAATGCAAAGGTCCAAATAAAGTTTGCAGAAGTTACAATATAAAAAGACTAATCAGGCTTCTTCAAATGGTGGCAGTTTTTTTGTGTGTTTCTGATGAACTCATTTGAAATATTTACCCACAGAGGCCAATTATATCAGTTTCTTTTTGTTTACTCTGAAACCTTTAAGGCTTTACCCCCTGGGAGCAAATCCAGGACTCCACAGCAGCAGCAGCGGAGCGGCGTGGAGAATCAGCAATAAATGAGTTCACAGCGACAGCAGGTGACATTTGAACAAATCCACAAAGGCACGCCGGAAAAAGAGGGAATAGTCTGTGTTTTTTCATCTTAGAGGGAAAAAACTTACTCAGAAGAAAGGAAAAATGGTGACACAAAAGCAATGTGGACCAAACTGAGGCTGGTTTTGTAAACATCACAGTAACGAAAACAGTCATGACTTTGAGCCCAAGACATGACCAATACATTTAGGTTGTGTTAACACTGATACCAATCTTTTAGTTCAAACCAAACCAGAAAAATGTTACATCTGGGTTGGACCACTTAGAATTACAATGGCATTTACAACTTCTGAGAAAACAACAGAACAAACAGAGACAGTGCTGTCAGTGGATGGTGTGAGGATAAAGGCTAATTCTGATAACAATTCTGTTACTTAACCAAAACAATAACAGCAGTGCACTTCATGAGCTTGTTTCATTTGTTGTTTTAAACTTCATTCACCTTCACCAAAAAATAACAAGGCTTTTTACCGCCTGATTGCTCCACATTTTGGCTTTGCTCATTTTGGTTTTATTACAAAAGAAATCACTCTTTCCACTCTGTCAACAAGTCATGATATTTTAGCACTGGATCATTTCACTTGGTTTTGAATGCTGTTTACATTTTGGACCAATATCCATCTTTTTTAGGGGTCTCTGTATGTATTTTTTGTGTGAACAGAGGTTTGTAAGTAAGCATTTACACTTGTCTAGGTAAACCACACTAACAGAGCAGAGCAGGGTTCTTTTTATTCACCCAAAACATAAGTAAACACAGCCTTGAGGAATGAGTTAATATTTAGGACGTGGTGAAGAAATGTTCAAGACTAAGACCAGAATAAATGGAAAGAGAAACTGGAAATAATGTTGAAAACTTCAATCCTGTTTGACCAATGATGTCAATCCATTGGCTGGTTTGATGAATAACATGAATAAATAAATTAGCAGCATTCATGGTTGTATTTAAAAATGTCCTGAAAATGTCAGAGCCCAAGACAAGACCTTTACAAAGTGGTGTAAACACAGGGATCAAGACCAAGACCCGTCTAGAAAAGAATAACAGCAGTCTAGTTTATGTCTAGGTCACTGTGGCTCTCCAGGAGGAAGATGAAGATGTCTGGCCCTGTGCTGCTTAGCAAAGGCTCGTCTGT